>OX421496.1:3769934-5214934 GCA_949126835.1 Anisus vortex
GACAGAATCGTTAATAATAAATGTATTAGAGTTAGATGACATTATTGTGTACTTATATAAAGAAAGAAATATAAAATCCTTTTTATTTCTTACTTCAGACATTCAACGTCACGAAGTAACATTACAAATCTTTTTCTTTCTTACTTCAGACATTCAACGTCACGAAGTAACATTACAAATCAATTTTTGTTTGTTTGCAAGGCTGTAAGAGTCGTTTTCTTAACATATTTAACAATATTTAACATTTGAAGGCTGGGCATTGTGCTGGTGGCCACGCAATCCCCTGGTATGCGTTGGCCAGTCTGCTTTACCGGCACCACGCATCAATCTGGTCCGACGGAATACTTTTTTTTTACTACTTAAAGAAAACAACCACTACTAATTACTACTATAAGGATTATACAAATGGGACCGCCTCAAAATGTCAACATTGATAACATTCCCATGGAGCAATGTGCGTACCAGGAATGTGGACGTCTTTATTGGACAACCCATTAAATCTGAACTTTTTCTTAGATTTTTTTTACGTGTATTTTTGTGTGTGTTATAAGCCACCAGATTTCAAAATGCCAGAACTGATCAATGATCTGCGCCGCAGGTTTGTATTTCTAGAGGTCAGTGACGTAGTGCGGCCATGTTGGTCTACTTCCTTCATTACCGTAATCCCCCCCCCTTTTTTTTTTTTGTTTGTTGTGGAATGGAATAAGGAGTTCCAGACTTCTCTCTCCAACTCCCCCCATCTCCTGCCTCACTTTTGTGGGTTTTTTTGGGGTTGTTTTTTTTTTTTGGGGGGGGGGCTGGCAAACAATATTTTATCGGTCAGGTGTGTGTGACCTACATTAAAGAGTCGTGACACAGATATTGGTTGTTGTTTAAAAAACAAACAAATCAATAATTTAGGTTAATGAAATAGTAAAGCTAGCCATCTACCAAGAATGCAATCAAACCAATAAGTCTAAACATCTATATTTATGTGTGTATCTAATTCTTGCTCTCTACATTTCACTCTGACGCTCCCCATACAAGCTCTCCCTCTCCTACTCAGTCTCTCTCTCTATCTCCCTCACTCTCTCTCTCTCTCTCTCTCAGACTCTCATCCCCTCTTTCTCTCCCCTCTCTCTCCCAGTCCCAGTCTCTTTCTCCGTCTCCCACTCCTCTACTCCCCTCTCTCCGTCTCTGTCTCTCCCCTATCTCTCTCTCTTTCTCTCACAGTCTCTCTCCCTCTTTTTCTTTCCCCTTTTCCTCTCCTTCTCTTATTCTCTGCCAGTCTCTCCTCTCTCTCATAGTCTCTCTCTATCTCTCCCTCCTCCTCTCTCTCCCCCTCTCTGTCAGTCTCTCTCTACCCCCTCTCTCTCTCTCTCTGTCTCTCCCCTCTCCCTCTGTCAGTCTCTCTCTCCCTCTCTCTCAATGTCTCTCACTTCTGTGCGTCTAGCCGAGAACACACTTGACCATGTCTACTCATTGTCTACCCTAGTTCTCTTGAAAAAAAAAATAATTTCCATGTTATCTGTTATGACTATCTGACGATCGATTTGGCGAGCTCAATAAGAATACGGATTTCAATATTGAATGATTGATTCAATCAATGCGAGAGAGAGAGAGAGAGAGAGAGAGAGAGAGAGAGAGAGAGAGAGAGAGAGAGGCGGTAGAAGCGGGTGGACAGAGAGACGGACAGAAAGACAGAGATAGAGAGACAGAGAGAGACAAAATCAGAGACAGACGGACAAAGAGAGTGAGACAGAAAGATAAAGAGAAATACACAGTTAGGCAATCAGAAAGAAAGAGACAGACGGACAGACAGAGAAAGTTCTGATAATAGAAGAAAGATAAAAGATGACGAAATTAAGTGAAAGAGAAAGAGAGACAATGAAAACAAGTTAAGGAAAAGTTTGATAGAATAACAAAAACAGAGAGAGAGAGAGAGAGAGAGAGAGAGAAGAAATAACCTAAAACTATTGGATCGATAGTTGACTGCATTAAGTAATAATTATAAAATCACATATACAAAAGAGACAACGAACTTAAAATTCCTTAGTATCTTTGATTGAAAAAAAAAGTTGTTTTAAAAATATTTTTAAAGCCCCCCCCCCCCCCACACACAATTAAAACACTTAGCCCAGTTAGCCCAATAACCTCTCCCCCCCCCCCTTCCCAATTAATGACAACTACCACCCCTTCCCCAATCCTGCTCCCAAAATGTCCACGAGATGTTACGCAATTTATTGACACCCTCGTTCGGCTACTGCGCAGTGTCATGCAAACGTGAGATCGCGCCGTGATTCGGACAGTGGAGTGGGGGATGGGCTGGGCTGGGAAGGAAAGGGAGGGGCAGGGTTGATGGTCATAATAATATTTCTGGGACAGCGTACTTGACCCTTTACTTGGAGTTAAAGGTGAGGGAGGGTGTGTGCGTGTGTGTGTGTGGGGGGGGGGAAGTCGATAGAAATTGTTTTGACAGAAAACGGGTTTGGGGCGGTCAAACTGATTTGTCTACGATTGGTTTGACGGTGGTGGGCCCGTCAACTCTGAGCCTTTGAGTCGTTGACCGATTGCCTCTCAGGGGGCGGGGGGGGGGGGGATACCACAAAACAACACTATAAATCTTGTTGATTCCCAGACTTAGACTATTTTAGGCAAAAGTCCGCCCAAGAAACATTGCCGATTAAATCTTTAGGCAGGAGTAGAAGGGCGGGGAAGGGGGGGGAGGGATTGTGATCTGAGCAAAGTTATATGGTAACATCGTTGATCATATTGTTAGGCAAAGTTTGATAGTAGGCCGTAGGCGTTTTAGGCAAAGTTTGATAGTAGCAAATGTAGATCGTATTACGTTTTGAGCAAGTCTATAAATTAACAAAGCAGATTGTTTTTTAAAAATGCCAATATATATTTTTCCAGGCCGTAGGCGTTTTAGGCAAAGTTATACAGTAATAAGTAATAATGTAGATCATGCTTTTAGGCCTTTGACGGTTTTAGGCAAGGCCACAGAAAATGGTGAACGCTGCTTCTCCGGCCCTACGGATCAATTTGGTCCGACGGGATACTTTACTCTTTTTTTTAATAATATCAATTATAATACAAGTACAAGTACAAGTACTAATAACATAACAGTACACAGAAATAAAGAAATTATTTTTTCAATGTTTTTTTTTTGTATACGACAATGATTTGAATACAAGGGAGAAGGGGGGAGGGCGGGGAGACAATGTACCTTGTTTTAAATCGAGTATTACGCATGCGCAGTCATGTCTAATGGCGTGATGGAGTGGCGATTTCGGCCGATGGATTCCTTGGGACCACTAAGTCAATTGATTAAAAACAAAAACTAGGAAACACCACAATAACATCGTTATTCAAAAATGGCAGAAGTGCAACGTAACACCACTACACACTCTTGTAGCAATGATGAATCTGGAAAGTGTTTCTATAATGTTGGTAACGGCGTATTAAGCGATTAGCAGTTGGTAGTTTTTATCTCTGACGTTTTTCTGGGACAAGAGTTTTTTAAAATGAGGTCAACAGCATCGGTGTTTCACCACTGATTTATAATTGTCTCTGGTCCAGGGCATAACGATGTGAAGGAATGGACCAGGTAGGAAGCACACCAAGGTCCTGTCCGAGACTAGCCTCCCCGCGGCACGCCGTATAAGGCGTGTCGCGTAACACAACGTACGGTCTCCGCAGTTACATGCATTTACATGCAGTACTCTTCACTCCCCACCTGCGGAATTCCCCGTCGGGTCATTATCGTGGTGGCTCGCTCGTATACCTGCTCTGTCGCCTGGCTTCTGATTTATCTACGCCCCTTCCCCACCCCCACCCTTTTTTTTTGTAATAGCCCGTAAAACTTCAAGACAATAGCTAGATACGGCAATAAAACTAGACACGTGACTTAAGACCACAGCTAGATACAGGGGCACTCAAGGGGTGTAACTTAGGCAGATTCGGTGCTGGTGGTCTAATAGTCTGCCATGTCTTGTCCTTGCTCGTATCTTGTAAGGTGTGGCCAGTCGTCTCCTGAAGATTGTGTCAATTTACAATTTGTGCATAATTAAAAAAAAACATTTTGTTCTGAAACAGTTCAATTAGCTAATTGTTCCACTGGGTTGATACATTCACCAATGCTATTACATATTGGCTACGGTGGTGAAATGGCTAAGCTGGCATGCAGAACGTCCTGGATTCGAATCCTGGTGACTGTTAAGGTTTATTTCCGTGTCTGGAGTATGTCCCTGAGTCTGCCAAGCCCTGATAGGTTCCTTAGTTGTGTAAAAGTATAGGCGGATGCGCAATCTTCTATTAGAAATTTGTGAACGCCGCTTATGGATAAAATAGGTCCAATTACTTTACTTTAACAATTATCAAACTCCATTATAATAAAGCTTATAATTCTACTTATAGTCAATCACTAAATCTCTCTCTCTCTCTCTCTCTCTCTCTCTCTCTCTCTGTGTTTCACTTGACAACCATTGGTTGTGCATTTCGTATCTGCGTAATTCGGTCGCCTGCTAGACCTTAAAAAAACCTGGTTATTGGTCCAAAGTTCGATGTCGCAGACTCCAGGAGCATTGATTCCTTCTGGCCTTCTCCGTCAAATTACCCCTCCCCCCCCCCCACCTCTCCCAGATGCAAATCTCTAAAATCAGCTTTTTATAAGAGTTCGATTGCTATCAGCTATTGATTTATGACCCAGTTATGTGGTTTGTCTTTATGTATGAGTGTTTGTACGTGTATGTGTGTGTTTGTACTTGTATGAGTGTGTAAGTGTTCATGTTGGTGTGTTTGTTGGGTGTTGTTGGTTTTTCCAGCTTCTCTCTCCAAGAAACCTCTCAAGAGATTGACCTTATCGGAAGATTTACACGAAGAGAAGCAAAGATCTCACGGACGAGAATGGTGAGTAAAGTATCCCATCGGACCAGATTGATCCACAGGGCCGGTGAAGTAGCGTTCACCAGTTTATGTGGCTACGGCATACTAGGGGATTGTGTGGCCAGTACAATGCCCAGCCGCCTTTACTTTACCCCAACTCAAGTCAGGTACCCATCAGAGCTGGGTAGACTCAGGGGACACCTTCCAGACCCAGGAACTAATACTAGCTTCACCAGGATTCGAAACCAGGACCTTCTATTACTATGTTTTGGTGTTAGTGATGGAGCGGAATGAGAAAGTGTGATTTAGAGCAGAGGTCGGCAACCTAAGACACGCGGGTTAAATTTTTCACATGTAGCGATTTTCAATGGCACGCGAGAAACCTCCAAGAGGTGTTTTTTTTATTGATGTACAAAACAACAACAACAACATTTTCCGCTTCTGAATGAGGAAAACTGACTGTTGAAGCCGATGTTTCTGAATGACATAGCGACACATGTCAGTGAGTTGAACGCATTTACAAGGACGGGGTCAAACAATACTTGAACTGAGACCACTGGAATCGATTAGCATATATCTTGAGCGAAATCAATTTCAAAACACTAAACTATATTTAAATGTAACTTCCCTTAAAAAATGCATATATTAGGATAGATGATGTTGTTTTTTTCAGAAGCACATCGAAGCACTCAAAGCAGAGTTTCAAAACTTTCAAATTTATGAACTCATTTTTTTCATACATCAAGCTTGATCTTGCAACAACCTTCTTAGATGTAGATTTTTGTTTTTAAGTGGAGGAAAATTGACAATTTTAAAACGCAGCCAGTTGAATTTTAAACATTTAAAGAAATGGGCATCGAAGTGTGCCAATTTGCGAGAAAATCTGGATGTGAGCTGCTTAGGAAAGTCATCTGCTATTTGGTTCAACTTACACTAGTGAACAGTATTTATTGCACATGAAAGTTGTGTTAAGCATACAAAGAGGTTACTTACACTTTACCTCAGAAATGACTAAATATATAACTGCCATTATAAATTAGCGAAGAGCAATCAAGACAATGTGCTCATTAATTCGAACAGATTAATTACACTTAAATGAGTTTTTATGCTCATCTGCTATAATTAAACATTAATATAAGTTATTCTAAAACAAATTTTGTTTCATTATTTAATAAATATAAAAGACTTTTTAATAGCATTATATTATGCAATTGTTGTCATTATTAATGTTTAAATTAAAATATAAACTCGTTAAAGTTAAATGGACAAACAATTAATGCAGGAAATGTTTTTTTACAACTGTTCAACAGAAATTAATTTTATACCTCTAATAATTAAATCTGTAATGAATACCATAATGATGGATTTATAAAAAGAAAGAATAATTAGTCAGTTTTAATTGTTATATTACAAAACATAACTTGTTTGGCATCACTATTGAATCAAATTTAGAAACTTATTTTAATTAAAGGGAGATAATTAGTTCAGTTTATTTTTTCGCTAATATTTCTATCATTATGTTATTTAATTTTTATTTTATAAAAGACTAATTAACCATCAACTTATAACTTTATAATGATCAAACTGTAAAAAGTAGTTGAAAATTATATATATTATATGACTAAAAAATTATATGCACATTAGTTAAACATTAAATTATCTACCCAGTTTGTATGCTTACTTTGCATAAATTCCACAAAATTTTTCATTGCTACAAAATTGACAATGAACTTAATAAATATCAGTTACACTGATAACACTGGCTTCCCCACACAACGTGTAAATCTTCTCCGCCTCGTGCGATTAGATTTTTCACACAGGTGTGTGGGAAGCTTTAGTCACCCCCGAGCTACGGCTCTCTCCTAAACTTACCCAAAGGAGGGGCAAGGATGTAAGAATCCGGACGCGCCTCCTACTGGGAAAAAAAAAGAGAGAACAAAATATTATAATCAATACTAGCAATTAATGTTTATCTAGATAACCAAATGATTTAGTTTACAAAATAGTTACATAAATGTGAAAGTTTGGTAATAGAATTGTGTATTTGATATAAATGAAAAAAAAAGGATGATTATCACAAACACGTCATTTTTTTAAATTAAATCTAAAACGCTTTAACGATTCTCTCTAAAGATTTCATTTACTTCAGGCTTTGGTCTTAGTATGGAGTTAAATTAATTGTCTTATAAAAACAATAATAAAACCAGTATAATAGAGCAGGTTGACTTTTATGCTGTTGGCACCCTGAATGAGTTAGGAATCCTAGTTTGGCACACCATTAGCAAAAGTTTGACTACCCCTGATTTAGAGTGAATGAGATAGAGTGAGATAAACAGACAGAAGAGGTAGGTAGGCGGGAACGAGAGATAGTAAAATACTGAATATATTTTTAAAAAAAACACAGCACAGCCCCAACTTTATCAAATCTAGGTTTAGGGTTGGATTGTGGAAGGGGGTGGGGGGGAGGGAGGGTTACGACAGGCCACGCGTTGAGCCTGTTTGAATGACGAGGTAATCCCGTGCGAGCAACGTCCTCTGACGAGACAGTTGTCGCTGACGTGGCTCAAGTCTCTAGTCTGCTCAGTGTATCTGAGAGTTTCTTTCCGTTCAAAACCCCCCTCAGCCCTCCACAGACACCAGCCTGTCATCAGCATTGGCACGTGCCCCGTGGACAAGAAATAAAGAGGGGGGAGGGGAGCGAACTGCGAATTAAAATGCATGGAGTTAGCCTGGTGAATTAACTTGTCTTCAGGGCCCCCAGAGATATTTGGGTCAGCCTGTTCAGATCTGAAAAGACAGACTTGACCTAGTTAGGGAGATTTTTTTTCAGGTCATGTGTTTGATGTAGGAAGTCCTGGAGTTCTGGTTCGTCTTATTTCACGCCCCCCCCCCCAATCCTCCGATACTCCTCCGCCCCCGCCCCCCCCCTCAAACACCCCAACCAATTCAATTTTTTTTTAAACAAACAAGCAAAGGGACGAGGTTGCACACTTGAACGGCCGGACTCAAAATGCTAACGAACCTTTTTTAATCGAAGTCTTATATTTTGATAAGAAATTTTTTACGCTACTATCACCAACAGTTCAATGGGGGGGGGGGGGGGGGGGATCATGTGGAAATTACCAACATTTGTATAGTCATGTTCTTCGTTAGTTCCGGTATAATTTAATTGACCAATAATTACACTTTAACGAGCAAACTTATAGTAGGGCCTAGCGATATAGAACTTACAATAAGATAGACTAAAGATATTGAAACAAAAATTAAACTAAAACAAGTTGTAGTCATTCTTTTCTCCGTCATTTTGACGGGCATAATAACTAGTCCAAAATAATGAAGTCAAAAGACACAAAGTCAAATGACACAAAGTCAAAAGACACAAAGTCAAAGGACACAAAGTAAAAGGACACAAAGTCAAAGGACACAAAGTCAAAGAACTCAAATTTAAGGACGCGGTGCCATGGACACAACGTCATTCACACAAAGTCAAGAGAGATAGATCCTCCTTTTTCTTCATGTACATCAATACGCACATGTGATTGCAGACATTGTTGTTTAGCCTACGCTTTTCGTTTCCGGTTCCGCTAAGGATGCGGACATCCGGTCCAATCTGGAATTTTATTCAGTAACAAACATCAAAATAATTTTTTTTCCCCGTTAAGTAAAGGATTTGATGTTAGCGCTCCCACTGAAGCCGACGCCCCCCCCCCCCCCAACTCCCATCGCGGAAACATCTTGTACACAAATATTTCTCTCTTTAATAAACACTATTCGCATACTCGGCGCCACCAACCCATGTGAGTGACGTAAACTATGATTTGAGAGTTGAACAGCGTAGGCCAGGGGTCGGCAACCTAAGGCACGCGTGCCAAATTTGGCACGCAGAGCGATTTTCAATGGCACTCGAGAGACCTCCAAGAGGTGTTTATTTATTGATAAAAAATACAACATTTTCCGGATCTGAATGACGAAAAAACTTACAGCTGAAACCGATGTTTCTGAATGACATAGCGACACATTTAAGTGAGCTGAACTCGCATTTACAAGGTGCTTAGGAAAGTCGTCTGCTATTCTCAATAGCTAGGCTTTCCCTCTATTTTTTTTTCAGCTTTTGGTTCTGTAATAAATCGAGAAATGTAAAGACGCAGTGTATAATTGTACTCAGACGTTATTCTATAATGAAGACTAGTACATTCAAAATGGTAGAACAAGGACGTCGCTAACATACTAGGGAATTATGGGTCAACAAAAAAAGGGGCAGCACTCTCACAGTTCACACAATGGAAAACAACACAACAAATAGACATCATGATTGCAATAGGTTCAACTTACACTTGTGAACATATTTTTATCGCCCCTGAAAGCTGATTATTGGGGCACGGTAGCCGAGCGGCAGCGCTTTCGACTGGCGAGCCAAAGGGCCCGGGTTCGAATCCTGGTGCAGGCTAGGATTCTTTCCCGGGTCTGGAGGGTGTCCCTGAATCTACCCTACTCTGGGTACCTGCCATTAGTTGGGTTAAAATATAAGCGGCTGTGCATAGTGCTGGCCACACAATCACCTAGTATCCCGTGGCCACAGAAACTGGTGAACGCTGATTCATCGGACCTATGGATCAATTCGGTCCGACGACACTTTTTTTTAAAGCTGATTTAAGCATACAAGCATACACTTGACCGCTCATTAATTCATACAGACTAATTACATTTAAAAGATTTTTTAGGTTCATCTTCTTTAATGAAACATAAATATAACTAGACTCTATATCTAAAACAAACTTATTAGTATTATTAATTTATTATAGATTAGAGACGTATTTAATAGCACTATATTATGTAATCTCTGTAATTTTTAATGTTTAAAATATAAACTCCTTAAATGGACAAACAAATGAATGCAGGAAATGTTTATTTACAACTTTTAAACGTAAATTATTTTCATCCACTAATAATTAAATCTTGTAATGATGTAATACAATAATGTTGGATTTATAAAAAGAAATATTAATTAGTCAGTAATATTTGTTATATTACAAAACAAAACTTTTTTTAGCTTCACTATTGAATCAAATGTGGAAAAAAAAAAATATTTTGTAAAGGGAGATAATTAACTCGTTTTTTTTTCGCTAATATTTCTATGATGTTTTTTTTTCTTTTATAAAAGAATCAAGGGCTTAAAATTTATAACTTCAAAATCATCGAACTGTAAAAAGAATTTGAAAATTATATAAATATTTTTAGACTAAAGCATTTACATGTATACTTTTAAACATTACATTAACTACCTAGTTTATATTATTACTACTTATCTTTACCTTTCAAAGACAGTTTCAGGTATTGACTTATTCGTGTATTAATATCTGAGTAACATTAAAGGACTTCTCAGTTCTCAGTTAAACTGAGATCAAAATAAAAATAATAATTTCAGTGTTAGATTTACATCTTGACTTATAAATATGCCCGCCGTATATTCTTCTCCTTCTTCTATAACTGTGGAGACCCCGTAAAACCGAGGAAAAAGTCCACAATTTAAATACACATAAATAACATAGCAAACATAACATAGCAAACAACAGTTATATACAGATAAAAGAGTGTCACTTTAGGTTTTTGGACCAGCACTTTAGTGACGATTTGAAGGCCGCAACTGTAAGGGCAGTGATGGAGGCCTGGTCCAGGGTGTTCCACAGCCTAATGGTTGTTGTAGGAGGATGCACGCTATTTTAGCCTTTAGTGAGTGGGTTAGGGTTTGAATCTGAGACTAGAGACGAATATAGAAATGGGGATACATTTTCACAAGGAGGAGAGAGAGAGAGAGAGACCGAGAGAGTATAAAAGAGAGTTTGAGGAAAATCGAGAGCAAGTGAGATATAAAAAAGATAGAGAGAGAAATAAGTAAGAAAGAGAGACTAAGAGACAGGGAATAGGATACACATTTTGATAGAGAGAGAAAATGAGAGTGAGAGAGCGAGTAAAAAGAGAGAGAGAGAGAGAGAGAGAGAAAGAGATAGACAGTGGTGGTAGTAGTACTTTAATGATGAGGTATTAACAAAGAGTTTATGCAAATGTGATTATTGAGATTAGGGCGAGTGAGGCGGAGGAGGTGTTCATAATGAACTTTGCATGTTAGGTTTTTGGGGGAGGGGTGGTGGGGGGGGGGGACTGATGGTGACGGAGTGTCGGTCTCCGTGAAATGTACTTTTACCAATCCACAGGGAGGTCATTTACATCAAAAGTATTTCTCTGGTTAATGAAGTGTATGTCTCTCTCTTTCTCTCTCGCTGTCTCTCTCTCTCTCTCTGTATGTGTAAAGCGGGTGTGTAGGCCTATGCATGTGTTTATGTCTGTGTGTGTCATTGTGTGTGTGCCTGTCTGTGTGTATGCATATTTGTAAGCGTGTCTGTGTGCATGTGTGTTTGAATATGTGTTGAGAGCGAAAGAGGAAAACAGAGGAAAAGAGAGAGAGAGAGAGATAGAAAGAGTGAGGGAGTGAGAGAGAGAGAGACGACTGCATAGTAGTGCATAGCCAGTACTTGAAGGAAATTGTATATGTTACAATAATGCGTTTATATCTTTTTAATTTCATATTGAACAAACTCAAGTTAATTATAATCTACTACTACTACTAAAAATAATAACAATAAGTTTATTTATATACCGCTGCCACCAAACTTAATGACATTAATCTGACATTGAGCGAAAAAAAACAGACATAGAGCTATTCTTTTTTGATGCAAGACCACTGATACAATTGTCTAGTCTAAATACGTATATAAAATACATTTTTGTTGATTACTTGAAAAGGATATAGTCTAGAGCTAATTGATAATCTCAAAACTTAACAATATTTGCAGTAGATCGAGGTTGTAGCATTAAGGTCTTGCATTTTTATTTTGGCTTGCCTCCAAAAGACAACTTGGAGTCTAGGCCTACACAGTTTTTGAAAAATTATATCAGTTTTGAACTGTATTGGCGAAACAATCCCTTAGTATCCGCGGCCACTGGAATTTTTTTTTTCAAGTTTTGGCTAGTTCTAGTCCTTTGAGTCATGGTGTCCTAAGTGGTGATAGCGCGCTTGGCTGTCAAACCGAAAGTTCCAGGTCTGAATCCTGGTTGGCATACACTCTATGACCTACTTAAAGATAAACCTACACTCTATAACCTACTTAAAGATAGACATACACTATATGACCTACTTACAAATAGACATACACTATATGACCTACTTACAGATAAAAATAGGCTACACTCTATGACCTACTTAAAGATAGACATACACTCTATGACCTACTTAAAGATAGACCTACACTTTATGACCTACTTACAGATAGACAGACACTATATGACCTACTTACAGATAGATACCCTTTGACCTACTTACAGATAGACAGACACTCTATGACCTACTTACAGAGAGATAGGCAGCCAGACACATAATAACATACACTCAGAGACATAATACTACGATAAAAAAATGAGTGCGTAACCCCGTCTCCCCCTACCCTAATCCTTTCAACTCCCCCCACCGCCACCATTCACAGATTGGCCGAAGTCTGGAACAAGCAGCACGTAAGACGACTGGCCACTCGCTCGGTCAATTCAATCGAGCCCGAGGGTCAGACAGTCTATTTTTGGAAGGGAACGGTTATAATCTATCCAGGGTGTGAGCCGTGAGCTATTGCCGGAGTGTCAGGGTGTCGGGGGTGGGGGGACGGCTGAGGGAAGTGTGAGAAATGGGGTCAGTGGCTTGACCCTTGAAAGCGAAATACTTTAGCAAACAAAAGTAATGCGGAAGAAAAGAAAAACGCAAAGTGTTATCATTGATGGATCTATTTCAGCCTGCTCGACTCTGCAATATGGAGTACCATAGGGATCAGTTCAAAGCCCGGTACTGTACACCTATAAACTTGACGATGTTATCAGGCCTTTCAATAATTCATACCATTTCTACGCGGATGATTCGCAGTTGCATGATTCTGCTGTTCCAGCTGAAGTCCCTCTAATAGAAGATAATTTCAGTTTTGCTATTGCTAGCGTCTGCTCCTGGATGACTGAAACCAGACTCAAGATGAACGAGGATAAGACGGAGATAATTTTAATCGGAAGCCAAAGTAAAATGGCTAAAGTTGAGGGTTTGGAATTACTGATGGTCATAAACTGCCATATACCCTAAGTAGAAAATATAAACAAAAAACTGTGCGTCATCCTCGATTCACAGTTGTCTTTCGCTGCCCACGTAAGAAACATATGCAGAGACCTTTATTTACAGCTGCGTAAATTTGGCCAGATACGATTCTGTGACAGTTCTCCTGCGTCGGCTCCATTGGCTCCCTGTGAAAGCCAGAGTTGAATATAAAGTGGTGCTACTTTGCCATCAGTGCCTTTATAACAACGAGAGATGCCGTCCTATCTCAAGGAACTAATTAAACCCTATGCCTCACAAAGAACACTTCGTTCTGCCGACTCATCGCTTCTGGAGGTGCCTCGTTTCTCTCTGGCGACTGTTGGCCTGAGAGACTTCTCAATATCCGGTCCGAAGGTGTAGAATCAACTTCCCATTCAACTTATGCGAACAAACTCTATTGTTACTTTCAAAAAGAACTTTAAAAACACATTATTTCAATATTTACCTTAGATAACAAGCCATAGACCCCTACTGTCTTACTTATATGTTAGGTGCGTTACTGTTTCATTTATTTGCTTTGCCCCATGTTTGCAAAGTTTAAAGTTATCATTTAGCTTTATATTTCTTAGCCTATAGATTATATCCGTGTTCTTAGTTGTATGTTAAATGCTCTCTGAGATAACACTATGCTTGCTCTTGATAACATAAATAATTCTGCCCTCATGAAATCATAGTAAAATAAAACCCAAAAAACATTAGATCTATTCCCGCCAATTTCGAACCATGACTAGAAGCAGACGCCGCGTACGACGGACATAGAAAATGAACAGGTTCAAGGTTGAAGTTTAAGTACAGCCATTTTTTTTTTCTTGTTTTTGTTTATGTGTTTTTAGTAAGGGTCGTACTTTTTGTTTTTGGGGTGGGGTGTAAAAAAAATCATATAAACATAAGGAAAAGAAGAAAGGTAAGAAACGGTAAAGGTAACACGGTGCTGAGATAATGAGGCATGATGAGAGTCTTTAATCTTGCGCAGACGTAAACAAGATTAGATAGTTTCGTCTGCTTTCACGTTGTGTCGACTCCAGGCCCCGCAACTAATTAGTGTTATTATTATTATTATATTATTATTATTATTATGTTATGTTGACCTGATCATACTTATCTTTTTTCTAGTTTTACAAGAAGGAAGAACTGGAGCAAAGTGCCGAGTTGATCTTGACGAACATGTCGGTTGTTGCTGTTGTGGTGCAGGGGTGTTTGTGGTGTCACTCTGGTGCTAACTAAGGTGGAACCTTCTGAACTCTTTGTGTGGGCACTTTCTTCTTCTTCTTCTTCTTTATGTGCCAGGTCTGGAACAGACATCGGCGGTCATGACTCTCCATTCTTTCCTGTTGTTAGCTTTTTGCAGAAAATTATTATTGCTTATGTTGTTGTTCGTGGCCCATTCGTTCAGGCTTTCTACATATGTTAGCCTTTGTCTTCCTCTGTCTCTCTTACCAGATATTTTCCCACACAAAGCCAGTCTTTCTATACCATTTTTCCTATAGATGTGTCCTAGAAATTTCATCTGTCTTTTCCTAATGCTGTTAATGAGTTCTCTTGAGGTACATACTGTTTTCAACACCTCTGCATTAGATTTCTTTTCAGTCCATGATATTCTCATCATCCTTCTTAGAAACCACACTTCTACTGCCTTCAATCTTTTCCTTGTTTCATTATCAATAGTCCAACATTCACATCCATATAGAAGAACAGACCAAACATACCCCTTCAGTATGCGCATTTTGGTACATATTCTGATATTCCTGTTTTTCATGATACTGCTTAAGCTCGTGAAGCTGTTTTTAGCTATTGCGATTCTTCTCTTTATTTCTTTGTTGCATTTGCCTTCCTGTGTTATTGTATAGCCTAGATACTGGACATAATTGATTTGCTTGATGTTTTCACCTTCACTGGATAAAGAGCATCTTGGAGGTTGTCTTTTCTTAGAGATTACCATTACTTCGGTCTTACTGAGATTAAGTGTTAATCTTTTAAGTCGGCTCTCTTCTACCACCTTATTTAGAATAGTTTGCAGGGCACTTTCTGATTCTGCTATTAGTAGGCCCTACTGTGTCATCTGCATATCTCAGATTATTTATATTCTTTCCTCCAACTTTAATACCATCTAGGTGTTCTATATTCCGGAGTATTATTTCACTGTAGATGTTGAAGAGGTCTGGTGATAAAACACATCCCTGTCTTACTCCTCTCTTTATTGGTTTGAATGCACTTAACTCCCCTTCATATCTAATGGCAGCTTCTTGCTCCCAGTATAGATTTCTTATTATTCTGAGGTTGTTACCATCTATGTCTAGATCTTGTAATATATTAAATAGATCTTGATGTTTGACTTTGTCGAATGCCTTAGAATAATCACTTTAGCAAAAAAAATTAAACTTTGTTTGCTATTATTTAAAGTCGGACCACTGATCTAACACATCTCAGATTCAAAGATGGACCACTGATCTAACACATCTCAGATTCAAAGATGGACCACTGATCTAACACATCTCAGATTCAAAGATGGACCACTGATCTAACACATCTCAGATTCTAAGATGGACCACTGATCTAACACATCTCAGATTCAAAGATGGACCACTGATCTAACACATCTCAGATTCAAAGATGGACCAATGATCTAACACATCTCAGATTCAAAGATGGACCACTGATCTAACACATCTCAGATTCAAAGATGGACCACTGAACTAACACATCTCAGATTCAAAGATGGACCACTGATCTAACACATCTCAGATTCAAAGATGGACCACTGAACTAACACATCTCAGATTCAAAGATGGACCACTGATCTAACACATCTCAGATTCAAAGATGGACCACTGATCTAACACATCTCAGATTCAAAGATGGACCACTGATCTAACACATCTCAGATTCAAAGATGGACCACTGATCTAACACATCTCAGATTCAAAGATGGACCACTGATCTAACACATCTCAGATTCAAAGATGGACCACTGAACTAACACATCTCAGATTCAAAGATGGACCACTGATCTAACACATCTCAGATTCAAAGATGGACCACTGAACTAACACATCTCAGATTCAAAGATGGACCACTGAACTAACACATCTCAGATTCAAAGATGGACCACTGAACTAACACATCTCAGATTCAAAGATGGACCACTGAACTAACACATCTCAGATTCAAAGATGGACCACTGATCTAACACATCTCAGATTCAAAGATGGACCACTGAACTAACACATCTCAGATTCAAAGATGGACCACTGATCTAACACATCTCAGATTCAAAGATGGACCACTGATCTAACACATCTCAGATTCAAAGATGGACCACTGATCTAACACATCTCAGATTCAAAGATGGACCACTGATCTAACACATCTCAGATTCAAAGATGGACCACTGATCTAACACATCTCAGATTCAAAGATGGACCACTGATCTAACACATCTCAGATTCAAAGATGGACCACTGAACTAACACATCTCAGATTCAAAGATGGACCACTGATCTAACACATCTCAGATTCAAAGATGGACCACTGATCTAACACATCTCAGATTCAAAGATGGACCACTGATCTAACACATCTCAGATTCAAAGATGGACCACTGATCTAACACATCTCAGATTCAAAGATGGACCACTGATCTAACACATCTCAGATTCAAAGATGGACCACTGATCTAACACATCTCAGATTCAAAGATGGACCACTGAACTAACACATCTCAGATTCAAAGATGGACCACTGATCTAACACATCTCAGATTCAAAGATGGACCACTGATCTAACACATCTCAGATTCAAAGATGGACCACTGATCTAACACATCTCAGATTCAAAGATGGACCACTGATCTAACACATCTCAGATTCAAAGATGGACCACTGAACTAACACATCTCAGATTCAAAGATGGACCACTGAACTAACACATCTCAGATTCAAAGATGGACCACTGATCTAACACATCTCAGATTCAAAGATGGACCACTGAACTAACACATCTCAGATTCAAAGATGGACCACTGATCTAACACATCTCAGATTCAAAGATGGACCACTGATCTAACACATCTCAGATTCAAAGATGGACCACTGATCTAACACATCTCAGATTCAAAGATGGACCACTGAACTAACACATCTCAGATTCAAAGATGGACCACTGATCTAACACATCTCAGATTCAAAGATGGACCACTGATCTAACACATCTCAGATTCAAAGATGGACCACTGATCTAACACATCTCAGATTCAAAGATGGACCACTGATCTAACACATCTCAGATTCAAAGATGGACCACTGATCTAACACATCTCAGATTCAAAGATGGACCACTGATCTAACACATCTCAGATTCAAAGATGGACCACTGATCTAACACATCTCAGATTCAAAGATGGACCACTGATCTAACACATCTCAGATTCAAAGATGGACCACTGAACTAACACATCTCAGATTCAAAGATGGACCACTGAACTAACACATCTCAGATTCAAAGATGGACCACTGAACTAACACATCTCAGATTCAAAGATGGACCACTGAACTAACACATCTCAGATTCAAAGATGGACCACTGAACTAACACATCTCAGATTCAAAGATGGACCACTGAACTAACACATCTCAGATTCAAAGATGGACCAATGATCTAACACATCTCAGATTCAAAGATGGACCACTGATCTAACACATCTCAGATTCAAAGATGGACCACTGAACTAACACATCTCAGATTCAAAGATGGACCACTGAACTAACACATCTCAGATTCAAAGATGGACCACTGATCTAACACATCTCAGATTCAAAGATGGACCACTGATCTAACACATCTCAGATTCAAAGATGGACCACTGATCTAACACATCTCAGATTCAAAGATGGACCACTGATCTAACACATCTCAGATTCAAAGATGGACCACTGATCTAACACATCTCAGATTCAAAGATGGACCACTGATCTAACACATCTCAGATTCAAAGATGGACCACTGATCTAACACATCTCAGATTCAAAGATGGACCACTGAACTAACACATCTCAGATTCAAAGATGGACCACTGATCTAACACATCTCAGATTCAAAGATGGACCACTGATCTAACACATCTCAGATTCAAAGATGGACCACTGATCTAACACATCTCAGATTCAAAGATGGACCACTGATCTAACACATCTCAGATTCAAAGATGGACCACTGATCTAACACATCTCAGATTCAAAGATGGACCACTGATCTAACACATCTCAGATTCAAAGATGGACCACTGATCTAACACATCTCAGATTCAAAGATGGACCACTGATCTAACACATCTCAGATTCAAAGATGGACCACTGATCTAACACATCTCAGATTTCACCACCACCACCCATTAAGGTATAACTAGAGGAAATGATGACGTCAACCTATAGAATATGAATAGGGGCATGGTGGCCGAGCTGGTAGCGCATTCGGCTGGCGTACCGAGGGTCCTGGGATCGAACCCTGGTGAAGGCTAGGAGTTGTTCTCATGGTGTCCCAGAGTCTACCCAGCTTTGATGGATAGCCTACCTGACAATTAGTTGGGGTAGGCCTAAAGTTCAGTCGGCTGGGCGTTGTGCTGACCACACAATCCCCCTCTTAATATTATCAATATTTATCAATAGAATTATCAATAGTTGAAACGATAAAAAAAATTGGACGACGAATTCGCTGTAATTTCTATTACAAAAAAAATAGAAAAAAATAAATACGAATAGTGCAAATCGAAGGTTTTAGAAAACCAAAAGGGGGGGGGGGGTCATTGTCAAGGGGGTGCAAGGAGGTGGTACTGTGGTACTCCCTTTCCTTTTTCCCACCCCTCCGTAGCTACGTCTATGATAAAAAAAAATTGTTAAAATACTAAAAATTTATCTTTAAAATAACAACAACAGCAACGTTACATTTGTTTTAGAGAAATTGTACAAATGAATATCGAGACAAAGCGTCAGTGTGTTGCGCGGGACAAAGATAACAACAAGGGAGAGAGGGAGAGAGAGAGAAAGAGAGGCAGAAAGAGATAGAGAGAGATGTATTGTTTTTGTTGTTTTAATGAAGAGGTAACTAATTAAAAAACAAAAATATTTTTGTAGGTTATTTCTCCCAGCTAGAGGACGGAGAAAGGGTTGGGCGACTTATCTACCTGATCGACACGTCACAACATCAAAAAGAGGCTCTCCGTGTGTTTGTGTTTCGCTGGCAAAGACAAAATAAACATACTCGAGACGAAACTCGAACGACGAAATGGTAACAGCGAGAGAGAGAGAGAGAGAGAGAGAAGAAGAAGGAGGAGAAATAACTGTGACGTGAAAGGAGGGATAGCGTGAGGAAGGAAGGATGGACGTAGGCAGACGATGTACCGAATAAATAGTACAAAAAAATTGTACTCAGAGTCTGGCATTCTGTCTACTGACCTTGAGTCAGCCCGACAAGGTCATCCAAAGTAGGTCAGTCAAAACATAATTCGAATTCCCTCCCCCCCCCCCCCACAACTTCTTCATCCTCCCCCCCCCCCCCACCAATACCGTTTTCCCCCCTCCCTCCCTTTCCTACTCCTTCCCAAACAAAATTTTCGTCTAGACGAAGGAGGGCGTGTCTGGAGGCACAACCCACCCCGAGCCAATTTTTTCTTCATCCTTATTGTTTTCCTTTTGTGTGTGTGTGTGGGGGGGGGGGGGTTCCTTCGTCACTAAATCTCAATTTAAAAAAATGAAAGCTTTAACAAGTTAACAAACAAACAAACGCGCGCACAGACACTCACAGACACTCACAACACACACACAGAAACACACATAGCCACCATTTGTAATTGTACTAAAAGTCCCCTTAATTGCCTACATTATTTATCTTACTCTTATATGTTAAAGACGCTTATCTTATCTTATTTGTTACAGACTTTTATCTTATATGACACAGATGCTTATCATGTCTCATGTGTTACATGCGCTTGTCTTATTTTATATGTTACAGGCGCTTATCTTATCTTAGGATAGGCTATATGTTACTGATGTTCATCTTATCTTATATGCCACAGACGCTTATCTTATAGGTTACAGACGCTTATCTTATATGTTACATAGGCCTACACTTATCTTATATGTAACAGACGCTTATCTTATCTTATATGTCATAGGCGATTATCTTCTTTGTCAAAGACTATTATCTTATCTCATATGTCACAGACACTTATCTTTTCTTATATGTTACAGACGCTTATACAGTCTTATCTGATGTGCCACTGACGCTTATCTTATCTTATCGTATATGTAACAGTCGCTTATCTTATATGTTACAGACTTATCTTATAGGCCACGGACGTTTATCTTATCATTTTATTTTATCTTATATCTATTATCCACGCTTATCCGTGGTTTAAGTTTCGTCTTGTATTTTTATCTGGGTTTATAAACATGACAAGCTGTATGGAAAGATTCCATACCCTGATGCCTCAATGGAAGAAAGTTAACTTGTAGCCTGTGTATTTATTCTGGCATATGGACTAAGAAAACTGATTTTATCCTTTGTCTATCTGAGAATAGAATAATTAGAATAGATTTTTTCAACCGACAATAACTTTTATTAATGTACAGTAAAGCCGTTTAAGTTAACAAAAAAGTTGCCATAAAGCCCTATATAATATTTTTAGGCCTACAAACAGTATATAAACATTTAAGTATGTATAAATAAATAAAAATTATATAAATTGTTTTAGTAGTGTAAAACAAACAATATAATGTGTCATATTGACACCATAGCATCCAAATGCCAGAAAATGCAAATTAAAATAATATTAATAATGAAAATAAATTAAACACGATACATAGATTATACGCGAAAAAAAAATCTCTGAGCTTTTTGCACTATGAAATTTAGTGAATCACCTGTCTGGCATCTAGAAATTTTATGCAGGTAAACATGGGCCTACATTCTCTAACAGGTCGCAATGTGAAGATGGCCTGGCTCTTAGATTAATACCCTGCGCCCCTCACCCTTCACACAACTCCCCACAAGTCTTAACATTCTGCTACAAAGGTGTATTTACACTCACCCATTGCATTCGATATTGCAAATATTCACAACTGACAATAGTAACGCAAATAGTTAAATCACTAAACCTAGAAACATTTGAGGACAGAAGGACAAAGAGTAAAGTAGTAAAATACATAAGGCATTAAATTCTAACTTAAAACACAAAACACAATAACAACCTATTGTAATGCTCAGATAATAATAGGGACAAAAACACTTTTTTAACCCTTATTCGAGAACAAATTAAATGCTTATAAGTACTGAGCACTCTTTCTTCACAAGTGGCATCTGGGCGTGGAATGGGTTACCTGAACAAACCAGGAAAACGTAACTTAACATTATTTGAAACACTAATCAAAATGCAAGACTAGACTCAAACCACGGATAAAAGTAGGACGCAATAATCTTCTTTATAGAAGGAGCGTCTGTAATATGTAAGATAAAATAAATTACTATAAAAAAAAACAACAACATTTAAAATGGTAAGAACCAAAAAGTACATATAGAATAGACATCTAGACTGTTTATATCTCTACAACAGCCATTTATAAGGTAATGTTTTAATTTCTTAGACAGATCTATATTATAGCAATGTGTCTTAGAGAAAGGTAGTTAAAAATGAGTGTTTGGAAAATGTTTGAAGAGCAGATAAAGACTAATGCAATTAGTTACTTCTTGATGTGTATGTTTGTGTGTGTGTGTGAGCTGTGTTTTGATCGACCCTTACGCCTTCCCTCCCTCCCGCTCCAATCCACCTACCCCACCTCACGCCAAGTCATACGTCTGGCAATGCACTAAGTAACGCTCGCGTGCGATACACCTTGCCCAATGTTGGCAAGGTCATTTCCTGAAGGTCAACTCCGGCTGTTGATTCCCTGGCAGAGAGGATTAGTTGTTGTCTGTTTCATCGTTTGCCTGACTGCTTGTGCGTATGTTTTCTTGTTTACATATTTCCTAATATTCAGATCTCAATTCACTCCCTCCCCTTTCCCGCCTTTCTTTTTGTTTACCAGTGCCGAAACCGAAACCCAAACACATTTTACAAGAACTACAATATATTACTTCAATTCTGTATTGGTAGAAAATTAAACAACCCATAAAAACAAAGTTTTTAGTAAGTAAAGTACCAGTCGGATCAAATTGATCGATAGGTCCCGTGTAGCAGAGTTCACCAGTTTCTGTTGCCACGGCATACTAGTTTTTAGTATAAATCCTTTATCTACATTTAAGATATAGATAACCAGAACGCTGGTTAGGTAACCGCCGTGTCGAATCATCGATGATCTTGGGGTCTCGTCACACGACCTGGGCCAGGTGAAGCTGACGTCACGTTTTCCACTAAGCTGTACCTTGCTTCTTCCGGCAGCTCGTTCGGCTGGCGTACCGAAGGTCCTGGGTTCGAATCCTGGTGAAGGGCCAGTATTTGTTCTGGTGTCTGGGAGGGTTTTCCTGAGTCTACCCAGCTCTGATGGGCACCTGTGACATTAGTTGTGGTAAAGTAAGGGCGGCTGGGCATTGTGCTTGTCACACAATCCCCAAGTATGCCTTGGCCACAGAAACTGCTGATCGCTGCTCCGCCGGCCCCATGGATCAATCTGGTCCTTGCGCAGATTTTGCCCTTTGCCATCCACGTAGTAAGAAAAAACAGCTACATTAAATGCGAAAATAATATAAAAACACATAATTGGGGTTATCAAAGAACATTTTCACTGAAGTTCAAAACAAACGTGTTGACTGTGTTTCATAAACAGAAACGCAACATTGAAACGAAGTTAACGTGAACAATTCAGGAAAACCAGTAACTTTAACATTATTTAAAACACTAATAGAAATGCAAGACTAGAATTAAACCATGGATGAGCGTAGGACGCAATAATTTTGTCTGGCTTGTTCAGACAACCCATCCTAAGCCCGGATGCCACTCGGGAAGAAAGAGTAGGCCTACTCATATGCATTTGTTTACGAAACAAAGAAAAAGTATATTCAGGTTTTTTGATAGCCATCTATAAATGTATTTTCGATCTATTTTATTATCTATTTGCTTTTCTATTTAGCTAATAAACCAATCTCTATTTATATACAAGATGTGTCTGTGTGCGTGTGTGTTTGTGTGCTTGTGTCTGTGTGTAGTGTAACTGTGAGCGCGGTTTACGACACCATCTACCTGTTTGTCAAGAAACGAGGTCTATACCCACCTAGATCAATATTAACATATCGAAACATCGACAACTTTCTTTTTTTTATTTTTGTATCCTCCATCCATTCATCCATCGTACTTTTCTAAAGTATGAGTCTCTTAACGCCCCCCCCCCCCCCATCCCCCAAACGACCCGCCACCTCTTCGCCCCCCCTATTACCTCCAGCCTTAGCCCACTGACCCCCCCGTCAATAAATAAATTAAATGACCTTTCATGCAAATCGTACTGGGGGACACGCGAACTCTTCATCTTTCTGTACCTTAACGCAATAACCCCCCCCCCCCCCACAAGTGTCATAAATTTAATGCAATATGTTAATCTACAGTCTGACACCTTCATCCCCTGGTATGCCTAGCAATGTCATTAAAAAACAAATGAAAGCCTGGCCTCTAGGGACATGTCTGCCCGGCCTCAGCATCTAGAATATCTTGTTTCTCTTCAAAAGGCCCAAACGTAACCAACGGCACAAGAGATTAAAGTTTAGACATAATTTGTTTTTGATGTTTATATAATATAATATTTGTACGTTTTATTATTATTATTTTTTTATCCGCTATCTAGTTTTTAAGAGAAAATATAAGAGTCTTAAAAATTTAAAAAGAATATTTTTACTTTATGTTCAGAATTTAAATGTTCGATTTTAAAATTTAGTACATCGTGGTAAAATGAGCAGTTTTCTACAAATGTTGAATTACAACCTTTCACTGTTAATATAAAGGGCAGCGAGTTCGGCTGGCGTAGGCCTGCTGGAGGTCCAGGGTTCGAATCCTGGTAAAGGCTAATATTTGTTACCAGTGTCCCTGAGTCTACCCAGCTATGATGGGTACCTGAGATTAGTTGGGGTAAAGTAAAGGCAGCTGGGCATTTTACTGGCCACACAATCACCTAGTATGCAATTGTCACAGAAACTAGTGAATGTGCCCTCACACGCCCTATGATCAATTTGGTCCGACGGGACTATTTTAATTTTTATTTGTACTTTACTGTTTATATAGTCTAGTATTATTTACTGTTCATATAGTCTAGTATTATTTACTGTCCATATAGTCTAGTATTATTTACTGTTCATATAGTCTAGTATTATTTACTGTTCATATAGACTAGTATTATTTACTGTTCATATAGTCTAGTATTATTTACTGTTCATATAGTCTAGTATTATTTACTGCTCATATAGTCTAGTATTATTTACTGTCCATATAGTCTAGTATTATTTACTGCTCATATAGTCTAGTATTATTTACTGTTCATATAGTCTAGTATTTTTTATTGTCCATATAGTCTAGTATGATTTATTGTCCATATAGTCTAGTATTATTTACTGTTCATATAGTCTAGTATTATTTACTGTTCATATAGTCTAGTATTATTTACTGTTCATATAGTCTAGTATTATTTACTGCTCATATAGTCTAGTATTATTTACTGTTCATATAGTCTAGTATTATTTACTGTTCATATAGTCTAGTATTATTTACTGTTTATATAGTCTAGTATTATAAAATGTTTATATAGTCGAGTATTATTTACTGTTCATATAGTCTAGTAATATTTAACAGTATTGAAATATCTATAACCATATATCTATATACGTTAACAGAAAATAATTACCGGTATGTTTTACAAGTAGAGTATTACAAGTTTGATTAGAACAACGATTCTGTGAACTAAGCTTATTGTTTTAAAAAAAACGGCAGTTCACGCTTACATCAAATACGATAAAGCCAGCTTTATGAATTTTAACATAATGTGTCAAATATTTAATGCTAAATGGCTAAATATGTGGCATATAAACACACACACACACACACAGAAAACAAACACATAAAACAAATAAATAGAACAACTCATTTTCATATCGGTAATTTGGTTTCGGTCCACAGTTCATGGTTCGCCACCCAGTTTTATTATATTACAAATGCGTGTAGCCTACTGATAAATTCCCGGCCCCGAAGCGAAGATGTACGAATTTTTTTAAAGATGTATTATTCTAATAGTACATAATGACACCGAATATTTGTGCAGAACAGAGAGCCCCGACTGATGACACGATATTTTGGTGACTTTACGGTAAATCTAATTTGCATATTTAAAAAACGAAAAAAACCTACAACAAATGATCTTGATAAAATGCTTATTGACAAGTCTTAACGTGAATGCATGCATAAAAGTTCAGAAGAAAAAACATTTCCGGTCGAATTCGATCATTTTATTCGAAACATGTCTGTGTGCTAGGTTACTGGTTGTACGAACATTTGTTGGGGATTAAAGTTTCTTTCATTTTCAAAAGATGTTTACGAAAGAAAACAATGTATTGTGAAAGTCAGACGGGAACAATCACCTTTTTATAATATCAAACTTATTGCTTAATGCAAAATAATTTTTGTTATTCGTTTTTATGAATTTACGAATTTTGTTTTTCAATAACCAAGAAAACGCAACTCTTGACTAATTTTTTTTATAAACAAGCTACATGAGTAGCTACATGCGACGAAAACTTAAGTATTAATTATCGCCTTCTCACTTTTGATGTTAAAAACGGATTCCTCATAACTAATATTGTATCCTTTGTATAATTCAAAAAGACTAGAACTAGCCGTCGAGGTTGAAATCAACTGTCAATAACCAGCAAAAGCATGCTTTTTTTGTTTACGGAAATGCCTAAAATAATTAAACATTTAAAAATAGATCACACCAGTTCAAAAGATCACGCCTAATTAAGACTTGTCAATAAGAGAGAACAAAGAGACATTTGTTCGCTTTATCTTAGATGTGGTTAAACATTTTAAGACGCAAAAATGTAAAAGGAGAAATTAGATTTAAAAAAAAAGATAGATAACATTGGAGGCACAATCTAGACTTTTTATGCTACCAATTTCTCCAAAAGCAGAAATAATAATACGTGCTGATGAAATCAAGAGAAAGCGCTGTAGAAAAAAATTGCTGCGAAAGGAATGTGCCATGGGCAGATGGCGCACTACTGTTAATGGTGTATTTATATTTTTATATAAAAAAATGTTTGGGGGGGGGGGGTATCATTGAACAATTAAAGAAAAACGTTTTCGACGTATTTGACATTTTAGACATGAAGGGGGGAACGTTTTATTAGTGCATGTAATGATGTAATCAAAGACTATAATAAGACGGACCGCTTGCTTTAATATTTCTGCTATTCGATGACTCGAATTACTTCTTTTCGGAATTCCCGATTTCCTTTTGTACTGTACTGTACACTTCCGTTTTATTTAATCGCTATGATTTTCTCAATGAAAAATTAAACTTGAAATAGAAAATTGTATACAGCGGAAACATTTAGGCAAACTTAGGAGCGTAGAAGTAATGAAAGACAGCGTTATTGGATGCGCATGAAAAAAAGAACATGTAAGCTCTAAAAATAGAGCAAGCGGCTCGCGGTCCATCTTATTATAGTCTTTGATTTAATTAAGATAAATGTCTACTAATAAAAATGACAACATTTATCTCCATCTAGCTCTAAGTTTTCTTTGATTTGTTCTTTCATAATTTGTTTTTTTTTTTTTGTGTTTTTTTATGGTTTATAATTGTTTTTAGCCTGTTTAGAATTGCATATATATGGGGGGGGGGGGCGTCTTTCAAAGGCTATTTTCAAGGGCGTCTTTAAGGGCGTCTTTCAATGGCGTCTTTAAGGGCGTCTTTGAGAGGCGCCTATCAGGGGCGTATTTTAGGGACGCTTTACTGGAACATCATTGAGTAGCTTCTTTCAGAGTTGACTTTCGGGGTGTCTTTCACAAGCCTCTTTCAGTGCGCCCTTCGGAGGGTTTCTTTAAGGGGCGTCTTCGTGGGGCACCTTAAATAAATGAAATATTGCAAAGAATTCCATAATGTTTGTTTTGTTTTCGATGCAGTGTGGTAAAATACGTCACCCGGGGCTTTGAATATTGCAAGAGCAAACATTTAAAAAAGGGTGCCTCGATTGACGAAAGAGTGGGAACCACTGCCATAGTGCTTTTAATTTCGCCGTTTTGCCACGGACAGTGATCTCTGATCTGAATTACATAATGGTGGTCTAGAATCTGGAAGCCCTTTCGAATGTCCCGAGAGTCTGAGTTCAATTTATACAACTATTGTTTTCTTATTTAACATGACACCAATAATTATTATTAATGCCCGAACATCATTCGTGGTGTAAAAAGTTGACCGGGAGCATGGGACTGATCACGCAATCCACTTGTACAATAACGTCACGAACCCATTTGAACCAAACTTGACCTAAAAAGCAGACAGACTAGAATTGAAACGTACTGCTAATGAAATATTTCACATTGCAAGAAATGTTAAATCATGCAAATATTAATGTATGCAAATGTTGACTTATGCTAATGAAAGCTAGTGTGGGTGTTTCGAATTGGTGCACACAAAAAAGAAAAAGAGAACAAATGAAGGTCAAAAGAGTTTAATTACCATCATTATCTATACCTGACTTCATCTATCCTTTATGATGATGGACTTATATTTCCCCCCTTCCCATCATCCCACATCATTTTAGGGTTCAGAAGTAGGAGGGTAACATGTGGTATAAACAAATAACTGTTTACGGACACGCGAAAATGAGGCTAAGGGTGGACAGTGTGCTTGTGTGAGGCTGGGACGGGGGGGGGGGGGGGAGAGTGCGTTGCATGGGCGTACAAAGTATCCCTTCGGACCATATTGATACAAGAGCCCGAAAAAGCAGCGTTCACCAGTTTCCGTGGCCACGGCATACTACGGGATTGTGTTGCCAGCATAATGACCTGCCCGCCTTTTACTTTACTTCAACTCAAGTCAGATACCCATCAGAGCTGGGTAGACTCAGGGACACCTTCCAGACCCAAATCTCCTGCAAGGCGACAGGGATCAGTCGGCGGCTGGGATAGAACCCGCGACGTGTCGGTTGACAGTCCGGTGAACTAACCGCAGGACCGACCGACCTCGCAAGACATCCAGAGCATCCCCAGTAAGCATCCGACACCGCGACTACCTATCCATCGATCTAGTTATCTTATCTTATCTTATACATTACAGACGCTCCTTCTATAAAGAAGATTATTAGGATGTCGATTAATGTCGAAATCCTTCAGCGTGCCACCAGCTATAATCTAACTCCGTAGCAAGACCAATGTCAAAAGCAAAAGAAATCTATAGAGAAAACTGTTAAAGCGTTTTATATTGAATTTTTTTGTAAATAACGTGTTTGTGATTATCCTCCTGTTTATTTGCATTTATACACAATTTTATTATTACATTTATGGTAACTATTTTGTAACATTATCTTTTGGTTGTCAAGATAAGGATCTATCAACTGCTGATATTTTATTATAATATTTTTGTTCTCAGTTTAAGTTTAACTGAGATTTTCATTATTTATTTTGTTCAAGCTGAAATTAAAAGGATATGAAGAATGAATGGTGTTAAGTGGAATTGATACATATTGATCATACAAACTGGGTAGTTAATGTAATGTTCAGAAAATTTACATATAATTTTTAGTCATATAATATTTATGTAATTTTCAAATACTTTGTACAGTTTGGTAATTATAAAAGTTATAAGTTGCAGGGCATTTAGTATTTTGTAAAATAAAATATAAAAAAACATACTATTATTATTAGAAATATTTGCGCAAATAAAAAGGGCTAATTATCTCCCTTTAATTAAAATAAAGATTCTAAATTTATATTGAATAGTTTTTATAATAATAATAATGGTTATTATGTAGCACTTATATAGTGATGTCAAATGATTTGTTGTGATTTGTAATATAACAAATATTACTGACTAATTATTATTTCTTTATATAAATCCAGCATTATGGTATTCATTACAAGATTTAATTGTTAGAGGTATAAAATTAATGTATGTTAAACTGTTGTAAATAAACATTTCCTACATTAATTGTTTGTCCGTTTAACATTAAGAGGTTTATCTTTTAAACATTAATAATTAGACCTACAATAATTGCATAATATAATGTTATTAAAAAGTTTCTTATATTTATTAAATTAATAAGGTTTTCCAATAACTGTCGCATTCTGTATTAATATACTGACATTGTATTCAAATGTCTATGAGTGTTACAAGATGATATGAGCATGTGTGTATTTTTTTGTGTCAGTATGTGTGTTATTGTATGTTTTTATTTTACATGCAATAACGTATGTTTCAACTTTTCTTTCAATTTCTCTAAATCCTTTGTCCACTTTTCAGCCCGTACCAAAGTACCTTTCTTTCTAACCGTAACCTCCCCAAACCCCCTGACCTCCCCCCCCCCCCACTCTTACTTCTGAAAACTTCCTCGTTCGGCCTCTAGATCACATTGACCGACCTTGACCCCTTTACGTAACCCAACCAACGGGACGATCGATCATCTTCTTTTTTTTTCTAATGTTTTTTTTTGTTTTTGCGACGATCCTTTTGGGCTTTTGTGTGACCGTCAGTGATCGGGCGTCAATCGTCAGGCGCCCTATCCACACCCCCCACCCCACACTATACACCAATGCACCTCTCATAATGACATACATAAGTAACGACGCACGCCAAACCGTTGTTTTCTCATAAATATAGATAGATTATAAATTCCTCAACGCCCATTAGGATTCTATTCCGTACTTCATGATCTTGGGGAAGTTCCGAAATATACACAGAAGATATCAGAAAAGTTGATCTTGGGGAAGTTCCGAAATATACACAGAAGATATCAGAAAAGTTGATCTTGGGGAAGTTCCGAAATATACACAGAAGATATCAGAAAAGTTGATCTTGGGGAAGTTCCGAAATATACACAGAAGATATCAGAAAAGTTGATCTTGGGGAAGTTCCGAAATATACACAGAAGATATCAGAAAAGTTGATCTTGGGGAAGTTCCGAAATATACACAGAAGATATCAGAAAAGTTGATCTTGGGGAAGTTCCGAAATATACACAGAAGATATCAGAAAAGTTGATCTTGGGGAAGTTCCGAAATATACACAGAAGATATCAGAAAAGTTGATCTTGGGGAAGTTCCGAAATATACACAGAAGATATCAGAAAAGTTGATCTTGGGGAAGTTCCGAAATATACACAGAAGATATCAGAAAAGTTGATCTTGGGGAAGTTCCGAAATATACACAGAAGATATCAGAAAAGTTGATCTTGGGGAAGTTCCGAAATATACACAGAAGATATCAGAAAAGTTGATCTTGGGGAAGTTCCGAAATATACACAGAAGATATCAGAAAAGTTGATCTTGGGGAAGTTCCGAAATATACACAGAAGATATCAGAAAATGTCACATTTCTATTTGGAAAATAATTAATGCTAAATTATTCATCTGTATGGGACCCATCAATTAAAGAAAAAAAAATATGAACCAGAAGATATCAGAAAAGTTGATCTTGGGGAAGTTCCGAAATATACACAGAAGATATCAGAAAAGTTGATCTTGGGGAAGTTCCGAAATATACACAGAAGATATCAGAAAAGTTGATCTTGGGGAAGTTCCGAAATATACACAGAAGATATCAGAAAAGTTGATCTTGGGGAAGTTCCGAAATATACACAGAAGATATCAGAAAAGTTGATCTTGGGGAAGTTCCGAAATATACACAGAAGATATCAGAAAAGTTGATCTTGGGGAAGTTCCGAAATATACACAGAAGATATCAGAAAAGTTGATCTTGGGGAAGTTCCGAAATATACACAGAAGATATCAGAAAAGTTGATCTTGGGGAAGTTCCGAAATATACACAGAAGATATCAGAAAAGTTGATCTTGGGGAAGTTCCGAAATATACACAGAAGATATCAGAAAAGTTGATCTTGGGGAAGTTCCGAAATATACACAGAAGATATCAGAAAAGTTGATCTTGGGGAAGTTCCGAAATATACACAGAAGATATCAGAAAAGTTGATCTTGGGGAAGTTCCGAAATATACACAGAAGATATCAGAAAAGTTGATCTTGGGGAAGTTCCGAAATATACACAGAAGATATCAGAAAAGTTGATCTTGGGGAAGTTCCGAAATATACACAGAAGATATCAGAAAAGTTGATCTTGGGGAAGTTCCGAAATATACACAGAAGATATCAGAAAAGTTGATCTTGGGGAAGTTCCGAAATATACACAGAAGATATCAGAAAAGTTGATCTTGGGGAAGTTCCGAAATATACACAGAAGATATCAGAAAAGTTGATCTTGGGGAAGTTCCGAAATATACACAGAAGATATCAGAAAAGTTGATCTTGGGGAAGTTCCGAAATATACACAGAAGATATCAGAAAAGTTGATCTTGGGGAAGTTCCGAAATATACACAGAAGATATCAGAAAAGTTGATCTTGGGGAAGTTCCGAAATATACACAGAAGATATCAGAAAAGTTGATCTTGGGGAAGTTCCGAAATATACACAGAAGATATCAGAAAAGTTGATCTTGGGGAAGTTCCGAAATATACACAGAAGATATCAGAAAAGTTGATCTTGGGGAAGTTCCGAAATATACACAGAAGATATCAGAAAAGTTGATCTTGGGGAAGTTCCGAAATATACACAGAAGATATCAGAAAAGTTGATCTTGGGGAAGTTCCGAAATATACACAGAAGATATCAGAAAAGTTGATCTTGGGGAAGTTCCGAAATATACACAGAAGATATCAGAAAAGTTGATCTTGGGGAAGTTCCGAAATATACACAGAAGATATCAGAAAAGTTGATCTTGGGGAAGTTCCGAAATATACACAGAAGATATCAGAAAAGTTGATCTTGGGGAAGTTCCGAAATATACACAGAAGATATCAGAAAAGTTGATCTTGGGGAAGTTCCGAAATATACACAGAAGATATCAGAAAAGTTGATCTTGGGGAAGTTCCGAAATATACACAGAAGATATCAGAAAAGTTGATCTTGGGGAAGTTCCGAAATATACACAGAAGATATCAGAAAAGTTGATCTTGGGGAAGTTCCGAAATATACACAGAAGATATCAGAAAAGTTGATCTTGGGGAAGTTCCGAAATATACACAGAAGATATCAGAAAAGTTGATCTTGGGGAAGTTCCGAAATATACACAGAAGATATCAGAAAAGTTGATCTTGGGGAAGTTCCGAAATATACACAGAAGATATCAGAAAAGTTGATCTTGGGGAAGTTCCGAAATATACACAGAAGATATCAGAAAAGTTGATCTTGGGGAAGTTCCGAAATATACACAGAAGATATCAGAAAAGTTAATCTTGGGGAAGTTCCGAAATATACACAGAAGATATCAGAAAAGTTGATCTTGGGGAAGTTCCGAAATATACACAGAAGATATCAGAAAAGTCACATTTCTATTTGGAAAATAATTAATGCTAAATTATTCATCTGTATGGGACCCATCAATTAAAGAAAAAAAAATATGAACAAATTCAGAAAAGAGCTGCAAGGTTCATAACTAGTGAATATTCACATCTGACAAGAGTAACACCATTAGTCAAATCACTAAACCTAGAAACACTAGAGGACAGAAGGGCAAATAGTAAAGTAGTAATAATACATAAGGCATTAAACTCTAATTTAGAAATACAACACAATAACAACCTGTTACAATACTCAGATAACAACATAAAGACAAAAACACTTTGCTTATCCCTTATGCGAGAACAAATGCTTATAAGTAGCCTACTCTTTTTTTCCGGGTGGCCTCCAGGAATGGAATGTGTTGCCTGAACAAACTAAACAAACCAACATCATTTAAAACACTAATAAAAATTTAAGACTAGACTCAGACCACGGATGAGCGTAGGACGCAATAATCTTCTTTATAGAAGGAGCGACTGTAACATATAAGATATGATAAGCCTGACGGAACATTTTCAATTTGCATTAGTTCTAAGCTTTTCGTACTTAAAGACATATTATTTTAAGAAATGTCCAAGTCAATAATTATTCCTTCCATTCTAATATATTTAGAATTTTGATTTTTTTTTTTTATCTTTAAGTTGACAGGAGTGCATTTTGTTGAAAAGATTAAAAAGACTTGCGCATCTCTGTTGGTTTATTGTCTAATCTTGTGTTTTGATAAAAGTTTGTAAAAAAAAAGTTAACTATTTTAAAAGGAGGGTTTTTCGATTGATTCTGGCAACCTTTTCCATGCCAAAATGCCACAGGGAATAAATATTTAATTTAAAAAAAAAACGCATGAATTGGGTGTTGCCTATTGTGTATCAGAATGTGTTCAATACAGTGCACAATACACCACAAACAAGAAACAGACGGGTATACTTTCTCGTTCTTCCTAAGCGGCATCAGAGGCTTGGAATGGGTTACCAGTGCCAATGAAGTTAAATCAACAACTGAGTATCTTATGAAATCCGAATAAAAACTCAAGACTAGACTCAAACCAAGGAGAAGCGTAAGAAGTGATAATGATAAATAATAATAATAATAATAATGACATTTGTATAGCGCTGCCAACAAGCATAATGTAAGCTCAGAGCGCATTTAACATACAACTCAGAACACGGATACAACCTATAGGCTAAGAGATAAAAAACTAAATAATGATTCAAAACTTTACAAACATGGAACAAATCAAACAACCAAAACAAAATAACCGACCTAACATATAAGTAAGACAGTAGGGCTCAAAGCATGTTAATTAAGATACATATTGAAATAATGAGTTTTTAAGTTCTTTTTGAAGGAATCAATGGAGCTTGTTTGCCTGAGTTGAATGGGAAGTAGATTCCACACCTTCGGACCGGATACTGAGAATTCTCTAAGGCCAACGGTCGTCAGAGAGAAACGGGGCTCTTCCAGAAGCGATGAGCTGGCAGAACGAAGTGTTCTTTGAGGGACATATGGTGTGATGAGTTCTTTGAGATAGGACGGAAACTCGTTATTAAAAATGCACTGATGGCAAAGTAGCGCCACTTTATACTCAATTCTGGCTTTCACGGGGAGCCAATGGAGCGAGCGAAGAAGGACGGTTCCCGAGTCTCGCCTTGATTTGCGCATGACCAAGAGCGCAGTACTGGTCTGTATTCTCTGTAGCCTGGTGATTTTGTCTTCGGGCAGGCCGACTAGCAGGGAGTTACAATAGTCGATACGGGCTGCCAGTGTCTTTGCAGAATCAGTGGACAAATAGGGACGTATTTGGCCCAGTCTACGCAACTGTAGATATAGACCTCTGCACATATGAGATATATGTTGGTCGAAAGACAGCGTGGGATCCAGTAAAACACCAAGATTTTTCACTTTGTTAACAAAAGGCACCTGGCAGTTTATCACGGTGATGGATTCTGAACCGGTGAATTTGACCAAATTTCTCTTGGTTCTAATTCGGATTATCTCTGTTTTTTCCTCTTTCATTTTAAGCCCATTTCTCCCCGACCACGAATAGACGTTGGCGATTGCACAACTGACATTTGTAGCGAGTCGAGGGGCATCAAGAGGGACCGCATGATCGTACAGTTGCGTGTCATCGGCGTAGACGTGATACGAAATTTCGAACGGTTTGATGACCTGGCCGAGTGGATACACGTACATTGCAAACATCACTGGTCCTAGAACAGATCCTTGGGGCACTCCATATTTCAGCGTTGAAGGTGCCGAGAGGAACTCATCTATAGCAACACTTTGAGTGTGCTCAGACAGGTATGACCTAAACCAACGAAGAACACAGCCTGAGCAGCCAAATGTGGTTGCAAACCTGTCAATCAGGATCTCATGGTCAAGAGTGTCAAAAGCGGCAGACAGGTCGAGCATTGCCAGAATAGACACATGACCCGAGTCCGATGTGCATAGTAGGTCGTTGACAACCCTGGCCAATGCCGTCTCCGTGCTATGACTCTTTCGATAGGCGGACTGAAACTGCTCCAAGAGGCAATGCTGCTCCAAGTGAGACAATAACTGTTTTAGCACAATGCGCTCCAAGACTTTCGAAAAGAAAGGAAGGTTGGATACAGGCCGATAGTCTTTTAAGCACTCAGGATCGAGGCTAGGCTTCTTTAAGAGGGGCTTAACCAGTGCATTTTTCATTGATTGAGGCACAATACCTGAAGCTAATGAAGCATTGATCATCGCAGTGATCGAAGGTATTAGTTCGTTGATACAATCATTGAAGAGGGAGACAGGAATGGGATCGAGTTCGCAAGACGTTTTAGGCATCTTACTAACAATTTCCTTAACAGATGCTTCAGATACTGAGTGAAACTCAGTTGGTATGTATGGAACAAGCATCTGAACCTTATAAAATATTAAATATAAATTATATAATTTATGACAAATTTTAAAATACTATCCCTCATCTTTAAGGAAGCATACATTGTTATCACTGATCTATAAATTGAATGAGTTGGGCCCGGAAGCTATAGTCTTCAAGCAAAAAATTAATAGGCTTTCGTGTGGCTTTCACTTATCTATAAAATTGGATTTCATAAACACTGACCTGTAAATACATTTTAAGTAATTTTAAGTAAGTGGCTCAGACTTTTCTTTTTATCGCATAGATTTGTTATAATTATCAAGGGGCTTATTCCTGTAACTCGATTACATGGACAAATGAAGAGTGTAGATAGTTTAATCAAGTCTAGCCTCGATTTGCACATACAAATTTATTTTGGATGCGCCATCCATTCTTTTTTAGTATAGCCCTATATCATGCCAAAGCTTGAAATAACGTTATTTTCTATTTACATTTTGAAAGAGATATAATATAAAAGTAAAGTTTTAAATTTAGCAATAAATTATTGATGTTTTAAATGAATTTGATGGTCGGACTACGAAAATGGGAAATGGTTACGGGAAATGAATTTCATGGGAACCATAGGCCTGGACTAAAGTTAACACGACCAAAACTTGTAATACATTTTTAATGTCGTGACCTATCTGACCGAGTTTGTTATATGATGAACTTAGTCAGTTCTCAAAGGGCCGTTCGTATTTCTGGGCATCTAAAAGCGAGTCCCTTGGCCGAGGGTAGTTATGCTGTTACAAAAATAGGAGATTAAAGAAAGTAATTTCACTTAATCCTATCTTGTAGCCAAAGAATAATTTTCAATCGACTTTGAAAACGAAGACTTTGAACTTATGGGAAATTTCCTGTTTAGTGGATGGAGAAAAAAAAAGGAACTCACACACACACACACATACACACACACATGTATATTATATGTGACAAACAGATATATTCCCATACACTGAGATGTGTAGATAGCTCTAGAATTTAGTATTCCTTCAAACGGACACTAATTGAAAGTAAGATTAAGGCGTGTGTGTGTGGGGGGGGGGGTGTAGGCCGAACTGGGCACATGAAGCAGAAGTGAAAGCCATGAACGTAACTTACTTCGTTCGCTTAGATTAAAGAGATGTGGCCGAGCTATGTCGTATGTTGCCCCCATTATCTTTCAACAGGAGGGACATGGACAAATAGATAGGAATGGGGGGGGGGGGGAGGGGATAAGACTTAAATTTATACCTTCAGGTGCTCTTGGAGGAATCAGAATTTATATCCCTTCCTTAAGTTTGTTTATCCTGTCGGATTATCTCCTAATAGTAACCGATTCGAATCATGCACTTTAGCAGACGTTCGAATCAGGGTGGATTAGTCATCATAATAATTTGAATATTGTATAAATCATTCTGTCTCCTTATGCCTGGCGCTTTTACTCTCGAGATAACGGTACATCCCCCCCCCCTTTTCTATGCCTGGGGAGAAGGGGGAGGGGCATCGCGGGGTTCTTGGCAATTACACTACACTGTAAACTTAAGCAGGCGACTTTCTGACGACCGTGGCCTTATTCCCAGATTAGTAAACGTTTAAAAATATATTTTTTTTTTTTAATAAAATAATTACAAGAAATATTCAGTTTATATTTTTAAAATGTAAGGATTCGTTCGGACCAATCAGATAATCCCAGTGGAAACTTTTTGCACATTTTCAGATCAGATCATTTTCAGTATTCTTCTTCCACGCGCGAAAACTAAACTGAATTAGATTATTGTGAAATCCATCTTTGTTCTGGGTCTGCCCATTGTAACTTATAGCCTTTAATTCTGTGCTAGTGTTTGGTCGAATTTGTAGGGCTACTACAAATAAAAGGTCACAGAAACGTGTCATTTATTCTGAATCCGGTGAATCGTGAAAGAATTTTACTTTAAAAAAATGGTACACTTCTCCTTAACATTAGGGGTACTGTGGCTGAGCGGCAGCGCTTTCGGCTGGCGTACCGAAGGTCCTGGAGTCGAATCCTGGAGTAAGGCTAGGATGTATGTGTTCCCGGGTCTGGAGGGTGTCCTTGAGACTACCCAGCTATGATGGGTACCTGACCTTTATTGGTATAAAGTTAAGGCGGCTGGGCATTGTGCTGGCCACACAATCCCCTAGTATGCCGTGGCCACAAAAACTGGTGAACGCTGCTTTACCGGCCCTCTGGATAAATTTGGCCCGACGGGAATACATTTCTAAGACTTTACTTTTACTCTTAACATGACTTTTATGAAAAATTTCATTAGGGGCTGATCATAAATGACTATATTATGCATTTGAAGCAGCGGTTCCCAACCTGTGGGTCTAGACCCCTTTGGGAACCAGATCTGGAGGAACCAAAAGGAAGGGAGTTAAAAATGTTGTTACAATGTGAGACAAGGGGGATTGGTGTAATAGCGATGGTTGCCGATGGCGGCAGTTTGAGGATGGTGATGTCATACTAACAAACATTAATGTAACTTTTGAAAAGAAAAATATGTTTGACTTACTAAATGAGCAAACTTAAACCATATCCGCCAGGTGCACACAGGTAAACCTACCAACCAAGGTGCACACAGGTAAACCTACCAACCAGGGTGCACACAGGTAAACCTACCAACCAGGGTGCACACAGGTAAACCTACCAACCAGGGTGCACACAGGTAAACCTACCAACCAAGGTGCACACAGGTAAACCTACCAACCAGGGTGCACACATGTAAACCTACCAACCAAGGTGCACACAGGTAAACCTACCAACCAGGGTGCACACAGGTAAACCTACCAACCAAGGTGCTCACAGGCAAACCTACCAACCAGGTAAGCACAAGTAAACCTAATAACCAGCTGCATTAACTTTTTAAAGACAACATCATTGCAAATTTCGCTTGACACAAATCTACCTAAAGAAAAAAAAAACGCCCCATCCCCCATCACCACCCTCATCAGCTTACGCCACGCCGCAACCATGATCTGAATCACCCAGCCCAGCCCGTATCTTTACACGGTAAGGTTACAAGTTTATCTAACATTTGATAATTTATTCCGAAATTATTTTTTTCAGAGCTGTTTGAGTATGTATATATATATATAGGCCTTTCTATCTGTTTGTCCAACTATCAAACACTCTATATTCAAACTACAAACAGCATCAAAAAGTCTGTAATTTCTTCACCATAGTTTCAGGTAGAAGAACAAGTGCCCAGATGGATGTTGGATCAGGATGATGATGATAATCCTCCAAGTTCTACTTTTTTTTTTTGGTGATTTCGTAAAAAATTTGGGGGCATTTCTCCAGCTTTTCCAACGTTTTATGCCCGTCGAAGTCCGCACTCGTTTGTTTCAACACCAAAAAATAATAAAATGTGTGGTCAATGACTAGAGTTTAAAACACTAATAAAAACTCAACTCGGATATGTATGAGCGTAAGGTGCAATAATCTTCTTTATTGAAGGAACATCTGTAATATAACATAAGAAGCAGAAATAAACCAAAATCAAATTACATACTTGCATAAAAAATTCCTATTTTAAATCTTTGTCTGAAAGAAATGGGGGGTTGTGGAGTTGTGCCCAAAAAAAAAAAGTTAAATATGCTGAATAGATAGGTGGGGGGGAAAGGGGGGTAAGAGGGGGAGGCTTAAACATTTTGACATCTCGATGACTGATTGGAAGGGAAAACATTTGAGACGGTTTGGAAAGGGGCTGGGGGCGGGGGTAATAGCAGTTAAAAGTTCATGAAAGGTCAATAGCTTGTTGAAGTAGTTATGCAATTAAAAAATTCAAAGTTTAATTTAAATTCATAAGAGATGTTGTCAACTTTTTTTTTTCTTGTAATAATTGCGAAATTTAAATAACTGTCTGGCGTCACACACTGTCACATCAAAAGTCAGGGGATTGTAGAGGCGAATCAGTATAAATTAGGAAATAAATTATATATGTCAGTGAGATTTAAGAAAAAAATGATGCACTCTATTTATATAGGTCTGTGAAAACCGCCATTATTGACGTTAGAATGAATGAATCGCTATGGATTAATGCACTGATTGGACGTTGACATGACGTGGAAGGTGACGTAATTCAAAGGTTGGGGGGGGGGGGGGGGTTGCGGGGGAAGTAGAGCTCGCCAACATCTTTTTCTGAAACCCGTGAAATGGCCTCGAAATCCGGACGGTTGAAATTTCCTCGACTACAAGGGTCGGAACCTGGAAATGTTAACGCATTGCTGTTGGACCAAGGCATCTAGCTAATGACTAGCTAATGTATTTTTAGATTATATTACACAGAATAAAGAAAAAAAAAATACACAATTCTAATGGTCCGCCCATCGTGCATTGAGCCTTTGTGGGATTCGGAAGAATAAATCAGAAACATGTTCTTGTAGCTTTGACCCCGTACCCGTAACGATATCCTTGTCTCCAAGATTATATTACAGAAGTAAAAGTAGTTTCATCTGGACCGTCAACCAAGGTCAAAATTCTTTTTTGGCCCTGCATAATCGCCCTCTCTCTCTCTCTCTCTCTCTCTCTCTCTCTCTCTCTCTCTCTCTCTCTCTCTCTGTCGGTCTCTCTGTATACATATTGTATAAGGGGATTGAATGGCAACTTGGTGGTAAATAGAAATATGATGCCCCAAAACTTGTTTGTCTCAACTGTTTCAAGTTTTTGTGGCACTTAAAAGGAAGGTGGGTAGGGGGGGGGGGGGGGGGTAGCACAACATACATTCTAAAAAAGGGGTTGTTGATCTGAAAATGTTGAGATCCTATGATCTAAAAGCTAAACTATTATAGACCTACACTAATTGAGGTCTTCTAACTGTGGCAACCATAAAAATTTGATACATGCTTTATTTCGGTGTGTTTTGTTTTCGTTTTATTCGCTTGTTAATTGACATAATGGATTTACTGTCCAAGATGAATGAAAAAAAAATAATAAGGGAAATGAAAACCACTGCAACACATGCACGCATCCGGTCACCTCGCTTCCCGCGCTCAGCCTTGAAAGACCCGCGCAATACACGAACATATTAGCCAGGTAAGGGTGTCAATAAATCACCGACGAATTCACACCATTTGTCATGACTGTCTGCTGTCTCACTTGACACACCCAGCCTCCCCCCAATACTCCTCCCTAATTTACCTTCATTTGTTTTCATTCATCTCTCTCACCACACCTGAGATAAGGGGGTGGGGGGCTCTACCTCTTCCGCCCCCGCCCCGCCTACCCTCAACGTCGCCTTCCTTCCCACCGTCGAAACTGCGTGCCAGTTAGTTCTCACAGCGCCATACTAAGTGAGACCTTCGATTGGACGCTGCAGGTTGTTGAGGCTCCCACGTACCAAAGTACTCCGTGTTGTTGTCAACCACTGGGCCACCGACGTAAAAAAAAATTTGAAAGGAAGAGTAAGTAACCATTGATGAACCTTTTCTTGCTCCCCACCTCCCCCACCCCCGTTGACTGCCCCACCACCCTTACAGCACCCCTCAACCTTTCACCGCCCCACCACCCGACCACCCTTTCACCGCCCCCGCCCTATCACCGCCCCCGCCCCCACTCCCACCTTCCCATTTCCAACCCTTCGTCGGTCTCATTGATAATATGCAAATTGTCTAATTGTTCGATAAAACAAAACAAAACCTGCATACATCTAGACACACTCAACACGCCCCACTCTCGCTAGTAAATACTACACAGACCCAACATACACACATAGACACACTCAACACGCCCCACTCTCGCTAGTAAATACTACACATACCCAACATACACACATATACACACTCAACACGCCCCACTCTCGGTAGTAAATACTACACATACCCAACATACACACATATACACACTCAACACGCCCCACTCTCGGTAGTAAATACTACACATACCCAACATACACACATATACACACTCAACACGCCCCACTCTCGCTAGTAAATACTACACAGACCTAACACACACACATATACAAACTCATAAAGTCAGATACACACATAGATCATTCACATTTTACATGAGAAATGAGGGGGGGGGGGCGGGGTGGCAGTGGGTTAAACGGTGTGTTGACTGTTGGCAGGGAGATGATGAAGTCAACACCATCATAGTGTAAACACAATATTTAAAAATGTCATCAACACCTTTCTTTGTTTTAAATTTATATATATTTTTATTTCTTTTTTAAAATTGTAATGTAATCGAGTTCGCTAATTTATTTTCCGCCTGATCGATTATTTATTGATTTACAATCAATCGTTCGACCACGAAACATGCACACACACTGCATCAACAACAAAAGAAGCTGGCATGCTTTCTTAGAATTACTCCCTGCATACCCACTCCCCCCTTTTCCTGCATTTCATCGAATCCCCCACATTTCCCTTCCTCCCATATAAACAAACAACATTTCTGGAGGTCAAAGTAACATGTCACAAAAAAAAATATATTTTAGTAAAATAAAAGAATAAGATATATATGAAATCAATGAACCGAGAAACACTAGAGGACAGAGGGGCAAAGAGTAAAGTAGCAATAATACATAAGGTATTAAACTCTATTTTAGAAATGTAACACAATAACAATCTATTGCAATGCTCATATAGACATAAAAAAAAAAAAAACTTTCCTTATCCCTTATGCAAGAACAAATGCATTTAAGTACTCTTTCTTCCCGAGTGTCAATTCGTTGCCTGAACAAACCAGGAAAACTATAAACTTAAAATCAGTTCTAAAAAAAACACTAATAGAAATGCAGGCCTATAGTCAAACCACGGATAAGCGTAGGACGCAAAAATGTAAAATCTTCTTTATAGAAGGGGGCGTCGGTAATGTATAAGAAAAGATAAGATAAAATTGTATAATCATTTCTGAATTATCAATGTTGTCTGAAATACGTTTATTTAAATTAAATAATTCTTTTTATATTTTAACATTGTATTTCTTTTTCACTGTTTATTTATAAATAGCCTGTATACAATTGCCCATTAATTTTGTTTTAATATGTGGAGTAAACGTTTTCTTTTCAAGAACAAAGCAATTAATGTAATTTTTTTTAACCTTGTCACAAACTCGTAAAAAATGTCCACATGTTTTTATAAATAGTCTTGATCTATATATGCAAATATGATAGATTATCATACTTTTAATCAGAACTTGGATATGAGTTAGAGCAATGGGTCTCAAACTCGGTTGAAGGCATGTGCCATTTTATCACTTAAGTGATGTGTCAAGGGCCGTACCCCCAACCCCAAAAACCTATAATCAATTTGATCCCACAGGATACTTTATTTTACTAGTATTCTTTGTCACGTGCGAAATCAGCTACTGACGTTAGATGATATTTTTAGTAATGTATTATTATATATTATTTTGATTCATATCCATCTTGGATCTCACAAGGTTGTATAAGAATTTATATTGATGTTATTGAATTAGTTTTGATGTTTATTTGACTCGTCGCGATATGAATCTTTTGTGTATAAAGTGATTTAGATAAACTGTACCTTAATATATAGGAAATCCACAATCCTGTTTGAAATTGAACACAATTTTTTTCCAACAAGTTGAGATGATAAAATATAACAATACCACAGAATACATGTACCAGTATTATAATGAAACTTAATCAGTTGAGATTCTTCTATAATGAGTAAAGCCGTAATCCTATCTTTAAGAAAGTGGTCAACAACAGTCCTTCCACATTAGCGCCCAAACTAGAACTAAACTAAACGGTATTCCACCCTCGTGCATATGACGTATTTTATCGCTATGACGTAGTGTCTAGACATATGCATGTTTTATTCCTAACACGGAAACATTTCGGGTTTAAGATTATTTCATTTTAACTTTAGTTAATAATAACAAAACCAATATAATATGGAAATAAATCTACTCGTAACACTCGCCCCCCCTTAAGACACAAAGGAATTACAGACAGCGTTAAGTATGGAATTCTTTGTAGAGTACCCATAAAATGAACCGAATTCCCAAACTTTTCGTAAGATTTAATTGACTATTGGACAATCTTTTAAAGATTAAAATGAACCATATATTACATATCCCCTTAATAACAAAGTCGCTATTATGGAATCCCTTATCACATTATCGTATCAATGATTATTAATTAAACATTTATTTATCAATTAATATTTACAATTATGATTATTGTGTGTACAACGTTGACCATAAAACTATTACCACCAATAACCAATTCCCACAGAATTGATATGAATTACCCAAATAAGTGGAACCGATTAATAATTGATAGATAATTCTTTAGAAAATTTAATCTATTTATAACCGATCACTGTATCATTAACTAATGATTTTCAGTTATTATATGATTATTATGATGTCTCAATTATGACATCAAGAATATTTAAAAAAAAAATGTTATAATCTCAGCTGATTTAGCTTTTACATAGCATAAAATAAGACATCCAAATTATAACATGACGACATAGAAACAAACAATTTGCAAAACACATCAATAATCAATTGAACAAACACAAGTGTGGATGTATTCAAGTTAAATACCGGTGTGTGTGCAATTGCTGTATGCAATAGTTACCTTTTACCTTACAACGTATGATTGTTTCTTGTAGAATTTGAAGTTTTGTTCTGTAATGTCTCATATTGCAATATTTCAAAACATAGTTTATTTATTGTCATATTTACAATAATATAAATGTTAATCAATACAATGAATGACATAAAAGAAAAACATTTCATGAGAAACTGACTTTATCTTCTGGTTTACCAGTTACATGCGCGACAACGTCTCAGCGACCACATTTTGTTTACCTGGTAAATATAACACATTTAAATTATATGCTTGGAGGAATAAGCTCCAGCGAATAATTCTTTGATTCTGTTTAACCCTGGAAAGGAAAACTAAAGGGTTATGATCAGTTAAAATATCAATTGGATATGGAGAACCATTGATATAAAAATCAAAATGTTTCAATGCCAGGATTAATCCTAAAAGTTCTTTTTCTATCACACTATAGTTTCTTTGATGCTTATCAAATTTTTGAGAGTAAAAACTAATCGGGTGTTCCAATGAATCATCACCCTCCTGAGAAATGACCGCTCCCATCCCTGTATCACACGCGTCAACGGTAATTTTAAAGGGTTTACTGTAATTGGGTGTTACTAATACAGGTGCCTCAGAAAGAACATCTTTTAATTTCTCAAAGGCCTGGTGGCATTCATTAGACCATTTGAAAGTGCAATTCTTCTTTAATAGATTTGTTAATGGACATGCAATGGTTGAGAAATTTTGACAGAACCGACGGTAGTACCCCGCCATCCCGAGAAAACTACGGAGTTGTTTACAGGTTTCAGGAACAGGGAACTCACGAACAGCCTCAACCTTTGCATTTAATGGTTTTACCAAACCATTTCCCACTATGTGACCTAGATACTCGATGGTTGCATGGCAGAACTGACTCTTAGTCAAGTTAATGGTGAGATTAGCATGAGTCAATTTCGTAAATAACAAATGTAGTTGATCTAAATGAGATTTAAAATCGTCACTAAAAACAACAATATCATCGAGGTATGCGTGACATTTAGGAATGTCCTGAGTAATGGTATTTATTAACCGTTGAAAAGTAGAGGGTGCATTAACCATACCAAAGGGCATGACCTTAAATTTGTACAGTCCGTCAGGGGTTACAAACGATGATATCTCCTGAGCCCTCTCCGTCAGTGGAATCTGAAAATACGCCGTCAATAGGTCAATTTTCGTCACAAACTTAGCATTACTCACTTGATCTATTAGATCGTCGATTCTTGGTATTGGATAGGAATCAGTTTTTGTCACTTTGTTTACCTTACGGTAGTCCACACAAAACCTCATGGATCCATCGGCTTTAGGTACCAATACGCAAGGGGAAGACCAGTCACTACTACTAGGTGTAATAATGTCATTGTCAAGCATGTAGCGAACCTCTTTACGGATGCATTCTAACTGGATAGGATTTGACCTGTATGGATGTTGTTTAATAGCTTTAGTATTTTCATTTAAAATAACATCATGCTTAACTACACTAGTTCTACTAGGTACATCTCCAAATAAATGGATATTTTCATTAATTAGACCTTTGATAGCGGATTGTTCGCAATCAGGTAAATGTGCCAATTTTTCATTTAGGTTTTTCAGAGCCTTTGTATTTTGCAGTTTGCTTTCTGCCACTTCACGCTCAATTTCGGGTGAATTATTCCCGACTTTAATAACAGTGTTTACCGAGGCAACAACATTTTGTTCTTCTCTGGTAATGTATGGTTTCAACATATTGATATGGCACACTCGTTGCGATTTCCGTCTATCAGGGGTCTTTACAAGATAGTTAACCTCACTAAGCTTAGCCATAACCTCATAGGGTCCTGTAAACTTGGCACTCAGGGGTTGACCAGACAGTGGCGTCAGCATGAGAACTTTATCACCAGGTTGGAAGATACGGGTTCTTGCGTTGACGTCATAATAAACCTTCATCTTGTCTTGTGCCTGCAAAAGATTAGATCTGACAACTTTTAATGCATTATACAGTCTATTTTTAAAATTTTCCACGTATGTCAGTAGACCAGTGTCTTCAGTGGATGACAACCATGTCTCTTGTAACAGCTTTAGTGGTCCACGAACTGTGTGTCCGAATACCAGTTCAAAGGGACTGAAACCAAGAGATTCTTGTACAGCCTCTCTAGTTGCGAAGAGTGCGAAGGGAATACCACGATCCCAGTCGTCGTTATGCTCGAAACAGAAAGTACGGAGCATATTCTTCAATGTTTGGTGGTATCGTTCCAGTGCGCCTTGACTCTGTGGATGATATGCACTCGATACTGCATGACGAATACCCAGCCGTTCTAAGACTTGGCGAAATAATTTCGATGTGAAATTTGAACCTTGATCTGACTGCACGGTTTTCGGAAGACCATATCGGGTGAAGAATCCGATAAGTGCATCAGATATTTTGTCGGCATTGATGCTACGTAGAGGAATAGCCTCTGGAAATCTCGTTGCCGAACACATTATAGTGAACAGATACTGGTGGCCAGCCTTAGTTTTAGGCAACGGACCGACGCAGTCTATAATGATGTGACTGAAGGGTTCTGAGAATGCTGGTATGGGTCGTAGAGGAGCTACCGGAATGGTCTGATTCGGCTTGCCGACCATCTGGCAGACATGACATGATCTGCAAAACGATGTGACGTCACGACGTAGGCCAGGCCAGAAGAAATATGGAAGAATCCTATCGAAGGTTTTCTGAATCCCTAGGTGACCAGCATACGATGAATCATGGGCCATATGTAGTATGTCCTTGCGGTAAACATTGGGTACCACGATTTGATGTACTTCGCTGCATGTTTCATCGTCGTTTTCTTTCCCTCTCCATTTCCTCATCAACAACTCGTCCCTCAGGTAATAACCTGCGGCCATTGTTTCTAATTCTCCTTCATTCTTTGCTTCCTCTTTTAGCTTCCCGATCTCTGGATCTTTGCCTTGAGCAAGAATGAGTAGTTGTCTAGGCGACAAATTATTTTGATCAGTATGACTTGAGTGACCACCTAGAACATCCGCCATGAAGGTTGCTTGCAAGTCAATCTCTGGTGTTGGTTCTGGTTTCTTTGTCGATTCATTAGTCATCTGCTGTTTCTCCATAGCTCTGGTGATAACACATACTGAATTTTCAGTATTCTTACACTGAACAGAGTCTTTGGTTTCTTTAAGTACAGGATGTACCTGATTTTTGGCAATGTCACTTCCTAAAAGTAATGAAATGCCTCTGTAGGGAAATTTCTTCACTATCCCAACAATAACAGATCCAGTGAAGTAATTACTCTTCAACTGTATACGATGTAACGGTGCCGTAAGTGTTCCAGCCATAGTACTGATTAAGGCATACTGGCCTGTATGAGTCAATTTCGACGTTGGTACAGTATTCTTCAACAGTAGAGATATATCAGCACCGGAGTCACGTAGAATTTTAATCTTCCGTTCTCTAGCTTGATTATCTATAGGTGACACATAGCCCTCGCTAACATCCGATAGCATGCACTCGGGTAGTTCTCTGCCTACTGAGTTTCTTGCTACACTACTGCCTCCATAAGTAAACGTTTTATTTACTGATTGTTCATCTGTCACACTCCCTTTGGAGTTGAAACTGGAATGTTCAATAGCCTCGGTCTTCATTTCAAAGACTTTTTCCGACTTTGAGCAACTTGGACATGCGTGTTTCGTCATCTCCTCATGACTAACATCAGATGTCTTTCTTTCAGCTTTAATTCTTTTGTGGGCAGTTTTATTTATGTGAGTTTCAGTTTGTACGGCGATGTGTGATAAAACCACGTTGTTCTTGTTTTTAATGGGTCTTTTTTCTTTATGTAGACTCCAACAATTCTCTTTTATATGTCCATCTTTCTTACAGAATGTACAGGTAATTCTCTTTTGTACAAAACTTGAATTCTCTTGTTTATCGGCTTTTTGTTTACTTTTATCATCTGTCGATCTTAACTTCCTCTCTGTATTACTGTTTTGAGTCCTCAAACTTGTTCTGTCATTTTGAAAATAATGGCTATGCGGGTGAATAATGACGTATTCATCGGCTTTTACTGCTGCTTGTTCTGCTATTTCAATACCACGATCAGCCAAATGAACTTTTATATCAGTGCGAATCTTCTCAGTACAATCCTCCATCAGTATGAGATTATATAGTTTCTCATAATCTTTATTCACATTCTTAGAACGTAACCATCGATCAAAATACTTTTTCTCTAATCTCAGGAAGTCAACATGTGAAACTTCTGGTTCCTTCTTGTACTCACGATATAACTTTCGATACTTTTCTGGAGTTAGAACATAACTCAATAGTACTCTGCTCTTTATTAGTTCATAATCATTGCATTCCTCTGGAGTCAAATTCAATACAACATCTAGAGCCTTGCCTTTTGTTAGAGCTGAACGTAAAAGTACGGCTTTCTTATCTTCAGGAAATTTATAATCGATCGAGTTTCTTTCGAAGACCATAAAGAACTCATCAATCTCTATGTTCTCCATGCTTGGGACATGCTTTTTAAACTTATATAGTTCTACATTATTTGTTTCTTGAATCGTATGAGTTGACGAACGAGACTTTGCCAATTCAATCCTTTCATTACTAGCGATTCTTTCTTTTTCCAATTCTTTCTCTTTCAATTGTACTTCTATTCTTTTACCTTCCAATTGTACTTGAATTTCTAACTTCCTCATTTCTAACTGGAATTTCATGTCTGCACTTAGTTCATTTCCATTCATTTTAAATTCATGGTTATCTATGTCTGTTTTCAGGGTTTCTGATACATTGAGAACCACTGATTCTTCACTATTCATAGTATTTTCTTCAAGCATTCTACCATGTCTTTTCAAACAGTCCTTAATATCTTGAATCAATTTACTCCTTACTGGTGTAACTTCAGTAATGTCTATTCCCAGAGAGTTTGCCATCTCTTTTAACTGGGTTAGTGACATGCTAGTTAACTGTTCTGACGTGATAGCAAAAATATTCAATTGCTCCAACGTAAGATTAGCTTCCGCCATGTTTTATATTAATGACGTAAATAGAAGATAAAAAATTTCAACTTTACCTTTCATAAAGTCCTTTGAAATATTTTTACACCACTTAATATTTGTAGAAGATAAATTTTTAAGGATGATTGTATACAAAGCTGAAAACAGTATGTCCGAACACAGACAGTGCCTCCCACGTAGACAGAATTTGAATAAATATTTGTTGTAAATCGTTTTCACTAAAACAGTTGTATATTCTTAATTTCTTATACATACAAACTTTAGATCCAGGACTCGAGCCCCCAATCTTTTGTCACGTGCGAAATCAGCTACTGACGTTAGATGATATTTTTAGTAATGTATTATTATATATTATTTTGATTCATATCCATCTTGGATCTCACAAGGTTGTATAAGAATTTATATTGATGTTATTGAATTAGTTTTGATGTTTATTTGACTCGTCGCGATATGAATCTTTTGTGTATAAAGTGATTTAGATAAACTGTACCTTAATATATAGGAAATCCACAATCCTGTTTGAAATTGAACACAATTTTTTTCCAACAAGTTGAGATGATAAAATATAACAATACCACAGAATACATGTACCAGTATTATAATGAAACTTAATCAGTTGAGATTCTTCTATAATGAGTAAAGCCGTAATCCTATCTTTAAGAAAGTGGTCAACAACAGTCCTTCCACATTAGCGCCCAAACTAGAACTAAACTAAACGGTATTCCACCCTCGTGCATATGACGTATTTTATCGCTATGACGTAGGGTCTAGACATATGCATGTTTTATTCCTAACACGGAAACATTTCGGGTTTAAGATTATTTCATTTTAACTTTAGTTAATAATAACAAAACCAATATAATATGGAAATAAATCTACTCGTAACATCTTTCAAAGATTACCTTAACTGATTTGTTCATAACAAAAGCTTGTATTCAATTTGTGTATCTACAAATGTCTTATTGTACTTAGTTTTTTATGGTGTTGTTGATTGTTTTTGTATTATTTAAATTTCTTCATTTCTTTAACTTTCAAAGTAGATTGTGTGATTTATTGACAGGACTTAATGAGGCCTTGTCTTTTCAATATGTCAGGGCTTAACGTGTTCATGAACTTCCGGTTTATTTCCGTCAACATAAAACATGATTTAGCTGGTGTTTGACAACATATTTCAACCTCTACGGCCAGTTCTGGTCTTTTAGAAATATACAAAGGCCACACGATTAGTTATGAGGAATCCGCTGTTAACATCAATCAAGTGAGTAGGCGATAATTAATACTTGAAGTGTTAGTCGCGTTTAGTTAAATTAATTTAGCTTGATTTATAAAATAAAGTAGTCAAGAGTAGCGGTTCTTGGTTATCAAAAAACACGATCTTGAGATAAAAAACGATAATACTTTTTCATCAAGCATATGCTTGGGATTGAACGTCTGACGTTCCCAATCCATCGTTTTCTTTCGGCAACAACTTTTAGAAATAAAATATAATTTAATCCACTACATCTTTTCGTACAACCAGTACAGCCAGTAACGCAGCGGACAGACATGTTTTGTTAGTAACTGAACGAATAGGACCGGAAGTGTTGGTACACTATGAACTTTAGGTTTAAGAACTTTAGGTTCACCATATATACATAATCATTAAGACTTGTAAATGGACGCTAGACCACCAACTACATACTACATAATATGGTTCATAAGAGAGTTATTTGTTGTTGTTTTTGTAGAGTTGGCGAATACATGGAAAGAAATACTGTTGATTATCAGTGTCATTAACAAATACATTTATATTTGTAGAATGCATAAAGAAAAATAAAAGTAACAATACATTTTTCTCCCATAGGAATTCGCCGCTGGTAGTGTTTCTTTGTTATGCTCGGGGATTTTTCTGTGAAGTTGTCCTTGGTAATTGAGGTCAAGACTTAGATTAACTGAGCCCCCATGCTGTTTATCACACTTGTTGTTGTGTTGTTGTTTGTGTTTTGGCTTTAGTTGTTTGTAAATGTCTGGTTCAAAGATTAACTGATATTGTGTTGTTTTTTTGTGCAAATATGTTTATTAGTCGTTAATAAATAGTAAAAATTGTTATTACTTTGGATAAAATAGATATAGATTACACAGCTAGTACTTAGGGGAGAGGGGGGCAGGTTGATACGGGGGCAGGTTGATACAAATTGTTTTTTACAGCTATTATACTACGTATGCGCAGAAGAGTTAGTACGGGAAATAGCTTTCTACTTCCCCTACTTTCGATATAAAAATGGCTTCGCTCGTATCAAAATTGATAATACTGTGAGAAAAATTGAAATTTGAGCGACTTTTGAAAAATATTGACTTACTATTACGTAAGAGATTTCACATACATGGTAAGTACTTTTATTTTATCATCTTTTTATTTAGGTTAAATGGGGATTCCTGAATACTTTTATTTAAATTACGATTATGTTTTTTGCGTTTTGTTTTTAATGTAGTCGAATTAATGCAATGTGGTGTAGTGGGGCAAGTTGATACAGCCGTTTCGGGGCACATTGATACTATATCCGGTTACCTATTTACATAGAATAATATTTATTTTTTACAAAAATGTATTTATAGTTAATTAGAGTGTTAGGTTCATTGAGTTTAGCTTACATTTAAATCATTTTCATTTATTTTTGCTTTACTTTTTATGTCTAGCTAGTGTTATTCCTATTTATTAGAACTAGCCTAGGGGTTTAAGTTTAATGCTTAGGCCTTATACAGTCATCTAATAAAAAGGTTTAATCAAATACATTACTATTAAACTATTATTTATCATATTATTTTACGATTATTGCGATTTTAAAATTTAGTATAACTGTATTAAATTGCCAAGGATATAATTTTTTTTAAATTGTTTGTAATTTCAGATGGTGCGAAGATGTAAAAGAAAGTCCCAACATGGGGATACGATAGAAGTTTTATTGACCAAAATTGTTCTAAATAATAAAATAAACAATAAAATAATAGTTTTCGGTTGTTTACTTTGTTAAATTGTCACTGTATTAGTGTAATTATTAAATCTTATTCAATGTATCAGGTTGCCCCATAATGTGTATCATCTTGCCCCTACACGGGGCAAGTTGATACAAATTATTTTACATTGCTTTTAGAGCTATATTTATTTTAAATATGTTCAAATGAATACAATTTGTAGATAAAAAGATGCAGGATACCTAGGCGAACAAATAAAAGTATTTATATCCACTCTAAATATAATGGTTTGCAATTAATGTACAAAAATGTAAAATGTGTATCAACGTGCCCCCCTCTCCCCTAAGCTATACTTTATATATAAAAAAAACTGATACTTAAGCTATAATTTATGTACGATCACACAGCTGATACTTAAGCAATAATTTATATAAGATCACACAGCTAGTGCTTAAACTATAATTTATGTACGATCACACAGCTAGTGCTTTGACTAAAATTTATATAAGATCACACAACTAGTGCTTAAATTATAATTTATATAAGATCACACAGCGAATCCTTAAACTATAATTTATATAAGATCACACAGCTAGTACTTAAGCTATTATCTATTTAAGATCACACAGCTAATTCTTAAGCTATGTTATTTATACGATCACACATCATATACTACTAGGCAGTACGCTTCCACGATTCCAGAAAATATAAATAAATTAAGATTATAGAGGAAACTCTGGCAAAACAATATTTGAGCGATGTTAATTCATACACGAGCAGAATGTAGTTCCTTGCTTGACTTTGTTATAATCCTATACGCTAAGTTCTTGGAGAATAATTCACTTTTTAGAACAATGACGTCACAAAGGGGAAAAACGTTTTCTTTTCCAGTTTATTTGTGATAATTACCTCGATCAGTGCGACCAGTGGGTGGCACTTGTGTGTGTGGTCGTTTGTGGGTGGTCCTATAAGGTGTATATGGGGCGTAAGTAGGTGTGGTCGTAGATTAGGTGCGCACATGGTGGTCATATCATGGTGGTTCGCGTGATATCAAGTGGTCAATCGCATGGCCACCACGTGCGTGATATACTACGTCATTGAGACGAACTCGTGAGCTCCAGACACAGGTCTGGGGTGCCTGGAGCATGCACACATAGGCGTGTCTCATTCTACCGTTATGACGAAATGCCTACCTTTATAACAGCGGGTGCAAATTGTAAGAAAAAATGTATGGGCATGGCACGGGCTAGAGAGGGCAATTTATCTTTCTAACCAAATTTTTTAAAATGTAGAAGCAATGTCAATATTTAAGTTGATAAGGCCTCTGCAATCTAATTCTTAAAAGGCTTTATTATTAGTACTCCCATGTTTTTGGTTTTCCATAATAATAATACTAATGTTAATTTATATAGCGCTTCTATCCATGCTGTTAAATTTAAATTTAGCATGCTCAGTCAGCTCTTGGAATAAATTGCAGTGGCAGTTGTACTGCAGTGGTATGTAAGACACACAGCCACTAGCCAAGGCGTTTAAGCCTTTTTTTTTTAAAAGACAATTCTGTCTCAGTGCGACAAGACAAGATAAGATAACCAAGAGACGCCCATGTTTGATGCCATAGCGTTGAAAGAAAAAATAATGGTCCGTGGAGAGGGGGGGGGGGGTAAGGCGTGTCGCGTAACATAGGGTACGGTCTTCGCAGTTAAGGCTAAACCACACTATGACTAAAGAATCACGTTTTGACTGTAATCATGATTCAGCGATAAACTAGAATCTTGTTTCAGAGCGAATCAGAAATACACTGTTTCACAATCAGCCATGGCCACACGTAAAAAACTATTCACAGAAAATCAAAACGCGCAATTTTATTTTCGAGAATCAAGAAAGTGTTGAGAGTGACTGTCCTTGCCATGTTTTTTTTTTTTTTTTATTAGGCTAATGGTCACATGATCTAGATTGCGCTTTCCATTGGCTGACACAGCTTGAATCAAGAATCGTGTGTCCGAAATTTAGATCATGTTCTAAATCTGTGAATCATCGCGAATCACTGCTGAAGCTGATTCTGGTGAATCACGTTTCACGCTATGCCACATTTGAAACGGGGAAAATCATCGTAATTTTTTAATTGAATCGCTGCGAATCACTGATTTTGTTTCTAGTGTGGCTTAACCTTAACATGCACTACACTATATTGATTCCAACTGCAGAATTTCCCCTCAGATAATTATCGTGGTGGGTCGCTCTTATACCTGTACTGTCACCCGGTAGCACAAATTCCAGTCTATAGGCGTGGGCATCCGGTGTATTCTTAATATGAACGCATCGGCGATTTACACACTTCGCCAGTCTTTTTAGGCCCATGGGTACAGGCGTATGTCTGGGGGGGGGGGGGGGGGGGGATGAACGGCGGCAATGCTTGAACCCGGATTGTCTCCTTGACAATCCGGAGTACCAACCTCACGACCAGCCTACCGACGACGATGCTGCAAAAAACATGAGCTAACAGATCGCGTACCCCCTTCACTCCACCGATGGGGTACACGCCTCTGTTCAACAACAAGCTGGCAGAATCTATTTGAGGAGGTTTATAAATTAGCACTTTGTATATCTGTCAGTGAACAAGAAACATGTATTCTAGCTAAAGGGGGGGGGGGGCATCCAGTGTGGAATAAACAAACTAAGATTGTTTACTTTTTGTTTATGAGACAAATGAATGTGACTTCTAGCTGTCACGTGTGACATTACGGGTTCAAATCCCACTGATGACCATCTCACACATTCTCCGGATTGCTTGAAATTTTTTTTTTCGTGATGAAACAATGACATTTTGGTGAAACAGTGACATTTGGTGAAACAGTGACATTTGGTGAAACATTGACATAAAGTGACATTTGATGAAACTGTGACATTTTGTGAAACAGTGACATTTGGTGAAACAGTGACATTTGGTGAAACGATGACATTAGTGGAGACAGTGACATTTGGTGATAGAGCAACATTTTGGTGAAACAGTTATATTTAATGAAACAGTGACATTTGGTGAAACAGTGACATTTGGTGAAACTATGACATTAGTTGAAACAGTGACATTTGGTGATAAAGCAACATTTTGGTGAAACGGTTATATTTGATGAAACAGTGACATTTGGTGAAACAGTGACATTTGGTGAACAATGACATTTGTCGAAACAATGACATTTCGAAAAAAATGACATTCGGTAAAACATCGATATTTGGTGAAACTGTGACATTTGGTGAAAACAAGGACAATTACTAATAAATAAAATAAAACCAATAACTAATGAATAACGTATATAGTGTGCATCGATGTAATCAATCAAAACAATAAATCGAACAGTGATCTTAGCTAATAGATTATATTACAGGCGCTCCTATTAAAGATTATTGCGTCCTACGCTTATCCGTGGTCCGAGTCTAGTCTCGCATCTTTATTAATGTTTTAAATGATGTTAAGTTACTGGTTTTCCTGGTTTGTTCAGGCAACCCATTCCATGTCCGAATGCCATTCGGGAAGAACGATTACTTATATGCATTTGTTATCGCACAGGAAAGTGTTTTTTGTCCTCATGTTTACAAGATTAATACATGAATAATATAATTGGTTGAAGTAGTAATAATAACACAATCGGCCGCATCGCTTCCGGCATAAAGATAAGAAAAAGGCGCATGCAGAGAGATAGTTCTGTCCACGGACGAGGGTGGTGCCGATGGCACAAAGTATATAAGAGAAAACAGTCTCACTACGCATTTGTTTGTTTGTTTTTATTTCTAAATATAAATAGAATGTAGTACCTTTGCATTCCAACGACGATTACAGACATTAACATTTTTTTTCGACATTTCTGTGTGTGTGTGTGTGAGTAGTGGTGGGAAGGGGAGGGAAGGAAGGGGTGCCCAAAGGAGTTCTTTAAATGGGAGTCACAAGTGCCCCTTACTATATCCGAATGTCTTAGGCCTATTAAAATTTTTTTATTAAAAATGCGAAAAGAAAACTCCGCAGCCACATGAGCTTAGAGAGTATACACGTGCGTTTTCGTGCGAACACGTGCTGTCGCCAACATGTGCTTGTCTTCCGATTGGTTGAAAGCGTACTGGAGGGCTGTGACAGACGTTGGATTCTCTAACACGTGCGAGGAAACGACCTACGGTACTCTTTTTGTGTACTAACGCCCTGACCCTTATCTCAATTAAAGCAACCACAATTAGATGTAGACACACACACACATTACAAAATAATTAACAATGACATGTTTGTATAATTAAAATTCTTGAACTTCGCGATTGATAATTATACCACAACATTTGCACTGACCTCCGTGTTTATATAGCACTCCCCCCCCCCCCCCGCATCAATTCCTTGCCATATTAACACCCCGCTTCCTCCCCTCACCCCCCGTACCATCTCTCTAGTCCACCATCTCATTTTAACCTCGAATTATTAAGTGTAGAACCCAAAAAAAAAAAAAAAAAGCTCAACTGATCCAATTCTCATATGAAATCTTCATCGTCTTATCCCACAATGCCATTTCCCATCTAGGTCTGCACTCAGATGAACGATTCCCTCCCACCTTTCGCTTCCTACCTCCTCCCCCAGTAGTAGAGGAAGTAGGGGAAGCCGGGAGGGGTGGGGGAGGAGGTTGAGTTGAAGGAGATGGTGTAAATGGCCCCATGTGCACCTGTCAGTTCGGACGATGAACGGAGGTGGTGGGGGGGGGGGGGGTACCAGTCAGACGTATGTATTGTTGTGACCACTAGAACATCGACCAAACGACAGATCGTACTAACCAGAGACTGACTTTTGGAATTTAAATTATTTCACAAGAGAGAGAGAGAGGTGTGTGTGTGGGGGGGGGGGGGAGGCTATTGGAGAAAAAAGGAAGGGTGTAAAATATCTGCAACTAGCTAAATTGCCCGGCGTTGCCAGGGGGCAAATTAAAACAGGCCTGTATAAGCTACAGATAAAATTCTTATAAATTCCAATGAACAGAAATCTAATAATTTTTATTTTTTTACTGAAGACATTTAGGAAAGTAATTTAAAATAAATAATGTCAACAGGTTAAAAAGAGGGAAGTCTTTTTATTTAACAAAAAGCTAAACTGTCAGGTGTTGCCGGTTGATTTACATTTTTTTTAAAAGTAATATTAATTGAAATAAAATAAAAAAAAGAGGTATAGATTAACAGGAGAATCGAACTCGGGTCGACCGCATGGCAGCCCGATATGTTATCCACTCAGCTATCGAGGACACATGAGTGAAGTCAAATTGCAAAGGTAAAATATGAGGCAATGAGGTTTAAATACGCACAAGCTTTATATATATATATATATTACATATATACAGCGGATATCGTATTTATATTTTGTGGTTTTCAATTATAGTGCATCAAATCCTGTCTCAGACTACTACATTACAGACGCTCCTTCTATAAAGAAGATTATTGGGTTCCTACGCTCATCCGTGGTCCGAGTCTAGTCTTGCATCTATATTAATGTTTTAAAATGATGTTAAGTTACTGGTTTTCCTATTTTGTTCAGGCAACCCATTCCATACCCGAATGCAACTCGGGAAGAAAGAGAACTTATATGCAATTGTTCTCGCATAAAGGATAAGGAACGTGTCTTTGTCCTTATGTATATCAAAACATTGCAACGGGTTAACGGGTTGTTATTGGGTTGTATTTCTAGCTTAGAGTTTAATGCCATATGTATTATTACTACTTTACTCTTTGCCCTCCTGTCCTCTATTGTTTCTAGGTTTAGTGATTTGACTTTTGGTGTTACTCTTGTTAATTGGGAATATTATTACTATTACTATTATTAAAAACTTGTGATATTATATAAATGAACCAATCAAAGATGCATCAAAACGAAAGTCTATTGGTGTCTTCCGGCTGCGCCACCTCAGAATGTGTGCATCCCGGATATGACATCACAGACATGATTTCAATTTTTAAAACAACTCCGTAAGCCCGTGTGTTTTTCTACTCCCCTCCCCTACTCCTTCTACTCCGCATAAAAAACAAGGGCACTCACTCTCATCGGTCATATTTTTATTTCCTCAATATTGGAAGAAATTTTTTTAACAAAAAAAAAACAAAAACATTTTTGACCAAATACTCTGATGGATGTGATACCCCTCCCCCCCCCTGCCCCGGGGATTAGGTTGGTTCCGGTGCAGACGTGTGCTTATAGCTGGCCGCGACATACTTGCACAGTGCCAGGTCATGAGAAAAGCTTGTTTGAGAAATAACTCCGTCAATAATGACCGGCGTACCTGCAGGTGGCAAGCCTTGAGTGACCCGATAATGAGTGAAATGAACGTCCCACGCAGGTCAGGGGTCGGTACAGTGGGGGAGGCGGGGGGAGAGGTAGGGAGAGGGGTGGGGCAATAATTTGTTGATTTATCTCCCCTTAGATTCCGTGAACTAGATTGCGTCCCCTGATTAATAAATTAACAGTTCATTTATCACCGATGTAGCTGATAATGATAAAAAAATATTTATACAAAAAATTATTATTTAAAAAATAAAACAATATGTAGCTCAATGATAGATAGTTGAATACTGCAGCAACAGCTTGGAAAAAACAGCCATTAATGAAACATCGCGAGAATTTTTTAAGCGCATTTGTAACGTGCTGAAATTTGTTTTCGATGGAGTCAATTTTTAGCAATAGAGTATACTTAGATTTTTTATTTCGGAATATCTATAACAATGCAAAGCAGTTATTTACAATAAAGTTCCTGTCGGACCGAGTTGATCCATAGGTCCGGAGAAGCAGCGTTCACCAACTTCTGTGACCACGGCCTACTAGTTCACTGTATGGCCAGCACTATGCACAGTCGCCTTTACTTTATCCCAACTCAGGTCATGTACCCACCAGAGCTGGGTAGACTCAGGGACACCCTACATAACCCTCGAAAAAAATCCTAGCCTGTACCAGGATTCGAACCCGGGACCTTCGGTACGTCAGCCGAACTCGCTGCCACACGACCACCGCATTATTTACAATGTTATTGATGAAAGAATGAGTGCTGTCTGAGTCAAGTACACATATAAATGCAGCTTATAGCTGCCCATGATGTGGCGTATGTAGGTAGGGGTAGGCTAACCATGTGGGGGGGTGGGGAAGTTGCGAGGCGTGATGGGAGTATAAATAGTATAAGCAAACACAAAGTAAGTTGTTGTTGTTTTTCAATAAAGCAATAGTAGTCGTCGGCGGCATGTTACGTCACGAGAGACAATCTATGTCCCGTGCAAGCTTTCATATGGCTAGAGCAGGGGTCGGGAACCCATGGCTCGCGAGCCTGATGTGGCTCTTTTGATGGCTGCATCTGGCTCGCAGACAAATGTTCGATTATTAAAAAAAGTGTATTTTTAGACTTTTTGATCTAAATATTAATTGCATATCAATATTTTATTCTACAAATGAGCTAAAATCTACTCCAGCTCAGCATCAGAAGAATTCAGAGACATAATTAGTTTACTTTTAGAGTTGAAATTACACAAAATGCACACATTTACTTTGAATTTTTCGTTTTAAACATAATGCTCTCATAGAATTACTTTTCAAAATATGTGGTATCCATGGCTCTCTAAGACAAAAAGGTTCCCGACCCCTGGGCTAGACAGACCAATCTTGGAAGTATAGGCACGGTCACACTGGCTTCAGATGAATGCAGCGGAGGGGAGAGACCTTATTTTTCTCCACCTTCTTGTTCCTTGCGTGCTCCTCTCCTGCAAGCCTGGAACCTAATACAAAAGGTGTATGCTTATCAAAATATAGCAATAAGAAAAGTAACGTAACATCAGCAAAAGTATAAATCGTAAATTTTTTTAAGCCAATGTATAGCTAAATTACGTTGCTTTACCCGGGGTAACCATTACATATGGTTACAGATAAAAAAAAATTAACTTAATTTAAATAAACTAAAAAATCATTTCAAGAAATGAATGAAAATTAACATAAAACGTAGGCAAGCTCAGTTTGAAGTTAAAGTTCATGATTATGATTAGGCCTAATTATTTATTTAGATAAAAATAGGTTTAGGCAAATTAGAAATAATAATAGATTCTTATATATCATTTGATATGGTAAAACCTTACGATACGAATGCAAGAAAATAAAATATAATTATATAGTTCCTTTTTTTTTTTACAATGAGGCAAACTGTATAACCTAGGAAACCTTCCAATTTAAAATAAAGTTTGTAATAGGCATTTTTATTACACATTTTTATTACACATTTTTTTAATATATACTTTAATTACACATTTTTATTACACATTTTTATTATACATTTTTATTGCATATTTTTATTACACATTTTTATTACAAATTTTTATTAAACATTTTTATTACACATTTTTATTACACATTTTTATTACAAATATTTTTACAAAGTTCTTCACGATCCAGGTCTCCTGCATGACAGGTGGGGATTTGAACGACTATACTGCAGTGAATGAAATTGCATCACTAAAATATTATAAGACATTTCCTTTTGACCAATGATTGTAAGTATAGGTCACGTGTATCAAATTAACCAATGAGATTAGCGCATGGCACATACTTCAGCTAGATTTTCTCATTTAAAAAACAACAACAAACAACTAAAATAGTTTTCATTCCTGACGATTCACTTGTCATAATATTACGTCACGTTAAAGATTCACTCACAAACGTAAAGCATGCATGTCTAATTAATCAAAATTATAATCTATGCATATTACTGTTAAGACTGTATCCGGTTATAGCATCTAAATAAGGAACAAATGCGTATTAAAAAAGAAACTAAAATTGGAAAGTAGTTATAAAATAATAGTTCTTTTGGAGACAGTTTTTGCGTCTCTTTAAATGAATAAATTAAAATGTTACACAATTCAACACTAAATTGTACATGTAAACACCTGGAGGAAAAATTATGTAAAAGCGTTTTATTACCGCATGTTTAAAGCAATTGTTTTTATTACAGGTGTGTCGCCGTTTCTCTTTCTCTCTTTCTCTCTCTCTCTCTCTCTCTCTCTCTCTCTCTCTCTCTCTCTGTTTACATGGATAACTTTATATACAGGGGTCGGCGACCTTTTGATAAACGTGTGCCAAAGTGGGGATTTCCAATGTATTCTGTGTGCCAACAGTCTAAAAGTCAAACCTGCTCCAGCACTCAATTTCTTTTGGTAGAGACTTGAATTGTCATTTTTTAGGGCCATTTAAAATCGCTCTGCGTGCCAAGTCTGGGTTGCCGACCCCTGCCGTAGAAGATCCGTTCATCCTAACCCAGGTGCGGTGGGTGCGGAGAGGTGTCTCTGAGTCGTTCAGACTCTGGTGTTCCCCCCATTAATGCGATGTGTCTATCGAGCGAGACACAATAGACACAATTCTCCGAGAATTTAACGGTTAAGTGGGGGTTCAAGTCTGATGTTCCAAATCACAGTTTGTAGAAAACAAAAGGCGGGAGAGGCATCGGACTGGCCACATCATCCGTCTCGAGGCCGATACAGATGATAAGCTACTGGTTTTACCCCATTTGATGATTGTACAGTTATTCTATGATAATGTTAATCTATTGTTATCATATAACAGTGCAAGTCTTCTCGATAAAAATTCACTTTTTATGTTGCCTACATTCCTCACCCTATCCGTCAACGCCACTGGCAAACCAAAATGAACCATCTTGAACTGACCTCCATCACCGTTTGCATTAGAATTTAAGAAAACAGAATGTCAAGGTCGTTGGAATTAAATAGCTTATGTAAAATGAACATATAAAATTTAAGACATAATCCAGTCCAGCAATTTCTTTTCGTTTTTTTTTCTTGTGTTTCCTCCTCCCCCTTTTCTTTTTAAGTCGTTTCTCAAGGGGACGCAACTTTTAGATTAGTCTGTGTCAGAGTTATGGTTAATTTAGCCAGTCCCCCCCCCCCCCACCACCTCCTCTCTCCTTTTCGAAGTTGTACGTAGTGAACTCTGCGTAATATTATCAGGTGACGAGAAGGATCCGGTTGTAGGGGTGGGTGAGCAAGGAGGGCGGGAGGGAGAGGGCAAGGAGGGCGCGGGGGTGGGGGTGGGGAAGGAGGGTTTTAGGGAGGGAGTGATGATACGAGTCTGGAAGGGAAAAAAGACGAGAATCCAGAGTAAACCGACTGGACACAGCGTAGAATGTATGTGTGTGTGTGTGTGAATGTACACCCTGTGGCTTTACGTGGTTAGATGTTGCTACAATTGGCTATATAAGGCTGTGTGTGGCTATATGTAACTTTATGTGGCTATATGTGTCTTTAGATAGATACATGTGGCTATTTGTATCAACATCTGGCCATTTAAGGCTATGGGTGGCTACATTTAACTTTATATGGCAATATTTGGCTTTATGTGGCTACATTTGGCTATTTGTATCTACATCTGGCCATTTAAGGCTATGGGTGGCTACATTTAACTTTATATGGCAATATTTGGCTTTATGTGGCTACATTTGGCTATTTGTATCTACATCTGGCCATTTAAGGCTATGGGTGGCTACATTTAACTTTATATGGCAATATTTGGCTTTATGTGGCTACATTTGGCTATTTGTATCTACATCTGGCCATTTAAGGCTATGGGTGGCTACATTTAACTTTATATGGCAATATTTGGCTTTATGTGGCTACATTTGGCTATTTGTATCTACATCTGGCCATTTAAGGCTATGGGTGGCTACATTTAACTTTATATGGCAATATTTGGCTTTATGTGGCTACATTTGGCTATTTGTATCTACATCTGGCCATTTAAGGCTATGGGTGGCTACGTGGCTTTATGTGAATATTTATATCCAGGATTATGGCGGGCTTGATGTTTAGAGGTCACGTATGTCCGGTGCTAGAAAGTGCTAGAAAGTGCACTTTAGGATGTGTATGGGATGCCAACGCCACCGGAAAACCAAAAAGAACCACCTTGAACCGACCGCCATCACCGTTTGCATTAGAGTCTAGTCCTGCATTAGAGTCTAGTCCTGCATTAAAGTCTAGTCCTGCATTAGAGTCTAGTCCTGCATTAGAGTCTAGTCCTGCATTAGAGTCTAGTCCTGCATTAGAGTCTAGTCCTGCATTAGAGTCTAGTCCTGCATTAGAGTCTAGTCCTGCATTAGAGTCTAGTCCTGCATTAGAGTCTAGTCCTGCATTAGAGTCTAGTCCTGCATTAGAGTCTAGTCCTGCATTAGAGTCTAGTCCTGCATTAGAGTCTAGTCCTGCATTAGAGTCTAGTCCTGCATTAGAGTCTAGTCCTGCATTAGAGTCTAGTCCTGCATTAGAGTCTCGTCCTGCATTAGAGTCTCGTCCAGCATTAGAGTCTAGTCCTGCATTAGAGTCTAGTCCTGCATTAGAGTCTAGTCCTGCATTAGAGTCTAGTCCTGCATTAGAGTCTAGTCCTGCATTAGAGTCTCGTCCAGCATTAGAGTCTAGTCCTGCATTAGAGTCTAGTCCTGCATTAGAGTCTAGTCCTGCATTAGAGTCTAGTCCTGCATTAGAGTCTAGTCCTGCATTAGAGTCTAGTCCTGCATTAGAGTCTAGTCCTGCATTAGAGTCTAGTCCTGCATTAGAGTCTAGTCCTGCATTAGAGTCTAGTCCTGCATTAGAGTCTAGTCCTGCATTAGAGTCTAGTCCTGCATTAGAGTCTAGTCCTGCATTAGAGTCTAGTCCTGCATTAGAGTCTAGTCCTGCATTAGAGTCTAGTCCTGCATTAGAGTCTAGTCCTGCATTAGAGTCTAGTCCTGCATTAGAGTCTAGTCCTGCATTAGAGTCTAGTCCTGCATTAGAGTCTAGTCCTGCATTAGAGTCTAGTCCTGCATTAGAGTCTAGTCCTGCATTAGAGTCTAGTCCTGCATTAGAGTCTAGTCCTGCATTAGAGTCTAGTCCTGCATTAGAGTCTAGTCCTGCATTAGAGTCTAGTCCTGCATTTCGTTTAGTGTTTTAAATGATGTTACGTTACTGGTTTTCCTGGTTTGTTCAGGCAACCCATTCCATGCCCGGATGCCACTCGGGAAGAAAGAGTACTGATATGCATTTTTATGTGACGTGGCTTGTTTTTATGTGATGTCATTAAATCATGTTATTGTATGTATTTTTATTATGTAGTAAAATTGTTGTTGTGGTATTATTGTTAGTTTCTTTTACTAAAAATTGTAGCTTATGATGATAGAGCAAAACAAATGAACAAGTACGGGGGAGGGGTGGAGGCGTCCGTTAAATTTATATCCTTACTAATGTCTCTAGTACCGTCAACACGTCCAGGAGTCAAACATTGCGGTTTATGAGTTCATCCACTCCACCTACACACAGACATAAACTTAACACTAAATTCTTATCAAACGTACACTATATCTACATTCATTCTTTGGTGTAGAGGAAAGTAAGGAAATGTTTTTATTCCGGATCATTCGGTGCACCTTCTAGGATGCTTTTTGTTTTCTCTTCCATTTGCTATGCACTAAACCCTGCAAGATTCGCAGAATTATGCCCGCCCCCCTTTAATAAACTCTCCTATTATGTAGTCATTAGTAACTACAATAAAACTGCAGGGAATTGTGTTTATAGCTAACAGTTGCGTTCCTTTCTTTATAATATAACAAGTAACAAATCACATTCTTAATAACCCATGGAAGCCGTACAGAAAATAATACGAGAGACGGATAAAAAGAAAAGGTGTCATTTCCGTCTCAAACATTACCATTCATAAATTAACCCACATTCAAATTACGAACACAAAGGCGAGGGGTAAAAGTCTAGAAAAAAAATCCGAGAGATAAATTCATTTGAGAAAGTGTTGCTAGCAAGGCTCGACCCGGAAATAGCGTGTTGTATGATTTAATATTTCATTTTTGTTTTTTCTTTTGGTGTACTTGATCACCAATGCATAAGAAGAAAGATTGATTCATTAAAGGGACATTTAATGTTAGCCTATATCATTAATTACAAGGGAATGTAATTTGTTGAAAGTGTTTAAAAACAAAAAAAAAACGGCATGAGAATCACACAAAAAAAACCACAACAGATTAATTGGGAAAAACGTCTTGAATATATTTCTTTATGCGTGTTGTGAAGATGGCGCTCCAATGAAAAGCAACAACTAATGTTGCTCCGATCTCTAGGCTTGGTTTTAATGACACTATTACCAAAGATGTCGGTCATTCAGGGCCGGCTCATCCATATAGGCAACCTATGCGGCCGCGTAGGGCGCAATATATTTTTTTTTTTTTTGGGGGGGGGGGGGGGCGCATAATTGAGGATTTCTTTTAATTTGGGGATTTAAAAATATAACCTAAATTAAAGTTTCGTACTTAAAGCGCTGCTAGCAAAGGCAGAATAATTACTAGGTAATGGAAGGCGAAAGGTATTTTATTTAAGTTGTCTTAGGAAATAGTAAAGTATGTCTTAACACTGCTCAGTTTCTCCCCGCCGAAGGCACATTAATTAAGACTTTAACTTGTTTTCGCCTAGGGCGTCAAAAACCCTAGAGCCGATCCTGCGGTTAACACAACTTCATGGCCTGCTGGATCATTGATGCTGAGTAGTTGTCAATAGTTTTCTTTAGTTTATCTCTGTTCTATACAGTACACCTGTCTAATTATGCGTAACAAAAAATTATTTTTATCGTATTTGAGATTTGTACACGTTTACCTATTATTTAAAAAATAAAAAACATTTGTTACACAAAATTTGAGCTTCAAAAGCCCTATATTAATAACACTTTCAAACACTCATGCCCCAATTCATTTGAGAACAGCATTTTTTTTCATCTTCCGGTTTTCTCATTATTATTTTTTTATTTTTATTTTTCATCCGTATTTTGATACTCCTCTGTAACTAATCATCGCATGAGGTTGAAATTTGCCATTGTTCTTAATAACTATGTTTTTTTAAGCCCCATGCAGGATCTTGACGATTCATTGAGAACTTTTTTATATTTGAGTTTTCATGTGTCAATATGTAATTTTTTAAATGCTGTTTTAGTAGACAGATCTATCGATAGATAGGTAGATAAATAGATGACATATTGATAAAGAGACAGACATATTTTGGACAGATTAGAAGATAGAAAGATAGCTAGATAGATAGATAATTAGGTAGATACATAGAAAGATAAATAGAAAGAAAGAATATTAGAAAAATAGATAGATAGTTCGATAACTTATAGATAGATAGAACGAAAGAAATAGATAGATAGATAGATAGAAAAATAGATACTTAGTTATATAAATTATAGACTGATAGATAGATAGAAAGATAGAAACATGATAGATAGATAGTCAGATAAAGTATGGATACATAGATACTGAGATACACAGATAGTTGTTATCATATACCTTTTTTCCAATAACAAAATACAAATTATAATTCGCCTCGCCAAACAACATTGTTTATATGAATAATATATAGATCAGTTTACCCATACTCTTCGCTATGCATTAAACATTATGTTGACACAATGTTTACATCACATATACGGTTATAGTAAATGCTGTTTTTCAACATGCCTTCAATGACATCTAAGAGAATCGTCCCCTCCCCCTCATTTTTTATTAATTATGTATAATATCTGCTTCATTTCGAATCATAAAAAACGCATCAACTATAGAAATCAAAAGGAATAATTTAAGATAAAAAGTGTTTTCAAAGTCATAAAGCTGAAATGCACTGTTAAAGTTACGTTTGTTTGTTGATTGATAAAAAAACAACAACAATATTTGATGAATTCTAAATTGTTTGTGTTTTTTGTTTCTTTTTTTAATATCCGTTTGCTCTTATATGACCGTGGGGGTTATTATGGTCTCGTATCTATATATATTTATAATGCCCCCCCCCCCACACACACACCAGCATAGAGTGTTCAGTGCTTGTTGTCGTCCACCTAGTTGTTTTTGTTGTTGTAGCTTTGGATATTGTGTGCCCGCGGTAAGAAGTTTAGTACGCATTCCACCCCCCCCCCCCCTCCCAAATGATTGGGTGACCATTAGCAAAAAACAATGAGATAGATGAAGTTATGAGGGCGAAAAAGACAAGAAGTCTGTAGCTGATGTGTTGAACGAAATATTTAGACACAGCTGCCCATTATCTTAACAGTTGCCTTCGATTTTCCAGTTGCCCCCGATTGACCCAGAAAGCTTGGTGTGGAAAAAATTCATATGATACACAAGGGTGCCTGGTGGGGAGGAGGGGCGCTGGATTTCATAATGTAAACAATTTTAATTAAATTTTGGCGGAAAATAACACAAAGTATAAATGCCATATAGGCCTACTGGCCAACCCCCTTTCTCTTCCCCCCTCCCACTCCATCCATTCAAGCCAATTAACCAGATATTACGCTAGTGTACTGCAGGGGTGTGTGACCTCCGTTCCAGGTTTAACTGCCATGTTTTCGTATACATCCACGTCCGGGTCATTAGTTTAAATTTATATAACTAAATATATATTATATATGTATCCTGCCCCGGCCCATTAACGGAAGTAGTATATTTATTTATTCTAGAAAAATAAAATAAAAACAAAAAGGCGGGGGGGGGGGGGGGGGGGGGGCAAAAGGAAGGTTAATTACACTTTCCAGGTAGGAACGGTCGTCTGATATTGTTTCCCGTGGCAAGCACGTGGGTTCAAAGGTTAAATGCATACCTGTTTGTGTCCGCCATTTCGCACAGTGACGACGTTGTAAACACGAGAGGTCAGTCAGCGCCGCAGTTAATTACAGTCTTCCCATTTATTGGCTTTATTTTTATTTCTTGTTGTTGTTTAATCTGGAAAATGTTTTTCATTTCGAAATATTTCGTGTCAAATATTTTCCTGCAAATTGAAACACCAAAACACAATTTTATATTCTCACTTCTTTAACAGTTCTTTTTTTTTAAATAAAAGAAAAATTAGCGTCAAAAATCAGAAACAATTGACCAGTCTTAAATCTTATGCATGCATAAGTTTTGGATGCAACTTCACTTCCGATCCTATTCGTAAGTTGAGAAAACATTACAGAACAACAAAATATTTCGAAACATAGCTTATGTAAATATTACAAATTGAAGTCTATACTGTGGAATGTTTTGTTGAGTTCTGATTTATGAGAATTCGGTCGATTTTAAATTCCGCTTTTATGTCTCATTTTTTCACGTTTGGTTAATGTTTGGAATAGTGTTTGGATTGACAAGTCTTAAATCTTATGCATGCATTCGTTTTGGATGTAATTTCACTTCCGATCCTATTCGCTAAATTAAATTTAAAAAATGGCTGCCTTCTGCTATAAATTCTGACATACTCACTTTTAATATTTAAGACATAATCCTCACAATAATACTTATAGCCTCTGTTTATTTGTATTCGGCCTGAACTTGCAGTTGAAAGTGCAATGAATTTATTAACATCCGTGAATGTTAAGTCAGCAACAAGTGCCAACAAGGCGTAAATCCCTGCTTGCAATCGTAATGGTTGCCTTTGTAAGCAAAACAAAATGAAACCGGAAGTTCCACAGTGCACTTGAAACTGGCCGAAAAGATAATTATACGGTTGTTTACGGTACTATAGCTGAAATGAATTTGCATCCTAATTGCCAATTTAAAACTCGTAAATTTAGCCTTGAAAGTTTAAAAATTTTAAGATCTTAACCATTTTTTAAAAGATTATAGTAATTTTTCCTTAGACGTTTTTTTTTCGGTGGTTTTCCCGATTTCGCTGTGGAATTCCCGAAGCAATAAAGAAATCTTGGCTTTAAAGCAAAGCTTGCCTTAAATCTCTTGCTAGTGTGAATGCGTTAAAGTAAAACTAATGAGTGCATGACATGTTTTATGGAGAAGTGGTTCTCGTCCGAGGGTTGGCAACAGCGACTAAATAATCTCATATGCCGAAACCACATAAAGAGCAATAAGATCTGCAAGGTATAGATATCTAATTATTTCATTAAGACGTGGTCATCTTAAGGCGCGTCATATTAAGACGGAATTATCATAAAGAAGCAGTTACCATAAAGATGTGGCTATCTTGAGGCGCATTTATCTTTAGAAACACATCATATATTATGATAGACTATCAACATAGCAGACATCAACGCTCAGATGCAGACTTCTTGAGAAAGACTCCGTAGATACCATAACGGACCCAAAAGTACAAATATGTTTGTGAATTAACCCCATCGTAATTTAAAAAAAAAAATTAAAATATAGATGCAGTCACCCCGAGGGGATATTGTGGCCAGCCACAAATCTTAAGTTTAAAAAAAAATCAACTGCATAGTCCATTTAGCATTTGTTTGTTAAAAGACAAGAAGTGTATGCATCGAGTTGGCCACGAAGTTCCTAAGTACTCCTCGGTCACTGAGGGCATCACATCACCTGCTGTTTCTAAGCTTGTTAAAATTTAAAACCCGAAAAAAGCCAAAGTCTAGTTTTCCTAAGACAAAAAAAAAAAAAAAAAAACAACTAATAATAATAGATCTAGATTTCTACAACAAAACACCACAAGTTGATGAAAGGGAGATGATGATTGGCTTCCAAACATACCCCCCTTGTCACGTGCTTGCAAGCTGAACTCGAGACGGCACGGATTCAGGACGGAATGACGTCACGCGCGTCTGGGCTGTGACGTCACAGCTTGGCGCGCTGGCAACAACATTATTAACCCTTATTAGACGGCTTAACCCGCATAGAGAGAGAGAGTGAGAGAGAGAGAGAAAGAGAGTAGGTCTATGTCTTTTTTTTTTAAATAGGGAAACGAAAGGTATAAGAAAGAAAAACACGTTAAGACAAGGTAGATAGGAAACCTGTCAGTGAACTAAACATTTGTTTTTTTTCTAAGTTTTTTTTTTTTTTGCCTAGCAGAGAAGAAAAAACAGAAACAAGAAAAAAAAAACAGAGTGCAGACGACTTGAAAGGTCAAGGCGGTCAGAAGCTGGCGCGCTAATCCGTTTTGTTTTCCGAAAACTAGGTGTCGTCTGCTGGAAGTAAACAAACAAAGTTTGATACTGAAAAAAAAACACGAAATTATTATTATTATGTAAGCCGGAGGTTTATCTGAATTCAATGACAGTTTAACTCAAGTTGTAAAGAAATTAAGTACAATAAAAAAATGATACATTTATTATTAAAATCAAAGTAGGATTTATAAGAAAAAATTGTTTATGCATGTCATGGAGAACATAAAACTAAAATGTTACTTAATTTTACGAAATTTGGGTAGAACTTTACTATAATTTGTATGCATCTTTTGTATCTTCAACTATAAGAAGTTAAACTGTAGGCCTATATCACCTGTGGATTTTCATTACTGGCAAGTGTCTTATCTTACCATTATACATTACAGACGCTCCTTCTATTAAGAAGATTATTGCGTCCTACGTCCATCTGCGGTTTGAGTCTAGTCTGGCAGTTCTATTAGATCTAGTGTTTTAAATGATGTTAAGTTACTGGTTTTCCTGGTTTGTTCAGGCAACCCATTCCATGCCCGGATGCCACTCGGGAAGAAAGAGTACTTATATGCATTTGTTCTCGCGTAAGGGGTAACGAAAGTGTTTTTGTCCTTATGTTTATCGTTGAGTGTTGCCCGGGGATGGACACTAACTGGACAACGCTGGGAAGACCGTAAGGGGTAACAAAAGTGTCTTTGTCCTTATGTTTATCGTTGAGTGTTGCCCGGGGATGGACACTAACTGGACAACGCTGGGAAGACCACTAGGCACAGAGATGTACCATAGAAAAAACAAGAAGGGCTTGGAACAAAGCCTGGCTCAAACATTCGTTTCACGGGAAATCTGTTAGTGGCAACATAAGAAATGGGGCACGGTCGACGAGCGGCAGCGCGTTCGGCTGGCGTACCGAAAGTCCTGGGTTCGAATCCATCTCTGGAAGCAACCTTTAAGTAGCCACCGGTGGTCCTTATTTGATAGCAACTTTTAAGTAGTTCACTGGTGGGTCCATCTTTGGAAGCAACTTTTAAGTAGGCCACTGGTGGCTCCGTCTTTGGAAGCAACTTTTAAGTAGGCCACTGGTGGGTCCATCTTTGGAAGCAACTTTTAAGTAGGCCACTGGTAGGTCCGTCTTTGGAAGTAACTTTTAAGTAGGCCACTGATGGCTTTGAAAGCCTTACGTAACTTAGAATGAGGCACGAATGAACTAATTACACGTGAAAAGTCTGGACGATGTTTTGACGTCAACATCGGACAGTGACCCCATTCGCAGAACTCGTTCGCACCTTCTGCCTCCCTCACCCCCTGCCAAACCGGACCACTTGTGTGGAATTCAAATAGACAACTTGTGATTCTATAGGCTGGTAATTTTTTCTTTCAATGAGCCCACCTGTAACCAATGAGATGATTTTCCCTCCTGCTTCCGGGTGAGAGTGAAACGTTTAGTTGTTGTTTTTTTTTTTTTTTTTTATTGAATATGAGTCAGTCAGTTTTTAAGTTGTTCATTACATACTTACAAACAAGCACACTGGTAGGAACTGTAAGCGAGTGACATGTATCTGGCTGATTCTAGTTAATTATCTGTGTATGTGTGTAATGTGTATATAGCTCATCGTCGAAAACGTGACAACTCCTTTGTTTACATCCATCATAGGCCTTTTAGTAAGAAATCGTGACATTGTATTTGTCATGAAAATGTCAAACATTATAAACATCTCTGCGACATTCGTATGAAAATTAATTTTTTTTTTCAAAGTTTGAAACAAAAACAAACAATCCTCGGGTTGTTTCCCTTGCATTGGTGCAGAGAGTGGAAACTTGTATTTCTGTCTTCACAGAAACGCCGAAACTCCCAGGTCATCGACAGAGATATTTCGTGACTGTTGCGCGCACAGCCTATGTGACCTCCGTAAACCGAGTTAACTCTAGTTAACCCTGTAGTACACCCACATGGCTGTCACATTTGGGGCTTTGTAACCCCTGCTGCATGCATAGAGTTTGGGAGATAGGGGTTATGGGAACTGTCAATAACCGTAGAGGCAAGCGACTGCTTTTAATCACTGCAATTTAAAAAAAAACAATCTTGCGTTTAACGTTTTATAAGGGCGAACAAGTACCAGGGCAGTCCCTTCGTTACATTGATTTCTTGCGAACCCAGAGTCAAGTAACATATCCCAAAACATATACAAGAGCTCCCAATTCCCCTCTGCAACAGCCACTCGTTCTAGTATGTCCCTAGTTACGGAAGACACGCAGTTTTCAAGGTCAGTTCCATGTTGTTTTTTTTAACGCGAGGGGTCGGCAACCTAAGGCACGCGTGCCGAACTTTGCAAAAAAAAAATCTGGTTGCAAGACAAGGTTCCATTAACAGAAGCATTGCTCAGAACTGGCTCTCAAGCATACACACTCAACTGCAGTGAAACACAGACTGTCAGACCGGTCTACTAGTATAAATAAAAGCAAATAGAATACCCAAGAAACGTCTGTTTGGTAAGCTGACATATTGAACAAGTATTTTTTATAAACCGGTGACCATAAAGTGGTAATAATAATCTCACATCAACTTTAAAAAAATTGACATTGACCCAAACACATGGGAAACACCTATAGATTATAAATGTTGGTTACGGCACTTGGCAAATGTCTCCTTTTTTGTTTAATACATTACTTTTAAGACAGCAGTTATTTTAATGACTCTTAAGGAAATACGTAAAACAAAGTCCTAGCAAAATTATCTAAAGCACTTGGTATTATAAACCAATAATCTAATAAAATATTTCAGAAAGTGAATGAGATATGCGTTATAAATAAAATTTTCATAATATGAAATTTCTTACAAATTTAACAAGAAAGTACAATAAATTGTTCATTTTAAATTCAGACACAATTTCTATTCTTCGCGAATGGCAACCGTGATGGAATGGGTTGTCTGAACTAGTCAGAGAATATATAGGCTACCCTAACTTCTTTTGAATCAGTTCTAAGGCTAAACTGAAACCAACGTAAAACGCAATGATGTTCAACGTAGAAGGAGACTCAGCAACATATAAGATAGGATTAGAACAAATAATTGTTTTTTAAAATACATTTTTGAAAAAAATACTTTTTTTTTTTTTGTGTGCTCTCCGTAGTCCAACAGTGTTTAGGAAATATTCTTCTAGTATCGAACATGCCAGAATTTAGAGATGTCCCTTCTGGGTGGGGAGGAAAGGGGGGGTGGAGAAGATTACCACGTGTCGTGGATTAGGAATTATGGATGAAGCCAGTTTGCTTCATTATTTTGGTGTGAATGGTTTGTTATGTAACAAACACACACAACAAACTCAAGGGCTATGAGGTCAGCGTGGAAGAATTCTGCCGGCAATGTGCGCTTTATAGGTCAGAGACGAGAGAGAGAGAGAGAAAGGGAGAGGGAGAGAGAGAACGGGAGAGAGAGAGAGAGATGGAGGCATGTAGGAAGAGAAAGATAGGGGAGAGATGGTGAGGGAGAGAGAGAGTACGGGGGAGAGAGAGAGATGCAGTAGGAAGTGAGAAAGGAGGTCACGTGAATGTGTGGGTGTAACACCAGGTTATGACAGTTGTCACAACTCTGCTATGACAATGACAAGAGCTTTTCTAAATGAAACGATGCATACATACATCCTCAAAATCAAAGTTTACTGACCGCTAAATTTGTTTTGAAATAATAAAAAAAATTTTTTGGTAAACTTAAACAAAAAATATTGTTTTAGGTGAAGATTTTTTAAGATAATTTTTTCCCCGAAGTCTGTGTTATTAAACGAAGCATGTTGTTATCAAAGTAAATATTTGGCATTCGCTAAGGCATGGTATTATGAATGAATGTTTGTATAAAGAAAACTGGTTCTGGAGATATTTGATATCAATAGCCCACAAGACGATATATTACATTGCATTGGCAAGCATTGCCAAAGGATACTAACATGATGTTATCCCCTAAATTACGAAAACCTAACAGAGAACCGCGATCCCTAACAGCACAACACATTGGCCACAATTGCCCCAAAATTGGCCCAATATTCTGCCAATATTTAAATCTTGGTCAAATGATGGGCCAACATTGAGCGAATAAAAGCGAGCTGTGATTTCTGTGGGATTTGAAGATTTCACCTTAAGATTTTAAAGTTGTGGGATTCGGTGCTAGGGGAAGCTCATTCGGCATGCCAATCTAAAAGCCTTTCTAGGATTATGGGTTTCTTAACCCTTCCCGTACCTACCTACTACTATCTATGCTGCCTTCAGTTCCGCTATATACGCGCCCGGGACTGTAAGGGTAAACCAGCATCTGTGGTTTGTTTTCTGTAATTAAGTCCATTACTTGTGGAATTACTCCGGAAAAAGCTAAATTCGAGGGCTGTTGTGCTAGAGTCGGTGAAACTAGTAAACAATGCTTCACAAGTCCTAAAGTCCAACAAGGTATGAAAGAAAAATTCACAATTCACTATTTCACTTCACTTTTAGACATGCAATGAAATAATTGCGTCTTTTGACTTCGAAGACAAAATTAAACATTGCTTTCCAGTGTAGCCTAATAGACTGCCTTTAGTGACACTGGTTCGGCAAGTGTTAGTACAACAGATTAATGTAATTCTGCAGAGTAAGGTTCGGCAACTTACGGCGCACGTACAAACTTTGTACGCAAAACGATTTTCAAAGTCACGCGAAAGAATCCCAAAAAAAGGCAATTCAGGTCTTTTTTTAATACAAGAAATGTCTGGCAAGAGCAGGGTAAATTTAAAGCGTAAATTGCCACGCCGAATGAATCAGAAATCCTAATTTAGCACACTGTTATCAAAATGTTGCCGACCCCTGCTACATAGTTCTCATAGCGTGAAAATGCAACAAACTATTATTCTTTACGTTTAGCGAAACAGACACTGCTAAATCCAAAACAAAATCCTAAACAAACAACAAAATTAACGACAACTTTATTGAAAGAGTCTTCAGCCCATGCAATGCTTACGTCATCTTCAAGTGCTGATTATAAAAAAAACTGACTCAACCGATTCTGTATCTTATTTTTTTCTTCCTTACCATATTTCCTACTGTTGGAACCCCATTTGCATACTCTATGACTTCACAGCTCAAAGCTTCTCAGAAGGTCATTAACCTGCAAAGGTCGGTTGTTTACCGCTTCCACGACACGTCCTTAAGAAAACAAACAATAAAAAAAAAAAAAAAAAAGAGCGACAGATCGAAAAAGGAAGTAGCGGAATTTTTAATTTTTCAAACACATTTTTTTTAATATATAGACAAGTCACACTTTTTTAAAGTAGGTCTCAAACCTATTTCAGTTCCGATGTCTAAATGTACATAGTTACAAACTAAGGCCACGTGACTACCATGCACATTTTTAATATTATATAGTTCAAAGGTCGGCAGCCATTTATTTTTTATAACAGTGTGCCAAAGTAGGTTTTTAATACACGCAGTGCGCCAAAAGAAAACGCTAACTACATCCTACTCTTTTCGTATAGAAGATGCTTGAACTGCCTTTTTTTGTGGGTCTTCCGCGCGCCGTTTAAAATAGCTCCGCGTGCCAAGTTTACCAAGCGGTTAGTAGGTTGCCGAATTCTGACATAGGTGACATAGGTGCTACAGAATTTTCACTCTTTACCTAAGGTGAATGTTTCTAAGAACGCGGAGGGTATTAAATGCGTCGAATAGATTGTAACTTGTAATCGAGCATGTCTGTGATCTTTGTAAATTCTAAAGATATTTGTAAACTGTAAAGATTTGTGTAAATTGTAAAGATCTATGTAAATTGTAAAGATTTTGTAAATTGTAAAGATCTTTGTAAATTGTAAAGATCTTTGTAAACTGTAAAGATTTTGTAAATTGTAAAGATCTTTGTAAATTGTAAAGATTTTGTAAATTGTAAAGATCTTTGTAAATTGTAAAGATCTATGTAAATTGTAAAGATCTATGTAAATTGTAAAGATTTTTTAAATTGTAAAGATCTTTGTAAATTGTAAAGATTTTGTAAACTGTAAAGATTTTGTAAATTGTAAAGATCTTTGTAAATTGTACAGATTTTGTAAATTGTAAAGATCTTTTGTAAATTGTAAAGATTTTGTTAACTGTAAAGATTTTGTAAATTGTAAAGATCTTTGTAAATTGTACAGATTTTGTAAATTGTAAAGATCTTTTGTAAATTGTAAAGATTTTGTAAACTGTAAAGATTTTGTAAATTGTAAAGATCTTTGTAAATTGTAAAGATCTTTGTAAATTGTAAAGATCTTTTACATTTACCATCACCCATTTTACGCTAAAAGAAAAATAAATATTTTTTGAAATCTTGCAACTACTTCGTTTGTTTAAGACTGTGGTATGATCTTTGATATTCCTGCCTACCTACATCCTACATATCTCGTAATCTCTTGGACCGTTGGGGCGCCACATATGACATGTACCCCAGCCTCTTCCATTCCACCCGTCACTCAGCCCTTCTCATTGCGTCGCAAATATTTACTCCCGTCCACTCCCTGATGTTGTCCTCCTATCGTTTCCTTTGTCTTCTATCTTTCTCCCCCCCCCCCTGGTGGCGCCCTGCAGAATAGTTTTGACAAGCCCGTTGGCTCCTGTTATGTGGCAATACAAGTCCATCTTTCTTTTCTTGACTGTGGCCGGCAGGTCGTTGTATTGTCCAATTTCCTGGAGTATCCTTCGTATCTGCTCATTGGAGATGTGTATTTTAAAGACGATGCCCAGAAGTTTTCTAATCATTTAATCTCCATGACAATGATCTTCCTTTCCAGCTCAGCTGTTAATGTCCAGGACTCACAAGCATATAAGAAAATGGAGAGGACCAGTGAGCGCATCAGCCTGATTTTGGTGCTGAAGTTTTTGTCTTTCCATATTGTCTTGAGCCTCTTTAGTGATGCTGTTGTCTGGGCAATCCTGGACATTACTTCTGGTTTGGAGCCGTATGTGTAGGTTTTATACGTCAATGATTGAATCTGCTCACGCAGGGCGCTCCCCCCCCCCCCCTCGGCCACGGAACCCTTGGGTCGTTGCCCTCGTTTCACCTCTAAAGGCCACGTCTGCTAAGAGCCTCAGTCTGAATGCACTACGTCACGTGACGTGGTAATAAAGTGACCACTGAGAGTCGCCGCCGTTCGACCTTGGTTCGTCACTTTTTTTTTCTTTTTTTTTTAAACACAATTTTTTTTATGTCACATTTGGTGACATCTTTGTGTGACACATTGACACTACGTTACCCAGGATGCATCCAAGGCCGCATTGAAGTATTTTTTGGTGGAAGGTGGGGTGTAGGAAGGGGGAGGGCTAGTAACATAAATTGACCGAATTCGGCCTTGTCTCCCTTGTTTCTATCAAACTAGTTTTCAAGTAGATTTACCGCCCTTGTTACTTTTTTCTTGTATGATAAATGGTATGATAGTTTGCGTGAATGTCTATTATGCTTGAGTACAAATGGTTCTTTAATATTGTTTTAGGTATGCTGAAAGACGGAATTTATGTAATCAAGTCAATTTTCCATTCATTTGGATCAATAAAGCAATCTTATCTTATCTTCTTCTTATTATTATTATTTTTTTATTTTTTTTCAGTATCAATACTAAATGTAGAGATAGAAGAAAAAAATATGGTGTCAAAGAAAAGTTGTTGTTGTTAATGTTTTGTTATATTGTTTAGTATGGCTTTGAGTGAATAGGTCTACCAGTTTACACCCGTACTCCGCCTTTGACCGTCCATGTGGGACGTTTTATGTCTGCTGGATAAATATTACTTAATCATACAGTTATTTACTGTTTTTTTTTTTATATAGTACCAAAATGGCGGAGTCAACAGCCTTGAACAGGAAGGACAATTATGTCTTCATAATCCAGGCATTAAAAAAAAAAAAGCAACAAGAATTCTAATGTGTCGTTTATTCGGTCCACTATTATACTTAGCTAAGGCGTGATCTAAACCTAATCGAGAACATTTTTCTCAATCGGCCATGCACAATGCTCATCTTTCTGTTGTGTCTTTTTTTGTCCAGGCCAAAAGTATTAGGATTTTTTTTTTCATCAAATGAACGTTTCGGTATGGGGAAAGAGGTGACAAGGAGATGCGTATTGGTGGAGATTTGGGGGATAATTCGGGAAGAATGGGGGGGGGGGGAAGAATTGATTGAATAACGGAAGACGGGTAATCGAATGCTAAAAATAATTATTCTGTTTATTTACAATACGTGAGTGTTATTTCAGTGGGGGGAGGAGGGAGGAGGGGGGGGTGGAAAGAAGAAAAAAATAACTGCACCCTGGCCCTAGTCTATAAACACGGGGAAAGACAAACATACTAGCGCATGTATAAACAAACAGACACACGTTATTCGGGAAGACTTGTGTGTTTTAATCTAAAGAATGCTGGGATTGTAAATTAGAAAACAACAACATCAACATTCCAAATTTACGATTTCCCGCCAAAATTCTTTATAAAAAACAACAACAACAACAACTTGTTTTTGGCCTGTTTACAAACATAACGACGCGCCCACACACACAGACACACACGAACGTTCGAACTGGTCACTGCGTCCGGGCGTTGACGTCAGAGCCTGTGCCACCAATCTATAGCCCTGCTGATCGATCAAATCAATATCCCTCCCCCTCCCCCTCCCCTTCCCCTCACCCGCTCCGTCCCCCATTTCAACCCCCTGACGCCTAATCTTCCGGTGTTTTTCTTGCGGTCGCCTTTTTTAACCTTTGGTTTTTTGCATACCTGACAGCGGAATGTGAGTAATTAGTGAGGGGGGGGGGATCAGTAAGGGGTTAAAATAATTGTGGAGGATCACATTACTAGCTATAAGATAGAAAGGTGCATAGTGATTGTAAAAGTTACCTTCTGCAAGTCCTTAGATCAATGAGGGGATTGGGGTAGATTATACGATAGCTTTCTTTAAAATTGACTTCAGAAATGTCTTCTTTGAAAACTGAAATAAAAGACTTTGTAAACTCTTATGTTTTCTATACATATCAACTTCTATTTGTTGACCGACATTGTGTTAATTAAATATTCTTTTATATAGCGTTTCTGTTGGATAAATTTAACTTTGTTGACTGCCTGTTGGCTAAAAAAAAAGTTGGACGCTGAATGCAGAGGCTGAGAGAAGAATTCAGGCCTTTAAGATAAAATGCTATAGAAATTTATTAGGAATACGCTATCAAGAAAGAAAAACATGAATATGTCTTGCTCCAGGTCCATAATCTGGCGGGGGAACAGGAGGCACCCCTTTTCAACTGTAAAACGTTGAAAGGTGAGATGGTTTGGTCATATTGTAAAGCATGACTCCCTGGCCCAAAACCACCCTACAAGGTAAAGTGGCAGGAACAAGCGTAAAAGGTCGCCAGAAAAAGAACTGGTTGGACGACCGAAAAGAGTGGACGCTTGATACGCTTCTACAAACGGCTTCCGGCACAGGTCCAATCTTGTTACGCGCACCCTCGTAGCACCCTCAGGACGAGTCTAATGATGATGATGCTGGCTAAATACCTCTTTGTTAACTGTCAGCTAGTTATGGCCTGCATGTCCCCTTGATAACTGTCTGTATTCTGTGCCCTTAGTTAGTTGTCTGTTAGGCAGTTAACTATATGTTTCATTGTTAAGTTACAGCCTGTATGCTAAATGTCCCATTTATTAACTGTCTATTGGCTAAACGTCTTTTTTTTTGGTGGGTTCTTAAGGGACGTCATTTAGTGGTGCACTGTTTCAGTTTCTACAATTTCTACAACAATAGAGACGGCAACACAATAGTTTCCATTAAATCTATTCCTTGTATGCCACAACTGGCAAATTGAAAACCGTTTCCCCCTTCCCAACAGATTGCATACAATCTAATCAACGCAACTAAATCGGTAACAATTCTACAATTCAATTGCAGATTAATTTCATCAAGGAATTCCGAAATTGCACATTATAATCAATTCCGCATAAAAAAATATTCATAAAAGGCATTTCCTTTCTTTCAACTTTCGTTTTCATTTATTTCCGGTAACGTTCGTTTATTTTTTTACAAAATATGACCTTGACATTCCAAATGTATTGATACAATGGGGAAATACAAATTTATTTCGTAAAAAAAATCAACATTTTATATTGCCGTTACTGTTGTTGTATAAAATAAAAGTCACTTTCATTTTAGGAAACTCGATGATCTCGACAAATTTAATTTTCACTCGTGGCCTTGAACAAAACAAAGAAAATAGATGAAGAAAAAAAAGTAAGACAAAGGCAACATGGCGACCGGAAGTTGTGACAAGGGAACCGGAAGTTTGGAGACCCTTTCGAAGTGAAATCAGGCAGGAAGGGAGTCAGGTAAAGAAGATGCATTCCTTTTATGTTGCGTGGCTGCTTTTAAGGATTACAGACGCGCCACGACGCTTTGAAACGCGAAGCAGACGATGTAGAATGATAGTATGATATGGGAAGAACATTTTAAAAAACAACAACACGTTTGTATCATGAAGATAATAAAAAAAAGTCTTTCAGAAAGAACTAACAAGCAGACGTAGACTAATGTTGTGAATGTTTAACACGCAAGAAAGATATTAACCGGACAAACAACTTTTTGTTAGTTTCCTATATTTTCCCAATCATTGTTAGCTTCTTTTCTCTTCTTCTTCATTCGCAAGTGTTATGATTTGGAGGATTCAGACAACAAGTCCAATACTTGTGATGAATGTCGTCGTGGCTGTCAAATGCTCCAGTCCGCTATACAGTTTGTCCTTAAATGTAGTTTCCTGGGGGGGGGGGGGGGGGGGGGGGCATACGGCTGACCGGGTACGTGAGGTGTACGTGGGAGGGGGGGGGGGCAGGTCGTCTGAAGAACAAGTTCCGCATTTGCGGGAACTGTTCCGCAAGTGTCATATTTCACTTGCTCCAATTCGTAGCTTGCGGAATATGTGTTGCTTCAGCCTGTTATCACCTGTCCTAGGATGATGTTGCTAAGATTGCTGCTGTATGTGTAAATACAACATACATACACTATTTTATTCTTGTTTAACGTAGGTCTATGAACTCAAGGACAGTATACACAACAATCAGAAGAATACTTCATCTCTCGACCAATCTCGTCACCCATTATTCAACCCCATCATTCCACCAGTAATTTGACCCCATTATTCCACCAGTAATTTGACCCCATTATTCCACCAGTAATTTGACCCCATCATTCGATCCATCACTATAGACATCACCCCCACCCCCGACGCTACTCATCGTTCCATACTTCGTACCACACATCCATTCATCGGACCTTCATTTTCGCCATCAGTCATTGTATCATTCCCCCCCCCCCCCCCCCCCCCCATTTTCCCCGTAGAATTGGAAATATTTAAAGAATCAGACGATGTGAGCTCTGTTTTACCTCTACACCAGGGGTCGGAAACCTAAGGCACGCAGAGCGATTTTCAGTGGCACGCTCAAGGCACCTCCCAGAAGGAGATTTTTCAATGCAAACTATAACATGAAAATCACGTTGTGCGTCGAGTGTTAAAGTTCAGAAAAGTTTGTGTGCAAAGATCGCATCATTAGACTCGCGATCTGTGATTTAATATATTGTTAAAATAGTCAATTTTATAGCTTCTCACCTTTTATTGATATACAGGAAATTCAAGTCTTATCTACACGAATGTGATACGGATTACAGAGATCTTCAGTTGCACACATTGTTCGTTACCATAGAGGAGGTTAAGTCTTGGATTGTTGACTGTTGAAGCCGATGTTTCTGAATGGCATAGCAACACATAATGAGCTGAACTTGGGTCACTGTTAGACCAGTGGAGTGAATTTGCATTGAAACTGGATATATCTTTGCCGTGAAATCAATTTCAAAACATTTTAACTACTTCCCTTATTTAAGGCACACTAAGATAGATATAAGGGCTTAGTATATTGAAGCACTCATATTTTCATACCACATCAAGACTGACTGACTTTATCATACTCCTTCTTAGATCTGGATATTTTTTTTTTTTGGGTGGCAATATATTAGCTATTAAACATAAAAAACAACATCTAAATGTGCAAATTAACGAGAAAATAAAATGGAATGAAGGTGCTTAGGAAAGTCACCTGCTGTTATAAACTGCTAACCATTCGCTCTTCTACTTCCAGCTTTAGGCTCAGCTTATACGTCTGAACATATTTTATAGGACATGAACAGTGATTTTAAGCACAGGCAAAGAGGTCATTTACACATGACCACTCAGACGTAACCAAAAATGTACCAAACATTGAACGATTAGCATAGAGCATTCAAGAACAATGCGCTCTTTAATTGATAGATCTACCTGTGGCGTGCTGGTCTAAGATTCTGTCACCGAGCCTGCAATTAGCCTAGGCTATCAGTGCAGACTTAGTGGATAACTCAGCAGGTACACAGGGTGATGGGGAGGGGTGATTTAGGCAGGTTTTCTAGGTGGTATGTGGTCCCGAAGTGCAGATGATTCCTAGGTGATTCTAAGACAAATTTATATCCAGGTTTCGTTTTGGCTCGTTAATACGTAGGTTGAGTTAAACTGTTGACTAATTGACACTGTCACTGGACGTCACACGAACAGGTATTCTATCAATCGATAAGCAAGGCGTATTGTAACAACGAATATTTTATTCACGTGAAAGTCCGTATTCAATCATTGATGACATGAGCACATAATTCATACAATCCAAATACAAGTGATAAAGAGTGTACATTTAATCATAGGCTTAAACTATATGTAGCAGATAGTCCTAACAAGGACTCTACAACAGACTGTAGCACCGCGTGGTGCTGTTGGAGCTCGGGGCATCCAACCCTCGAGACTCCTTAAGCCAGACTGACCTAAAAGTAACTTACATTACATGTTAAACAACAAGTTAGGTTGCAACTCTCCACGTGATTGTAATGAGGGGGGAGGGGCAAGGGTAAGATTGACCAGTAGATAGCGTATCCGATTGGTCAACATGTCTCTTCAATTCAACATTTGATTGATTGGCATGTGAAAATAAGTACCAAACGGTAGTGGGGAGGGGGTGCGGGGGGGGGAGAAGACGCGGCGGTAGGGAAACTTCGAAGGCCCTGTGTTGTTGGTCAGAGTTTTCTCTCTTGTCCGTCGGGATCCTGCATCAAAGATTCCAAGTTCCCTATTCTCTGACCAGGGTAAGAACCGTCATTGAGATGTGAATTTCCTGTGATCTGGTCAAAGAGACTGTGGGGTGGGGGGGGGGGGGGTCTTAGCTTGGTTGCGTCAGGATGACCCTGGCCTTGTTCCGTGGGCGTGGGGCGGGGGGGGGGGGGAGGAACACACATGTGCTACAACATTTATAATATATACATGAATGGGAACTAATATCAATGACTAATCGTATAACAATAAGTAATATACTGATAAGCATGCAGAACGTATACATATATGTAAATAAAATTCAATGCAAGCTAAATACTTTATTCTTAAATATTATAGGAGATAGAAAGGAAAGACACATTCTTACTCCAATCAGACATTCAATAGTGGCACATAGTGTCAGTGGTTTGTACGTACATATGAGATGATTATAGTATCTTATAAGAGCGGATTACATCTAAGACCTTCCTTAGTTGAGTGTGACGTTAATCTTCTCCCCAAAACGCCACACTACCCTAAAAGCTAATTAAATTCAAAATGGTTTTATGCGTGTCTTCTTTAATAAGGCATAAATAGTCTATAATTAGTTTCAAAAACATGTTTATTAGTTTTATTATTTTAATAAATATATAATAAATAAATATATAAGGGGCTTATATATAATAGCATTATATTATGTAATTGTTGGCATTATTAGTCTAATGTTTTAAAATGTCTCCTTAAATCAACTTAATTAATGCAGGAAATGTTTATTTAAAGCTGTTTAACGTAAATTAATTTTATACCTTTAATTACTAGTTGAAAACAATACCATAATGCTAGATTTATAAAAGTAAATAATAATTAATAAGTAATATTAGTTATATTACAAAACATAACTTGTTCGGTATCACTATAGAATTAATGTGGAAACTTTAATTAAAGGGAGATAATAAACCGTCTTTATTTGCGGTAATAATTGTGAATGTTTTTTTTATTTTTCCTTTATTAAGAAAGGTAAGTGGCTTACAACTACAATTTTAAAATGATAAAACTATAAAAAAAAATTGTTGAAAATGATATAATTATTATATGAGTGAAGAAATTATATATACATGTTTAAGCTTGAAACTCTACATTAACTACCCACTATGTATGATTACTACGTATCTATTCAGCTTAACGTGTGGTACTGTATTAATCATTGTTGTTGTGATTCTTAAACATTAACTAAGTTCGATCACTCTGGCTTCCTCACACAATGTGTAGATCTTCTCCGCCTTCTGCGATTAGATTTTTCACAACTGTGTAGGAGGTCTGAGTTACCCCACCCCCCGAGCTACGGCTCTCATAACTATACGATGCCTGATAGGCCCAAAGGAGGGGCAAGGAGATCAAACTCCGCCGCGCCTCCTACCGGAAATAAAAAAAACATTAACGAAAATCTCAGTTATGCTGAGATCAATTGATCTATCCATAATGTAATGACAGTGCTTTCTCTATAAATAAAAGTGTCAGGGGTCTAGTCCACTGTGATCGCTTCTCGCCTCTCTGGCTAGGATGAGTATCGTACATTTCGATATTAGAAGGCCGTCACGTTGGCACTTGGAGGGAACGGTTGGGACAATACACAGGGATGTAAATGGCATTTGGAAAAAAAATCTGTAAACGCCGTTTTTTTTGTGTTTTAAAGCTTGAAAATTAGCATCTTTTTATTATAAAGAATTTTCACTCAACTATAACATCAGTAGATAATATTGCATGGGAAATGCAACCCAGTAAAATAACAGAATGAAAGAAGATTAACAATGTTAGAAATAAAAAACAACTTACCTTCAACTGTTTACTGAATTACTTAATGTCAATGTGTATATATATATTGCCCTTGATTTCGGACCTTGGCCAGCCAGTGTGCGATATGGCCAGGGGCGATCGATCAAAGTCGGAATAAGAAAGTCGTGAGCAGATTTTGAACGTTTGTATACCGTAATTATCCCATTGGCCCTATATTGATTATTAATTGTACTAAATTACAAAATCTGTCAAATTAGTTTATTTTAGTAAATTACTTTGCATATCGATCTACCTGGCATCTTGAGTTAAATTCTTTAAATATCAAAGATTCGGAAATTGAACCTTTCTTAGGATTACATATTTTGGTCTGACGTCAATTTATGACGCAAATTGTGTTTTTATCCAGGTAGCTAGTCTACTCAATCGTTTAATAATTAAATTCCTTGATAATTAGTGACCACTTCGTCACAGGCAGGACTTTCTCTGAAAAGCAGCAGACGAAAAGAAAATTATCGTCGCAGCGTATCACACTCCTTGATACCATATGCAAGCCGCCATCACACCGGAACCAACAGCTGTGCCGCCTACCGAACAGTCTTGGAACTTCGGGCTTTGGCCCTAACATGCATATATACACACACACACACACACACACACACACACACATACACACACGCACGCACGCACGCACAGAATGGACATAAAAGTTTCTCTTTATCTTATGATATTACCGTAAATATAAACCGTTTCTAATATAGACACATATATATTTCAAACTTTTGAAATACTTCTTCTTCATTTTAATAGTCTAAAGTCTATAGACAAGACTGTCAGACTGTCTTCACTAGACTAAATGTTTGAACTATTGGAAAACCCAAGCTGTCTAGTTGAAACTTGTACTTTACTTATTTAATGACTTTTTATACTTTTACTCGTTTCTCCCAACATCTACCAATCTCACTATTTCTCTCTCACTATTTCTCTCTCACTGTATCTCTCTCACTATTCCTTGTTTTTTTTTCTCCTCCGTATACTGTTAACATCTTCCCCAGGCCGACCCCCCCTCCCTTTTCCTCTCGCCCCCCCCCCCCCCCCAACAACCCAATCAACCAAATCCCCTTTAGCAATATTTCCTTCTTTTACTTTTTTTTTTTTTTTGCTATAATCTTCTCTCTTATTCTTTTTATATCTTTCATAAAGAATTAATAGGATTTACCGGGAGAATCGTTGGGGGGAAAAACCCAGAGAAATCGTTAGAAAAGTACAAAACTATGAAGCATGTGCGTAGACTGTGTCAGATGGGGATTAAGGTCTGGGTTGATGAACACATGAACAGGCTCTCGACCCCCCCCCCCTCCACCAAGATTTTCAGATGGTATCATAGATTTCTTCTCAAACTGTGAACGCGACACTATAATAAATAATAAGATTATTTTTTTCATATTGCTATTTGCGTTAAATGTATCGATCAATATACAATCTAATAATATAGATGCGTTTCATAGAGTTATAAATAAAAATTTAAGGGCATGCGTACCTTCAAAATTCAGAAACGATATTCTGTAACACATGAGGTTAGAAAAGTTATTGTTGCCATAGGCGTAGGACGCAGAATATTGAAATGGAGATTTATTAAACATATTAGCGTTACAAAATTAAATCACTAAACCAAGAAACACTAGAGGGCCGAAGGGCAAAGAGTAAAATAGTGATAATACATAAGGCATTAAATTCTAATTTAGAAATACAACACAAAAGCAAGCTTCTCAATGCTCTGATGAACATATATGGACAAAAACACGTGTTTTTTTTCATTTGCGAGAACAAATGCATATCAGTACTCTTTCTTCCCGAGTGATATCCGGTCAGGGAATGGGTTGCCTGAGCAAACCAGGAAAACCAGTAACTTAACATCATTTAAAACATTAATAAAAATGCAAGACTAGACTCGGACCAAGGATGAGGGTAGGACGCAAAAATCTTCTTTTTAGAAGGAGCGTCTGTAATATATAAGATGAGATAAATTATCTTGGAAATTCACATATCCGAACTTGTTTTTCATGATCCCAATTTTCTTCTTAAGTATTTCAACTTTCTGAGCCACTAAAATTGATTTTGTCTATCATAGCCTACAAGTAACATATAATAGATCATTTTCACACAATTTTCGAGACTAGTGACGTCTGTTCTCTCAGGCTGTAGCTGAAAATCTCGTTCAAAAACCACTTATCTTCGACCTACCCAGTGGGCAAACCACGTCGTATCGACATGAAAAAACAGTAAAAACCACGTTTTTTCCCCGTCGATGCGACGTGGTGTGCCCTTGTTACAAGTCTTTTCGTTAATACATCACGATAAACATACCTTCATTTGAAAACGTTCATCGTCTTTTGGCTACCCAGTAATTATTCTTTTGTATTCCGGTACCACCGGGTCGCTGCCCGGCATTAGGAAAATAAGGTGACAAGCGGGAATGACTTCTCTTAAAGAAAAATAATAGACAGAAAATGAAGAATTTATGAGTAAGGAGACGAGGACACTTAATCTTAACAACTTGAGGATCTGTGTGGTCCAATTTTATCCGAGGGATCATGATTTTGAAAAAAAGATTTAAACTGATATAAAAACTATGATTAATAGGTTTTTGGATTCGGCCATGCTTACTTCATCTAACTGAGGGTGTTAGCCTTTTGGCAAGCTCCACCGCCCCCCCCCCCCCCTTGTACGTCAAAGTCGTTAAAGTTTGCTTCGGCTGTACTTGAAGGGTTAATGTATCCACTAACAAGTCTATTGAAGCGTTAATACTATTTAAAAAGTTAAGTAGTTATGAGTAATTTTTTTCATTCTGCGTGTAGGACCAAAATAGTTATGTTAGTAACTATTTGGGTATGACTGATAACTAACTAGGTATGACTGAATTGGTCACAGGTCGTGAGGAAGATGAATACATTTTTTTCAGACTACACGTTATTTAAAGGAATGGTTGATTTGGTTGAATTAGTGATGGTACTATAAAGAACCGTAACGAGCTAAATCTATTTATCATTATGGAGAGATATACAAATATATTAATGAAGACAGGAAAAAATAACAGACGGATGCAAAGATAATGAATAGATAGACGGACAGAGAGATAGACTGATAGACATACAGATGGACAGACAGGCAGATAAATAGATAGATAGATAGATAAATAGACAGACAGACAGATAGATAGACATACATACAGACAGACAGACAAACAGACAGATAGATAGATAGATAGATAGATAGATAGATAGATAGATAGATAGATAGATAGATAGATAGATAGTTGACAATAAAGATGGAAAAGTACACAGTGCCAATGAGCTATTATACCATCAGGAAGTCGTATTAGTCAAGTAGACTCCGAGATTGTAGGCTCAATACAATTACTTGTGGGATTCCCATCACACATTAGTATTTTACAATCAATCATTTGTAATACCGAACTCTCCGTAAGATGCATAGAGCCAAACAGTCCAGAATTCAGAGAAGGTCACGTGGGATAACCCCACGTCTGCACGCAGGACCCACGTGGTGCGTCTTCCCACGCCATCTTTAAGTCCAGTAAATGGGACAAACACATACACCTCAACCCAGTGGCGAAAGATCAGATCATGTTCATTGAGAACTCGTCACGCTTTGCTGAACTGTAACCAGCGTTCACTCCCCCCCCCCCCCCCACATCCCCACCCCCAAACACGCCACCATTCCCTCCCCCCCCTCCCCCCATATCTCCCACATACATTCTTACCTTTTTGTCAGATCTCTCCCACGAAGACAGCTAATTAAAACTAATGTTTTGTCCAATCAGGCGTGGCGAGTGACGTCAAATAATTAATTGTCAAGTTTCGACTTTATCTTCTTCGTTCATGAGAAATAAATAGTAATGAAAACGGCTAAATTGGGGGACAGGGCGGGAAAGGATGGGCGGGAAAGGATCGTTGGACCTAGCTAAAAAGGCGTCTTGATTCACCAGTGTTTGGCTTTTAAATGGTGTCATGGATATGTAGGTCTCGTGTTGAGTTGATTTGTACGAGTTAGCACAAACTGCGTACAAATCGAGCCCGATGCCGAGGGGCGATGCTAAGATTTTGAGGTGTTTGAAATAATGAATTTGAATTGGAATTACATACTATACATTTTTTTTTCAATCTAACCACTATTATTTATAATTATTATAATATTAGGCTTTTAAAGTCACTTGGAATGTGTTGATTATTTTCTCGATCGTTATTTTAATTATGTATTATACATAAATGATAAATGCCTTTTTTTAAAATATACAAACATGACACATAATTAATGTATAAGGAGCACGGTTGGTCTAGAGGCAGCAAGCTAGGATATTTTTTTTTCAAAATTCCTGTGTTCTTATCCATTTAAGGCAAGGCTGTGTGTTTGTGAGGGGGGGGGGGGGGGGGGAGAGCTGTTCTTCAATCTACCATGTCCCGATAGGTACTTGACATTGGTTGAAGCAAAAAAAAAATTAAGCCACTGTCTTTATAAGGCCACCATTATATTAACGCCACCGTTTTAAAGATAACACCGTCTTTCTGAACAATATTTTATTTTCTTTATACCATAGTATTTTTTTTTTACAAAAACACCGCTCTTATAAGACCACCATCTTAGCTACGTCACCATCTTCACAAGGCCACCGTCTTTACGATGCCACCGTTTTATACATGACCACCGTCGTCAGGCACTGTGTTGAACAGTAAATAGAACTTAAAGTGATTTGAACAAGAAAAAAAGGCGCGAGCGTCCAAAAAATGGAGGAGATTGAGTACTCTAAGGATACGATTAACACACTTCGTCAATGTATATTCCCTCCTCCCCACATGTCTGACGATTGACGTCAGCTGATCGAGACACACCCCCGACATGGTAGTCTAAAAATGTGGGAAATTCGACCATCAAACGTTGTTTACAGATGTAAGTACATAGCCTCAGGGTCGTCTTAAGCTAAACGCGCCAGTTCTTTTTGATACTCGACATTCCTCGAAATTTTGACATTCATCAACGAGAGCCAAATAATGTCATTTGTGCGTGTTGAGTCACGTGATGTTCTATAACCGCTTTTCTTTGTAATTTATTTATTAGAGACTTAAAGTAACGTACCCGTCGGACCATTATTTGATGATAGGGGCGGTGAAGCGGCGTTCACCAGTTTTAGTGGCCAAGGCATAAAGCCGCCTTTACTTTGCATCAACTAATTTTAGGTAGCCAACAGAGCTTAGATCAGTGAAAACATGGCGATTTGTAAAACATAGATATATATGCAAGTGTTTGTGACGAGCCCTGACCTGTATTCGCCTGGAGGATATTTGATAAGTTCATCGATGGATCTAAAAAATGCAACATTATAATATTCTAATGTCCTTTGTCACGTCTTGTATCGGGGATGATCAAAATAGTTGGAATTTCTTATTGACATTAAATTCGCATTGACTACAGTATGTCCCTAAATATTGACATTAAAAAAAAAATAAGGCGACATAGCTTTTTTGGCGATTGTCTATTTTTAGAACATAAAATATTTTGATTGTTTGGGGTCTGTGGGGATGGGAGGAGGGGGTGAATATGCAATAATTGCCATGTTTTGAATGCCGAGGACACGTGTCAGCAGTAAAAATAGCTTTTTTTTCTTTTAGGCCAAGGTCATTATGAGACTTAATATTGAGAGACAGCGATTTATGATGAGAAAAATAGAATATAAACTTAAAGAAAATCATGGTGCAATGTTTTAAATGGATTTTATATTCTACTACATGTATAACGCTTTTTAACTGATAACTTTTTAAAGACTATAAGCCTACACATTCGAATTTTGATTTTTTGCCAAATAAAATCTTATCTTAACTTTTATACATTGCAGACACTCATTCTATAAAGAAGATTTTTACGTCCTACGCACATCCGTGGTTTGAGTCTAGTCCAGCAATTCTATTAGTGTTTTAAATGATGTTAAGTCACTTCTTTTTCCTGAGTTATTCAGGCAACCCATTCCATGCCCTGATGCCACTCAAATATATGACCAAGGTAAAACAAGTGAGAGGTACCATTGGTGTCATGAACAATAAAGCACTCAGAGTAATGTTTGTTAAGGAGCGAAGCCGGCTGGTCCAGTGGTTAGTTCACTGGACTTTAAACAAAACGGTTCCGGTTCTAGCCCTGCCGCCAATCAATCCCTGTCGCCCTGCAAGAATTTTGGGCCTGGGTCGTAATAATCTTCTACTAAGAATCTAGAAGGAACGCCTGTAAGCATATATAAGTCAACTAGATGCGTCTCTTCTTGACAAAGCTTGTTGGTAAACAAGACTGTCACTTCCACTTAGGGTTGCCGGACGAATCGGTGTTCAAAGGAGGACATCCAGAGACAAAAAGGAGGACAAAGGAGGACATTGTGTTTCAATTGATTGGTTTCGCAATAAACATTTAATCAATATAATTTTATTACAAGAGCTGCGTTTTTTCTCTCCCTCTCCATCTCTAATTTTTTTTTTTTTACATAACATATAAATTCACAGTAAGCTAAATGTCAGCTTGCTTTTGGGGGCAACTTTGAAAAATTACAGCTCTTTAAGAAAACGGATCATTCTTTTCTTGTACAAATGATCACCTATTTATGAATTATATTCTTAAGAGGTTAATACTATGTTTAATAATGTACACCTATAAAACAAAAGTCGGACATTTCAAAGGTTTTTTAGCTTTGAATGCCAGAAGGAGGACAATAGTCTAAAAAGGAGGACGTGTCCTCCTTTAGCCGGACGTCTGGAAACCCTACTTCCATTTGAGTCGTGCAGAGAGAGAAGCATCGCAGTTGTAATACCTTGAACTCTTAATTTAAAGTTCTACTGGAAGACTCGTATAGACTTGTTGGAGCCTCCGGAGAATTAATAATAGTTCTTATGTGAATGAAACATCATCATCATCATCATCAAATTATTCCAGATATTCGGATTAAAGCATTAAAACGTATGAAATTTGTTCGTCTTCAATGGTATTAGTTCGCTGATCAGTTTAATTCAGTTTGCAACGACTAGTGACAATTGGGTATTGTATGAACAACATAATCCAAAAGTTATCTTGACAGTCATAGTGAAACTAATGGTTTTAGGGCATTAGCACGAAGGTAGGAGATTATATATATTATATATAAATATATATATATATATATATATATATACATATATATATGAAAGACTGTTATGAAAACGCCTATGCAAGTAACCCGGAGATGGAGGTTGTACAAAAATGAACTAGATATAGTGGTGATAATGTTTTTGATGTGCATGGCTTGCTTCAAGATTGAAAATTGAAATACTCGTAATGCGTCGGCTTCAATAACTATATGCCAGAGCCTTTTTTTTTTAAACATTGCAGTACCTGAAGGTGCCCGGGTTCGAATCAATGTTATCGCCTCGACTTTATTCCCGTGTCTAAAGACTGACTTAAGAGTCTGCCCAGCTCTAATGGGTAGTTGATATTAATGTATTAGTTGCTGCAAGAAAAAAAGTGGTTAGAGGTGAGTGATTGTGCTGGCCCACACTATCCACTTGTAGGCCTTTGAAACTTGTGAACTTGCACTAAGGGCCAATAATATTCCATCTTCGTTCTAAAGGTTACTTTACTAACTTAATAATATTATTGGCAACAATAAATCTTTCTAAGCATGCAAATAGACTCGGACCACGGCGTAGGACGCAATTATCTTCTATACAGAAGTCTGTAATATATAAGATAAGATAAATACGAAAGAGATGGTCCTAAACTAGAAGCATTCTTTTTATACGCAACGTTAAAAATATAACGTCACAACGCCATGACCGTTTTATATTATTATTTTGCCCTAGTTTTGTAATGACGTCATTCGAAACTGCGTACTTAAAAGGACGCCGGGGGTGGATGCGAAGGAGGGGAGGGGATAACTATCTTCAAGCACCTTTGGTGGATTAAATTGTCACTGGCTAGATGGCCTTTTGCAACCCCTCCTACCCACCCCCTCGCCCACCTTGTCAAGATTTCCTGAGACACGCGGAAGAAGCGTCTCTTGCGTAAGTTGAGAAAACATTACAGAACAACCAAATATTTCGAAACATAGCTAATGTAAATATTACAAATTGAAGTTTATACTGTGGAATGTTTTGTTGAGTTCTGATTTATGAGAATTCGGTCGATTTTAAATTCCGCTTTTATGTCTCATTTTTTCACGTTTGGTTAATGTTTGGAATAGTGTTCGGATTGACAAGTCTTAAATCTTATGCATGCATAAGTTTTGGATGTAATTTCACTTCCGATCCTATTCGCTAAATTTAATTAAAAAAATGGCTGCCTTCTGCTATAATTTCTGCCATACTCACTTTGAATATTTAAAACATAATTCTCACAATAATACTTATAGCCTTTGTTTATTTGTATTCGGCCTGAACTTGCAATTGAAAGTGCAATGAATTTATCAACATCCGTGAATGTTAGGGCAGCAACAAGGCATAAATCTCTGCTTGCAATCGTAATGGTTGCCATTGTAAGCAATAAAAAATGAAACGGAAGTTCTAGAATACACGTGAAACATGTAAAAAGTGATAATAACACGTAGCCTAATGACAAGTCTTAATGAGGCGTGAACTTTTGAATGTTCGTGAACTTCCTGTTCTATTTTTAAACTAATAAACAAAAAAAGCATGCTTTTGCTGGTGTTTGACAACTGATTTCAACCTCGACGCCAGTTCTAGTCTTTTAGAATTATACAAAGGATACAATATTAGTTATGAGGAATCTGTTTTTAACATCAAAAGTGAATAGGCGATAATTAATACTCAAGTGTTAGTCGCGTGAGGTTAAATGTTTATTTGTTTACAAAATAAATGAGTCAAGAGTTGCGTTTTCTTGGTTATTGAAAAACAAAATGCGTAAATTCATAAAAACGAATAACAAAAATTCTTTTGCGTAAAGCAATAAGTTTGATATTATAAAAAGGTGATTTTTCACTTCTGACCTTCACAATACATCGTTTTCTTTTGTAAACATCTTTTGGAAATGAAATAAATTTTTATCCCCAACAAATTTGAGTACAACCAGTAAAGTAGCACACATACATTGTTTCGAAGAAAATGATCGAATAAGAACGGAAATGTTTTTGCACGTGACCTTTTATGCATGCATACACGTTAAGACTTGTCAATAGAGTAAACTACTAGAAACATGCCGAAAAGATTATTATACGATTGTTTACGGAAATATAGCGGAAATGAATGTGCATCCAATTTGCCTATTTTAAGACTCGTCAATTAGCGTTAGTGTTAAAGTTCTGTACTTTTTAATTAGTGCTTTCTTGTTAGTCTTGGGTTGTCATTTTTCGTTCAAGGTTGGATCCTTTTTTATTTTAGAATTCTACCTTTCTATTATTTTTGTTGGGTCTCTAAAAACGGTAACGTTCAACCTTAAAGTGTGAATGCCCTGGACAGGTGCCATGAATGAGGGCGCGCAAAGACCTTTTGCTAGTTCTGCATGTTATGACATTGTCAACACATACACGCAAAACGTTGATGGGCTTTCTAGGGTGTAGGTTTTTAGGGTGAGGAAGTGGTTGGCACATATTTCATCATCACGTGGAAAGTATAAATAAAAGGAGGGGTTGGGGTGTGATCACCGAATTTTTCTTGTGTCGCTTCCGGTGCGCCATATTTGACAGTGTCCCAGTGACCTACATATTTCAAACCAAGGCTATATGCGCATAAACAATGAATTTATAAATATGTATATATAAAGTTGTTTTTTTTTTAATCGAAGTTCACACTTCATAGTGTATAGGTGGCACAATCCCATTTCAATAGATGTATAATCAGTACCATGAATCATATTTTGTAAAGGGAATTTAGATACCATTTAATGTGATAATTGTGTCGTATGTACAGCGCATGCGTACTTGATAACGCTGTCACTTTGTTTTCAAATTCGCTACATTGGAACGCACATGCAGCGATGATTGGCTAATTTCTAGATGAGTACAAACTTCGGGTATTACACATTACCTGACGCATCTTGTTCCCGACTGACCCCTTACCTGGCGCATCTAGTTCCCTACTGACCCCATAGCTGATGCATCTAGTTCCCGACTGACCTCTTATCTGACGCATCCTTCAAGACTAAACTCTGTCGTGCGCATCTAGCTCCCGACTAAGTATTTAGTTCCCGATTGACCTCTGCCGGGCTCATCTAGTTTTCGAATGAGCCCTTGCCTGGCGCAACTAGTTCCCGACTGACCCCTGCCGGGCGCATATATTTCTCAACTGACCCATTGCCTGGCGCATCTAGTTCCCGACTAACCCCTTACCCGACTGACGCTTCCAGTCTTAAGAGATTTCCAAATTCCAGCACTTCATTTGTGTGTGTGTGGGGGGGGGGGCGCATTCACATTTACTCCTCCCCCCAACCTTTATTTAAGCTCACACTTTAATCATGGCGCTCCCCATCTCCCTCTCCTGCATCTTCCACAACACCCCACACCACCCCCACGCCCTTCAGACAAATTTTTACCAAACTTTTATTGGAAGACCAATAAAAAAAAATGGGGGCAGACAGGGTCAAAATGACAATGTCACGATGACATCGTGGATCAAATGTCCACATTTTCTCTCTCTCTCTCTCATCATTTATTTTTTCAAAAGTGTGTCACTTTTTGTTATTTTTACAGATTTTGACTCACGATTACAATCGTTCTTGAATCGTAAACATGACATGCATTTATTTGTTTGTTTATTTTCAACGCCACTCCCCGTTTCTCTCTCTCTCTCTCTCTTTCTCTCTGTCTCTCTCTGTCTCTCTCTCTCTCTAAAGCTATAGAGCTCATTGTTATCCCAACGTGAGTAGCGTATTGTTTCTGTTATCAATTTTGTGCAGTGGCCAATCTCCCGTCCCGAATCTCAATTTTCAATTGTCGCACTCGTTCTTTTTGTGTGTGTCTTTGTGTGTGTGTTTGAGCTCACCCTGTCTAATGCACGCTGTCCATAGACTCCATACCGTACCAGTGCAGCAACACGCCAGTCATTGACCTTCCCTTGGCATCCCATGACCCGTTGCTCTATTCTCTATTCCAACAGTCTCCAGACTATTTTGTTTTCATTCCCACAGACACTCTCATTGTCCACTTGAAGACTAGAAGACTAGTATAGTCCAACGGCTCTTTATCAATCAAACTCCACCCCCACCTCACCCCGGCAAGGCCTTTGTTCCCCTTGATTACACTTTGTATACGTGTTATTCGTTTAGTTCGCCATCACTCCATCCTAAGCCCCACCCCAGTCCTTAATTGCTGTTTTTGACCTAAACAGTAAAGAATTCCTATCGGACCAAATTGATCCATGGGGCCGGTGAAGCAGCGTTCACCAGTTTCTGTGGCCACGGCATACTTGGGGATTTTGTGTCCAGCACAATACTCAGCCGCCTTTACTCCCCCCAGCTAAAGTGGAGTACCCATCAGAGCTGGGTAGACTCAGGGCACCCTCCACTCCCGGGAACAAATTCGAAGGTCCTGGGTTCGAATCCTGGTGAAGGCTAGTATTTTTCCCTGATGGTACCTGTAAAATTGGTGTAAAATAATGGCGGCTGGGCATTATTGTGCAGGCCACACATCCTCCTAGTATGCGACGGGTACTTTACTTCACTATTTTCTTTTATAGTTTTAGAATCGTCCCTTCCCCTACGTCATTTATTCCCTATTTTTCAAAATCAGGTCAGCCTCGTTGTGGTACGAGCATCACGCGCTAGGATTCACTGCTCATAACCTATAAACTCCTATAACGATATTAAGGTCTTTCTGTGAAGTGGGTTTCAAAAAAACCTAATCCTATTTTTTTTTTTTATGGCGTCTTTTCATCTCGCCTTGTTCCCGACATATCTCTTTTTATATCCATTTTACTCTCAACAAAGTCGCGCCGATTCCGAAAAGAATGCTTTGAAAAAATTATTATAAAATAACGAGTCCATTAACCTTCTTAGACATATTTTTTCCCCCAGACACAATTTTTCCCGCCTAAAATGCAAGAAAATAATAACACTAAATAAATTAAATCTGCCGTTTTGTCAATCGTCTGTTTCTTTCATGCCACACAACTCTTGTGGGCTTTTCTTCACAAGAATCTAATTTAATTGTGAGATAACAAAGCTTTAGGGGGATTGGAGGGTTGAGCACGTGATCATGTGCTTTCCAGACATGTTGTCAATTTCACGTGAACTTCGTTACAAAAAAAAAAAGAACATCGCAACATGCGTGTAAAATTTATATATTCGATTACTGCCATTGGCGAGAAAAATAACACGTGTGCAAGATTAGCAAAATAATTCCTTGAAGGAGGATGGCGCCACCCTCAGTTGGTCAATGACAACAGTAAATACTAGGCATATGACATCAAATGACATATTGTGTAAGTGGATGATGCGTATACGTCTTAGATGGTTTAAGTCAAGTATGTGAAATTGCTTGGCATGAAAGTTCAAAACAATACACGAAAATCAAATATATGGTATGACAGTAGGCTACATATAATGACATTAGTAGATAGTAAATGTCAAATGTCAATACAGAACCGAGCAATAGGTAACAGAACAATGCCGGACAGTACTGACCACTTCCTGGCAATGCCAGATTTTTACGACTGTGCCAGACAAATATAGTGGTCTATTAGTAGTTGTTGTTTTTTTAATTGTATGATATGAGTGGTGTGTTATGTGTGGTCTGAAATGTGGTGTCTGTTATGTGGTGTGCGTATACCGTCTGTATGTTATGTGCATAGGTTGTTGGCCTTGTGTGTTTTGTTCATATGCCGTGCCGTGCGATTCGTGGGGTCGTTAGCGTCCTTAATGGGCTCTGATTGAACGCCGGAAAGGAACTGTCCAGAACGAACAACTTTTCAATCTTTCCCTTTCTCTCTCACTCTTTCTCTCTCTCTCTTCCTATCTCTCTTCTGTCTCCCTCTTTCTCTTCCTATCTCTCTTTTTTCTCACTCTTTCTCTCCTCATTCTTTTTCTATACCCCTCTCAGTTTCTCTCTGTCTCTTTCTACCTTTTTTCTCTCCCTCTCCATCTCTCTCTTTCTCTCCTCTCTTTCCCCCCCCCCTCTCTCTCTCTCTCTCTGTGTCTCTCTACGCCAAAAAAAAATAGCCTTTGAAAGGATCTTTTTAAATCTCATTTTACACTTGTCAATGGCGTAGATGGAGTGTAAGCCCTCGTGAAATTCTCATCAAGCAAAGAAGTAGAACGGTCCTAACTCAAACTACACACACACACACGAACATACGCACAGACTACACACACACAGACTTCACACACCAACACACGCGGACAAGCATGGACACACACCTAAGGTTCATATAATACAATCTTTGTTTGATTATAATTCCTTTTTTTTTCTATTACAACTCCTATATTATTATACAACTTTACATTTGTATCTGTTTAAATATATAAAGTTTACAAGTCCCAAAATTCTAGCAGGGCTACAGTAAGTACATCGCAACATGGGCGGAAGTAACGTCACATCCCCCGTGGAAATTTATGTGCCCCCCCCCCCCCTCCCTTTTCCAAGTTGGAACGAGAGTGGCCAGCGTAAAACGGGTGAAGGACTTCAGTGACGGACGGGGTCAAAAGTCAAATCAGCTGAACGGAAAAAGTCTTGATATAAATATAAAATGCATAGTGTGTCTTCTCAACGGAATTATCTGAAGTTTATGTAATAATTGATTAAATTTTTTTTTGTTATTACTTCCTGAAACGTTTTTCACAATTATTTTTTTTCAAAACGGAAGTGCACTAATGTATTAACTTATGCTTTTCGCCCCAATAGGGACTTAGGCCGTCCCGGGTATCCCGTTCATGGGCCGATTTCTCTATCTGACTCCAGTTAAGCCCTAACTTTTTAACGTCAGTTTCCATATCGCGTCTCCAGGTGTTTCTCGGCCGACCTCTTTTCCTTTTGCCTTTTCCTTTTGCCTTGGAAGATTCCAAGTGAGCGCTTGTCGAGTGACACTGTTTGCCGGTAATGTATTAAAAAAAAAGAAGTTTTTCTCACTGTTTTTTTTTTGCTTGACTGAACATGTATTGTAATTTTTGTAGGTCATGCTTAGTTACCATGGAAACGAGAGACATGTTTAAAAGCGCTAGAGAGAGATAGTATAGGAGAGACTATTTAGCGCTTTCGTTTATTGTTTTAGTGTGTGGTTTAATTTAACTCTTACACTACCGAGGAAGATCCTCTACGTGTGTGTGTGGAAAGGGTTAACGCTCGGCTGATGTGAGCAATTACATTACGCGCCCTCCTACTCCTGAGTTATTTGAGGAAACATCTACAATTTAAGAAGAGAGAGAGAGAGAGAGAGAGAGAGAATGAGAGTGAGGGAAAGAGAGTAGATCTCTGTTGTTGTGTTTAACTTAGGTAATTTTAGTGGCCACGAACTAGACTTAGAAACGCTTTGATGAATAGTAAACAGAAAAATTATATTTAAGGCAAATACTCTAATTGTTTGTTTGTTTCTTTCTGTAGAGTTGATTGGGTTGACAAACTAAGCATGGTGACGTCACTATGACATTATGTGTATAACTGTATGTTATTCTCTTGCTATCTATCTATTTCTATTCATCTGTTATATTTCTATGTAACTATCTATGTTTATCTGGCTTTTTGTCTGTCTTTCTAAATAGATCTATAGATTTTCATTTATTGTCTTACTGTATTTCTATTTTTATAAAACGATCTTTCAGTTTGTATATGTTTTTATATTCGTCTATCTGTCTACCTGTCAATCTGTCTATCTATCTATTGGTCTATATATGTGTATGTTTGTGTTTATAACCATGTGTTGACTATCAATCAATTTATCTATCTATTTATATATCTATCTGTCTATCTGTCTATCTGTCTATCTGTCTATCTGTCTATCTGTCTATCTGTCTATCTGTCTATCTGTCTATCTGTCTATCTGTCTATCTGTCTATCTGTCTATCTGTCTATCTGTCTATCTGTCTATCTGTCTATCTGTCTATCTGTCTATCTGTCTATCTGTCTATCTGTCTATCTGTCTATCTGTCTATCTGTCTATCTGTCTATCTGTCTATCTGTCTATCTGTCTATCTGTCTATCTGTCTATCTGTCTGTCTATCTGTTTGTCAGGTCCGTCTGTCTGTCTGTCTATCCCCCCACTCAAGAGTCAGACAATCATCGCCCCTGCACAAAACCGTTATTAGCTCCGTTAACTTGTGACTCGCCATAGAAGCCACGATGTAGACACAAGACGCAATTGAAATGCCGCACAATGCGTGGCGACAAACGTAATCAATATATTGACTTATCTTAATCCGTTAATCAAAACACGTAGGCCTCTACCTTTTGATATAAATAAAATATGGAGGAGTAGCCAACCAACCAGCCAACAAAAAAGTCTAATGTTAAGCATGATTGATTATATATATATATATATATATATAATATATATATATACACTGAGGCATTCCTGGGGTCAATCATTCTACCGTTATACCACGACAATCAATGTGGAGGTGTGAACATATTACGCCCTCCCCCCCCCCCCTCCCTCACCTCCCACGACGCTGCGTCTAAGTGTTTTTAAAATCCCTCCTCCTTCCTTCCCAGCGTGCAATTCTCCCTCCATCGGAACAAATAAATTTCAGCTACGCAATTGGCTTTTTGAACTACTCCACAAAGTTATAACAACAAAAATAAAAGGTAATATTACGTCTTGCTTTTTTCCAGAGGCGTCAAAGGCGACAATGGGAAAGGGGGGGGGGGGGGTTTACATCACTAGACGCGTGTCGAAAACGTCCTATTCCGGAGATGTGAACTGTCTTCTTGTATATGTATGTATGGGGAGGGGGGGGGTGGCTATGTTTCTTCTAATGTGCTCGAAGGCTGTGTGGCTGTGTGTGAAGTGTGGTGGTAAATTAGATCTAATGGCCGCGCAACTGTGGACGAAAATTTGAATTTTTTTAGTGCCCCATAACGGGTATGAAGGATTAATAAACCATCGCTTATTTATTTTTTAAAAATATTATTGACCTTTTTTTTTTCTTAAAATTTATCCTTATGTTCGGGCTCTCCCCTCCTGACTGTCGCTTCTCTCTTCCCCGACAGTCAAATTCTCCCCCTACTAGCGGTCTACATCTATGATCTCCCCATCCTGATACTCCGCACAACTTGAATAGCTTTTCACCCTTTCAGTGGAATTCTACACCTGCATTAAGTTTGGTGTTCTGTTATTATTTATATATTTCCATTGATTAAACATACGTTAATAAAGTACCAGTCCTTTCTTTTTATTATCTTATTCAATATTTTTGTGTATAAATATCTTTATTTTATTCAATTGAATTTTGTTGGCCCAATTGAATTATCCCCACTAACCTTGTATTGAACTTTGATCGTCGTAGAAGATTTAAAAAACAAAAACACACACGAGTTCCATTCAAGTTTCACGCCTCATTGACCTCGGATTGATCTAGTTAGTATCGGTTTAGAAGTGTGTGTTACCTGTTTGGATCCATGCAAAAGTGTTAACATAGTCAGATCGATTTACCTTTTTTTTTCTCCATTGAAATCTCACCGTTAAGGTGGACGACTACGTCAGAGCTCATGTTAAGCTCAATCATTTAGAACCAATCGCTAAACACAATCAGTTAAACACAATCAGTTAAACACAATCAGTTAAACACAATCAGTTAAACACAATCAGTTAAACTCAATCAGTTAAACACAATCAGTTAAACACAATCAGTTAAACTCAATCAGTTAAACTCAATCAATTAAACACAATCAGTTAAACACAATCAGTTAAACACAATCAGTTAAACACAATCAGTTAAACACAATCAGTTAAACACAATCAGTTAAACTCAATCAGTTAAACACAGTCAGTTAAACACAATCAGTTAAACACAATCAGTTAAACACAATCAGTTAAACACAATCAGTTAAACTCAATCAGTTAAACACAATCAGTTAAACACAATCAGTTAAACTCAATCAGTTAAACTCAATCAATTAAACACAATCAGTTAAACACAATCAGTTAAACACAATCAGTTAAACACAATCAGTTAAACACAATCAGTTAAACACAATCAGTTAAACTCAATCAGTTAAACACAATCAGTTAAACACAATCAGTTAAACACAATCAGTTTAACTCAATCAGTTAAACTCAATCAGTTAAACACAATCAGTTAAACACAATCAGTTAAACACAGTCAGTTAAACACAATCAGTTAAACACAATCAGTTAAACATAGTTAAACTAAATCAGTTAAACTCAATCGGTTAAACTCAATAAAAAAAAGTAAACTATCACGTCGGACCAAATTAATTCATAAGGACTTTGGTACAGCGTTCATCAGTTTCTGTGGCCATGGCATACCAGGGGGATTGTGTGGCGAGTACAACGCCCAGCGGCCTTTACTTTACCCCAAATAAAACTAAACTCAATCAGTTAAGATCAATCAGCTAAATTTAAAAATCAATCAATTAGATGTATTAAACCCAACCAGTAAAATCCAACAGTTACAGCCAATCTGTTAATCTCAATCTGTTAAGTTCAATTAATGAAATGCAATCGATTAAAAATTTGCTTTAAACTCAACATCAAAATAATTTCACCACATCAAAGGCGAGACATATTGTTATGGTTTTAATTACACTTGTTTTTATATTCAGTTGGTTGTAAATAAACATTTATTTACCTGTAGGGTGTGCCGTCAACAAATGGTGTCTCCCCAGGCTACAGACTCGAACAAAAACGCCAATAACAACATGGGGGAGAGATGAAGACAATGTGAAACAGGCGCCCCCCCCCCCCCCCCCACGCAGAGTTGCCTCCCTTTATTGTATAGACATTGAAAAAAAAAACTTCTTTTTCTTTTGCCTTCAATATTGGACATGACTTGTCGCGCTTGACTACCCTACGTGGAAATATATTTTAAAAAATAAAAATAATAATATGTGTGTGTGTTTATACGTGCGTGTCTGTGCGTTAGGGCGCGTGTAAGTGTGTTTACCCCTATTTACGCCAACATTTTGTGCGTCCGTGAATAAAGTCACGCCCCACCCCCCACTCTCTCGATCCCCTCCCCCTTTCCAGGCCAAGTTCACGGTCTACAATCTGCTGCAGTGTCAGTCAACTTTACAGAGCAATGAATTTTTGAAGTTAAAAACCAGGCCGCTAAAGTGGCCCTACCGACCACACACCCACACTCCACACCCCTGCATTCCCACTTTTCTTCCTCCCACTCCTCTCTCTCTCTCTCTCTCTCTCTCTCTCTCTCTCTCACACACTCACTCCCTCCAGGAATTTAGGTCGCTCCGCTGGTGGAGGTGGCTGTTTACTAAAAAACAACAAACAAGCAAGAATGGTCTGTTTGTTATTTCTTACTTTTCTTTTACGTAACGCGCCAACAAGGTCACACTAGCCAACGAGTATACAATGATAGGTAATGTGCGACCCACAGAAGATAGTGTCTCAAGTTGCGACTGTACGGAAGTCGTAATGGATTCTGTAAGTTGCGTAATAGAGACGTGGTGTTGTACTCTTCAAATTAAAGCAATTGTTGCATTGCACAATGTATAATTATTCTTTTTAAATTCCATCATCTTTTTTGTTATTGGGAACAAAAAGTTAGGGTGGTTATGGTTGGGATTTGAACCACGAAATGACCATCTCTGTCTATGCACGACCACTCAGCGAAAAGACATTTACACAAGTAGACGTCTATGTTGTATTAGCCATACGTATCTCTGGTTTTCCGCCCACTGTTGTTGTGGTTTTTATTTTTACCCATTGTCCGATACGTATCTCTGGTTTTCCGCCCACTGTTGTTGTGGTTTTTATTTTTACCCATTGTCCGATACGTATCTCTGGTTTTCCGCCCACTGTTGTTTTTGTTTTTTATTTTTACCCATTGTCCGCTGTCTTTCGAAACTGAACTAGCCATAAAGGCAACCTAAGAGTGAGTCACCCTTCTTTGGCATTCACTTTCTTGCAAAAGATACTTGAACTTCCTTTTTCGGAGTCTTCCGCGTGCCAATCTTGGCACGCGTGCCGTAGGTTTCTGACCCCTGGCCCACTATAATATTTAATCTTGGGGGACACGTTTGGGACCCACTTTGATGTGGATTTGCCCATATGCATCCTCAATGTCAACATGGGCGCATCTCAGGCCCCCCCTTCCCACTACTGTGCTGTTTTATTTCGATTCTGTCGCGCGCGTTCGTTTCCTCGCTATTACGTCACTGTGTAATTTTTGTTCAGTGGGTTGCCTCCCTTATTTACCAAAAAACTACACAAGAATAACAATATAATGATTAAAATAACTTTTTTGGGCTGTTTACAAAACCAATCCTAACTCGGCTAGCCCACAATTATTCCCCTCAGCATGCTAGAGGTGGGTCATATATTATATATAAACCAATCCATACAGCTCAACAATTGACTATTGAAGAAAAAAACTTCGACGGTCTACTAGCGTCACACCAGCGTCACAGTAAAGAGTAGGGAGTTAAAAAAAAAGGCGCCCACCCAGGGTGCCGTAAAAATATATTTTTAAAAAGCTACCGTGTATCATGTATTTTTTTATTGGGAGACGACGCTAATTAGTGTTTTACGACCCGGGCCCGCGATATTTATTTACAGCGCCCCTGCATACACACCCCTCCCCCGACATGCGTCTTAAATTTTGTGAAAGAAAAGTTACTTAAGCTAGATGTTCAACCTATGCTATCATTGGCGCCCGCTTGTCCTGTTTTTGTTTTTTTCCCAACACGTCATATGACACATTTTTACCTAAACTGACATGTCAGTTTTAGCTCACGAGATTTAGCTCACGACCAGTCAGCTTACCAGTCGCCAATCAGGAGCTTACCTCTACGTGTGTTAATTGTGCTGTCAATATTGTACTCGCCCACTGCGCCTATCTGGCAAATGACACTAAGAGTAAAGTAGTAATAATGCATAAGGCATTACATTTCTAATTTAGAAATGCAACACATAACAACTTGTTGCAATGCTCAGATAAACATAAGGACAAAAACACTTTCCATTATCTCATTATGCGAGAACAAATCAATATAAGTACTCTTTCTTCTCGAGTGGTATTTGGGCATGGAATGGGTTTCCTGAACAAACCAGGAAAACCATTAATTTAACATCACTTAAAAACATCATGATAAAATGCATGACTAGACTCAAACCGGGGGTTCTTCTGTGCGCCATTGTAAAATCGCTCGACGTGCCAAGTCTTTTACGCGTGCCGCATGTTGCCGAACCCTGCTCTATTGTCTTTATTACAGCTTAGAAGTGTTTCTAATCTAGACTTGTTTTTTTGAATGGTTTTTAAATCCTACTATTAAGTTGTTATTTTTCATGTTTTGTCCAGTTTGACTCTAACCCATTGCATTCATGTGTGCCACTCAGAACACAAACCAAAAAAAAAAGGGATTTACATCAATTTTAAATCATCAGACTTGATAAAAATGCAAGAATATATTATGCCTACTCAAACCGTTTTTAATCACATGGCGCAATAAACTACAAAATATGGACTTTAAGCAGTTGGCAGGGCAAGCTAAAGGTAGTCTAGGCTACACCACAAAAGAGGAGAATGAGGGAAGAGGAGGTCAAGTTAATGCGAACTCTCCCTCCTCCCTGGCTCCCCCCAAACCACGTGGCTCAACAAGGGGCCTAGCTGGCACACCACGTCGTATCGACGGGGAAAAAAACAAGTGGTTTGCGCCCACTGGGGGAGAGGGGGGGGGGGGGGGGGGGGGGGGGGGCGAGCAAGTCCATCAACCTAGAATAAAATAGTCCTGTATAGATCTACATTTTAATGCTTTGAAAAATAAAATCAGCAAAAAAGTTCCAAAAAGAAACTTGACCGTGGAAAAAAGTATTTTTAAGCATATGCCTGGTGTACCTTAGGATTATGTTTGAGGATTAACAACCTTTCTAATACATGTATTCCGTCTCGCACAAATGAACTGCCATTTTTTTAACGCGAGCATGGTATGTTTTGAAGTCTACTAAAATTTGTAAGCATCGGTGGTCTAGTGGTAGAATACTCGCCTGCCACGCGGGTGACCCGGGTTCGATTCCCGGTCGATGCAACTTTTTTTTTTTTTTTTTTTTTTAAATATTTGCCCAGGCACTAGGTCGACGCCCACAGGAGTATACGGAACGTTAGTTAAAGGACAGAGACCTGCTGGACGTTCAAAACTGAGGTATGCGGATGTCTGCAAAAGAGACCTCCATATTGAACCCAACAGACGTAAAATGCCACAAAAACTTTTTTTTTTTTTTTAAATAAAAAAAATAAATAAAACAAGTAATAAAAAGTAAAGTACCCTGCGGACCAAACTGATCGTAGGACCGGTGAAGTAGCGTTCACCAGTTTCTGTGGCCACGGCATACTAGGTGGTTGTGTGGCCAGCACAATGCATAAGATCTGGTTAGAATCGGGGACAATTCCTAGCCTTCACGGGGATTGGAACCCAGGAACCTCGGTACGCCTGTCGAACGCGCTGCCGCTCGGCCACCACGCAATAAAACGAGTTCTCCTTTTGCAAACATGTTTTAAACTAGTCAAAAGTCAAAGCGACCTTCAATCAACCCTTAACCCCGACACGCCCACCTCCCCCTTCCTTTACGTGAACCCGATCAAGAATGTGAGGCATGATCAGAATTTGATTCGGTCGTCGGCATATCATATCAACAGACTATCGATTCATTTCCCCACCATCCCCTCCCCCTTCCCATTTCCTGATTACATCTTACCACTTGACGGCCCACTGTCCATTAACGATCAAAGGTTCAACTAATCTGTCATAATATCGCCCCCACCCACCCTACCCTCAGCATACCAAGTCAAGGCCCCTTCAACCCCCCTCCCCCTCCTCACCCCCCCCCCCCCCAAAATAATCTCGCATCTAAATTCTTCAAGAGTGTGTTTATCTTCCCGCCTAAAACGGTTGACGTACAAAACCGTTAAAGTGTATATGTTTGTGTGTGTGCTTAGGTGCGTCGTGTGTGAACATATCTATATATACATATGGGCGATATGACGGTCATGCATGATTGATCTTCAACGATCTGGAATTCTGGAATCCAAAAATTGTGTTTTGATCACATGATTTCGTTTAACGTTTACGGTACACAAACTATATGCGCCATCTCAAGTTACTAAATGCAATAAACACCTACTTGTTAAAAACTGGGGACGTTTTTTTTTTTTTGTGTTGTTGGTTTCTTGGCGTTTCTCTATCAGGCGAAGAACAGATTACTGGAACCTACTGCTAATTGCTGTTTACCTGGTTTACGAAAGGCGTTCGTGTACCTGAGACACGTATTACCTTGATTTCTAGACCAAACGCGAAGCGGTTCTTGCGTTGTGCCAAATTGTTTTGCTTTTTTTTTTTAGACTTCCAGAGAGAGTTCTCTAGTTTTGCTATGAACAATAAGAAGTGCAACAATACGTTGTTTTGCAATGTGACAGATTTTACGATGGCTCCATGGCTCCACATTACATATTTTACGATGGCTCCATATCACAGAATTCCCAATGGTCCCGCTTTACAGATTTCTCCATGGCCTGTATTACCGAAAAACGATTTGCCAAATTTAAGGAAAAGTTCTGTAAAATGTTGTTTTTTTTCAAATAAAATTAACAAGTGCACGTGCACTAGTATTGTGAGCTGTTTTTTTTTTTGTTTTTTTTTTTGCCTTTTCTTGCCACGTCCTCGAAAACAAAGACATGTGGACCGCTACCTTACGACAATAAAAGCATTATCTGAGAGTACGTTTTTTTTTTTGCTCTTCAACTCAGACATTAAAATCAGTGCTAAGACGTCACTTACGTGAAGTCGAACACAGAAGTGAGTCTTTGAAGAAATGGAAATAGAGGAGGGGGGGGGGGGGGGGTGGACGAAATGCAACGTTCCTGTGAATTTCTTAAAAACGCGTTCAAAGTTGGCTACAACTACAAAAGATGTTATAACGAACCACCAAAGTTCGTTGGCCTGGATATGTACCAGATGGATATAGCTGAAGTCTGATCTATATAGTATGGAAAGATTATTCGCTGATGTCACGATTTTCCAGTAGCATTAAATTCATTCTCTACTAATGTCCTAAATAGTCTGTTCTGTATAACACATAAAAAGAGAGACAGATGCACAAAGCAGAAAAACAAGCAGATAGACAGATTCACAGAGAATACTTAAAAACTAATTATATCTTCGTTTTTTGTTATGTATTTAATTCTATTAGAATGTCTAATTATAATATCACATGTTCGTTGGCCATGGACCAAGATATTATTATGTAAATATGTAAAAATGAAAGATTAACAATGTAATTATTAAGTTAAACAGCTAAAATCAACACCATGCTTAAGGTGATGATAAATCTTTGTAAACACGGTGTTATAACAACATTTGGCCAAATGGGATAACACTTGATTTAAAAACTACATTCATCTGTGAATAATGATTAGCAAGTTGTTTTTATAATTTAGAGCGATAAATAGGTTTAATTACATTTTCTCACGTTTTTTTTTTTAATTAGATCAGAATTCTCTACTAAAGAAATAAACTGCAATTTTCTCATCTTTTCTGAGTCACTCGAACGCCACTCTCTCCAGTAACGCCACTGACACACACATACACACACACACATTTAATAACAAATTGTATAGACAAGCTAATTCATTCACTATTATACGATACCTAATGTATATTGCTCTTATATTTTAAAGGTAGGCGTGCCGTGTGCCCTGAAATTCCACGGACGTCGTCGACCAGATGGCACTACATTATAGACAAGAAATGTAGCTTTTTTCCAAACTTTTTTTATCCCTTATTTTTACTGTTAAATGATGCCATTTAACCCTTCCCGTACCGACCTACTTTTATCTATGCTGCCTTTAGTTCCGCTGAACTTCCGCTATATACGCGCCGGGGACTGTAAGGGTTAATAGGTTTACTTATTTAGACTTAGATCTTCCCGCGTCGTTCGGCGCATCGGGCAATGAGAGCTCTTCAGGGGGCTCTATCCGTAACCGCTGCTGTAATGGCATTGATGTCGTCCCAGTTAATGTCAACAGAGCGGAGGTCATCGGCGATTGTTGTACGTCATGTTATTTTAGGTCTGTCCGCATCGTCCATTGGGCGGCCGCCATCTGGTTGCTGTGTGGGGTAGTCGATGGTCATGTTGGCGGATTATGTGGCCGGTAAATTTGATGCGACTTTCGGTGATCGATGTCGTATTTTCGTTAAGCTATAAACTTCATTTAACAGTACCAACACTAATATTAATCGTTAATAAGTAAGTAGTAGGGCCGTAGGGCGGGTGAAGCAGCATTTACCAGTTTCTGGTGTGGCCACGGCATACTTGGGGATTGTGTGACCAGTACAATTCCCCGCCGCCTCTACTTCGCCCTAACTTAGGTCAGGAACCCATCAGAGCTGGGTAGACTCTGGGACACCACCCAGACCCCGGGGACACCATCCAGACCATTGGAATAAGTCCTAGCCTTCACCAGGATTCGAACACAGGACCTTCAGTACGCAGCCGAACGCGCTGTCTCCCCGTTCCCCCTAATCGTTAGGCTTACTGAACTAAGGATATTATCGATATACCCTGTGCATTGACTCGTGCTGTTCAATGTTAACGACCTAAGATTTTCTTTCCTTGTAGGCTTTGTCTTCCGGGGTTTGTTTAAAATTAGTTTTGCGAGGGGAGGGGGGGAGAGAGGGCGCGTCCCCAAAACCGTACAATATTCCCCCCCTCCCCTCAGAGCGCTGTTACGCTTCACCAAGCTAATATAAATATCAGGTAGTCCTTGCAAGCCTTGACATGGAATCGTAAAATGTCTATTTGTTATGATTTGTCAGCTGTGCTCTTTTCAATCAGTGGCCGAGCGGCAGCGCGTTCGGCTGGCGTACCGAAGGCCCTGGGTTCGAATCCCAGTGAACGCTAGGAGTTGTTCTCTGGTTTGGAGGTTGTCTCTGAGTCTACCCAGCTCTGGTGGGTACCTGACATCAGATGGGTAAAATAAAATGCGGCTTAGGATTGTGCTGGCCACACAATCGCCTAGTTTGCCGTGTTGAACGCTGCTTCGATCATTTTGGCCCCACGGGATTTTTACTACTGTACAAATGCCATACATTTTATTGAAATGCTCAAGAATAGTCTCAAATAAAGCAGATACTACATCTTGTTAAAATTTCTGGTCATGGCGTTTGTACTTGAACATACTCCATAAATAGCCAGGACTTTTACTTTTCACCTCGTTTTTAGACTCTGCACGGTGATATGTCAGATACATTTCGGAACTCACTTGCTGTTTTTGAGAAAGGTGGGAAAAAGAAGCTTTATGTTTTCTGGATGTTTTGATGTATTTTTTTAATATATATATTGTTTTAAGTTTTCCAAAAGTGACCTGGGTCTGCACTTCGTGTCCTTTGGATGTCACCACCCTGAGATCCCCTCACCCCTCCGGGCTTGTACTTTCAATTCATGTAACAAACCAGGCGCCACTCTACAATGTTCATTTACATTTATTGGCCAGCAGCCTTACGTAGCGTTTAGCCATTGGAATGCTAACATTTTGAAAAATGTTAGCTTTTCTTTAAATGGTCCTTCTACTTCCTTGGACTATTTCATTAATTGTTTTCATAACTTTTTTCTTTTTTTTAAAAGTGGGGAAAGATTCAGTTTGGAGCCAGCCCAAACATAAGCGCAATGCGCTGCCCCCCCCCCCCCCCGACCCACCCTTCCGCCCCTCCCTAATTACGCTACTTTAACGGAGTAATACAGCCACGCCCCAACACACACACACACACACAACTACGCCGAGAAAAAAAAAACAACAAAAGAAGCACTAGTTGTTGTTTTTTAATTCTATGTAAGTATCTCTGTACAAATATCTGGTGCATCGAAAATACGTTATCAGCGGTCACCACCATAATTTATAATATTATACCATATTTACCATATTAACCATATGCACCATGTTTCGCGGCATGTTACACCTGTATGTCAACTTCCTGGTTGCCAGGGAACAGGTGTCATGGCGGAATAAACAACCTTCTGTACACAAACAACCAAAAAAAAAAAAAAAAAGGTAACAACGATCGCAAGAGCGAAAACATTCGGATAAGCGTCACGGTGTTATCGGATCGTGACAATTACTAATCAAACACTTGCGTGATCTACCTATCACGCGTGATTCACCTGTATAAAACTATCGAAAGTCATCTTTTTAAAGACTCTTTCATACCTAAAAACAAGAAGATGGTCTTATTATATCGTGTTTTAAATTGTGGAATTTGATTTCAATTTTTTTATCTGATTGTTTTGTTATTTTAACATCCTGAAAAAAAAATGTTTTTTTGTAATTTAAATCCTCTTTTATTTTTCACGTAGCGAACTACAATTAGCAATTTCAAGGCTCGTAATTTTAGGGTTAGGGTTTAATAAAGGACAAATTCATTTACAACATCTTGTTTTTACTTGGAAATTGACCATTCATGAAATCATTAAATTTTTTTTGTGAAAGAATAATTTATAACTCTAATTTGTGAGCAAATGTGATGGGCTATTTAGTTTCTCATGAATTATTTAATATTTTTGTATGAATTATTTATTGATTTAGCTGTAAATAGTTTACAGTTTAAATTATTTTTTTTGCTTTATGAATAATTTATCTTGTATTTTGTATAAATAATTTTTTTTTTTATTCACAAAGTTTACCGTTTGAACTAGATTGTACATAAAAATACCATTTTTACCAGGGCTGCATGTAAAATTGTGGCGACCCTGTTCCCAAATTTATGTGGGGGACCCTCGTGGCCTCGATATACCTCAGAAAAGTTCCGTTAATTCATGCTACATTATGTAAAATCATAAATTGTATGTTGCGCTTAGCTTGGTTGGACTGGAGCGCTTAAAATTGTTGCGGGAATAAATGCATTTTATTTGAAATTTTCAACGAAAGAATGGGGATGTCACTAAACAAAAATTATTTTTGGGATGTGTGGGGGCCCTTTTGTGTGTGGGGCCCCTGTTCCAATGGAACATGTGGAACATGCCTAAATACGCTACTGATTTTTACCATTTGGACAGTAGATAGAGCAGGGATGAACTAATCATTTAGCAAAATGTGCACATACTTGGGGCATCAAGAAATGGGGGTGGGGGCAGTAGAAGAAGGGGGCATCAAGGGATGGGGAGGGGGGGAACCTGAAAATTTTCCATTGCTAGAATTCTCATACGGTGCAAAACTGGAAATGGTGCAGCTTGACCAGGTCACGGAAAGTAGGAAAACCCTTTTTTTTTGTTGTAAGCATACAGCAACACAAAACCTGACCGTACATTTTCTTTAAAACAGGAATAAATTATATTTTTAAATTTGGCCCCAACTAAACACAGCTGGATATAGTCTATGCCAGGGGTCAGCAACCCAAGGCACGCGTGCCAAATTTGGCACGCAGAGCGATTTTCAATGGCAATCGAGAGACCGCTTATATGTTTTTTTTATTGATGGAAAAAAACAACATTATCCGGTTCTGAATGAGGAAAACTGACTGTTGAAGCCGATGTTTCTGAATGACATAGCGATATATATTTCAGTGAATTAAACGCATTTACAATGACCACTTGAATGGATTTTCATTAAAACTGGACATATCTTGCCGTGAAATAATTACAAAACTTTTAAATGCATTAAGGCGTATATAAAGATAGATAATTGGGCTTTTTCAGAAGTACATTGAAGCACCCAAAGCGGTGTTTTCTAATCAAAGGCAAGACTTTTAAATTGATGGACTCATTTTTTCATACCACATCAAGTCTAATTGGTTTGATCTTACTACAACCTACTTAGATGTAGATCTTTTTTTAAGTGGAGGGATATTTGCGATTTTAAATTCAGCAAGTTGAATTTTTTTTTAACATTTAGGAAAGTCATCTGCTTTTCTCAACTGCTAGGCATTCGTTCTTCTACTTTCAGCTTTTGGTTCAACTTACACATGTGAACAGAAAAGCTGTTTTAAGCATACAAAGAGGTCACCTAAGATTGACAAATCAGAAGTGACTAAATATGTATCTGACATTATACAATTAGCAAAGAGCATTCAAGAACAAGGCGCTCATTAATTGATACAGACTAATTACATTTAAAAGAGATTTTATGCTTATCTTATTGAATTAAACATAAAAATAAGTTATTCTAACGCACATTTTTTTTTATCAATTTAATAAATATTAGATATTTTTTTTAAAGCATGGTACTGTGTAATTTTTCTAATTAATAATGTTTTAAAGATACTCTCCTTAAATGGACAAACAATTCAGGAATTAGTTTTTTACAACTGTTTAACGTAAATTATTTTAATCCTCTAATAATTAAATCTTGTAATGAATAACATAATGTTGGATTTATATAACATAATAATAATTAGTCAGTAATATTTGTTATATCACAAAACATAATTTGTTTAGCATCACTATTGAATCAAATGTAGAAACGTTTTTTTTTATTATTTAAAGGGAGATAATAAATCCATTTTTTTTCTTCTAATATTTCTAATATGTTTCCTTTTTTTTCTTTTATAAAAAAACAAATGGCTTAAAATTTATAATTTTATTGAATCAAACAGTAAAACGTAGATCTATTTGAAAATTATATAAATATTATATGACTAAATAATTTAAACGTATATTTTCAAATATTATATTAACTACCCATTTTGTGTGATTCCTATGTATCTACACCTTTTAACGATAATGCAGCATAAACATTGTCGTTGTGATTTCCAGAATATTAAAGGAAGTCTCACTTGGGCTAAGATCAAAGTAAAGAAAAACAAAGAAACAATAAAACAAAAAAAAAAACAATATTAAAGTACGTCTCAGTTAAACTGAAATCAGAATATAACATCTACAGGTGTTGGATCCTTATTTTACCAAATGATGATGTGTAGTCAATAATTACCATTTTAATTACCATAAATTTAATGTGAAATAATAGTAATAAAATATTGTCTTTGATATAAATGTAAATAAAATTGATGATAATCACAAACACTGTATTCAATATAAAACACTTAAACGATTTTGTTTATAAATCTCTTTTGTTTTTGGCCTTGGTCTTACTACGAAGTTTTAATTGTCCTATAAAAATAATTTTAAAAAGTATCATAGAGCAGGTTAACTTTTAGGCTGTTGGCACGCTGAATGATTTAGAAATCCTAGTTTGGCACACTGTCAGCAAAAGGTTGCCGACCCCTGGTCTATGCTTAGGGAGACCTTTCAGTCCCATGAAAAAAATCCCAACCGCCACCAGATTTCGAACCCGGATCCTTCAAGTACGATAGCAGAGCGTGATGCGGATAGGCCACCGTGTCCCCAATGTAAAAGAGGGTGGGAGAGGGTGGGAGAGGGTGGGAGAGGGCAACTACATCCTGGTACTTAGGGGCCTCTCAGTGTGTTCATCCGGCCCTTGGGGGACAGTCATCAATTCAACAACACAACACTTTAGAAAATGGAAATAGCCAAAAAGCTACAAAAGTCTAGGGGCATTGAAATAGCAGCAGTCCTAAAGAATCGATTCAACAGCTACGTGGTCGTTTGCTCCAACGGGTTTGACCTCCCAAAGCCACCCCATCCGTGGTTTGAAATTTTGAATGTCATGAATTCATGTTGTATTGATTTGGCATAATTTATATTTTGACATTTTTAGGGGTTATGATATTCCAATTTAATGATATTTGTCACGTGATATTGTCATTTGTTTGTTTAGAGTTAGTTCGTATTTGGAACCAAAGGTTGACCTGAGGAATAATTCGGTGAACAGAAAGACATGAATCTTGGACGCACTTAATTTGACTGACAATAATCAAATCGACATTTATTGTGAAAACATTCATGTACATTGACATTAATCATAAACACAATCATGTACATTGACATTAACCATAAACACCATTATAAATCATAATCACGGTTATTGGGAGTGTAAAAGTGATACAAATTAATGATATAAACATCTATTATCCTTTTTTTTTTAAAAAGCCATACCATAGTCTTAGAATCATAACATTCTTTTTCAACTGTATACTTTTTCTTGACTGTATCGTTTAGAATCGTTTAGAATTTAGAATGACTATTTATATTATTTTGCCGCCAAAATCTGCGCCACTACGCAATGGCGACCAACATCCCCAAAATAGAACACCAAAAAAAAAAAATGAAGTAGGGCCTACGGGCTATTTGGGGAAAACGTGGTACGATCAGCGAAATGACCAGCCAATCAAATACAAACCAATGGCACGCTCCTGGTAACAGAGGGAATTAGAAAAAAAAAACAGGGTATGGTTGAAATTGTGTTATCAGATGGCGAGTGCCAGATGGGATAATTGCCATATCACACTTGAGAAGAAGCGAGGGTAAGAGCCGGCCGTCCCACCCCCCATCCCCCACCCTCAGAAACCAGGAAGTCAACGCCGAAATCAAACATCTGTGTCATGTTGACACAATGGATTCTCTGCTGGTGATCTGGTGTTGATTGTTTATGGTGTTTCCATGTCCGGGTGATTAACGACTGGAACGAGGGAGGGTGGGGAGGTGGAGGGGGGGGATTAGAGCCTCCTACTTTTTTTTTGTGTTCAACTGAGTATCTCCAATTGCAATCGACTAGAAAACAAAACAACCAAGACAGGTAAACTGAGTTGTATGTGTGCCATGCAGTGCTTTGCAGTCTAGAATCTAGACCAAATGACAAGAAAAATAAATACATTTATTAATATTTCATGTTGGGGGTTCTCAAACTTGGAGGTAAGCATGTGGCCGTTTTATCACTTAAGTGATGTCTCAAGTGCCGCACCCCCCCCCCTTCCCCCAACAACAACTCGACCATAGTAAACAAAACAACACTTTATACATCCTAACTCACTTTGCTACTTATCACTAATAATATGCCAATTGACAATTTAGACATAAGAATTATACCAAAGTGAACTATCATTAATATTATTAAGTATGTTACGTATATAAAATGAGCAATAAAATGTGATGTGTATCAGTACGAGCTGTCTGAATTTAACGAATTGTACATTTTTTTGTAAGCTTACTGGCGGGCCAAAAAAATACTCTTGGCGGGCCGCGTGTTTGAGTCCCCTGTTTTAAAGTTTGCACGTCCGTATTACATCTTGCCTGATTATTCATGCAACGTTTGAGAATCAGAAGTAAAATGCACCTAATTCTACTGACTGGTGAAGTAACACACTAGAATTTTTCCTGACACTCTAGTTCAGAGGTTGGCAACCTGCGGAACGCCTGCCAAACTTGGCGCGCAGAGCATTTTCAATGACACGCGGAAATCCACCAAGAAGATAAACACAAACCTCTTCTTGAAGAAAAGGGCAGTTTGAATTCTAGGCTGTTGGCACGCTGAAAAAAATAGAAATCCTATGTTGGCAAGCTGCTATTAAAAAGTTGCCGACCCCTGCTCTAGTTAGTCATCGTCAGCGTTAAAATGTGCCAAGTTTTTAGTACAGATTTAAGTCCACATTAAAAACTACATATAATAAACTGTAATAATTAGTTATAGTAAACTATAATAAACTATATAAAAGAAGTAAAGTACCCGTCGGACCGAATTGATCCATAGGTCCGATGAAGCAGCGTTCACCAGTTTATGTGGCCACGGCATACTAGGTGATTGTGTGGCCAGCACTATGCACAGCCGCCTTTACTTTAGCCCAACTAAGGTCAGGTACCCATCAGAGCTGGGTAGACTCAGGGACACCCTCCAGACCCGGGAAAAAATCCTAGCCTGCACCAGGATTCGAACCCGGGACCTTCGGCTCGCCAGTCGAACGTGCCCCTAATAAACTAAATGCATTTACTTTAATTTTTTAATATTAACAGTAGCATAGATCAATCAGACATAGTTTACAATATTTTTTATTTGACCACTGGAGTCCACGTGTCCACTTCTAGGTGTTTTTTTTAACTAGACCAATTCTACAGATCCAAAACTTAAACTAAAATTTTCCGCAATAAATACTTGCAGAATCTGTTAAGATCGTTTTAGCCCCAGAAACTATAACAGATAAAAAAATGTATTTATTGCTATATCTTAAGTGATGCGGACTAGCCTTCGAGAAATCACGCACTGAAATTGTATAGTTTATAATTAATATCTTACAAATGGCCCATTTTTTTTACGTATGTTGCGCCCTACGCTCTGCGCATATCCGTAGTTTGAGTATAACCTTCAATTTGTAAAAAGTTTTTTGTTATTGATAATATTGAGTTGTGTATTTCCTGGTTTGTTTTTTCTCAACCCATTCCGCTGACATAAGATCAATCATAAATTCTAAAACCTTACTTATTTTAAAAACCTATAGCACATTTACCGTAATATGGGTCGTCAAAACATCAGCAAAAAAATATAAATACGAAATAATAAATAAGTTATCAGAAAAAAAAATCGATATTGGAACAGGATACGAAAAACGTGAACATCCTGTTTGGGTCTTCTGATATTCTATGACGGAACTCTTTTAATGAATATCACACACTGCTCAATATGGGAAAACACAATGCAGAGTTGAGATAATTTCGGTCAACGAGTTCAAAGGTTAACTCACACCATTCTGATTGGTTCTGCTATTTAAATATGGCTGCCGTATGCGTTGTTAAAAAAAACAACAACCTATATATAACAACACTGTCTTCTAGTTTTCAAATCAAAAGATGTGGTTTTTTTATAATAAGTTTTTATTTATTAGAGTTTGTTGGTCTACATGTAAAGTGCTTAGAAATTCCGTTTGTTTCACGGTTTAAATCCTGGCACGTAACAGTCAGTAGTTTGGGGAAAACGTTAAGGAGATGGGGGTGCTATCTTGGCCACACAATCATCCCGTTATACCCTGGTACAAGAGACTTGAAAAGAAGTCTGTCACCCTCTGGGGCCCTAAAGACTAAGAAATGTGAACTGTATACACACATTGAAATAACAATTAAGGCCTGCCTGAAAAAAAAAATATGTACATTTTTTATTTAACAATAAACCCAAAGAAAACCATGCATTTACAAACACGTGACTGTATAAATGTGAATTAGAAACACTGGTTTGGTCGCTATGAAACAGTGGTTTGGACGTCATGAAACAGTGGTTTGGACGCCATGAAACAGTGGTTTGGACGCCATGAAACAGTGGTTTGGACGCCATGAAACAGTGGTTTGGACGCCATGAAACAGTGGTTTGGACGCCATGAAACAGTGGTTTGGACGCCATGAAACAGTGGTTTCGACGCCTTGAAACAGTGGTTTGGACGCCATGAAACAGTGGTTTGGACGCCATGAAACAGTGGTTTGGACGCCATGAAACAGTGGTTTGGACGCCATGAAACAGTGGTTTCGACGCCATGAAACAGTGGTTTGGACGCCATGAAACAGTAGTTTGGACGCTATGAAACAGTGGTTTGGACGCCATGAAACAGTGGTTTGGACGCCATGAAACAGTGGTTTGGACGCCATGAAACAGTAGTTTGGACGCTATGAAACAGTGGTTTGGACGCCATGAAAGAGTGGCTGGGAAGCCATGAAATAGATCTAGCGTGTGTGTTGTCATTCCGAGTGTAACAGGATCAAATCCAGCAGGGTTCTCTCCATACCCAAGTTGAGCTGACAGAACCAGGAAAGCGATTGAAATAAAGATGGGAATCTCAACAGAAAATTCTCGCATCAAATGGTCAAACATATGCAATGATAGTCTCCATCACCCCTTCTCCTCTCTACACCACCGGCGGCTTTGCTCCCTGTCTGATTCCACAACCCACTTTCCCCAGCACCCACTTGTGCGATGAGTACAAGACGACAAATTGAATGTACTCATCACTTCTCTGACTTAGATTGAGCTTTCTCTCTCTCTCTCACTCTCTCTCTCTCTCTCCCAGGTCCAAGGAAAGTGGAGAGACTGTTCGTGCGTGCCACGTGAGTGACAGCTTTATTTAGCCCAGCCTTGGGAGATGTCACGACTGTCACACCTATTGACCAGTGTCCGTGGGGGCGGAGGCGTTTTAAGTCAACTGACCCATACATCGAAATAGTCCACAACAAATGTGAATGGCGAATTGTCATTTTAAAATATTAGACTAAATTAAACTAAATAAAATTAACGAAGGTTTTAGGTAGATCTAAATACTTATATTAATCATGATGTTTATAACAACACATTAAAAAATTGAACAAATTCAGAAAACAGCTGCAAGGTTCATTACCAACAAACACCAAAAGTCATATCACTAAACCTAGAAACACTAGAGGACAGAAGGGCAAAGAGAAAAGTTGTAATAATACATAAGGCATTAAAGTTTAGAAATACAACACAATAACGATCCGTTGCAATTCTCAGATAAACATAAAGACAAGAACACTTTCCTTATCCCTAATGCGAGAACAAATGCATATAAGTACTCTTTCTTCCCTTGTGGCATTCGGGCATGGAATGGGTTGCCTGAACAAACCAAGAAAACCAGTAACTTAACATCGTGTATAGATGCAAGACTATACTCGGACCACAGATGAGCGTAGGACGCAATAATCTTCTTTATAGAAGGAGCGTCTGTAATATATAAGAGAAAATGTAGGTGCTTAAAATACAAAAACGTTTAAGTTGCAACCTACGCGATGCAGAAAAACAAAAAGATTTCTTGGGGGCAAAAACAAACAAGAGATGGTAAACTAAGCATTAAGTTGGTATTGGTCTGTTATAGCTCAACACTATATAGCTGTGTAGTACTGGAATAAATTGTTGGTACTAGGTGAGGGTTTTTGTGCAGTAATAGACATGCAAAATACCATATAACGTTTATATACAGGTTATATACAGTTATATAAAGTTTATATACAATTTAACGTAGTCAATTGCTTGATACACAAATAAAATAAACTATTCTTTTCAGAAAATGTTATGGGGCAACGTGCTCTTACTTTGTGGCATACTGTGTGAGATAATTTGTGACAAACTCTTTTTCTCTACTTCAGTGACATACTTTGTGACCTACTTCGTGACATATTGTGTGACCTACTTTCTTAATATACTTTTGACCTACTTCGCGACATATTGTGTGACCTACTTTCTTAATATACTTTTGACCTACTTCGCGACATATTGTGTGACCTACTTTCGACCTACTTCGAGCCATATTGTGTGACCTACTTTCTTAATATACCTTTGACCTACTTCGTGACATATTGTGTGACCTACTTTCTTAATATACTTTTGACCTACTTCGTGACATATGGTTCTTGCGTGTTTAATCATCCTTTTAATGTCTAGTTTTGAATTTCCTTCTTGTTTCCTATTCAGGTGTCATGAATATTTCAGTGCTCATGTATTCATGTTTCTTTTCTCTCACTGTTCAGATCTGGGTATAAGTTTCACGGTCGAGACCTGATTAATATATCTCTATCTCTCTCTCACACATACATACACACACACACACACACACCTACACACACACACTCTCTCTCTGCATTTTTTCTTCCCTTTCAGTCCTCCTCCCCCTACTTCTCACTGTCTAACCTGCAATTTGATCCATTAATATCGAATGTCCGTCCATGTATAATTTATACATTCATTTCCGATTCCACATTCTCATTTAGAGATTACTTTTTTTTCTTCAAAACGTTGTCATTGGTACAACTTGATTATCCCTCTCTTGCTCTCCCGATCTCTTCACATATAATATACATAAGAGAGATAGATAGTGAGAAATAGAGAAAAGAGAGAGAGAGAGAGAGAGAAAGAAAGAGTGTGAGATAGATAGACAGGGATAGAGAGATAGATAGAGAGAGATAGATATATACATAGAAAGAAAGAAATAGCGATACAATGATATATATATATATATGTATATGTAGATAGATAGAGAGAGAGACAGAGAGAGAGAGGGGGGAGAGAGGTAGATAGATAGATAGATAAATAGAGAGAGAGAGAGAGAGAGAAAGAGAGAGAGATATAAAATAGAAAAGTAGGTTACATATTATATGCATAGCTAAATAGAAAAACGCCAGAGCAATGGCAAATGACTTTTATTCAAATCTGGCTCTGAAGACCTTGTAATGAAAAGCTCATCAATCAAAATCCCTACCATTACCTCCAATCCTGGGTGTGAGAGCGACAGACAGACACTCGGACAGACAAGGAGGGGGGGGGGGGTAAAATCTTTAAAAAAAAAAAAAAAAACGGTGTTGCGAAAGCGGTCTTTTCCAATTTTTTTTTCTACTTTTCTTTAAGTCCCCGAGTACCAGAGCGGTAGTGAGCACAGGCCAATGTCAATATTGACTGGACTGTCTGAACCAGCTAGCCAGCGTCCACAATCACGGCCGTAACGACATTTAATCTCCTTCTTGTTAGTCATAGTTAAAGCTATGTAAACCTGGTGTCTCGTTTTTTTTTTAAACTTTTTTTACGAGAAGATACAACAATTCTCTTGGAATTTCTCCGGAATCAAGATCCGAACAACTGCAAACGTTTCATCATTTTTTTTTTTAAAGTTTGTTTTAGGAGGGAAAAAAAAAGACTAACATGGAAATTGGTTTTTGGAGGACTTTTGGGGAGAAATACATTTTTAAATCCTTTTTTTTTTTTGCTAGGCGTAGGGGCTACAGTTGAATTGAAATTAATGATATAGAATCTGGAGGGGTGTAGGGGTCAAGGTCAAAAGTCAACAACCCAAAATAATAAAGAAGTAGAAAATTATCTTTTTCAGACCAAGTTGGCCTATGATGCCAGTGACGCAGTGTTCACACGAGGTTCCATGGCGCATGGCACACAAAAGGATTGTCTGCACAGGGGTAGTGCCCAACAGCATTTTGGTTCTCCCAAGCTGCTATCAGGTACCTATCAGAACTGGATAGTTTCTGGGACGTCATACATGTTCTGGGGAATAAACTCTAGCGTTGACTGGGAATCGTCTGTTCCGTCAATGTGAGAGGCCTGCCGCTAGACCACCGTGTACTGAAATTGGAAAGTTTAAAGAGTAAAGTAGAGTAAAATAACTAAGATTCAATGTGCATCAATGTCTTGATTTTCTGCTTAAAGTCGTGGTGAAACACTTAATAAACGATTTCCCAGACTCCAATGCGCCTCTATCATAATTTCCGCTTGACCTCTTTCACTGATCATATCCGGTCGCTTACCTTATTGCACCAGAAAAGACTGTCCGGTTGTCTTTCTTAAAGTAGAACTGACCTTTGAAGGAGTCAAGGAACAAAAGAACGCGGAGATCTATTTTTAGCCACCACGAGACACGCACGCGTCCTTTGTTTACGAGATATATTGCAGGAATGACGTAGGAATAATTTCATCACGTAACTTTAAACCAAGTTCTAATATTTCATACTTCATATATTTTTTTATTAAACATTCCCAACCTCCAATCCGCCATACCCAAATAACTGATATTAAATTTCTCGCGCGGTTCTATTTGTAAAATAAATAAAAAATCATCCAATCACATTTATAGGATTTGCTCACGTGCGAATAAATATTGTGTTTCGTATATATATATTTTTTGGTCTATATATCTCCGTTCGTTTTTGTTTTGTGACGTCAGACACATCCGAGGAGAGGGCGCGCCTACGTCACGCGTGTATTTAAGAGAAGAAACAATACATTATTTAAAACAAAAACTAACCCATAAAAACACAGTTTTTATTATACTCCCTTTCTTTGTTTCCCTTTTCTTCGATTCGCAAATTGGTCGAAGGTATTAGTGACTATTCCAAAGGCTATGATGCTGAAAATTTGATAGAATGTATTGTCAGTCCGGACAAGTCTGTGACCCAAGTTTCGGCTCGATTTGACGACGGGAAGTGGTCGAAAAACCAACGCAAAGATTTGCAAGCAAGCAGACAAGCAGACAATCAGACAATCAGACAATCCGACAGAAATTGCAAGTTAATAGAAAGGGAGTAAAAAAACATCAAGAAAGGGAGATAAATCGATGTCAAAATGGTTGCCTCGCTGGTATCTTCTAGCACTGGATAGTCAAGAGACAAATAATGCTGCAAGTCTACTAAACAACGCTAAGTGATAGCATGTCTGAAACACAAGCATAGAATTATGGAATTGAGGGGGGGGGGAGGGGGAGACAATAGGAAAACGTTGTGGGGTTAACAGAGAGAAAACAAAGGTTGAAATAATTCTAACAATGGCATGTGTCTGTGTCTGTAGCTGTGTCTATATAAATATCTATACCGAGCTGCAGCGCGTTCGACTGGCGTACCGAAGGTCCTGGGTTCGAATCCTGGTGCAGGCTAGGATTTTTTCCCCGGGCCTGGAGGGTGTCCCTGAGTCTACCCAGCTCTGATGGGTTCATGCCATTAGTTGTTGTAAAGTAAAGGCGGCTGTGCATAGTGCTAGTCCACACAATCACCTAGCATGCCGTGGCCACAGACCTATGGATTAACTTGGTCCGACGGGTACTTTTTTTTCTGACTGCAGAAAGCGTGCATCCTATTACGTAACATATTCTGATATTCTAACACACTCATATACAAACACGTATTAACCCTTACAGTCCCGGGCGCGTATATAGCGGAACTGAAGGCAGCATAGATAGAAGTAGGTCGGTACGGGAAGGGTTAACACATTAATATAACAAATATAACAACGCTTAATCTATATTTAAAAATAAATTTGTTGTAAATTATAAAAGGCTAAAACTGGTTTTGAAAACTAGACCTCTGGCCAACTGTTGCGGCGATTTTAATCTACTTCTGTTTGACTTTTAACCAGCAGATTGAGTGCTACCATATTACACATTAAAGAAAAAATCGTAAGCTGAAATCTATAATGTAATATTTTCTTTAGTCTTTGAACGTTCATCAAAAGCACGCATCTACAGAGCGTAGATACCATTAAAACTTTTACAGTTCGTAAGTACTAAAAAAATATACATTTTAAAAAAGTAGGACAAATTGTGATAATCAGTTTATTTCATTAATAACTGGCCCATTTTTTGTTTACTTATGGCTTCATTTAGATCAAAGATATATGCAATTTGAATAATAAATAAATTTAAAACAGCTTAAATTAGTTAGCCATTAAATATTTAAAAATATAATTTACAAGCTGGAAACAAAATTTACATAAAGTTCTTCCAAGTCAACAAATATATATAATATCTTTAATCTCCAGTATGTTATGCCAGTAATTAGCAAGGCCCACAGATATACCAGTAATGAGCAAGGCTCACAAACAACTTTTGTTAGTCATAAAAGATTATGGGCTTGTAAAAAGCAAGTACTTAGAGGTTAAATTTTTTTTTTTAAATTGGACTCTTTACATCAATGGATTCAGGACTTTCGTACTTAGTGACAGTGGCGTAGCTAGGGGAGGGGGAGGGGATTCAAATTCGAAAGTTCCCCCCGGGCCCCTTCTTGAGGGGGGGGGGGCCAAAAGAGTGTCCGAATTGTTTTTTTCTCATGTTATAATATCGAATGTCAAAATGCAGGGGCCCCTAAAGAGGCCAAGCCCCCCGGGCCCCCAAATCCCTAGCAACGGCACTGCTTAGCGTAATAATTGTATGTGTACAATATACAATTAGACACAATCAACATGGAACTGTTTATATGTGCAACATGACAATAAAACTAGATCTACATCACTCGATCCGATTGCAGACATAATAGAAATAGAGTTGAAACGAATTTCTATTTTGGACGTCACATTAATCTTTAATAAGAGCTTAAAACTAAATTTAAACGCTAAATTTTGAAACATGGCGAAGACATACAACCGGAAGCTGTTATTAAAATATCTTTCCTGTTTGAATATAATGTTATACAACAGTAGCAATGTACTATCGACAACCCCCCCCCCCCCCCAACACCCCTTCAATCCCCATGTACTAGTTATAAGCTAGACGCCATCTGGCGTTCAGACGTGCTCAGGAATGAATGAAGTAGCATCTCGAGGCGTCTCCGAGAGTCAATAATCCTGCATTCTCTTGACGTCACCGTTTGGCGTCATCAATACAATCGTCTTTCTCCAGCAGTCAACTTCTCTTTTATAAAACAACAACAAAAAAAAAACAACCACAAAAAAAAAACACAATTTGTTATTTCATTTTTTCTTTGATAACGCTTGCATTGATGCATTGCCTGAACTGAAGTACTCCCCCCCCCCCCCCCCCCCCCCGCCATTTTATGTGTGTGTTCTGCAACATTTGTCTAATGTCAGGTCATTCAACTATGAAAACGCACAATTGGCGTCTGCTCAATAAGGTGCAGAGTATTCCCTGGTGCAGATGTAAGAAAAAAAAAGGGGGGGGGGGGGGGAAGGAATTGATTATAACCCCCTACGTTCCTAATACAATATTAATGTAATATCCTGCTGTAATATAATCGTATTTATCCCTCCCTGTCCCAATAAAACGACTAGTTAGATTTATATTTCAGGCTTACATGTCGTTGACCTTTCTTTCGAATATATATAGACAGATAGATAAATGGATAGATAGATACGTAGATACATGGATATATATTATATAAATATATATATATATATAGTTATATATAGATAGATAGATGAAATAGTTAGTTTCTTAAAACCAGAAATGGATTAACCATTAGGTTATTTAAGCACGTGCGTAGTGCATCAAGGGTAGAGAGAGCCACAGACTAGTTCTATATTAGTAATCCCATGGTGCAATACAGTCAATGGTGCTCATGAACCAGAATCCTCAAAAAAAAAATGTGACCGACATTTGTTGAATTTTTTAGAATCTCTTAGCAATGATTTTAGGTAGAAGTCGGTCGACGAGCGACAGTGTGTTCGGCTGGCGTACTGAAGGTCATGGGTTCGAACCCTGGTGAAGGCTAGGATTTGTTTACCGGGTCTGGGGGGTGTCCCCGAGTCTGAGCTCTGATGGGTAAAAGCGGCTGGGCGTTGTACTGGCCACACAATCCTCTAGTATGCCGTGGCCACAGAAACTTGAGAACCCTGCTTCACCGGCCGCTAAGGATCAATTGGGTCCTACGGGATTGCTTTACCCTTTTCAAAGTTTATTGTTTATATTTTTGCGATACCGAGATTATCTTTATAATGTTTTGTGGGGAACGACAATCCTTTTTTATTTTTTGGATGTGTCTGATACGCTTTACGTTACGGAGGGCCGGACCCTTGAACCGATCGGGCCAACGTTGACGTCCATTTATGTCGTGATTAAACAGGTTGGGTTTGGTGAAATACATGCTTGAGCCTTGATAGCGATTTACCTTTCATAACATTTTGTGTATAAGCACACTTACACGCATGTTCATACACACATACACACACACATAGCAGTTAACAAACCCTTGTTTCTTTTTCATTGGCCAATTAGTGTGTGTGTGTTACTTCCAACCTTTTCATTGGTTCATTGTGTGTGTGTTATTTCCAACCTTTTCATTGGTTCATTGTGTGTGTGTTATTTCCAACCTTTTCATTGGTTCATTGTGTGTGTATTATTTACAACCTTTTCATTGGTTCATTGTGTGTGTGTGTGCGGGCGCTGGTGTGTCACAGTCTATGTGTATGTGTGTGTGTCCGTCCATCCTTTTTTGGTTACTCAGCCCCATAGTGCACTCTTTCCCCGCATAGGATGAAAATCCCCCCCCCCACCCCAATCCTTGATAACATCGTAAACCGAAACGCTGATAACGACGTTTGATAACGACCACTTGAAGACGTGAGAGAATGGATCTGATTTTCTTATCCACTCTGGATACCTTGGTACAACTTTCTAGCCCGTACAGCTACGATCCATACAACTTTCCTTAATGAAACTTACCAGGGACAGATGGAGCGCCAAGTTCACTCTAAAAGTCCAAAAATTTAATCTTTCAAACTCCCGCTGCACCTTGTAATAGTACATTTTTGTTGTTGTTGTTGTTGTTCCTGTAAAGTTTTATATAAACGCTGTAATGTAGTCTAGTTTCGCTCCTCCTAATTTATAGAGTAGCTGGTTATATCACTTTTTCACGTTCCGTCAATGTTCGAGGTGCAGTAATCATGGGCGGCACCACGGGGGGATATTGCACTACGTATTGTCATTTTATTACAAAATTTGTTGCTACCAACTAATTACACGCTAAATTTGTATTTTTCTACACCATGTTTTGAGAATGTTTAGATTTCTTTTTGGTAATGTCTCGTCTACCTTTTGGGACAAGGAGCAGCGCGTCCGACAGGCGTCCTGGTAAAGGCTAGGATTTTTTTCCCGTGACTACCCAGTTCTGATGGGTACTTGACATTAGTTGGGGTAAAGTAAACGCGGCTGGGCATTGTGCTGTCCAGACAATCCCCTAGTATGCTGTGGCTTCGCCGGCTATCTAGGACGAATTTGGTCCGACTTAACTTACTTACTTTAATATATAAATAAACAATAATAAATTATTTTTTTAAATATAAAATTCAGACACATTCACTTTTACAGTGTGAGAGTCGCTGATAGATGAAAATCTAATGGAGTGAAGTACGTGCTGCTTAAACATGTATAAGAATTAATCAGACTAAATATAATATGCGGGTTTTCGCCGAAAATATTATTATTTTTTGTTCGACCACGTAGCCTACAAGCCTACTCATAATAGTATACCGTCGGACCATATTGATCCATGGGTCCGGAGAAGCAGCGTTCAAACAGTTTATGTGTGGCCACAGCACACTAGGGGGATTGTGTGGCCAGCATAACGCACAGCCGCCTTTACTTTCGTTTATTGCAGTATCTTATCTTATGTATTACAGATGCTCCTTCTATAAAGAAGATTATTGCGTCCTACGCTCATGCGTGGTCCGAGTTTAGTCTTGTATTTTTATTAGTGTTTTTAATGATGTTAAGCTACTGGTTTTTTTCTGGTTTGTTCAGGCAACCCATTCCATGCCTGAATGCCACTCGGGATGAAAGAGTACTTATATGCATTTGTTCTCGCATAAGGGATAAGGAAAGTGTTTTTGTAATAATGTTTATCTGAGCTTTGCAACAGATTGTCTTTGTGTTGTATTTCTAAATTAGAGTTTAATGCATTTTGTATTATTACTACTTTACTCTTTGCCCATCTGTCCTCTAGTGCATGGGTCGGCAACCTTGGCACGTAGATCGATTTTCAATGGCACGCGAGAGTCCTTCAAGAGTCGTTTTATTATTGATGAAAACAAAAACAACTATATTTTCCAGTAACATTTATATTGAGTGAAATCAATTTTAAAACATTTAACTATATTATTATGCACTTCCCTTTACAAAGCCATATATTAAGATAGATAATTGGGCTTTTTCAGAAACACATCGAAGCACTCAAAGCGGAGTTTCAAGACTTTCAAATTGATTTTTTTATACCTAATGAAGCATAACTGGCTTAATCTTACTACGACCTTCTTAGATGTAGGCTAGATACATTAAAAAAATATTTAATGTAGAGATATTGGCGATTTTAAAACGTAGCCTGTTGAATTTTAAACCTTTAATGAAATGAGCATCGAAATGTGCCAAATTGTTTAAGAGATAAACTCCTTAAGGTTGAATGGACAAATAATTAATGCATTAAATTTTAATTTACAACTGTTTAACGTAAATTAGTTTTATACCTCTAATAATTAAATCTTGTAATATTACCACAACGCTAGTTTATGTAAAGAAATAATAATTAGTCAGTAATATTTGTTAAATTACAAAGCATAACTTGTTTGGAATCACTATTGAATCAAATTTAGAATTTTTATTTTAATTAAAGGGAGTTAATTAGCTACTTTTATTTCCGCTAATATTTCATTATGTTTTTTATTTTAATTTTATAAAAGACTAAATAGTCTACAACTTATAACTTTATAATGACCAAACGGTCAAAAAGTAGTTGAAATTTATATAAATATAATATGATTTATATAATATATGCACATTTTTCGAACATTACATTAACTACTCAGTTTGTGTGATTACTTTGTATCAATTCCGCTTAACGACATTGCAACTGTGTTCCAATAAATTTGACGAATAAATTAAAGAACGTCTCAGTTAAACTGAGAACAAAATATTATAATCAATTTTAGCAGTTGATAATTATATATCTTGACAACTAAATGATAACTTATACAAAATAAATACCATAAATGTGAAAGTTTGATAATATAATTTTGTATTTGGTATAGATCGAAATGCTAATAAAAAGGATAATAATCACATACACAATATTTGTTTTAATTAAATATAAAACGCTTTAACGATTTTCTCTTTAGAGTTCCTTTGCTTTTGGCCTTTGTCTAGCTACGGATTTAAATTACTTACTAGTCTTATAAGAAAACAAGTATAATAGAGCAGGTTGACTTTTAGGCTGTTGGCACGCTGAATGATTTAGAAATCCTAGTTTGGCACACCATTAGCAAACGGTTGCCGACACCTGCTCTAATGTTTCTAGGTTTAGTGACTTAGCTATTGGTGTTATTCTTGTCAGAGTAATAATTGATTTCGTAGTATAAATAATATCAATTTGAATAATTTAAAAAAAAACACTGATCATTGTGGGTCTGAAAACGTTGGAAAAATTTTGTTTATCTTTATGCAATTTAGTAACAGAAGATCCTTTTTTTTTTCAACCTTTTAAAATCTACAGAGCTAGCGAAGGGAGTTTCACCAGTCGTCACCATGGCATGGTGACAACATCACAATTTTCAATAGCTCATGTACCTTTCAGAATAATTTTAATGTTACCTAAATCTGATTAGAAGAGACCGGGTTTGTGTATCAGAGTTATGTAGGATGACCTTTCCATACACGGGTTAACGCCCTTTCTGTCAACATCATAGATTAGAAGGAAAAGAAAACACTATCACATTTTAAATTTGATAAAATGTTTTATTTTTTTTATTTTAAAAATGTTCAGAAGTTTTTTTGCAGCCATTGGGAAATTACTGCCTTGTCTTAAAGGCGGGTGGAGGGAGTTTTTTTTGCAATAAAAATATGAAAATAGTTATGTCCCTTCCCATTATGTCCCATCCCAAAGAAATTTAAGAAAAGATAAAAAAGTAAAGTAAAATATCTCAAAGTGATCCTTAGATCTAGGGCCGGTGAAGCACCACGGCATACTAAGGGATTGTGTGGCAAGCACTATGCACAGCCGCCTTTACTTTACCCCCAACTAAGGTCAGGTATCCATAAGAGATGAGTGGACTCAGAGACACCCTCCAGACCCGGGAAAAAAAATCCTAGCCTGCACTAGGATTCAAACCCAGGACCGTCGGTACACTGGCCAAACGCGTTTCGCCCCACCGCACCCCCTAATCATTAATGAACCAAGAAAAGGTTTGAGGATATAAAAAACAAGACATGATCGACAGTTCTGAAGTTAAAGTAATTTCTAGGTCATGTTACAGTTAGAGTCCTAATAAGGTCAACGGTGTTGTGAACTTTTGTGTGAAAAGAGAAATGGAGAAATGGATAGATGCTGTACACCAGGGGTCGGCAACATTTTACTAACAGTGTGCCAAACTAGGATTTCGAAATCATTCAGCGTGCCAACAGCCTAAAAGTCAACCTGCCCTATTATACTTTTCAAAAGTTATTTTTTATAAAACTATTAATTTTACTCCATAGCAAGACCAAGGCCAAAAGCAAAGGAGATTATTTATAGAGAAAATCGTTAAAGTGTTTTATATTTAATGCAAAATTAACGTGTGTGTGATTATCATTCTTGTTATTGGTATTTATATCAAATACAATATTTTATTACTCAACTTTTACATTTATGGTAATTATTGTCTTAACATTTTCATTTGTTAGTCTAGATATGGATCCTACACATGAATGATCATCTTAAATATATATTACTCTCAGTTGAACTGAAAAGTCCTTCTTTTTTTTTTTTTTTCATTCAATGTGTTTATATCTACACGTCATGGCCCGTACTATTGTTAAGCGGCATAGATGCGTTGTAATCTTACAAACAAGGTAGTTAATGTAAAGTCTAAAAATATACATATACATTTTTTAGTCGTATATTATTTAAATGATTTTCAAATACTTTCTACAGTTTGTTCAGTTCAAAGTTATACATTGTATGCCATTTATTTTTTTATGAAAAAAAAAAAGAATTACATTAGAAATTTTAGCGAAAAAAAAAAAAACGGGTTAGTTATCTCCCTTTATTTTAAAAAAAAAAACGTTTTCACATTTGATTCTTAAGTGATGCCAAAAAAGGTATGTTTTGTAATATAACAAATATTACTGACTAATTATTATTTCTTTATGTAAATCCAACATTATTATCTTCATTACAAGATTTAATTATTAGAGAATTAAAATTAATTTACGTTAAACAGTTGTAAATAAACATTCCTGCATTAATCGTTTATCCATTTAAGGAGTTTATATTTTAAACATTAATAATTACAGAAATTACATAATATAGTGCTATTAAATAAGTCTCTTATATTCATTAAATTAATAATACAAATAAATTTGTTTTAGAATTACTTATATTTGTGTTTCATTAATTAAAGAAGAGGAACATAAAAACTGTTTTAAATGTAATTAATATGTATGAATTAATAAGCGATCAAGTGTAAGTAACCTCTTTGTATGCTTAAATTTAAATGTTTAAAATTCAACTTGCTGCAATATCCATTTACTTAAAAAAAAACTTCTACATCTAAGAAGGTTGTAATAATATCAAACCAGTTAGACTTGATGTGGTATGAAAAAATGAGTCCATCAATTTGAAAGTATTGCCTTTGATTTGAAAACTCCGCTTCGATGTACCTCTTTAAAAGCCCTAACTATCTATCTTAATATATGCCTTAATATAGGGATGTACAATCAGTTAAATGTTTTGAAATTGATTTATTGATTTATGTCCAGTTTTAATGCAAATCAATTGCAGCGGTCCTTGTAAATGAAAGTTCAACTCACTGAAATGTGTCGCTATGTCATTCAGAAACATCGGCTTCAACGGTCACTTTTCCTCATTCAGAACTGGAAAATGTTGTTGTTTTTTTATCAATAAAAAAACACCTCTTGAAGGTCTCTCGCGTGCCATTGAAAATCGCTCTACGTGCCAAGTTTTGCCAAGTTTGGCACGCGTGCCTTAGGTTGTCGACACCTACTGTACACCATTTGATGTTAATGAAAGGTAGGTTGATGGTCTACTTAAAATGCGAGGCCTCATTATACTAGGCTGGGATTTCCTTGGTATGGCCTCTTGTATTCGTGTGTGTTGGTTTTAACTTTTTTAAATTGTACTCTAATTGTATACTTTATACACACTTCACGTTAAAAGTTAAACGTAAAGTAAAAATTGATCATGGGGTTTGTGAAGTTGCGTTCCCCAGCCTCTCTGGCCACGGCGTATTAGGGAATGTGTGGTCAGCACAATCCCCAGCCCCCTATTACTATACTATACTCCAACTATATTCTCAGGTACCCATCAGAGCTGGGTAGACTCACGGACACCCCTCCAGTGTCCCTAGTGGGAACAAATCCTAGCCTTCACCAGGATTCGAACGCCAGTCGTACGCGCCTGTCGCTCGGCCACCATGCCCCTCTCTCTCCCCCCCCCCCCCCCCCAACCCGATAATATGAGTTTTGCTACCTTCTACTGTAAACGTAACAAATGCTATAAAAATTATAACAAAGCAGAACGAATTCCTACGGATGTGACGCGACGTTTAAATTTATATTCATCAAATTACTTGGGGCTTTCTTTTTTTTAAAAGATCATGATAAAAACCTCCAGGTCCTACGACACACAAAGATTATTTACATTTCAAAGTCAACTTTAAAAAAAACAAACACCAAATTTCTGGAAAAATAATAACTTAAAAAAAAAACCTACAGATAAAAAAATATTTTTAAATTAAAAAAAAAACTTAATTCAGGAATGGCGAATGGGATTGTCTTCAGGGTTTCTTTTAACGCACCTCCAACCGTTTTCATTGCGAAGACGCAACAGGACTACGGTCATTAAATATCTGTATCTGTATCTGTATGTAAATATGTGTGGATCGATAAGATCGTCGTGTAGTGCACAACAGAGGAGTGACTATAACTCAGAGGAGTGACTATAACTCAGAGGAGTGACTATAACTCAGAGGAGTGACTATAACTCAGAGGAGTGACTATAACTCAGAGGAGTGACTATAACTCAGAGGAGTGACTATAACTCAGAGGAGTGACTATAACTCAGAGGAGTGACTATAACTCAGAGGAGTGACTATAACTCAGAGGAGTGACTATAACTCAGAGGAGTGACTATAACTCAGAGGAGTGACTATAACTCAGAGGAGTGACTATAACTCAGAGGATTGACTATAACTCAGAGGAGTGACTATAACTCAGAGGAGTGACTATAACTCAGAGGACTGACTGTAACTCAGAGGAGTGACTGTAACTCAGAGGAGTGACTGTAACTCGCAAACACTCAAGCTGCACCTAGATGATACGCAATATCTCATCTCTTTATGTTTGTTTCCTTTTTTTTTATAGAAAAGAAAAGTGATACCGCAGATGAGTTCTGTTGTTTGTTTGTTTTCTTTTTAAGACATTTATCAAGACACGTGTCACACGAGGGCGTCACTAGGTCACGTGTTGGCGGGCCTAGGGCTAAAGGTGTTCTTCTAGGGAAGGTGTATCAAATAACCGCACCCTTTGTAATCTCCCTCCCCCGATCTTTAGCTCTCTACAATGGTTTGAAAACGTATCTTGTCTTATATATTACTGACGCTCCTTCTATAAAGAAGATTATTGCGTCCCACGCTCATCCGTGGTTTGAGTTTAATCCTTAGTTTTCATTAGTGTTTTAACTGATGTTAAGTTACTTGTTTTCCTGGTTTGTTCATGCAACCCATTCCATGCCCGGATGCCACTCGGGAAGAAAGAGTACTTATATGCACTTGTTCTCGAATAAGGGATAAGGAAAGTGTTTTTGTGGTTATGTTTATCTGAGCATTGAAACAGATTGTTATTGGGTTGTTTTTCTAAATTAGAATTTAACGCCTTATGTATTATTACTACTTTACTCTTTGCCCTTCTGTACTCTAGCTCTAGTGTTTCTTTGGGTGTTTAAAAAGCTTAGATACGTTGACGAGGCCGAAACCCTCCATGTCTATGTGGGAAAAAAACACAGAACTTGCACCATTAACATGAATGTCGTGCGTTATTCACTTTGCATTGTTTGTTATCATCCATTATCTCCTCTTGAATGTGACCTATATCATAATCATCGGAGAACTTTCCTGAGTTGTTATAGATAGGTTGGAAAAACCCCAAGGTCGGGGTGCGGACGATATCAAGGTCAATGCGATCTCTTAGTCTTCTGCTTAAACAGCCCAATCTTCCGATATTTGGAAAACACGCTCAATTCACCATTAAACGAAATTTGTTTCCCATTTTAATTGACATTTAATGGTATATTCACTTATTGTTGGCAATACCATGTGTTAATTGTAATATTTCCGAACGATTATTTTTTACCCGCTAGGGCGACACGTACGCTGTAGGTGCAAGCGAGATTATAAATAAATTTAAGAAGTAAAGTATCCCGTCGGACCAAATTGATCATAGGGCCGGTGAAGCGGCGTTCACCAGTTTCAGTGGCCACGGCATACTAGGGGGATGTGTGGCCAGCACAATGCCCAGCCTCCTTTACTAAAGTCAGGTACCCATCAGAGCTGGGTAGAATCAGGAACACCCTCCAGTACCGGAAACAAATCTCGACCTTCACCAGCATTCGAACCCAGGACCTTCGGTACGCGAGTCGAACGCGCTGCCCGGCCACAGTGCCACATAAATGACTTTAATAGACTACGATTATTAGAAACGAAGTAGAGAAACTGAAATTAGAATTGATCATAATTTGACGCTCTCTATATAGGCCTAGCTCCAGTTGTATTCTAATGTTAAACATTCTTGCTGCTCTTACTTTCTTTTTCAAGGTTCTAACGTTTAAAGATTTATTTTAAAAAATAATGATGAGTATGTCCTCAATATATAGACCTTTTTAGTTTGACCCCGGAAAAGAGGCGTGGTCTTGAGACTCACTGACATATATTTCTTTTGGGGGCACAAAGATTTTTGTTTCTTCTTTCCATATAGTATTTTACTAAAGGTGTTGGGGGTTTTTAATTTTATTATAGTTGTTTTTGAACTTTAAACCATAAAAACACATGGAGACCTTAAACTAAGAACATAGGAAGGGAATTGTTAAAAAATAACGTTTAGAGCTTCTTTTTTTTTTTAGAAAAATTTTTTTTAGACCTGGAATCTATGCTTTGGACCTTAATATTATGGTCGATTCTGTCGTGATCACTGTGTTGAGTTTCTTCAATGTAAAAAAAAATTACGTTTAGGCCTAGAACTAGTTTTGTATCGAAAAAATAATAATTAGGCCTATAATGCTTTTATTACTGTCGGTTATTCAAGCTATTGCTTAACTTAGCCCTAGACCTAGATCGCTCGTTTTGATTAATAAAAAGGCAAATATAATTCTAGATATATTTTATGTTGAATGTTTGATAGAGGCAGAGGCAAGAGCCGATGCATCTTCACGAATATAAAAACCATAGCCATAGCCATAGCAAATATTATGTTAAATTTTAAAAATATATATATTGTTCGTAGGAAGAGGCTAATATAATAATATATATAGGCCTATGTCGTATAGTTGGGCCTATGACCGTATGTCGGCGTAGGCCTAAGCCTAAGGCCTATGTTTTCCATATTGAATATGATAGGCCTATAGATATATAGGCTTATGCTTATTCATATTGTCATTTCATTAGTCCTATGCATGAAATATTATTTAATAACAGGCCTATAACTAAAAATTCATGAAGAAAACACGCACATGTTTGCAAATATTAAATAGGGCCTATATAGCATAGTCTACCTTCATATTCGCTTAATTATTTCATGCAATCGCAATCGGTTAATCAACACTTTTCTATAGTAAATAGTAAATAGTTTCAATTGTTTAATAGTTTAAACTGTTTAAGCTTATACTTATAACCTTTAGGCTACTATAATAGGCTAATAGTAATAGGCCTAGAGGCAGGCTAATAATTAGGCCTATTATAGTAAACTATATATGATAGGCCGATTCGATATGCTATATTATATTAAATAATAGCTATTATAGGCCTATCCTATAAGCCTATAAGCCATAAGCCTATATTTATAATTTATATAGGCCTTTAGGCTACTTTAGCTTAGCCTATTAGGGCCTATAATATATAGCTAGGTCTAGGCCTACTAATATGACAATATGTTATAATCCCGCTTAACTATTTCTACATACAATATTTTAACGATAAAACCCCAGAACAAGTCAAACAATAGCATAGGCCTATGGGACATAGACCTAGGCCTTTTCAGAATCAAACTGTGATGAGCTTAACTTTGGCTTTTCAAGGTTCTTTTGTGACATCGAAATCGAACGATAAAAAAAATAAAAATAATTAAAAGTTACGATTTCTATTGCTACAAATAATAACTTAATACAATATAGCCTACGCGTTGATACTTCAACACAAACAAAGCTTTATAAATATATAACTATGTTAAATTTTATTTGTATGCTTAAAGACGATTTACTGATCGCTCGACGCCAATCTGTATTAACAATAACATGGTGACATGGTAACCATAGACGCATTATGCCTATAATGTATAATAAATGTTTTTTGGGTTAAAAACTGGTTCAAAAGGTAAAAGAAAAGTACAGTTCGCTCCCTAGCTTCTGGGTATAAAGTTTTTATGAATTAGTTTTTTTGTAAAATGAAAAGCTAATATAATTACGCCTAAAAACCACTAGGCCCCCAGTAAAATAACAAAGGCGAAGAAGGTTTTATTGACAACTTCTGCCCCCTAGCGACTGCGCATGCGTAGACATTGACCTCTTTTTTGGAATAATTAATAAAATGAAAAGGTCTATATTGCGGGCCCTTAAGATACAATTATGGCAACAATCAAGACAAGCAGCTCAATACTGTGCGTACACACACGAACATAACCAATCAGAGTTGAGTTCTCCCTATCCTTTATAACCTAACCGGTACTGACTATTACCAAAAATACTACAAAGCCATCCCTAACCTATTTAAACTAACCGATACTAACTATTTATCACTAAGTCTATCGGGTCCGAAAAGCCACTTGGATACATTAAAGCTCTGGTGTAGTATGTTCGTGTGTGTACGCACAATATTTAGCTGCTTGTCAATCAAGCGGCTCAAGCCGACGTGGTTTCGGTCATGTGTTGCGGCATAATAACCTGCCAAAAATAAATTCTCCAAGGCACTGTGGAGGGTGAACGTCGGCGAAACCGTCAGCGGACATGCTGGCTCGTCAATATAAAAGATTGGACAAAGGCTGCAAGCGACTTGAACTATTGACAGCCGCTCAAGGAATGGCGAAAATTGAGAAAGATGACCTCTGATGTGTCCAGTCGCCCCGCCCCCCCCCCAACGACCACAACGGTCAAGGGATTGATGATGAATGTTTGGAGATCCATCTATTGTACTTATTCATTGTATCTGGTATAACAATGTCGCCTAGACAGACATAGAGACATATTATAGATAAACAGGAAGACCGACCGACAGGAGAACGTCTAACCGAAAGAAATATTGATAGATTGATAGATTGATAGATTGATAGATTGATAGATTGATAGATTGATGGATTGATAGATTGATGGATTGATAGATTGATGGATTGATAGATTGATGGATTGATAGATTGATGGATTGATGGATTGATAGATTGATAGATAGATGGATTGATGGATTGATGGATTGATGGATTGATGGATTGATAGATTGATAGATTGATAGATTGATAGATTGATACATTGATACATTGATACATTGATACATTGATACATTGATACATTTATACATTGATACATTGATACATTGATACATTGATTGATAGTTGATTGAATGATTGTGAGAGATATAGAGAAGGTGTAACGCTGTAGCATTTCATAGCTTAATTTAGCTGCATTGTTAGGTTGACTAGCATTTAATAGCTTAGTGCATCGTTGGTTGTCCTAGATAAATATATGTCAGGATTCTGGCTGAATGTAATTTGACATTTGACCTCGTGTCACAGTTTGATTGGAACGTGTGAAAGTATGGTATTTCGCCAATGTAAATTTAGGATGTTATGTATCACTTGTAATCATTGTAGACCACCCCGTATGTGTCTTTCTCTTTCACCCACATACACGGTCACATCTACTCGCCTTTTTGTTGTTTTGCTTATATTAGCAATTAGCGATATCCGAACCCACCTTATATTTTCAAGTTAATTGTCTCTGTATTTACAACAATAGTGTCTTTGTGCCCAATGACATGTAACCCAAATCCTCCTTTCTGAGAAGGAGTGTTAGCCCTGAGGTAATTGATCCTTCCCCGGTATTTCCATTGCTTGATACACCCACTCCTTTTATGGTAATGTAAAGACAACTGGGTACTCCCCACCCACCTCCTCCTTACGTGGCACCCCTACCCTTCTTGAATTGATGTAAGTTAATTAGTTTTTCCCCCACTACCCCTCTAACTAAATATTCCAAAGATACCTACAGCATCCAATGAATGTAAGTTGCTCTCACGTGATTTCAAACACCCAATCTGGTTAAAGGAAATTCTGGGACCAGCGTGGGTGGAAAAACTATAGTTAGTTATTAGTTAGTTGAATTCTTAGCTCCGTGCTGTACACACGTTAAACTCTAGTCTAGAATAGATCTTCTCATCTTGTATGTACATTGAATTATTCTATGTGGATTCTGATAATCCTGTTTCCAAGTATATCGACATTTACTCTATTAATAAACTGATCATAATCGCATATATATAAATGGATTGATATACCAAACCTGAATCTTTTTGAGTCACTTACACTTACAGTGTTGTTTTGTTGTGTTGCCTTAACTAAGGCGTATCAAATAAAAATTTGTAAGAGTTCAAGAATAGCTGTGATAGCCATCAAACTAGACAACAAGCCAAGGGTGTAAGACACAATTCCACCTCACTGTGTGATAACGGGTAATTTTACAACCACCCTGTCACATATATGGAGAGCTCGTGTCCGGGATTTTGAACTAGACTCGGAGCCTGTCACAGTTTGCCTTTGCTCTTGCTGGGGGCTCGTTTTCGCCATAACCACCAAGTCAACACATAAAAACCTAAGAAGCAGACCAGTCAACCAATCGACCACCCATACCTTGTATCCACTTTGTACACAAGGAATATCGCTGTCAAATTAGCCTACACTGTCAACTTAGCCTGCACGTACACGCTGCAGAGAATATATGCCTGCAGCTGACCACACCTGCCACTGTTGCTGACACCCGCCTTAATAGTAACCGTAGACCACACGTGCCATACCAGGCGTACCTTACTAGTCACCGAAGACGACCCGTGCCTTACCAGTCACCGTAGACGACGCGTGCCATACCAGGCGTGCATTGTGAGTCACCGTAGACGTCACCTTTCTGTATACACCTAGAGACACGTACATATCTGCCTGTGCCTATTCATAGACATATTCCTATTATTTTTGCTCAACTAGAATCAACGCAAAACGTCAAGTCTCCACTGAAGTCCACAAGTATACAAATAAACAATTGACATTAGTTTATATTAGTGTGTGTGTGAAATTGTGATTTCTTATTTCAATAAAGCGCCAGGGGTAAGTGTCTTTTACATTTTTGCTAGAATTATCATATATTTTCTAGAGTCAACCAATTTATACAATAATGGCAGACATTGTTAATATCAAACGCATTGCACGCGAGGAAGCTGAGTTAGCACAATTAACTGGGACAAATCTTTTAGAATATATACAGCAACAGGTAGCAGAATATAGGGAAGCAGAGAAAATTAGATTAGCAGCAGAGAATAGAAATAAAGAATTAGAAGTAGAAGCAGAAAAGAACAGAATAGATGCGGAAAACAGAAATAAAGAAATAGAGAAAGAAGTAAAATTAAAATTGGCACAAATTGAGGCTGACAAAATAGTTCAATTAAAACAAGCAGAGATGACAGGGCCAGGAATATCCAATTCCAACTCTCCCACCCCTCTGTCTTCAAATGACCAAACAAATGACATATCTAACCCCTCCTCCTTTTACTTCACTCCGGATGTCTTTGATCATAAGATAGAGACAATAGACATTTATATAATTAGGTTTGAAGAATTAGCAGAGTACCACCATGTTCCAAAGGAAGCATGGTTGAGACATTTAGTGCAATCTTTAAGGGGACAAGCATATGATGTATATGATAGACTTCCCTCATCAGACAGTGACTCGTATGAAGCGCTGAAAAATGCCTTACTGATAAAGTATGAGCTGACCGCAAAGGCATATAACAAACGGTTCAGAGACTCTCGACTTGGAGACGGCGAGACCTATGCACAATTCGCAGACAGACTGATGGCTTACTTACTCAAATGGGTGAATCTCTCACACTGTGAGAAAACTTTTCAAGGGTTGGCTGATTTAATTTTAGCCGAACAAATACGGCAAAACCTCCCTTACAAGATGAGAATATTTCTAGACGAGCAAGGGGTGACTAATATTGCAAGTTTAGTGGAGCTTGCAGACCGTTATGCTGCGGCCCACAAGGAAGAATATACTACGGTAGCACCTCGCCCCCGAAATGATAGACCTTATGCAGGGCGTCCATTTGGGCACCTAGACAAACGAAATCAAACAATGCGCCCTTCAACAAACTCTAATGCAAACCAACACCCCCGCCCCTACTCGCAAACGAATGGGAGAGCGTCCCAACCCCACGGGCATTGGGAAGGCACCCATCGAAATCCCACTTCTTTTAGTCACAGTGACAAGAGACGAGACGGTCACGCCCCCACTCACTCTTTTGCCTCTATTGCGGTAAATTCCATACCCGCGGATATGGACACTACAAAAGCAAACTCTGTTGACTGTAGAGACCCTTCCCCCGTAAGTCACAATGGTCCAAAAGAGACAGACACAATTGAATTAAATGGGAGACCAGCCATTTGTTTATATGACACAGGCTGTGGTTACGAGGCCATTGTTTCTGAGGCCAGGATACGCCCCTGCGACCTCACTGGAGAACACATTGATATTAGGGGCCCATCTCTTTCAGCCCCAATACAAAGACTTCCTATAGCGCGAATCCAGATCAACTCCCCATACGTACGTGGCACGATTAATGCCGCTGTGATGAAAGACCCTGCATATGATATCATATTAGGCTGCAAATATGTTTTCCTAGGAACGCCAGAGGCTCCTATGATTATGGCCCCCGTTGTCACCCGGGCGCACCCTGAAGAGGGCGGCACAAGGGCAGTGCCTATCCCCTCCAATATAGAATTTATCAAAGCACAAAAGGAAGACCCCTCCTTAAAATCACTGCTAGCAAAAGCAGGAGCTAACATATGTAAGCCGGGAAAACCGCATTATTTTTTTAAGTCCAAAGTGTTATACCGACAACCCCATGAAAATGAAAGTGAAAAAACCCAGGTAGTGGTCCCCTCATCCTTCCGCACCCAGGTAATGGAGACCGCCCATGACTCATCAATGGGAGCCCACCAGGGGCAGACCTCAACTGTCCAAAAGGTCAAGTACTATTACTTCTGGCCTGGCATGGATGGTGATATCAAGAGATTTGTATCGTCTTGTCACCAATGCCAAGTCACTGCACGAAAACACCTCACTCCACCAGTACCACTTGGTCAGACCCCAGTGGTGGACACTCCATTTCAACGGGTGTCTGTGGATATATTAGGTCCCCTCTCTCGGACGCGAAAGAGGAATGCCTATATACTGTGTGTAGTGTGCCAGTCGACAAAGTGGCCAGAGGCGGTGGCACTGCCTAGCATAGATTCCAAACACGTGGCAGAAGCACTGTTTACAATCTTTACTAGAATTGGCTTCCCAGAGGTTCTTCTCTCAGACAATGGTACTCAGTTTACCGGTTCTCTGATGAAAGAAGTGTTGCAATTATTGAACACACGGCATCTCCGTTCCTCCCCTTACCACCCCCAAGCGAATGGACTTGTAGAAAGGTTCAACAGGACCTTAATTGACATGCTCAAGAGAATTGCACACGGTGACCCCAGTGAATGGGACACCTACATACCTGCCGCTCTGTACTCCTACCGTACAACCCCGCACTCAAGCCTAGGTTACTCTCCTTATGAGGTCATATATGGAGCACAACCCCGTGGTCCCCTTGAAATCCTCCGTCGCTCTTGGACCAAAGAAAATCCTCATAATGAAGAGAAAACTGTACACACCTATGTACAACATTTAAAGGACCGTTTAGAATGCGTCAGGAAGATTGCAAAAGCGAATCTGATAAAAGCTCGACAAAAACAGGCAAAACATTATAACCGCCGGGTGAAAGAACGTACTCTAGCTCCAGGGGATAAGGTTTTGTTATTGCTCCCCTCCTCCCAAAATAAACTACAAATCATGTGGAAGGGACCCTATGTTGTTACCTCACAAATCTCTCCAACCAACTATAGGATTAAAGTTGGAACAAGGGAGAAAATGTATCACATAAATCTTCTAAAGCGGTACTTGGAACGCCCTCCCGCTGACATTCCCCTATTAGCATTGGCCATCGCTGAAGAAACTGTACCCGACAACACACTCACCGCATTCCCCCTGAAAACAAAAGAGTCGGTAGCTGATGTGATCACGGGACCGAAGCTGAGTCCCGACCAAACTTGTCAAGCACGCTCCCTGCTAAATAAATTCGCCGACGTGTTGACAGATAAACCGGGTCGAACTAATTTGGAAACATTTTCCATGAAACTGTCTGACTCCACCCCCATCCGCGTAAAGCCATATCCCATTCCCCACGCTAAGGCAAAATTAGTAGAGGAAGAAATAGAGACACTGTTAGAGCAAAACATTATAGCTCCCTCCACTTCCCCGTACAACGCCCCTATTGTACTGGTTAAAAAGACAGACGGTTCTCATCGCATGTGTATTGACTTCCGGAGGTTAAACACTGTAGCTGAATTCCAGTCTGAGCCTATGCCTGATCCAAATACCCTGTTCGCCAACTTGGGAAAAGCCTGTTTCTTTTCCAAGTTTGATTTAAGCAAGGGATACTATCAAATAGAAGTCATTGAAAGTTGCCGCCCATATCTAGCTTTTAGCACACCCCAAGGGCATTTTGAATTTCAAACAGTCCCCTTTGGTCTGAATAACTCATCATGTGTGTTCACGCGCATGATGAGAAAGCTTTTACAGCCTATCCAAAGACCTGGTCTGTCAAATTTTATAGATGACATCCTGGTTGCCACAGAAACTTGGGATGAGCATTTAGAAATAATTGAGTTACTGCTAAACCGCCTGCGCGAGACTGGTCTCACGGCCCGTCCCTCCAAATGCCTAATAGGCTATGAAAGATTAAAATTCCTAGGTCACATGGTGGAATGTCACCACCTCATGCCTGATGAGGAAAAGATTGCAAAACTTAGGGATGCCCCAAGACCTACCAATAAATCGGGGGTAAGATCATTCCTCGGTCTTTGTGCCTATTACCAAAGTTTGTACCGATGTATAATGCAATAGCCGCCCCCTTGTCCGATCTCACTAAAAAGGGACAGCCAGAAAAGGTAGTATGGAGCAATGAGTGTGAGCAAGCCTTCAGACAGTTAAAAAATGTGCTTACGGACAAACCTATCCTGCGCCTACCAGACTTAGAACAACCATTTGTTGTTAGGACTGACGCCAGCTTGGCTGGATTAGGATCAGTTTTAATGCAAAAAGACCCTGACCATAATGACCAACTTTTCCCCATTGCATATGCCAGTAGAAAATTGTCAAAGGCAGAAAAGAATTACCCTCCCATAGAGTTAGAATGTTTGGCTTTGGTTTGGGGGATTGAAAAGTTTCAAGTGTATCTATATGGGAGACAGTTCACCTTGCAGACCGACCATCGCCCTTTGACATTTCTTTCATCTTCTAAAGAACTCAATCGCAGATTGGTGCGCCACTCTTTGACATTGTCTCAGTACTCTTTCCGAATTGAATATATTCCTGGCCCATCCAACTGCATATCGGATTTTCTTAGCAGACACCCTGCATCAGCCGCAACAACCAAAGTTGTATCAGAAACAAATAGTCCTGATTAAATCATAAAAGGCATACAGTATATGGACCACTGGTGCTACGAATAACTGAAGTAATTCCATTACCAAAAATGATTTATTTTTTTTTTACTTCATTACGCTTACATTTATAACACTATAATCACGCAGATAAACACGGTATTCAAGCCTAATTACTATTAGAATTCGCTACATAGATAGCTAATTCTTCAAAGTGTGGGGATATATGTAACGCTGTAGCATTTCATAGCTTAATTTAGCTGCATTGTTAGGTTGACTAGCATTTAATAGCTTAGTGCATCGTTGGTTGTCCTAGATAAATATATGTCAGGATTCTGGCTGAATGTAATTTGACATTTGACCTCGTGTCACAGTTTGATTGGAACGTGTGAAAGTATGGTATTTCGCCAATGTAAATTTAGGATGTTATGTATCACTTGTAATCATTGTAGACCACCCCGTATGTGTCTTTCTCTTTCACCCACATACACGGTCACATCTACTCGCCTTTTTGTTGTTTTGCTTATATTAGCAATTAGCGATATCCGAACCCACCTTATATTTTCAAGTTAATTGTCTCTGTATTTACAACAATAGTGTCTTTGTGCCCAATGACATGTAACCCAAATCCTCCTTTCTGAGAAGGAGTGTTAGCCCTGAGGTAATTGATCCTTCCCCGGTATTTCCATTGCTTGATACACCCACTCCTTTTATGGTAATGTAAAGACAACTGGGTACTCCCCACCCACCTCCTCCTTACGTGGCACCCCTACCCTTCTTGAATTGATGTAAGTTAATTAGTTTTTCCCCCACTACCCCTCTAACTAAATATTCCAAAGATACCTACAGCATCCAATGAATGTAAGTTGCTCTCACGTGATTTCAAACACCCAATCTGGTTAAAGGAAATTCTGGGACCAGCGTGGGTGGAAAAACTATAGTTAGTTATTAGTTAGTTGAATTCTTAGCTCCGTGCTGTACACACGTTAAACTCTAGTCTAGAATAGATCTTCTCATCTTGTATGTACATTGAATTATTCTATGTGGATTCTGATAATCCTGTTTCCAAGTATATCGACATTTACTCTATTAATAAACTGATCATAATCGCATATATATAAATGGATTGATATACCAAACCTGAATCTTTTTGAGTCACTTACACTTACAGTGTTGTTTTGTTGTGTTGCCTTAACTAAGGCGTATCAAATAAAAATTTGTAAGAGTTCAAGAATAGCTGTGATAGCCATCAAACTAGACAACAAGCCAAGGGTGTAAGACACAATTCCACCTCACTGTGTGATAACGGGTAATTTTACAACCACCCTGTCACAGAAGGGCAGAAGAAGAAGAGTTAGAGTGAAATGGAGAAGAAGAGTTAGAGAAAAATTTAGAGATTGATAGATATTTTAAAAAAGACAGAGGAAGATAAACAACGTGTGGGTTTTCAGTGGGCGCCGAGTGACTCCCCACACCGCCAATCCCACACCCACACACACCCAAGACTTGCCGGAACACGTGTAATACTAAAACCAGACACCAGAATCTAAACAACAACAACCACCAACGTTATAGACAACAGTATAACAACGTAACACACGTCAATATTGTCCTCGGGGCCGTAACATATCACTTTCAACATTTAATGTCCTTGTTTATTTGTTGACTCAGAGATTGGGCGTGGCCAATTTGTCTGAATACAAAGATGTCTACATCAGATAATAAGTATTACGTGTAAAAGAAAAAACTTGCAAGACAAGTTGTACCTTACGTCCCTTCCCTTAAATCTCATCAACACATCTAATACTTTCTTTGCTGTTACCGCCAGCCGCTTTCTCCCCTACCCCCCTCCTCTCGCGCCAAAAAAAAACGCGACGCCTTAGGGGTGCCATACCCTTTGAGAGTAACGCCCTGCGATCAGTGGCTTAACCGATGGTAGCTGATTCGACGCGATTTAAAGGCTTATCGATGGTAGTTGATCCATTGCGATGGTCATTAAAGATGGGCGTACCTATATTTCAAATCCCCCTAAAGCTGGCGGGCCTTTCTGCTTTTTTTTAAGGTCCAGGGATAGGAGTGAAAAGCGTGTTCTTGTTAAACCTTGCGAAGAAATCTCCGAGTCGTTCTGTCCTGTGTGGACTGTGGAACCCTCTTTTCATTGATGCATATGGGGACCTAACCGCACAATGCGCGACCTCATCGTTAGAATTTAAAACAAACTCAGAAAAGAGCTGCAAGACTCATTACTAGCGAATATGCACAACTGATAAGAGTAACACCAATAGTTAAATTAAAAAAAACTAGAAACACTATAGGACAGAAGGGCAAATAGAAAAGTAGTAATAATATATAAGGCATTAAAATTTAGAAATACAACACAAAGATAATCTGTCACAACGCTCTGACAAACATAAATACGAAAACACTTTCCTTATCCCTTATGCGAGAATAAAAAATGTATGTAAGTACTCTTTCTACCCAAGTGGCATCCGGGCATGGAATGGGTTGTCAGAACAAAACAGGAAAACCAGTTACTTATCATCATTTAAAACACTAATTGAAATGCAGATTCGGACCACGGATGTGCGTATGATGCTATAATCTTCTTTATAAAAAGGGCGACCGTGACTTATAAGATAAGATAATTATAATAAAAATCTTAGATCTTTTAGCAGTAGTCAAAAAAACTTAACACGAAGCTACATTTTGTAATTAACAAACATAGAGATGCTCGGAATTAGACCATCTTGGGGACGATTCCCGGGCAACATAATGTGACCTAATTAATTTGATATTCTTGGATTCCGAATTGCAAGACTTCTGAGCTTGTTTTGAAATGTTGCCTGATTAATTCGTAATGAAATTATTAAAAACAACAACTGGAAACTTCCCAGCTTCTCCCAATGTGCTTTCCCAAGAACTGCTTCAGATGTGCAGAAATGGGATAAAAGAGAGAGAGAGAGAGAGAAAGCGAAAGATAGAGGAGTAATAAAAGAGTGAGAGAGACGCAAAAGATAAAGAGAGAATGGTGGGAGAGAAAAGCAAACTGGCTTTGCAGGATGATGAGAGCCAGAGAAAAGAGAGGGAGAGAGTTGGCTAGAGAGATAAACATGCGCAATGAATATGCGCGTTGACTTGGAATATCGACTGCACGCGCAACGCCTACGCACGGGTTGTTATGTGACGATGTGAATTGCAGTTACTAGACACCCCCCCCCCCCCCAGACACACACACGTTCCTCCCGTACCTGGGGGTCTGCTGCTAAAGACGACAAGGGGGGTGGGGGAGTGAGTGAGAGTGAGGGGACGGTGGGAGTGGGGGAGGATGTAGGGCGTGGAGGTACCGATGTGGTGGTTCCACCAGGAGGGGTATGGAAAGGAGTGTGTGTGTGGGGGGGGGGTGCCTGTAAGTGATGGCATGATGTTAATAATATTGAGGGCGATTGTGAATGATAACATGGGTATTATGTCTCAACATCTCTTCAAGGCTATATGCATATAATATATACAGTATGTTTAAAACATATTATGTATAATATATATGTATATATCACAGAGATTGTCATCTTGACATCTGTGTGTGTGTGTGCTGTCCTATTGTCATCTTGACATCTGTGTGTGTGTGTGCTGTCCTATTGTGCATAAATTTGCCTGTACCAGATCCATTTCTAAATATATATATACTTGCACATGTGTCTATGTTTTGTGTATTCGAATTTGAGTGTGTTTGTACTGGTGTGTTTGTTTCTGTCCTTGCAGCAGTGTGTAGCCATGGCCGTGTGTTAGATCCTTCCTATATGTGTGTCCACCTCTTTCTGCGCTCCCAGGTCGGCGATCAATAAGGACATCACATTGATGCATTCGTTGCTTTTCTATTTTTTTTTCTTCATATAACTTTCTCTGACCTCGTTTCCTCATTTTTGATGATCGTCTGCCGGTGACCACTTCTAGACATCCGGTTACCAGGCATGCACGTGCACGCAGATGCACATGCGCATTACGGGTGCTTTTAGTTTCGTATTTATTTAACATTGTAGCTTTGACTTCGAGGATATTCCCATGCAGATACAATATACTCAAATTGCGTCATTTCTCTATTTTAATTTATAAGATAAGATAGGATTGCTTTATTGATCCAAATAAATGGAAATTTGATTTAATTACATAAATTCCGTCTTTCAGCATACCGGTAATTAAAACAGTATTAAAGAACCATTTGTACAATAGACATTCGTGCACACTATCATACCATTTATCATATCTATCTGTATAAGAATTTATCTCCATGTCTGTTAGTCCACCAGTCAATCTATCTGTCTACCTGTAGAATCTATCTGTCTATCCATACTCTATGTCTGTCAGTCTGTCTTAATGTTTACCTAGCTAATGTCGGAATATCAATCTTTATTGCTTTTTTTTCAATGGGCGAACGTTAAACAATAAGAATCTGTTACAATACTCAGATAAACATAAGGACAACAACACTCTCCTTATCCCATATGCGAGAACAATAATTGCATATGAGTACTCTTTCTTCCCGAGTGGCATCCGGGCTTGGAATGGGTTGCCTGAACAAACCAGGAAAACCAGTAACTTAACATCATTTAAAACACTCATAGAAATGCTCGACTAAACTAAAACCACGGATATGTGCGTAGGACCCAAAAATCTTTTTTTTTATAGAAGGAGCATCTGTAATGTATAAGATAAGATAAGATTGTGCATTAACAATTTATAACTAGCGAAGTCACCGGCGTGGTTGGGTCAAACCCTGCTCTGAAAAAATGTTATAGTGATTGTTTTCTCCACATAAATAAAAAAAAAAAAAAACATAACAACAACCTAGAACATAATCTTTCATGCCGCCATTACAGATGCACTGACATGTATGTTCTACGTTAATCAAGAAAACAGCTTTAGCGAGTTCTCCCGCCCTAATTTGATCTCATTTGTTGCACTTTTAGAACTGTGTACAAAGATTCATCTAATGTAATTATTTTTCTCAAATCCCTCGATTAAAAAATAAAACTTGCTGCATTCTGTTTTGATCCTTGTTTACTTTTTGAGTAATTTATTTAATCCTATTCCTTTCTTTCTTTCTTATTTTCTAATCTGATTGTGTTTCTCTTTTGATCTGAAGATTTTAAAGCGGAGTCGAAAACGAATTCTTCTAAATCCACTTCTGCAATTTTATTTTCTTCGTTGTTTTTTTATAATTGCCTCCCTTTCTCCACTTTAATAGCGTAATGTTCTTTTTGTAATCCCGTGTTTGTGGATTCTTGTTTTCAATAAGCAACCCTTTACCCAAAAATAGCCTTCTGTTGTTTTTTTTTTTGTTATCATCAAAGAATTTGTTTTTAAGCTGAGGGCTCTGAAAATATATCATCTCTATTTTAATACTGGCCTACAAGAGGCCAATATTTTGTACTTTTAGTCTCGGCGTAAGGTTTTGTTTAAGACTTAAAAAAAAAAAAAATTCCCAGTGAGACAAATTGGGTTCTCTGCAATAAGGTCCCGTTAACACTGAAGAAATATGGCGAGTTGGTTTATTAACTTAGTTGCGGTTGGTTGAGATAACTTAGCGTAAGCTCTCTGGTTCAAAACCTGTCTTCTGTTATGAGAATTCTGGTCAATAGCTTGCACGACATCAGGTAGGGAAAGTCGATTGCGGAATTAGTGCGTGAAAGTTAAGCCTAAATGTAGTAATTCGTAAGCCACACAATCCCTTGGTAGGCAACGGGTAGTACAAAAAACAACAACTATGAATGTCTATATTATGGATTTGCTAACATAATTTTGATCACATAAAATATATTCATTTTTTTTCAATATTTGCAGATACATTTTATGCATCAATTTCAAGGTAATCGCCATTTCATCTACCTCCGCCCCCCCCCCCCTCTTTTGCAACCCCACGCCTTACCAAAAAAAAAAAACTCCTTAATCTAATTAATAAATTTATTTAGTTCAAGGGCATGTCCAGTTATAGGTGTTTCGGTTGTCTTACCCCCGCGGGTGGGGGGAAGGGGCTCTCTTCCCCGAGCTACACTTTTTTCTGCCTTTCATCTCTCTTTCCGGGCCTATGTGCGACACACATGTGCGTGGGCATGCGCAGTACTCCCCCCCCCCTATGTTTCGCAACTGTCTGGAGGCCAAGTTTGTGTTTTCAATTTTAAACTTCAATTTTTTGTTTGTTTTCAAAGTTCCATCCTGTCCCAAGACTGAAGTGAAAGAGCCCACAACGTAATTTGTGTGTGTGTGCGTGTGTGGGGGGTGTTAAGATGAAAGGGGGTCGATTGGGGTGGAAAGACGAGGATGGGAGGAGGAGGGGGGAAGGAGCGAGGCCAGGAAACGGGTAAAGTGGATGAGGGTGGTGGTGGGGGGAGGGATATGCAGCTCTATTTTTATTTCCTTCATCAGACATCACCAGATTTCGATAATGGACGAGCTTTTCTTTTATTATCTGCAATAGCCAGACTGACGCATGTGCGTCAGATTAATAGACTCTCTCGACTCCATCCTTTCTTTCCCCCCCCCCCCCCCCCACGCCCTTCGGATTGTTATGGACCTTTCCCGCCCCGACGTGAAACCCACAAGGGCCACCCTACATTCACTGCGCAGTTATTTCTTTGCGATGATTGCATGACGAATGTGTGTGGAGGGGGGAGGGGGAGATTTCAATTCCTGCCCACTTCTTTTTTTATTGGACATTAGAGTGTTTTTTGAACAACCGCCCGCCCCACCCCCTACACCACCACCACCTCCCCCCCCCCCCCCGGTAAACAAACTCCTCGTTCCCCCCCCCCCCCCAATTATTTCTTTAAATTCCACTCCTGCACATGCACGCCACTCCTCCCCAAACCCCCCTCCCCAACCCGGCTCCCAAATTTCGTCGTCTTCCGCCCATTTGTGTCATCTCTCTCTCTCCTTCTCTATTTTTATTGTTGCGCTCTTGTCAATCTGCATGAAATTAAAATGAAAATTCAGACATTTTGTGTCTTGCACAATTTTGGGGGGGGGGGGGGAATGTTTTTTATTGCTCGGTTTAGGGAGGGGTGAGGGGGTGAGGAGGGGGGTGGGGAGGAAATTGCATGTCTTGTTGTGAGAGTCTTTGAAATCAGGAGAGAGGGGGGGGGGGGTGACAACTAAATTATATTTTTTGAGTGGCAGCAGTAAAAGATTGTCTCTAGGGCCTATTACAAGCTTTGGTGAGATGACGTAAATACTATCTGAGCATAATATATGGATATAATTATATAATGTCTGAACTAAAAATCTAACTACATTTCTGAAATGAATATGTCTGAATTAAATATGTGAATATAATTTCTGAACTAACTATGTGAATATAATTTCTGAACTAACTATGTGAATATAATTTCTTAACTAAATATGAGAATATAATTTCTATACTAAATATTTATGTGAATATAATTTCTGAACTAAAAATGTAAATATAATTTTTGAACTAAATATTTATGTGAATATAATTTATAAACTAAATATGTGAATATAATTTCTTAACTAAATATTTATGTGAATATAATTTCTGAACAAAATATATGAATATAATTTCTGAACTAATTGTAATAAACATTCAACACGTTTGCATATAAAATCTGGGTCTCATTAGGACAGCTGGGAATCTATTGCAAAAGTGATTGATCATATGGGAATATATTATAAACTGCATGACTAAAGTTCTTCAGGATTCCCTACGGTCTTCATCGTTGACTCAAAGAGGCGGATCTTGTTTTAAGCTGTAAATAGTATGCATTAGACAGAGCCTTGGTAAATAACGATAAATAGATACAGAGAGTGAGAGATAAAGAGAGAGATGGGGGGATAAGGAGATAGGGATAGCTTAGATAACTAAGAAAGATAGATCGATTGTTAGATCGATATACAGATAGAGAGAAATGGAGATAGTTCGAGTGTTAGATCGATAGATAGATATATTTATAGATAGATAGATCGATCGATCGATCGATAGATTGATAAATAGATAGACAGATATATCAATAGATAGATCGATAGATAAATAGATAGATAGATAGATAGATAGATAGATAGATAGATAGATAGATAGATAGATAGATAGATAGATAGATAGATAGATAGATAGATATAGATACAAAGAGAGATATAGAGACCTGGGTAGAGAGATAGTTAGATACAAAGAGACATGGAGAAGGATGAATAGAACGAAGGAGAAATTGGGCGATAGAAAGGGATATGTAGATAAAGTGAGAGATAGAACGAACGCAACAGAACTAGAGAATAGCGAGACAGCAAGATAGATAGATAGATAGATAGAGATAGAGAGTTAGAGAGAGATATAAATATAAGTAAGAGTAAGGTGAAGTAGGGTAGGGGAGTGTGTGGGTGAAACAATTTCCAATTGCATTTAAAAACGAATGTCACGGGACAATAAAAACGTGTTTATTTCCGTTGTCATGGCAGCGAGGCGGTGATAATACACATTAATGACTCGACTATTTTCCGGAACCAGTGATTATTCAGACTTGACCTTGACACAGAAGTTAGATAAATAATAGGCAATGATATACAGATATATATTTATGATATAGCATAGAGAGAGAAAGAGGGGAGGAAGGGGCAGCGTTTACCAGTTTCTGTGACCACGGCATACTTGGGGATTTTGTGGCCAGCACAATGCCCAGCAACATTTACTTTACCCCCAACTGATATCACGTACCCATCAGAGCTGGCTATATTCGGGGGGGCACCCTCCAGACCCGGGAATAAATCCTACCCGTCACCAGGATTCGAACCCAGGACCCTCTGGTACCCCAGGGCTCTGCCGGCACGGCCACCGTTGTTCAGGTATCCAATGTTAAAGTCGGTCAAACTGGTCACGATATCTTTTTTTTTCTCTTACTGGTTACATAATCGTATATTACAGCCACTGACACTGACGAACGCTGCTTCGCCAAACATTAAGCCTCAGCAGTTTGCTATTAAGAGTTGAAACAAGGGTAATTTATTCTAGAAGACCAAATAAAATCTGGCTCAGAGCTATGACCTAGTCGCACTAAGTATTGACAAATGCAAATTGTCTGTAACAATATCAATAAATTTTTTTTTTGAAAACGCTTTATCGTGATTGCCTTGAGGAGGGTATTAATTGGGCGGGGGGGGGGGGGGGGGGCGGAGAGGGGGAGGTACGACGAAGAAGGATTCTAGATCTCTCGTTCAAGGTCTTAAAGTGGCTCAGAAGAGCTTGACCTACTTTCAGAAATGGCGCAGTCTTAGAGTCTAGATGAGAATGATGGCAACTAGACTATATGTAATGCACACACACACACTTTAGCCAATCGCAGTGAACGTGTGTCTTGTGGGTAATTCATTTTTCTTGTACTGATCTAATTCACCGATAATTCATGAGTGTTGTTGGTTTTATCTAATAGGTGAAACAGGTAGAGACTGGTAAATTGGTGAAACCGGTAGCTGGTAAATTGGTGAAGTGGGAGGGAAAGGGGGAGAGGAGGAGGGGGAGGGGAGGAATGTGGTTGAGGCGAAAAGGTTAGAAATTGCCCTTAGAAATTGGGGAGCAATTTTAAACGCGCATTATCATTCCTCGAGAAAATCTCAATGTCACTCGCTCATGGCGGTGTCTTTTATGCAGTTCTGTAGTCATAGTTTCTGTTAAATCGTGGCACGATCACGTCACATCTGTCGTTAAGAAGCAGTGACGTCACGGCTGCAAAGAACTATAGTATTACACACAATGTTGTGATGATGTGACGAGCGTTATAAAAAAAAAAAAAAACAATGATGGACAGGGTTTTTTATCGATTTTTTTCAAGGTAAGATAATACCTGAAGAGAATTAAATGAGATGAAGACGCTGGAGAAAAAATTAATGACCTGAAAGAGAGTTGGTTTCCAGTTTTTTCTCATGAATACGTAAACACGTATTTCTCATACCTTGTACGTTGCAGACGCTCCATCTATAGAGAAGATTATTGCGACCTACGCTTATGTGCGGGTTGAGTCAACTCGTGCATTTTGAATAGGATTTTAAAAAGATGTTGGTTTTCCTGGTTCAGTTAACCCATTCCATTCCCGGATGCCACTCATTAAAAAGACAAAGAACTTAAATACTTTGCTTCATGCATAATAATACAGAAATTTTATGTTTACCTTTATAAACGTTTGTATAATATATATATATATATTTTTCCCTTAACTTTATGTTGGCTAGAACTTGAAAACAAAATGTTTGTCAAAGGAAATGTATTAATAAGATTTCGGTTTTCTAATAAAAGTCATAAATTAAGAAAGAATAGCTTTTCTTTTATTTATAAGTAAAAATAATAAAATGATATAATATATCATACATATATAATACATTTTAATAATTTTATAATAAGAAAAATTCGAAAAAGCAAAAAAAAAAAAAAAAAAAAAAGTTGCATCGACCGGGAATCGAACCCGGGTCACCCGCGTGGCAGGCGAGTATTCTACCACTAGACCACCGATGCTCGTAACTTTGTTGAAATTGTGTCTTTTTATCACGTACATTTTTGAACTGTGCTTAGCGGTGATGATTGACTTTTGGCCTTTGGATTTGACCTTTTTCTTTTTAATCCTCCACATCTGAAGCTTGGTGACGTACAAAACTTCAAACCCTACGCTCCCCATGTCACGTGTCATGGCAGCAGATCATGGATATACTGTTTGAAGTTTAAACACTAACATACGCTCCATGTTTAGGTCTATTATGACAGGGAATTAGAAAAATAGGAATCTACTTAGAAAAGTGCCAACTGTTATAATAGTATCAAAGAATAAGGAAACAAATAATTACAAACTCGTTTATAGAAATTAGAGGAAAATAAACATTTGAAACAACTTTAACCTAATATACCCGAATGCAGGAATTTCTTCTGAAAAAGTCCTGTTAGTAAACTGAAATATCAACATGACGACTAGGGTTCAAGCCCTGCCTTAGACAAATTGTTTTGGGTCTAGAGCGTCAAAATCTTCTTTCATGGGTCGGTACCCATGGGCCTCAAAGACTGGCGAAGTGTGTAAACCGCCGATACGTTCACACTGAGACTATACCGGCGGGCGAACGCATGAGGGGACAGCCCCTGCTGCGCGTCCGAGGTCTCATTGCACCGCTGGGAGACTCTGAGACTTGGTGGGGAATTAGCATCCAGTCTCATACCCACCCGGGTGCCTGGACGCTCATACCTATAGTCTGGGATTCGTGCTACCGGACGACAGGGCAGGTATAGAAGCGAGCCACCTTTAATGATCTGGTGGGAATTCCCACAGGAGGGGGAGAAATAGTGTAGTGCATTTGACTGCGGAGACCGTTCCCTATGTTACACAACACGCGTATCGGTGTGCCGCGGGGTGGCTAGTCTCGGACAGGACCTTGGTGTGCTCCCCCCACCCCTAATCCACCCCTATACTCCGTTACGCTCTGGACTAAAGACCTGGTACCCTCCTCCGTTTCTGTTGTGTTTGAGACATTATAAAATCAATCCAGAAGGAACGTCTGTAAACTTATGGAAAATATTAAATAGTAAATTGTGTGTGTGTAAAGATGTATTACGACTGCTGCCTTCTCCCGAAGACTTCAAACCAAAAAAAAAAAAAACCGCTACTTTTATCAAGCTTATTAAAATGTCTTTGGGTTGGGTTTTAGTGCATTCAGATTTCAATGTTTCAGCTTGAAAAAGAAAACTAGGATTAAAGAAAAAACCGACGCAAAAATTTACATTATTTATTTTTCCAGTTGTTTAATACGTTTGATGTAATTTTTAAATCCAGGGCCTCAGTGGATGAAAAAACAGCCCCCATAACACCCCGCATCTCCATTTTACAAACCAAGATCCAGTGCATCCAGGTCGCGTGACTTCCGGTTCGAAGACCTACTTCCGTGACCTTTGGATGCACCGGTCCCGAGTTTGAGTGATAACACGAAAACTTCCTATTTCCGATTCAGTTGTGGTCTTTTTTTTTACTTCCATGACACCCCCCCCCCACACACACACACACTCCCTCCACCCCCATCCTTCCTTCCCACCTCCTCCCCCACCACATACACACCCTGTCTGTCTGCCTCTCTGTCTCTCTTCTCCCCTTCCCTTTGTGTGTGTGTGTGCTCACCCTGGAATGGTGTTCAGCTCCCCCTTCTGGCCAGCCCTAGTGCCCCCTTGACCTCAAACTCTCTTCTATTGAAGGCAGTTATGTAAGGCTGGCGAGCTGCCCTTTAGCCCCCCCCTCCCCCCCATACACACACGCACAAACACACACTCGCGAATCTCTCGCAGACTGTCTCGAGAGGAATACATGTTGTTTTTTAAGGTGGGGGTACGAGGGAGGAGGTCAAAGTTAGGGTGGACTGGGGTGGTCTGAAAGACTGGGGGGTGTAGTCTTTGGGCCTGGGGGGGGGGGGGAGGAAAGACTTGTATCGATCTCTCATTCGAGTTTGTCTGTGAGTCTGTTCGCCAGTATGCATTGGGAGCCAGAGGAGAGATATTGTCTCGAGTCGTCAATATTAAAGAAAAAAACACAAACCATTGTGTAGCATTTTGGGGCGCATGTCTGTCTGTGCATGTAGCTCACACCCTTATGTTTCTGTGTCCATCTCGTTCTGTCTGTCTCTCCTTGGCAGCCTCTGCAGACTCTCATTACAAAGCTGTCTCGTTCCGACTCTGCCTGTCTCATTCCGTCTGTCTCAATCCTTGTCTGTCTCTTTTCGTTTCACTCTGGTTATCCATATTTGTCAGTCTGTCCCTTGTCTTACTGTTTATGAAGTCTGTCTGTCCGTCTGTCTCTTTTGTTTTTGGTAGATCTGACTCGGAACAATCAGGACAATCACTTGCCAGCTTCTGTTAGAACAAATTGTCTATCAACTGTTGTTAGAACAAACTGTCTATTAACTTCTGTTAGAACAAACTGTCTATTAACTACTGTTAGAACAAACTGTCTATTAACTTCTACTTGGGTACAGGTACAATAGCCTGTCTGGGTACATCCGTCTATTGGCTTTAAACTTTAAACGTAACTTGTTAAATTGTATTTGAGTGTTTATGACTTTATATACAATCATCCTTCTCCACCGCCCCCCCCACCCCCCAATCTCTCTCTCGGTCACTTTCTAAAATTTTCTTTCTATCTTATAAATATATATATATTTATATATATATATATATTAATATATATATTTATTTATTGGACTATGATCGTTTTATTTAAGGATTTTTTTTTCTATGTGGAATATCTCGGTAACTTGAACGATTTAGGTCATTAGACTTGGTCACAATGTAGAGAGACATATGACGAATAACATGGGGGCATTACTAAAAATTGATCAAAATGTGACTATGCCCGTTCTTTCGGTGTAGTCTTCGTATAATAGTCTATATATATATATATAAAATGTTCAATTTATTTTTCCCAGAACCTTTTCTCTCTCTCTCTTTCTCTCTCTCTCTCACTTGTGTTTGTGTGCCTAGAAAGACTATTGGTGTGACTAGCAAGTCCAGTGGGCCCCGTATGACCTTGACTGTTACCAAGTAGTTTTTTTCTGGTGTGCCGAGTGCTTTAAAAAAGATAATATCGACACACTAAAATATTATTCGAAGTGTAAACGAAGTATATATTTTCTGTTACATAAGCGAATGCGCAAATATATATTAAACCAGAGGCGTTTCCTGAAAAAAATGGAAATGAGAAAGATGGGTGTGGTTGATGCAGCACCGAGGGAGGAACTTGATGAAATATTGTATTCATTACTTCCCTCCCTCCCTCCCTCCCTCCCTCCCTCCCTTTTTTCAGCACCCGTGCCGCGTGCACCAAGTCATCGTGGGAATTCGGCGCGACCGTCTGGACGACTTCGTTTAAATTATAAGGAGTGGTGGTGGTACCTTGTATTGTTCAAAGAATTCGTCCCTCTCTCTCCCCCTCCCCCTTCCTCGATCGTCTGTTGTTGGCTCTTTCTTTAAAAAATAAAAAATTTCATATTTTAAGTCTGCATTGCAAAGCTTGCAACTCTCCCGGGCTCGGAGAGGGGGGGGGGGGCGAGCAAGGAACGCCTCACTCTATGAGTAAAAGCAAAAGTAAAAAGTCAAGTGTCCCTCTCCTCTCAGACCACTCTATGCTAGAAAAAAAAAAACGGCGTCAAAAGATATAGTCTAGTGAATGCAAGAAAGAAAGAAAAAAAAATGAAAGAATAGATAGGTCTAAATAAAAAAAGAGAAGTCATGTAACTTTATGATGTTAACATTGACTGCTTTCACCCGTGCAGCCCACATGTCGTCGGTCCGTCTGGCCGTGACGCCATTTGCAAACATCTGTTGATGGAAGCGTCCAGTGCCACTGGGCGAGCTCACCCCCTCCCCACACTATCGCCCTTTTTTCTCCTTCTGTTCATTTTCAAACAGCCCCCCCTCCTCACCCCTCCCCACCGCTCCCCGTCAACGTCCGCATGCAACCACAATTTTGTTTTTAAATTCTCTCCTTCCCGACCACCACTCCCCTCCCCACTTGCGCCCTCCTTCCTGCACACCCGCCGCATGCCACACCTACCCCAAATGATCGCCACGGGGGGGGGGGGGAGAAAAAAAAACCACGTGACCAGGAAACCTGGATTGCCTTATAAGGAAAATCTATGTGCGTCTGTCTCCATTTTGTATCGACCTGTACGCGCGCGCGCGCATTCTGCAGGCTGCTCTGGAAGCTGTTTAATGCGCCCTGGGAGCTGAAACATGCATATAGAAGTGTTCGGGGAGGTGGAGGGAGGGGAGGGTCATGAATCTAAGGAGGCGGGGGGATATTAGGGGTGGGGTAGGGGCGTCATATTTGCACAAGTCTGGGTTAGTGGCGTTATCACAAAGGTCAATGCAACACGGAATTGCACACACTAACACACACACACACTAACACACATACAGACACAAATAAAGAAATGGCATCGGGCTATGTTTAAATTCTTTTGTTTGTCTAATAAATCTAAATCGTAACGCATTATCTATTTGTCGAGCTATTTGAATTGCTAGTTCTCCCGCCAATGGGCAATACTTTTTTTTTTGCCACATAATAGTATGTAAGTAGGCCTACACTAAAGACAGTTTCCAGCACAACAAGGCATGCCCTGAACTGGAACCCTCAGGGAAAACGGAAAAGAGGCCGGCCGAGGAACACTTGGCGCAGAGAGGTGGAAGCAGATACCAAGGAATTTGGCCTTACTTGGGGGAAGCTGGAGAGACTGGCCAAAGGATAGAGATGACTGGAGGACCCTTGTTGGCGGCCTGTGTCCTAGGAAGGACCACAGACGTCGATAATCGGTGCCTGTTCCTCAAGGACGAGACGGCAGAGAAGAAGAAGATCATAATACATTTAACTTTAAAGAGTTAACCCTTCCCGTACCGACCTACTTCTATCTTTGCTGTCTTCAGTTCCGAATATACGCGCCCGGGACTGTAAGGGTTAAGTTTAATGAGTTCATACATAATAAGTTCTTTTACGAAGCTTACACATATAGTCTTCTCAAATTATACTATAACAGTTGTCGTTATAAGCTCTCAAATAAACACGTATAAGGCCTAGTATCCCGTCAGACCGAGTTGATCCATGGAGCCAGTGAAGCAGCGTTCACCAGTTTCTGTGGCCACGGCATACAAGGCGATTGTGTGGACAAGACAATGCCCTGCAACCTTTACATTATCCCAAACTATACGGTCAGATCTGGGTAGACTCATGTACCACCTCCAGAACAGGGAACAAATCCTAGCCTTCACCAGGATTCGAACCCAGGACCTTCGGTACGCTAGCCGAACGCGCTGCCGCTTGGCCTTCGAGGAACATTCCTTCAATGTCCTTTAACATTTTAAAATTGATAAACAATAATTGAATTGAATCTGTATGGAACTGAGACACATTGAAATCATTATAAAGGCTTATACCCAGCCGTTTGTGCTTACCCTTTCTCTCTGCCCATCTCTTTCTTTCTTTAACCCTCTCTCTTTTTCTCTCTGTCTCAACTGAATTCAACTGTCTACGCGTCTCTTTATATATTTAAATATATGTTTCACGACGCCTGTCTGTCTGAGCGTCTGTTACCAGAATGTCTGTTTTTTGTTTTTTTCTTGCATCAGTAAACCATGTTGTCGGTCGGCGAATGAGTTTTGGGGCCAAATTCAAAAGCTTAAAGTGCTGTCCATGTTATTATCGCCAGCAGCCACCACATGATGGGTCAATTAGCTTAAGTGACCTAAACAAAAACATAGAAACTGAAGACCATAGAAGGATTCAAAAGAAGGGGGACTTCTGGAATACTGACTGACAGAATGACAACCAACAATATATCCAAATACAAGTTTTCGTCTCAGACCAAAGCTTATACAATAGATGTTTGAGTGACATGTCAGTGACAATGTGTTAAAAGAGGGAGAAAAAAAAAAGGGGGAGTGTATTGATAAGACCGCCCATACACTGGCTAAAAATGTAAGTAGGTCTATACAATTATAAAGTATCAGTATAGAACTTTAAAAAAAAACGGATGTTAAAAATTCCTAAACGGTTCTTATTCTCAGACACGACCTAGACCTACATTCCATAGAATCAATAGAATTATATTTGTAAATCATCAGAGCCAAAGAATAAAAAAGATTGTTTGACTCCAAACGCCCTAAAAATAGAATAAATTAAATCATCCTATCAGAACCACTTATCATCAAAACTCTTCTGTGCTAAAGTTTTGTTAAAATTGTGTGCAAATCTAAATATAGATTAGAAGCTGGCGGCATTTTCAGTGTGCTTCGGACGTGACCAGTTCACGTTACAATCACGTCATAACCCGATTTTTTTCTCTCCTCACAACTTAACTAATTAAAATTTTCATCTGTAGCCTTAAAACTGGTCAGAGATATCAAAGAGTTAAATTTCATCGTGTTAGAGAAATGTATTGCGAATTCGAGATCGCGGGAATATGAGATTTTAAATCTGAGATTTTCTTTTGAGGTCGGCCAGGGAAAGTAGAAGAAAGAAATTGTGGGTTGTGTGACGTGGGCGGGGTATTTTATTTATTGTCTAGATCGATGTTTCTCAAACAATGGCTCAATGGTCCTATAGGACAGGGAGTCGGCGACCTACGGCACGCATGCCAGACTTAGCGTGCGGAGCGATTTTTAATGGTAGGCTGAAGACTACTAAAAAAAAAGGCAATTCAAGGAATTCTACAAGAAGTTGACTGCTAAAGCAGGATGACCTTCGGGCTTTTGGCACGCTTAATGAATTATAAATCCTACTTTGGTACACTGTTATCAAAAGTTTTGCGACCGCTTCTATAGGACACCGCGAAGGGATCACATTTCCCAGAAATAATATGAACAAGAGACAAGTCAGATAAGTAAAATATCCCGTTGGACCAATTTGAGCCATGGGGTCACCAGCGTTCACCAGTTTCTGTGAACTACGGCTTTCTATGAGATTGTGTGGTGAGCACAATGCCCAGCAGCCACCTTTAGTTTACCCCCAACTAAAGTCACAGCTGGGTAGACTCAGAGACACCCTCCAGACTCGGGAACTAGTTCTAGCCCTAACCAGAATTCGCACCCATGACCCTAGGTACGCCAGCCGACCGCCAGTGACTCCCAAGTCAGACATGACTTTAAGTGTATTGATTCTGTCTGCAACAGTGGCTCCCAAGTCAGACATGACTTTAAGTGTATTGACTCTGTCTGCAACAGTGACTCCCAAGTCAGACATGACTTTAAGTGTATTGACTCTGTCTGCAACAGTGACTCCCAAGTCAGACATGACTTTAAGTGTATTGACTCTGTCTGCAACAGTGACTCCCAAGTCAGACATGACTTTAAGTGTATTGACTCTGTCTGCAACAGTGACTCCTAAGTCAGACATGACTTTAAGTGCATTGACTCTGTCTGCAACAGTGACTCCTAAGTCAGACATGACTTTAAGTGTATTGATTCTGTCTGCAACCACCTATGAGTGTGAGAAGAGTTTCTCGACGCTTCTTGCTATCAAAATAAAAATCAGAAACAAAATGAATGCGAAAAAAAAAACAATATAAAGAAATCCTTATTAAATCCATACATAGAAAAACTAGTTTGGCCACAGCAGATTCATCCATCTCATTGAAATTTGAGAACTAAAAATCGTTTAATATTTTGTATATTATTTTTTTTATTTATATAATTATATTTTATATTTATATATTTATTTTTATGTTTATTTTTTTCTTTTTTTTTGGGGGGGGGGGATAATTTTTCATTAAGAATATTCTATATATTATGCGTTTTAGTGAATGTGTAAATTGTCAAATTGGTTGACCATTTCTCGTCATTTTTTAAAAAGTGTAAGACCCACTGGTGTAGAGAGATTAATGTAAACATGAATTGTTTATTGGGTCAGTTTTCAGCTGCAAGGGCATAATGACTTTGTATTGTATTTACATATATATATATATATATGGAGAGAGAGAGATTTAATATAGATTATAATAAATTCTTTGTATTATTTACGACATGTATATTATTTTAATATTATGTTATCTTGATTTATATTGTGTATGCATGTGTGTGTATGTTTTTATGTCTTGGTTACATAACAGATAATCTTTTGTTGAGTCATACATACAGACATGCATGAATAGATACATATTTTTTAATATTGACATATTTTGTGCAAACGCACATACAAACATACATACTTACGTATATTTACAAAGTCACCATGATGTTCAAGATCATGAAAAGCCACGTGGAAATGTCCACACAGCCAGGGCGCATCCAACAAGTGTCCCGCTCTACCCAAGTCATCAGCTCAAACTGCGTGTCCCACACGCACGCACCGACGTCTACAAATATTCTTTTTTTTCCCCGTCAGCCATTAGGCTGTGGAACACCCTGGACCAGGCCTCCATCACTGCCCCCCTCTGTACCAACTGAAGGGCTGTACTAAATACCTCAAGTGAAACTCTTGTCATCTGTTTATAATTTTTGTTTGTGATGCTTTAAAATTGAATATGTAGTTAAATTGTATACTTTTTCCTCGGCTCTAACCTCCGTAATAATATGAAGTAGAAAAAGAAATCTTTTTATACATATTTACATACATATAATACATAGATAGACAGACAGATAGGAATGCAGACAGACAGGCACATTTTGTTGTCTGCCCGGAAAAACTAGAAAAACTTAACCCTTACTTTATTGAAATAGATACAGAAAGGAAAAGGTAAAATAAGACATAAATATAGAACAGCTTGTCTCCATGGCTGGAGGTAATATATTGATTTCTGGTAGAGAATTATGTTTCACTTAAATGCATTTCTTCTCTCTGTCCTTCTCTCCCTTAGCTTCCTTACATTCTCTCACTCTCTCTCTCTAATCGTGTGCACTTTCCTGCGAGTTTTCTCTCAGTATAACTTTTCATCTACATAAGTTAATGGCTTTCATAGCGTTTCGGCTGATGGTTAATTTCTATAATTCGGAATATCTTTCTCGAGAGAATCGGATTTATATAGATCTATATTTATCTCTACAGTTTCCACTTTAAATTGTAACAATGCAGACGATCTCTTCTAGAACCGCCCACCAAGTATTAAAAGTCTCGTGTACAAAAATAAAAAGACAATTAAAATATATAAAATAAAATGAAAATAGAAAGAAAGGTTTGATCTGGATTTGGTGTTGCTATTTTTAGGTAAACTGAAAGGAAAATGGCAATATTAAGAATGGCAGACATGGAGAAGACAAGTCTGAATGTAAGACAGACAGCGATAAGGACAGAGAGAGAGAGAGAGAGAGAGAGAGAGAGAGAGAGAGAAACACAACAAGAGAGAGAGAGAGTGATACAGAAAGGGTGATAGAGAGAGCAAGGGTGAGAGATGGATGCAGGGAGGCCAACCTAGAATGATGGTCTGCTTCAGGAATTTTTTAATTGGTTTATATAAACTGAGTTTTCATTTACACATACCGTGCATTCATAACAACACGGAAAAATATATTGGGAATTGAAATGTTTGTTGGATTTACTGATGGTGCCATGTTTGTAGGATTTACTGAAGGGCGCCAATAGATCCTATGTTTGTATGATTTACTGATGGTGCCTTGTTTGTAGGATTTACTGAAGGGCGCCAATAGATCCAATGTTTGTATGATTTACCGATGGTGCCTTGTTTCTAGGATTTACTGAAGGGCGCCAATAGATCCAATGTTTGTATGATTTACTGATGGTGCCTTGTTTGTAGGATTACTGAAGGGCGCCAATAGATCCAATGTTTGAATGATTTAATGATGGCGCCAATAGATCCAATGTTTGTATGATTTACTGATGGTGCATGTTTGTATGATTTACTAAAGGGCGCCAATAGATCCTGATTTACTGATGGTGCCATGTTTGTAGGATTTACTGAAGGGCGCCAATAAATCCAATGTTTGTATGATTTAATGATGGTGCATTGTTTGTAGGATTTACTGAAGGGCGCCAATAGATCCAATGTTTGTATGATTTACTGAAGGGTGCCAATAGATCCAATGTTTGTATGATTTAATGATGGTGCCAATAGTTCCAATGTTTGTATTTTTTTAATGATGGTGCCTTATTTGTAGGATTTACTGAAGGGCGCCAATAGATACAATGTTTGTATGATTTACTGATGGTGCCATGTTTGTAGGATTTACTGAATGGCGCCAATAAATCCAATGTTTGTATGATTTAATGATGGTGCCTTGTTTGTAGGATTTACTGAAGGGCGCCAATAGATCCAATGTTTGTATGATTTAATGATGGTGCCAATAGATCCAATATTTGTATGATTTAATGATGGTGCCAATAGATCCAATGTTTGTATGATTTAATGATGGCGCCAATAGATCCAATGTTTGTATGATTTAATGATGGCGCCAGTAGATCCAATGTTTGTGTGATTTAATGATGGCGCCAATAGATCCAATGTTTGTATGATTTAATGATGGCGCCAATAGATCCAATGTTTGTATGATTTAATGATGGCGCCAATAGATCAAATGTTTGTATGATTTAATGATGGCGCCAATAGATCCAATGTTTGTATGATTTAATGATGGCGCCAATAGATCCAATGTTTGTGTGATTTAATTATGGCGCCAATAGATCCAATGTTTGTATGATTTAATGATGGTGCCAATAGATCCAATGTTTGTATGATTTAATGATGGCGCCAATAGATCCAATGTTTGTGTGATTTAATGATAGCGCCAATAGTTCCAATGTTTGTGTGATTTAATGATGGCGCCAATACATCAAATGTTTGTATGATTTAATGATGGTGCCAATAGATCCAATGTTTGTATGATTTAATGATGGCGCCAATAGATCCAATATTTGTATGATTTAATGATAACGCCAATAGATCCAATGTTTGTATGATTTAATGATGGCGCCAATAGATCCAATGTTTGAATGATTTACTAGGGGACTCCAATAGATCTAAATGTGTGTATGATTTACTGGGTGTGACAATTAATCCTAGCCCTAACCCGTCTTTGGCACCGTCACATAGTCATTTGAACCCCCAATGATTTAAGACAGAAAATTAGATCTTGAAATTTCATCTCGCTGACATTTTTTCAAACACTTTCTGCTTCAGACAAAGCACTTTAAGAGGGAACGAACATAAATAATAAATCATACAATACTTCAAGAAAATATAATATTAATGTCTTTATTTTTGGTTTCAAATTCATCTAATCATAGACTTTGTTTTTTTCTGATTTCCTCCTTTAAGAAAGACATTCAGAACTTTCATTCAATTTCAGTTATTAGAAATTCTGATTAGTAAATTGGCTAGTCCGGATGACTTCTTTGAAACTACCGGAACTTTCTGAATATACCGGGACACCTTCACATCCCGTGTATCCCACCCGTGTGAAAATTGTGTATATTGTTAGTTTACAACTAGCATACACCAAACTAAACTATATAGGTCAGGTGTCAATGCATACATGTACTTCCGGTTTACTTCCGGTCAAATGAATTTTTTTTTAAATATCTTATATTCAAAATAAATGATTGTTCACGTCTAACGTTCAAAATCAATCGTTATCTTTCGGCAACATCTTTTCTAAATGATTTTATCCCCTACAACTTTACTCTCAGAATAACCAGGGACGCAGCACATAGGCATGTTTTGTTAGTAAATTAAATAGGACCGGAAGTGTTGGAATGTATTGACCTTCTAAGTTCACCGTGCAAACATAATCGTTCAGACTTGTCAATTCTACTCACTTACAGCAAAAGAAATAATTTTTAAAACAAAATCGTATCCTTCTCGAAGGTATACGTATACACGGCGACAGTTGACTTCAAGTAAGGGTCACATCAGAACAAAGGGGAGTAATTACAAATAATGAAAATGTGATAGAATTCATACATATAACAACTGAAATTTATTTCAAGGTATTTTAGTTACTATCGTTTATTTTCGTCTGGTTTTGTATAACCCTAGCCATTATATGTTATTACTTGTATATATGTTTTGTTCTCCGTTTTGAGCCTTCATTAAGTTTGTTGATAGCGCTATATAAATACAATCATTATTATTTATTTTACGTTAATTATTTCAAGGTATTTATTTCAAGGTATTTATTTCAAGGTATTTATTTCAAGGTATTTATTTCAAGGTATTTATTTCAATGTATTTATTTCAAGGTATTTATTTCAATGTATTTATTTCAAGGTATTTATTTCAATGTATTTATTTCAAGGTATTTATTTCAAGGTATTTATTTCAAGGTATTTATTTCAAGGTATTTATTTCAAGGTATTTATTTCAATGTATTTATTTCAATGTATTTATTTCAAGGTATTTATTTCAAGGTATTTATTTCAAAATATTTATTTCAAGGTATTTATTTCAAGGTATTTATTTCAAGGTATTTATTTCAAGGTATTTATTTCAAGGTATTTTTTCAAGGTATTTTTTTCAAGGTATAGTCTTAATGAGAATTTCTATTTCACACTCTCTCCATCACTGTTTATATAATATTTTGAAAACTTGTCTCCGCATGAAACAATGGTAGCATTATTCCCAGACATCATACAGAAAAACAATATTCAATATTAATATCCTGGCCGAAAACACACACTGACAAACATACATTGACATTTATATACATGATAACTTTATACACAAAATTGGCAATTTCTTATCACATTCAGCTTAAAAATAAAAAAAGCCATTTTAGTTTCTCAGAAAAAGAAATTGGCCTAATATCTTTTAGAATTCTTACTGAAATAGATTTCAATCAATGGCCTACTTTATAGATTAAAGTTTAGTAATTAATATTGTAATTTCCAAAAAACGTTGTTGTTTTTTTTGTCAATATGTTTTGTGAGGTAATTTTTGCCAAGTAAGTGCTGACGTGGGGCCGGTTGGTCCTGTGGTTAGTTCACAGGACTGTGAACAAAACGGTCCGGTTCTAGCCCTGCCGCCGACCGATCCCTGCCGCCCTGCAGGAGTTTTGGCCCTAGTGGGCGTAATAATCTTCTATCTAGAAGGAACGTCTGTAAACTTATAAGACTCAGCCAATGGATAAGCTCAGGACGCAATACTCTTTTATATAGACCGGCCCATTTTAAACTATTTATTGTGTGTGTGTCCCCCCGATTATTTCTATTCTTCTACTTCGCGACTCACTAACATTTGAATCATCATCATCATCATCGGTCCTTTGGGTTCCTTGTGGAGCATTGGGCCTCTGTCAAAGCACGCCCACTCTCCACAGTCTCTTGCCAGTGGCTTCAATTCTTCCCAGCTCTTTCCAGTTCTTCCAGCTTGGGTCTTCCTCTATGTCGTTTGTCCTGGGGGGTTCCACTCTAAGGTCTGTCTAGCTCTTTGAATCGCCGCTACTAAACTCTCCTATCAGCAGAGACTGTCTCAGAAGTACGCGGGTCCTAGGGCAAGTGTCCAATCCCACATAGGGATTATCTCGACAATTGAAAACGATGTTTTTGTTTAATTTGCAATTTTAATTTCGCTTATGCGATATTGCTTGCGTGTGTGTGCGCGCTTTTACGAGTGGGTGCATTTGTGTGTTGGTATCTTTAATGGGCCTATTAATAGACGCTCCTTCTACAAAGAAGATTATTGCGTCCTACGCTCATTCGTGGTCCGAGTTTAGTCTTGCACCCATAATTGTGCCATTGTCCTGTTTACATAAAATAGAATAATTTGCTATTGTTTATTTGTTGCTGTTTTTTGTGTAATGAACTAAATACAAAGTTCAACAAGGTCACAGTCTATAAATAATGCTCTTATTATTTTAAAAGCTAATTATACGATTTCTTGCAATCTAAATTCTAAAGAGATAGATTATGAATTTTGACAACATTATGACAATATTATGACAACATTATAACAATATTATGACAATATTATGACAATATTATGACAACAGATCTTATTTAAAAAATAATACCTTTTAGCACTGGACGAAAAATTAAATTAAAAATAAATCTTGACTCGGTTTATGGGATTATATCTAATCTATGGAGGGGGAAGGGGTGGATTAAAGCTTTTTCAGTCCAGGTATCAATCAGAAAATGTCAAACGTGCACAGCATACCTTTACTTACTATGATCACCTCCGTGTTGCGTTCGTTTAGCCAGCGATGTACTGCAAATATGTTACCAGGCTTATCAGTAGCATCGGTGGTCTAGTGGTAGAATACTCGCCTGCCACGCGGGTGACCCGGGTTCGATTCCCGGTCGATGCAATTTCTATAAATATTTATTTTTTTAAGATCGACTTAAAATCAGCTAGGGCTTATCGATATGGAAGTATTACTATTAGTCCTCCACCCTTTTATTTTAGATATTTCAATCTTAATGAGATAAAAAAACGTTCAGAAAACAAATACATAAAAATTTCTTTCCAAAAGCTTTTAGCAATAACACAAATGTCTAAATTTCTAACTTTAATCAAACAAAAAAGTTTTATTAACTTTTAAATTGAAATAGATCTAGTTTTATTAATCAAAGAAATAATTTCATTTGTGCTCATTATAATTTTTGGTCAAATTTAAAAAAAAAGTGAGATCGTAAAAAAAAATGGCAATGTGTCTAATACTGGATTGGTTTATTTTGAGCGCCAAAAGAAATGGTTACAGCAGCAGACTGATGACCCGAAAACCGCTTAGATCGCATTCTGGTCGGAGGAATAGACGACCTTAAGGTATTAACCTGGTATTACATAGGTATGCAATATCTAAATAGTTAGTTTCCTAAAAAAAAACGATATTTATAAAAGATGCCATCAATAACATTTCCCACCCCGACCTATATATAAAAAAAAACATTTTCCACTCCCAACGATATATAAAAACAACAAACAACACTCACGTAATCTAGTCTTCGTTATTAACCCTTCCCGACCTACTTCTATCTATGCTGCCTTCAGTTCCGCTATATACGCGCCCGGGACTGTAAGGGTTAATATTTTAAATGTGCACTGATTCATGCACAATGAATCGATGCAACACCCACAAACACACACACTCACATATATATAATATAATGAGAAATTAACCAGACAAAAAACAATTTCACCCTTAGCGAAGACATATGTTTTGTTTGACGTCTGATTTGATTTATCATTTTCTGAACTAGCCAGGCGAGATGTTTTTTGTTGTTGTTGTTTTTTTACATTTTTACCAAAACAAGAACGACAACCCTATGTTGTTGTTTTCTTTTAAATAATTTTATTATTGTTCGCAATTTCTTCCAAATTTTATTGTCGTCTGCTGATCACGCCATGATCCCCGTGAAACAATTCTTTTTTTTTTTTAAATAACTTGTTTGCACATAAATTAGACCGCCTGTCTTTGAACTTTGAAATATTTTGTGTGTGTGTGTGTGTAACCGTATATTCTGTTTACCGACATATTTACGTCGCTATGGGAACGGTTTATTGTGGATGTTTTATTTTTAAATTCCATCTTTAACGGAAAATATATGTTTGTTTAAAAATTAATAATAAAAACAAATTTGCAACTGCAACAACTTTGTCTCTAAAAGGAGTGTATTTCGTTGGAATCTCCATCTACTACCCCCCCCCCCCCCCCCACACACACACACACTTGAGTTGAATGCCAAACCAAGTGATAGTAGAAAGTAGTAAAGTACCAGTCGGACATAAATGATTCTTATGGCCGGTGAAGCTGTGTTTACCAGTATCTGTGGACACGGCATACAAGGGGATGCGTGACCAGCATAATGTTCATCCGCCTTTACTTTACCCCGAATAATGACAGGTACCCATCAGTGCTGGGTAGACTCAGGGACACCCTCCCGTCCCGGGAAAAAAATAATATAGCCTTTACCAGGATTCGAACCCAGGACCTTCGATACGCCAGCCGAACGCACTGCTGCTCGACCACAGTCAAGACCATCGTAAATACTTACGGTGGTCTTGCCAAAGTGCCCCCATAAACCACGTGGTGGAAGTTCTAAAAATAAAAAATAACGGATGTGACGAAGGTATTGTTTCGTTACTTGACTCAAACCACGGCGTTAAGCGTACAACGCTGTTAGCTTATGTATAAAATGAGCGGCTGTAATATGTAAGATGATAAATAGGATTGTCAAGAAAGCAAACCCTTCCACTTAAAAGCATTGCAAAAGCATCATAAAACAAATGCCTCAGTGTCGGTCAGTTATTCTCTATGATCCTGATAACAAATATATATGAAAATCAACATTTCTTTTTTCCCTTCTGTTTGGGAAACTCGCTCCTAATTCCCGGATACAAATTTCTTTTTATTTCCACAAGCTAATGTATGACGTCCAATGTGGCATTGCACTGATCTCACAATCCATGTGAACGATATGGCTACTAATACAGATCTTGTTTTAGCAATTCTTTTGTGACCCATCCCTTCCCTCATACTAAAAAGAAAAATTCTCGCAAGAAAATTCCATTCATGGTGTTTTCTATAACAGAAACATACGGTGATAGGAAACACCATTCGGACAGTACAAACTACAGGGTTATTTATCGAGACGGCCAGCGAGGGGCAAAACACGTTGGCACATAGTTATATATATATATATATTATATATATATATTTATTCTTGTATTGTAATAAAGGTCTTAAATAATACGTAAATCTGGTAGTTTTCGAGACTTGTCCTTTTATCACTCCTCTGAAAGGAAGAGATCCCTTGTCCTGTACGCTGGTCACTAAGAAATGTTATCTGACAACAAAAAACAAAAAAAAAAAAAAAAACAACAACAACAATAAAAAAAATAAACGGATAATTAGACATATTTGAAATGTAGTGAATTCTCAACTTCACTACAGTACATTCTCTAGACCATTACACGCATGGGTCGTAACTGCAACGTTTATAAGAAGAACAAATGTTCTAGGATGAAGGAGAAAGTAACTGAAAATCATTGATGCTAGAGCAATTAACAAAAGTTTTCGTCTTGTAATATAAAGTACACACGAACCTAAAATGTTTCTATTAAAAACTAAAAATACACAAAGTAAAGTACAATTCGGATTAAATTATTATAGGGCCGGCGAAGCAGCGTTCACCAGTTTCTGTGGCCACAGCTTACTAGGTGATTGTGGGGCCAGCGCAATGCACAACCGCCTTTACTTTAACCCAAATAATTTTATGGTCAGGTACCCATCAGAGCTGGGTAGACTCAGGGACACCCTCCAGATCCAGTCAAAATATCCTAATCTTCACCAGGATACGAACCCGGGACCTTAGTACGCCAGTGTTTGTTTTTTTTTTCTTTCTTTACATCAGCAGATGGTAAATCAGCATTCGTAAATGTTTAGAACTTTAACTTTTTAAAAAAAAGCGTAATTAGTCAACTTTCAGACATCGTGGACCTTTAGTTTCTGTGGCACGACATGACAGGGGATTGTGTGACCAGCACAATGCCCGAAACGTCTTTACTTTGCACCCAAGTAAAGTCAGCAGGATAGACTCTGGGGCACCCTTCCAGTCCAGGGAAAAAACAACATTAGCCTTCAAAAGGATTCGAGCCCGGGTCCTTCGATACGACAACAGCAATCGCGCAAACCACTCGACCACCCAAAATACCGTAAACGAGAAAGTTGTATTTTTGTTGTTATTGTATTTAAAATATACTGACCAGGGAGTCAATATCCAGGTGTGCGAGCTCACCTGTAGAAGTTCAAGACCTCCAACTGGTTTCACATCGAGCCACAGCCGTTTGCTGTCGTAGTACAAAAAGGTCTTGAATAGGACGCCACCATTTCGCCGTCCGTTGCACCGCGGACATTTCGGGAAGCCAGGATGTCTGTTGAGCTTTTGTAAAAATTCAGTAATAATTAAAGAGATAAAAATATATCAACCTCAAGCGTAAACGTTTTAACCTCTACCTCAAGGTCAAACTTCTGCATTTACTGTATTCAAATAGGTCAAGGTCATTGGTTGTTTATGGTTGTTTTTTTAAGCTACAAGGTAAAAAACGCCATACAAAGACCAAAGACAGCTGGCTAGTTCATTCAACCGGGCGTACTGTATCAATTACCATTACTTCTAATCAATGGGAGATGATTAAGTCGATCACGTGACCAGCCGGAGGAAACACAAATGCATTGTTATTAACATTTGGTGGACCAATGTATGAATTTGTTTCTGTTTACAAGTGGAACGGACCAATAGAAAAACCTGTTTTTTGTTTTTTTTAAAGCCCTTGTTTAGCATTATTCATATTGTGGCGACTGTTTGTGATAGATTTTATTAAGGTGATGAAGAGAAATAGAAGAGATTAAAATTATACATTACAATGAACTGACAAGCACAAACAAACAAACACACTAGCAGTAGCATACACAATACCAATGTAACGGCTGATTTAGTAAGTTATAATAGTATGAAGTAGTAATAATGCATAAAGCAAAAAAAAATGTAAATTAGAAATACAACCCAATAACAACCTGTTGCAAGGCTCAGATACACATAAGGACAAAAACACTTTCCTTATCCCTAATGCGGAGAAAAAATGCATAGATATAAGTACTCTTTCTTCCCGAGTGGCATCCGGGCATGGAAAGGGTTGCCTGAACAAACCAGGAAAACCAGTAACTTAACATCATTTAAAACATGAATAAAGATGCAAGGCTAGACTCGGTACACGGATGAGCGTAGGACGCAATAATAGATTTAATGTTGCTGCTGTTGTCTTTGTTACTGCTGTCAATAAAATTAATGACCTGTATACTACTGTATAGTAAAAACAAAAAATGATTTTGTTGTTAATAAATAGTGTTGTTTTGTTTGCTTCTATTAAATTCTCAGTTTGACGTAAAATTACAAAGCGATTTGATTCCATATCTAGTCATCGATAGATTAATTACATTGAGTTTGTTTATATATATTTATATATTTGTCCATTGACTTTAGACTCCTTGGCCGTTTGTTGGATCGGGACAAAAATTAAATACCTAAATTGGTAACGGCCTCTAAAAATTTGTTTTTATAATATATCACCAATTCGTTAATTTAAAATAAATAGATAAATGCATGACTAATGGGTCGTATTGCTGCTGAGAGTTAACACCCTTGCCCCCAATACAAGTCAATCTTATATTATGACTGACTTGTAAAAGGGGCAAGGGTGTTAACTCTCAGCAGCAATACGGCCCATTATGTTAAGGTAATAAACTGGAGAGCAATTAAAAAAATATTTAGAGTGACGTCCCTTTTAAAAATGCTTTCAAATTATGTGTTGTTTAGTCCTTCCTGGTTTTCCCTTCCGACGATTTGCACACTTCGCCAGTCTTTGAGGACCACTGGTACAGAAGTGCAGTTTGTACCAGTTCCTATGACCAAGGCAGTGAAATTGTGTGACCATCACCACGCACAGCCGCCTTTACTGCTTTATTTTATTTGTATTTTAACACAACATATATATATCTCGTCGGGCCAAATTTGACCCAGAGGCCGATGAAGCAGCGTTCAACAACTTCCGTGGCCCCGACATACCTAAGGGACTGTGTGAGCACTCAGCACAATGCCCAGACGCGTTTTGACTTTTCCCTAACTAAAGTCAAATATCCACCTGGAGCTGGATTGACTCAAAGACGCCTCTGGGAACCGGGCAACAACAACAAAAAAAAAAGGATTCGAACCAAGGACCTTCGGTGCGCTAGCCGAACGCTCTGCCACTTGGTCACACGTGCTTACTGACTTTGTTTCATCACTTCCGGAAGAAAAAAAATTCTTGTTTATAGCACGACTATAAAAAAGTATGGACAATAATTTTTTTATTTTTTTTTAAGCTGGGAAGCACAGCTAGTGCTAGAATGAAAATAAGAAAAATTGACATTAGCTGGTGCAGTCCACCTCCTCCATCCCCCCCCCCCCCCGTTTTATTTCCAGCCCCTGTCAATAAAACAAAAAAAGGACTGCCACCCTCAACCCCCCCCCCCCACACACACACACACCAATTAGTCTTCTACAGCTTGGCAGTACAAGTATAAATACAATTTAAAACAGAAAATACAGTCAAGTACAAGACTTAAAAGCTATTATCTAATCTATATATATACAGTGCAAGATATACAGAAGAGCTCTCTATGACAATACCGACAAACAACAACAACAATATTTATTTTGCCACATAGTACATAGGTACAATAAAGGCATAGTCAAAAACATAAGAAAATTATAGCATTTGTGAATATTCAATTGAACAATAATAGTAAAACCAATATTAGTAATAAAATGAAAGTAATAAAAAGTTTATTAATTAAAGGTATCCTAAAAGAAAATTCAGGGGGGATAATTTAGTTTATAACACAATTTTTTGGGGGAAAAAACTAACAAAGAAAAAAAAACAAAAAAAAAACAACAAAAAAACAACAACTTAATTTACTAACATAGACATACAGGTAAATCACTTTCATTAGACCTGCACGGCATTAACATAGTGAGAACAAACATTTTAGAAATCATTCACAATTTTTCTTGCGGCTTAGTATATTGCATTTCTTCTACGACTATCTCTCAATATCATAGTGACAAACCAGCAAGTTAAAATACTTAAACATTTCTAACCTTTTTCTCATTTTTTAAAAGCAGATACTAATATTTTTGAAAATATGCTTAGTTTTTTAAGTTCTTTTAGAGAGCTAGAATTAAGCAGTTCCGACATTTTTTCTACATTAGGTCTGTTATAGTAATATTTTTTTAGATACATTTTTCGTTGGGCATTGAAGTGCACACATTGGAGTAAATAGTGAAATCCATCTCCTATATCTTTTAAGCAAAAGGGACATAATCTTAAATTATAATCTATTCTGGAGTGGCGACCCAGTTCAACAGGGAAATTATTGTTACTTGTTCGTATTTTTAGTATATAGATAGCTTCTTTCAGATGTAATTTATTTAAAAAGGGTGGAGTATTTTCCCAGTCAGATTTATATTTTAGAGCGCTATATAATTTACCTTTATTGCTTATTTGCATACTCTCATAAAGTTCTTGTTTACTTTGATCATTTATACGTAAGTTAATTATTGATTTTGAAAGTTTAGTGTCTATTATATCTTGTTCTAACCAAATATATCCTAATCCTAGTTGTTCCAATTGTAACTTTATATTGGCGGACCATTTGCATTTTTCAACCAGGTGCTCTTTAAGTAAAATGTTATAAATTATTTTAGAAATCCTGCTTTCTTTGCCGGTCGCTATTTTGATCCAGAAGTGTAACATTCTTTTTTTAATAAATGATCTTATATAGAGTTTGCCTGTTTCGCCTAGTACTACATAATTTGGTGTTTTTTTGTTCAATTTTAAAATCATCTTAAAATATCTTAGTCTAACATTTTCTAAAATGTCACAATTTTCCATACCCCACAGTTCGCAACCGTAGGTTAGTATAGGTAGTACTGTTTGATCAAATAGATCAATTTGACTATCTATGGGCAAGCTTAGTGTATGGCATTTTCTGAGAAGATTGAACATAGCATTAGTACCTTTCATCTTACAATATTTCCTGTGTTCTGAGAAAGAACCGTTAGCTGAGAAGATTATTCCCAGGTATTTAAATTTAGAAACTATTTCTATTATATTATTATTTAGTACAAATTTCTGATTTCCTACCCTCCCCTTTCTACCGAATATCATTATTTTTGTCTTATCTTCATTTATGTTTAAGTGGTTCTCCTTGCAATAGTTACTGTAAATATTTAAGTTTTTCTGTAATTCTTTTGCGGTTTTAGCTAGGATTGTTGTGTCGTCAGCATATAATAATGTGAATATTTTTAGTAAATCTGCGTTGTTATCGTTGCTGATAGTTAAGCTACTTGCGCCTTTTAGTTCTAAATAAGAATCTAAGTCATTAATAAACATAGAAAATAATAGAGGGCTCAGATGTTCTCCCTCTCTTAGTCCTGCTTCGCAGTTAAATAACGGTGACAGGTTTGTATTTAATTTTACTGTCGATTTAATATCTCTATATAACCCCTGTATACATTTAAGGAAAATTCCATCTATGCCTATATCTAACATTTTCGCCCAGAGTAATTTTCTTTTAATAGACGGGAAAGCTCTTTTTAGATCAATGAATGCACAGAACAGTTTGTCACCTTTATTTTTTATTAAAAAGCTCAGCGCATATAGTATAAATGATGCTTCCGTTGTGGAATAACCTTCTCTAAAACCCATTTGATTCTCGTTTAATAAGTTGTGCTCTTCAAGGAACATCTCCATTCGTACATTAAGAATGGATGAGAATAGTTTACCTAAGCATGATAATAAGGCAATTGGTCTAAAGTTTTCGGGCTTTGCCTTGCTGCCTTTATTTTTATATATTGGACATATCATCCCTAGTGACCAGCTTTCGGGGAAAATTCCATCTTTTAGGATAACATTGAATAATTTTACGTATGTGGGTATCATTATAACCTTTGTGCATTTTATATATTCATTATAAATTTTATCGTGTCCGCAGCTTTTATTATTACTTGTTTTATTGATGGCTGATAACACTTCATTATATGTTATTTCACCATTAAGTCTTGTCGTATCTAAGTTAGGTGCGGTAAAATTGGTTTTTATTGGGTTCATGCAACAGTTGTCTGTCGTTTCGTTTTGGGATTTGAAAAAATGGAACAATTCGTCAATACTAATTTCATTATAATCTTCTTTTCTGTTTTTATCCTTTAGGATACGCCAGTATTCTTTTGGATTCTTTCCTTTCAGATTTTTTATTTTATTTCTCATTTTGTTTTCATATTTATTTATAGCGGTGTTCATTTCACGCTTGTAGTTTTTACTGTGTGTTTTTAAACTTTCTAGTGAGCCTTTGGTTTTAAGGGTACTATTCATTCTTCTTGCTTTTAGGTATAATCTTCGTTTTTGTCTACATATAAGTGTAAACCAGGGTTTATTTTTTCTTAGGTTATTTTTATCATTAGGGTATCGATTTGTGCCAAATATTTCATTCTCTTTCCTCTGCAAATTATTTGCCTCATTTTAATGATACGCCTGCGCTTTCCGGTAATTATCATCTTTTTTTCTAGTTGTTTTTTTTTTCTCTTTCTAACCTATCAGGTCGAAATTTCTCATCCCTTAAATATCATTACCATTGGTAACACTTGGTACTACATTTATTTTTTTTTTCTTTAAATAATCACTTCAACGGTTTTTCGTAAATGTAAGACAGCTGATTACACACACACACACAAACACTATGTTCGAATCTAAGTATTTTGTTGTTGTTTTGACGAGGTCGATGTTACGTCACCAGCTTTCTCGATGACGTCATGGGTTTTTGCGCTTTTCTCATTGCGTCATAAAATCGATGCTCCGGCGACGACTCAAAAGGGGCCTTTACTCCGAACTTGTTTATTAGGGCTAAATATAACTCACCGACGTGTTTTTTATATATATATTTTTATGCAATGACCGTACGCTCAGAGAGACATGGGCAAAGGTGGGGGGGGGGGGGGGGGGGGGGGAAGGTCGTGAAAACTATAAACAGATGCTCCTAGCTTGTCTACAATGAGATCTGGATCCGTAACAATAATAAGTGAAAGTATAGAATGTAACAGGGCCAGTAAATGACAGAGCCGCCTAGTCCAACGATTAGGGCAGAGTGACCTCGCGTACAGTAAAAAAGCACATTGTTCGTGGGATGCCCGGATATTGGGAAAGAAAATTAAATATCTTTGATTCTTGAACGTTATCGTATATCTTATCTTATGTATTACACACGCTCCGTCTATAAAGAAGATTATTGCGTCGTACGCTCATCCGTGGTCTGAGTCTAGTGTTGCATTTTTATTAGTGTTTTAAATGATGTTAAGTTTTTTTGAAATGACGACAGGTACATAGATAGTAATAATAGACTTATACCTTTATTTGTTTGCCAGCATCTGAACCCGATTCATTTGATATTCAGACTTCTATGGTTACACAAACGCACTGGATAGAATCGGGTTATAATTAGGGTTAGGTTAGTGTGTGTGTGTGTATATATGTGTGTGTGATAATCAACTACCTCTACATGTTTGGGCATTTGATCGCAACGGACTCAATGATTGGTCAATTTTATCACATTCGTTTGGTTTGAAAACACGTTAAGCTCGGGTGTGTGAATAGTGCGTAAGTGCACATGGCTTCAACATGACAGGAGAATGTGTGTCCGGGACAATGACCAGCACTTCATACTACAAAACAAAATCGATTTTGGTGACAGTTTGAGTTCCCCCCCCTCCCCCCATGAATCTAAAAAATAAAATTCTCTGAAGTGCTCTTGCCTTACATGTCAGCTAAGAGTTCATCACGTGACATAAAGAAATTATTTAGCGTAATTAGCGCACCTAATGCCGTAGCGTGCCCCCTACCCTAGTCAGTGCCGAGATTTGACGTCCAGGCTTCCTGCACGATTCCAGCGCAATTACCAAAAACAATTTCTTCTAAAGTCATACATTGTAGCAAAACCTTTAGTGGGAACAAAAAAAAAAGACAACAAACAACAGAAGTTATGAAAACTACGAGTGTCATAAAACATAGTTTTATTGTTGTATACAACAAAAGAAAAAGGAGATACTAGAGCTAGTTTTGTTTGAAATTATATTACAAAAACCACAAGGAACGGCTAAACACTATAGCTTTTCAACACTACGAGAAATATAACAAACATATAAGACATCACAAAACTTTAATGGAAGATTTTTTTTTTCAGAGATGTAGACTAACCTTTGTGTATATTTGTATAAATTAGCGAAAATATGTCGGTGTCAATTTTAACAAGTGTCAGCCGTAAGCAGACATTCCTACTTAGAATTTCAATAACATGAGAAAAATATCGTTATTTGGGCCGAAAATTTGTAACAGGTGTAATACATTTTTTTTTCTAAAACTTGCATTATCATAATACTGTAGTCTAGTTACTACATATTTAAAATATTCCATCAAGACGGCTGTACATAATACGGGCCACACAATCACCTAGTATGCCGTGGCCACAGAAACCGGTGAACACTGCTTCACCGGCCCTATGGATCAATTCGGTCTACAGGTACTTAACTACGTAACTTAACTTTTTTCTTTTTTTTTTTTTTTACATTTTCAATATGTAGCTTGAAATTATTTTGCCTAAATATGATATTAGCTTCGCTCACTATTTATGTAGAATGTAGACTATATAATTTTGGCCTAATAATGATTTTCAATTTCGCAAGCCATTCATTATTTTTTTCTTTAAACTCTGACCTTTTATCTAAATTCGAATCGTGTTTGCGCAGACATGATCAATTGACATATATAATTGATGTGGCAAGTGTTTCATTCGCTAATGACGCATTTTAAAACTTGAGCCTAAGAAATTATTTTGATTTTTCATCTCCGGGTTTCAGTTAATTTGTTTAATTATTTTTTTTTTTATATTATGGAAAACATTTAGAAATTATTGTCTGATACAATAATAAGTTACAGTTCTACAGTTCTAATGACCTCTAGATCTAGTAATATGTAAACCAATTGGGGATGGGGTGGTGGTTGGGTGGGTGGGGCGGACGGGCGGGCGGCGCCACGGTGGTGGTGAGGGGGGGGGGGTGTTCGAAATTCATCACTAATTAGTTTGTACATATTTATATCAACATCTTTGCATTCAACTTTGCATTTGGTGCGAATGTCTGGAGGGGGAGGGGGGGTCATATGAAGATTCTTGAATGCCCCTCTTGAACTTTCAAGAACGCACCGTCGAAACTAACAGACGGGGTTTGGCAGGGGGTGGGGGGTGGGGGGGTGTTGGGAGAGGTGCGCCTGTGATGAAATTCTTCAGATAAAAACCCGTTGCACAAACAACCTGCCCCTTGCAATGAATCGCGTCATCAAAACAATGTGTGTGTTTGTTTCGTTTCGTTTTTTTTTTTTTTTGTTCTTGTTTTTTATTATTATTTTGTTTTGTTTTGTTTACCCTGTGGTCATGACGACGGGGGAATTCCCTGCAAGCGGCGAAAAAAAAAAGACCACAAATAAAAAACAAAAACAACAACAAAAACAACTTTGTTTACAACTACGCGTCAAAAATGTGGTGATAAGCATCGAACCCTTTCTCTACAACACTCTTCGACTTGAAGGATCTCTCTGACACTAGCTTGAATCTTTCTTCATTTCGGGAATTAAGCAAATCTTAGTTATTTTTAGTTGTTTATTTATTTTTTGCCTTTTCTAGTAAACAAGGCTTACATTTTTTGTTCCAAAGACTTAGAGAAATGACACGAATGATTTAAAAAAAATAGATTTATGTTCAGAATATTCTCAGCTTTGTTTTAAAACTTTAACTCCACTTTAAATCTAAATATGTTATTCAAAAACAGTTTCTGTGGCCACGGCATTCTAGGGGGTTGTGTGGCCAGTACAATGCCTAACCGCCTTTACTTTTCCCAACTAAGGTAATGTACCTATCAGGAGCTGGGTGGACTCAGGAACACCCTGCAGAGCTGAGAACAAATACTAGACTTTACCAGGATTCGAACCCAGGACCTTCGGTACGCCAGTCGAACGCGCTGCCGCTCAGCCACAATGTCATAGAAGGTGCTTACTATAAATGTTTAGATAACTTTAACAAATATTTTAGTCAACACACATAATCTATAAGCCTGAATTAAATATCAGTAAAATAGGTCTTTAATGCATTTTAGCCACTGATCTATATAAAAAAAAATGGGATTAGCCACGGAAGTAACATTCTTGATGCCAAAAAACAATAGGCTTTCACGTGACTTTCACTTATATAAAAAAAATTATATTTCCCAAACACTGACCTGTAAATACATTTCAAGTGACTTAGACTTCCTATTTATCGTATAGCTTCGTTCTGATTATATGTAGTTTATATCTCGCTTATATGGATAATTGAATAGTGTAAATGGTGTAATATATTCTAGACTCAATTTGCGCATACAAATCGCATAATAAAGCAGTGATTTTATCACTCTAATGAAAATACAGTACTTAGACATTGGATAAATCTTTTTTATAAAAGATATCCTAGACCAGGGATCTGCAACCTAAGGCATGTGTGCTAAATTTGGCACGCAGAGTGATTTTCGATGGCACGCGAGAGACCTCCAAGAGGTGTTTTTTAATTTTTTTTAAAAGACAACATTTTTCGGTTCTGAATGAGGAAAAGTGACCGTTAAAGCCGATATTTCTGAATGATATAGCGACACATTTCAGTGAGTTGAGCTTGCATTTGCAAGGGCCACTGGAATGAATTTGCATTGAAAATGGGCATATCTTGACGTGAAATCAATTACAAAACATTTAACTACATGTGCATCCCACTATTAAGGAATATATTAAGATAGATAGTTGGGGTTTTTCAGAAATACATCGAAGCACTTTAAGCGGAGTTTTCTAATCAAAGGCAAGACTTTCAAATGCATCGGCACATTCTTTTCATAACTGGTTTGATATTTCTACAACCTTCTTAGATGTACATTCTTTTTTTACGTGGAGGAATATTGGCGATTTTAAAATGCAGCAATTTGTGTTTTAAACATTTAAAAAATTGGAATCCCAATGTGTGCAGTTTGGGATAAAAATCTGGAAGGTAGCTGCTTAGAAAGTCATCTGCTATTCTCAACTGCCAGGCATTCGCTCTTTTACTCTCAGCTTTTCGTTAAGCTTGCACATGTGAACAGATTTTATTGAACATGAAAGCTGTTTTAAGCAAACAAAGAGGTCACCTAAACTTGACCGATCATCAATTGATATAGACTAATTACATTTAAATGAGCTTTTATGCTCATCGTTTTTAATTAAACATAAGCTTAATATAGGCTAAGTATTTCTAAAACAAAGTTATTTGTATTATTAATTTAGAAACATAAGCGACTTATTTAATAGCACTATATTATGTAATTTCTATAATTATTAATGTTTAAAATATAAACTCCTTCAAGGGACAAACAATTAATGCAGGAAATGTTTTTTTACAAGAGTATAACTAAAATTATTTTAATCCTCTAATAAATAAACTTTGTAATGAATACCATGATGTCGGATTTATATAAAGAAATAATAATTAGTCAGTAATATTTGTTATATTACAAAACATAACTAGTTTTGGATCCATATTGATGCAAATGTGGAAACTTTTTTTTAACCCGTTTCATTTTAGCTAATATTTCTCTTTTTTTTTCTTTTTTTCTTTTATAAAGAATAAATGGCTTGCAATTTATATGTTTGAAATGATCAAACTGTACAAATTATATAAATAGTATATGACTAAAGAATTTATATGTATTTTTTTAAACATTACATTAACTACCCAGTTTGTATGATTACTACGTATCTATACCTCTAAACGATAATATTTTGACTATTTTGGGCTAAATTAAAGGACATCTCAGTTGAAAAAAAAAAAAAGAGATCTAAATAAATACTCAGGCTTCCCTACACCACGTGTGAATCTTTCGCCTTGTGCAAATGGGTATACACAATGTTGGGGAAGTCTAGTCACCCCCTCCCCACCCCTGCTAGTGCTTGTCGGCTCTCTGATTTCAGAGGGCGGTCAAATTGGCACCAGCGTGGTCAGTTTGGCTGGAGGCAGCAGTAGGGACAAGACACACGGTAGCGGTATGTTGTCCGAGCCTTGCGAGACTAGGAGCTTGCTCAATTTTCTCGTAGTGGCTCTCATATGGTCGGCCTGGACTACAGCTGGTCTGCACTCGGCTTTCATGCTTGACGTCAGAGTAGATCTAATTGTGCAGAGATCCAAGGATCAGTGACGTTTGCCAATACCATGTAAACCCAAACTATACAAGCCTAGAAGGCCCACAGGAGAGGCAAAGAGTTTATGAGCCAACGTGCCTCCTAAAGGAAAAGCAAAAGAGATTTATATATAAATAGCATCAGCAGGTGTTACATCAAGGTCCCTATCTTGACTATCAAATGATAATGTTGAGACAATAATTACCATAAATATGTAAGTAAAGTAATAAAATATTGTATTTGCTATAAATGCAAATGAAAAGGGTGATAATCACAAAAACGTACATTTTGTATTAAGCACTTTAACGATTTTATCTATAAATCCCCTTTGCTTTTGGCCGTGGTCTTGCTGCGGAGTTAAATTAATGGTGTTAAAATAAAAATTGTTACAAAGTGTATTAGAGCAGGTTGACTTTTAGGCTGTTGGCACGCTGAATGATTTAGAAATCCTAGTTTGGCTCACTGTTAGCAAACGGTTGCCGGCCCCTGACCTAGACAAACAATCAGCTATATAAGATCTATACAATTTTATTTTGAGACATGTACACGCGTATAACAATTTAATTTGTGAACAGGGGAAGAACATTAGACAAAAAAGCACCACACGAATTATGTTGGAAAACATAGGATTGGCAGCGCCGATAACCCAACCTTATTACACGAATTTTGTTCAAATTCCATAAATTTAATTCAATGATGGGTACAACGGGGTGGGGCAGGAGGCTAGGTCGAAGGAAATGGAGGGAATACCCAGAAGATGTTATTTTTCAATTCCTTCGGATCACACTTCCTGTTGGGAATTAGTTGTACAACTTGTTACACCGTCAAGTTAAAACGTTATCTAATCAAGGAAACCGTTACTGTAAAAAAAAAAAAAAAAAAAGATACAATGTAAATTGTGGGCTCTGGTTTAAAGAGTTGTTTGTTTAAAGTTCCTGGTTTAAAAAACATAGAAAATTATTAATAGACGAGTTTTGATTTGGGGGCATTCAATGTCCCTTCCGCCCACTAATTAAGGTCAATGCTTCTCAAATTGGGTGCCTGGGTTTCCGGGTCATAAAGTTAGGGGGGGGGGGGGAAGGGGGACTCAATTTGATTTTTTGTTAAAGTGTATTAAGTGAGTTCGAATGAGAGAACTTTAAATGTGAGTACAAAACGGTTTCGATTGCTAGAGGAGAGGTGGGAGAGGTCAAAGTTGAGAACCACTCACAGTTTGAGATTATTCTGCTTCCTCATTTCACACGAGTTGGTATTTCCCGGAAGTTATTAGTCAGGGAAGGTGGGTGGGGGTGTATCTTTTAAGGTTATGCTTTTCGGTCATAGAAACGTCCAAGGCTCGAATCTTGCATGGTGATAGTTTAGCCAGTTGGTTGTTGTTGTTTTTTTTATTCTGCTTTAAGCTTACCAAATAGGGAATCTAAATCGAATGTTTTGATACGAGTTGTGATGGGCCACGAAATCCTCTTATTAAACATGGCTATATTAACTGGCTAACTGTTGCATTTACAAACCAATGGATTCTCAAAATGACAACGGCAAAGCGGTAAGACTCAGATTGTGTGTGTGTGGGGGGGGGGGGGCAGCCCGGGGGGGGGTTGAACCCACTCTATGGCCCACGTACAGTGAGTGGCGTGATGTCCAGAGATCAGAATTTGATACGGGGGACAGTAAGCTCAAGTTCATTGTTCGCTTTCGCATGGCAGATATAGACAATTAGCGCATCACCGCCGGTGCACACAAAATACGGTCAAACCTGAAGTGTGTTCAGTTTCAGCACTAATCTCTAAAATCTCTGGAACATTTAATTCCTGCACGTTCAGAGTAGCGCCCCCCCCCCCCCCCCGTCTGTTCTCTGCCCCTTCCGACCCTCCCCCACACCCCACTCCATTAAACGATTTATCTGACCACCGGCGAGGTCGAAAACGACAGACACGTGAATGCCTCTCCCCTCATCAACAGACACTCCCCACCCCCTTGGCACCCTTCGCTACAGAATTCCACCCCAGCCCTCGTTCATTCACACAAAACACTTTCTGTGTGTATGTTGTTGTTGTTGTTTTTTGCCATGGTCGCACCCATCCCCACTCTCCCCTACCAACCTTTTTTTTTTTTAATTTTTTTCTAGCTATTCATTTTTTTTTACTGCCCCTTGACATAATCGCAACAATTTTGACGCCCTGTTCATATAGGCACCCTCCCTCCACCCCACTCACTCAACCGCCACTCACACCAACGCATGCGCACACTGAATCTCCTCGTGAGTCGTCGCGTGATTACCCGAACCTCCCACCTCCCCCTCCCACCGTCTACCCTCTCCCTAAACAAAGCGAGGCATTTAGTGTCCGCGGTCTGTCCATGACAAGTGACGTAACGAATGGAGCTGGCCGGGGGGGGGGGGGGGGGCGGCCTTCGAGTGTCGGAGCTTGGAGATATTAGGGGAATGTGGAGCTGCATTCAATGATACAACTACTTATACACACACACACAAACACACACTTAGCCTATACACAAACACATACACACATACAGTCACATACTAATACAAACTCATATGTACTAACACATATACACACACATACACACACAAACATGCCGATACGTTGAATGCATTCGGAGCTTGTCGTGAGAAACAGTTGACTTCTATTATTGTGGCACTAGTCATTAATATTCTTAACCAGATATTCCTGATATAGGTCATGGACAAAGATTGACCTCTCCTAGAAGAGAGGTCTTTGATAAATGTCGACTTTCATCAATTATTGGTCTTAAAAAATATCTTATATGTTACAGGCGTTCCTTCTATAGAGAAGATTATTTCCTCATAAGATAATCCTAAGATTGCATTTTGAATACGATCTCAAATGATGTAATAATTTTGCATTGGATTTTCCTAGTTTGGTCAGGCAACCCATTACATGCCCCGGATGCCACTCGTAAAAAAAATTATATTTGAAATGTGAACCTGACTATGGTATTGGTCATCTGGTATAGTGTAGAAATCAACAACATGAAATAATTACTATCCTGAGTGTTCAATAGGTTTGGTAATCTTTCAGACTGTGCGAACTGACTGTACACAGGACTACCAGAGTAGGATTTGAAAAAACTACAAAGGGTCCAAAACATTGGCTGCAAAACTTGTTATAAACAATGAAAGAAACTCAACAACATGTTCAAAGAAGTTGCACTGGCTACCTATAACCTATAACACTGAGAATATAATTCAAAGTTCTGACTATGCTCTATAAGAGCCTTCATGGTCAATATCCATAGTACATGATTGAACTACACACATCAGAGAAAAACAGGACTGCAGTTAAACAGGACTGCCGTTAAACAGGACTGCCGTTAAAACAAAATTCATCAACAACTCAAGATACCAAAAGTAAAAAGAAAAACATGTGCAGCTCGCTTAAACAGCGTTGTGGCAGCTCCCTTATACAGCGATGTGGCAGCTCCCTTATACAGCGTTGTGGCAGCTCCCTTATACAGCGTTGTGTCAGCTCCGTGGTGGAATGAACTTCCAAACACAATTAAACATGCAGATAATATTGACATTTATAAAAGAAAATTAAAAACATACTAATTCGATCTATTTTAATAGTATGTGGTGAATGTAAAGTGCATTCGAAGACTAATTGTTATGAATAGCGCTAAATAAATTATATAATTTGTACAAATGTGTAAATGTATCAAGTACCTTGACTCTTGTTATTATTATTGTTATCATTATAATGGCAATAACTTTAATGTTATACCTCATGGTAGGGTGTTGTCTGCAGCAGAAGGGTTAAGTACTGGGAAGCTATCAGGTGAATGAGGAAGTCCCGTCTCGAAATATATATGAAAACCAGTTGTGGCAATAGTACATTCGTTGATGGAGTCTGTTAGCTATTTTGTCATATTACATTAACGGATTAGTTTCTGCCCAGACAATAAGTATGTTTATTTATTACTCTCCCTCCCCCCCCCTCCCATCCCCATAACATATTCTCTCACACACATTCACAAGATTTTTTTTTTTTCTTAGATTTGCGGGTTAGACATTAAGTTCATAAACTTTCTCACTCTCGCTCCCCACCTTATCTCTCTCTCTCTCTCTCTCTCTCTCTCTCTCTCTCTCTCTCTCCCTCTCTCTCTCTCTCTGTGTCCACCTATCAGTTAGCTACAAACTTCTAGTCAGACTCATACAGCAAACCAATAAGTCCAGTGCTTTGCAAATATAAACTATAACTCAACCACAACCAAATGAGGTGACCTATTCTTTTCTTTTTGGTATTAAGAGTGCAGTGAATTATTGCCCCCCGGAAGTCACATAAACAAATATGGCATCATGGGAAAGATGAGATTAACACAAAAGACTGACAAACACCAAAAGTAAAACATTATTAGGGCATTAATGAAGGCAGGCTGTTGCACAATGCTTATCCTTTATCCGGGTCCTTATAAGTTTTTTTTCTGAACAAGAAGTTTTTGACCTTTTAGGATTCAAGATGACATCAGTTCACGCTTGTTTCGGTAAAACCCGTCTTTTTCTACTTTCATTTTTGGCTTTCTCTTTTTACTAGGTTAGGATGAGGATGATTTCTAACCAGTTTATGTGGCCGTGGGCTACAAGGGCATTGTGTGGCCGGTACAAGTCTCAGCTAAATGTTCTGTCCTGAAATGATATCTGGTATCCTTCAAAGCTAAAGACATCCTAAAGACACAGAAATGACACATGCAGTAATCGGGATTCGAACCTGATTACGCTTTATAGCTGGACCACTGCGTCTCCTTATAAAATAAAAAATGGAAACAAAATATCCAAACGCATTGTCAATAGTGCTGTTTCTCTTCCAGAATTGCACTAAGAACATATCATATATAATAACATTCTACATTTAGTGAGATACACTTAAAGTATAGAGGCATGAAAGATGAAAATGCCAAGTCCGTGAGACTCTGATTCCAGGAAGTCAGAGTGGAACTTGAGTACTGCGCATGTCTTGACCTACATAATACGGACAGGCCGTAGCGCAGACGGTTGGAACTGATTGTGCACTCTTGTATTGAAATTTGAAACAATTTCAGAAATAGAACTAAAAATAGATTTTTAAAATGCTATAGGTGTCTGCTACAGAGGTCTTGTAGACCTACAAATGTCTGCTACAGATTTCTGCTACAATGGTCTGCTATAATTGTCTGCTATAAATGTCTGATATAGATGTCTGATATAGATATCTGCTTTATAGATGTCAGCTACAGATGTCTGCTTTTATTTTTTTATTTTTTTAGAGTTCTCCATATTGGCCTTTTGAGTGTGTACAGAAAATTAAAAAAAAAAGACTCCACGTGGTTATATCACGTGGCTGAGAGAACATTCACTTATGGAAGTCCTGGTCGAATGGGCGGGGCTACAGAGTCAGCCAGGAAATTGCGATCACACACGGAGTTGAATTACCGACGTGGCATGACATGACATGACATGGCATGACATCTCGCCATCAATAATACCGTGACATGAAACATTCTCATAAGAGATCGGGGGTTTCAATTGTTATGGTTCCACCGAAATTGACTTCTGCGTTGGAGAGTTCTCGGCTTCCGGGTCTGCGTCATTCCGAAGGCGTCGCGCGCCGAGCCGAGAATAGCTTCGGCGTCTCCGATTTACCGAAACAAAGCCGAGGCGCATGCATACACGCACACTCTCAATGGCACTAAATCTAACGCACGTGAAACACTCGTTTAATCTGAAATTAATAGTCTGTGTATTTAATATCTGATAGTGTATTGATCACAATTTGAACTTTAAGACCTTCAGATTTCTTAACATTGCAAATTTTAACTCTTCATTCCATACAATATAGATCTTGTTACTTAGTTGATTTTCTAAAAGACTATAATAAGATGGACCGTTTGCTTTGGTATTTCTGCTCTTTGGTGGCTCGGAAACTTCTGTACGTAATTTCCCGATCTCAGACTTTTGTAGACTTCCAGTTTGTTCAATGCAGGGCTGTGGAGTCGGTAGATAAATGTTCCGACTCCAACTCCAACTCCGACCCCTCATTTTTTTGTACTTCCGACTCCAACTCCGACTCCGACTCCAGGTACCGAAATTTCCTCCGACTCCGACTCTTCGACTCCATCTCCGACTGATAAATGGTAGATAAATGTTCCGACTCCAACTCCGACTCCGACTCCTCATTTTTTTGTTATTCCGACTCCGACTCCAGGTACCCAAAATTCCTCCGACTCTTCGACTCCGACTCCGACTCCACAGCCGTGGTGCAATGGTTATGATTCTATCAAAGACTATAAGAAGATGGACTGCTTGCTTTGGAATATTTTAAATTTTCATGGGGGGGGGTAGCTTTTTTTTTAGCCAATGAGAAACGCTAACCTCTTCGTGGTGCGATTCAAAATAAAACCAATCAAAAAATGTCTAACGAGTAGCCAATGAAATGAATGATATTGATCTTTAAAAAAATGCTGAGTAAGTTACCAAACAGTTACTCAGTGGAGTCTCCCGCATACTTGAGATCCGAGCAACAGCTGATTATAGATTATAGCGCACCAGAGGAGTATCATCCCATGATCACCACGGACCAATCAAATGCATTTTTAGTTTCTGAGTTCATTTGCACCCGTTGGTTTGTCAATAATTAATCAATCATTGTTTTTCAGCAGAAATTACGAAATGTTTCCGGAACTTTCTCATGCCCTTGACATTTTTATCTTTGGCATTGGCTTGTACGTCACTTCCGGCAAAAATATCGCATTCGCTTTAATGAAATCCTGTCTCTGTAAATCAACTCGACTTTTTCGATAATTAGACAATTACACAACCACGTATTCTAGTGCGTCACTTCTGCTCAGTACAAATAAGTCTAAAAATGTATATCGGTTTTTAGTTTAGGAAGTGGACCAAAGTCTAAAAAGTTTAGGGAAAAGTTAAATTATAAAAGTATAAGAAATATACACAGACAACATAATTAGAGAATAATGCAAGAAGTCAAAATAGTGAAGGGATTAGATCAAAGTTTAGTATCTACAAAACTAATAACTGATCTGTAAATGTATAGGAAATATTTCTGAAGTAATACAACTATAGTTTCTCCAGTCATGAAAGTCTAGGAAATATGTCCTAAGTCATAAAATTATAATGTCTTAAGTCATAAAAGTCTAGGAAATATGTCTTGACAAGTCATAAAATTATAGTTTCTCAAGTCATGAAATTCTAGGAAATATGTCTTGAGTCATAAAATTATAATGTCTTAAGTCATAAAAGTATAGGAAAATATGTCTGAAGTCATAAAATTATAGTGCCTTAAGTCACAAAAGTCTTTGAACTATGTCACAGACACACTCAGACACTAGTGCAGACACAGAGAGACAAGAGGACGAAGTGTCTCGCTATTGATGTTTTTGTCTACGTAAGAAACAAAAAAAAAGAAGAAAAAAAAACTTTGGCGTCTGCTTACGTCATCGAAGGGAGAGAATTAAGCAACAAAACTATAGTTTCCGTTTTATTTCATTAAAATATTTATTTTTACAGGTCAGTGAGTCTCAATCTACCCAGAATTCCACACACAGCGCGTCACCCTGCATCTGATTGGATGAAAGAAAAGTTTTACAAATTTATTTATATAAAAAGGCAAATAGCGATGTAGCAGAGAATGCCTTGATGAGGAACATTCTCAATGATAAGCTTCTTGTTCTTTGTTAAGCGAGCTTTTGTTTTTAGGTTTGACGTTTAAGGGTCTGTTTAGTAATCTTTGAGATTCACTGATATTGGTAATCATTGTACAGAAATTCGGTCCAATATTCTACAACTACATTCCCTGAAAAAAAAAATTAAACAAAGACGTGAATAAATCGATATAGAAAACAAAAAAAGTAAAATTCATTTTCCTACTTTCTCAGAAAACATGTCCTTGAGATTTTAATAAATGGATTATTGATTTTTTAAACACATTTTTTTAAAGTGTAAGTAAATTATGAACTTTACATGTCCTTGGAAAACCCACGCATTCGATCAACTTGCTCAATGATTATAGAAAAATTATTAAAGTATTTGTAATGATCTACTTTTTTAAAATTTCATTAAGCAAAGAAGAAAACAAATACATGGACACAATTTTAATTAAAATCGAAGTTATGGTTAGTTTTGTAGAGTTCGTTTGCTTGTTGTTGTTTTATAAAAATAGATTTGTAAGGTATGAGAAATTGAAATACTTTGTGGATACGTGATTTGCTCAATGAGTTTTAGCGCTGTAAATTTAATTGTATGTACGCTTATCACAGAATTACAAGCATCTTGGTATCCCCCATTTGCAATGGGATGTATATAGAATGTTCAGCCATTTACGAATCTACAAATGGGTCTCTATTAGCTCCCATTATTCCAATCCGCAGCCATTTTAATAAATTCAGTTCTTATTTCATCTTACGATTTACATGGTGTTTATTTCGGGGCACGGGGGCCGGTTCGTCTGGCGTACCGATGGTCCCGATGCGTCTGGAGGGTGTCTATGAGTCTACCCAGCTCTGATGGGTACCTGACTTTAGTTTGGGTAAAGTAAAGGCTGCTTGGAATTGTGCAGGCCACACAATCCCCTCGGCCACAAAAACAGGTGAACGCTGATTCACCGGCCCCATGAATCAATTGGGTCCGACGGGATACTTTATTTCTATAAAAGAAGAAACGATTGCGTCCTACAAATGACCATTGTTTGAGTCGAAGACTACTTATACATCTGCGACTACAATTCACACCGAGAGCGCACTGAGCATGCTAAATTGAAGAAGCGCTATTAAAATTATCATCATCATTATTATTATTTTAATAAGTGTTTTAGATGATGTTAAGTTGTTGTTTTCTTGAGGGCCTACAATTGAGGATATTCTGTCCCAGAAATACCCATTAGTCCTGTGTTCTATGTAGGAGATTCGAACTATTTTTCTCATGCATTTATTTTCAAACGCCTGCAACTTCTTTTCAGTTGAAAAAAACATTATAACAAAAATCAAGAGGCGCAAACTGACATGGTTCGGTCATGTTCTGCGGCACAATAGCCTGTCAAAAACAATCCTCCAGGGCACTGTAGAAGGTGGACGTCGGAGAGGCCGTCAGCGGAGATGCTGGTTTGACAACATAAAAAATTGTACTTGCAGTTGACTCAACTATTGACAACCGCTCAAGATTGGCAAAAATTTAGAAAGAGGACTGCTGATGTGTCCATTTGCTCCCCCCCCCCCAATGACCACAGCGGTCAAGGGATTGATTGATGATGATGAATGTTTTGAGATAAACCTTAAATCTATCCATCTATTGTATTTATTTATTGTATGGAATGATTGTTACAAAAACATAATGTTTAGGGCTTGGTTAATAAGAAATTGAATTATTCAGCCGGGACATATAGTGTCTTTATCATCGTGTTGGGTTATTTACTTACCAAAGAGTTATGAGTATGATTGCTTTTTTTTTTAAGCAGCGCGCCATAAGTAATTTAGTATCTTAGTATCGTGTATCATTTAGTATCATGCTGATTTCACGGGGCTGTGTATTCGGCTAGCCTACCTAAGGCCCCCGAGTTCGAATCCTAGTGACGGTGTAAATTTGTTTCAGGGTCTGGGAGGGTGTCCATGAGCCGATAGGTATCTGACATTTAGTTTGAGAAAAGTAAAGGCGGCTGTTCATTGTTCTGGCCGCAAGATCTCCAAGCAGGCCCTGAGCACAGACACTTGTGAACGATGTTTCTCAGACCCTATGGATCAAACTGGTCCGCGGGGAATTCTTTACTTTATTACAGCATCCCAAAACATACAAAATGGCAGCTGTTTGCCGTTAATGTGTTTTTTTTTTCTGAGGTGGTGATGAAATGTTTCGTTATTGTTGACGTCATTAAGCGCCCTCCTCTTCCTGTCGCAGCCTCGTTTAATGATGCAACATGTCATTGGCACGGATTACATTAATGTCACCTCCCAAAACAGTATATTAAAGCGGGCATTGTCATCGTAGACAATTGACGTTGTCAACAGAAGGCGTACATATCTATCTATCTATATGCTAATGCAAAAACATTTGGGGACAAACACAATAAACACCTGTGGAATGTTTCTGTTTTGGGCAGACGAGCATAAGATGATGTAACATCCCATTAGGAATACTCTTGGTTCGTTTAAAATGTCAACGTTATGACTTAAGCTATCATTATTATTTAGGTTAATGATGTAATAAAACAAATCGAAGATGTAATGGGAAGAGAGAACAGCCAACATTGAAATGAAAGGTACTCCATCGTTGCTGATATTTTGGAGTCGAAATTTTCAAATTTTTCAAGTTTGTAACACCCCCAGAACTCTTGCATCATGTATCTTCGGCAAATTCGTGCGATATTCTTAAGGTATCCAAGTTGTATTCTAGTTATATGGAAGTCGGTTCTTTTTTTGTTCATTCTGAAAATGTGTTCCATTCAACGTCATCGCTTAGTATTCCCATCTTTGTCTCACTTGTTTTGTTTTAAAATTGTGTTGGATCAGTGTATGCCCTTGTGAATCTACTAAGATATCTTGTGGTGATTCAATATGATTCATCCTTAATATTAGGCCTACTCTTCTACATCCCTTCTACAAGTCATTGCTAAGGTAAGCACATAAAAAAAAAAAAACTATTTTGGCATTTTGGTAATTCGTTGAGCCTTGAGTTAAAAGCGCCCAAACTCTGAACTCTGAACTTCGAATCTTTGGAGCTCTTCATACGAAGGAACGGATTTCCCCGAAAAACACAGTTATTTTTACACCTTTAAAAAAATTCTGATTAGATTCGAAACCTTGAATCTAAAAAGACCCCAAAAAATAACAACACATTTTAAACTAATTATTGTCTTTAAAGCTTTATTGCTGGTTATAATACGTAACAACATGAAGCAACATGGAGCAACATGGAGCAATACTTGCTGGAAGTCGTTTATTGTGAATTGTTAGTAGGATAGAGCTTCTCTCACATTGGGTTAAATAATCTCTTTTCTTAATTGCAATTTGCTTTTATTTATTTTTATTAAAGTAATCTCCTATTCGCCCCCCCCCCCTTTCTGTAAACGGTTAAGCAAGTGGACAGGCGAAACATACTTGACCTTGCTTTCTGAACTCATTTCGGACACGACTGAAAGGGGCCAACCCAAGGTTAAGCTCCCCGGGGCGCTAGGGTGCCGAGACAATGTCAAAAAAACAACTACAACAATAAAGTAACGCCACTGGAAAACACCACCACCGTTTGGATATTGTCTGTCAGTTTTCGTCCCAGACTTATTTTCTTTGGGGGGGGGGGAGTAGAGGGGGCGTTCAGAATGACAACAATAGTTGACCTTATCGGCGCTGTGACCTGTGGCTAGTTAGCCAACGAACTGGTTACCCGGGACGCACGTGCCCTTAATGCCCATTTACCGTTTCCGTTAATGCACTCGCTCCCAATTTATACCAAGAGGTGATGTAGTTACAAAATGAGTAAATGCAGACTGGGGGAGGGGTGGATTGGGGTGAAGCGAGGGAGTTCTGGCGAGGGGGGGGAGCTTGGCGAGAATGGGGGCCATTTGTGATGTTCTTTATTCACCTTACTGAATCAATGTGTCAAATAGAAAATAATATTACATTTTCTTAGTCATTACTGTCTGGGGCTGTTAGTTCATTACTACACTAGATAATATACAATGGGAAAAACGGAGACACGTTCTAGTCTGTCTTGGACAAGGCAAAGAGTCTGAATTCGACCAGCGCCAACACAGCCATTTTTATGTTAAATAGGAAACACGTCTACCAGAGTTTGTCCCAGTAAATCAGCCATCAAAAATTTGGCAGCACTAGTGCTAATAACTAGTTTTCCTGCAACTGTCTAAGGCGAGACACCCGTTTCCGTGGTCATAGTATGTAATGGGATTGTGTCATTAGTACAACGCCTCGCAGCTTTTACGTTATATCGGACTAGTGTTATACTCTTGGTAATTAGATCTAGTGAATAGTGCCATTAGAGTTGGTTTTGAAGTTTTAATACGAGTGATAGAGCTCCAGATATTAAATTGTTGTATTAGGGTTATTTATCCATCGCTCGTGTTTTCCTATGTTTGCGTACGAGTGTATTTGTTTTGGAGTCGGGCTTTGTGGTGTTTCTATCTATCTATCTATCTATCTATGTATCTCTCTATCTATCTATCTATCTTTATATATATATATATATATATATATATATATATTTATGTTCGGTGTCTACTTAGAGCAGACAGAACACTTATCATGGATAACATCTCCGTTTCGGCAGCGCGCGTGATAAATGACAACTGATGACATCTCCGGGACGACGTCTAGCATTATGACAACACGGACGGCGCGCGGTTTGGGCGGGGTGGGGGGGTTACGTACTGCATCGACAAAAACAACCCGATTATTTAATACGCGGACGACCACATCTGCACTAACACCTCCCCCACCTCTCTCCCTCACTTTTCGGTGTCCTTGTGGCCATAAATCACCTATGTCTGTTGATAAGCTAAATATTATCTTTGAAAACACCCCACTCCCCAACCCTGCCTGTTGTTGTGTCTGCTACCACCCCCGTATCTCCCCCCCCCCCTCTCACACACCTACTCACCTACCTGGAGTTATTTACGCCATCGCCAAAGTCGGTGACTGGAGAAGGAAAAAAAACTAATTGTACTTTTTGACAAATAACAAATTGTACCTTTTGACAAGTAAACTTAACAAATATTTCCACCCAAATATTGTTCCATCAAAAGTATTTAATGTGTAATTGCTTTAAATATCTAAATCAGCTTAGCTACAATTTCAACATAGGCCTAGGCCTATATTTAAAAAAATTGTTATGTAGGTGTCCAGTGGTCAATGCCGTTTCCGAAAATTTCGAGGAATAAGCCTACAGTTAGAACACTATCGAAGATGGCATAATTTGTGACTAAGTTGTCATGTGAACAAAGAGCTTGAAAACTAATAGAACAAAATGATAAAATAGTGTTTATCTAATGATCCGTTGATCCGTAATCGACATATTATCTGACTAATTCTGTTTTGGTGCCAAACATCCGATTTTGATTATTTTCAAAAACTGGGTTTTTACTTTATAAACAGCTTGGCTTGTAAAAATTCTCAACATCGCAGAACCCAAATCGAGTTAGGCTCTTCTGCATCATCACCCGACCATGTTGATGATGGGTGGACCTTGTGTGTTCTGTTCACCGTCATAACATTTTGCTGTAATTCGGTCTTATGTTCCATCCTCAACTTCGTTTTTCCGATTTCCTTTCCGATTGGCTTTTGCTTGGATGGACCCGAACAGCTGGTCACTTGAAACCTTTTCCGACCATCTGATTTTTAGTATTCGTCTAAGAAATCAATTTACAAAAGTCTGGAATTTTCTAGTATTTCCTTTAGTCACCCTACGAATTTCAGAGCCATAGATCAAAACTCCTTCAAATTATTAGATTGAAATATTTTGATATTGTTCCTTAGAAACACCGTACTAGAATTCCACATGGGTCGAAGCGTATTAAATTCGGTCTTATACTGTATCTACAATAATAAGCGCTAGTAGATACATTACTATACTGAAGTAGACCACTAGACTATTTGTTAAGTAATTCATTACCTGTTAGCCTTCATATTGCGACACGGTTTCTGAAACACGCGTGGGCGGATGTGACCCCGCGCCACTTGATTTTATAATGATTGTCGTGTAGGAATCTGTAGCAGATGGGAGAACCAACTTGCAAAGTAGAAAACTATCAAATGTCACAGTCAGGCCAATATGGTGTCATGGAATGAAGATCGCCTTGTATTTATATAGTATGTTTTTTTACATTATATGTTGTGATCAACATCTATAGTTCAAAGACCCAGAGTTACATTACGGCTGCCCTCTCGACCACCTCGTTGCCGCATTTCATCCCAAAGCAGTAAACACAAGATTCAGTTTCTCCTAGCCCAAAATAAGCCCAGAAAATGTGTAGGCCTATTTCCAGAGCCCACACAAGCCTATGTAGCGCCCCAGGGCAAACGTTTCAGCAACGCCCCCTTGCTTACAGTAACTGCTTTGTTTTGTGCTGTAGTTAGGCTGGAAGAGTCGCCCACGGGCATATGCTCCCTCTGCCCCCTCCCTCCCCCTTTATGAGGGCACTGCCTATTTCATGACTTGCGTTCGGTTTCTACATCACAGAGTTCATAGAGAATCGCACGATGTTAATACTCGGCAAGAACACATTATTCTACAACATCCAAGATACTAATGAAACTATTCTACAACATCCAAGATACTAATGAAACTATTCTGCAACATCCAAGATACTAATGAAACTATTCTGCAACATGTTGTTGAAAAGAACAATAAGCTAGTACACTTTTACTGAAAACGGGAACGACGCGTATCCCATCCATCATCAGAATGAAAGTGCAATAACAATCGTTTAAAAGGAAACACAAACAAATAAATAAATAATAAATTCATATTTTAAACTGTACATTTCATGTGATTGTTGCGTAAATTAAATAAAAGAAATTAACAAGAGATTGTTAACAAGATGTTTAAAAGACGTGTAGGAAAACCTTTTAGATTTAGAAATTTTGAAGCACTTTTATATGTAAATTTGAAAATTCTAAGAGTTATAGTGTGTGTGTGTGTGTGTGTGTGTGTGCGTGTGCGTGTGCGTGTGCGTGTGTGTGTGTGTGTGTGTGTGTGTGTGTGTGTGTGTGTGTGTGTGTGTGCAGTGTTTTGTACGCTTTCAGATTTTTGTAAACTTCTGTCGGCAATTATTAATGCATTTCCGTTTGATTAAATTAACAATTTAAAATGTGAACTTATGTTTTTTTCTTTATAATGTCACTTCCTTGTGTATTACAATTTGTTTTTATTTATTATTCTCTCACTAATTTAAAATTTATTTTTCTAACAAATTGGCCTTTTTTCTTTTTTTTTCTTCCCACTATGCTTGTTAAGTGAATATTTTGTTTTAGTACAAATCAGTTGCAACTCATGTCCCAATCAAAACTTTGAATCTATAAAAAAAACATCTCTAAAAAGACAAGTTGTCTGGCTTAGATTCTACTTCTGAATTCAAACAAGAATTGAAGTTATTTATTATCCTGTTGTTTACTAGCTGTACCATCATAACTTCATAACCATCATCAACTATCTTAACACTTGCGTTTTATTTGTTTAATTCTTCTTCTTCTTCTTTTAGCCAGTCTGTAGAGCTGTTTGCTCTCTTGCAGTCAATGCCAGACAAACATGTTTACATATCTTTTTCAATTGTTCAATACTGCTATAGAGCGTTTTGGTAAATAGTAGGTTGAAAGGGGGAGCAGAGTGTATCTGAGGTGAGTTAGCTCAAGACATTCAAGCAGGAAGTGGTCTACAGTTTCTTGTGGGCGGGGCAAAGTCTGTAGTTGGGTGGGTGAGTTGGGTTTTGTTTCTATTAAGGTGTGCGTTGAGTGCTATATGTCCTGTTCTCAACTGGAACATAGTGCATTGTTCTTTGCGGGATACAGGAACTTTATGTTGTCTTGTTTTTTGGGCTGACTCCTTTCTTTGAACATTTTTCTTCCAGTTGTTCCCTGTGACCATTGTTTTTTTTTAATGAAAGGGCGAGGCCGTGTTGGGGTAAGTCCAAAAAGGTGAGCGGGGGGGGGGGGGGAAGAGCATTTTCTCAATTTCTCATAATAAGTCTAGTAATCTTCGGCCACTAAAATGTTTTGTTCGATACTTTGCCTGACAATTTTTGGGCGTTTAGGTTTTGAGCTATTTATTTAGTGACCGTAAGCTACACACACTCCCACATTCACACACACACACACACACTTTACATATCATTCTCTCTCCCTCTCTGTACATTCATATATATTGGTTCTAACCGACAATCGCCTCGGCCATTGCAAATATCCTGTGTCTCGGAATATCCTCGGCAAAATAAAAACGCACACAAGTACTTACAATAAGAAAAACAAACTTACATTTCAACAGAAAGGCAACTGTTAACTGTTTAATACATAGTCAGGATTCGGTCATTTTTGAAAAAGTCTAAACTACTTTTCTCTTGTTGTAATGTAAGTGGCCGTCCATAGATGACGTCAAGGACCTAGGGGAGAGAGAGGGTTAAGCATGTGATGTCATGAGAACTTCTATTCCCATGGACCTCAGCGCTGGCAATGTGTGTAGAAACCACCAGTACGCTTACATCAAAAGCACACTGGTGAGCTAACGCATCGGGAACAGCCCCTGGTGCGCACCGAGGTCTCATAGCACCGCCAAGAGGCCACGTTCCTCGGTGGGAAGGAAGCAAATTGCGCAGCGTTCCCGCCTCAATACCGCCCCGGTGCCTGGATGCCCGTACCATTAGTCTGGGATTTGTGGTACCGGGCTGCTCACACATTGTAATCATTCGTTTCTCCGTAATTTTGACGGGCATAACCACTAGTATATATATATGTATATTTAAATTGGTCTTGTTTAAAATTTTCTGCCTACAGCTCTGTTTTGACGACGCCCACGTCTATCTAAAGTATAGCCCATCTGTTGCCCGAATTAGTCCCAGGGGCAGTGATGGGAAAGGGTGGGTGGGGGGAAGGAGAGGTAAGAGTTGTGGGCAATAACAACAAAAAGTAAAACGAAAAGGGGGGGGGGGGTTGGTGTGAATTGACAAATAATAGCGCCCTCATTGTATCCGTTACTTTTTTGTTATATTTTATTGCCATGTCTTTTTTAATTACTTTTTGTTTGTGTGTAGTGAGCAGTCAACAATGCGAATATGGCCTTGAACTTCATTGATACGGTTGTTGCACATATTCGACTCGCTTGAATTCACAAAACACCCCCCCCCTTTCCCCCAGATATTAATCTAGAATTTGTAGGTAACGGTCGTTGTCATTTAATGATTTCTGCATACAGCGAATTAAATACCCACAAACAGACACACATAAACAACTTTAGACGCCACGATTCATACATCAGACATGGCAATTTCGCTGAAAAAAAAAGTAAAAAACATTTTTTCTGTGTATGAAATGTGACGTTTATATCTAATTTCGCAGTGTGAACTTCTTTTTGTTAATATTGACAATAAATCAATAAGATTTTTTTATAAGTTTTTTATCTCGAGTTATAAATAGAACATTATTAAGCAGCGGGTTGTGATGGACATACAAAATAGAGAAAAAAAGATGGAGTTGCTGAGCGCGGAGGAAAACGGGGGAGGGGAGAGAACTTAAGCTTCTAATAAAACTGGAAATATAGACATCACAATAAAGGGGGAGGGGGTTGGCAGGGGTCCATGGATATGCGAAAGTTCGTTGATTTCTCTTGTGTGCAATTATAGGCTGAACATTTTGTTAAAATCATTTACTATTCTGTTCTAGGAGACCCCTAAAAAAAACACAATCCCAACCCTTTCCAGCACTCTATGTTTTTCTAACTTTATATTATGACATTGACCCCCAGGCGGTGGACACGGAGGGGCAGCGCGTTAGGCTGGTGTAACGAAGGTCCTGGGTTCGAATCCTGGTGAAGACTAGGATTTGTTCTTGTGTCTGGAGGATGTCTCTGAGTCTACCCAGCTCTGATGAGTACCGGACTTTAGTTTAGGTAAAGTAGGCCTGGCATTGTGCTGGCTACACAATCCCGTATGCCAACAGAAACTGGTGAACGCTGCTTCGTTGACCCTATTAAACAATTTGGTCCGACGGGATACTTTTTTTAAATTAGTGACTCTAAGCCTATGAAATAAACACGGGCAATAACCGGGATTGGAAAATGAGCGTTTTTTTTTTCAGGTTGGCCACACAATCAACTGTAACCAGACCCACTTGCGATAAAAAAAATATATGTTTCAATGAGGAAATAATCATAAACATAGCGCAAATTTTGAAAGAGGAGAGAAATACAATTGCGAAATCGTATAAGCTGGGAAAAACCCAACGATGGTCGGAATTTATCAGCGTAAACAAGATTTGTTCCCCCTGGAGTTGGCACAGCTGGTTGTTGGGGGCGGGGCTATATAAAGCAAATTTCAACGCTGTATACAAATCTAAATATAGCTTCGCCATTTCAAGCATAATAATATGTCTAGAGGTCTTAATTATTTATACGCACAAAAGGGGAGATGATTAAAAACTTTATTTAGCTAAGGAAGTCTCTCTCTCTAAATATATTGTGATGTACGTGGATGAGGTTAGAATTATTTAAAGACCAAGTGAAGAGGTTTTTCTCAAAGGAACGAGATTTGGAATATCCTCATACGGAGTTGACGTTTGAGAAAGGAAATAAATAAACAAAACTCGACTCTATTATATTTAACCATTTTGTTAAAAATAAGAACCGGGAAAAGATTCAAAACATGTGGCAATAGATTCAAAACACGTGATAATATTTATTTTTCATAGTTGGAATCCTTTCTCTTACGTCACTTTCCTATGTTGCCGGAAATAAAAACATCTCAAATGGCTACGAGATTTGGATTTTTCCTCCGAAAAACACATTTTAGTGCAAATAGTATCTTTAATATCTTGTATAAATGATTTGTATTAACATTCAGATGCTGAATACACTATTTACTATCAAAATGAAATGTTAACTCAATTTTGATAAAAAAAAAGCTCTTCACTTGGTCATTAATATTCTTATTGTGACCCTGGCCGACCCTTGTCCGTTCGGCATGAGCGATTACGGGGAGAGTTTTCGGACCATGTGGTGTGTAGTTTTTTATAGAGAGTAGAGTGTAGTAGTGAGAGACTGTTCGGCTGCTTCTTGTGTTCTTCTTAAATCCTGTTATTATTGACTTGTATTGAGCGTCGATGTATTGTGTTTTGTTGAAATGTTGAATTAAAAGTAATGGTAATTATTCCTGCGGACGTCTTTTCTAAATTACTTGGATGAAAGTTGGGGAAGAGTTAAGGATTCTTCAAGGGCATCAAAAAGTCATGGAGAAAAACTGCCCAACCTAGACAGCCAAACGTAACAATATATATACATATCACATGACTTTCAAAACATGTTTTTATGACAATGACAAAGTTTAAAAAAAATTATTTTGTTTAATTTGTACCATATAACTTACTGTCATAATCCATTTCATTTTATTATTATTTTAAAATAGAAATCTTATAAGATAAAAAAACACCTTAAAATTTATTTTTATCTGAAATTTTCCTCTTTGCAGAATAAATTGACCTTCAAAAGCCCAATGTCGTTTCAGAGTCTGAAACTGGACATTCACAAAGGTCTAATTCATCGGCACACAAATAATTCGTCTTTGGAAAGAAAAAAAAGTTAAAAGGCTCAAATATTTGAACAAAAATAATGGCGGGAGTAATTGAATAGTGTCAAGGGGAGGTCACCCCTAAAGCATAAACAAGCTCATGCAGAAGATGAAAAGATTACTCTCGTCTGATTGACGCGACCGCGAAAAGAAGAATTGATTAAATGGCGGTAAAAATATTCAATATTTCTGTCTTGGATTTTTTCTTTACTTTTTATAGTAATATCTCCTTTAATAAGACTTCTATAGTCGTCTGTCTTTCATATAAAGATCCATTTGTTGTTTTTTTTGTCTTATTTAGCAATGTTCTCTTTTAAGTTGCCCCCCCCCCCCCGCCCCCCACACAGGAATTGATGGATTTGATTTGTAGGAACTCAAATAGATCGATTTCAAACACAAGAATTTATACTAGGGTCTCCATGTGTCCGGTTTTGTACCGGACAGTCCGGTATTTAACAGACTAATACTCAGTGAAAAGATAGAACATAATATTTCTAACTTCTGCAACCACTCTAAGTGGAATGAACATGTAGGCCTAAGTATCTTGCAATGAGTAAATATTCCAAACAGTCACATCGAAGTGTTACAGTGGGGTCCATGTTGAACATTGTTTCAGAACCACCGACATAAATGTTCCTTGTGCAAATATTAATTTTTGCGATTTTCTCGGCGGATTGCAAATGGCTCACCTTGTAAAACTGTGGATTTCTAGATAAAGGAGGGAACGGATTTGGCTTACCTGTGTTTGTTTGTTTGTTTGTTTGTTTACAAAAGCCCAGCGTGGGAGGGCTGCTTTTTTTTAAATCTTAAATATGTTTTATTCTTTGTTTTATTTGGTTTCGTTAAAGGTCACTTTCGTTGTTTGTTTTTTCTTTTAAATATAAATTTTAAGAATGACGCAATTTCCTCAAGTTTGATGGCTATTCGGCTCAATGCTTTTAAACCAGATGTTAAGCAGGGGCGATTACCTCAATGTGGGGGCTGCTGTTAAGTCGAAGGTCGCCTGAGTTGTTATACCCACATATTCCACAGGGTGGAAATCAGAAATAATCTGAGCTTTTTTTTTAAGCCAACATGAAATGGCGGGGAAAAAGAGTTTCGCATTACAGGACAAAGTGCAGTAAAAATAATAATAAGCCTACAGTAGCAGACGAAGTGTTGCAGGAGTAAAAAAAAAATATTTTGAAAGGTTCCATCTCAATTAAATCTTTAGCAGAAGTGTTCAAAGATGGAATACATAACATATCAGGATGACAATACGACATAACATAATAATGTTGATCTTATTTATCATACGTTACATGAAAAGTTTATGCCCTTTAGGGTCAATGAGCGATGACAAAATATATTATAAACTAGCCGGTGGCAATGTTATACTTTTAAAATAGAACGGACAATCTTACCATATTATAACGATATTATAACTGTGAAAAAGGTTTTTAAGAAAATGATCCGTTTTAATATTGCATCTCGCACACCACCTTAGGTCTAGCAATCCAGTGGTGTACATTACGGACACGCTACTTACATTATTGTAGCCAGACTCGTGTGTCGACATCGTGCGTTCGAAACCCGATAATGTCACGTGATAATAGAGGGATACATAGAAACAAATTAAGGGCTCAGGTTTTTGTTATATATAAAGGACAAAGGACAGAAATGTCCACGGGTAGTTGTATTAATTAAATAACTTTTTTTTTAGTACCGGTAAAAGTTATTTATTGTGAAAGACACAAAGTAGGCATTCTTTGGGCTACACCGTCGGGCTCCATGGTCGGGTACACAATTGGGCTACACCGTCGGGCTCAATAGTCGGGTACACAATTGGGCTACACCGTCGGGCTCAATAGTCGGGTACACAATCGGGCTACACCGTCGGGCTCAATAGTCGGGTACACAATTGGGCTACACCGTCGGGCTCAATAGTCGGGCTCAATAGTCGGGTACACAATCGGGCTACACCGTCGGGCTCAATAGTAGGGTACACAATCGGGCTACACCGTCGGGCTCCATGGTCGGGTACACAATCGGGCTACACCGCCGGGCTCCATAGTCGGGTACACAATCGGGCTACACCGCCGGGCTCCATAGTCGGGTACACAATCGGGCTACACCGCCGGGCTCCATAGTCGGGTACACAATCGGGGCTGGGCAACACCATTGGAGGGTGTCTTTCCAGCTACGATAGATACCACGTGTGGATGGAGAGAAGTGGTAAAAATCAAGGGCTTTGTGCACACAATCTCCCTATACTGCCGTGGCTAAAGAAACCGGCAAGCTCTGCGCTCCGAAATGGTATTTCCAAGTGGGAAAGTATGCGAGGTTGGAAGGGGAGGAAGGGAGGGGGAAAGGAGGCAACTATACATCATGTATTGTTGTTGTTGTTTTGTTTATATTGTTGTTTAACTCGTAAACAAGTTACCTGTGACGTCATAAGGAACGGAAAAAAAGCATGCGCACTTTTTGATTATAGCTGACGCTATCTTTCATAAAATATATTACGTCGTATACCGCAATGGTTAATCTCTACCCCTTCCTTTTTTAAAAAAAAATCTTAAATATGCATCGCTATGTAAGTGTCTGACAATTATGGCTCCACCTGAACTGATTCTGAACACACCTTCTCTTTCTCCGTCCCCACCGAACTCCCACTCCTCTTGTTTGTAATCTTCTTTTCTTAGCGAAACTCCGGAAACCAGTTATCGCTCTTGTGGGGGTTTTAAAGTGCGGCATTTATTACATGTCGGAACGCCGCTCAAAATAATATTTTTTAAAAATGTAATAAAGATAAGTTGAAACATGAAAAAATCAAAACGAAACGAAAGATCATAAAAATTTAATACAATAAGAAAAGTACAGTCGTTAGGAAGATCCGGAAGACCTTGAAAGGAAGAATTTGATTTATCCAAAATAAACAAAAGAAGAACTTCAGAAAACTAGTGCGCCAGGAAATGTTATTCATGTATTCATCCGCGGCGCAGAATTCCGAAATAGCATCGTAATATCATTAATATCCACCCAAAATTTGTGTTGTTCTTGTTGTTGTTGTTGTTTTGGAAAGGAACAACTGTATAAATTTACACCTGTTGTTACTTTATCAGACCGGAAATACCTTTTAATAAATAAAGTTTTGTTTGTTCTTTGTTGTTTGTTGTTTGTTATCCCCAAGGCAAGAAAAAAAATACACATAAGTATTGTTTCTCTTACGAATCCGTTTAATCATATTAACCCTTCCCGTACCGACCTACTTCTATCTATGCTGCCTTCAGTTCCGCTATATACGCGTCCGGGACTGTAAGGGTTAAGATCTTTTTTTTTTAAATAACAGCTAGAAAACTTTAAAAATAAACTTTAAAAAAAAATATAACCATAAAAAATTTACAAATTTAACAAATAATAATAATAATAATTTTCAATGTCAACTATTTTTTAAAATGACAGAAAACATTATCAAAACGTTTAAATGTTAAAACGAAACTTGATATGCTAATGCTATAAATTATGTTTTTCTCTAAAAGGTCAGAGCTAAACTCGTTGTTGGAAAAAGTCATCTGTTTTCATGAAATTTTACAGCGCTAATTTTCATGTATTAAAAATAACAAACAATCCTTAAACCAGACCTAGAATTAGAAAAAATAACTGCATCACTGTCTCGGATATATTCGACAACACGAGTCAGACAATTCCAAGAATAGCAATACGGATGATCTTGTACGTGGATTTAACGAGATAACTTTTGATTGTTATTGTACTGTTGTTGTTCACTGGTTTGTTGGAATTGTTTTGGCTATTAGAACTAAAAAAAAAGCCATTTTTATGTAATGGTTTCTCTCTGACAGATAATCTGAAAAGAATATATAGGTCATGCCACGCGTTCACCTCATTTTGAATAGCTTCCGGAAACATAATGTGAGCTTTAGAATATGGCTTTTACGTCATTGATAAAACAAAAATGGCTTTTAAACCGCAATGATATACTGAAAGTATCCCGTCGGACCAGCTTGATCGATGGGGGCGGTCATGCAACGTTCACCAGTTTCTGAGGCCACGGCAAACTAGGGGATTGTGTATCCAGCAGACACCTTGAATAAATATTAACCTTCACCAGGATTTGAGACCCAGGACCTTCGGTACGCCAGCCGTACGCGCTGCAGCTCGGCCATCGTCCCCCCTCTCCATAACCCTATAGGAGGCGCACACTATTTTGGTCTGCAGTGTAGACTTACAATGTATCCATGCTTTATACAATTTATAATCTTTTGTAAAAAACTTAGACTAATTAATGCAGTCTATTTGAGACCGAAAGCTATGTCGACTAGCTGTTTTTGCAATTAGTCTAATTATTTATCTTTGTACAGGTCCATAATCGAATTGGAAGGCTATACTTTTTTTTAATTTCATCACAATGTTTGTAAGAACGTTACTGCTTTTGTTTTTACAATGACGCAAAACAAAAATAAAAACTTTTTTTTTTTTAAATGAAAACAAAACCTTGAGGGGGACGACACCAATCATAATAATATATGTGTGCATGTGGTTGTGTATGTGTCTGTACGATAGTGGTCATGCTTTTCAACACTTTGTTTCAGTTTGAAGGCTATATTTGCAACAGATTCACAAATAGCACAGCTTCCTAGTTGGGTTTCTATTCTGGATTCAAATTTTCGTTTGTGGTATAAGGAGTAGAGAAAAAAAAATATCGTCTATTTATTACTTTACCCGGTTTAAGAAAAATACAAAATACGTTTGACTCTATTCCCATCTGTCCTCTTCTAACCGTACACAAACTTTCCACGATTTCTACATCCATAATCATATATTCATATTCTGCTTGACGTAAATGTTTGTAGCGTGGCATTGGTGCAAATAAAAGGGGGTGGGATGGCAGGTGGGGGACTGCTATCTTCACACTTCACACTTCGCTCCCCTCACCACGAATGCAACTTAAAAAAAAAATTTATCATCATTCCAGTAATATAAATGTCCCTTAATAACAATGCAGTGCGCAAGACAGGACACGGGAAGGCGTTGCTGGGGAACGATCGGATGTGACGTCAAAAGCAAGTCGCGTCTTATTTTTAGCCAGACGTTTAAATCCGAAACTGGCGAATATCGATATATTATCAGGTATTTTTTCTTTTTTTTTTTAATGTTGCTCATTTTTTTCCCTGGCAGCTTTTTTTTTTATTGAATAGTAAATTGAGGAAAAGTAAATTAATGACCAACAAATGTCGCTTTAGTTAAAACGAGGTCATCGCGTGAGTCGAATCAGGAAAGTAGGTCACGGACAAAGCTTTAAGACATTAATAATTCAAATCTAAGTAAGCGCCGTCGCTCGCCAACTCCGTTCAAGCGCTTAAGAATTAAACCGCCCCGCCCCTCCCCCTACCACGCCACGCCCCCCCCCCCTCCAACTTCGGCCTATGCATCTTTCAATTAACGGAATCTGATCAATGATGCATCGCATGGCCTTGTCGCGCTAAAAAAAAAAGTAAAAACAAACAAACTTGAGTTGGTTTATAAATCAAGATGGTGGCGCCAATTTAAGGACAATACGAGCTTTGAGTGAATTAATTGTTGTTATTGTTATCAATGTTGTTATTGTTATTCTTTCTACTCTTTCATGTTGAAATGTTCATTTTATTGTGTGATTGCTGGTAAGTTTGATTTTTTTTTTACTTTTTGCCTTGATCTGGTTTTGGCGGCAAAGTTGTTGTTTTCTGTCTAACGTAGTTGTGTTAACGGATGGTTTAATTTGAAAAAGTTATTAACTTGTAATGTGAAATGAAAAATACTTCTTAAAATTTAGGTCACTCATGTTGCCCAGAATTTAAGTCTAGCCCCCTCCCCCGCCTTTCAACACAAAGACGCCCCCATAATTATTAGTATTGGAAAACAATTAGGTTTTATTATTAGTAAAGTTTTTTTTTTTAAATACTGCGAGAAAGATGGAGGGAAACAGTTAACTTGGAGAGACTTCTATTCGTTGATTCAGCTCAATAACGCACTTTGACCTTTTGTCATGGTCTTTTGGAAATGGACTTTGTGGTTGCTGTCAATGGTTCCTCTTCAGGCGGGATATCCGTCCATGGCTAAGTTTCTGGGGTTGTCTTTGGCTTAATATTTAACTGGCAAGGATGGGTTAAGCATGCTTTACTAGAAAGTTGATACATATTTTTTATGCTAGCGCGTCTTAGGAAGTCAAAAGACTTGTTAAAAAACGTAAGGTAAACTTTTTAGGGCTGTGGATCTTCTTCTTCTGCGTTCCATTCAGCTTTCCTTTGCTGTGTCAGATTGGTAGTCCTGTTTCTCTAACAAACCGTTGTCTGTAGGAATGGCTTTGGGCCCCAGAGCTTTTCCTCCATGGTGGCTTGCTGAAGCCAGGCCTGGTTACGGGCCTCTCTGTGGAGTGGGCACCATTGCAGGATGTGCTCTGCATTCTGGAGTCCAGTTCCACAGGGGCACTCAGGGGTGTGACTTAAGCCGATTCGGTGCTGGTGGTCTAATAGTCTGTTGTGTCTTGTCCTGGGTCGGAGTATGGTGGTCTGCTCATATCTGGTAAGGTGTGGCCAGTCGTCTCCTGTTGGGGGACCATCTATTAAAGCGGAGATAACTTGTTTCGCTGGCAACAGAATACAAGAGGATTGTGTGGTGGACACGATGTCCAGCGGTTTATACTTTCCCCAGAACCGGCACACTAGAAATTTGAGCAAGTTGCCCAACCGCCTTTACTTTACCGCAACTAAAGTCAGGTACCCATCGGAGCTGGGCAGACTCAGGGGCAACCGCGAGTCCCAGGAAGATATCCTAGCCTTCACCAGGATTTGAACCTTAAAATTTTGTCTAGCTTGGCTATACACTATAGACACTGCAAATTAAAAAAAAACAAAAACAAAAACCTCAAGAAACTTAAATTGTTTTGTTTTAAAGTGTTGTAGTTGTTTTTGTTACTGCTATGAGTGCAAACAAATCCATCGACCTCAGCGCTAAACGATAAGCAATTATAAAGTAATCGAATGTAAACTTTTGTCGCTCAACCCTGCACTTGTCCAACTAAATACAAGGTTTGTGTGTGTGTTGCTGAAACTAGAAAAGTGCAACGACCGCCTTCGGGTATTTTCAGGGGCGTAGGACACCAAGAAATTATGGCTGAGGTGGAAATAAGTCTGTTTGCTGGGATTAATATAAGCCGACCGAAATTCGGTTTTGCCGCCGAAAGTAAGCAAATGGCGTTTTTCGGCGTAGTTTCGGTTTCGGCTGAAGTCAAAAAGTGTAGCTTTCAGATTTCTTTCGGTATCAGCCGAAACGGATAGTAACTTTCGGTCATCAGTTGAATATCTGTTTTAACTTTCAAAATTCAGACTGCAACGCTAGCAATCAATAGATTACTCTGCTTATTGATAATTTCATTTAGTTAAACTATTGCGAATTAATCTGTGTATTAATAAACGGATTATTTAATCACCCCAAAGAATGTCGAAAAATGGAGTGTGGCTTAATAAAATGGCTTTGTGTTATGTAACTTGGTCACCACCTTTTTTTTTCTTTCATTGTATTTGTCATTTTTGTGTTGTTTTGTCTAATTTTATAAAAAACAAGCTACATTGCCCGGCGTTGCCCGGGTGAAAACAAAAAAGGACTGTCTGGGGTGCAGATAACAAATTTAAAAACTTTCTAAATTTGTTTTAGAAAGAAAGAAATACTATACTTACTGAATACTTTTAGGAAAGTAAATAAATATTGTAATAGGGTAAAAAAAATAGTCAAATATTTTTATTTAACAAAATCTATATTGCCTATAGATTTACAATGTCTTTTGTTTTTAAAAGTTTGAAAAATTAATTGTCGAAAAAGAAAAGTATAGTCTAACTGGAGAATCGAACCCTGGTCGCCCATATAGCAGTCCACTACGTTTACCATTGAGCTATCCAAGACACATGTCCGATGTGAAAAATTATTAGACGGTATATTGGGCTAGGCCTAGATAGGTCAGTGACACACGTGTTTTTAAATTGACCAATGGGGATCCTCGCGGGGCTTAACACTGTCTTTTTATATATATAGATTATGTCATAATATTTCGATACAAAAATCTTATATAAAGTTTATATTGCATTTTAGGTTTTTAAATCTTAAAGAGTATTCGATTCTGAATCAAATGATTTATTATAATACATGTATATACAACTGTATATTACTTGTTCTAAGGTCTACTTAAAAAAACTAGCTAATATTACACACAAATGTGCAGTCTTTTTAAATCTTTTGTTTCGGTTCATCTATCGGTTTCGGTTTCGGCCGAAGTAAAAATTTTGCCTACGAAGAATACTGGATATCAAAAAGTATGAAAAAAATACAAAAGCAACTGTATGGGAAAGGATAGTACATAACCCAATAGAACAAGAAATCCAAAAAAGAAGATGGCGATGGGTAGGCCACACATTGAGAAATCTGACTACAAATTTGACTATATAAGTTATTGCAGGGGACCAAAGGGTGTAAGAGGAAGAGGTAGACCCAAGAACACCTGGCGGAGAGAAGTAGACAAGGATGTGCAGCTGATCGGGAGAAGCTGGAAGGAGTTAGAGAAGATAGCCAGAGACAGGAAGACATGGAAAGAATTTGTTAATGGCCTTATGCTCCACTAGGGGTAGATAATGTTGAAGAAGTCGAAGAATAATCTTGCATTATAATTAAAAGATATATTGTAATAATAAAAAACAACCAATAAACATAACGCTAAAATGCTGTTTTGGTGAGTAGTACTACACAGATAATGAAACAAATAAGTCTCCACAATAACTAAGTAATGAAAAAACATTAACAGTATATTATTAATTAAGTAACAGTGCGTTCGGCTGGCGTACCGAAGGTCCTGGATTCGAATCTCTTGGTGAAGGCTAGGATTTGTGTTCCCGTGGCTGGACGGTTGTCTCTTGAGTCTTCCCATCTCTGATGGGTGGTACCTGACAATTTAGTTGGGGTAAAGTTAAGGGCGGCTGGGCATAGTGGCTGGCCCACACAATCCCCTAGTATGCCGTGGCTACAGAAACTGGTGGACGCTGCTTCACCGGCCCTGTGATCAGTTTGGTCCGACGGGTATTTTATTTAATACCAGACAATAATAAATACGTAAAAAAAAAATATAATAATTTTTCGTCTGTGTGATAAAGGGGGGATTTGTGGAGGGGGGAGGGGGAGGGTAGATAAATGCGTGTCAAATAAATGTGACAAAATGTTCTGAGGAGAAAAGGAAGAGGGAAAAAGGAAGCCATCCCCAAAACGAGGCCGAAGGAAACGTTACGAAAAAAAAACCTTGTTTACAAAATATCCTGCGGACAAGGACGGCGGTAACCACTTTCTATCTGTGTCAAGGTGAAGGTCGTGTCTTACTTTTGTCGTCTTACAGGCGAATGACGTCAGAGACACGAAGCAGAAGACACGCAATCTATCTATAAGCCTCTTCCCCCCCCCCACCCCCACCCAAACAGATAGATTTTCTTTCTTTCTTTTTATTTACTCCCTTTTCAGTTTTGTTCCCGTTAATTAGTCTATTTCTTCCTTTCTAACAAATCTTTCTTGTCTGGGAAAACATTTTTTTTTTCAAACTTGCAAAGGCTGGAACTGAGCGGACCACTGGTTTGGGGGCCCCGGGGCCTACATTAGGGCCCAGAGTATTTATTATTTTAAATACTGTTGAGAGTTTAAAAAAAAAGAACGGATCAGAAAGGCGCAAAGAAGAAATTTTCAGTTAGAGAAGATAGACTATCAGTCTGATAAATAGATAGATAGATAGATTGATAGAGAAATAAAGATTTAAAAAATTAATAGATCGAAAGATTGAGAGATTCATTTATATATTAATAGATAAATTTATTCATTTTTGAATATAAAGGTACAAATATAATGATAAATAGATCGATGTTTATTTAAATTAATAAATGAATTAAAATATGTAAATAAATTTATTGATAAATACAATGATAGATAGATAGACAGACAGACAGGCAGACTGACAGACAGACAGACAGACAGACAGACAGGCATACCGACCGACCGACTGACCGACCGAAGGACGGGCGGATAGACAGACAGACAGATAGATAGATAGATAGATAGATAGACAGATAGATAGATAGATAGATAGATAGATAGATAGATAGATAGATAGATAGATAGATAGATAGATAGATAGATAGATAGATAGATAGATAGATAGATAGATAGATAGATAGATAGATAGATAGATAGATAGATAGATAGACAGACGGTTTCGAATATTTCTTCAGAAAAATGATCTTTACCCTTTCGGTCATTTTTTAGTTATAAATTGTTCAAAAGTAGTTTACAAGTTAACACTTTTGTTCTGCCAAGCCAAACCTCATATTGTGCTGAATCTCTGATCGATTCTATTTATAGAACAAATCGTTCACATCAAAATCTGTATTGACTAACATTGTTGTGTGTTTATTTCTATCTACTGCGCACTCTGTTGGGTAGACTGCATTGTTGTAGATCTTTACAGCACTGTTGCTACGATCTGTAAAAACACACACACAAAATCTATAATTCCATGATGGCTGGAACCCACATGTGGCGGACAATAAGTTTGACATTCGTAAGTGTCCAGCGGACGTATGCAAATCATACCTTTACCACATCACAAGGAGAAATGCACTGTTGGTCCGTCAACAATTAAAGAATGATAAAATGACCACTGTGGCATCTGCTGGTCACTATCTGGGATCCACCAAGAGGAACACCAGGCACCATGAAGAGCTAACAAAAAAATTTTTTTTCACAAAACATTCGTTATGAAATCATTTTAAGAATAGATTTTTTAAAATAAAAATATCAATGGGTTAAAAAAATGGATAGACAACCCGCACAGTTTCTGGTAACAAGTGATTAAATATGCATATAGTCTTACTTAATAAGTTTGATCTAATCTGCTGTAACCTGGCTTAACATGGCCTAGCCAAATCCTTTAAGCATCAATTGTACCACACTATTTAAAGAATTTAAAAAAAATCAAAACAGCAAGAATTTTATTCATGACCTTTGTAGAAGTAGATTAAGTCTTCATAAATTTTGCCGTTTACAGTGTTCAAAGAAAGGCCAAAGAGGAATGTCCGGAATAATATTATGTGTGTCAAGATCAATGAACAATGAACAATACTTATTAGCCACTTAGTATATAACTACAATAAAGGCATGAATTCTGTCTTTCACACCCCCCCTCCCGCCCCACCGCCCTCCCTCTTCAACACACACCCAGGTGAACACCCTGGCGTTGATGAACAATTGTTGATCAGAATGAACAGAAGCGTTATTCAACAATGGCGGCAGTTTAGAGAACGATGAACCCGTTTCCATGACAACACGTGCCCCTCCACCCCACTCCTTCCCACAGACACATGTGAAAAGTCTGGTCTGCATTGTTCAATGCTCAGTGAAGCGTAAACCTGGGCGAGTTTTGGGGCGTACAATAGACCTGCATTGTTGCCCTGCATTTCATGCTCTAATTGAGCATCCAGTACATGGGTGTCAGTGGAGTAACAGTCATGTGAATGTTGGGGAGGAGGTGGGTGGGTGGGGAGACGCTCACTCCGCCCCCATGTCTATTGGAATGCCTATCAGGGTTACAGGACGAACGCTCTCTATTTAGTATATTATGTGTCTATTCTATCCTGACTTCAGTTGGGATAAAGTAAAGGCAGCTGGACATTGTGCTAGACACACAGTTTCCTAGCAGGCCGTGGCCACAAAAAGAGGTAAACGCTGCTTCAACGGCCCTATGGATCAAATTAGTCCCACAGAATTACTTACTTTTATTCGCTGCGTACCGCTGTTGAATATAAACTTATAACGTATTCAATTATAGAAGCTAACAATGGACAATGACATAAAAAAGTGCAGACAGACAGATTCACAGGGTTGTATCTGTGTGATAGATAATACGTTTGAGTTGAACAGCCGGACCTCGAAATCACTATTTGGTTTGCAGACGCGATAATTGCTGTTACGACCCTGAACCCTTCATCTCAAAATCACAGACACATATTTTTATAATGTATTGTTATAACTTTTAACCCTCGTTTTTTCCTCGGGTTATGTATTTGTTGCTGAATACTTCATTGGGAATTAAAAGTAGAACAAACTTCATAACACCTTCCTTTGTAAAAAAAAATTACAACTTTAATGTTAATAAAACATTATATACATAACTGTAAGAAATCGAATCATTAAATCAAAAAGTCAAACATAAAGTTTTAAGGATTATATAATCTGCTTTCTGTCGTGATCAATAATCATTCACTCAGCTTACGTGGGATGTAGAGTGGGGTTGATGTACGCTATTTCATTGGTTAATAATTTTGCGACATAGAGAGGTCAACAACTCTCATTGGCTGAAAGTGCCCGCCATGAAGAGGTCAACAAACACTAGATGAACGCTAATAAGAGTTTGAACTAATAAATTATAAATATGGGTTAATGGGACTGGAATCTTACGTCATAAGGACTTTGGGAAGGGGGGGGGGCTTTACATATGAAGGTTGCTGTTGTTTTTTACAATCTAATTAAAAACAACAACATATGCGCAGTAAGTCAATAGACCGATTCGATGACAAACGTGTAGACAGACGATTGGAGGGAAGATGGAGACAGATGGGCAGACGTACGTGCAGACAGACAGTGAGTAGGAACAGGCAATAGCACTCCTGTTGACGACATGCCGTAGTGAAATCAATAGCAAAAAAAAATGTCACGGATCAGATTTTTTCCAAAGTCATCTCATCGATCCCAGAATTCACTTTGATTACATTTGATAGCCATGACTTTATGAATGGAGACCAAATGTGGGGTGTGTGTGTGGGGGATGTGGGGAGCTGATGTATTAGAGTTACCCCACGCCCCACCCCAACCTTCATTGATTGTATATTGTGATACAGACATTTTGTCCTGTTGTTTTATGTACAATCGGGTAAAACAATCGCAAAAGGTGCAAAGTCAACAGAAAACTGATTTTTACAGAAATCAACTTTTTTACAAAGCAATTCAGCTATTCTTTGTGCAAGCTGTTTCATATTTTGAATCAATCGGTATATTAGAAGAATTTAAAACTTTATCAAGATTGAGATAAAGATCAGCATATTTTAATAAACAAAACACGTTGTTACAAATAATGTTGGCGGTGGAGTTGTGGATGAGCTTCTGCATGGGGTGTCTGAAGGTCAATGTCTTTTTAATCAGGTTGGGAATGGGAGGGGGGGGCAGACTAATAATAATTATCAAATTATATAAGTTCCTGTTTTCAATATCAGTCTTCGGTAACCAAAATTAAATGTGAAACAACTTTCGATTTTTAATTCTGTGTTTAAGTCTGGACCACATACTTTTAACCTAGCACCCTTTGAAAGTACTCAATCGCAAAAGCAAAAGTTGTTCAGCTTCTTCTGTAGCACCCTTTTTTGACCCCCCAAACAAAATGTTCGACTAATTCGACATGGATTTTTGTTTTCTATTTTGTAGTTTTTTGTATGGCAGCGTTTTGTGGCTGCGTGTGGGTTGCACAATTTGTTGACGACGTCTCTATCTAGGCCAGAGCAATGTCCCTGACATACCACTGCTGATGTTGGCTGCTGTTGTTGTTATATTTTAGTGATTTATTCGGCGCTGATCTCGATGCGAGACACAGTTCACTGTCTTCTCTACAAGTAGTGCATACAAACAAAAACAATATTAAAAAAATGATAATAGCTTGTCTACCGATATCGAATGCGATTTGAGAAAATTATTGGTTTGGCTGAAAAACTTCTAGGAGTGCGTTTTTTCCTAAGGTATTCAATAAAAACACGTTAAGTATGCAATTGAAACTTTAAAAAAAAAGATGAACCTGGAAATTGTGCAATTCTGTAGAAGTGCAACTTAAAACGTTTATCTCGAAGAATCTAAGACGGTTTTCGTGAGAACTTTTTAAATATCTTATAAAGATGTGGTAAAACAGTGGTCGAACGGCAGTGCTCAGCATACATCTTTTCTGATGATCTTGAGTTCAAATCCAGGTAAAATGATTGTATCATTGAGCCAAAAACAAGAACCTGGCAGTGGTTAGGGAAGGAAAGGAGGCTGACTAGACAATTCTCTTATATGCCTTGGATACGGAGATAATTGGCGAACGCTTTTTTAACTATCTGCATATTGAGACATGAAACCGTTTATAACAATAGCATTCTCAGTATCCGGTCCAAAGGTGTGGAATCTACTTCCTATTCAACTCAGGCGAACAAGCTCTATTGTTACTTTCAAAATGAACTTAAAAACTCATTATTTCAATATTTACCTTATATAGCATTTAACATGCTTTAGACCCCCTACTGCAGGGATCGGGAATCCATGGCTCGCGAGCCAGATGTGGCTCTTTTGATGGCTGCATCTGGCTCGCAGACAAATGTTCGATTATTAAAAAAATGTTTTTTTAAAGACTTTTTGATATACATATTAATTACATATCAATATTTCATTCTACAACTGAGCTCAAGTCTACTGCAGCTCAGCATCAGAAGAATTCAGAGACATAATTATTGTACTTTTAGTGTTGAAGTTACACAAAATGCACACATTTACTTGAATTTTTAGTTTTAAACATAACGTATGGCTCTCACAGAATTACTTTTCAAAATATGTGGTGTCCATGGCTCTCTCAGACAAAAAGGTTCCCGACCCCTGCCCTACTGTCTTACTTATAGGTTGGGTCAGTTAATGCTAGATTTATTTGATTTGTCTTTTTTAAACCATCAATTAGCTTTGTCTCCTAGCCTAGAGTTATATCCGTGTTCTTATTTGTATGTTAAATGCGCTCTGAGCTCACATTATGTTTGTTGGCAGCGCTATACAAATATTATTATTATTATTATTATTAGACAGACAAGACAAAATTGGACTTCTTGAAAACCGAATGCAATAAACTACAATATTTGGAAAACTCAAAAACCTGTCATGATACAGGTCAACTAATTCGAAAGGACGAAGTTATTCTCTGTAGACTACATACAGGACATACAGGACATACAGGACATACAGGACATACAGGACATACAGGACATACAGGATATACAGGACATACAAAACTAACACATTCGTTTCTTTTAAAACGAGAAGTGGCCCCAATTTGTGCTTGGAATGCAATACATTTAGTAAAATTCGACGAAAATTTTATTACTGTAGAACTAACTCTTCATGAACTTTTCAACAAAATTAAACCAAAATATACTATACTGAACATTATTGTATCATACGGGTTATCTGTAGTTACAATTTAGTTAATGGCTTCACGCGATATTAAAGTGGTTTGGTATCCTAAAACAAGATCAGGCAACCCATTTCATTCCCAAATGTCTCTCTGCGAGACAATAACATTCTAAATAAACTTGTTCATGCATATGGAATAATAAAAATGTTGTGTTTTTATCTCTGTGACTTTTTTTTAGGATACCAACGTTCTTCTAATTTCCTTCTTTACGCACAAAATTATCAATTGTGGACGTCTACTTCTCTAAATGGTAGGTCCCAATACAAATATTATAGTAATAGTTTTATATATATATCGCTTCTATCCATGTTACGTTAGCGCTCTATTAGTGCGCTCTAGAAGATTAGTATTTGCAATAGGCCCCAAAACTCCTGCACATACAGAGATAGGTAGGTGGCTGGGATAACCACATGACCAGCCGGCCTCGGAGTATAAATTGAACCTTGACACCGACTTATATATATATTTCTAAAAGTACTTATACACTTTCTACCTTTAGCCAGTTTAGCGATTCCCTTGGAAACACTCCTGAATGCTGGTAAGTCTACAATCTGAGCGCCACAATCTTCTTTCTACCACAGCAACACTTGTATTGTTGTTGTTGTGGTGGTGGCTATAATTTTTGTGTTTGTTTTTTTAGCTACATTCATTCCACAATCACCACAATCTCCACAATCTCCACAATCACCTTAATCGCATTATTCTGTTGTTCTCCTTCTTCTTCAGTTGCTGCGCTTCGATTTGAAAAACTTGTTCCCACCGTCCCCCCGCCCCCGCCCCCGCCCCACACTTGATTTGTGAGATAAAACAAAAAAAAACAAAGAGAAAATATATCTTCCAGGTATCAGGTTCCAGAAAACATGGCGGGAAATACTCACCGTACATGTACATCAAGAGTATCGGGTGTGTGAGGGTGGGGGGGGGGGGCAGGTACAATAACAAACTTATCAAATTACATCAACGACCAACCTTTTTTTTAACCCCCCCCCCCGTCTCTCCCTCTTTTCCACGTCATTTCCAAAAAAATTGAGACGCAGAGAAAAACAAAAAAAAAAGGATGCAAGATATCTCCACCCCTCCCCCCTCCCGTCCCCTCAGCCCATACCGCCATCAGTCTCACCTGTGCGCTGGTCGCCGATAAATCAATAAATGCTATCATGCATGCGAAACGTTCAATCATGATTTCTCAATCCTCTGGAATTTCGCCTCCCCCAACTCTCCTTCCCTCCCTCCCTCTCTCCCTCTCTCTCTCCCTCTCTCTCTCTCTCTCTCTCTCGCTCTCCCTTCGCTCCCACACAGCTGCAACCACAACGGGGGATTCTATTAGTTTTCAGAAAACAAAAAATAATTACAGTTTTTCAGAAAACAAATAATAATTACAGTGATCTGTGTGAATGATTTGTATGTGTGTGTGTGTTGAATTCTGGAAAGTTCATCCTTTGTGTGTGTTTGTGTGTGTGTGTGTATGTGTGTGTGTGTGTCTGTCTGTCTGTGTGTGCGTGTGTCTGTAGATTGAGTATCTAAGTTGTATAATGTTTGAGCACTTTTGTGGTATAAGGTGTATTAGGCTCCATTTAAGCAGCATTTATAATTTGTTTTCTGCTATTGTTTTGTTTGTTCTTTAGTTCTGGTGTATGTAGTACATGAGTACTTGATCAAACAAAATTTATGAAGAAGATGTTTAAGAAAAATGTCAGTCTTCGGTGGCTTCTATCAACGAGCTGAGTCTTAAGCTGTGGAATAAAATGGACCCACCATCAAAGCTCCTCACAAGGAGCTTCACCGAAAGTCTACTCCATTACCCCTTTCCACTTTATTCTTATATCTAATAAATGACATGAAGAGGAACGTCCTAAGAACAAGAAATATCAGAAAATAATATTATTATTTAAAAAATTAGAATTAAGATAAGCGACACAAATCTAATTTCTCGTGTTTGTTTAGACTTTAAGAGTTCGGAGTGAGCGAGTTAAAGTACACACAATTACATAAGCGACGCTCTATCTATTTCTGCTTACATTTGGACTGATTATTCATTAGCAGTATAATGTGTAGTGTGATTTATTTATTTTTATAACGATATATTGCTAAATATATATTGATATATTAATCAATACTTGTTAAAATGAAAACCAGTAAACAATAACATCTGCATATTATCCAAACTGTTACAAATTTAGTTGATTTCCGTCAATATGTATGCCTAATATAGGGTGTCATCGTTTTGCGTTGAATTATGTTTTTCAAGTGTTTTTGAGTTGGCACGTAGACCTTAATGGGTGGCCGAGCAGGCAGCGCGTTCAACAAGCGTTCCGAAGGGGCCCTAGGCTCGAATCCTGGTGAACACTAGGACTTTTTTCCCTGAGACTCGAAGTGTCTACGCAGTTCTAATGGGTACCTGACATTAGTGGGAGTCAACAAAAGGCGGCACACACTGTTCTGGCCACACATCCCCTAGTATGCCGTGGCCACAGAAACTGGTGAACATTGTCTTTGGTTGATCAATTTGGTCCGACGGGTACTTTACTACGTACACCCTACGATGCTATATTTCTTCATCCGCCATTTTACTTTGATTTATTCCTTTACAACGGACAAAAGAGATCGGTTTCCTATTTAAATACAACAATAATAAAAACAATGGAGTTCATTAAAAGACACACACACAACACAATTCTTTAGGTAATATTCTGATATAGATCATGGATGTTTCCATCAAACAAGTCGGGCCTTCAGTCAGTGATTCTAAAGTTACAACGGCCTGTGTACCAGGTTTCTGAAATTATGATCAATATATATAGTATATTTAGAGCAGGGTTACTCATTAAATGAAATAAACACGTGCCTGTAAGCATCATGGGAAGATGGTTGGCACCTAGGGAAATTCTCCCTGGTCAATGGCTCATCTGCTGCAATACTTTCAAAATTACAACTGACCCAAGAACCATGTTCGAAAAGTTATGAGAGAGTGGCAGTTTACGTGTAAATATCCCCAATATATAATTCTAAGAATAAAAGAAAGAAATAAAAATTATTTAAGACTTTGCACTTTTACAAATTTGCTGTAAAATTTTCAAATATACAGAGCGAAAGTAGATATATTTAAAACAAATATTTGTTTCCTTCATCATTGTAATAAATACAATTTTATTATATGGTTAATCAAAAATTATATTTAGAATTGCATGTACTTATATAAACGAGATGGGTCACCAAAATCATTCGAGTGCTGAGGGCCTCTAAGGATCTTTATCCGGCCCTGGGTATCGGTAAAGATTAAACGTTAATCTAATCGCTAGCTTTGTCGAATACTTTCAAGGACCAGTCAATGCCTATCCTCCACAATCTCTCCTCTTTCTAGTCGATGGTTGTGACAGGGTGGTGTTATAGATACAATAAATTTAGAACCACTGCTTTCAGAAACGGAAGTAATGGAAATTCGGATGCAATCAGAAAATGACCCGGATAGACTTTTGAGCCGGCCGTTAAGCCTGTTAAAATAGGTGTTGCCAATTGTGCTGGTTTTTCTTTTTTTCCTGTAAGTGCATTATCTGCTGTTAAGTCCACTCTATCTCACAGAATCCGTCTATTGGACGTAGACGCCATCGCGTGCTGAATATCAAGGTTCTAACGGTAATTTCAGAACAAACACCAGAAAGAGAAAAATGAACTGTGGCCTTTATATCCAATTACTGGCCAATCACCGCCTTCTTCCTTCTACAAGATGGCATCTTTGAGTGGGGTTACACTTTACTTAAAGTACACTATTGCTGTATAATGTACGTCTTGATACAATAATACACTATTACAGTATAATGTACTTCTTGTTACTATAATACACTCTTTCACTTTAAGCCATTCTGGTCAATATAGTTACTGGGAATTGTAACAGTTTTTCTAATGACTGATACTCTCTCTCTCTCTCTCTCTCTCTCTCTCTCTCTCTCTCTCTCTCTCTCTTGGTGTCTATCTCTCTATCTCTCTCGAGTAACACAATATGTGTATCAATATATCCGTCTGTCTGTCCGTCTTCCGTCTGCACGTCTGGTTGTCTACAATCTATCTATCCATCTGTCTTTTCTATCAATCATTCTAGGTACGTATATTGATCTATCTACAAAAGCTGCCAATGTATTTACACCTGCCTTTCTATTACTACTCCGTCTTTCATTTGCTGTATCTATAAATAGCTTTCTATCCTTTTAAACTCTCTTTCTTTCTTTCTCTCTATCTGTCTGTCTGTCTGTCTTTTTCTTCGTTTCTTTTCATTTTTTTTTAGGTCGCTAAACAATTCATAAAGTAGATGAAATGAAGAAAAAATATATTAATATAACTAGAAAGTGCAAGCAATTCAAGAAAGCTTTGAAGTTATCTTATACATTACAGATGCTCCTTCTATAAAGAGGATTATTGCGTCCCACGACTTATCCTTGGTCAGAGTCTGGTAAGTTATTACTTATTACAGTATCACAAAAGTTTACTGCCTGTCTGTTGCGCAAAAGTGCTCATTTCCTTCAATATTAGTTTCTTTATAATTTTGTTGTCATTAGTCTTCCATTTTTGTCTGCTATGCAAACTCAGACTAATCAGTCTGCCATCCGAGAAACAGGAAAAGAAGAGGAGGGAGAAAAAAATTTATCTAAAAGTGCACAAGAGATTGTGATCGTGCATCCACCCTTAAAAAAACAACAACAAAAAAAAAAAGCAAACAAATCATTTTTGCTACAAACCAATGCGATTAAATCTAATCGAGATATCTCTTAACCGTCCATGTTTGCCTCCCTCCCTGCCTCGTCCCCCAACCTGCGCCCCATCCTCTCCCGGAACCCTTCCCTCGACCAAGCCCCACGCCTTAATCTAGTAGTCTGCGATTACATTGTATGGAAACAAAACTCGCTCGTGGCGTAAATAAATACATTTTGTGCGCCATTTAGAATTTAGCGTTCAAACAAAATATATATATATATAACTGCACACAAACACACTGACTTGGACTTTTAGAGGAATTGCATATTTTTTAGCACATGTTTCAAAGGCTTTTTTTTCTGTTCGAGATGAAATGAATAGATTAGAGTCTAGCTTGTTGTCTTCTGTTCCATTCAATCTACAACAGAGTCAGACGTGTTAGATTCTATTTCTTTCATATCGCTGTTTTTTTTTAAATATAAAACTTTAAAAAAAAAAAAAAAAAAAAAAAAAAAAAAAATGAATGATGATACAAAAAATCTAGAGCATGTGTCGGCAACCTATGGCACGCGTGCTTTTAATCGCACGCAGAAGACAACCCCCCCTACCCTCCCTAAAAGTTGCAATTCAAGTTTTTTCTACAAGAAATTGAGTTCTAGAGCGCGGGATGAACTTTTAGTCTGTTTGCACGCTGAATGAATTAGAAATCCTACTTTGGAACATGATTATCAAAAAGGTTGTCGACCCCTGATCTAGAGTATAAAAAAATCAAACTTGACTTCTTTAAACGATGAAAACAACGAAACAACAAAACGAATATGTCCTGCAATTTGCCGTTTCCATTTTTTCCCGCTCCTTATTAAGCGAACACCTAAAACAAAAAGTGTTGATTTTAACGTAAAAACTATGTTCGTTTTACCGTAGCGGATTGCTAGACGTCAATCGTGACATAGAACAATCATTCCTTGTTAGCCCGCGACAATGCTCTGAACTAGGTCGACGCCCGAAAAAAAAAGAGAAAAAAAAATTCGGTGAGAAAAACATTGTCTTTAAGAAGCGGTTCTCAAGTTTTTCACCTAAAACGGCACCCGTAATTTATTTTAAATTTTATGTTCCCGACGCCATTTCGTTTTGTTTTCCATCGCCATTTTGTTTTTATTCCCCGTCGCCATTCTGTTTTTATTCTCCGTCGCCATTTTGTTGTATTCTCCGTCGCCATTTTGTTTTGTTTTCCGTCCAGTGCCGGTGCTAGAGATTTGGGGGCCCGGGGGACTTGGCCTCTTTAGGGGCCCCTGGATTTTGACATTCGACATTATGACATGAAAAAAACACAATTCGGACACTCCTTTGGGGGACTTTCAAATTTGGACCCCCCCCCCCCTCCCCCTCCCCTAGCTACGCCACTGTTTCCGTCGCCATTTTTTTTTTAATTATACCTTTTGATTTGGAAATTAAATACGTAAACAAACATTTTGGGAAAACCCTAAAAAATTGTCCTTGCTGCAAAGGTGAAATGTTATAATGGTGTTCATGGATGTCAAGATGGACTGCTCAAATAATGAAATACTCAAAATGAAACTATTTGTAAGAATGAGAGGTTTAAATCGTGCATGCTGCAGAGAAATTATGCACACATTTGAGAACCCGTGCAGAGAAAAAGAAAAAATATACAAGCAAAAAAAGAAAAAAAAAAGGGGGGGGGGAAGGTTGTAAAAGGAATAAAGCTGTTTCGCTTCATCGACTTCTGGTTCTGAGATGACAGCCGTTGGTGAATCCCAGAAAACGTTGATTAATGCCAGCAGTGTTCATCATTGAGCAAATCTTTGTTGTTGTTTTTTATCCCTTCCCGTCTCCCCCAAGTTACAGCTCTGAATCGATATTTGACGCCCCCTCATTGCACACGCATTGACCAGGGCCATGCCGGTGGGGGTGGGTGGGGGCCGGATGCGCGCAGGTAATCGTGTCATGCGTGCACGCGCACAGGCTTCCACGTCACCGGCATACTTCCGCTGGAATTTTTTTTTTTTAAACTTACATTCAACTTTTATCGATTGGTTTGTCCGATGATTTTATTACCATAGAATTAAAACCTTTGCCTGTTTATTAAGACATATTAGTATTAAGACACATTGTTATCAAGACATATTGGTATTAAGACTTATCAGCGTTAACACATATTGGTATTAAGACATATGGGTATTAAGACATATGGGTATTAAGACATATTTGTATTAAGACATATTGGTTTTAAGACATTTTGGTATTAAGACATATTGGTACTAAGACTACACTCTAGTGGCATTCTGGCATGGAATGGGTTGCCTGAACAAACCATAAAAAAACAATAACCTAACATCATTTAAAACCGTAATCAAAAGGCAAACTAGACTCAGGCCGCGGATTAGCCAGTTGGGTGTACATGCTTGACAAATATATATATATATATATATATATATATATATATATATATATATATATATATATATAACGCCTAAATATTGTATATGCTCGAATTAGTTATTACATTTTTTACTAAAAAACTCAGACTATTAGAGATAAATTTAGTCCAATTCATACAGTATTCCCAGACAAATCCTAAAATTAAACTTCTAAATGTTCCAAACCCTTCCGTCTAGAGTTTAATTATACTACTCAAAAGTTTCAAAATAGTTTTCCCCGCGTTAGTTACCAGTATAATAAACGTGCTGAAAATTGATTTCCTGCTACCGGAACTAATGACCTACTTAGTGCGGAAGACGTTCATAAAAACGATTTAAATGTTCGGTTCATAGCCCAGCCAATCAGAGAAGACATAAAGTTATGAAAGATTTATGGTTAGTGTAAGTTACGAAAGTAAACATTAAATTTCAGAAATAGTTTATGGTATTTAGGAAATAGCTAGAGACATAGATCTACAGACCAACGCAGAAAAAGAAGAAGATATTTTTTTTTAGAAAAAGATATATTGATTGATAGATAGAGAGACAGATAGAGTATAGCTGATTTGTTTATAGAAAGATAGATACAGAGTCTTTACAAGCTTATGTAGCGCCCCAGAATAAATGTTTCAGCGCCGCCCCTTTGTATACTGTAACTGCTTGTTTAGCACTATATTTGCTATATTTAGACTACATTTGCCGACCCCCTGGAACTGTCTTCCCGACATGTGCCCCTTTCTATCCCCCCCCCCCAACATATGTGAGGGCGCTTGATAAATACATAGACAGATAGACAGATAGATACAAAGACATATAGATACATTGATACAAAAACTGATTTATTGATTAGTCTTGCTTTAAGATTGAGAATAATAAGTCATTGAGAAAAATATAAGCACGTGAACTATAAAAATTCGTGCGCAGTTGTCAATGAACCAGGTTAATGAATAGACGCAAATAGGGACTACTTTCACCGCACCATCATTAATGCATGCACCAGAGTAAACAAATCACGTTGTCCCTAGCAACGAGGGTCGGGATTTTTGTGACTTGGAGATTGAGCCACGGTTCATTTAATTCGCGCTTCTCTGAATTCCTTTTGGCATATCTGTCTTACTCTCTCTCTTCTCTCTCTCTTCTCTCTCTCTTCTCTCTGTCATACTCATTCATACATGGAGTGGTATCCACACATAGGCTACAGTTTCTTGCATCTACACAGCTATTGCAAAACTTTGAGAAAGACCGGCGTATTGATTTCTTGTGATGCAATTAGTCTTCGGGACAGCGTCAGTTTCCATCTGCTGAGGATGTGGAGATGATTTCAGTACACCCACGCAATCCCCCACACCCCGGCCACCTCCACTGCCCATTAGCCCAGTGGCCTAGTGAATGTTTTACGTGCGTTATCAATGCGAGATAAAGGATGCTATAAAATTGTCATATTAAAAAATTTCAATGTGTGTAAAAATGGCGGTGTTTTTTTTTATATAAGCTACGAAAATTGTTATTTTTATATTTAGTAAAATTTAAACTATTTATGTTTATTTAACAATAAGACGTGTTTGCTGCATGTGAAGCCTGCTGGGTAGATAGGTTTGTTGGCAGCAAAACAGTGTGGAGTTGTCAACTAAAATTGAAACAAGTTAACGACTGATTTCTAGCTTTTTAGCACTGTTCAGCTAGCTCTATAGATTCTAACTAGAAATAACAATAAAGAACTTTTGTATAAACTTAACAAAAAAAAAAAGTCAACATTAGCTAAAATATACTTGTATAATTTGATGGATATTTTAATTTTATGTTTATTTCAATCTCATGCCTAAATCTTACTTAATTCAATATTTGAGCTATTTAATATTTTCGTTCTTTCTCTCATTTTTGAAAATAAAAAACAACATACAAATTCTAACAGTACATAGATCTACAGTCTACTGGATGATATTCAGTATAGACTCATCTTCAAATTATCATAAATTTTTTTCTCCCAAGATATTTGGCCTTCGTGAATATTCCTCCGACCTTTAGAATGGAGAAATAAAATTTATTTATTGGTGAAGGTGTTGAATATGGAAGCTTATTTAATTGATTTATTTTTTATGCCAAATTCTTCGAATCGTTCTTTTAAACATTCATATATAATTTTTCACAAGTGCCTGCAATAAATGGGTTACTTGTACGTCGAAACTAAATTTGTAATGGCTAACAACCCTCATGGAACGAAATTTTTTCTCCTTTTGCAATTAGGGGCCGCAAGGTCTGTGTTGATCGTCCTAGGGCTATCGTGTACTTCCTCACCTGCTTCTTCCCCCCCATCCCACCCCATCTCAATTTACATTACCTCATTGGATATTTAAATCCTCTTTTAAAAAAATGGATACATAAACAAGTCTATGGAGATTTCTATATTATGAATTTCCGCTTAATTCAAAGAATACTTCTATGCATACGAATCAGACAAAACAATTCCTTTATAAAAGTACATCTTCGATGTTATTGTTTTTTTGTTATGTTGTTGTTGACCAATTCTCTCTTCACCAAAAAAAGCAACAACATAAAAACCCTATTTAATAACAGCAACTGCGTCATCTCGGCCAGCTAGGGAGGAAGAGGGGAGGGTGTCTGGGAGGGTAGGGGGGGACTCATTTACAATTTAGCACTCATTGGTGGACGACTTTCAGGCGACAAAATATGTCACCAGCGTCATCGGTCATCGAGTTGTAACTGACCACAGGGTTATAAACCTTTCCCTCCCTCCCCCTCCCCAACCAACTTGGGTTGCGTGACTTTCCGCCCAGAAATCCACTTCCGTTATGGCGCTCGTGACAGCGATGTCGAAATTGCGCATGCGCAGAAAACAACAAACTCAGGAGACGTAATAAACGAAGCTAGACATTTCTTCTGTTCGGTGGCAGACGACATTTTGTTTTTTCGTTTTCGTGTGTCTCTCCGTGTCTTTAGTGCTTCTGCCCAGCGGCGTTTGTGGTGAAAGATCAGGAAATTGCGTAAATTGAAAAGGCTGACAGGATTTTAACATTACATTACATTATTTTAACATTACATTACATTATTTTAACGTTACACTACAGTATTTTAACATTACTTTGCATTAATATTACATTACAGGGGGTTGCCCCAAATTTGCGAAGAGCTAAAAGTATTTCTTACATGACAACCAAATTGTTTAACAAATCAACCGTTGATACACTCAGCCATCTTTTATTTTAATGAATTGTTTTTTCAAGCGTCCACCCTTTCCAAAACACACGATTCTTCATTTTTCATGCACACAAACAACGAAACTTCACGTAACAAATGCATATAAGTACTCTTTCTTCTCGAGTGGCATCCGGGCATGAAATGGGTTGCCTGAACAAACCACGAAAAACCAATAACTTAACATCATTTAAAACATTAATAAAAATTGCAGGACTATACTCCTACCGCGGATGAGCGTAGGACGCAATAATCTTCTTTATAGAAAGAGCGTCTGTAATGTATAAGATAACATAACAGCACGTGACACATACATCCCAGACAACACTTTATTTACTCTAATTTACCTGAACTATATAATATATACATTTAACAAAAAATAGATGTCACTTATAATAACGATTTGGCAGCCGTCGTCATTTTTTCAAAACTAAAATTCTAAACACGGTGATTCTCAAATTCTGTTTCGTTAGAGCTGAACATCATGTAAAAAGGTGACTCACATTTTTCTTGGAACCTGATCCTATTGTAAATGTGCTCTTTAAATTAACTGGCCTCTTGTTGCTGTTTATTTATATCTTAGTTACTTTTCTGTAAAAAAAAAAAGTGTCTTCTTAATGGTTCCCCGCCTGCAAAGTTTTGGGGACCACTGATCTGACTAATGGATACAGACATAAAAGTACACGATAGTAGTATTATAGGGTCTTTTCGATTATCATTTGTGGAGCCGCTCCACAGCTCCACAGGTGACCTTTGACCTTTGACCCGGAAGTGACCTTTGACCCGGAAGTGACCCCTACCGGAAGTGACGTCATCCAAGATGGCGTCTTGTCGTGTTGTTTCACGAGGGTTTTTAATTAAGGGTAATACATTTTGTCAGCGGTTCTAAAATTATTTTTCCCATTGTATTACAATGATTGATTTTCCCATTGTCTTACAATGATTGACACATGTCATATTATTTCTCCCATTGTTTTATAATGGTCTTTATAAGGTTCAGCGGTTCTAAAATTTTATAATTAATTAATATTAATTAACTAATTGGTTACTTGTATAGCGTTCTTAATAATTTTCAATAGTAAAAGGCTTTTTTTAATAAGTTTATTGTGTTTTTTGCCCTAATTAGCATCTTTTAATCGATAATTGTCTTGTAAGGGTCATTTTTAATTACTTGGATGCAGTAATTGTCTTAATTTATTCCTAATTAATTAACTAATTATTTTTTTATAGCCATAATTAGCATGTAAATGGGTGTTTTTTATTTACAAAGGGGTGTAATTATCACATTTTAATCAATTATTCTCTAATAACGTGCCTTATTAATTACTTGGACACAGTAATTGTATTAATTTATTCTTAACTAATTAACTAATTAGACTTTTTATAACCATAATTAACTTGTAAAAGGGCGTTTTTAATAACTAAGGGGCCGTAATTACCACTAAATAATGCCCAATTATTTATTTTTATACATTTTTACTTACTGGGGTACAGTAATTTTCTTTATTGTATACTTTATTAATTAACTAATTCTATTTTTTTTAACCATAATTAGCTTGTAAAGGAACGTTTTTAATTACTAAAGACCGTAATTATCACTAAATAGACCACATTTTATATACTTTTACTTACTTGGAGGCTGTATTTTTTTTTATTCCTTATTAATTAACTAATTATACTTTTTATAACCATAATTAACTTGTAAAAGGGCGTTTTTAATTACTAAGGAGCCGTAATTACCACTAAATAATCCCCAATTATTTATTTTTATACATTTTTACTTACTGGGGTACAATAATTTTCTTAATTTTATACTTTATTAATTAACTAATTATACTTTTTATAACCCTAATTAGCTTGTAAAGGGGCGTTTATTAATTACAAAGGGGCCGTAATTATCACTAAATAGACCACAATTTATACATTTTTACATTTTTTTTAATTACTTGGAGGCAGTATTTTTTTTTGTTGTATTCTTAATTAATTAACTAATTATAGTTTTTAGTCATAATTACTATTTTTTAATTTTCTTTTAAACATAATTATTTTTAATTTGAATTGATAATCAATGTTTTGAAAGTATAAACATATATCCTTATACATTTTTAGAACCCCTGAGTCGCTTATTCACATCGCTGTCGAAATTTTACCTGAGCAGCTCTTTATTTATTTTTTTTATCACCCGCGCACCGCGCGTCTTTTAATGACTTTTTCAGCTGTTGTGGAAATTCTTTGGTAGTGCTGTTCTCGCTCGCGCTGTTAATGACTTTTTCATCTGTTGAGAAAAGTCTTTTGATCTCGCTTCACTCGCTTTTTAATGACCTGGTGTGAAAAAGAGATAAAACTCCCTTACAAAGCCTGCTATGGGAGATAATATATATAGCACTAAAAGTTTTTTTCTTTACAGCTTACGTTTCCCAGATATTATTCGAGGTTTTTTTGTTTTTTTAATGATTTGCATTAGTTTTGGGGGTATTTTTTCTTTGTATTTCGAGTATTCGTTTTTTAAATATTTCTCTTTTCAATTTAAAGAATTTAAATTGTTTAATCGTTAAATGCAATGTGTGACTTACTATAACATCATTATTGTTATTTTTTTAAACTTATATATTTTACAATTTAAACGATAAGTAAATACAATTTTTACTTACTAAAACTAGTAATTTCTTAATTTTATACGAAATTGATTAACGAATTATATTTTTTTAAAGTCATACATATCTTGTAAGGCGCGTTTTTTACTTACTAAGATGCGTATATTTCTTTAATTAATGCTTAAATTATATAATTTTTTGTTTAAATTCTTTAATAAGACTCCCTTTTATTTACAAACTTTATACTTACATAGTTAACATTTGTATCTTTTAATTATTCTTTCAATTTTAATTGATAATACATGTAAATACATTTTACTCAACTAGTTTAAAATTTTCCCTTTTAAGCATACATATTTCAAATTTGAATTGATAATCATTGTTTTAAAAGCCTAAACACTAAACATTTTTAGAACTCCAGGGCAAAATATAAAGTCCAGATGTTGTGAGAGTTCACAAAGTACATTATTTTAGTGTATGCGTATTTTGAATGTGTATGTATGTGTATGCAAATAAGAGAGTTCTTTAAAGTTACTAAAATACTATACTACAATAGTTTATATCTTTTGAATGTATAATTGTACAATAAGTGTCTCTTTATCTATTAAAAGTCAGTTTGTTAAATGGTTGTATCTTTAAATTTTTGTCGTGTAATTTTTTACTTACTAGAACTTAACATTTTAAAATTTAAGTAACTTAAGTTTTTCAAGTGGTGTCCAATATGGCGGGTCAGAAGGGGGCGGATCCAAGATGGCCGATCCGAGTGTTCCATGTGATTATTTTTGTGTAGTGTTACACGTGATTTTATCATCGTGGTTTAATTAAAGATACCGGAAAACAAGATGGCGTCCGATGTACGTGGCATACAAGGGCAGTAACCGTGTAATTAAATTTGTATTTTTTTTATTTTTAATTAACTTTATGGTTGTAGACAAGATGATGGAAGGGGTGTATTGAAGTTGTTGACTCCACTGTTCCACATGATGATGAACCGGAAGTAAGATGGCGTCCGATTTACGTGGCATACAAGGGCAGTAACCATGTAAATACTTTTTTTTAAAACAGTAAACAAAGAAAGTTTTAATTTTTTTTAAATTTTTATTTGCGTTCAAGTACATCAAACAGAGAATAAAACAACAACATGACTGGTAGTTTATTTATTTTTATAATATTCGATTCACAGTGTTCAGGATTTGTAGAGCGAAAAGGGCACAAAGTGTCAAGATTCCAATGCCTGCAGCAGCACAGCTGTAAGTGATGCATGACTTGGTGTGAAGTTATAAGGAATAAGTTTGTGCAATAGGTGCGATTAAGGAGTAACTAGGAAATGTGTGTTTGACGTCATGTAATGTTTACTTGGGAGAGAGAGATGGTAAACAAAGTCAGGGTATGTTAGGCCGTGGAAGAGTGATGTTCTTGGTCTTGATATGGTAGTAGTAACGAAGTGTAGAAGTGATGGTGATATACAATACGTTGATTAAAGTTATTATCCTCAAGTGAAGTCTTATCAAGTTTATTGAGTTGTGTTACTACATGTTATGAAGATCTCTCAGTTACAAAATGGTGGAGCAGCAGTAGAAATCAAGACCATAGAGAGACACATCACAGAGCCTACTTTATGTACAGTTGTTGGAACTGTTAGAAGTTGACCTGCCTGCCTGTCTTGGAGGAGGTAACTTGAGGGAATCGACGTTTGATTGCCCTGCGAGTCATTGTATATGACTGGTGGATTTATTGATTTGTGGAGTTGCACTGTGGGTCATGGTATATGACTGGGATGTTTATTGACCAGTGGAGCTTTTTGTGAGTTGTGGAGCAACCCTGTGGAATGGTTACAGAATTGTACTGAAGCTGATGAGCTGCGAAGTCCGAAGCTGTCTTGTGGGTGTCCTGAAGTTGTACTGTCGTCTGTGAGCTGTACTGACGAGCTGGTATCTATCTGGTGTCGAAGTCTGTCAAGGTCGACGTAGTACTATCCGGTTTGCCGTGGCTACACACTATTGCCTATTGCCAGCCGTAACTGCTTACGAAAGCTTTCTGGCATAGTAAGCGGGCGTCATTGCATCGTTGCAACCGCTGATAAAGGCATACATCGTCTGCGTCCTTGTGCAGAGGGCATATTATTGCGGGCGTCATTGCATCGTTGCAACCGCTGATAAAAGTATACATCGTCTGCGTCCTTGTGCAGAGGGCATATCATCTCCTGGCGCCGGATGTGTAACTTTGCTGTTGATCTCGTTTGCTGACTGTATACAATACGTCGGTGGAAGTTAGTCAAGTTCAACTGCAATTTTGATAGGTGATTTCAAGGTCGACGCAACGGACGCTGGTTGTAGACTTGAAGGTTGGGAGGACACTCAAGGTTGATCCGTTGGATGCTGTGGAACATTTGACGTTGATTTGGTTGGACAGAGCTATCAAGGTCAAGGAATTTGGACGTTGGACAAGGGACGTGCGTGGACCTGGATTGGAGACAGCACTACTGAAAGCTAAGTTAAATATTTTTTTTAACTTGTATGATAGTATCTAGGGTATAATTTATTATCATTGCTATATGTATATTCGTATATTTGTATATGTAAATTCTATTAGGGCTACATGAGTATATTTTTATTCATTGGGGAGATTCGTCCTTTGGAAAAAGGATTGTGCGGACTTAGACTGTGGGTTTGAGTGGGCTTCCCATTGAATCAAAGTGAACTTAGTATTTGTTTAGTTTGTTAGCGTGCTGGTATCTTGTTTTGGGCTGTTTTGTTTATCGATTTGTGTCAAAACATTAAGTATAGTTTACTTGTGTGTATTCTTCTGTCTTTCTGCTAAACTATCTGTGTATCTATATATATATATTTATTTGCTTTATGATTTACTTCTAATTGTAATTTTAATTGCAACTATAAATGTTATATGCATCACATTGCTATGTCGTAAGTATATATGATTTATGCTAGTGTGTTGGTTGAGGTAATGTGCTATATGGTCAACGTTTACACGCCTTTATGTTAATCAAAACTTAAAGATTTTAAATTAAAAACATTGCACATATTAGGACGGTATTTGTGCTGATTTGGAGGTTGTGCATACATTTATTTTGGTACACATATTGCATTGTATTAGAATATCGCGTATAGTAGTATTAGAACGATACTTGTGCTATATTAGAGTACTGTACTGTGCGCAGTGCTATTAGAAATTTTTTCTTGTATACACTTGTTGGTATAGCGGTTAATAATAAACATGAACCCTGATTTATGGAAAGCGTGGACGGAAGTAGCTTTAGAGATAGGGTTACAAGGGGATGCTATTGTGAAATACGTAGAGAAGAAAGTGCAACAAAGGATAGAATGGGAAAATGAAAACAGGGAAAGAGAGGATAAAAAGGAAAATGAAGAGAGGGAAAGAGAGGATAGAAAGAAAAATGAAGAGTGGGAAAGAGAGAAGAAAAAGAGAGATAAAAAGGAAGAAATGAAGGAGAAGATACATGAACAAAATATGGAATTATTGGACTTAGACATTATGAGAATTAGAGTACGAACAAATTTGTGTAGACTGATAAATGACAAGAAAAATCTGTGGTTAAGTAAATTGTATAATGGTGATGAAGATATAATGGTCTTAGAATCTCAAATAAGAGAAATGGAGGAGGAGATAGAAGAAAGAGAAATGGTTTTTCTATGTAAGAAAGTAGTTATTGAAATGAGAATTAAAGAGTTACGAAATGAAGTTGATTCATATGATCATGTTGAAAAGATAGCTAAAAATGAAGATATAGTAAAGGAAGATAATGGGATTAAGTTGACAGAATCTAAAATACTAAATGAAGAATCTAATATTATGGTAAATGAGTCAGAAATTAGAATGGAAGTGTCAGATATGATAATTAGAGAACCAGAGGTCGTGGATTTGAAAAATATAAGTGTAGAACCAGAGGTCATGGTTGAGGATTTTAAAACTGAAAAAAGAGAATCAGAGCTTATAGTTGAAAAGTTAGAAATTATAAATGAAGGTGAAATCTTGGGTGAAAATTCAATGATTAAGATAAAAGAACAGGTGGAGGTGGCAGATAAGGAAACAGTTAATGTAAGAACTGAAGATGGGCTATTTGATGAGATCAATTTGAAATTGTCGGGAGATGAGAGTATACAAGATAGTATATTAAGTGATCCTCACTTAGGTCATGATGACATAGTTGTAGATCTTATGTTAAGTGAAAGGGAGAAACGTGTCAAGGTCTTAGGTGTTATGTTAGGTGAAAAGGGGGAAAAGAAAGGTTTTAGGTTGTTGACTAAAAAGTGTCACAAAGACAATGTTGAAACATTGTTGACTGTAGATTGTCGGAAAGATAGTGTCGCGAAAGATGAAGAATTGGGAGTTTGTCGCGAGGACAATGTTGAGAGAGTTAAGGCATTGGAAATTAGAAATTGGCAAGAAGACAATGTTGGGATAATAGAAACATTGGGGAATATAGATTGTTGGAAGGACAATGTCGTGACAGTAGAGACATTAGGAATTGAGATAGAATGGAAATACAGAGAAGTGATGGGGACTGTTAACGTTAGTGTTGATGAGTTGGAAGAAGAAAAGGTATTGCAGATAAGTGAATGGAGGGAAGACTGGTTGATATTAGACATAAGGAAAAATGTACTCGATGATATGAAGATAGTTGGGTGTTTGTTCGAATGGGGAGATGGTTTTAGAGATGAAGTGGTTCTAGAAGGAAATGATTATGGGTGAAATAAATTTGGTTTAAGGATAGGGATTGTTGTAGATAATATTGTAAATAGTGTTTTTTATATTATTATTTTGAGATATTAACAAATGTTACATTTTTCACAGATTTTGATTTGGTTATTATGATGATGATATTTTGATGATGATGATGATGATGATGATGTTGATGATGATGTTATATTGCCACACATTGTACCCAAGTCAAGTTATATGTTCTATATTGGTGTTGTGGTTAAGTGGAAATAAAATGGGTGAACATGAGTAAATGAGTGAATGAATTAGATGTAATGACTGGTTGAGGAGAACACATGTTGGTGTGCAATTTACATTTTACAATACTTTGTTTACTAGGTGCGTAATGGATTTAATGAAAGGAAGTGGATATTTGTTATGATTTGTTGAAAATTTTAATTAAATAGAGTTGGAGCATTTGTATAATAGCAGATGTATATTTATAAGTTTAAAAAAAAAAAAAAAAAAAAAAATACTAAAGGTATTTTTAAATGTGAGAAGGAGGGTGTAAGTGATGCATGACTTGGTGTGAAGTTATAAGGAATAAGTTTGTGCAATAGGTGCGATTAAGGAGTAACTAGGAAATGTGTGTTTGACGTCATGTAATGTTTACTTGGGAGAGAGAGATGGTAAACAAAGTCAGGGTATGTTAGGCCGTGGAAGAGTGATGTTCTTGGTCTTGATATGGTAGTAGTAACGAAGTGTAGAAGTGATGGTGATATACAATACGTTGATTAAAGTTATTATCCTCAAGTGAAGTCTTATCAAGTTTATTGAGTTGTGTTACTACATGTTATGAAGATCTCTCAGTTACAACAGCCTAGGATCGTCTTAAGTGAGGGCCAAGAGCTGCCATTTTTATTCTCACCTCTACCAGACTTGAATTCCAAAAACCCTTCCTGTGTGAAGGAAAAGAAGATGGAAGCTAGTTTAATATACGCTTTTATATTTAACTGTCTATAGGATGATTTTTGTTTAAAGAGTGTCTTTGTTACTCTTGTAAACCTATTACTTACCCAGTTATTATGACTATTCATCCAACCCGAGAGATGTGTATCCATATATGCTGTTAACCATTATAGAAGATTATCTACTAAATGGTATTTCTTTAGTTGAAAACACCAAGCTGCAAATTGACCCGAAAAGTCAAACAACGCCACAATTCGTCCCCAATTTATATCCTCACAAAATATTTCTATAACGATCGATGCGAAAGTGTCATAAGCATTGTCATCAGTTATGACTAGACCATCTATTAGGTTATCAAATCTATTCTTAAATCGTTCTTCAAATTCATCTCCTAGTATTCTCATAGCATTTTGAACAGAATTCGGAGTGTTGATAATACTTTCATGCCGACCATCGTTTCTCCAAGTATACCCATTGCATTGTAAACGATATTTTATGTAATCCACCGCAATGCTACGCGTATTTTCATGTCCTATAGACATATTATTTTCAAGAGAACTAATAAGAATTACAAAAAGAACCGTTTTACTAAACGAAAAACCACAACACTTTTACAAAACTGAATAAGGAAGACTACATAATTTTATAAAAATTTGCTGAATAGTGGAAAAAGACCACCATCTGACAAGCAAACATTCAACGAGCAGGTATTAAACAGCTGCCCGCTAGGCGCTAACCAAGGTAACGACTTCCTGTCCAGGTGTTGAATCCATTATCGGGCCGTCGCCCGCTGTGCCAGGTAATGGCTTCCTGTCCAGGTGTTATTGCACTTACCTGACCGTGAGAAAACCTAAAAGCTAACATTCCCACGACCAGGGTAATGGTTTCCTGTCCAGGTGTTAAACAGCTGCCCGCTGGGCGCTGACCAAGTTAACGACTTCCTGTCCAGATGTTATTGCACTTACCTGACCATGAGAAAATCTAAAAGCTAACATTCCCAGGGTCACGCCAACCCTAACCGTCAACAACGTTCCCACTTTTTTTTGTGTCTTCTTCAATCTCTGCCTTTTTTACTAACTTCTTATCTCTTTTTCTAAAAAAATTAAAGTACAATTTCTCAAACTCTCCCTCTCTCAAAAAAACTTTGTAGACAACCTTTTTACATTTTTCTCTCTCGCAAAAAAACTTTGTAGGACACCTTCCCAAAATCTCTTTCTCCAGACAAACTTTTTTAAGTACGTCTTCCCAAAATCTTTGACACTGTCGACAAACTTTTTTAAGTTCACATTCCCAAAATCTCTCTCTCCTGACAAACTTTTTTAAGTTCACCTTCCCAAAATCTCTTTCTCTCTCGCTTGACAAACTTTTTTTTAGTTCACCTTCCCAAACTCGCAATCTCTCCCGACAAACTTTTTTAAGTTCACCTTCCCATAATCTTTGACACTTTCGACAAACTTTTTAAGTTTACCTTCCCAAAATCTCTCTCTCCTGACAAACTCTTTAAGTTAACCTTCCCAAAATCTTTGACACTCTCGACAAACTTTTTTTAGTTCACCTTCCCAAAATCTCTTTCTCTCTCGCTTGACAAACTCTTTAAGTTCACCTTCCCAAAATTGCAATCTCTCCCGACAAACTATTTTAAGTACAACGTTTCCAACTCTCTCTCTCCTGACAAACTTTTTTAAGTTCACATTCCCAAAATCTCGATCTCTCCCGACAACTTTTTTAAGTTCACCTTCCCAAAATCTTTTACACCCTCGACAAACTATTTTAAGTTCACCTTCCCATAATCTCTCTCTCCTGACAAACTTTTTTAAGTTCACATTCCCAAACTCGCAATCTCTCCCGACAAACTTTTTTAACTTCCACTTCCCAAAATCTCTTTCTCTCTCGCTTGACAAACTTTTTTTAGTTCACCTTCCCAAAATCTCTTTCTCTCTCGCTTGACAAACTCTTTAAGTTAACCTTCCCAAAATTGCAATCTCTCCCGACAAACTATTTTAAGTACAACGTTTCCAACTCTCTCTCTCCTGACAAACTTTTTTAAGTTCACATTCCCAAAATCTCTCTCTCCTGACAAAATTTTTAAGTTCACATTCCCAAACTCGCAATCTCTCCCGACAAACTTTTTTAACTTCACCTTCCCAAAATCTTTGACACTCTCGACAAACTTTTTAAGTTGAAGTTCACCTTCCCAAAATCTCTTTCTCTCTCGCTTGACAAACTCTTTAAGTTCACCTTCCCAAAATTGCAATCTCTCCCGACAAACTATTTTAAGTACAACGTTTCCAACTCTCTCTCTCCTGACAAACTTTTTTAAGTTCACATTCCCAAAATCTCGATCTCTCCCGACAACTTTTTTAAGTTCACCTTCCCAAAATCTTTGACACTCTCGACAAACTCTTTAAGTTAACCTTCCCAAAATCTTTCACACTAGCTCTCGCTCAAAAACACTTTTTCTTAAAAGCTTTCCCACTCTCGACAAACATTTTAGGACACCCCTCCATGGACTTCGGTCTAACAGTATCCATCTCTCTGTCTCCAACTCTTTCTCGCCCCATCTCTTCTTCTAACAAAACTTTAAGTTAACACAAGCCTAACGATCACGCATTCCTTCTTTCTGCCTTGCTCAATCTCTGTATCTCTTACTTCATTCTTCTCTCAAACTCTGTCTCTCTCTTTCATGCGTGCCATCTTTTACTTGTCTCATTCTCAGTACTTACGCTCCTTACTCTGTCTACACTTAATTCTCTCTTCGTCTCTTTTCGCTAACAAACCTTTGTGTTAACGAACCCTAACATTTACACATTCCATCTTTCTGCCTTGTTCAATCTCTGTAGGCCTATCTCTTATTTCATTCTTCTCTCAAACTCTGTCTCTCTCTCTAAAAACTCTTTATTTTCAACAAACCCTAACACATATTCCACTTCACAGCTTTCACTCTGTCTTTCCTTTTCTTTTTCCTGCGTACCATCTTTTACGTACTCATTTTCTGTGACGTCTTTTCTTACTCTGTCTCCAGAGCTTTCTCTGACAAAACTTTTAGTTACTCTAAGCATCTCTCTTTCTACAGCGTTCTCTCTTTCTACCTTGTTCAATCTCTACCTCCTAACTAACTTCTTCTCCTCTTTCTAAAATTGTCTTCCCTTTTATGTTTTATAACGTGCAAAGCATTTAGTACCATGGATCCTAGGGGGAAACATCCATTTACCGCTCGCATTGCTGGCCCAGGCAATGTCGACAGTGGAATTGTATTAGAATGTGGTAGTACAGACTGTGATTTGTCTTCAATCATTGAGAAAATCAAAGGAGACATCACTTGTGTTGTATTATTGAATGAAGATGAAATGCAGGTAAGATACTAGTTATCTTATATATTACAATCACTCATTCTATATAGAATATTAGTGCGTACTACTCTCATTCTACTCAAATAATAATAATTTACTTTCGATGTCTTGTGTAGAAACTTGTGGATGCGGATACTGAAGGGCTAGTTCAGAGCCTTGGCAGATCTACGAAAGTCATCAAATCTATGCAGGAATCTTGTCAGCGCCTAATTGATGAACAGGCAGACCTGAAAGCCGCCCTGGAGCTTGTTCGTTTTTACAACTTGGAAAATGCAATGCGTAATTGCATGACAAATGTTTACAAGTAGACATTGCTAGCTTTAGAGTCTTAAATTATAAAAATAAAATAAAGGAAAAAAAATATTGGTGTTTGTTGTTTGTGTATGAAGGTTTTGAAAATAATGTTCTTGGGAGATATAGCAAAGGTCAAGGTCAACTGACCCTAGTGCGAATTTGGGAAAAGCCCCTCCTCGCTCTACCTAACTATTACTGTCTAAATTTTACCAAATTTTACCAAACTATCTACGGAAATTTAAATTACCTAACCAACACTTACTAATAGTAGTGGGAATAATTAGCTACTAATGCTATTCACCACCTATACAACCCTTGTCATTCCCACTACTATTTCAGGCCTATCATAGAAATATCTCCTAAATCAATTACATATAAGATAACTAGTATCTTACCTGCATTTCATCTTCATTCAATAATACAACACAAGTGATGTCTCCTTTGATTTTCTCAATGATTGAAGACAAATCACAGTCTGTACTACCACATTCTAATACAATTCCACTGTCGACATTGCCTGGGCCAGCAATGCGAGCGGTAAATGGATGTTTCCCCCTAGGATCCATGGTACTAAATGCTTTGCACGTTATAAAACATAAAAGGGAAGACAATTTTAGAAAGAGGAGAAGAAGTTAGTTAGGAGGTAGAGATTGAACAAGGTAGAAAGAGAGAACGCTGTAGAAAGAGAGATGCTTAGAGTAACTAAAAGTTTTGTCAGAGAAAGCTCTGGAGACAGAGTAAGAAAAGACGTCACAGAAAATGAGTACGTAAAAGATGGTACGCAGGAAAAAGAAAAGGAAAGACAGAGTGAAAGCTGTGAAGTGGAATATGTGTTAGGGTTTGTTGAAAATAAAGAGTTTTTAGAGAGAGAGACAGAGTTTGAGAGAAGAATGAAATAAGAGATAGGCCTACAGAGATTGAACAAGGCAGAAAGATGGAATGTGTAAATGTTAGGGTTCGTTAACACAAAGGTTTGTTAGCGAAAAGAGACGAAGAGAGAATTAAGTGTAGACAGAGTAAGGAGCGTAAGTACTGAGAATGAGACAAGTAAAAGATGGCACGCATGAAAGAGAGAGACAGAGTTTGAGAGAAGAATGAAGTAAGAGATACAGAGATTGAGCAAGGCAGAAAGAAGGAATGCGTGATCGTTAGGCTTGTGTTAACTTAAAGTTTTGTTAGAAGAAGAGATGGGGCGAGAAAGAGTTGGAGACAGAGAGATGGATACTGTTAGACCGAAGTCCATGGAGGGGTGTCCTAAAATGTTTGTCGAGAGTGGGAAAGCTTTTAAGAAAAAGTGTTTTTGAGCGAGAGCTAGTGTGAAAGATTTTGGGAAGGTTAACTTAAAGAGTTTGTCGAGAGTGTCAAAGATTTTGGGAAGGTGAACTTAAAAAAGTTGTCGGGAGAGATCGAGATTTTGGGAATGTGAACTTAAAAAAGTTTGTCAGGAGAGAGAGAGTTGGAAACGTTGTACTTAAAATAGTTTGTCGGGAGAGATTGCAATTTTGGGAAGGTGAACTTAAAGAGTTTGTCAAGCGAGAGAGAAAGAGATTTTGGGAAGGTGAACTTCAACTTAAAAAGTTTGTCGAGAGTGTCAAAGATTTTGGGAAGGTGAAGTTAAAAAAGTTTGTCGGGAGAGATTGCGAGTTTGGGAATGTGAACTTAAAAATTTTGTCAGGAGAGAGAGATTTTGGGAATGTGAACTTAAAAAAGTTTGTCAGGAGAGAGAGAGTTGGAAACGTTGTACTTAAAATAGTTTGTCGGGAGAGATTGCAATTTTGGGAAGGTTAACTTAAAGAGTTTGTCAAGCGAGAGAGAAAGAGATTTTGGGAAGGTGAACTAAAAAAAGTTTGTCAAGCGAGAGAGAAAGAGATTTTGGGAAGTGGAAGTTAAAAAAGTTTGTCGGGAGAGATTGCGAGTTTGGGAATGTGAACTTAAAAAAGTTTGTCAGGAGAGAGAGATTATGGGAAGGTGAACTTAAAATAGTTTGTCGAGGGTGTAAAAGATTTTGGGAAGGTGAACTTAAAAAAGTTGTCGGGAGAGATCGAGATTTTGGGAATGTGAACTTAAAAAAGTTTGTCAGGAGAGAGAGAGTTGGAAACGTTGTACTTAAAATAGTTTGTCGGGAGAGATTGCAATTTTGGGAAGGTGAACTTAAAGAGTTTGTCAAGCGAGAGAGAAAGAGATTTTGGGAAGGTGAACTAAAAAAAGTTTGTCGAGAGTGTCAAAGATTTTGGGAAGGTTAACTTAAAGAGTTTGTCAGGAGAGAGAGATTTTGGGAAGGTAAACTTAAAAAGTTTGTCGAAAGTGTCAAAGATTATGGGAAGGTGAACTTAAAAAAGTTTGTCGGGAGAGATTGCGAGTTTGGGAAGGTGAACTAAAAAAAAGTTTGTCAAGCGAGAGAGAAAGAGATTTTGGGAAGGTGAACTTAAAAAAGTTTGTCAGGAGAGAGAGATTTTGGGAATGTGAACTTAAAAAAGTTTGTCGACAGTGTCAAAGATTTTGGGAAGACGTACTTAAAAAAGTTTGTCTGGAGAAAGAGATTTTGGGAAGGTGTCCTACAAAGTTTTTTTGCGAGAGAGAAAAATGTAAAAAGGTTGTCTACAAAGTTTTTTTGAGAGAGGGAGAGTTTGAGAAATTGTACTTTAATTTTTTTAGAAAAAGAGATAAGAAGTTAGTAAAAAAGGCAGAGATTGAAGAAGACAAAAAAAAAAGTGGGAACGTTGTTGACGGTTAGGGTTGGCGTGACCCTGGGAATGTTAGCTTTTAGATTTTCTCATGGTCAGGTAAGTGCAATAACATCTGGACAGGAAGTCGTTAACTTGGTCAGCGCCCAGCGGGCAGCTGTTTAACACCTGGACAGGAAACCATTACCCTGGTCGTGGGAATGTTAGCTTTTAGGTTTTCTCACGGTCAGGTAAGTGCAATAACACCTGGACAGGAAGCCATTACCTGGCACAGCGGGCGACGGCCCGATAATGGATTCAACACCTGGACAGGAAGTCGTTACCTTGGTTAGCGCCTAGCGGGCAGCTGTTTAATACCTGCTCGTTGAATGTTTGCTTGTCAGATGGTGGTCTTTTTCCACTATTCAGCAAATTTTTATAAAATTATGTAGTCTTCCTTATTCAGTTTTGTAAAAGTGTTGTGGTTTTTCGTTTAGTAAAACGGTTCTTTTTGTAATTCTTATTAGTTCTCTTGAAAATAATATGTCTATAGGACATGAAAATACGCGTAGCATTGCGGTGGATTACATAAAATATCGTTTACAATGCAATGGGTATACTTGGAGAAACGATGGTCGGCATGAAAGTATTATCAACACTCCGAATTCTGTTCAAAATGCTATGAGAATACTAGGAGATGAATTTGAAGAACGATTTAAGAATAGATTTGATAACCTAATAGATGGTCTAGTCATAACTGATGACAATGCTTATGACACTTTCGCATCGATAGTTATAGAAATATTTTGTGAGGATATAAATTGGGGACGAATTGTGGCGTTGTTTGACTTTTCGGGTCAATTTGCAGCTTGGTGTTTTCAACTAAAGAAATACCATTTAGTAGATAATCTTCTATAATGGTTAACAGCATATATGGATACACATCTCTCGGGTTGGATGAATAGTCATAATAACTGGGTAAGTAATAGGTTTACAAGAGTAACAAAGACACTCTTTAAACAAAAATCATCCTATAGACAGTTAAATATAAAAGCGTATATTAAACTAGCTTCCATCTTCTTTTCCTTCACACAGGAAGGGTTTTTGGAATTCAAGTCTGGTAGAGGTGAGAATAAAAATGGCAGCTCTTGGCCCTCACTTAAGACGATCCTAGGCTGTGCTGCTGCAGGCATTGGAATCTTGACACTTTGTGCCCTTTTCGCTCTACAAATCCTGAACACTGAGAATCGAATATTATAAAAATAAATAAACTACCAGTCATGTTGTTGTTTTATTCTCTGTTTGATGTACTTGAACGCAAATAAAAATTTAAAAAAAATTAAAACTTTCTTTGTTTACTGTTTTAAAAAAAAGTATTTACATGGTTACTGCCCTTGTATGCCACGTAAATCGGACGCCATCTTACTTCCGGTTCATCATCATGTGGAACAGTGGAGTCAACAACTTCAATACACCCCTTCCATCATCTTGTCTACAACCATAAAGTTAATTAAAAATAAAAAAAATACAAATTTAATTACACGGTTACTGCCCTTGTATGCCACGTACATCGGACGCCATCTTGTTTTCCGGTATCTTTAATTAAACCACGATGATAAAATCACGTGTAACACTACACAAAAATAATCACATGGAACACTCGGGTCGGCCATCTTGGATCCGCCCCCTTCTGACCCGCCATATTGGACACCACTTGAAAAACTTAAGTTACTTAAATTTTAAAATGTTAAGTTCTAGTAAGTAAAAAATTACACGACAAAAATTTAAAGATACAACCATTTAACAAACTGACTTTTAATAGATAAAGAGACACTTATTGTACAATTATACATTCAAAAGATATAAACTATTGTAGTATAGTATTTTAGTAACTTTAAAGAACTCTCTTATTTGCATACACATACATACACATTCAAAATACGCATACACTAAAATAATGTACTTTGTGAACTCTCACAACATCTGGACTTTATATTTTGCCCTGGAGTTCTAAAAATGTTTAGTGTTTAGGCTTTTAAAACAATGATTATCAATTCAAATTTGAAATATGTATGCTTAAAAGGGAAAATTTTAAACTAGTTGAGTAAAATGTATTTACATGTATTATCAATTAAAATTGAAAGAATAATTAAAAGATACAAATGTTAACTATGTAAGTATAAAGTTTGTAAATAAAAGGGAGTCTTATTAAAGAATTTAAACAAAAAATTATATAATTTAAGCATTAATTAAAGAAATATACGCATCTTAGTAAGTAAAAAACGCGCCTTACAAGATATGTATGACTTTAAAAAAATATAATTCGTTAATCAATTTCGTATAAAATTAAGAAATTACTAGTTTTAGTAAGTAAAAATTGTATTTACTTATCGTTTAAATTGTAAAATATATAAGTTTAAAAAAATAACAATAATGATGTTATAGTAAGTCACACATTGCATTTAACGATTAAACAATTTAAATTCTTTAAATTGAAAAGAGAAATATTTAAAAAACGAATACTCGAAATACAAAGAAAAAATACCCCCAAAACTAATGCAAATCATTAAAAAAACAAAAAAACCTCGAATAATATCTGGGAAACGTAAGCTGTAAAGAAAAAAACTTTTAGTGCTATATATATTATCTCCCATAGCAGGCTTTGTAAGGGAGTTTTATCTCTTTTTCACACCAGGTCATTAAAAAGCGAGTGAAGCGAGATCAAAAGACTTTTCTCAACAGATGAAAAAGTCATTAACAGCGCGAGCGAGAACAGCACTACCAAAGAATTTCCACAACAGCTGAAAAAGTCATTAAAAGACGCGCGGTGCGCGGGTGATAAAAAAAAAAAATAAAGAGCTGCTCAGGTAAAATTTCGACAGCGATGTGAATAAGCGACTCAGGGGTTCTAAAAATGTATAAGGATATATGTTTATACTTTCAAAACATTGATTATCAATTCAAATTAAAAATAATTATGTTTAAAAGAAAATTAAAAAATAGTAATTATGACTAAAAACTATAATTAGTTAATTAATTAAGAATACAACAAAAAAAAATACTGCCTCCAAGTAATTAAAAAAAATGTAAAAATGTATAAATTGTGGTCTATTTAGTGATAATTACGGCCCCTTTGTAATTAATAAACGCCCCTTTACAAGCTAATTAGGGTTATAAAAAGTATAATTAGTTAATTAATAAAGTATAAAATTAAGAAAATTATTGTACCCCAGTAAGTAAAAATGTATAAAAATAAATAATTGGGGATTATTTAGTGGTAATTACGGCTCCTTAGTAATTAAAAACGCCCTTTTACAAGTTAATTATGGTTATAAAAAGTATAATTAGTTAATTAATAAGGAATAAAAAAAAATACAGCCTCCAAGTAAGTAAAAGTATATAAAATGTGGTCTATTTAGTGATAATTACGGTCTTTAGTAATTAAAAACGTTCCTTTACAAGCTAATTATGGTTAAAAAAAATAGAATTAGTTAATTAATAAAGTATACAATAAAGAAAATTACTGTACCCCAGTAAGTAAAAATGTATAAAAATAAATAATTGGGCATTATTTAGTGGTAATTACGGCCCCTTAGTTATTAAAAACGCCCTTTTACAAGTTAATTATGGTTATAAAAAGTCTAATTAGTTAATTAGTTAAGAATAAATTAATACAATTACTGTGTCCAAGTAATTAATAAGGCACGTTATTAGAGAATTATTGATTAAAATGTGATAATTACACCCCTTTGTAATTAAAAAACACCCATTTACATGCTAATTATGGCTATAAAATAATAATTAGATAATTAATTAAGAATAAATTAAGACAATTACTGCATCCAAGTAATTAAAAATGACCCTTACAAGACAATTATCGATTAAAAGATGCTAATTAGGGCAAAAAACACAATAAACTTATTAAAAAAAGCCTTTTACTATTGAAAATTATTAAGAACGCTATACAAGTAACCAATTAGTTAATTAATATTAATTAATTATAAAATTTTAGAACCGCTGAACCTTATAAAGACCATTATAAAACAATGGGAGAAATAATATGACATGTGTCAATCATTGTAAGACAATGGGAAAATCAATCATTGTAATACAATGGGAAAAATAATTTTAGAACCGCTGACAAAATGTATTACCCTTAATTAAAAACCCTCGTGAAACAACACGACAAGACGCCATCTTGGATGACGTCACTTCCGGTAGGGGTCACTTCCGGGTCAAAGGTCACTTCCGGGTCAAAGGTCAAAGGTCACCTGTGGAGCTGTGGAGCGGCTCCACAAATGATAATCGAAAAGACCCTATAATACTACTCACGATCGGTAAATACGTCTGAATAAAAGTATTTGCCGTTTGAACAACCAAAACTAGAAGACAGAAAGAGCGACCTCCCCCCCCCCCTCCCGCTCCCAAATCGCCCAGAACTACTAAAAGTATTTTTTTCGATAGTCAAATCTCTCGAATGTAAGCAAGAGCGAGGACACCCGGAGTCTCAGCAGGGGCTGCCCCCCATTACGTTAGCCCACCAGTGTGCACTTGATGCAAGCGTACTGATGGTTGCCACACTTCGCCAATTTAAGTCCCATGGTTTGTGAACTTGTGAACGCCACTCTTGGAATAAAAAATTGTCTGATGAGGCGGGAACTCATTTATTTTGGTTGACATTGTTTTGCTCTATGAGTTTGTAAATTTTTTGTAATACAAACATTGACATTAAACATATGACATTAAAAATATGACATTAAACATAAGTACAAAAAAAGACACTTTCTTTATTCCTTATTGCGAGAACAAATGCATATAAGAATTCTTTCTTTCCGAGTGGCATTCGGGCCATGGAATGGGTTGACATGAAAAACCATTAACTTAACATAATTTTTAACATTCATAAAGATGCCAGGACTAGACTGAGACCACGGATGAACGTAGGACGCAATAATCTTCTTTATAGAAGGAGCGTCAGTAATGTATAAGATACGACTATACAGACTATCAAGGATTAAGCCTACTTTTATTCATTGTCTTGTTTAGACTATATTAATTACATGTGATTGTGCATGGCTTGGGTGTGCTGGAGGCGACTTATATAAAGAATTATACAGTGCGAGGACTTTGTATTATTCAAAGGTTCAGCCTTAACCCTTTTCAGTAATGTCAATGATGCATGTCTCTTCTTTTTTTTTCTTTTTTCTTGCGGTCGATGTTGTTTTAATTTTAATGTATGCGCGTATGTGTGTTTGTATGTGTGAAGTTGCACTCTCCACATAATGAGGAGTGCATATTTACAACATGGCTCAATGTCACCATGACATAGTGGAGAAGTGTGCATTGGGGGTGGGGGTGGGGGGCGGTGCCCGATGGGGGGGGGCGTGATAAAACAATCTCGGCTCACGCAAAGCGGGTGGGAATCGGTGGCATATAGAGTGTCATATACTAAATGTCAATTTGGGGAGGGGAAGGGGCGGATCGGGATGACATGGTGGCATCAGGGTTGTCAGAGGGTTTAGTCGTCTGCATAAATTTGTTTTTACAAATCAGTGAATGAAACATTATTACGTAAATTGAAACTATAATGTCAACGCCCCACAAAGCCACCTCCATTTTCACTGGGACTTGAATGAATAGATGATTACCACCGAGTGCCAAATCCAAGTGTTAGGACGTTAGGTCTGCTATTTGCCTGTTCCGGGTACTAATACAGTATTATCGGCAATTCAGGAATTTTTTGCTATCTTATCCAAATTTTGGAGAACTAGATTGTTGATTAAAAAAATGGCGGGGGAATTGAAAATCAAGCTGATTGAAGTAAACCTCCCTGAAGGCTTAGTGGTTCGCAACCCATGTTGAACTCCCCATCTCACTTTTTTTTCGCCCTATCGCGCGCCTTTATCAAATTTACTTCCGTGCGCTAGATCTTGTCGTATACGGGTGTTTAGAACAACACACACACACACACACACAAAAGAATGTGAGTTTCAGCAACGACTATAATAAGATGGACCGCTTGTTCTATTTTTAAAGCTTATATGTTCTTTTGTTTTTTCGTGCGCATCCAATAACGCTGTCTTAAATGACTTCTACCCTCGTACGTCTGCCTAAAAATTTCCGCTGCATGCAGTTTTCCATTTTTTTTTTTTTAATGAGAAAATCATAGCGTTTAAATGAAATACAATACAAAAGGGAATCGGGAAATCCGAAAAGAAGTCATTCGAGTCATCGAATAGCAGAAATATTAAATCATGTGGTCCATCTTATTATAATCCTTGGTTTCAGGAAATCTTAATTATAACTTGTGTTTTTCTATGTGAGACTATGGGAAAACGTTGCGCATCAAAAGCTGGACGGGATAGAAGATTGTGTGGGCAAGACAAATGTATGACACGCAGAGTGGAAGGCGGTAGCTTTAATGCTTGCAGCCGATATCGTCGGTTTGTACGAGATGCTGTCGAGGGCTCTAATTTATTGAGAGTCATGAATGTTGACCAAAACAAAAACAACAATTGTGTATTCATGCGCTCACAAAAAAATTGCCCCCATTGCACGAATCGCGTGCAATTGATGCAACAATGAACGAGTGCAGTTGCCCCACCTACCCCTCCTACGCCATTTAAAAAACAAACAACAAAAGTATCGCGACCCCCCCCCCCCCTTCCCCCTGTTAGCCTATCAATGAGATCTCTTCCACCACCGCCACTTATCAATTAAATGTCCCAGTAACGCTAGCAACGTCACGTGATCAATCAGGCAACTGCTAATTGGTTTGCAGGCTCCCCCAAACCCACCCCCCTCCCTTTCCCCCAAAGAAAAATCTGCTATTTCTATAGTTGGAATATTTTTTTTATCTCTGATCGATAAATGACATGTTATTTTTTTTTGTATGCATTGAGGAAGGGTGTTTGCTAACTAGTATCATCATAGAGATAGAGAGAGAGACACACAGAGAGAGAGAGAGAGAGAGAGAGAGAGAGACAGAGAGAGACAGAGAGAGAGAGAGAGAAAAAAGAAAGAGAGAAAGAGTGAATAAAAAAACTCGAGACAGATAGCAAAAGGGTGTTGCTATTGACATGAGGCGACTAGATGATTGTACAGCTCCACCAACACATCGATTCGAATGTGTTTTTTTTTTCGACTGCGGGGGTGGGGGGTGGGGGGGGGAAGGTGTCCTTGTGACATCATTGGGACGTTTGTTGTTGTTTTTGTTTTTTAAACCAGGAAGTCGGTTGCAGGCTCAGTCGTGATGCATTGTGGGATAGATTTGAAGTGCAAAAATCAGTTTGGTGGAGTTAGTGGAGGAGGACGGAGGGGGAGGTGGGGGGGGGGGTAAAGATCCTTAACCGTAAACTTGCAAACATGGAGGAAACACGCCAAATAAGGCAAGAGGTAGGAAATATAAGAATGTGCGCAAGACTAGAGCACCGGGTATGTCGCATTTGGGCGCACGATGGCAGTGTGGCAGCGAGTTCGGCTAGCGTACCAAAGGTCCTGGGTTCGAGTCCTGGTGCAGGCTAGGATTTTTTTCCCGAGTCCGGAGGGTGTCCCTGCGTCTACCCAGCTCTCTCTCTCTCTCTCTCTTTCTCTCTCTAACTCTCTTTCTCTCTCCCCGACTTTATCTGTATAGTTAATACATAAATAGTATTCATAATTGATAAATCCCTATTGTAAAAAAAATGATGTACAATCATGCATTAAGCTGTTGTGTCCAGTACACGCTGTACAACAACAGCTGTTGAATGTACAGCAGCCACCAGCAGGAGATCGGGACAAATATTTCTCTTTACAATGGGCAAATAGTGAGAGAAATGCATAACATTTGCAAACGCCTACCAAACAATTCCATAACGCCGACCATACACACACATGAGCACTCGACGTAGAGCTCAGACAAGCATGAGCCACGAGTCCCTCCCGGAATATTTAATTCACCCCTTGCGAATCATTCTCTGAGTTGTCTATATTCTATGAATGAATTCATTGAGATTCCGTTGCAGCCGAGTGACCGACTCATGTATACAACCAATCCGAATGTTGCTCTAGTAGGCCTAGTGGAAAGTTGAAATAAAATGACTCGGGGGGGGGGGGGGGGAAATAGGTGTGGTAATGGTCGAGCTGAATGGCGAGGGCGAGAATGGGAAAGAGTGGGTGGAGGCCTTCTGCAATCATTACAACGCTTCACGGCTTCCATTCTGTTGATGGGGTCGGTCAATAGTGCACCATGGTACCCTGTGTCTATTTGCGCGTGCGTCAAACCGTTCAATATGGAATTCTCGAGTGCAATAGCGCAGACCGAAAATGAATTGATGAAGTCTGGGCACGGTGCTGAATCGCATGAATGACGCTTAGATCAGCGGTTCCCATATAGTGCTAAATGGGCCCTTTAAAAAAAAAAACAAGCGTAAATATCGTTAATTTTGTAGCACTGACAAGCAACGCAAGATTGTAAAAGAAAAAAAGTATATTTTGAATAAACATTAAGATTAAAACAAAGATAAAACAAAGCAAATACAAAATGTATAACGAACGGCGTTCGGTTTTAAAGTGTCCTTAATATACACAGTAACTTTGATGATCATTTTTGAACACGACCAATTCATTTTTAAGTTAAAATTGTAACCAGTGACAAATAGGAATACTTAAAAAAAAATATATTTGTATAGCGCTGCCAACAAACATAGTGTAAGCTCAGAGCGCATTTAACATACAACTACGAACATAGATATAATCTCTAGGCTAAGAAATATAAAGATAATTGATGATTTAAAACTTTACAAATATTGGACAAATCAAATAAATGAAGCATTAACCGACCTAATATATAAGTAAGACAGTAGGGGTCTATAGCTTGTTATCTAAGGTAAATATTGAAATAATGAGTTTTTACCTTCTTTTTTAAAGTAGCAATAGAGCTTGTTCGCCTGAGTTGAATGAGAAGTAGATTCTACACCGTCGGACCGGATATTGAGACGGCTCTAAGGCCAGAGAGAAACTGGGCACCTCCAGAAGCGAGGAGTCGGCTGTTCTTTGCGGCACATAATGGTTTAATCAGTTCCTTGCGATATGAAGGCATCTCGTTGCTGTAAAGTCACTGATGGCACTTTATAATCAATTCGGTCTTTCACGGATGCCAATGGAGCCGACGCAGGAGAACTGTCACAGAATCACGCCTTGACTTACGCATGACCAGGTGGGGCGGCAATGTTTTGAATACGCTTTAATTTGGCGACCTAATCGTCAGGTATCTCGATGAACAGAGCATTATAGTAGTCGAGGCGCGAGAATAGGTCTACAAAGTACTTCATATTTTTGTTCAAAGTATGTTTGTAGAGACCGGCATCCATGTTGTTTTGTTCCACTCCAGGGCCACCAGCTCACAAGGTAATGGAAATTGATATGCCGATAATATTATCTCACTTTTGATTTAGGCCTGGCTGCTGATTGGCGGACTGATTGAGAACCGGCGAACTAGCTCGTCATTAAGGCTGATTGTGCGCATGCGCGTTAAATGCGTTGAATATCGATTCAATAAACTTCTGTCGACTTCCTTTTAAAAAAAACAACAGAATCCTATATTTAATTTATCAATCATTATGTTTTGTAGTCGATTGGCTGTTACATAAGAAAACTTGGTGCAAACCTTTCAATACCACTGACCTACATTTTTTTTTACTGATGAAAACAATGGCGCTAGTCCCGTGTTTATTTATTTCCCTTGTTTAAAAAAAAGTTTACAGTTTGAGATTTTTTTTCTTATTTCATTTTTTTTCCCTCGATGAAATAGAAATAAACGCAGTCAAACTGCATCAGATTTCCATCAAGGGCAACACAAGTTTCAAAAACCCAAAAAATTTTCTCGAGTCCATTACAATATACTTACACAGACGCGGAGAGTAAAAAATTGCAATATCGGATTTCCTCAGACATAGTGTACTAACACTTCAACATTATCATTGTAGTTACAAGTAACGTATTTCATTGAAAAACTGTGTCGGTACAGACTAATGGCCTATATGGAGGAGGAGATGGCAAGCAATATAAGAAGCCATGCGACCTTAAAAGTTAAGTACCCTTCGGACCCAATTGATCCAAAGGGCAGGTGAAGCAGTGTTCACCAGTTTCTGTGGCCACGGCATACTAGGTGATTGTGTGGCCAGCACAATGCACAGCCGCCTTTACTTTACCTGAAATAAGGTAAGATATCCATCAGAGCTGGGTAGACTCAGGGATACCTTCCAGAACCCGGGAAAAAATCCTAGCCTTCACCAGGATTCAAACCCAGGACCATCGGTGCGCCAGTGTTTCAAGTTATCAAATAGCAGAAATATCAAAGCAAAGGGTCCATCTTATTATAGTATTTGTATATTACCAGGACTTATATGCATTTTACTATTTAGTCGAAGACTTAATCTCAGTGCCACTACGAGCGAAAACAACAGCTTTACTTGTTCAATTTGCCAAGATTCGCACCCAAACAATATTATGTTTAAAAACACTGATTGACATTGTCAATGTCAGCTGCACTTAACTCAAGCACTAACGTCAAAAGCAAATATAGCCCCTCCCCAATATCAACGGTTTTTTTTTAATAGAAGAAGAAATACTGGCAAAAAACAACAACGACCCATTTCCAGTTTTAATTAGCGAGGAGATGGGTGCCGCACGATTCCATTACTTTTCATTTAATTTTTCTCGGTCACAAAACAAAGCAAACAGAAAAAGGTGAAGTCGGAGTTGACAGCTGTATTTCACGGAGCAGTAATTCTCTAGTGGTGGCAGTTTCATGTCCATTTCGTAGAAATGCCAACTATCTCATACGTGAAGGAAGCCATTTGTGGGCTTTTATAGGTGCAAAACGGAAGTATAAATAACACAGCCGATAGTAATTCGTACAATTAGAGAGGTGGGGGGGGGGAGGGATTGGTTCAATCCAAATTATAAATTAGAACATGAGAAGTGGGGCAGGATTTGTATCTGTTGATTTAATTACCCTTGCGCGCCAAAAAAAAAGACAACAAAATTTTTTGTAAAAATAAAAATAACAAACGATAACAAAATAATAACAAAATTATAAAGCAAAAAAATGTTACAAAAATGGATATTAATGGTGTCAAATCTTTCCCGCCTGAAATGTTTTCGTGGGCGTGTCCAGTTTTGAGAAGAAAGTCACCAAACAATGTATACGCTTGAAACGAATCAGTGACATAACTCATCCAACCATAAGACTAGTAGTATTTCATTTGCAGAAAAAAATGGCTGTGTAACGTTTAATATCTTTAATAACGTTTAATAATGTGTATTCAAGTTAAATGAAAAATACAAAAGGGGTTGTCAATAAAATGGCGTTGTTGGTGCGACGAGGAAGTACTGCAGTGCATGATGTGACATCTGTTACCCCAAATGGCAGGGGGTCACAGAAACTGCCTACACCAGTTCGTAACTTAATGCACTCGCTTCAAGTGCTCACGATATGCAAGTTTCAAAAATAATATGTAGGCTATTAGAGAGAATAATAGAAACAATGCACTGAATAATTGAACTAGAGTGATTGGAAAGCTGTTTTTAAGCATAAGTACTAAAGGTTTTAGAAACATTGAAAGTATACAGATGAATATGTGCATATAAATTATAGTATTTTCTCATAAGCGTACACATTTTAAGACATGTGTATATACACGTGCAAATACACCTTCTCGATCGTGTCTCTCTGTCGCGCGCAAGTACATATAAAAATACTCAGTCTCACATACTTAATGACAAAATTCATACCCAAACGCCTAAAAAAAAATACGTAGACGCGTTTGTACACTTAAAGACCCATAGGCACTAAAGCGCGGACCTACAAACACACACATTCTCATGCCCGTAAAGACCTACAAACACACACACACACACATACACAGACACACGCGCAAACACATGCGCCTGAAGGGGCGCGCACACCATTACAACAACAAATACATACAAGCACACACATAAACCTACAAACACACATACACAAACAAATACAAACATACACACACCCCTGTCAACGTTATTAGTACACCATCAAAGAAATAATGAGAAAACGGTGACTTTTGTTTTGTTTGTTGTTGTTTTTTTCTCAAATAATCACTACGAGCATGTCATCCCATTCCGAGATTTACACCGAGTGTCAAAAGCCTATAAAAAAAATTAAACAACATCCGAACGTTCTGGATAACGTATCGATATCACTAAAAGTTCAATCAGATCCAAAAAGTACAAACATCTAATAGAAGTACAGAACTGATCCGCAGCTATTTTATTACATTCTAGATGTAGAACGGAACCATTAAAAAAATGTTTCCTTTGATCGAACCTGTACATCGTTAATTAAGCTCATTTGAAGACATCTCGTGGGAGCTTGTCAATGTCTAACATGGTGGCAATTTGGAATAATTATGTTGTTGACAACTTTGGGGTGATTAAATCCGTAAAAAACATTCAAGTTTTTGTTGGTTGGTTTTACTGAATTATTTTTTTAAATTTCTATTTTGTTTCTCATATTGCGTCATTTACATTTCTGCTCAAATATATCAAACGGCTACCCCCGTATGCATTTCCCGACACCTCTTGCCACTTCCGGCCTGTTCGAATTATCCGGTTCCGCATTTTAAACCTGGTTATTGATTTCAGCGCCTTATTGGCGTGAGGGCTTTTGTCCGTGCAAGAAAAGGGTAAAGGGGAGGCGGGGGCGACAAAACATGTTTCCCATATGATTTGCTTTGATTGTTTGTTTGTTTTTAAATTTTTTTTGCTTGTTTTTTTTTTGTTTTGTTTTAGTGTGTCAATTGAAAACGTGTTTAAAAGTAAACAATTCAAAATGGTGTCAAGGCGATACCTATCTAAAAGAACAATAATGTTCGGGTATTTACTGGAAACGCAGGTCTCTCGTAAAAATGGGCTTCAATAATTAAACGGAATAACGGTTATGCTGGAAGATGTTTAGGAATAGATAAGGACCGCAGTTAGGTAAGTATCCATGTTACTAGAATATTCCATATCTTAAAGAAAAGAGCAGGAATGAGATAATGGGAGAGAGGAATAATGCAGAATGACAACAAGGGAAAATGGCGCACAAAAGAAAGAGAGAGAGAGACCGAGAAACCGAGAGAATAAATTAAATAAATGTGACAAAACAGGGGGAAAATTAACATTGGAGAAAACAATAAACAGGCAGACGACATAGGTCTTGGATTAAAAAAAATGATTCTCTTTACTTCCTATGCAACATTATTCTATTATGGACTTTAAAACCTCCAATTAGCTCACCCGTAACAAGTGATGGCAAAACAACAGCTAGGTCAAAATTTTTGACAATCCAGAATGACCCAAAACAAAATACAAAAACACAAGGTCGGGATAGTATGGTCTACTCAGCCATCACTCCCCGGTTTAAAATCATCTCCCCCCACCCACCCACCTTCCCTAATTAATAATAAAACCTTTGAAATTGAAAGCTGCGTCATTAGTTTATCTACACACAAAAAATGTATAGTGAAAATGACAACTGGATCGATACATTATAAACAAAATGAAATATAATCTCTGGAAAGTGTCAAAAATTCAGGTCGTGTGCGATCAAGCGGCTAAAATTATGTCTGCCGTATCGGTGACATGTAGAAATACATGTCTAGACGTCCATACGATCATAACAGGTCCGGTGTTACAGACATACAGCTTCCTGTTCATGTCATAAAGTTCAACGCCCGATTACTCACTCATGATTTAACACGAACTAAAAAATTGTATTAGATTTACATGCTGTTGTATTATGTTATTTAGTCACTAAATTTTAAGCTATTATTGAGTTAAATCTAATCCAAATTAACCCTTCCAAAATATGTTTGCATTGCATCGAACAGAACGAAGAGTTGGTCCAATGAAATTGTGGTCCGTTTTTTTTTTAATGTTTCTAAATTATTAAACTTTCCGGCGAAGAGAATTTTTGTTTGTAAGACAACAAGCAAAACCAAGATAAAAAAATGCTTATTGAATAATTGCAATAATAACAAAGGAACAATTTGAATGAGCTTTATACTTTAATGAACTCTGAACTTACTTTCTTATCTTATATATTACAGACGCTCCTTCTATAATGAAGATTATTGCGTCCTACCATCATCGGTGGTCCCAGTCTAGTCTTGCATAGGGATGTTAAACGAAAACCGGAATACCGGATTCCGGTTTTGAATCCTAAAACCGGTTTTGATTTTCAAAACCGGATTTCGGTTTGTTGGTTAGAGGTTGGAAGGTAATCATTACTTCAAGTAGAAGACCCTTTGTTTTTGGTTATAATAGAAATATTTTAAATAAATAATGTTGGATTCGCACAAAACAATTCTTGAAATGCCTTGCTAACACTATTTAGTATTAGATATTGTGCTTCTTGTGTTTTCAAATACTAACTATGGCTTGCGATAAAAACAACATCAAACCAATTGTTAAATTACAGTTACAATTAACATTAATCTTTTTACTTGTCGGCTTATCTTTAGATGTGCGCTGCTCTTTGATATACGCAATGAAGAGATGCAAGCCCTTCCCTGTGACCCTGAATAATTCGGCTAGACACCGCGTCTGTGCTTTATTATTATCGGCACTATTAAATACACATTCTTTTTATTTGTGCTACGCGAAACCTTTCAATACATTATTTTACAAGTTACCATATATGCCTCTTCAAAAGCGTCTTAATATTATGGTCAACGATAATCAGTAACTTGATTATCACTATTGAAAAAAAAATTGAAAGCTTTTTTCGGTTGTAATCAATAAGCCCAGATTTTTTTTTAGTTCTAAAGAATTTTATGGTAAAGAGTACAAAATCATATTGTATTCACACAAATCAACCCAATGAATGCCCTGCAAACACTAATTAAGTTTGAAGTATTTTTCAAATATACCTACAAAACTACGCACATTTAGCTTTTCCGGCCTGTGACTTGTGACAGGGGGGGGGGGGGAAAGAATCGAAATCCGGTTTTAAACCGGTTTTATAGAACCGAAAACCGGTTTTGGAAAAAAACCGGTTTTAACATCCCTAGTCTTGCATTGTTGTTAAGTTACTTGGTTTTATTGATTTTTACCATAGACTATAATATACATGGACCGCTTGCTTTAGTATTTCTGCTACATGATGACTTGAAACACTGATGTTCGGAATTCCCGATTCTAAATAACGTAATTGCTATACAGGAAATAAAGTTATTGATATACAACTTCCGTTTTATTTAATCGCTATGGTTTTCTCAATGAAAAATTAAAATCGAAAGTTGTACAGAGCGGAAACATTTATAGATCAGTGTTGTGTGCGCACGGAAAAATAATATAAGCTCTAAAAATAGAGCAGGCGGTCCATCTTATTATAGTCAATGATAATAGGATTAATAGGCCTACAAGTATTCATTTAAAGTAGAAAATAATGCGACAATTACTTCATTTAGAATCGGGAATTGCAAAAAAAAAAAAAAGAAGATAATAGCATAAAAAACTAAAGCAAGTGGTCCATATATATTAAAGTCTATGATTTTTACAGGCAATCCATTCCTGCCCGAATGCCACTCGGGAAGAAAGAGTATTTACATTCATATTAAGAAAAGCATGATATATGTCTGCACACCTACCACGTGGAACATGTTCTAACGGCAATAAACAGGGAGGGGAATGCATACATCTAAAAGGTAAATTGATTTTCTACTCACTTTATTGAAAATGACACGCTTTAGAATAATATAAACGAAAATTATAAACATAACTAAAACAAGACAGCGAATTTATTTTTAATACTTTACGAGTGTCGGTGATGTAAAGTGTTGCACGAGCACTTGATGAGTGCTTCAACTAAAAGTACAAGGACATTATGTCTTGTTGCTGCTTTAAGGTTGTTTTTCTTTCAGTTTTTTTTTAAGGTTTTTATGGCCGACTCCCTGGCTTCCGCTCCTTTCTCCCTCCGAGGGAGGTTAACAGCCTTCACCTGTCTTGCATTGTAGCCGCCCGCTGCCCCGGATAGAATGGTGCCGTGTCCCATAATATTTACGACCGTTAAATACCATCAAGTCAATGGGAGAGGGGGGAGGGGGGTGCGCGGACATGTTTACCGGTAATGGGGAAAAGAGGATGGTGTTTTTTTCGGCCCGGGGGGGGGGGAGAAAGAGATGGGGGGTGGGGAGGCATAAAGCTATTATGTTTTATATCTCCACGTCATGGTGAAAAGATGGAGGAGTGTCGTGGAAATTCTAAGGTACGACCATTATCAACATGGACGTTGTTTCTTCAGAACAAATTGCAGGTTTGTAATTTGCAAAAAAAAAAAAAAAACAAAAAAAAAAAAAAAAAAAAAAACAAAAAAAAAAAAAATTGAAACATGTCGTTCTTGATTTATTTGGTTTTTATTTTTATTTTTAGTCATCTCGTGTTTGTTGCTGTTATTTGTTGATTTTTTGTTGGTATTTATTAAGTATTGGATAATAATAATAATATTTGTATAGCTCTACCAACAAACATAATGTAAGCTAAGAGCGCATTTAACATACAACTAAGAACACGGATATAATCTCTAGGACATTCTAGACTAAAAAACAAACTCATTGATGATTTAAACCTTTAAAAACATAGGACGCATTAAATAAATGAAACAAATAACCGACCTAACATATAAGAAAGACAGTAGGGGGATAAAGCTTGTTATCTAAGATAAATATTGAAATAATTAGTTTTTACCTTCTTTTAAAACGTGACAATAATAATTATATTATAAAGATTTGAAATAGTTTGGCATCGATGTAGAAATTTTCAAGAGTTTGGAGAAATCCGATGCTAATTGACATTCGAATGTCGTATGAGTTGTCTAAGAAAATAGTCGTTAACACGCATTTCATTCCGTGATCCTTCCAGTTTGAATCATGGTCTCATTACCTTATACCCAGTGAGCGCACCGCGTCGTATCGACGTGAAAAATACGTGAAAACCATGAATACGACGTGATGTGACCGCTGGGTAACAGGTCTTAAAATATGGTACGTTTTTGTATTGGCTCTAATATTTTATTAATGGAAGATAATTTTTGCTACAACGATTATGGAGTGTAGGCCGTTTCCTAACAGGGGGCATAATTGATTTTTTGTAAATCAATGCGTAAGGGCATTGAGTGGGCAACACAATCCCAGCGTACGCACGTGCAAAAAAAAATATATATTGTTTGCCTCTCATAAGGTTTGTAAAGATTTTTTTAATGTTCCATTTTTTTTTATAAACTTACAACCCAGGTCGGTGCACTAACCGTTTAACGGCCTTCACCTTTCCTACCTGTCACGTGTGTTAAGCGGCTACTTAAGGTGGATTCAGGGATGTGCTTAACTCATCACTGTCGTTGTCTGGAAATTCGTCCAAATAAAAATAATTACTGCTGACGAAAGATCAAAGTAATGCATTACTTCATGTCCACAGGATGGGTGCGGAGCGCATCCCAAGAGCCCTACTGTATGAAGAGCTGGCAGCCGGTACAAGAAAGAGGGGTCGCCCTTGCCTGCGGTTCAAAGACGTCTGCAAGAAAGACTTATTATTGGCACGCATTGAGCCCAACACGTGGGAGAGCCATGCCGATGAACGCACCTCCTGGCGGTCCAAGGTGCGCCAGGGCACTCAAGCTGCAGAAGCCACCCTCACAGAAAGAAGCGAAGAGAATCGGGCCGGGAGAAAGGCGAGAGGCAGAGAGAAAGGAGACATCGCCATCGTCCCTTGAGGATGGAAGGATGCCATATGTAATCATAAATGTCACTCAAGGAGTAAGCTGGAGTAAAAACAAAAGTATCCCGTCGGACCAAATTGATCCATAGGTCCGGTGAAGCAGCGTTCACCAGTTTCTGTGCATACTAGGGAATTGTGTGCCCAGCACAATGCCCACCTGCCTTTACTTTACCCCAACTGAAGTCAGGTACCCATCAGAGCGGGGTAGACTCAGTCTCAGGGACACCCTTCATACCTGATAACAAATCCTAGCCTTCAACAGTACCTTCGATATGCCAGTCGAACGCGATGTCCAAGAGTACATCTTTCAGATCGCAATAGATGTGTGTCTTGAAAATAATAAATATTATTACATGTGCAATGTGCTTTAGAAAAATTGCAGAATAAGATATTGCTTTTAGATGATTGGCCAAAACAGCTGTCGACGCGGCTTCGAGACCGACATTTTAAAAACTGATTGCGGCTGGAAAGAAATGGAAAAAAAAAACAAATTGGCCCAGGTAAGAGGAATCTGGAGATGTATAGGTTGGTGGACCAGGCTTAATATAAGAGTGATGGTCAGTAATTAGGTGAGTAATTGAATGGTTGGTAGATTTACTAGATTTAGGCTCGAAGTCAAAGTCTTTTTTCTAATTTGTCTGTGCGGCACGGTGGAGGAGGCGGCAGCGCGTTCAGCTAGTGTAGAGAAGGTCCTGGGTTCGAATCCTGGTGAAGGCTAGAATATTTTTCCGGGACTCGAGGGTGTCCCTAATTCTACATTACTTAAGTGCGGGTGAAGTAAAGGCGGCTGTGCATTGTGCTGGCCACACATCCCTTAGTATGCCGTAGCCACAGAAACTACGCTGCTTCACCGGCCCCTATGGCTCAATTTGGTCCGACGGGATACTTTACTTACTTACAAGGTGTGTCTACTTATTATTTGCTGTAGTTGAAGCTATCATTTGTAGAAATAAAAGTAATAGTGCACGCTCTCTATCAGAAAGATGCACCTAGTATCTCATGTTACAGACACGATGCTGATATTTTACAACTTGTTCGGGTAACCCATTACAAACACCAATGTTCTCGCGTCTGCCGTAAAAAAAAATGTCTCTTATTCCTATGTTTATCTTAGCATTGCTATAGATTATAGATTATTACGCTGCATTTCTACGTTGGACTTTAATTGTGGAAACCCAGACGTATTTGCCCTGAAATTACAAATAACAAATTTACCTTGCCATTTTTGTTGTGTATTTGATTACAACTTTAACCGGAGACAGAACGAGCGCGTGTGCTGCCACCATCTGCCAGATAGCATCAAAGAAAGACCATTAAGGAAGCAATTTATGTCGAACTTATTTCTTACTTTGATTGCATCCTGCCATTTTTTTTTGTTAGTTTCTTACTATACGAGTGCATCTAATGGAATAAACAATAACAGACTATATAAATTAGGACAGGCTGTACTAGTTATCCACTAGGTTTTGATAAGTATTACGTTTATATAAACTTAACAAGGTGGAGGTAGGCCTCGGTTTCTTATCTGGTTTGTGGTTGCTCATGGGCGTAGACATTGGGAAGACTACGGTGGCAATGGACTTATTATGGTCTGTGGTGCCTGGCTGAAATGTTGGTGTTGGGATGTTTATAACTGCTTCTCATTAGAGCAGGGTCGGCAACGCGTCTTAGACTTGGTACGTAGTGGGATTTTCAATGGCACGCGGAAAAGGTCCAAAAAGTCTATTCAAGTTGTTACGTCCACAATCCCCTTGTGGCCAGAGCTGTGTAGATCTTGCTGATAATTCTCGTTAGTCCTAGGGGAGACTTTAATTATTAGTATTTATGTTTCAGTATTACACGAACTCTTCTTATAGTCCTGGGCACAAATTCAGTATTTGTATTCCAACATTTCCTTTCTTGTAAATTATGGTAGTAGATAAATCTTATAGTAATGTATACAACACAATAGGATAGTAACTTGACAAAGAAGCTTCAGTGTAACTGTTGTTGATAGTTTATTTCAGGTGGTATGTTCAATATATACAATATATCTATTATGTACAGTTAGAATAAAATAGTGCAAACACAAACGTTCAAAGGAACATATTTTGAAACTCTCTCTCTTTCAGACAAAACAAATCATTAAATACTATCCGAGTGGTGCAAGGGACAGACCCACTACCAGTAGGGGTGAAAATCATGGTAACATTACAAAACTCATAACAAAACGATATGAACTTCCCCTATTAAATAATGTCGTTCCCAGACTCTGAGAATTTGAGATCAACACAGAATCCCAGCATTACCTAGAACCTTTCGTTTTCCTACTAAACGTCCTAATATCGCGTGTAGTAAGAAAAGAGAGAGAGAGGAGAATAAACATTGCGTGTTCCAATTCTTGGAAAAACAATATACATGACACGCCCCCACCCAATGAAAGAAATAATGTACCATAATTACCCAAGTAATACTCAACATGGTACATTTTTCGTACTTAACACTATCGTTTTAATAACCGACAATCAATGGAAGATTATTAGACAATTTAAGCAAACATGGCTCACTGGCACAACTAAATTATAAAAAGTGTCACTACCCAATGGTAATTGTGATTATAACGTGATGGACAAATATTTCACCGTTAGTATTAATATTAACTAATGTCTCAACAAGTACAAATAATTCAAAAATATTCTAGTCATTCTTATTTTAACTATGTACAGTTGTGTGGATTTCCACCAAAAATTTGCAAAAAAGTCTTAATCTATTTAAACAAATATAACATTGCTCAAACTCTTGTCAATTTCCAACAGTTTACTTCTAATATACAAACCAAAAGATAAGTAATACATAACTCGAATCAAACTATAGGTTACTTCCCCTTTAAATTACAGTGTCAACTTGACATTAACAGGGTTCATACCTAAGATGATGATACTTCCCCTTTTCTCAAATACGAGGAGAAAATACACTCTAGTTACGATTACTACAGTAATCTAAATATTAAAATGTAATCCACTATTATGCGTTTTTGGCAAATTTAAAAGTTTAATATAAAAGATTGTTCAGGGTTGAATGAGTGCACACCTTTAGGTACCTTTGTTTCCCTCCATTCCCGGATATATGGAATATATAACAACCTATACAACATAGTGAATATCCACTAGTTTTTCCCATTCTATTACCATGATATAACAATTTAGCAATAGATTTCCAATATTATCTATTAATTTATACCAATTAAGATTACATCTCTTTCTAAGATAAAAATTGTACATATTATTATTTAGTTCCATTCATTAACTAAAATAAAACAAGATAATAAATCAACTATCTCAAAGTTTTCCCACTTAATTGCATGTGATGACAATTACTTTTATCCATCCATATCAAGTAAATACGTGCATATTATATATTTATTGCATCATGCATCAACATTTAAATGGAATTTCTTTTCCATAATCAAATGAATTTAAAATATATCAGAACATCAATATTATACATGATTATAAGAATTATTAATACTTTCAAAAGACTTGACTTCTGTATGATACAAGTATTCTATAGGTATTCCATAATCAAAATTCAAACGAATGATAGGTTATCATGACACATTCTTAATGAATAAGTGAGATGATCTGAAAAAGAAGTATAGGGTTATTCAGTCAATCATGTAGCACCCGAGATAGATTATCAGCTATGACCTTGTCTCTATCTTGTCGATGATACGGGAAATGGGATACCAGTCGGTCTCTGTCACATTACTTAATTTCCCAAAGTCTCTATAAAACTGCAGTGTGTGGTCGGCTTTTGGTACCATCACACAGGGTGTAGACCATTTGCTATCACATTTTCCTCCTATGTCATTTTCTAACATATACTTTACATCTAATTTAATATGCTCAGGTCTGATGGGGTCAAATGGATGCTGTTTAATAGACCTGGCACTATCGGTTAACACTACATCGTGCTCTATGACATGTGTCCTACTGGGAACATTTGTAAACATTGACTTATTTTCATGCACCAGCTCAATAATCTTCTCCTTATCTTCTACCGGAGGATCTTCTAGCCTTGTATCTAAACTCTTAAGGGCATCTGTATTATTAAGTTTACTTTCTGCTAACTTATATTCTATCCTAGATAAATCCGTCGGGACTCTAGCTAACGAAATCATGGGGACCTCCCGTGGTTTACTCTTTTCCCTGGAAACATAGGGCTTAAGTAAATTAATATGGCATACCCTCTGTTTTTGTCTCCGGTCAGGAGTCTTTATCAAATAATTGACCTCGCCAAGCTTTGACTCTATCTCATAGGGTCCACTAAACTTTGCACTTAAAGGCTGATTTTGCAAAGGTAGAAACACAAGAACTTTGTCACCTGGTGCAAAAGTTCTAGCTGTAGCTTTACGGTCATAGTTCTGTCTCATACGCTCCTGCATCTGTGGAAAATGAATCTTCACATGGTTAAAAGCATGATAAAGCCTATTTTTAAATTTATCTACATATGACAAAAGTCCAATCGGTTCACTGTCCGTTAGCCAAGTTTCATGTAGAAGTTTCAACGGACCTCTGACTGAGTGTCCATACACAAGTTCGAATGGGCTAAACCCCAGGGATTCCTGAGTGGCCTCCCTTGCAGCGAACAGTACATAAGGCACACCCTTATCCCAGTCTTTCTCGTTTTCATAACAGTACTTTTTAAGCATCGATTTTAATGTCTGATGAAACCTTTCCAGAGCTCCCTGGCTCTCAGGATGATAGGCACTTGATAGCCTATGGCTTATCCCTAATTGTTCCATGACTTGTTTGAAAATGTTCGAAGTAAAGTTAGTCCCCTGGTCGGACTGTACTGTCTTCGGTAGGCCATAACGTGTGAACAAATTTGTCAGGGCGTCTACCACCTTCACTGTTGTTATGTTCCGCAACGGAATGGCTTCCGGGAAGCGAGTGGATGAACACATGACTGTGAGCAGGTATTGAAAACCGGCTTTTGTTTTCGGCAACGGGCCCACGCAATCAATGAGTATATGACTGAATGGTTCGTCGAACGCTGGTATCGGCTGGAGTGGAGCGACAGGAATTCGTTGGTTAGGACGTCCTACCATTTGGCATACGTGGCAAGTCTTGCAGTATTGTTCGACATCTCTTCTCAGTCCTGGCCAGTAGAGGTAAGGGAGGATACGGTGGTGCGTTTTTCGGACTCCCATGTGACCAGCGAAAGGAAGATCATGCGCCATACGCAGTATATCTTGACGATAGCACTTAGGTATTACAATCTGGTGAATACTGTCCCACTCGTTTGTACCTGAGTTGAGCGGTTTCGACTTTCTCATCAACACTTCATCTTTCATGTAGAAACATTCCGCCATTGCATCTGCAGTCTTTTCATCAACAGCTTTCATTCTGAGTTTCATTATTACTTCGTCATTCAATTGTTCTCTCACCAATTTCTGCTTTGGTGACAAAATGTTATCGTTCTCTGTTGCATCACCAGTTGTTAGTTCAGCAAAGAACGTAGCACTTAAATCGATGTCAGGTGTTTCTGTTATCACTGTTTCATTCGCATGTGTGTCTTCAGAACAGACAAACACATCTTTCGTTGCACTACACGGCGTAGCAGGAGTCTTTACCGACTTCTTTTTCTGCATTGCTCTTGTCAGTGCACATGTTGGGCGTTCATTGGCAGGACGTAGGTTTTTGTCCTCCGCCATCTTTGTCTCCAACACTTTAACCATGGGCTCGACAGTGACTCTGCCGCCCATAATGTCATTTCCTAATATCATGGAAACGCCTTTGACGGGTAGTGCGCGCCACACTCCCACTACGATGTTACCTGTAAAAATATCCGACTCGAGTTTTATTCTGTGCAGTGGAGCTTCCACAGCCTCCATACTAGCACCTCTCAGCACAACAGACTCACCGGTACTGGTGGCATCTGTTAACGGCACACTGCCCTCCAGGATCACGCTGACAGCAGAACCCGTGTCACGTAATATCTGTATTTTCTTCTTGCTGAGTACATCGACTTCTGTCGACACTGTCCCCTCGTAGACAAAGGGTCGAAAATCGGATAGGTCGTCCTCTTCCGGGACTTCAGGAACCATCTGTTCCTCACGGCCTTCTGAAAGCATAATAGATTGAGTACAGCTATTCTCTTTTACCTTAGATAGACTGTTCTCAAAAACCATCGACTCCACAACTATGGGCGATGCCGGCCGCATTTCTTTTGAGTTTCTTGACCCTGTGTTGCACACTTCTTCTGTCTGCTTGCTGTCTTTCTGCACTCTGGCACAGTGTAGAATAGCACCTTGCTTCTTGGTAAGGATCCAACAATCTTTCTTCATGTGGCCCTCTTTCTTGCAATTGAAACATACCACCTTTGCTTTATTTACATCTGTCTGCTTCCTGAAATGAACTAAGTTACTATTATTATTTACACCACTGTTCTTATTATTGTTTTCACTTGTCTCTTTTGGTTTACTAGCCTCCTTGGACTCTGGTTTGTGCACTTTGGGTTTGTCAGCATAATATGGCTTTATGCTGGCGTGAATTATGGCATAGTTATCTGCCAATCTAGCAGCTTCATGCACATCTTCAACCCCTCGGTCTGAGATGTGGGTTTTAATATCCACTCGAATACAATCATTGAATTCCTCAAACAATATTAGGTTCTTGAGTTTATCAAACTCACTTACATTCTGTGACCTTAGCCACTGTTCTAACATTTTCTCTTTTTGTCTCAAAAAGTCTATATGAGTTTTATCATATGCCTTCTTTCTGTCTCTAAATAGCTTTCTATATTTTTCTGGTGTCAGGGAATAACTTTTTAGCACCCTATCTTTGATTACTTCATAGTCATTTATTTCCTCGGGTGTTAAACTCAACACTACGTCCAATGCTTTTCCTTTGTTGAGAGTTGACCTTAACAATAAAGCCATCTTATCATCAGGGAACTGATAATCTACAGCTATCCTCTCAAAAAGCAAAAAGAAATCTTGAACATCTTCTTCTCTGAATATAGGCAAGTGTTGCTTCATTGCGCTAATATCCATACCATTGCTGTCCCTACGATGGTCAGGTCTGTTCATGCGTGCCATCTCTATCCTTTCTCTGCTTTCAATCCTAATTCTTTCATTTTCCCTTTCAGTTTCTATCCTAATTCTTTCATTTTCCCTTTCAGTTTCTATCCTAATTCTTTCATTTTCCCTTTCAGTTTCTATCCTCATTCTTTCCAATTCCATTCTCTTCATAGCTAATTGGAATTTTAGGTTTTCACTCAACCCTTCATCTTCTTCATTGTTTGATGATCTAGATGACATATTTCTTACCTCGTCTCCGTGGGCAATTACCTCGCCCCCACTGGGAGCTACATAACCTTCATTGATATCGTTCTGTCCCACTTCAACTACACTACCAGTGTTCATGGCATTCTGCCCGTTCAAACATGTCATAATTTCTTTGGTCAAACGATTACGATTAGGTCTTGCCTGTCCTGCCTCAATCCCAAAGGACTCAGCTAATTCTTTTAGTTCAGCAAATGACATGGCATTAAGTTCCTCACTTGATATATTCGAAGCCATAGTATAGCGTTCGAAATATTTGTTATAGTAGAGTAGTATATATTGTATAATAAAATATAAAGTTCCAACTTACGATTTGTCCAGAAATTTGCACAATATAATATTAAACACTTCGTGGAATCTTCACACTTCCCAAGGAATAAAAACGCAAACCAGTTCTCTCCTCTTTTTAAAAAAGAATAGTTTCACAGTCCTGAAAACGAAACACAAATATGCCGCTCTCAGTACTACTAATGTCACAAAATATTTATAGGTCAGCTAGATCAAGAAAAGTAGAACTCAAATCTACCGAACGAGACTACCAAATCTTGTCAATCCTAGGTCAGGAAAAGTAGAACTCAAATATACCGGGCGAGACCACCAAATTTTGTTACGTCCACAATCCCCTTGTGGCCAGAGCTGTGTAGATCTTGCTGATAATTCTCGTTAGTCCTAGGGGAGACTTTAATTATTAGTATTTATGTTTCAGTATTACACGAACTCTTCTTATAGTCCTGGGCACAAATTCAGTATTTGTATTCCAACATTTCCTTTCTTGTAAATTATGGTAGTAGATAAATCTTATAGTAATGTATACAACACAATAGGATAGTAACTTGACAAAGAAGCTTCAGTGTAACTGTTGTTGATAGTTTATTTCAGGTGGTATGTTCAATATATACAATATATCTATTATGTACAGTTAGAATAAAATAGTGCAAACACAAACGTTCAAAGGAACATATTTTGAAACTCTCTCTCTTTCAGACAAAACAAATCATTAAATACTATCCGAGTGGTGCAAGGGACAGACCCACTACCAGTAGGGGTGAAAATCATGGTAACATTACAAAACTCATAACAAAACGATATGAACTTCCCCTATTAAATAATGAGTCGTTCCCAGACTCTGAGAATTTGAGATCAACACAGAATCCCAGCATTACCTAGAACCTTTCGTTTTCCTACTAAACGTCCTAATATCGCGTGTAGTAAGAAAAGAGAGAGAGAGGAGAATAAACATTGCGTGTTCCAATTCTTGGAAAAACAATATACATGACAAAGTATTCAAGTGTCTTGTATTAGAAATTTAATGCTACAGCAGGGTGACTTTTAAGCTGTTGGCACGCTGAATGAATTAGAAATCATACTTTGGCACATTGTAATAAAAAGGTTGCCGACCCGTGCATTTGAGGGCCCAAACAACACAGTGGACATCTTAGTGGGGGCCCCGGTCAGCCTCCCCCCTTCCCCGCCCCATTAATTATTCAATATACCACATTTTTATGCAAAAAAAGAAACGGCAAACGGTAAGTGTAAATGCGTGTGCGACCGTATAAAAAAAACATAACATCAGAATATAAGCTTTTTGTTTTTAGTTTTCAGCCTGTATGTGATAAAAAGACTCACAAATGTTCGTTCATGAACTCATCAGCACAAAATGTGCTCTCACTAGCACCTGACTTAACGCTACGTGCTCTAGGCATTGAAAGAATAATAGTTTTTTGTCCGTAGACACATGACACAAGTTTGTACTTAGGTAGTGGCATATGTTTGTCACAATTCATACTTTATGCTATCTATATCTGGCAAAGAAAAGAAAGGCGCGGTGCCTGTCTGTGTGTGTGTGTGGAGGGGGGGGGGAGTAAATGAAATGTTTTATTTCACCTGACAGTTTTGGTACCTGGTGAAAATATGGCTGCTCCGCGATCACGTGACGCGATCACCTTGCGATAACGACAGAGGTACTAAGTCTAAAGAAAGATGACAACGGAGCACCGTAGGGGACGGGTGGAGTGGGCTGGGTATAGATGTACTGAGATATGCCCCGATGGTGCCACCCACGGCGCTCCGTGATAATGACATCGCAAAAATGAGAAGTACGGCAGTTCGGTTGGGCCATATATTAAGTAAAATGCCCAGTTCACAGCTACAGCTCGTTTCTTATCTTATATATTACATACTCTATACTATGTAGAAGATTATTTCATCCTACGCTCATCCGTAGTCAGAATCTAATCTTGCATTATGCTCAGTGTTTTAAATGACATTAAGTTACTGTTTTTTTTTTCTGGTTTGTTCAGGCAACCCGGGTACCACTTGGGAAGAAATAGTATTTATATGCATTTGTTCTCGTATGAGGGATAATGGAAAATGGTTTTGTCTTTGTGTTTATTTGAGCATTGATTGCAACAGGTTGTTATTGTGTTGTATTTCACAGAATGTAATGCCTTATGTATTATTACTAATTTACTCTTTGACCTTGTGTCCTCTAGTGTTTCTAGGCTTAGTTATTTCACTATTGGTGTTACTCAGTGAATGTATTCGCTAGCAATGTACCTTGCAGATCTTTTCTGATCTAAATGTTTACATTTTTTCGTTAGTTGATGGGCTCCATACAGAAGATGCATATTCTGGTAAAGCTATAACTAATGTAAGAATTCCTCAGAAAACAAAGACTATATAGTCTGGCTCAAAACAACGTAAATGCTTTTGGGTCTTTGACATATGGTCAAAGAAGCTGTCAGAAACAATAATAAAAACGTGTTAGTGATTGTTTTGTAGTTAAAGTCATATTATATCTTTAAAGTTTTATCAGCCGTTTAATATGGTTATAATCTTTCAATAGTCTGCTTAGTGTTAAAGTATTGATCGATTTCCTAACGTCTTCGTGCAATAACCCGTCTGGTTTCTTACTTCAACATCTGCTTAAATTTCCCGCCTTTTTTTTTGGTCGCCTTACAAAACAACGGGAACTTAATGCTAGTGTCAGAGAAATCCTATACTATGGTAAACAACGATCAAACTATAAAAACGCGAATCGAGAAAAACATAACAATATGATATACCAATGGGTAATATATTATCTTTATAACTTTATTGCCGTAATCTGACTATAGTTTTAAAATACTCCATTTGCTACTTATTGTGAACGCCGGATATACAGATCTGCCACGTATTCGACTCAATCACAACTAAAATCCAAACATTCTCAATGTAATAGTTTATAAGGAGCGCCGCGTCTGGAATTCGCAATAAACAAATTTGGTCAGTATAAACGGCCGTTTCTATAAATAGGTTCCTACGTTTCAACATGGCCGCGACCAGGTCATTGAGTGCTAATGTATGGTCACTAATAGCCGCCATTTTGGAAATCAAGATTCCTTTGATGTGGCTCTGAGGGGGGGGGGTCATTGCTTCATATGGCGTCAGTGTGAACTAGTAGCTCTCCCCCCCGCCCCCCCCCCCCGCCTCCCCTCCGGGGTTTGTAAACATAATTAGTCACCGTTACAGGATTGACCGCTTATTTATGTTCCCTCCCCCCCCCCACCACTCTCTCTCTCTCTCTCTCACGCCGTAGCACTGACCGAGGTAATTAGTTCAAACGCCTTGACCTTCTGGCTATCAACCCGCGGGGTCAAAGGCTGTCCACGCGGCGGTCAACGTGGCATGAGAGAAACGCGTTGTTGTTGTTGATCGAATGGTAGTAGTGGGTCGTAGGGGGGGCTAGTGGGGGGGGGGGCGGGGGACTTCGATGAATCACGGTGTTGGTATGCAACTGGGTGAACTCCACCCCCAACCCCCATTTCTCCATTTTGTTTTTCTGGTCACGAACGGTCATTGCAGTCACGTGGTGCCGTTGACACATTTAATCACGAGCGTTGCGTACGAGCAATTAACAGTTAGTTAGTTCCTTTGTTGGGGTTCGACTTCTTAGTGAAACTTTCTTATCACATACAGTGGACAGGTTTCGACTTGACATACAGTAAATAGTTTGTAGAAAGTATTTCTAAATAGTAAACATGAGCTACAGAAATGTACTACGGATTCATTCCTCGCCATGTCACCACCCTCCCTTTCTTAATTAACGAATCTGTCTTCATCACATTCTCCAAAGTAAATTTTTATTGCGATACATTTTTTAAAATCCACAATTTTTTTATCTACCGTTTTATGTAATAATGTACATAATGCCCCCATAATAATTACAAAAAAAAGGTAAAGTTATCCCGTCGGACCGAATTGAACCAAAGGGCCGGTGAATGAGCGTTCTTCAGCTTCCTACCCACAGCCAGTCTAATAGGTCTATAATCTATTGATAGGGTTTAACACATAACTCTTTATGTGGTGAAAATGATAATAATGCTGCCATTACGTCTTGGATGACGTCAACTAACATTCCCAAACGTCCCTTTGGTGTACGGGAAAACCCATTTTCAAAGCGACACACAGATTCCAACTAGATCCTTCACCTTAGTCCTATCAAAAACTATAATAATATGGACCGCTTGCTTTAATGCCTGCTTTTTGATGACTCGAATGATTTCTTTTCGGAATTCCCGATTCCCTTTTATACTGTACAATTCCTTTTTATTTAATCGCTATGATTTTCTCAATGAAAAATTAAAATTAAAATCGAAAGTTGTATACAGCGGAAACATTTAATCAGTCGTAGGAGTCATTTAAGACAGCGTTATTGGATGCGCACGGAAAAAGAGAACATATAATATCCAAAAATAGAGCAAGCTGTCCATCTTATTATCGTCTTTGAGCCTATAACAGTCCAGATATTCTTCCACCAGACTCAAGTCTGCAAATCACATTAAAAAAATACTCGCCTTCTACATTTGAGACTACCCCCTACCACCACTCCCACCGCAACAAAGAACAAGTTGTTTACGTGTTCACTTCAAAGAGTAGTTCAGGAGATTGTCTAACCCAATCGTGTGTTTCCCGCCAAAACAACCGCCCCCCTGTGATGGATGAGGTTCTGCCTCGTTTAGATCGTCGGAAGCTTGTCTCGATGCACGTGAAACAGGTTGCAGACGCCACTTGAATAGTCAATATAATTTCGATGTCGCTATACCGAGGGAAAAAAAAAGCACATTGTTATTTCACATTAGCGTAAAAACAAAGAAAGCCATTTGGGTAAATTTCTTGACCATTTCATCGTGTCTCTTTGTTTTTCAGTAATAGGCCTACTTTCTGCGAAGCATTCTCCGTAAGAAATGCGCAGTAATACTTTCCGCGAAGCATTCTCCGAAAGGAAAGCGCCGCTAGGGTACTTTAGTATCTTTCTCAATGAATTTAAAGACAAACGGCGGCATATTTATTATGGATTGCCGTTACTGAAGGGTCAGAGTTCCACAACTCGTTTTCATTCACTTTTGGACTATGAAATTAACTGGTAGGCCTACCTGTCGAAAATATGTCAGTAATAGGGTCCGCCCCCTTCCCTCTCCATTTTCCAGATTGTGCAACAATAACCAGACCCCATAATACTATTTGGCTCAATTGAGTTGGTCGTATAAGTAATGTGAAGTTTACTTTTAAATGATTTTTTTAAAAATTAATAAACTGGTGTAGATTATACACTTCTGCTGACAATTCTGCTTGAAAAAATGAATTCAAAATAAGGCGGGAGTTGGGGGGATGAAGAGAAAGCTCAAACCGAGTGAATAAGTTTTTGAATAAAATTTAAAAAAGTGAGAGAGAGAGAGAGAGAGAGAGAGAGAGAGAGAGAGAGAGAGAGAGAGAAAGGGATAGCACCTTCACCTTCTATCCTGCTAATCTATTGGTTCGTCAAAATTGGCGGGAGGGGAGAATAGGATATTTAAAAATGATAGACTGGTCTGGACTCAGTCTGGAGTGCTCCCAGACGGAATATGACGACACAGACAAGCGAGCAGGGTTTACCTGTGCTATGGCGAATGGCGACCGTTGTGTTTACTCGAGTTTCGGGGCCCCGAGGCTTCCAGCCTAGACCTTTAGAAGTCCCGAGGCCTCCAGCCTAGACCTTTATTAGTCCCCATTTACCCCCCCCCCCCCCCCTTTCCACACACACTTCCCTATGCTGTTTTTTTTATGTGTGTGTTTGTTTCTAGCAATCCTGGCGTCTGCTTCTGTTGTGGCCTACTTTTGTGTTATTTAGGTCATGTTTGTTTACATGTGACATCACTACGCTGCGTAGTTCCGGAAGGTCATCCGATATCTATTTCCCAACCACATGTCTTAGCCCATTTCTCCCCCTCACCCACCCCTCCACAATCTGACCATTCCTCCCCACCACTCTCAATTTCTTAAATTCGTCCGCTTCTTTTCACATAAAATTGATAAATGGTTCTCGTGAGGTGCCACCCTCAACTCATTCCTCGATGTTTGATTCAAAACTAATTTCACTCGCTCAGACGCACACGTGGAGGTCTTAAGGTCTGAGGAATGCGGAGGAAGTCATATCACGCCCATTAGTGTTATGTTGTTGCTCGTTTAGACTTAATGCGCGTTCTCATTGGATGACCTCTTAACCCCTACCCGATGTATGGCTCTTTTGACCCCATCGCGTACCTCGCCACACCGAGCATCCTACCGCCCCCGACCCTTTCCTTACTCTTTTATATTTGATTCAAAATACATTTTGACTGTATTTGTCTTTACTAAGGTATAATTACCGTATGTCATTAAATAAAACATCTAACGATAGGTCTACCCATTAAAATCATGCAAGAACAATTGCATGTAAGTACTCTGTCTTCTCGAGTGGCATCCAGGCATGGAATGGGTTGCCTTAACGAAAACCAGAATTTAACTTCATTAAAACACTAATAAACATGCAACACTATTGACTTAGACTACGGGAACAGCGTAGGACACAATAATCTTGTTTATAGAAGGAGCGTCTGTAATATATACAATAAGATTAAATGTATTATTGGTGTAGGGCTATTTCACAACGTCAACCAGAAAACAATTTGAGAATCACTAACTAAATAAATAAAGCATAAAAGCACGTGTTGCTAGCAGAACTATAAATTTAAAAAAAAATTGTGAACCGGATACGTTGTTATTTTTCAAACTTTTAAGCGCCTATTCTATTTCATCAACACGATCACGTGTCTGTGTTTTGTCTGCTGCTACGCAATGGCGTCGCTGGTCGAGGAAAATGTGGGGGAATTCCCCGATGATTAAAAATAAACCTTCCCATCATACATTGCTTTCCAATGAAATATTTTTTTTTTTGTGTTATTAAGAACCTTCACCTGTGTACTTGTTTATCATTAAAAGCCAGACAAAGGTGTTGGAAGGCACGAGGGGGTGGCTGTCAAATATTGAGATATTATGCAACTAACTTCGAAGTTACGGCTGCACAAGCCCGTACACACATTCATCTAGCTGAGAAGGAAACGCCTCCCCCGTTACGTTTCTGGGAATCGCCCTTCTGTCACGTGGTTTTTCGGCTAGTGCGTATTTGAATGTAAACAGAGATAAGTAGCTACACCGTCAACAACAGCACACGGTATTAAATGTGATAGCCGCGTTGGCGTGGGTGTATGGCTACACTATAAACAATGGATTCCCATACTTAGTAAATAAACTTTTTCATAGGCGGAAACGGACAATTGACCAGGTGGGAGTTGTGAGATAGGTGGGAGCAGGTAGCCAATTTTCCAGCAAATAATGTGCCATTGCAAAACATAACGTCTAGATCGAATCTGCGTTCAAGGTGCAAAACTATTTGCAATGAGAATAAGAAATGCTATAAATATAAGCATATATTGTGTGGGCTCATTGCTCAACGTTTGCTCTAGACCAGGGGCCGGCAACATAAGGCACGCGTTCCAGACTTGGCACGCCGAGGAATTTTAAATGGCACGTGGATGAGGTCCCAAAAGTGTATTCAAGTCTCTTCTACAAGAAATTTAGTTGTACAGCAGGATGACTTTTTAGGTTGTTGGCATGCCGAATGAATTAGAAATCATACTTTGGCACACTGGTATCCCAAGGTTGCCGACCCCTGCTCTAGACTATATTGTTCGTTATATGCTTGGGGTGTAGGAGAACGCCATCTGCAACAGTTCGCTGAGGAGAAGCGCATCAGAAGGCGGGGGCAAGGGAAGATCAGCCAATGACGGAAGCTGCCTTCTTTTCTGGTGTGCCACAAGTGCAACAGAGTATGTCACTCGCTTGTGGGAATGTATAGCCACAGCAGAAGTTGCAGCTTGCAAGGCCAGGAGCGCACACTTCTTAAGGGCATATTTTAAATTCCTTCGTCTTAGGGAGACAAATGGAATGCCAAAACACGTCTGCTTGGGCCCTCAAGCGTGCCAGGGGACCAACACACGTCTGCTTGGGCCCTCAAGCGTGCCAGGGGACCAACACACGTACGCTTGGGCCCTCAAGCGTGCCAGGGGACCAACACACGTATGCTTGGGTCCTCAAGCGTGCCAGGGGACCAATTACCAATATTCTTTACAGGAAGGCCCTTTAGTAACAACCTTACCACAGCGAGTGGGTAGGGGGGGGGGGCTTTACATAGTCCAGAAACTCATCACACACCCAACATATATGCATACACTTACATAGGCACACTTTAATCGACAAAATTGTTGCTGTTTTGAGAATGGTAAGAGCGGTTTTTCTTACAGTAGGTTGGAGATTATATATAGATAGAGAGAATTCTGTATCTGTGTATATCTGTGTCGCTGTGTGTCTCTGTGAATCGGGTGTAGAGAGAGAGACAGAGAGAAAAGAGATCGAAAGGGTGATGAGAGTAGAGGGATATAGTATAGGGAGTGGAGCGTAGAAAAATAGAGTAAAGAGAATAGAGAGTGGAAGTGGAGAGGGAGTAAAAACGGAGAGTGTAACAAAATTAGAGAGATTAGAAAGACGATAGAGAGCGCAGAGAGAGAGAGAGAGACGGAGAGAAAATTTCACAGAAAGAGAGTAGTCGCAGAGTAGAAAGAGATAAAAGATAGATTAATGATAGTGTAGAGAGAGAGAGTAGAGAGAAATAGACAAAGACAGAGATCAAGCCACAGAGAAAGAGACATGCATGCACAGACAAAGAGACAAACAAAGAGAAACGAATACTTCAGCAGTTGATTCTTATCCTAAGACAAATTTCGGAGAAAGTAATAAGTGAGTCAGTATGGACCATGGACCAGTATCTCTTCATGTCAACACTTAAACACACACATATATAAACACAGTCTAAATATATCATTGCTTTCTCTGTTTCATTTTTAATGGGGGTTTTCAGTTGGGTTCATGGTTAGGCAACACTTACTACCACGCAGGCCCCACGAGAGGGGGGGTACAGCCGGTACGCCGTACCGGGGCCCATAAGAGCTTAGTGGGGCCCAAGAATATTAAAATTTAAAATTAAGTGCGCAATTATTTTGTAATTTTTGCTATTAAGCTAAGAGGAGATGCCCCAAAACCTCCTACAATATCACGTGGCGCTGGGGGCCCGTAATTGTGGTTTTCTTTGAATGTGTACTTGAACATTTTGTTAAATATGCAAATATGCCTCTAGTTGTAATATAGGGCCTAATTATTTTCGATAGCATGTAGGATCTATTTTTTTATTATTTCTCTCCAGAGACAGAAATATAGACCTACGAGCCTTACAGGCTTACAGTTCTCCCTGTTAGCTTAGTAGCCAACACCTAAAATACTCGCCACATACTAGTACGGCAGTCAAAGCTAGTTAGTCGATCCTTTTATACTTTAATGATTTCCTGTTGAAGGTATCATAATTTTATACAAATGTATTTACAATTTAAAACACATTTTCTTTTGTCATTTATCAAAATGTATTTTAGGAAAAGTCTTTACAAAAAAATGTCTGTGTCAACTGTAAGCCACAGCAAATCTAACCTTACATTTGACTACACAACATACATTACTGGTGAATATTTACAACTGACAAGAGTAACACCAATAGTCAAATCACTAAAACTAGAAACACCAGAGGACAGAAGGACAACGAGTAAAGTAGTAATAATACATAAGGCATTAAACTCTAATTTAGAAATACAACACATAAACAATCTGTTACGATGCTCAGATAAACATAAGGACAACGACACTTTCTTTATCCCTTATGCGAACTTATACGATAAGAAACGCATACAGGTACTTTTCCATCCCGAGTGGCATCCGGGCATGAAATGTGTTACCTGAACAAACCAGGAAAACCAGTAACTTAACATTTTAAACACTAATAGAAATGCAGGACTAGACTCAAACCATGGACGTGCGTAGGACGCAATAATCTTCTTAATAGAAGGAGCTTATGTAATGAATAAGATAATAAGTACATTGATCAGACATGGTAAACGCCACACCCATTATATTAAAATCATACATTATCGGCAGTTTTTGGGTGTATGTCATCTATCAAATCATATATACAACCTATCTCCTGTTGACCACTAGGGTTTTTAAGCTTCGATCATGTGGTTGACCTATACTATTTAGGATGTACCTATCTCGGTAACGGTATGCTTTCTATCAAGAAGTTTTTTTTTTCAACCAAATTAATCATTAATCATCAGTGAGAGTAACTTTTCCCATTTTACACATCTTTGTAATATTATTTGCAATATCAATACTGAAGCGGCGGAACAATTACAATAATTTAAACTAAGAACTATGTACTTTATTTTTGTAATAGACCTTTAAGGCTGTGATTGAAATGATTACACTCACAAAATGGTCCACAGACCTTTTAAAAATATTCCTGATTTTTCAAACGTGTGTAGATCTAATATAAATCACAGGTCGGCAACTTTTGCTAACAGAGTGCCAAAGTAGGATTTCTAAATCATTCAGCGTGCCAACAGCCTAAAAGTCAAACTGCTCCATTATACTTTTATAAATTATTTTTATAGGACCATTATTTTAACTCTGTAGCATGATCAAGACCAAAAACAAAGGAGATTATTTATACAGAAAATCGTTAAGGCGTTTTATATTAATACAAAATTCACGTGTTTGAGATTATTATCCTTTTTATTTGCATTCATATTATATACAATATTTTATTACTACACTAAAGGCTAAAGATGTAGAGATCGGAAATTGGGAGAACCTTGCTCAGCACAGAAATAGTTGGAGAGGCACCTTACACGCCGGTATAAATGCGGCAGAGGGCACGCTTCGCCTTATGGTGGAGGCTAAACGAGCAGCGAAGAAAAGTAGGCTGACCCTAACAATCTCCAACGGTCCAGCTTTCAAGTGCCAGAGATGCGATAGAGCCTGTCTCTCAAGGATAAGTCTCCACAGACACAGTCAATTTTGCAGGGCCGGCCAAACCACAGGAGCGCAAATCTAATAGTCTTTCGAGACTATGGAGCCAATGATGATAATGATTACTACACTTTCACATTTATGGTAGATCTAATTATTGTCTAATCATTTGGTGACTTGTCATGATACACACGAGTATAGTTAAGCTGAATAGATACGTAGTAATTATATAATCTGGGTAGTTAATGTAATGTTTGAAAATATACATATAAATTCTTTAGTCTTTTAATATTTATATAATTTTCAAATACTTTTGACAGTTTGATCATGTCAAAGTTTGTAAATTGCAAGCCATTTTTTTTAAAGAAAAAAAAACATATTAGAAATATTAGCTCAAATAAAACGGGTTAATTATCTACCTTTAATTTAAAAAAAAAAGGTTTCCACATTTGATTCAACAGTGATGGCAAAAAAAGTTTTGTTTGTAAATGCAACTCACTGAAATGTATCTCTATGTCATTCAGCAATATCGCCTTCCACAGTCTGTTTTCCTCATTCAGAACCACAAAATGTTGTCTTATTATAATAAAAAAAACCACATCTTAGAGGTCTCTCGCGTTCCTTTGAAAATCGCTCTGCGTGCCAAGTTTGGTACGCGTCCCTTAGGTTGCCGACCCCTGATATACATAAATCATCTAGATATGACTAGTGCTAGAAAAAAAAGTGTGATGGTGGGTGGGGGGGGGGCAGAAAAGATCTCGTACCGGCATCATTTTTTTTCTCTCGAGGGCCCTGCTACTACGGGGTTCGTAGTTCGAAAGTTGAAAACAAAGTTAGTGTATGTGTGGCGGTGGAGGGGGATTTTCTTCGAATCGGAAAACCATTGCTCTCCGACCCCTCTCTCCCCATCTATTTCCCTCTTCAATCCAGTCTTGAACAAATATGTCAGAAGTTATCATTTGATAACCATAGAATTATAGACGACTGCAGATGGGACAGCGAAAAAAAAAAAGTTATCTCGATTAGAGGCCGACGGAAACCAAATTTTTGCTTTCGGCCGAAAGCGAAACCATACCGAAACTTATAAATTTACTTTCTGCGCAAGTTATTGTGAGTGAACCTAAGCATAGTGTTTCTTTTCAGGCGGTGAATTCCCCCCGCAACCTTCCAACGGCTAAATAGAAATTTTCTTTAACAAACAAAAAAAAATGAAAGGAATTCACAGAAAAAACTCACAATAACTCATTTCTTTACATATAAAGGATTTCTTTTTAACAAAGTGTAAAACGAACAAGGGTCAGAGACAATGCATTATTACTGCCTATCCTTTTTGCATTCAATGTGGATTGTTATATTCTCTGTTTAACTCATTCAAAAGCAAATTTAACCCGCAAAGAAATAAATAAATAGATAAACACCAACATCACACTTTGGGTCAACGTGTCCCGAAACGATTATTCTATTTTTAGCAAGTGGGAAAACCCGGAATATTTGGAAATGCGTGGGCGTAGTCCGTGTTTACGTCGAGAAGGAGTGACGCTTGGTTTATCAGCGCCCACCCCCCTTCTTCTCCCTCTCTTTCACACTCCCACACTCAAGATAGCTGTCCTGACAGGGGCGCCAGATAGCGGCCCGTGGGTGTGAAGTCTTCTGCTCGTGCCGTCGCCCGCGGCACACAATATACGATCATCAAAAGGTGAGTACGGACGGAGTTGGCTTTAATATATCTGCAACATCAACAGACGAACTTAGATTTTTAATGTTGCGGCGGGGTAGGGGTGGGTGTGTGAGGTGGGGTGTGAGGAAGGAAGAGGCGTAGATAAAGGATAGATGTTGGGGAGGAGGCGATAAGGGGGTGAGAAGTTCTCTGAATAATTCTAGAACTATCGCACGCGCGCCGTTCAGAATGACTCACGTTTGTCGCAGTGAAAGATACGACGGGCGCAGCAGTAAACGGTCCGAGGAAGTTTTGAAAGGCGTCTACCTGATTGTGTCAGAATGGGTGCATGTCTATAAAAGAAGTCTTTCCAAAGCTGGAGATTAGGTGGTGTGGAGGAGGGGGGTGCATTTATATTGATAGTATTAGTATGTAATTAAACAGAAAGTATACCTTTAAGATCATGCATGGAGCCAGTGAGCAACGTTTACTAGTTTCTTTGTGTATGGCTTGCAAGGGGACTGTGTGGCCACCACAAATGCGAAGCCGCCTATAATTATTTTCCATCAATTAATTTCAGGTAGGTACCTATCAAAGCTGGGTAGACTCAGTGTCACGCCCCAATCCCGGAAACAAACCCACATTTGAACCCTGATATCTTTGGAATCATCATCCAATCGCGCTGTCGTTAGACCAGCGGGTCCCCATGTATCGTTATGTAGTAAGTATCAAATCCAAAAAAAAATGCGCCCTCCCTCCCCCTTCCTCTGTAGACGCCCATAGGCGTGGCCCTTGAATGTCTGTCAAGTCATCACGCGTAGGCGTTTCAGAGTCTCCCCACTTCCCATATTCCCCCGATAAGATGGCGTATGAGAATGTAAAGCCTGGGAGTAAACAGTAAACTAACGCCCCCCCCCCTCCCTTTTATCACCATGACAAACACACACACACACACACACGCTGATAACAATAACAATAAACAAGGGCAAAGGTTACTTTTTTACATTTCAATACGACAATGTTTTCTCATCGCTTGCTTGTATTGTCCCGCTGCATGCTTTACATCCAATGAGAACAAAGGGATTGAGCAGCCAAACAATGCGATCGGAATGTGAAGTATGTTTTCCCTATTTTTAATTAGCACAAAGCGATAAAGGCAAAGTAAAAAGAGATTAATAATACACACAATATATATATATATATATATATATATATATATATATATGTCGACAAAATCCGAAGGTGTCGCTTAATGTGGCCCCAAAGAAAATTTTGAAGCGGGGTTATGGAGATGCTCTAATCCAGGGGTCGGCAACCTACGAAACGTGTGAAAGACGTGTGACACGCCGAGCCAATTTCAATGGCACGCACAAGACTCCGAACAAGACAATTAGAGTCTCTTCTTCATGAAAAGAGTGGGTTGACTTTTGGGCTGTTGGCATGCTGAATGAATTAGAAATCTTACTTTGGCACACCATTGTCACACCATTATCAAAAGTTTCCCGACCTCTGCTCTAATCAAATCAGAGCAGAGTCATTCACAAAGTTAGTAAAAATGGAAAGTTGAAAAGGCGGCGCTTTATGGAGAATTCTAAGGTCGACGACTTTTTCTGATTCTGCACCATGGGATCCAAGTGGCCTATCGACAACAAGCTGAGTTGGCTTACCGAAAGTCCTTGGTTCGAATACTGGGTCTGGAGGGGGTGTCCCTAAGTCTACCCTGAGCTCTGAAGAGTACCTGGCAGTAATCGGTAATAAGTAAAGCTGCTGGGCATCGTGGAGCTTACCACACAATTCCCATATAGGCCGTGGCCTCAGAAACGTCTGAGCGCTAAGTTTAGTCAACACATTACGGTCCATTTTGTGTCATGACGTTTAAGCCAGCACATGGCCCAGGCCACCTTTTGCTTCTGCCCAAATAATGTCAGGCGCCCATAAGAAATGCTCGGAAACAATGACATCCTGCAGTTTCGGGATAAACAAAACATTGTTTAGATCCAGATTTGAACCCAAGTCCTTCAGTATGGCAATTCGAGCACGCTCTCGCGGAACCACCGTCTAGCCCATACAACTTTGAAGCAACATTTACTCCTCACCCATTTGAATGCATTTTTCCAGCAGACAACAAAATGTTTGTACTCATTATAATTAGGTCAAAACGCCCACCCCACCTTTCATTTCCCAGATAAAGTAGAGCATTGTCGTCCACAAGATCACCCCCCCCCCCCCTTTGACCGAGAATTAAAAAGAATGCCACCCACCCTCACTTCCCCGCAAGACCACCACTTCAAATACCGATTTCAGCAAAAAGCCTTCACGTAGTATGTTCTGTTTGTCCTGAATTAACCCATTTCAAAATTCAATGGCAGCCGAAAACTTCAAAGTGCTAACACACAAAAAAAAAACAAAAAAAAAAACATAACTAAAAAATGTATGTCACTATAAGCGTGATCGGTAATTTAATGTCTAGCTATTCAACATTGACATAATAAAAAAACATATTTACAAATGTACACGAAGTCTATCTAGGTTAATAGGGGCACAGGGGCCAACGCGTTTGGCTGGCGTACCGAAGGTCCTGGGTTCGAATCACGGTGAAGGCTAGGATTCCTTTTTTCCAGGGACTCGATGGTGTCCCTGAGTCTACCTAGCTCTGATGGGTACCTGACATTAGTTGGAATGAAGTAAAAGCGGCTGGGTGTTGTGCTGGCCACACAATCCTCTAGTATGCCGCGGCCACACAGAATCTGGTGAACGCTGCTTCATTGGCCTTTTGGATCACTTTGGTCCGAATGGTACTTTAATTTTACAATGAAGATGTGCACAATGACGAGACGAACATAACATTAAAACTCCTTTTTTTGTCTGTCGTTGCATACTGTTTAAATTTTTAAAAATAAAAAAAATAAATCAGTTTTGTATTGGAAGGCGGTCACCAGTGTGATATATTTATAATTTTAAAAGCATTTGTCATGGAGATTATCTGTCGATATTCCAAAATGACCAGTAAATAGTAATAGCGCCCAAAACAAATCAAAAAAGCACACACAGACGTGTCAATCTGGAATAATAAGGTGAGAGAAGTGGGAAAGGGATGGCGGGAGTTGATGTGGGTGTAACGTGGCGCCGCCTTGATTATCCACATTCCAACGATTCACCTTTGAGTGAACTCCAAACATGGATGTCAAAAAGACTTCTTCAGAAACGCAAAAAAAAAAAAAAATAATTGCCATTCCTGGCCTGTTCTTGGTATTACACAATGTCAATATGTTTGTTTATCTGGCAAATTGTCATATCTTCCAGTGTCTACGGTATGTGCCAGGGAGTAGTTATTATTTTTTGCTGTTGATAAAACGGCATTCTGTGTTCATTTATGGTACGCCCTTTTTAATATGTGAATGCCATTCAACACTTAACGATATATTTTTATATTTACATTCTCAACAATGTTTCACAATTTGCTCAGGTGAGAATTATTAACCCCCGGTGTGTCATTCATCTTTAAATAACACCCTCGCTCCACGGGTCTGTCTTAGGTCCACAACTTCCACAGGTGAAATAAATGTCAGAAAGCAGACCAAAAAAATTGAATTGATTAAATTTGTATACAGGTAGGAAGGATCTTTAATTCTATGCGGCTTTAGTTTAAGGTCGCCTAATACGTTCTTGGTAGGGCGAAAACTCCACACTGGTCGCTAGGTTAGCCATACTCGCTCTAGAGGCCTTCTAAGTTCATGGAGAGAACGTTAGAACAAATTCCAACGGGCATTTCCCTGACCACTCAAGCCGCTTTTACTAAAAATATAAACTATAAAGACAAAAAAAAAAAAAGAAACGAAAGGAAATATAATAAGCAAGAAATGTGTGTTTGTAAAATTTGGGTAATATTTGACGTTTGAAAGGGCGCGGTTGCCAAGCGGCAGTGGGTTTGGCTGGCGTACCGAAGGTCCAAAGTTCGAATCCTGGTGAAGGCTAGGACTTGTTCTTGGGTCTGGAGGGTCGACCCAGCTCTAATGGGTAGCCTACCTGAAATTAGTTCAGGTTGTTTTTTTAGGCGGCTGGGCGTTGTGCTGGCCACACAGTCCCCTAGTATGCCGTGTCCCCAGAAACTGGTCAAAGCTGGTGAAATTCGGTTCGACGGGATACTTTACTTTTACGTTACTTAACGTTTGAGGACGTTCTAACTTCCTTCATTGACCAGTGTGCACTGGATTCATCCAGTTTATATATATTTATATATATAGTTCATGTCACTTCTGCTAAACGACCTTATTACCTGGACCAATCAGATTGATCCCGGAATCCTCGCCGATTGGTCCACGTCGTTTGGACAGTTTCCGGATCTTCAGACCAAAACTTAGCGAACAGTCCTTGACACCTCAAGGTCACCAAATCTCTTGTGCCAGACCAGACGACACACGGAACAGACCTTGACCATGGGTCAGAAATTTGAATTTTGCGCTTTGACGTTAGAGAGATAAAGAAAAGTTTGCTAAAAATAAATGATTAATGCGATCACGTGATACAACGTCTCGGCACGTAAACAAAGCCGCCATGTTGTTTACCTCCCCTTTGTCTGTGTGTGTGTGTGTTTTTCTGTTTACCCGGAACAATGAAACTATCTATCTATAGTGCAAACTGACAGCCGTATTATGTTTTGTATACCGTTTTGCTGTTATTGTATTTAAGGGTCGTAATTTGAAACAATTGTAGAAAGCGACATGACGTGTCTGACTATGTTTGGTGTTCTTGTTGTTGACATAATGTGCATTGTCGCCTCTTTTGGCATGTTTGTATTGGCAGTAAGTCTCCTGCCCCCCCCCCCCTTTTGGTGTCACAGTATGACAATGTCAGTGACTAAGGCGTCAGATATTCTTGTTTGTTTCAAAAAAAGCTGTGAACTGTGGGAAGAAATTAATTTGGTTTTATGTGTTTTTATTTTTTTTACACACAATCTATCAATCTATCAAACAATCAAACAATCAATCTATCAATCTATCAATCTATCAATCTATCAATCTATCAATCTATCAATCTATCAATCTATCACTCTATCAATCTATCAATCTATCAATCCATCAATCCATCAATCTATCAATCTATCAATCTATCAATCTATCAATCTGACAATCTATCAATCTATCAATCTATCAATCTATCAATCTATCAATCTATATGTCTGTATTTCCGTCTGTCTGTCAGTAAGTCAGTCTATCTATTAGTCTGTCGATATAAATATTTATCAATCTACCTAAATACTATTTATACGCTTCTCTGTCTCCCTCGCTCCCCTCTTTCTGTATAAAGGACTACATATATATTTATATGTCTCTACATCTATATATCTATCTATCTATCTACCTATCTATCTACCTAATTAACTATCTATATTTCTGTCTGTCTATCTCTGTGTGTAAGAAACTCCTAAAGTCTACGCCTCTGAACAAAACGTGACTGCCAAGAACGTTGTCAACAAAGAAGAAGAAATAAAAACCACACAAAAACTCCGTGATGCCGTTTTTTAATTGTTGTTTCTATTCTTAGTAACAGTGCGGCAAGCAACAACAAGGAACTCTCGTCTGACCGCTGCCCCCCCCCCCCCCCCCCCCAACCGCTGCGCCACTCGCGTATCGTTTAATTAATCACCGAAACCTAAGTGGAGGGAAACATCCGCCAACGAGTGTAAACTCATGTCAACACGGAATAAGAGCAAAGAATAAGTGAGAGGGTTTCCCCCGACGCACTTGTACTATTTTTAAACAACCAATCAAAACTTACGTAAATACGTTTGCTTTTCTTTTTTTTATTCTCTCTAAACTAATTTTCCTGTAAGATTATCTTCTCCTGTTTTCCCTTTTTTCTTGTGTTAAAATGAACCTTTAAATAAAACCAATATCAACATGCTACTAATAATAGCAGAGTAAAAATAGTATGTTTACTTTAATGGGAAGTTTAACAAAAAAATAATTTCAGTGACTTCCCTTGAGGAAGATATGAAGAACTTGGCCAATAGGGAATACCCGGTTTCAGTTGGGTGCACGAGGAATGAAAACATTGCGCTAAAAATAGCTACAATAATATTTATTTGGGTTTCAGTTTTTGTGTTGTGATGTTAGGAATTTATTACTACTGAAACTCTGTGTATTTATTTGTCTACATTCAACTAACGTTGTATTTTAGTGATTGAATAGTTCGTGACTGATGTAATGAAGCTGGGTTTTTTAGCCTATAGGAACATGTCCTGTCCCAGTGTTTCGTTTGTGATTCTATCCATGGCTTAAAATGCTTTTTAGCATTACACCTATCTATCTATCTATCTATCCATCCATCTATCTATCTATCTATCTATGTATCTATCCATCATCTATCTATCTATCTATCTATCTATCTACCTACATATCTATCTACTTACCTATCTATCCATCTCTATCTATCTATCCATCTCTATCTATCTATCTCTATCTGTCTACCCATCTGTCTATCTGTCTGTCTGTCAGTAAAGGCAGTCGTTCAGGCTATCTTTGTGTCTGACTGTCATTCTGTTTTTCTTTCTGGCGATCTATCTTCTATTATCTATCATCTATCTATCTATCCATCTATCGATCTGCCTATCTATCTATATTATCTATCTAATCTATTTATGTATCTTTCTACTTGTCTAGCTTTTTGACTGTCTTTCTGATTATGAACCTATCAATCTAAGATTGTAGCCATTTATCTGACCGTTGACCTTCTAATCTAATCTAATCTAATCATCTAACAGTGTCTCCATATTTCTATCTATCAATCTGTTTGTCCAGTGATCTATCTGCTAATTCATCTGTCAATCTTTCCGAAAGCCTTCCCAAAATTATCTATCCATCTATAAATCTATACATCTTTTTATCAGTTTACCTTTATGATATTAAATCTATATCTTCATGCCCCATTGGTCAGTCTACCAGACTCTCTGTCATTATCTATATATAGTTAAATGCAGGACAGCACCGCAATACTACTGGCACACAAAGCACAGGTGTCCATGGCACCTTCTTGTCACGTAGACAATATTGACATACTTGGACCGGGAATTTTAAAAAAAAACTCACCATAAAAAAACAAACATATTCAATTTCTGAGAAAAGAAACAATAACAGAGAAGGGATATGAAGCTATTCGGGGGGGGGGGGGGGGGGGGGAGGGAGGGACAGTATTGTGAAGGCCACATCGGTCGCTCTCAACAGAACATAATACTAGCAGTAAATACAAAACTTGTTATCTATCGGTTGAAATGAAGAAAAAAAAGAATTGAAATAAATCAGGCTAAGAAACAAACAAATAAAATAAAAAAACACAAACAATAAGAGCTGAAAATGCTGGAGGTCAATGAAAACTATTTATCAATTTATTTATTTAAACAACAAACTTCTCTAAGAGGAATTTAACATTCAAGTTCGCTAAATAATTTTTTTTACTCAAAGCATTTACAATGTACTAATGCAGTGAGGCTAGTCCTTGGCTCACTGCTTCTCTCTCTCTCTTTCTCTCTCGTTCTCTTTCTCTCTCTTTCTCTCTTTCTCTCTCTTTCTCTCTCTTTCTACCTGTCTCTCTCCTTCTTCCTCTCTCTCTTCCTCTCTCTCTTTCTCTCTTTTTCTCTTTTCTCTCTCTTTTTCTTTCTCTCTTTATCTCTCTTTCTCTGTCTCTATCGCTTTCTCTCTCTCTTTCTCCCTCTCTTTCTCTCTCTCTATTCCTCTATCAGTCATTATCAGTTCTGTCTTACGATTGGAGGGATTTGTCAGTTTTTTTTAATTCAAAATTTCCCATATGTGGTGACATGTATCACACTTCAACTCCACCAGCCAATCAGAGGATGACACTAGCAATTGTAGTTTTCACACACTCACACACGCACACACACACACACGCACACACACACACTCACACACTCACCCACTCACTCACGCACACTCTCAAACACACTCTTACACACACACCAACTAAGTTTTCTTTTTCTAAGAAAATTCATTGGTTCACATCAAGCGAGAAAAAAACGTTCTAACATTTAAACGGCCGCAACGCCAGGCGATTGGTTGACCGAAGACGAGAAAACTATTTTCGAATTTGACCTAATTAAAATATGTAGGTCACGTGATGATTATTGTTGTAAAGACATAACGTTTTCTGTTTTTGATATTTTTTTAAACGTTTAATGTGCGAGTGTTTATGTTGTTCACGTGTTCTCCATCTGATGATTCACTGTGTGACATTTGCCGCAATATTAAAAAAAACACAAAAAAACTTGATACGGAGATCAGATACAACTTTTTGCAGCTTTCCTGGGAAAACTATTTTAAAATGTATTTAGTTTTGTGAAATTGTGAAGATCGTTTTAAAATGATTCTCGTTGACCTGTCTGTGTGTTTCACTACTCAAAGAGGACTTGTATAGTAACCATGGTTATCACTCATAATGAAATGATGTCTAAAAACAATGAGGTCCTGCGGTTAGTTCACCGGACTGTCAACCAACACGTCGCGGGTTCTATCCCTTCCGCCATGTAGGAGTTTTGGGCCTAGTAGACGTAATAATCTTCTTTCTACAAGAAACGACTGTAAAACTTACAAGGCATATAAAAGAGATATTTCGCAGTCACTTCTCCTCTATACATGCAACACGAGTGCATGTATATATTAAGCTCAGCAACTGATTCGCCCTTTGAATGTGTACGATAGTCTGTGGGCCATTGCAACGATGTGACAGGGGATTGCGTGGCCAATAGATGGCTACTTATTATTAGTGCACTATTTTTATTTCCTAGATCATTAGAAAACACTTCGTGACAGAAAACACTTCGTGACAGAAAACACTTCGTGACAGAAAACACTTCGTGACAGAAAACACTTCGTGACAGCCATCACTAGAATAATGTCAAGATTGAAAAGCGGGTTTCTTGACGATGTCCTTGACATTATCCAAACTCTGATGGGTACCAGATATTAGTTAGGTTTAAGTAAAAGTGCTGGTCACACAATCCCCTAGTATGCCGGATTATAGATCTAGATCAAATTGTTTTGACGCAGATACTTTTACTTTACATATTACCGCCTTCTGCCGGGCTCTTAGTCTCAGTACATCCATAGATCACAGCAATGAGTAATATATTCAGGGGGAGTGAACTGGAAGTCCTTCACACTCTCGTCTGGTTTCTTTGCACTAGTAAAAAAACACACAATAAAAACATGTCGAAATTCAAGTGGTTTCGCTGGATAAAATATCATACACGTGTCAAGGTCAAGTTTTTAAAAGGCCTGGAATATTTAAAACAACAACACTATTCGCGGGTGGATTTTACTTCCGCCCCCTTCTAGGAAATCCAAAGCCTCGGGACTGTTTTCGAATAATTTGTTAGGTTATTAAAAAAAGGTGCACACACACACACATACACTTAAACACACACACAAACAAACACACACACAAACACAAATACAGCATACAACCAAAACTGCACTTCTTCGTGAGAACAAGCCAAGTGTTTTCCTGATATGGCGAACTCCGTATGTCATCGTGGGTGGAGGGGGAGGATATGCCTGGGAATGACTGCGAAATATGTTTTTTTTTAACCGGAAGATACAAACAGGGCCGGCTCATCCATATAGGGCGCAAAATTAAGGGAGGGGGGGCGCATAATTGAGGATTTTTTTTTTATTTGGGGATTTAAAAATATAAACTAAATTATAGTACTTCTGCGCGCTACTATCATTGGAAAGAAAATATCAAAGTATGCCCCAACACTACTCAGTTTCTCCCCGACGAAGGCACTTATAATGAGGGCGCATAGTTTGTTTTCGCCTAGGGCGTCAAAAACCCTAAAGCCGGTCCTGGATACAAATCTCTGCGGGTTGGGGAGGGTATTATGGGAATAGAGAATAATCGCGAGGATGACATAATTTACGTCTGGCGTGAAAGGACGTTTTATTGAATTGCTAAAGGGACGTCCACCCTGTAAAATAAACAGACTAGTTCACATTTTTAAAGACTAAAGTTTCTCTTTCATACCATGTCGGCGTAAGTGAAGCTGCAACCACACGTTTCTGTGGTCGCGGCATACTGGCCAAGTACACACGTTGAAGAAAAAAATAACTCAATATTTTCTTTTTAATTATCAACTCACTCTAAAAAAGGCAGTGAATAACACACGGTACGAAATTGCAATTATAGTAAATTATCATTGAAGAAAATGTAAATCTTGAACTCAATTTATAAATCTGTTAAATTGAGCATACAAACTTAGATCATAAAGCGCTGAAATTTATATAATATTTTTATTTTATTTTATTTCTTGAGGGAAATGAAAAAAATATAGGTCAGTGCGTAAAAGTGGAAGTTTATGTCACGTGACGTTTCTCTAGCCGTTTCTCTTGACATTTGGGATATAAAAGAAATAATTACTATGTCTATGTAAAGTCTGCCAGTCTTCGTCTGCCAATTGGTTCAATCCCCCCCCCCCCCTATTCCGGCCCGTGACGTACAACAATATTAATATGACGCCATTCTTTTCTTTAGTAAGTGTCGACATTTAAGCCACTTGCAGTTGTCATCCTACATCGGGCAAGGGAGGACGAAGGAGAAAGGGGACAGGGGGTCAGGGAGCACGCCCTGCCTGATACAACCGGTCGGTGGAGAGGAAGTTAAACTTAGAAACGTCGACCGGTCCATCCTGAAATATTCCCCGAAATGACGTCACGTCGTCAGAGTTTCAAACGAATCCCATTTTTGTTTTGTTTTTCCGCTCACACTTGACCTACATTTGTTTTCTTCCCAGAATTCCTTTCGTAAAACGGCACCGAGGCGTGTGGTGGTAACATCCGGGTTCACGGGTCACGTGCTTGTCGATCGTGGTTGCCATTATTATTCGTGCTGTCACAGGCTGAGTGGAGTGTTTTAGTGGCGGGAATACAATCAAGGTTGTTGCGACTGTCGTACAGTTTATAATAGAAACTACTTATGATATGTTTCAGCTTCAATGGTATAATGCACCTCCAAAATGTCATGGTCAAATACTTCAGCCTTGCGGTTAATTGTTTGTAATTATCCCTCGATTTGTTTATGTGTTGATATGTTTGTTTGTTGTTGTTTCAATTTCGACCCCAAATACGTGATATGTCAGACGCGGACAATAATGTCAAACATAATGTCAAGGAATTGTCGGTAGGGGCTTTCGAACTCACGACGTTCGGCTTAGCTGTTGTTTTTTTTACACGCCATTAAGCAGAACGACCGTCACCAAATAGATTGTGACGCAAAACAGAGGCGTGTCAAGCGTTTGCACTTGCAAACTTTTTTTAAAGTAAAAAGTTTTCCCCAATCGCGCCCTTTCCCCAAGTAAAGTCCTTGGGGTTCCATTTTGCTACACTGAAGTAAAAATGAAAGCATAAAATATTAATACATTGGCAATATTTTGGGGCCCATCTGTAAAAGTCGCTGCGGCTCCATTAGCACCGCTGCGCACAAATTAAGAACCATTGCAAATAATTTGAGTCCATTAGTAGGACTAAACTTGGTGTAGAGGAGGGAAGTGCATATCAAGCCGTATCAAGCCGTATCAAGTTGTATCAAGCCGTATCAAGTTGTATCAATCCGTATCAAGCAATATAAAGTATTTGATTCAACAAGAGGGGCAACAAATTCTGAAAATGTATTTACACTTACTGAAATTGGATAGTCGTTAGAAACACTGCGGGGGGACCCCACTAAAAGACTTGGCAGGCCGTAATGAGCCCGTCGGTCGCTTGTCGCACACCTCTGTGTGGTATTACTGTTTGAAGATATATAGTAATAATGTTCATACATAGATTGAAAACAATAGAAAACTTTGCCGAAGATTTTCTCGAATTGTAAAGAGATAAGAGCTTCGGCGGTGCAAATAAACTTTAAAATAAATATGCATAGTAAATGTTCAGTTTTATAATGTGAAATGTTCACCACGAAGAACAAAATGTAGACTATATGATGGGCATATTAATCTTTAAAAAAAAATTAACGACCTCCATATTCAGGTGTTTCGAATTTGAATCACAAAACAAACCACTCGATAACACCTGTACACGGCTCTGAGAGTTTGTGCATGTGCATGGAGAGAGATAGGGAGAGAGAGAGAGAGAGAGAGAGAGAGAGAAAAAGGGATAGAGAAAGAGAGAGAGAGTGAGATATGGAGAGATATAGACGGAACGGGTTTCCCAATACCGTATTCTTACATTTGTCCTTGACACTATGCATATTTCTTTACACTCAGCCTGTGTGAGATCAACGAGGGAGATAATGCAACTCACAGGTTTTTGCATAAACAGGTCAGACGATAAATACACGCAGAACAAAATAAACACATTGAACACCCTAAAAAAACAACAACAACTAAAGTGACCTTTTGGGTTTCAGGATTCTGGCCGAGAGAAAAAAAAAAGGGGGAGGGGGTGGGGGGTGTTAAGGTGTTTCAAGGTCTGTCTAACGCTTTCTTTCATACGGCCTCTGATGATGACAAGGAAATCGAACATTTTCGCGTCACGTCTCTGTTGACACTAGTTGACACTTCGAGTTTATGACGTACATGTACTACGTTTCGCCACGCGTATTTCCTGCTTTAATAATGGATACTCTTAATTTATTTATCACAAGTGTATTATTGTGTGTAAAGCTAAGCCTGCGGATGATGTACTATAATGGGGCCAGCTTCTACCCAATGGGTCTAAAATGCATTTCCGGGAAATGCGTAACAATTTCATTAGATCTCTCTATAATTCAGGGCTGTGGCTAGGGTGGGGGGTGTTGCTTGCTTACAGAGACGATAAGTAAGTCGAATTTTTAAAAATGTTTTTCTATTCTTAAATATCATCATCATCATCATCATTGCCCGTCACACTAGCTGGGGTATGGGCCGCCAACCACAGATTTCCAGAGTCCTGTGTCCTGGCCATTCTCTCCAATTGGGTCCAGCTGTACCCCATCTTTTCTGTGTCTGCCTCAAGGTCGCGTCGCCAGGTATTCCTTGGGCGGCCCCTTTTCCGCTTGCCTTGCGGGTTCCACTTGAGTGCCTGTCTGGTGACGTTGGTTGGCGGCTTGCGCAGGGTGTGCCCTATCTAACCCCATCTTCTTCTTCTGATATCCTCTTCTATAAGGCGTTGGCAGGTTCTTTGCCAGAGGTCGGTATTGTTTATGGTGTCAGGCCAGCGGATCTGGAGTATCCTTCTGAGGCAGCTGTTGATGACGGTTTGGACTTTGCCAGTGGTGGCTTTTGCCATTCTCCAAGTTTCCGCGCCATACAACAGGACTGACTTAACATTAGAGTTGAACAGTCTAATTTTTGTATCTATGGACAGCTCTTTGGAGTTCCATATATTCTTGAGTTGAATGAAGGCGGCTCTTGCTTTGCCTATCCTTGCCTTGACGTCTGCAACTGTTCCTCCTTGCTGGTCAATGATACTCCCCAGGTAGTTAAAGGACTGCACCTCCTCGAGTGGGATTCCATGCAGTGTGATTGATTCGGCACAAGCGGGGTTGATCTTCAAGGTTTTGCTCTTTACTTCGTTGATGTTCAGTCCAACCTGTGCTGATGTTGCTGCCACCATGTTGGTTTTTTGTTGCATTTGTTGTTGACTGTGAGAGACGAGTGCAATGTCATCTGCAAAGTCCAAGTCTTCGAGCTGGTCCCACAAGGTCCACTGTATACCGTTTCTGCGCTCCCGAGTGGATGTTTTCATAATCCAGTCTATGACCAGGAGGAAGAGAAATGGCGACAACAGGCATCCTTGACGAACTCCGGTTCGCACTTGGAAAGTATCTGTAAGCTGTCCTCCATGCAGGACATCTCATTGTAGGAATTCCTGATAAGGTTGGTAATCTTATTTGGGGTGCCGTAGTGCCGTAGAAGCTTCCAAAGGGTCTCTCTGTCCACGCTGTCGAAGGTTTTTTCATAATCAATAAAAAGTATATACAGCGGGGAATTCCACTCTAATGACTGCTCGACTATGATGCGAAGCGTCGCAATCTGATCCGTGCAGGATCTGTTTTGCCGGAAGCCTGCCTGCTGGTCTCTCAATTTGGGATCAACAATGTCTCTCATCCTATTAAGGAGGACTCTGTTAAAGACCTTTCCCGGCACTGAAAGAAGTGTGATGCCTCTGTAGTTGTTGCAATTACTGAGGTCACCTTTCTTAGGGAGTTTGATCAGGTAACCTTCTTTCCAATCTGCTGGTATGTTTTCATCTTCCCAAATCCGTTCAAAGAGTGGGTATAGCATCTCTACTGACAAATCCACATCTGCTTTAAGGGCCTCTGCTGGTATGTCATCTGGTCCAGCTGCTTTCCCATCTTTTATACCAGCAATAGCTCTCCTAATCTCGTTTCTGGTCGGCTTTTCGCAAATAAGAGCCAATAAATTATTTAATGAAACCAATTATTGCAACGGAAGCTTGGAGCTAGACCTAGTGCTTGGCAGCAAAAATGGCAAATATCTTTTTTTTTTTAAATGCTGGATAGTTACAATTTTAAGCTAGAGGTTTGCCACCATCTATATTTTTTCCCCGTCCATTTTAAACGGGCTTGACCTCCTGATGTCATTTCCGCTTTGACAATAGCTTCCGGTTTAGCTTCATTGTGCTTTTACGTTTCTTTTTAATCTCGGCCCAGATCTTGGACGTACTTCATCGTCAGCTCTTTCCCAAGAAAAAAACTTTTTTTTTTGTTAAACTTGCATATCAAAAGCGTGATTGCTTTGTTTCGGCGACATGTTGTGAATTCCAGAATATGATTTGAAATGACCCAAGGATCTAGGCGGTTTACCCCAGCGATAGAGCAATATTTAAGATATCGTACTCAAATCCTGGTCAACGATAGGATCTTGTCGTATATATATTACAGACGCTCCTTCTATAAAGAAGATTATTGCGTCCTACTCTCATCCGCGGACTTGCATTTTGATTAGAGTTTTAGAAGATGTTAGGTACCGGCTTTTCTGGTTTATTCAGGCAACCCATTCCATGCCCGGATGCCACTCGGGAAGAAAGAGTATTTTTATGCATTTTTTTCTCGCATAAAGTAAAAGAAAATAATTTGTGTCCTTGTGCCTATTTGAGTTTTGTAACAGATTGTTATTGTATCGTATTTCTAAGCTAGATATTTAAAAGTTCATTGGTCAGGGAAAGGTCAAAGTTCATTGGTCAGGGAAAGGTCACAATTTCTGATTTAAGGGCACTGAATGGGGCATACTACCACTTTTTTTATATGCTAACAAAGGCATTAACATTTCAACGTTATAAATATAATACGTTAATGTTTTAAATTATACATATATAAATGTTATAATTAAATGCTATACATTTTATTAATCTTGAAATGGTATACACATGTAAATGTTCTAGGCTAAATGCTAAAAATATATACATGTTATGAATGTCTTTAATATTATAAACGCTATGTTTCAAATACTCGAAAGTGATTTATGATATCATGTTTATGTCAACTTTTTTTATTTCTTAAGAAATCTACTTCAAAAAAAAGTCTGGAGTCTTCATGCTCCAGGTGTCACCTTACACCTGGTAGCAGACTTTTTAGCCAAGTCGCACCTTTATACGTAGCGCAATACCACTATATCTGACACTTACATGCGGCTTACACCACTTAAGTCCTTGCCTGGTTTCACGAGGCATCAAGTGGAGGCGTCGTTTCGAAGCACGAACACAAAAACTGTGTTGCCAACTTCGAGTCTGATCAAAATCCGTCTATCTTTTTTTTAAAAGCTAAAACGATCTGTTTTATCTTATAAGTTTATAGACGTTCCTTCTAGGTAGAAGATTATTACGTCCACTAGGCCCAAAAGTCCTGCAGGGCGACAGGGATCCGTCGGTGGCAGGGATAGAATCCGCGACCTGTCAGTTGGTTTTTGGTTGACAATCCGGTGAACTAACCACTGGACCAGCCGGTTTTGTCCTTACATGTTAGACTAAGTAGCATCAGTGCTACAATCACTCTTATTGTGATTTTGTTTTTATACAGTTAGCAACGTTTTTTTTTAAATTTACTTTAAAAAACATATTTTTGAAAAGGCAAAAAGTAATGGTTTCTCAAAGGTTGTAAATTAACACAGCTAGCAGCAAACAAGTTCGAAAAAAAGACGAAAAGGATAATTATTGTTTCCGGTTCCCAGACACCATTTCTTTGTAACTTATTTCCCCCTTTATTTTTACCTCCCTTTGGTACTCTAGGGAGACAAATTTGTCAGACCACTGGACTTCCTATTCACTAGGCGGAAATGACGTCACAGGCTAGACGTCTGCGTGTCATCCGAAATCGAACCACGGTTTCGAAAAAAACAAGAACAAAAAGCGGAAGAAAGAAATTAAATGCCAAATGTTAGACCATTACAGGAAATAGAAAGTTACACTTGACTAATGAGTGTTCCATGGTCATTGAATTATTATTAGTCAGGGCCGGGTTAAGACCCTTAGAGGCCCTAAGCAATTAACATATTTTAATTCAACCTTTTTTTTTTCTTGTTATAAGTAATTCAAAATTCAAACAATAATAAATCTTTCAATAGAATTTTATTTATTTAATAAATCATTTTTTTTTGTTGATTCTGATATTTGCTTGGCTTTGGGAATTTCAAAAGCAAGTGGTCTAGGCCTAATGTTTCCTTTGGGTGTGGAGAATGTCTTCAAAAAAGTTTTGATTCGTTGGGTTTATTCTAAATCTAGAATTTATATATTATATGCTGGTGTCACACAAATGTATTTTAACCCTTACAGTCCCGGGCGCGTATATAGCGGAACTGAAGGCAGCATAGATAGAAGTTGGTCATACGGGAAGGGTTAAGTAAGCACAGTGCTTCTGGATATTTTAACCCGACTCTGATAGAAATAAAGTTGGTCATTTTAATTTTCGAGAACTTTCTATACTTTATTGTTTATTAAAACTTTCCAGACTTAAAGAGATAAAAGTTTTATTGCAGCAAATCAAAAACAAAAGATAGCAATATATTCGGAAATAAACAGTTCTTCGAACTGGGTTTTTATCAGAAAAATAATGTTTGCTTAAATACGTTTTAATTGGTGTAATGTGAGTCAAAGTATGTTGCTTTTTTCAAGACCATTCTTTGTTTATATTCAATATTTTTTACTGCTCAATACGGATGAGGAGATTGAATGGCCATCACATTATTCTAACCGACTTAAAAACTATATTACAGGAAACAGATTCAGGAGTTGTTTTTATGAAATGCCTATTCGGTCTGGAAATTCAGTTTTTAAATGATTCTTCAAAATTCACCGTATCCGATATTAACTTATAATTTTAACTTATAATCTTAACAGAATATTCTGTGCGTCCTGTACACTGATATAAAGTATAGTCTTGCATTTTGAAACGGATTTTTTATGATTTTAAGTCTTGTCTTTTCATGATAAGTCGACCCATTCCATGCCTAATTGCCACTTTGAAAATTTAATTGAATTTGTCCTTTCATGTGAAATTATGAGAAGTATTTTTTTTTATCTATACATCATTCTAAGTGCAATCTATTCAATTATTCTGTTCTATTTTTCAGATATAATTATTTTTTTTTACGTATTATTTCTAATTCCATTATATAATCTACATTCCTGCAAGTGTATCTAGATTAAGTAATTTAACTAATGACTTTGAATATTTAAGTGTATTGAAGATATCCTTTTTTTTAAATGTGTTTAGTTCTCGTACTAATTAATTAAGAAAATTAAGTAGCCTAAAGTGTGCATTTGAAACACAGCTTAGCACAAACTTGGCGTTAAGCTCAATGACCGTGGGAGTTTTTCACGAGTCGCGGTCTTCTCCAGTGGCACAAGTAGTCTTCACGCCATGTGACTCGCGCAAACGCCTGAAACGCTAAGACACCTGTTTAATTGGCGCACCAAGTGTTTCAGCTCAATTCTTCCCGTAATAAACTATTCTAAATCTGAAAAAAAAAAAAAAATTTCTCCTCTACTCACGACAAATGGATAGACAGAAATAGACTCTAAAAAACATGTACGAAAATAAATCAAGAATTTGATACACCCATTTTTGAAAAACTAAAAGTAAGATTCAATAATGATTGAAATTTACAGGTAAGAAAGAGAAAGTATCGATCGAAAGGATTTAAAAGTAAGTACAAATACATAGGAGATAATCATGATATTCAATCCCGATACTGACATCAAATTCTTGGAAAGGAGATTTTGGCCCCAAGCAAACGCTAAATTGTGCACCCCAATTTTTCGGGTACCCTCCCATCATGCGTAAAATCAGTTACTTCCCGCCTCTGCACCAGTTCTCCCCCCGTCCCCTTCTCCATTTTTTTTTTACTTAAGACTTTGTACCCCGCAGGTTGGGTGTCAAGAGTCGAATCTGTGTGAATTCCGCACTGACCCAAGTATATATTACGAACAAACAAAACGAACGGACGAACGAACAAACAAAGTGGTGCAGATATCAGCCATGCACTCTAGCGTAATCTACTGGTCGGTCGTAGTTCAAATGACACAAGTACTTTGTCCCTTTTAACCGTATAGGAGTATCGAGATCTGAAGTGTCCAGAGATTATTGCTAGAAGTTCATCGCCCTCTCTAAACGTAACGTTAACTGTAACTAGTACATCAACTTATGAGGAACGGTGACCTAACATTGGTTGCGGGCAAAGTAAAGGCGGCTGAGCATTGTGCTGGCCACACATTCCCCTAGTATATCATGGCCACGGAAACTGGTGACCTTGCCTTTTCGGCCATATACGGATCAATTTGGTCAGACGGGATAACTTTTATTTTCGTACATCAATTATTGAGACTATAACAACTCCAGTACTGTATGTCCTTAGTTTCGTAAATCAATTGTGGCTATGACCACAGCAGTACTTAGGCAAAATTTAGGCACCGAGCAAACCCATGATTTCTGCCTCTCTCCCTCTTTTACCCCTTTCCCCCTGTAGATTTCCACTTTTCATCTGGAAAGCCAATACACGTGAATTTAAATTTGCGGGCCGCAAATAAGGATAAGTTTCCCACGTTCCAATTGAAACGCGTGCTTCTGTCAACCCCTGCACGACCTCTGGTGTTAACCTATTAAAAGATGTAACAATAACGTTTTGACACATTTTTCAATCATAGGAAAACAAAACAAAAAAAAACAACGTTCCAAATATGTTTTTTTGTTTACGTTGGTTCCTTGAATCAATGATTATCTTTCCCTTGTACACGGTGCAAACCTATCAAACGTATGGAGTTGTCATCAAATTGTCAACTTTTCTTTTTGAAAATAAATTTGTCCTCTTGTTTTTAAACCTAGACAAATTTGTCATGTAATTCATGTCAGTGTCCTCGTCAGTTATCGTCTGCTTTTAATGTATGTTTATACATTTCATTTTTTAGAGCACTACAATTAGGACTTAAAAACATCACATCAAATGTCAGTTCATTTAGCCTACCACAAAAGGTTAATTTCAAAGACCTATTTCCTTTGTTGTTTCCAATTTGGCATATTTGAAGCTAGATACATTATATAAGATGTAATGTAATGTATAAGATCTAGTTGATTTTATTTTTAAAAAAGTCTTGCACGCATTTAATAATCACTAACTCTAAGTTTGGTATACATTTAATGCGTTGTTGTTTTTTTTTTTTTGTTTTTTTTACAACATTACGTGCGACTGAATGTTGTCAACAAGCAGCATTTGTGTTTGGGACTAACCGATTGATTCGAAATTCTAAAATGAAAAAAAGTCGAATAGTCTTAAATCAATAAAAACAATTTTCGAACAATCTTCTATTCTTTTTTATCCAAGAAAATAACAAATCGTATTGATCAACAAAATAGCTTTAAAATTTACACTGCAATTTTCACAACATTGCAACAACATTAGGGAGGGAGGCATGGTGGCCTAGTGGCAGCGTGGTCATCTGTCGTACACAAGTTTCCCTCGCTCGAATCCTGGATTTGGATGTCGCACCAGGGTCTAACCAGCTCTGAAGAGTAGCTAACAGTAGTTGTTGATTAAAAAAAAGACCCAGCATTGTGCTGACCACACAATCTCGTATGACGTGGCCACATTAACCCGTGAATGCCGCTTCACTAGCCCCGTGGATCAAATGTTGTCCAACAGGGATACTAACGTTAACATCATTAGCCACGCCCACAGATGAATGTTAATTGATTTTAGCCTACATTCTTCTAAGTAATGTACTTGTATGACTTACTTGACTTAATCCTGTACATCCCCATAGGAGTAAAGGGCCGCAACTTCACGTTCCCATCGGTCTCTGTCTTGGGTACTTGTATAATGAATGTTTGTATACACATATTTGATTAACATTTTATTTTCATACTTTTTTTTTGCCTCTTAAACTTGGGCCACCGTGACAGAGCGGCAGCGCCTGGCGGTTCCAGATCTGGAGGGTGTCCCTGAGTCTACCCGCCTCTGATGGTTACCTAACCTAAACTTAGTTGGAGTTGGAGTAAAGATGGCTGATGCATTGGGTTGGCCACACAATCACCCCCCAGTATGCCGTGGCCACAGAAATTGGTGAACGCTGAGTCACCGGGCCTACTGATCAATATGGTCCGACGAGACACTTTTTTTTTTACATGAAAGAAAAAGTTAGCTTTGTTCGTTAATGACACGCCACAGAAAAGCCCGAAACCTGGTCTGGCTTATTGCCATCATGCAAGAAACGCTCTGAGGCCCAGAACCAAGTCTTCTGAAGACACCAGCGACGGACCTGGCAGAGAATGTGGAACGCAGAAGTTCATTAAACATCTATTTTGACTTGGATGTAATGTCTTCATATCCATCTACAAGCCTCTGATGACCAAGATACATAAACAACATATGCTTGACTCATATAGCTATATGGAAAGTTATTTTGAAGAGAAGCGAATGAACCATCATGTAGGTATATACGGTAATCAAACCAATAATATAAAGGAAACTCACCCTGTAGTGACTATACACTCTACACGATAATGTTCAGGGAGGGAAGTTTATGGGGGCAAAAACATCATCATGTTCAAACTACTATCGTTATTGCTTAGTTCGGTGTGAACCTGTCGCCAGCCTCTGTAGGAATCCGCGTTAACAAGTCAGCTGATGACCTACTACGATAACTTGTTTAGTTATTAATTTGACCTGGTTTGAATGGCTCACGGAGCAGTGACTAATGTTTTAATCTCCTCCCAGAAGCGACGACTGAAGAGGGTAAGAATTAAAATAATGAAGACTGTTACCATTCCATGTTGTTATAATGTTGTTGTTGTTTTTGAGAAAATGTCTACCCATTATTAAAGTAAGCCCATCGGACCAAGTTGATCCACCGGGGCCGTTGATGGCCGTTCACCAATTTCTGTATACCAACGGCATACTAAAAGATTGTGTGGTCAGCACAATAATGCCTTTAGATTTTCAATAACTTAAGTCAGGTACCCATCCGAGCTGAGTAGTCTCAGAAGCACCCTCCAGTCGTAGCCAATTTCCAATATTAAGGTATATTATAAGTAGGCATAGGTACTCTTTCTCCACGAGTGGCATCAAGGCATGGAATGGGTTGCCTGAAAAAAAGAAGAAAAAAACCAGTACATCATTTAAAACATTAATAGAAAATGCAAGACAAGACTTAGACCACGGATAAGCGTAGGATGCTGTAACCCGGTAGTTGTGGATTCGACTCGGTTACACGTGTGGTGGAGGTTTCAACTCACACCCTTGGCTTCGTTGGTCTGGAGGTATCTTTTGAAGTCGGATGGCAGCCTCTACTGTACTTTTGCAAATTTATATTTGACACCTTTCCTTAGACGTGGCTTCGTAAACGTCTAAGTCTAACAAACAATGTCACGTTCTAACCAAACAGTAACCAACGCTGTTGTCTTATGATAGAAAACTGTATGACTTTATTCAATGGTAGCGGAAAATGGCTAGCAATAATAATACAATGATGAAGGTAAACTATTAGCAGATGCAGGCAATTCATCAACAAAATGCAAAACTTCGTGACTAAACTGGCATATAAAATGGTGGATCAAACAATCTGAGTAGAACAATATTTACAATAGTTAGATCTGACTTCTAACTAAAATGAAAGTGTGTCTTCTTATGAGACTGGCGCTAGGACTAAATTTACAGCGAACAGTTTCAACTTATATAGCGGGCATGAAGAGGGGGAGTGTAAACTATACCAATGGTTTGACATCTGGTACTAAATTTTGAGATCAACAGAAGGATCTCCCTGGCCTTAGAAAGTCGCCCAATTATGGGCCATTTGCAGAAGGCCAGAGCTATGCATAAAAATGTCAATGTCCACCGTTGGCGATCAGAAAAAATGATATCAACTGGAATTACATTTCCTGAAACAGTGACAAGATAAGGTAGGAAATATATGGTCACCCAGGAAGGTGGAAAAGGGGGGGGGGGCGAGAGGGCGCGATATTCACGAGACTATGTGACCCTTAATTGCAATCTGGACACTGGTCGTTAAATTCGTACGCCATTCAAAGTTGGAGGGAGATGATTCCTATCTTAACAGGTAAGGGGGAATAACCACGTCGCGGGTGGAAAAGGTGACACGGGAAGGTTGGGGGGGGGGGAAAGGTGGTATAGTATTATTTTTCTTGGTCGGGAGACCCCGCTATGTGGGCCAACAATAATATAATAACATTTACAAACAACATTTATATTTCTAAACCTTCTCTCTCTCTCTCTTACGCTTAATCAAAATAATGTACATATATTCCTAATCCATACTAGTAGGTACTCAAAACTGATTTTAATTTTTCAAGCTATTGAGATTTTTTTATGTTTAATAGAAAGACAAAATGATTCTAAGAACTTTGATACCAATATTTTGACTGTATGTTAATTTTTAAGAAAGTTATGAAATTTTGAAATTTTACAAGTGGGTTACCTTTAGCCACCTCACAAAGTCCTATTTTTAGAGGTCATTATCTCAAAAAGTATATTGGCTATGGCTGAGTTACTTTGTTTACAAACACAAAAGTTTGTAGAGAAGAGACCCAATTTTTTTCGTGAATGTGGAGCTTTTGAAAAATATACAAATATCGATGTAAAAATCATTTTTCATACTTTTTACAGTTTTCTTCAAGGGAGACAAAAAACGCAAATGTGACCTATTTTTAAAAAATCACTAAAAATTACCTAATTTTAGTAGAAGCTTATGTTATATATCAAATTGAAGTTAATTTAATGCTCTATAGAGACCTACTAAATTGGCACTGTTTCAAATTATCAAAATTTAATTATTTTTATTGAAACAAAGTGTTGGAGCAAAAATGTTCGTTTTTTAGCCATTTATAAATATTCGCGAAAATTTAACGAATCTTTGTAAATGTACAAATATTACATCAATTTGAAGTTCATTTAAAGTACACAACTTTTAGAGTTAAAAATGTTCTAAAATGTACTGTATAAGTAGTTATACGGACAAAGATTGTCAATCATGTACTTGAAAGTAAAACAAACAAAAGCAGTTTTTATATAGTGTAAGACTCGAGCATTAAACATTAAATAAGGCAAGTTAGTACATTATTTAATAATACACATTTAAGGTAACAGTTATACGTGTTTTATTTTAAAGAGAAAGTTTTCAAATGTTAATTAAAGGTTTAAAATAACAACCATTGACTATTGTTTAGGTTAAGACCATTTATACTATTGAAAGTAGTAACAATAATAATAATAATCATTTATATCCCATAACTAAAAACAAAATATATTATTACAACATAAACTTAAAACTGTTCAATATATTACTTGTACATATAATTTGATTTGGCTTCTCTATTGTTTTCATTGTTATAAAGTACAAGCTACATTGCCCGGCGTTGCCCGGGTGAAAAAAAAAAGTCTGGGGTGCAGATAACAAATTTATAAACTACACTTACTGAATACTTTTAGGAAAGTAAATAAATATTGTAATAGGGTAAAAAAAATAGTCAAATATTTTTATTTAACAAAATCTATATTGCCTATATTGCCTATAGATTTACAATGTCTTTTGTTTTTAAAAGTTTGAAAAATTAATTGTCGAAAAAAAAAGTATAGTCTAACTGGAAAATCGAACCCTGGTCGCCCGAATAGCAGTCCACTACGTTTACCACTGAGCTATCGAAGACACATGTCGGATGTGAAAAATTATTAGACGGTATATTGGGCTAGGCCTAGATAGGTCAGTGACACACGTGTTTTCAAATTGACCAATGGGGATCCTCGCGGGGCTTAACACTGTCTTTTTATATATATAGATAAAGTATAAAGACCGATATCTAATGGTCCTCAACACTAACCAAGAACGCCTATCACAAGCATTATATTCTAAACTATAGTTTTTTTTATAGATAAATATTTAAAGAATCACATTTTTAGTTTCACTATTGATATTTCGATAACATATTAATTGTTCAGTAGTTTATGGGGATATTTGTGAAGCCGGCTGGTCCAGCGGTTAGTTCACCGGACTGTCAACCAAAAAACCAACTGACACGTCGCGGGTTCTAGCCCGGCCACCGGCGGATCCCTGTCGTCCTGCAGGAGTTTTGGGCCTGTAAACATATTTGCGCCAGCAGGCAGCATTGTGTTTACAGAGCGCACTGAGCATGCTAAAATAGCATGGATAGAAGCGCTATATAAGTAACCAATTTTTTTTTTAATTTATTGAGCATTATTTGAGACTTAGCCCTGTTCGTTCATTATTGCACTTCACCCACCCCCGCACTTATACTAGTTGTGTTAGCTGTCCACCAATCTTTCCTACTTTTCACTATTTCCCACCCCCACTACGCTACTAGTAATAATACATTTTTAGCTCATACACTTTTATTTTAATTGTACATTAACAATTATGAAACATGTCTCTTATATCGACCTAATTTTAACTTTCATCTATTAGTAGTTAACAAAAATACATTTGTTTTAATATCAGAACAAACCGTCTTTTCCACCTCTTGCACGTTTCGCCCTTACCCTCCCCCCCCACACACACACACATATAAAGTGGTACGATTCTACCCAATGTTCCCCTCCCAAACCCTCCTATTTTGTTTTTATTTGGCCCAGATCAGAATACAGAGGGTAGGCCTATATGCATATAGGCCACGAAGTTGGCAATGCAGTAAAATCTATGATTTTATTGGCAGGCTGTTGATGAATGAATTAGTATAAACGCATGAAAATTTATAAATGAAATGAATTAGCCTATATAAAGTCACTTTATTGACCCCACATTTCAACAACTGTAAATTTTTTCAATAACCCAGTTTTCTGTATTTTGTTGACATAATTAATATACGACCACCTATAAGCTAGAAGACTTGGACTTTGCAGACGATGTCGCCCTCCTCTCACACAGACAGCAAGACACACAATCTAAACTAAACCGACTGTCCGAAGAGGCGAGAAAGGTTGGCCTAAAAATAAATAAAAGGAAAACAGAAGTCATGAGGATAAATAATGAACAGGACAGGTCAATACAGCTAGATGATGAAGAAATAATAGATACAGACAAATTTGTCTACCTAGGAAGTGTGATGAGTAGAGATGGAGGAACAGATGAAGACATAAAGAGCAGGATCAACAAGGCCAGGCTTGCTTTCAATGCCCTGCGCCCCATGTGGAGCTCAAGTGCGCTGTCCTTAAAGAACAAAGTAAGACTATTTAACACAAATGTTAAGGCAGTCCTCCTATACGGCTCAGAGACCTGGAGAGTTACTAAGGCAAATACAAGCAGACTCCAGACTTTTGTTAACAGATGCCTGAGGCGCATGCTGAAAATTCGATGGCCGGAAACCATTTCATGCGTCAACCTATGGGAAAAGACCGGACAAAAACCCATCGACAACAGCATCAAAAGCCGTAGATGGAAGTGGATTGGTCACACTTTAAGAAGAACAGAAGACAATGTAGCAAGACAAGCACTTGACTGGAACCCCCAGGGCAAAAGGAAAGTAGGCAGACCCAGACAAACTTGGAGGAGATCGGTCGTAGGTGAGGCAAAGGCTGTTGGCCTCACATGGACACAAATAAAGGGAGCCTCCCAAGACCGAGACCGATGGAAAAGTGTAGTTGCGGCCCTATGCTCCTATGGGGATATACAGGATTAAGCCTAAAAAATGTAGGCTATTTGATTATGACTGATTGTAATTAGACTTTTTCCTAGGCAATACATAGAAATTCACAAACATAATAAATATATATAATAACCGTCAATAAACGTATAACAAATTGGGGGTATACAATAAACTTTTAATTTCATGCTAGATCTGATAATCTTATTAGAATTATTATTATTAGGCCTACGCATGACAAACCATTATTCAATAAATGTTTAAAAAATGACTTAGCCCTACCGATGAATTATTAAACATATGCCATGGAAGAAATATTCTTCAAGTGCAGATATAATAATAGTATTGTATTATTCTAAAGAGTAAAATATGTCTTTTATTACCCACATTAGACTTGTCGGAGTAGGCCTCATAGCTATTGCATTTTGTAGGCCTTATGAGTGTAGACTAGACAATATTTTTGTACATTTATGTGCTGAAAATAGCTTCGCTTCCACAAAAACTAAATAAAATACTGTCTGGTTCTATTTAAATGTTATTATAAGTGTGTAAAACTACTTAATTTTTTACTTAATTCGTTTAATTCATAATATTTTCCATAGCTTCGCTAGTCCACCAAAGGTCAAATTTACTATTGTTTACATTGACAACAAATTGAAGATACCTTTTGCATGTCAAATTACATATTATAATATTATTTCCTGGAAATAAAAAGTAACAATTCAATATCTTTAGCATATCTACTTTAAAATAAATGTAATTTTAGTTTATTTTATAACAAGAAAAAAATTAGCCTTATCCTTAAACTTAATAGGGGTTTGGAGACTCGAGAACAAGTGATTTTAGGTTGTAAATCTAAAACAATTTTATTAAAATTAAATAAATATAATAATATATACATAAATTTTGTAACATATAATTAATTTTATATTATTAATCTATGATATTGAATAGTTTTACTTAACTACTAAAGTGATAAAATCCGATACGACGCCTTTTTTGGTAACGACCCTTCAAATAGCGGAGATCGCGGCAGACATGTTTTTACGGCAGTAAAATACTATTTCATAGGTTTTATCTTGCGCGTTGGGCAAAATGTGCCATAATATATAGACTAATAATTCTGTGATATTTTTACAGGAAAATGGACCAGCTTTTTGATGATGTTTATAAAAAATCTTAAAAATGATTTTTTTTTTTTAATAAACTATTTTTCTTAGATAGTTTAAATATTAAAAAGGTTTAACATAAACAATCAATTTTAAATACATATGGTGATAAAGGCCATTTATTCATGTACAATCGAGTGAAAAAATTATCTTTCTATCATGAATGGCACTTTTTGCCTAGACGGTTTAGTACAAGAGGGGTCGAAAACTTTAAAATCGCGCAAAAAACGGAAGCCAGTTTTGAGTACCTAATACTAGGTTGTGATGCTAATACATTCGTTATAATCATTGGCAGTTATAAAATTCGGCCTATGTGACGACCGATTCGTTTCCATTCGTCACAGATGCAATACTTTGTCTTCCAAACAGCATTCAAGTGCTGACTTTCATGTTATCAAATAAACTAACAAGTCTGTGTTGTTGTTGTTTTTATAAACACCATGATTTACATTACATGAATATGTTATCGCATTATAGACCTATATATCCTATGAAATAATATTTCCTTGTTGGATAGAACTTTTTGAAAGATGAGCTAATATTTGGACATGTCAGAGATTAGTTGTTTTTTTTTTGTTGTTGTTGTTTTTTACACAAATGTAACAAGAACATAAAACTAACGAGAGTGAAAAATGAAGGCGGGGAGGGGGGAGGCGCCCCATGCTACCCCCCTCCTTTTTCCCGTGACTACTCCTCTGTTGACTTCAGTCAGTAACCACACTGTGTATAAAGAAAAATATGTTTGTTTACATTTGTGCCTACTTGTGTTTATCACGTGAGGGATACTTGAAGAACTGTATTAGGATATATGTAGGAGAGGTGAAAGGTCAAAGCTCACGTGGTCCAGATCAACAAACTGTTAATACAAGCACGATAAAATTTTTGGGATTTATTCGGATTTAGATACACCCTTCACACACCCCCTCCCCCTTCCATCTAGAAAACAAATTCTGTCCAACCTTGAGCATGTTTCTTTCGGCTGACGGCCCCGCCCACTGAATGCAAAGGTTCAGCTTTATATTACAAAATAAATAACGTATTAAACAACATACACTTAGAACAACAAGTATAATATGAGCGAAGTCCAGCAGACACAAACACACACACACACATATCTAAACTTTGTTTTGAAGTTCATCCGGGTAGTGACGGACCACGGGACAGCGCGCGCGGGAAGTAGGGGGGGGGGGGGCGGGGAACACGCCTACTTGTTGACAGTGCATGTTTTCCCTGGAAACCAATGCAACCTTTGACCTCTCTTTACCAGCGGCAGGCAATAATACTATAAGAAAAAAAGAATAAAATATTTTTATTGTTCCAATGTTGACGCTCGTTTAGTTGTTTTCGGTACTTTTGATAAGAGTTGTCGACCTCCCCCCCCCCTTCTTCCTACACACACACATAGACACACAAACACACACACACATGTATAGATAGATAGATTGATAGATATAGAGAGATAGATATATATAGATAGATGAATAGATATTGATAGATAGACAGATAGATAGATAGATACAGATAGATACAGATAGATAGATAAAGATAGATGGATAGATAGATAGATAGATAGACATAGATAGATAGATAGATAGATAGATAGATTGATAGATTGATATAGATAGATAGATAGATAGATAGATTGATATAGAGATAGATAGATAGATAGATATACATAGATATAGATAGATAGATAGATAGATAAAGATAGATGGATAGATAGATAGATAGATAGACATAGATAGATAGATTGATAGATTGATATAGAGATAGATAGATAGATAGATAGATAGAATGATAGATTGATATAGAGATAGATAGATAGATATACATAGATATAGATAGATAGATAGATAGATAAAGATAGATGGATAGATAGATAGATAGATAGACATAGATAGACATAGATAGATAGATTGATAGATTGATATAGAGATAGATAGATAGATAGATAGACAGATAGACATAGATAGATTGATATAGAGATAGATAGATAGATAGATAGACAGATAGACATAGATAGATAGATAGATAGATTGATATAGAGATAGATAGACAGATATAGATATAGATACATGCACCAGTATGCGGAAGATAATCAACAAGAGCTCGCCAAAGAGTTGTTTAATCACTTTCGCTCACCACTTGACGGATGCAGATATTCATCCCAGGCCACTATATAATATACAATCTAGACCAGTTAGTGGGGCCACTCAATTGGCCAATGAGTGCCGCATTCCCGTATGATTCGTATAATAAAGAGCCACACACCCTACATGGAGTGGAACCTCAGTATTCGGCTGCTTTGAAACTCGCCACCAAATTTGTATTCGTCCTTTTTTTGTTACGGGAACGGATAAATAATTTACCCTTGATTTCTTCGTAAAAAAAACGTTTTTGGTATTCGCCATATTTGGTATAAGTCAAAAAGGTCAGGAACGGATTAAGTACGGAGTAGGGAAGGCCTATATGGCTAGAAACACGAATTGATTTTTAAAAAAAATTATGTGATTACATATTCTACATAAGTGTTAAGTATTATTTAATGTCGGCTACTCGTATTAAAATAAAATTTAATTAATGTAATTAAAGTAAATGAAGACTTGTGGTCAGATGACAGAACAAGACCCCATCAGCCAACAGATAGCTAGACGGAAATGGAGATGGATTGGCCACTCTTTCAGAAAACCAGCTTAAGACATCGCGATACAAGCTCTCCAATGGAACCCACAGGGCCCAAAGAAAAGCTGGGCGGGCCCATGACAACGTGGAGAAGATCGTGCGAGGAAGAAATGAAGCAGTGCGGCATGGCGTGGGGTGAACTAAAGAAATCCACACAGAACCGAGTGCGTTGGAGGCTTGTTGCTGAGGCCCTTGCATTCCTAGTGGAACAAGCAACATTCACCAGCTTCCACCGTCACGGCGTAATGGGAGATTGGGTTGCCAGGGCAATGTCCATCCGGATTTACTAATGTCAGATAAGCTGGGTAGAATTTGGGACACCCGGTCCGGATCCGCAAACAAATCCCTTGCCTTCACCAGGATTCGAACCCAGGACCATCGTTACGCTAGCCGAACGCGCTGCCGATCGGCCACCGTGCATCATGATATACATAAAAAATACATGTATAAATTAAAGAGAATCGACAATTTGTAATTAGTAATTTTGCAATTTTAGAGCAGAGGGACGTACATTACTCAACGAAGAACCGAATTCGGTTCTTGGGGCACCATTCGCCCGACCCTGGTTCATTCAAAACATTCTAATCGTTTAGGGAGGGGGTGTGTTTGTTCGCATGAGAGTTAACGCAAGAAAAATACAATTCCCAATAATGAGAAGCATCTAAAATGTTTTTGTTTTTTTGAAACAACAATTTTTTTTTTAAGTTTTAAATTTGCTATAAGAGCGTGTGACTCAAATAGATATTTCCCACACGACCAAAATACCACCATTCTCTCCCCCCCCCCCCCCTTTCCCGCCTGTTCCAAACCAAATATCGAAACCAGAAGTACATTATATATTTGTTCGAAACGTTGTCACGGCGTGAATGGTCGAGGTCAAGCTATAAATAGCACGGCGTGAACTAAGACTCTACGCTTGTGTTTACTTTGGGTGAGTACGGCTTCCACGGGTCTATAGATATATATAGAAAAATAAAAATGGAGACAAACAAAAATTTATTTGGGGGCGTTTGCGTAGGTTTAGGGGCGCACTCTAAGGTGGCGTACCTGAGGGGGGGGGGGGGTTGACACCCTGCTCAGGAACTCAACAACAACCTGAGCGGACAATGAAGAAAAAAAAAGGGTAATTTTTTTGTACACTAAAGTAGATGAAGAAGTGGGTTGTTGATTAGTTTTTTTTGTTTTTAAATATTTTAAATTCTTTATTGAAAATGGGCGAAAATACGATGTTATTTATTGCGAGTCTGACAACATTAAAAAACAAAGTTATTGGCTGACTGCTGCTGTGACCAAAACATACAATGGGATTGGAGAGACAAATCAATGCTAATTAGATATTTTTAAAAAAGGTTTAAAAAAACGTAGTTAAAGTATCCGTTCTTACCCAATTTATTCATATGGCCGGTGAAGCGACCGTTTCTGTTGCCGCGGCTTGCCAGAGCACTGTGTGACCAGCACAATGCCCATTCTCCTTTACTTTACCCCAACTAATGTCAGGTACCCATCAGGTACCCACGCAAGAGAACTTTAGAGCTTAAAGCTACACCTTGCATTCTCATTGCAGACTAAACAAGCCGCAAACAGCATGCCTTGAGCAGGAGCCAAACATCCTTTCTAGGTCAAGATTGACAAAAAAGGTAAAACCTTTTATTTGTTCAAACAGACATGTTCAGGATTAATTAATTCTTTTTGTATTCATTAAGTTCCGTTAAACCCGCTCGTCAGGATAACTTTTTGAGTAGTATCATAATAAATTAATTAAATGGTTACCGCTCATGAGGACATGCCTTGATACAAACTGCTTACTACCTTGTGGATAAAGTTACCTGTCAACAGGACATGGAGGTCTCCCTTGTAAGGATTTCACAGAATGCTACTTCCGCGTAATAAGTAAAGTAAGAACAATGCATCTGATTGGTTGGTTTGCATTTGTTGACATTTTTTTTTAAAGGAACGTCAGTTTCCCGGAGAGCTTACAACTGTCCAGGGAATCCATTATTAATTAACGGTGACTGTTAACGAGCGTACAGTACGAGCGTACGGATGAAGGTGGGGAGGGGGGAGGGGAGGGAGGCGTTCGCCTGAAGTTTGTGTAACAAACATGCTACCGCGTACATGGACTCACGCTGTCACACATGGACTCACGCTGTCACACATACGCGTATTCACTTTGATGTATAAAAATGACATTGTCTGTTTTTGTGTTGTATGAATGGCATTGCATAATTTATTACATGAAGACAGAGAGAGAGGGGTGGCGGAAGAGGAAGAAAAATAGTCTAAAGCGAAAGATTTAATCAGAGAGAGAAAGAGAGAGAGAGAGAGAGAGAAGGGACAAAGGGGGAGGAAATATTAAGACCGAAATTGAGTTAGAGAGAGATTGAAAAAGAGAGAAAGAGATAGACTTAAAGAGAGAGAGAAAAAGAAATAGAAAGAGTGAGGGAGAAAGAGAGAAGGAGAAACATAGAAAGAGAAAAGAGAAAGAAAGAGAGATTAAAAGAGAGAGAGAGAAAGAAGGATTGAAAGAGAGGGGAAAAAGAGAGTGAGAAAGGGAGAGCGTGAAAGAGAGACGGTGTATATTCCAATGAGAAAACAACAAATATTTTAGCGGAAATGTTGTTCGTTATTCGGACCAATGAAAACACACCAATTCATTACAAAGTGCAGGGGATTAGGGACTACTTTTTTTAACCAGTCCATTCATAAGTGCGACGCATATCTAAGGTACTTCTGATGGTGATTGCTTTAATTTTACGCTATCTCAATATTTGGTTGTCATTTGTTTGGTTGAAGTATTTTTTTAAAAATGTATAATTAGACTTAACAGTTTTCTACGCATGCACTTTCGTTTTACTCAGTCATTCCATTGGATGATTTTGACACGCATTTTGACCAATAAAAAGTGAAATAATTGTTATAACCCCCAAATATGTTAAAATTAGATAATATTAGAGATCTCTATTGGTTAAATAAAAGTCTTGACCTGTGACCAAAAAGTTCGTCGGTTATATAACTGCTTAGGTTGTCTATATAGAAAACCTATAGCATATATATATATATATAGATTAAACATGGAGATTATAGGTTAAGGTTTTAGCAAAATCAAAGATTATAATAAGATGGACTTCTAGCTATATTTTTAGAGCTTATATGTTCTTTTTTCCGTGCACAACCAATAAGTCTGTCTTGAATGACTTATACGCTCCTACGATTGCATTAAAGGTTTCCGCTGTAAACAACTTTCGATTTTAATCTTAATTCTCCATTGAGAAAATCATACCGAATTACTAAACCGGAAGTCTAGAGGACGTAGTGCGATCTGCAATTCCGACACTAAGTGTTTCAAGTTATGAAATAGCAGCAATATCAAAGCAAGCGGGCCATATTATTTTAGTCTTTGGCTAAACCTACTTTTAACTAGAATTTTCCAACATAATTTATGCTTTGGGTTAAGGTTTTAGGGTTACGCTTACTATGTTCTTTAGAAGAAATAAAAAGAATAAACCTTTTGACATACAGTGCTAAACGGAGGTTGACACTTCCGGAAGTAGCTCGACCTACCTGCAGCCGCTATCCCGTAGTGTACTGCAAATAGACTCAGCCATTTATGTTCTCGCCTGTCAAGTAAATTTTAAAATTACAACACACAAAAATAAACGAAGAATTTAGTCTGACGGGTTTCCGTAGATTAAAAAAAAAATAGAAAAAAAGTACGGTGCACAAAAAGAGCTACCGTGTTTGCCACCTTCATCGTCTTAACAGGATTTCTCCATCACGCTCTCTATCTCTCTCTCTTTCTCTCTCAATGTCTAGTTCTCTATCTTTCTTTCTCAATCTCAAACTCTCTGTTTATCGTTTTCTGTCTCTCACTATATTTATACCTTTTTTTTTAAAATTAATAAAAACATTATTTTTTTTTAACGGAAGATTTAGAGACTGGATAGGTAGAAAAACAGGCGGACCCCCCAAAAAAAAACAAAAAAACAAAAAAAAAAAACGGCCAGATATAGAAACCGGCACACACATTGGATGGTCGTCCTAAGATGATCATATCGGTCATCCCGAGACCAGGTATCCTGGTATTAATATGAATATCAACATTCTAATAAGTACGCCCCTTTTTCAACACACGACCCTGGCGCCATTTTCCCCTAGATACGCCCCTTGAATTATGCCCCTTGTATTTTCTTTAATGGTATATTATAATTAATGTAATCATTATTGTAATTATTATTATTATTACTATTGTTTTGATATAGTTTTATTATATCTACCAATGTTATAATTTTCTATGCCTTTATTGTACTTATGTACTAAGTGGCTAATATTGTTCATTGCCACTGCACCCCCCCCCCCAAACACACCCCTTCAAAAAACAACAACATACCAACACATAAAACGAGGTGTAACCAGGCACGGCACCACGTGGTGCCTTCTGGTGGACGCATACCACCACAAAGATGGCATCGGAAGTGGGAGAAGGGGGACAGGGCGGGTCCTACTAGGTTAAAGTGTTCATACGCCAGTGTTTCACAACACCTCCGGTCCTAACTGAAAAACAAACACCAAACACCAAGAGTTCTTCTACGTTGAGTCACTACAGGTATGCGTCATCGCAACTTTAAAAAAAAAATCTCTTCTTGACGAATGGGATGTTAGACTAGTTCTCTTCAACAGTGTTAGAGTTTGAAAAAAAACTTAAGGAGGAGAGGAATAAAAAAAGAAAACGATGTGAGGGCTGGAGTTGAGGAGAGGAGGTACTCACTCTTCACGCATCATCAAAAAAGTTTTTTTCTTGGGGTTTTTTAATTTCGCTTCTTTCATCACCACCCTTTTATTTTAAGCATGGATGTATATATATCTATATATAATATAATGGATGTGTATATCTATATATATTATATAATGCTATTTTCGGAATCCTTGGCAGGTACGGTTATTCAACTCAGAGGTGGGGGGAAGGGTGGGGTGTGGTGGGGTGGCGACTTACCTGCCGAACCCGAGGTCGAGTTCTGAAAATAGACTGCTAGCACTTCAGACACAAGCATGGGGTTTTTCTAGAAACGTCGGAGATTCGTGCGCACGGCTTACGGTCATCCCTCTCTCCGTCCTCGCCTCGAAGCGCGCACAGTTCGATGGAATGTATAAATGGAGTGATATCCATGAGGAGGGACGGGAGATCAAGATTAAGAGAGGTTTTGGGAAGAGTGCACCCGCCCCCCTGGGGCTTATCCCTTTGGGGGGGGGGCGGGGAGACTCGCGTGAGGATTTAGCAGGGGGGGAGGGGATTATCCCCACCCTACTCTCATTCACTCTGGTGTATCTCTTGGTGGGCGTGAGTAAATTCGAGGCTCGGTATGTCTTATTATTGTTGGGTAGGGATGGAGTGAGTGGGGCTAAGTAAACAAGATCTATTAGTGGAACATGGTGGTCAAGCCGGCATCATCTCGGACTGCCAGCTAGCCATTGTGGTGGTCTTGGGTTCGAATCCAGGTTTTACAAAAAATCTGGCAGGTTCCGAGTCCTTCTAGACTTTGTGTGTACCTGAAATTAGTTGGGGATAAAAACATAGACGTTTTATAATGGCCACACAAATTCCCTTCTAGGCCATGGCCAGCCTGGCCACACAAATTCCCTTCTAGGCCATGGCCACGAAATATTATAATCTATGCTGTAATAGCTTTTAGATGAATAATTAAAATTATCTCAAATCGAACCTTTATTTAATGCCGTGCAATGGAGAGTCGCATTATATACAAACAACCATCATGTAACATATCCTACTCATTTTTTTTTTCAAGGTACACATACATTATCACAGGATTTCATTGTCACGTGCTGATGCCATTGCATTGGAGAAATTGATTGTTTAAGGACACTGTGTCATCTTAACAGTATAGTCATATATAAAATATACACAAGGCTATAAATACACTTCCTCATTATTTAAACTCGTTACTCACCTTGACCTACTTATCACATTCAAATATTGCTTCCTATCTATACGAAATGATGGATCTTTTAAAACATTTACCAGAAAATGAAGTGACGCATACAATAACTAATGTAATTCATCCATTTTAACCTTGGGATAAAAAAAAAAGACAAATCTATTCCCAGATTAACAGAAAAATTCTAGATTTAAAAAATATTTCCAGATTAACAACACATTTCCAAATTCCCCCATCGTACGGAATTGTTCAAATTTTAAGAGAACTTGGTGTTTATTCTGAGTCTGCGAATTTTGCGGCTAGGTTTCCACAGACATCAATGAAGAGTGGGTACTCGGAGTCAATCAGGTGCAATAATTGTGTAAAGACTTAAAGACTATGCTCCACTTTTCTTTTACATTTTTAAAAAAAATTTCACTACAATGTCGAAATTGATAGATATTTAATCAAATTTCCAAAACCACATTGACCTTGATCTTTCCGGAAATGATTCATTAAATTTCTGGATTGGCGGATTGGAAAATAAAATAAATATAGATCTATATTTAATTTTTCAAGAAATTATTTGGCCAATTATGTCAAGGGTGAGTCTACGAATGTACTCACTCGAACAGTCTAAAATACGAGCTTAATCACGAGGGGACTGACGACGTAAATGTCGTTTTCTAAGGAAACAAAAATAGTACGGATATAGTTTAACTAAATTGCTCATATATTTCCTGTTCTGGTGTTTAGGTGTTTGAATGACTAAGACTAAGTAAAACAGTAAAGTAATCACCTAGGACCAAATTGATCCATAGGGTCGGTGAAGCAGCGTTCACATGTTTCTGTGGCCACGGCATACTAGGGGATGTGTGGGCCAGGACTATGCACAGCCGCCTTTACTTTACCCCAACTAAGGTAAGGTTGGTTCCCATCAGAGCTGGATAGACTCAGGGACACCTTCCTGACCAGGATTCGAACCCATGACCTTCAGTACGCCGGCGGAACGCGCTGCCGCACGTGCCCCCTAAGATATAGCTTAATTAAACCATGAAATTGTGATGTTTTTGTTGTGGTTTTTTAAAGGTCAGTCCAAATGTCCCATTTATGGGACGAACTGGTCCTTGCGGTGAAATGTCGGAAACCTCCGAAGCCTTAGATAATCTCTGGTGAGTCTCCAGATCCTCATATCTAAATAACTGGCTCCAGACTTCCAGAAGTTTATGGCGCAATTCTTTCCCCCAACACTTCGTTCAGAGTCTTGATTGTTACACTTTAGACATGGGCGAATCGGACCAGACCAGGGGCGTCGACGAGCTCCTAAAGACAATTTAAATTTCTTAAAGCGTATAAACTCTTTACAGAGATCTCTGCAAAATTTGGTTTTAATGTTGTGTAAAACCATCACGTGACATGACACTGTTTTGTGTCTCCCGTTGAATAATTCAATTCTCTATTGTGTATTTTAGCTATTGGCCCTATGCCCCCCCCCCTTACGATATTTGATCTATTGGAGAAATTCACTCTAACGTTATCAACATTGCATCTGGCCCTGCGGGTAGCACATCGGACTGTCAGCATGATGACCCTCGGTTCTTGACCTGCAGCCGTCTCTGCAACTCCTGCGACGTAATACCTTTCTATTTAGAAGGAAACCACGTAAGATAACGGAGTCTTGATTTCTTGACAATTTAAAGAATCAATAATAAACTAAAACATTTGTTGTAGTAATAATGGCTGAAAGTTTTCGAAATAAACTTAGTTTTTTGTCGCTATGGGGACGCGATGGCCGAGCGGCAGCGTAACGAAGGTCCTGGGTTTGAATCCTGGTGAAGGGCTAGTCCCTGAGTCTACCCGGCTCTGATGTGTACCCGACCTTAGTTGGGGTGAAGTAAAAGCGGCTGGGCTTTTTACTGGCCACACAGTCCCCTAGTGGAAACAGAAACTGGTGAACGCTGCTTCAGCGGCCCTATGGATCAATTACAGGATACTTTACTTACCTTTTTACTTAATTCTTTGTAGCTATTGCATAAAGATATTTGTGTAATAGATACACTGTCTGTGCTGACCTTTATCAATGTAAAATGGATCAGCGCACACTTTTATTGTTCTGCAAACAAGTTCTGGTACTCTCCAATTAGATCTAGAAATGTACTCAATCAGAAATATACTATAAAAAAAAAGAAACGTGGTCGATATTTCCTAATACGTCACTTCCGTTACGACATGCGCAAGCTGTTGGCCTAATCATTATATAAACAATGTGAAATTAGCGTCCTCCAGAAACAAAAAAAAACAAAAACCCGATGATGCATTTCTTGCACTCCCACGTAAAAATCTATGCAGACGTCGTCTTCGCGCGCTGATACACTCACTCAGACACAAAACATATACACTTGAGCGCGCATATAGAATCTATGCAAACCGAAAAACAATAGAAACTAAATAGAGATTGAGGCCAATCATGTTTAAAAAAAAAACAACATTTTCCAGTTGGCCACTTTTCAGTTGATCGAACCCACCCCCACCCCGCCCGCCCACTCTTTTTTTTCCTTGGCGATATTGAATTGTTTTGACAAATGAGTTGATGTTGTTTTTTTAAAGTTCATTCCTGCTCTACCTACACTCTCAACCCCCCCCCCCCCCCCCCCCTTCTCAGTTTTGCCGCCGCCTGGTGCATGAAAACGTCTGCCTGACCCAAACATCCTCCAATTTCTCAGAATATCGGAAGACGAATCGTGAAGCGTGGCTACGCAGGCGTATTGACGTCCTTTGGTTGTTTGCTGCTGTGCGTGTGGGCGGAAAATGTCATCTTCCGGAAATTGTTCTGGAAAGTAATTCTATTCAATTGTTCATTATGTATGTCTGTGTGTTTGTGCCTCTGCTTTCTTTTTGTTTTCTGCCACGACGAGTGACTTGACAAATCTGAACCGAGCTTCAAAATTATTAATTTATGCATTTAACTCTAGACACAAGGAAAAAAAGGTTTAACCTTGACCTACTTAGCTACAAGAAGTCTAACTAATGCATTGGTAAAGACTAAAGACTTAAGGGTGTCTTTACTTCCATCCTTCTTTTCTTATATATTACAGACGCTCCTTCCATAAAGAAGAGTATTGCGTCCTACGCCCATCCGTGGTCATAAAGTCGATTCTTGCATCGTTCTGAATGTTTTAAATGATGTTAAGTTACTGTTTTTGCCCTGGTTTGTTCAGACAGCCCATTCCATGCCCGAGTGCCACTCGGGAAGAAAGGGTACTTATATGCATTTATTCTCGAATAAGGGATAGTGATAGTAAGATAGAAAGATAGATAGTAAGATAGATAGATAGTCAGATAGTTGGATGAATGGAAGGAAATATAACATCACACTATTAAAAACATCCATGTGTTAGAGAAAAGTGGGAGGGGAGGGATTTAATATTGTTTGAAACCACGATCTTTAATTTGTTTTATTTTCTAGTGCCAGAAGAGTCTACCTGTCTTGCAGATATAAGAGTCTACATGTCTAGCAGAGATACAGTCTACATGTCTTGCAGAACTAGCTGCCAATTGTTGCTCCCCTAAAGACACCTGCGGAGTCGCTTCACCGCTCACCTGGTAAACAAAGCTTTTAAAAAGCAACAATTAATTACGATGGAGGGGGGGATGGTGGTGGGGCGGTTGGGGAGGGGGCAGGGTTGGGGAGGGGTGTAGTGGTTGGGGAGGTTGGGGAGGGGCAGGGTGTAGTGGTTGGCCACTGGCTGGTGAGGTTGGTGGGAGGGGTTCTAGAGCTAGGAAGGATAGGGAGTTCTTTTGTTTTTCGTTTTTTGTTGTTGTTGTTTTTCTAAAGAGACCCCAACGGAGGTTAGCTTACTATAAAATAAAACTATGAGCTTACTAAATAATGATGATGTGTTCAAATGTTATAGGGAATAAATGCTAAGACAAATAAATAACATAGTAAATAAAGTACCCTTCGGACCAAACTGGGGATATGTGGCCAGCACAATGCCCAGCCGCCTTTACTTTACCCCAACTAATGTCAGGTACCCATCAGAGCTGGGTAGACTTAGGACACCCTCGAGTCCAGGGAAAAAATCCTAGCCTGCACCAGGATTCGAACCCAGGACTGAGATGCACCCTGAAGAAAAAATACAAGTTCCACCAGGATTCAAACCCAGAATCTTCGGCTCGCCAGTCGAATAAATTAATAACAAATTTAACATGTCTATGAGAAATTCCCATTGATGAGACTTTTATTTGATAAAAATTAAGTTATGTGTGGTCAGCACAATGCCCAGCCGCTTTTACTTTACCTAGTAATGTCAGGTACCCATCAGGGCTGGGTACTCAGGGACACCCCCAAGTCCAGGTGAAAAAAATCCTAGCCTTTCACCAGGATTCGAACCCAGAACCCTTCGGTACGCCAGTCGAACGCGCTCTCGCTCGGCCGCTGTGCCCTATAGATACTAGATGTACTTTGAGCGAAATCCTCGGAATCTGAGTCGGTTTTCATTACTATCCTGTTCTTTCTTTTTTTTTTTTGGGGGGGGGGGGGGCGGGGAGGGGGGCTTGAGCGCCTTTCCGCGAGTTTCAAGCCATCCATCATGGAGGTATTTAACCTCAATGTAGGTCACGTACATCTCTGGCACAATCTGATCGTAGCACCAGATATAATTAATTATATCTTTCTCTCTCTCTCTCGCTCTCTTTCCTCCTGTCTATTCTTTCATCACCCTCCTCCCCCCTCCCTGCCTTACCTAAAGCTTCCTCCACAACAGACAACTCCCCCCCCCCTACCTTGTCATCTTCCATCTTACCCCAACAAGACCAGCCATAAATATAAAGTAGCGGAAAGAAATGTTGGGCTAGAATGTTAATTCTTTTCTTTTTCGGTCTACAAGTGTACATTAAAAACTATTCCTAGGTTTGTCTGGGTTGTTCTAGGTTTATCTAGGTTTTTCCAAGTTTATCTAGCTTTGTTATTTTATTGCTTGCGTTGTTTCCCCCCCCCCCCCCCCCCCTTCTATTTGTATTTTATTTTTCTATTCTATTGTCTTATGGTTAAAACTATAAAAAGAAGGGGAGAGAAATACCGTTTTGTTTTTGTTTATATTTAGCCCGATCCTAAAAGTACTCGTCTGCTATCGATAATTGTTCTCTGTCAGGATACTGTGGCTTTTTGGCACGTGCTTTGCTTATTTCTGTTGTTTGTGTCCTGCTTTGTTTTGTGTGTATGTGTGTGTGTGTGTGTGTGTGTGTGTGTGTGTGTGTGTGTATGATTGCCTTCTTCTAGACTTCCAGACATTTGTAATTTATGATTTATTTATCGTATTCAAGTACTTTCCTACATTTCATTATTCTTTTTTTTCTTCTTTAAAACTACTTGTTAGTGATTCCAGGCTGCTGCTACAAAAAAGATGTTTATTGACACGTTTTTCAACACAATTTTATGGAGTAAGAGTTGGCAAATTCTCTAAGCATGTTTAAACCATGAGTTGACTTATGACTTTCAATAAAAACATCTTTCAGTCATAGTTTACAATTGTTTGTCCTGACTTTCACCACAATTTCTTCACGAATTCTTGAGAATAACAGAGATTGGTTTAACTTTTTTTTTTTTTTTGGGGGGTGGGGGGGGGGGGGGGGGGGAGGGGGGAAAGAGGGTACTCAGTGCAAGAAGAAATTTCTGCTAAATAAAATAAGATAAAACCAAGCATTGTTTTCGTACTAATATGCAGAATAAATGCAAGACATTCATGAAACTGCAGACATCCCTGAAACTGCAGACTTTTCTCAAATGCAGACGTCCCTCAAATTGCAGACGTCACTCAAAATGCAGACGTCCCTCAAAATGCAGACGTCCCTCAAACTGCTGACAAAAGACATGACCTCAACGCCAATGAGTCAGTATATCACTTCCTGTTTTGATATCATAAGGACATAAGCTAGCCAATCTCAGTAAAGGCTTTATCTTTTTACCTTTCTCGACCTACCAAAATGAAAACACGCTAAAGAATCATAGCCGTTTGAAGGTCTTCGTCGGGCCCAAGTCAATGAAAACACTCTAAAGAATCATAGCCGTTTGAAGGTCTTCGTCGGGCCCAAGTCAATGAAAACACGCTAAAGAATCATAGCCGCTTGAAGGCCTTCGTCGGGCCCAAGTCAATGAAAACACGCTAAAGAATCATAGCCGCTTGAAGGCCTTCGTCGGGCCCAAGTCAATGAAAACACGCTAAAGAATCATAGCCGCTTGAAGGCCTTCGTCGGGCCCAAGTCAATGAAAACACGCTAAAGAATCATAGCCGCTTGAAGGCCTTCGTCGGGCCCAAGTCAATGAAAACACGCTAAAGAATCATAGCCGCTTGAAGGCCTTCGTAGGGCCCAAGTCAATCTCATATTTGTAGGCCCTCCTTAACTCAACTCTTTTCATGTTGTAGATTGTATCAACAAGTGAAGTATCCCGTCGGACCAGAAAGATCCAGGGCCGGTTATGAAACAGCGATCGTCAGATTCTATGGCCACGACATACTATGGGATTTTGTGCTGGTCTGACGGGACTTTTTACTTTACACTCCATAATGTTTACTGAACGTTAATATTGTTTTTCATAGGCCTTAGGCACAGTTGCCTACTATATGCCTAATGGATAATACGTCCCTGTCAAGAAATACACATGACACCTATCAAAATTTGTAAAAACAAAAATGCATAATATCAACATGTTTGTCTGGCATTGACTGCAAAGACTGCGAACACATCTGCAGCCCAGTTGAAATACAACGTAATTAATTTACTATGGACAAACCTGTTAAAAAATGGTGCCCCGACGACCCTCACTCGGGTTATGGGATAGGTCAAGGTGAAGGTGAAGACTAACCTAACTCTAGACGACAACGAGATATTAAAAATTTAATTTAAAATAAAAGTGTGCTAAATTTGAATGAAATATATTGTCATATTATGGAAAAACAAGTTATTGTGTATTCTTTTTAAGACTCCAGTAGTCTTTTCCTATACATTGTGTGACATTCCAAGTAGATCTAGTACTGTAAGGTTATTTACTACACTCAAGATAAATAATGTAATACGGTAAGCGCTCGGATATTAAGCATCGAAGGTCCCGGGTTCGAATCCTGGGCGAAGGCTAGGTTTTTTTTCCCGGTGTATGAAGGAGTGCCTGAGTCTACCCACCTCTGATGGGGTGCCTGACAGTAAGGGCATTGGTGCAGGCCACACAATCCCCCATCGTATCTTCCCCCTATTGATCCCCTTGGTCTGAAAAGAGATCTTATCTTATATTATACATTACAGACGCTCCTTCTATAAAGATGATTATTGCGTCCTACGCTCATCCGTGGTCCGAGTCTAGATACTATTAACTTACCTGTTAACTAAGGTGGTCGGCTAACAAAAAGGTGTACAGATGGTGTTAATAAGAACTACATGATGCACTTAGATTTCCTAAACCGTTTGTTTTTAATCTTCTTTTCCTTTGACATGGTTAATTAGCTTGATGTCCAGATCTTTACTGCGCACGTGCGGACTTCTTTGCGTCTTTGAAAGTTGAGAATGCAACAACATTACATTCTAAGAATAGCTTTTTTTGTTGTATTTTTAGTCTTTCGTGATGGAAAAATTTAAGTCATTTGGAGTTTAAGAAAGAATGGATATATCAGGAAACACGGTGAGTGGTCGTGTGCTAATTCAAAAGTCCCGGGTTCAAACACAAGTGTAACTGGGATAATTAAAGGACGTCCCGTTTTAATGAACCGAGGACAGATAGACACTGTGAGCGACCACACAATCTTCTTATAGTCTTCGGTTATTGCGCACAATATGTAATCAATGATTTTTTGTTAAATGTGCTTCTTAATTCTTTTTTTAATGCTTTAAAATGTTTAACCTTCTTTCCTGTTCTAAAAATGTGAGTTGACGTACCGAAAGTCGTGGGTTCGAATCCAACTGAAGGCTAGGATTTGTTCCCGGGCCTGGATGGTGTCCTTGAGTCTACCCAGCTGTGATGGGTACCTGACTTGAGTTGGGGTAAAGTAAAGGCCGCAGGACGTTGTGCTGACTACACAATCCCCTATTATGCCGTGGCCACAGAAACTGGTGAACACTGCTTCAACGGTCATATGGGTCAATTTCGTCTCTGAGTGGATACTTCTTTTTTTACTTGTTCTAAAAAAGTTCACAATGTTTAAAAAAAGAAACAACTTTTTTAAAAAAAAGTGAGAGACTAGTCTATAAATAGTTGCTTTGAAACACGCGCTTACTATAAATAGAATGCACGTTAAAGAAATTAATGCAGTTGCCGCCATCTTTGTCTTTGAATAGATACTTGCTATATTGGAGCACACGCCCTCGGGCGTCACTTCCGGTAAGTTCCTCAACTCGTACATAAACCTTCCCCCTTCCTCCTCCCTTCCCTCCCTTTCATGTCGCTCGAGTTTTAAAAACAAGAAAAGTTAAGACAAACGGAATTAGTCTTAATGTGATGTAGCCACTTGAAGTGATCTCCACTACAGGAAGACATGTTAAAGAGACGCGCCAGATTAATGGGTTGGCTACTGCGCGGGGGCGCCGCCAGCATATGAATCACTTCAAAGTGGAGCGGCGGGCTGCGTAGTAGTCGCGGAGCCAAGGCTTCAACTTCTGGAATGGCGAATTCATGAGTAGCATCAAAAGGAACCAAAACTCACTGAAGTCTTACAAGAAATTCATTCCAGAACATGCACAACATAGGTAAAATTCCAGGTGCTAAACTAGCACTCAAGATTATAAAGTCAAAAGATCTAAATGGTTTTAAAACAAAAACATGATCAAGTTTTCCGTGCAAGCTCTTTATATAAAGAAAGGGCAAGGGCATATGAAGCATAATTTACTGGTTTAAATGGCATGGAATTATAACGGGATTAATTGGTCAGCTCAACGCCTAGCGGCAGCGATTTCGGATAACGTACTAAAGGTCCTGGGTTCGAATCCCGGTGAAGGCTAGAAATTTGTTCTCGGGTCTGGAGGGTGTCCCTGAGTCTTCCCGGCTCTGATGGGTACCTACCTGACCTTAGTTGGGGTAAAGTAAAGGCGGCTGGGCATTATCCTGGCCACACAGTCCCCCTAGTATGTCGTGGCCACAGAAACTGGTGAACGCTGCTTCACATGCCCTATGGATCGATTCGGTCCGACGGGATACTTTACTACTTTTACAATGCATCAGCAGACGAGATATAAGCTTGTACGACCTCTTGGTTTACTCCAGTAGAAAACACGGACATAGATTCTATTACGTCATGATTTAGAGTGACGGTAAAATGTATCTTGTCATCCAATGTCAGTGTCATCCAATGTCAGTGTGGACCCTTATGTTTGTGTATAAGTATTATGTATATGTATTTGTATTATGTATGTATATTTTGGAGTTGTTTTTGTTGTTGTTTATGGCTCCGCTTCTAATAGTCATCCATGCTACTGATTCTTTTTTTTTCGTTTGTCGACATTTGAAGAATTTTGGATTAAGCTAACTGAATAATATCTATAAAAAAAAAAAAGAAAGGTGGTTTTATAAAAATTTGAGAATCCCTATGAAAAAAAAGGTTTCCATGTTTTAAATATATTTAATTTTTTACTTGTTCGTTTTGTTAAGTGTTTTAACATTCCATGGCGTCAGGTCTACTTCCTGTCTGCCATTCTCACCTTTTTTAAAAGGATTACAATACCTTCTTTGTTATAATGAAGATGGACGGTAAATGCAATTTAAGCAGAAGGGGTGGCAAGAGGAGTTGGGAGGTGAAATGTGGCGAAACGTTGGGCGAGGACGTAAAGTACAAAAGGGAGAGAGTGTGAGAGAGGTGGAGGAGGAGGCTTGTATTAAAGAGTGGGGGAAGAGAGAGAGAGAGAGAGACAAATAAGAGAGTGTTTTACTTGGCTAACCTGTTCGCATAGTGAGACACTCAAATGACCAGAGAAATGTCAGCAAAAACAGAGAGAGAGAGAGAGGGAGTAGAGAAAGGAAGAGAAGAGGGCTTATTAAGAGACAAAGAGAGAAAGAAATATAAGGGTTCAAAATATTTAAAAGAGTACAAGTGATAATAATAATATTAATGGTTATTAATATAGCGCTTCGATCCAAACTATTTTAGAATGCTCAGTGCGCTCTAGAAGAATATTACGTCCACTATGCCCAAAACTCCTGCAGGGCGATAGGAATCGGTCGGCGGAAGGGATAGAACCCGGGACGTGTCGGTTGACAGTCCGGTGAACTAACCACAGGACCAGCCGGCCTCACTAAGTGCTGTGGTTGCGACGGATAAATATTGGCAACCACACCCCGCAGTCATACGCGCATGAGCTCAGTTCCAATGCCCCCGTCATACCTACCATGCTGCCACCACACACGTACCTGCACGAGAAGAAGAAAAAAAAAGAAACAATGATAAAGGGAAGGAACAACAATGTTAATCTCATTTTTGTTTTTCAAAACCGATTTTCGGTTCTAGAAATCCAATTTTAAACCGGTTGTCGGTTAGATTTTGTGTTTCTATTGTTATTATGTATGTATAGGTGAAAAATAAAGTTATTGTTCTTTGTCGAAGTGACCAACCGAGCGATTAAACAATAATTGCGCCAACGCAATAGCAAGCTATGTTTATTGTTCATTGGCGTCACACACACACACACACACAAACAAACAATCACACTCAAACACTCTCTCACACACACTCTCACACACACACAAAAGCTCCACAGACAGTCTATAGGTCTATAGTCTATAGTCTATAGGTCTGTTTGTCTGTTCCGTATGTTCAGCGTCTGTGCTTCCTCGAGGACGTGGATCAAAAGAATTGTGCCGCAGACTCGAGTGAGTGGTAACTTAACCCTTACAGTCCCGGGCGCGGATATAGCGGAACTGAAGGCAGCATAGATAGAAGTAGTATTATTGTTCAATTGAATATTCACAAATGCTATAATTTTCTTATGTTTTTGACTATGCCTTTATTGTACCTATGTACTATGTGGCAAAATAAATATTGTTCATTGTTCATTGTTCATTGTCGGTACGGGAAGGGTTAACATCTGCGTTTGTTGTTTTCTGTTAGAGATTGGAATCGAACCCTCATTTAGCAGTTCGGGTTCGGTTCGGTTCGGTGAGACCATAAGTTCGGGTTCGGTTCGGTTCGGTAGGACCCTAAGTTCGGGTTCGGTTCGGTTCGGCCGGATAAGTAAAAAACTAAGTTCGGGTTCGGTTCGGTTCGGTAATAATTTAAGTTCGCGTTCCGTTCGGTTCGACAACTGAACTCTTACAATGTTATAGCGTTTTAATAAAACTGTTTTTTATATAAATAAAAAATCTTAAAATAGTAGCCTAAAACTGAATTTTCTACTGATTTAAAATAATGTTAATCTTTTGCCACGACATATTCAAAACTCACAATTAATTATGCATAGGTTGATGCAAATAAAAACAACAATATGTGTTATTTCTGTGTATTTCTGTATATGTGTTATTTGGTTTCGGCCGAAAACGAAACCATACCAAAGTTATAAATTAACTTTCGGCAGAAACCAAAGCCGAAACCAAAAGTTTAACAATACTTTGGGCCGAAACCGAAAAATAAACCTAAATTTCCTAACAAAAGATTTTAAATATTAACTAGTTTATTGGTAGCCTACTCCATTTAATTAAACCATAGAACTTGTAATAAACTTATGTAGGCTATAGGCCTATACATGTAGGCCTATAATTTATAATATATCCTTTTATTCAGAATTAAATATTCTTAAAGATTTAATAACCTAAAAGACAATAGGCTACATACTTTATATAAGATTTTTGTATCTAAATATTGTTACGAATCTCGGTCATAAATGAATGACGTAGTAAGGCATTGACCTCTTAACAAGTGCGTATCAGAGTCCAAAGCGACCAAGGTTTGACCTTTATGCCCTGAGGGCAGTTTAAATAAAATAATTCGTTCAAATCCCGTGGAAATTGGGGGATAATTCTGGATCGTAGTAATTATAGAGAAAGAGGTTAAAATGCGTATTAAGACCCTGTAGAATCTTCGATGATAGTTTTCTTTGTAAAGTTCCGACCTCCTTAAAGTTAGTTCAGTTTAAACGTTTGTAGAGTGAAGTCGCTATATTCATACATGTACATATAATGCCATTTTTATTGATACTTATGTTGCCACCAGTTGATGAAGTTTATTGATCGTTTATATTGAGTCTACAATTTAAATAAAATTGTTTATTCAACAACTGGAGTTGTTTGATCTATCGTTGTTGAGAAAGGTGTTGAAGATAATTATCACGAATATAACTACATTACTGCATAGACCTGTCAGTCAAGGAACCCCTAGCTTGGGCTACAGATTAGCAGAATCTAGAGACTTCTAATAAAGATACAACTATATTCATTGAATCCGATTTAACGAGTCGTAATAATAGTCATCATATAAAGAGGTCCATAACAGTTTGGGGTCTTCGTCCGATATAGTTGTATAGTGAAGCATATATTCAAGTTGTGTTGTGTTGTGTGTAAAGCCGTGACCTACTGAACAAGCCTAAGAACGCTGAAATTATTCTTCCGATTGGAAAAACGTAAGTTGGAAATTTACCACTTTATAAATCTCTTAACTAAAGAATGGAATTTATTGAAAATCCAGAAGAAGAAGTTCTGAAAACTTTATCAATAAAGAAGTTAAAAGAGATCGCTGAGATCTTAAAGATAGAAGTTACTGAAACTACACCATCGAGGACTGTGTTGACACAGCAGATAAAAGATGTGTTGATTGCGAGTGGCAAGTTGAAAGTAGAATCAAGCGCGGAGGGATATCAAGTTGAAGGTCAGATGTCTGAACAGTTGCGATTTCAACTAGAAATGAAACGGTTTGAGATGGAACAAAAACGTTTGGAAATAGAAGAAAAACGTCTTGAGATGGAAGATAAGAAAAGTCAAAGAGAAATAGAAAGTCAGGAAAGAATAGAACTGGCGAAGATAGGCGCTACTAAAAAAGAATCTCATAGTGATGTAGAGATGGCCAGATGGAAAAAGCTAGTCCCTACCTACATTGATAAAGAAAGTGAAATAGCTAATTTCTTCCAGACCTTTGAAATTTCTTGCAGAGATTTTAAGTTCCCAGAAGATAAATGGGGAATATTAGTGAGAACAGCTTTTACTCAGGGAAGGGCAAGAGATTGTGTTCTGTTGTTAAAAGAGGAGCATTTAAATGATTATGAAGTCATTAAAGACACTGTACTTAAAGCCTATAACCAAATACCGGAAAGTTATCGGAAAAGGTTCCGTCAGTACACAATGTCCCCTTACCAAACACACTTAGACTTCCTTAGAGCAGAAGAAAAGCTAATGGATCAGTGGATAAAATCCAGAAATATCTCCACATTAAAAGAAATGAAAGATATCATTCTCTTAGAGGATTTTATTAACAAAGTGAGGCCGGATATAAGAATGTATTTATCCGAGCGTGATATCACTGACCCACATAAGGCTGCTGATTTAGCTGAACAGTACACATTGTGTCATAGGACAGCTGATGGAAAAAATGTTAATAGGCCACAACGGCCAGCAGAAAACACACAACAACAACATCGTGAAAAAGATCATTTTGTGAAACAAAATGATGTTAATAAAAAACCTGTCTACAAAAACGTCCAATGTACTTTTTGTAAAAGGACAGGACATAGCATAGAAGACTGTTGGAGTATACGAAGCAACAAAAGACCTAACAAAGTGGTCATGTGTGCAAGCCATAAACCAATACAGAATGTACAAGAAAGCGAAAATACAAACGAACTGAATTCGAAGAAAGATTATTCTAAACCAGAAACACTGAGGGTGGATTTGCCTGAGAGCAAAAGTCAGGAGGTAGAGAAATCTACAACTGAAGATAATGAGGATAAATATCCTGATTATAAATACAGAATGGCTACTATTGGATTGGTTGTCCAAGTCCACAGAGACAAAAAAGTAGACCAAAGTATTTTTGACTCGAACAAGAGTCTGAAGTCATCGAAAGATGAAACAACACCCGAAAGTCATGGTCAAGGGAAGAATAAAATTGACACAGAGACCCTGTGCAGTTTTCAACCGTTCATTAGTGAAGGTTGTGTGGCCTTACAAAAGGAAGGACCACTGAAGTCCGTAAACATATTACGAGACACAGGAGCATCATTAACACTGCTGCTTAAAGATGTATTACCATTGAATGATAATACATTGACAGGACAGACCGTCCTATTGAGAGGTTTTGAATGGAAAGAAGAAATACCTCTACATAGGATATACCTCACATCTGACTTGGTGACAGGATATGTGACAGTTGGAGTAATATCAAAACTTCCTGTTGAGGGCATATCCGTTATCCTAGCAAATGATTTGGCGAAAGGGAGGGTGAGACCTGAACTGATTGTGAAGGAAAATCCAGACCCTAGTCCTATTGTGGAGACAGGAAAAGAAAAAGAACTTTATCCTGTAGGTGATGTCATAAATGGTATGACACCACAGAAAAAGAAAGAAGAAACTATCTCACAAGAAAAGGAAAAGAAAGAAGAAATTCTCCCACGAGAGAAGAAAGAGGAAGAAGAAGTGGAACGTGATACTACTATTTTCTCCATGATTGAAGATTGTCCGAAAGGAAATGAACAATCAAAGAAGTCATCACAAAATGAATTGATTGCTGAACAGAAAGTAGATCCAGAGTTGCTACAGTTGCATGAGAAAGCTGTCGACGAGAAAGAAAATCCTACTACTGATGTCTATGAACAGATAGACCACAGCATAAACAAACAACAATGCAAACCTGCAGTTGCCGGTACAGATGAAGATTGGAGGAGCATCACTGAAGAAACGAGTGCGGAGAGCTGGACCGAAACTATCAAAAGCTATGGGTTACCACAATCCATACCGTCAGATCGAAGGACCAACTTCGCCCCGGAACTCTTCAATCCAGTCCTAAAGAACTTATGCCTGGAGCATGAGGTGACAACTGAATCCTATCCGGAAAGTCGAGGAGCCTATGGAACAATCTTTGGACCCACTGTCCGAGGACCACTCAAACTACTTCCAGAGGAATGGCAGACCGAATTGGATCTCCTTGGGCTGAGCAAGTACCTAGATAAGTACATATATTTTTTGTCTGACATAACTGTGTTTGTTAGAAAAAAATTGTACACTGCTCACATGCAGATGCCATTGTTGTGTGATGAAAGAAAGGCAAAAATATTATATCATTTGAAAATGATAAAGCCTTACCTTCTGAAAACAATTGGAATAAGCTTGATGTTGTTAACATTGTTACTCTTATTTGTAAAATTTATGCCTGGAGTACAGGATGAATTGAATGACAAATTCACTGATAGTTAGTTACCAAACTTACTATTTTAAAACTAAATCCCTTACTTGTGAAGAAAAAGGAATGAGTAAAAGTATTGTTAGAGTAAATATCATTATATTGTAATATTTCTAAACAAACTTGTTAGGTTGAGCATTTAAAATAATGGCTATAAGAGAAAAAGATCAGTTTTATCCGCAGAATTGGTTTCTAAATCAGAGGACATTATAAATGTGGACTGATTATAAGATATGTTTGAGAATCTCTGGAAATGATAATTGAAACATTTGGCAGAGAGGATAATCTGATTGATAAAGATGTAAATGATTTTAAGAAAAGAGAATTTTCTATCACTAAAGTATTGAGAAATGTTTTATGATTGTACTATGGAAATTTATTTTATCATGTACTGTGGTTGAAATATTGCACTGAGTCAGTATGCAAATTTCTTCTATGTGAATTTATTCATTTGTTCTATTATCACTGAATGTATGATAATGTAGGGTAAAAATAGTTGCAGCAAGGCAGAACTATGACTAAAAAGAATTCCAAGAATTGTATTATATATGATTTTTCACTTTTAGGATACTGTTACATGAAAAGCAGACCAAAAGTAGAAACTAATAAAACTTTGTATCCTTGTTTGTATAAATTTAGGATATGGGCCACTGATTTGACACTGCAAACCAGAATGATTGAGAATTTCATGGTTGAAAATTTATAATGTTGACATACCAATGTTCAACAAATGTATTATTAATTAAGGATTTCATGTCAAGATTGTAAAACTAATCTATTTTTTTTTGTATTAGTTAAAATAGATTGAATGAATTGTACTGAAAAGCAAAAGACTGGGTAGACCTGAACACTGTGGAAGTAACAGGAACCTAGAACCTATGAATAACACCTTTATGGAAGATAGAAAAGAGCCATGTACACCACTGAAAAGATTGGAGATGGAATGTTTTCACCACACCAGTCAAAACCAGCAGTTTGTTTTGTACATAAATTGTTAAATTGATTTCGCTATGAAGAAAATTAATAGTAGCCTATGCTTAACTCTTTTCTACTTCAGTAATAGTGTAATTGAAATGTCTTTAAAGTAATTAAAAGAAAATAATTACTTACTGTTTAGTAATAAGATTGTATGAAGATAATATAATCTGCTTTGATTGATAGTTAATTAAGTAAATTAACCAAAATTTGTTTAAGTAAATCCATGATTGTCTGAATGTTTCAATTTAACCTGCTACGATGTGAACTCTTTTAAAAAAGAAAATAATGACGTCGAAAGGTCATGGTAAAATGAGAAATTGAAATATTTTTAATGATTTTTGCTATAAACTATTTTAATTCGTGAACAGACTATGTTTAATGTTCTTAAAATAACATAAATGAATTTGACTTTGAGAAGATAATGGTTGTTAAATAATGCTCATTTAGTTACGATAACTATTTAATCGCGTAGCAATTTTATTTGACCTCGGCTGTGATGAGGTAGAAATTTGCATAGCGATGTCAACATTGTTAAAATCAATTGAGAGTGAGAGAGAGAGAGAGAGAGAGAGAGAGAGAGAGAGAGAGAAAGGCGGAATAGACCTCAATTTCTGTGTCGCGTCACAGACAGTTGTCTAATGTGTTAGTCGGCCTACCAGCATGTAAAAAAAAAAAAAAAAAAATACTGTCTACACGAGCAATAAATTTTGTGTTGTAATTGAGTAGGCCTAGCATGTGTTCTATCAGAACGTTTGGTTTTTTTCTCCTTATGAAAAAATAGGTCGTGTCTGCAGGGACATTAAGTGATTTTTTCTTTTGTTGTATAATTACAAATTGTAAAAGATATTAGTTTATTATTAAATAGACGCGAGAGTTTTTTATTAACGTGGAATGATAATGGAATGGAAATTATTAGATTGTATAATGTTTAACCCTATGTATTTTTCTTGTATCTAAGATTTAGATAAACAATTTAATTGTCCATTGTTTTGAATTAAAAATTGAATGATTGAATGACTATAGTTAAGCCATTTGATAAGATGAATTTATATTGCATATATTATTATGTTATTGTTATCAGTTCGATTGAATTATTGGGATCGCCAATTGAACTGTATTGTTTTTCCCGGAATATTTTCTTTTATAATTATTCCTTAAAATTAACATTTTTCGTATGGTTAAAATGTAAAGGAAATAATTATAAAGCTTTAGAAGGGGGGGGATGTTACGAATCTCGGTCATAAATGAATGACGTAGTAAGGCATTGACCTCTTAACAAGTGCGTATCAGAGTCCAAAGCGACCAAGGTTTGACCTTTATGCCCTGAGGGCAGTTTAAATAAAATAATTCGTTCAAATCCCGTGGAAATTGGGGGATAATTCTGGATCGTAGTAATTATAGAGAAAGAGGTTAAAATGCGTATTAAGACCCTGTAGAATCTTCGATGATAGTTTTCTTTGTAAAGTTCCGACCTCCTTAAAGTTAGTTCAGTTTAAACGTTTGTAGAGTGAAGTCGCTATATTCATACATGTACATATAATGCCATTTTTATTGATACTTATGTTGCCACCAGTTGATGAAGTTTATTGATCGTTTATATTGAGTCTACAATTTAAATAAAATTGTTTATTCAACAACTGGAGTTGTTTGATCTATCGTTGTTGAGAAAGGTGTTGAAGATAATTATCACGAATATAACTACATTACTGCATAGACCTGTCAGTCAAGGAACCCCTAGCTTGGGCTACAGATTAGCAGAATCTAGAGACTTCTAATAAAGATACAACTATATTCATTGAATCCGATTTAACGAGTCGTAATAATAGTCATCATATAAAGAGGTCCATAACAATATTATGACAAAATTTGATAAAATTAAACAAAACAATTTCTTAAAATGACAAATGCAAGATATTCGGCTGATGACCAAAAGTCAATATCACTTTCGGCCAAAACCGAAAACAAACTGAAAGCTAACTTTTTAGCTTCGGTCGAAACCGAAACCACACCGAAAGAGGCCATTGGCCTACTTTCGGCATCGAAGCAGAAACCGAAACCGAAGTTCAGTCGGTCTCTAATATAATTAGTATAGGCCTACGTATTTCTTGTGTAAGCGACATATTTCTGGTGCAAGCGACGTATTTCTGGTGTAAGCGACGTATTTCTGGTGTAGGTAAGCAACGTGATAGAAATTTAAAAAATTTTGCCATTACAGAAAAAAAAAATTGATTTGAAAATGCTCATTGTTATCAGTGATAAAGCTCTAAAATGTCATAAAAGACAAGTTGAGCTCTTAAAAAGTAACATGAAATGCCAAATTATAACAAAATAGTCTCTGTAACTATTGTTTGCCCGCCCCCTCCCCTTTTTTTTTCTTTTTTTTTCAAAAACAAGGATTAAAAAAAAGTATATTAGAAATGTAATATTATTATCAATTGTTTACGTTTCAATTTTCATACTTAAAAGAAATATTAGTATTTAATATGTTTAGAAAAAGCCTGCTATTTTATTGTCCCCCTCCTACCCAAAACGTGCAAGATTTTCCCATTAAAATGTTATCTCCCTCCCCCTTTATACCATTAAATTTGCTATCACTTGCCCCTACCCCCTCTACATTACACAAATTGCCCCCCCCACCCCGCAATGTTCTTTGTCTCACACTCTGCTAGTTTATCACATATAATCTGGATTTTTGTTTTTACTAACAATAAGCGGCCGGAGTGTTTACCATGACGTCTAGTCAATTTATCGTGTGTTTTCCAATGTGAGGTTAAATATACACCTCTTCATCCCCCCACCTCTAGTTGCAACGTAACTCATTCACTCAATTTTAGTCACAGCGCCGTTGCTGTAGTAATGCAGTTGACATACTTTTAGGCTTCTTTTCGCTTCGCAAAATACATTTGGCCAATAATATACATACAAATATATTAATGTTTTCCTAGAAAAAAAACAAAAAAACAAGGTAAAATGCCTAGGTTCTCAAAAATAAAAGCCAATATTCTAAGTTTGGAATGAACAAAAACAAGCTCTTGGGAAAAAAAGTCAAGGCGTGTTATCACTGATTGTTATTAGAATAAACACGCTAATTATTTTTGGTGGGGGAAAGGCGGCTAGGAAGCGGGGTGAAGACAGGAGAGAAGATAAAAGCAGTATGACGTCGCAGAGGCGGGGAGAGCAATCATGCTTTTGTGATACATTTATCTAGGTCACTTACGTTGACGGTCGCTCGATGTTTGTTTAAGCAATGTTTTCTTTTTCGCCGCCCATTTCTACGTACGTGCTGGGGGAGGGATGGTTATACAAAATTACTATTTTTTTTATTACTATTAAAACAAATGTTATAATTACTGGCGAATGCTTGCTAGTGACCAGATTAAAATATTTTTGTTTCTGTTACTTTTATATAAGTTCGTTCGGTTCGGTTCGGAGTCAGAAACTTTAAAGTTCGGGTTCGGTTCGGTTCGGTTCGCTGGAAACCACAGTTCGAGTTCGGTGTGTTCGGTTCGGGTTTGGTTCGATTCCCATCTCTATTTTCTGTGTATCAAAAGCAATATTCGGGATTTGAAAAAAAAATTAGGCCTAGACTATGAGTCGCCTATGACAAATTAGACATCTAGTATTTGAAGGGCATTTAATGTTAAGGAATTATTTTGTGCCAATCAAACAGTTTTAAAATATGACTTCCAGAACAAACAAAAACAATTTCTGGGACACCATTATTTAATGATTTCCCCGTAAACTTTCAACATAACCGAAAAATCGGTTTAAATTTTGAAAACTGATTTTCGGTTTTAAAAACCGTTTAACATCCCTACTTAAGCCACATTGAGATCTCGACTAAGTCCTCTAGGAGTTCTTTGAACACGAGAAACTTTCAGAACTAATACACCATTCCATAGTTAACTCTACAACACAGAATAAACGATCTAAGGCGACCAACAGTCGGATCTCTTCGATTGGTTGAAAACGTAACTCAACGGCTGATGTTTTGAAGGTAACTGACTAACATGCCGATATGGCGCCCCTGCCCTCACCCTTACCCCCCCCCCCCCTTACCGAGTTGCAGCAGTCTAACCATATAAAATATAAAACTGAATAATTATAATGTTTTGAGATGTCGCATGGAACCCTCCGGTTGTTTTTTGTACTCTGTGTGCACTATGTAAGAGTACTAATAGCATTACCCCCCCCCCCCCCACCTCTACCCAAAACATTTTCCATTTCTATGTCACCTCCCTAACCCTTGTGATGAACTCCCCATAAAAAAAAATGTACTTAAAAGTCCACAGGCGCCATTGGGAAAGTGTAAAAGCATGGTGTTTATGAAAGCCGAAACTATTTTTTGTTTCTTTCACGCATTTCCCGCTGCCATTTCCCGTTTATCCCGCTGCAATTTCCCGCTTTTCCCGCTACCGTTTCCCGCTTTTTCCCACAACCGTTTCCCGCGTTTTACCGCTACCGTTTCCCCCACCGTTTTGCGTGCAACAAAAGTGTATCTACATCTACATTACAAAATCCCAAAAGGATGAACAGCTGGAGTGCAGTAGCAGTCGGAGGCCGCCGAAGCAGCATCAGGTCCACTGCAAAAAAAATTAACAAGTCCAACAAGCAATGAAAACAAAAAACCAGGGTCACATTAACGAGCAGTAGGAATTCAAGGTCAGCTAAAAGTACATAGCATCCGTTAGCCAATACCCCACCCTCCTCTTTTTTTTCCACATACACACACATAGATACACGCTTGTGCGCGCAGGTTTATCACACCCGCCATTTTCATTTCGTGTCTTGACACTTCCGGTTTGTCAACACGGCTCATTTTTTTTTGTTTGTTTCGGAACAGGTGTGTCCCTGAATATGGAGAAAAAAAAAGAATGGATTTCAGCTCCAAGAGCCTCTGGGAATTATGCGCTAAATTCTAAACTCTAAGCTCTAGATTCTAAGCCCTCAATTTTAAACTCTAAAATTCTAAATTCTAACTTCGAAATATTATTTTTTTTAAACAGTTTCTTCCCATCGGGCAAACCACGTCGTATCGACGGGGAAAGAAACGTGGTTTCCACTTGTGTTCGCTGGGTTAAAAAAATTTTTGGTGATTAGGTTTTTTTTTTTTTTTGCTTTAGCGGTTCTCGGATGAAACTGTTTAACCTTGCAGAAAACCAGAATCATATGCTGGGCTTAGCTCTTGTTGACAATGACGATGTGAGAAAAATTGAATGGACTCAATTTAAGAGAAAGGTCCACAAAACCAAAGGTTATCAAAAGATATCCCTTATGCGAGAACCAATGCATATAAGTACTCTTTCTTCCCGAGGGGCATCTGGGCATCGAATGGGTTGCCTGAACAAACCAGGAAAACCAGAAACTTAACATCATTTAAAATATTAATTTAAAAAAAAACGCAAGACTAGACTCAGACCACGGATGAGCGTGACACGCAATAAGCTTCTTTATAGAAGGAGCGTCTGTAATATATAAGAGCCGCTTAATAAGGCGACTCTTGGATAATGGTGTATGAATGTCCATTAAACTTTGGATAATATCCACAATTGAGGAAATAGAGCGCACTGGGTGTTCTGGATGGGAAAGCATAAAGAGACGCGCTATACAAATTATCACCATTCTCCTTACCTACTATATGCGTATTTATCTGATTCTATAGCTATTTGTATATCTATATGTCTGTCTAATCTATTTATCTGATTGTCTACCTGTTAACAAATTATATATATATATATTTGTCTCTCTGTCTATTTATCTGATTGTGTAGACCAGGTGTCGGCAACCTATGTCACGCGTGCCGAGTCGGCGCCAATTTTGGCACGCAGAGGACTCCCAAATTGGCAATTCAAGTCTCTACTACAAGAAAGTGAATGCTAAGGCAGGATGAATTTTAGGCTTTTGGTACGCTGAATGAATTATAAATCCTACTTTGGCACATTATTATGAAAAGGTTGCCGACCCCTGGTGTAGTACCTACCTATTTATATATCTGTTTATCTATTTACCTAATTGTGTATCTATTTATATATCGATATGCCTATCCATCTATTTATCGGATTGCTTGCATATCTATACATCAATCCGTCTATATATCTGTTTATTATCGGAATGTCTAACTAGTTCAACAACAATCTATTTATCTATATATCTATAATATATTGATATATTTATGTGAATAAATGTATCTATCTGCCAATGGATAAGCTAATTTGGAGTCACATGACCTCCGAGCCATGTCATTCTCTTATTATTTTACGTCCCCCCCCCCACCCCCACGCCTTTTCATACTTTCCGAAACAAACAATTAATAGTTAATGAGTTATAATATGAACGGAATACTATTAGTCAAACGGGGGCTTCTGTTATATACTCTGTAGAGTACACATGTATTGGCCATAAGAGACTTGGGTTGGGCGAAGGGCGTTAATAAACAAGGGTTGATGTTGGGGGTGGTTGGGGCGCGGGAAGGGGATAGATAATAAACTTAGTATCGTACTTATGCCACTTGGGGGGAAAGAGAGGGCGGGGAGGGGGTGGTTAGGGGCGCTAACCTATAGTCCATACCGGACAAAAGTCGTCGAAAGTTACCATTACCTTATACAGTAATTAATACCGTGTATTTGTCACGTGACCCGTCAGCTAAGGTGATGTACTCGGCTGATACAGCTGGTCGCAGCTGGTTAGCCGTCTCAATAACCTCACTACGCCCCCCCCCTCCCCCACTCTCACATAATTAATATCTCGTATATTGAGGCGCTGTTTACGATGGGATCGTGTTGCTAGCACGGCGCTTGTATGCCAATGGATTTGGTATGCTTATAGTGTACTGTCATTAAACGTGAATGGATTTGGTATGCTTATAATGTACTGTCATTAAACGTGAATGGATTTGGTATGCTTATAATGTACTGTCATTAAACGTGAATGGATGTGGTATGCTTATAATGTACTGTCATTAAACGTGAATGGATGTGGTATGCTTATAGTGTTCTGTCAATAAACGTGAATGGATGTGGTATGCTTATAATGTAGTCATTAAACGTGAATGGATTTGGTATGCTTATGGTGTACTGTCATTAAACGTGAATGGATTTGGTATGCTTATAATGTATAATGTACTGTCATTAAACGTGAATGAATTTGGTATGCCTATAATGTACTGTCATTAAACGTGAATGGATTTGGTATGCTTATAATGTACTGTCATTAAACGTGAATGGAATTGGTATGCTTATAATGTACTGTCATTGAACGTGAATGGAATTGGTATGCTTATAATGTACTGTCATTAAACGTGAATGGATTTTGTATGCTTATAATGTACTGTCATTAAACGTGAATGGATTTGGTATGTTTATAAGGTACTGTCATTAAATGTGAATGGATTTGGTATGCTTATAATCTACTGTCATTAAACGTGAATGGTTTTGGTATGCTTATAATGTACTGTCATTAAACGTGAAGACTTCTTTATTGGTCTGCAAACCACATGGTCTCTCTGTCACCCTTCACCTCCCCCCCTCCCTTCACTCACACTTCTCATAAAAGTGACGATCTGTAAAAAGATACATAAAATAATATCTTGACGTCTGCACCCGGTTCGTAGTTATTAAAGTTCGGTGGCGTACTTTTGGGTGGAGGGGGGGGGGGGAGAGAGGCTAGGGGCAAGATCTAGGAGGGGGGTAAGTATCCAGATTCCAGATACAAAAGTACAAATGTCTAGACGCAAAATGTGCAGAAACAAATAAATATTTGTCATTGGGGGGGGGGGGGGGGGGTGCACATAAAGCAGCAGCTTTAAAACCATCTAAACAAACAAAAAAAGTGTCTGGAGGGGGGGAGGGAGAGAGAACAATAATAATTGTAAATTTCCAACGGTTTCGTTGCGCGGGAAGTCGGCCATTTTTTTCTGACATCATCGTTTCCATGGTGACCGGGGGGTCACGGCGTCCATTTTATCGTAAGTTTACAAGACGCTAAGAAACAGATAAATACAGGCCATGATACTTCTTGTCTTAATTGGGCAAGGTACTGTTGTTATTGTTTTTACATTTACTTTTAGTTCTTAATATTTGCTTTCATTTCTTTTCGCCTCTCTCTTTCTTTTTCTTCTTCTCTCCTTCCACTCTCTTAAATTTCATAGAGGGGCGGGGGGGGGGGGGCGCGTTTAGGTTCGTTGGAACAGAAGGCTGAGAGGAGGAGGTGGGGGGGGGGGGTGGAAGGGGAGAGAGGAAGGAGGTAGAAACTTGGGGATGAGTTTTAATTATCTGTGATTAATTAACAATGTCAGGAAGTGAAATTTAACACACACACACAAATGTTTTGTTTTTTTTTGCCAAAAGTTTTTTTTTACTGTCTTTTTAATTTCAGCATTGGCGGATTTCTGGAGTTCATCAAATCTTCTAACAACAAAACAAATATTTCTCAACTTTCTCTCTTTCTCTCCCTCACTTTCAATTTCTCTCTATTCTATTTTTTTTCACGTCACAATCTTCTCCTCAAATTTCTATGTTTCTCATTCTCTTGCTACATCCATCTATCTCTAATCCAATTTCTAACTTTCTCTTCTCTTCTCTCTCTCTTTCTTTTAGCTTCTCTAGGCGCCCAACTCATTCTTACAATTTTTGTCTCCGTCCCTACCCCTCTCTTACTTCCTTTCTTTTTACTCTCTCTCTGTCTCTCTCTCCATTCCATATTTCTATTAACTCTCTTGTTATTCTCCCATCTCTCCCCCTCTTTGCCTCTCTAACCTCTGTATCAATTTATTGATAATTTATTCGGATATTCAAAGCTCATTTCAGGGCTAGAACCAGTGAGTTGCAGCAACTTGCAGCATGTATCGGCAACCTACGGCACGCGTGCCACACTTGGCACTCTGTGTGGTGATAGGGGATGGGGGTATAACGCTGCTTCACCGGCCCTATATTCAATATGGTCCGGCGGGATACTTTACTACTTAAGCCACTACTACAGTCAAAACACATGTACTTTTGGGCCAATTTTATCCTAATTACGTTTTTATTGAATAGTGAAAGAAAATAAATCTTACAAGATGCTTAGTGGGTATTATTTTTCCTCTGGATTCCAGAAAGGAAAACATAATTAATTAATTATCTATTGGGACATTTGTCCCTGAACTGTAATGAAAGGGTATTTGTTTATTGTGGGGGACAGTTGGCCTTGACCTTGGATTCGCACGAACCTGTCCTTGGAGTAAGTGTCTGCATACCTATTGCACGTTTATTATAAGTGGTTCAAGGTCAACATGATTCTACCCACCCCCTCTCCATCCACCGTACCATCTCATATTATGTTTCCCTGTACCCCCCCCCTCCAAAACGCCCCAATTATCCTCTCCCCATCCTCACTTCACCGCCCTCCCAGTTACAAATATTATTGTTTACAATGAGCTCCCCCCCCCCCCCCCCCCCGCCGCCCGCTCCCACGTGTTCATATAGAGTGCGGAAAAAAAATGTTGAGCCTCGTTTTTAGAGTTCTATTTCTCGTCATGTGCCTGTCTGTCTGTCTGTTTGTTTGTTTGTCGTGTGGGTGCGGTTGTCTTTGGAAGAGGTGACGTACTTTAAAAAAAAAAGTATAATTTTGAAATTAGTTTTGGAAAAAAGTCTTGTTAATAAAACGTTTAAAACTAAAATGTCCGAGTATAGATAAGCTACTGAATCCTTGTTTGAGACAGAGAAGAGACCAAGGAGATTAATAGAGAAATAAATAAGAGAGACGTGCAATAAGAGATAGAGAGAATATGTGAGTTAGAAAACTGGAGACATTGAGGACAAACCACAACAAGACGTTTTACCTGGATTCGAGCCTCCCAGGTCACACAGTGATTCCCGAGTGGCATCCGGCATTGAATGGGTTACCTGAACAAACCAAGAAAACCGTCAATTTGAGATAAATTTAAAAAAAAAATCAAAATACAAGACTTGTCTCAGACCACGGATGAGCGTAGGACGCAATAATCTTCTTTATAGAAGAAGCGTCTGTAATGTATAAGATAAGACAGAATACTTACTTTAAGATGATACATTACATGAGTGAAGTTAACCCTTGATGTGCGTGAATGACTACCACGCGGCTGGAGCTTGAATTCACCAAACGTCTTGGTCGCCCTTTTACGAGAGGGATTGAGTCGCACGCACAAACATCACCAGCCTCCATTGCCTTCTTAAAACAAAAGACACGCCCCCCTCCCCCCAGAGCTAGCTAGAATCAAGGAACAAGATCATGACAAGTGACATCATGACATCATGACATCATGAAAACAAACATCCCCAAAAGATATAGTTCCAGAACAGTGTTTTTTCTTGCTATTTTCTCAGAGTTTTTTTTTTCTCTAACTCACACTTGAATAGCACAAAAATTATACAGCTACAGCTACAGCTACAGCTACAGCTACAGCAACAGGTGGGCGTCGATGGGGACAAATTTCGACTATTAAAAGCGAATGTGTTTGTCTTGTAGAAAAACACATTCGTTTTCAGAAATAAAGATTTATAATTTTAGTCCGAGCACTATTGTAGCTTTAACCTTGACATAGGAGCAATTTTTTTTTTAAATAAAAGACAAACGTCATTTCACATTATTTTGGAACTGCCCTGTAGTAATGTGTAAAGAATTTAAAATTTAAACATTTCAAGGTGATTATTTCAAAAAAAGTATTATTCCTTCCCGAGTGACATCCGGGCATGGAATGTGTTGTCTGAACAAACCAGGAAAACCAAGTAACTTAAACATCATTGAAAACACTTAATAGCAATGCTGGACTAGACTCAAACCAAGGTTTTGCGTAGGACGCAATAATCTTATTTATATAAGGAACGTCTGTAATGTATAGGAAAGTGGAATGTGATCAAACAACTTTCTCGTCAAATCAAGTATCAACATAAAATATCAGCAAAATATCGTACTCACAACTTCCATGACCATTTGATAATTCAATAGATACATCCGTAAAAAACAAACAACATCAAACACATTAAGTCTGCTAATCAATGATAACATAAACACATATTTCTTGTCCGATTGTTTATGAGTGTTTAAGAGAAATACAAATAAATATAAGATAAGGACATGGAAAATATGTTGTTGTTTGTTTTTTTTCATTACCAAGGGAGAAAAAATATTGAAGTATGTAGTGCAGAAATTAACATTGTGACCTTATGGACGAGTTCAATAAGGGAATAAAAATTCCATTAAGTATGAAGGAATTACCGTATATGCTCGCGTATAAGTCGCACTTTTTTTTATAAACCAAAAATTTCGACAAAAAATAGTCGATCTGCACAAAAAGAGTAAAACAATTATGACTTTTTTTTAAACTTTCGATTCAAGATTAGATGCGGGTCAATGACAACATATAAGCAAAAAAATTCCTAAACTAAAGGTGCGACTTATACGCGAGTATATACGGTAATTCTTCTTCTTCTTCCAGTCAGCTGTTTGCTCTCTCTCTCTCTTGCAGTCTATACCAGACAAACATATTTACATATCTTTTTCATTTGTTCCATATTTGATATATAGTGTTTCGGTAATGATGGATTGAGGTAGGTTAGCTAGGAGCATTCAGGCAGGAAGTTGCCCACAGTTTATTGTGAGCATGACGGAATAAGAAGTGTCTGAAATTTTGACTAAGCACTTCTTTTAAAAAATGGGGGTTTATTCTTAAGGGCACCCCAATCCCCAAAGAGGCACGACATTTAGTAGCCCAGGAGTAGAATTAAGATGTAAAGTTACACTTTTCTTTTCCTTGTTAAAAAGTGCTCTTATAATTTGATTCCATGATAATGCAGAAATCAGTGAACTGTGTTGGTTGACTAAGCTCTTGAGGGGAGGGGGGTGAGGAAGCTCTTATCTTTTTTGGAGACGGCAAGAACTGAAGGCCAATCAACATGTTAACTCAAGGGTGCATGCATAATGACGTGCGTGTGTGCTCACCCACATGTAAGCGAAAGCCATTTTCTTTGGCGATGAGCGAATGAACTATATTAATAGAGGTCATGGCAACCTTTAATACTTTTTGCTAAGTTGAAAGGAATAAAGTATATTTTCCTAATAACATAAAAAAAAGTGTTAAATATAATAATTGACAAACAAAAAATGAAGTTAATGCATAATAACAGTTACATTTCATTCTATTTTGGGAAGTTGCAGAAATTATTTATATTAACCAAAGAAGGATAAATTGACAGATACAGCTGGTCCTGCCGTTAGTTCACAGGACTGTCAACGGACACGTCGCAGGTTCTATCCCTGCCGCCGACCGATCCCTGCCGCCTTGCAGGAGTTTTGGTGGACCTAGTGGCACTAGTGGACGGAATAATCTTCTATCTAGAAGGAACGTCGGTAAACTTATAATAGTGAGAAAGATTGATATAAATAAAGATAGATAGATGGATATATAATTGATTGATTGATACTGGATAAATAGATGAGTGGATGGATTGAATTAATAAAGATAGATATTTTAAAAGATATAAATCCTCCTAGATACATATATATATTTTTTTAAAGTGACTGACAGACGGACGAACAGATATATATCTATTAATAAATAAATCTGGCAAAACAAAACAAAAAAAAAAGCTTATAGATGTTATTGTATTTTTAATCTACCATCAACTTAATTCCGTCTCGACTCCAGACACCATGTGAAGGTCAAGGTTTAAACGGGATTACAATGTAAAATAAAACAGTAACCCAAGGTCAATGCATGTACTTCTAAAATTAAAATAATTGTGATAACACTGGAGGGGGAGGGGGCGGCTTGTCGGGGGCGGGGGAGAGTTCATGGGCGTAGACTACAAACAAAAAACAACCTACGATGTCCTTTTCCGAGTGTCTGCGTCCCACTTCTGACTTGATCGTCAAAACTAAAAGGTCAGAACATGCAACCCAAAAAAATGTAATCTAGCTGACATGACAGTTAAACCACAGTAAGGTGAAGGCCGTTGGTTGTCTGATTGTTTATTTATTTTTTATTTTTTTGTCATCTGCTGCTTGTTGTTGTGTTGTACCATGTTTTATTTTAACAATTAGCTTCCGTTCAGTTTTCTTGACTTAGCGACTATACGCATCTTTTTTCCTAATGAATTTTTTTGGCGCGCAACATCTTGCGATGAGTTACTGGGGGAGAGGGGTGAGGGGGATAGATGGGAAAGGGGAGAACGGACCAGGACTTGATGGGCGACGTTTTAATGTCAAGGTCATCTGGGCAGATCAAGTAGGGTTCGGCAGCGAAAGGATGGCTTCGACCTGGTCTGCAAGTGTCTTAGAAGTGGTTTAACTGGCATCTTCTTCATCTGTTGTCCTTTATGTGGTTTCCAGGTCTGTCTCTTTACCCTACGGTTTAAATAATACATTTATAATTATAACTATCATTCACTTTAAATGAAGACGGAACAAAATGCTTTCGAATAAAATTAGGTAAAAAAAAAATGTATGTGCTTTATAATTAAATAAATATAAGTTAGCTTACAAGATTATTGTTTTAGAATGCAGTTTCAGTGGCAAATTAAATGTAAAAAAAATATCTTATACCAAATAATTATCAGTGGCTTGTCCAGTGAGCTTCACGGTTTATAGAACATAGATGATTATGGTGATGGTGATGTTTATTTATATAACGTATCTCTTCATCCTTTTATATTTATGTGTCCACCTTTGCTTTATATAACTTTTATAGTTTAGTAAGTTTACAGACGTTCCTTCTAGATATAAATACAACACAATAACAACCAGATGTCCAGATAAACATAAGGACAAATACACTTTCCTTAACCCTAATGCAAGAACACATGCATATACGGTAAGTACTATTTCTTCCCTAGTGGCATGAATGGGTTGCCTGAATAAACCATGACAAACATTTACTTAACATCATTTAAAACACTGATCAAAGACTAGACTCGGGCCACGGATAAGCGTAGGACGCAATAATTTTCTTTATAAAAGGAGCGTCTGTAATATACAAGATAAGATAAGTTATGACATCGTTAGCCACATGATATTTCTTATAAGTTTAAAGACGTTCCTTCTAGATAGAAGATTATTACGTCCACTAGGGCCAGAACTCTTGTACGGCAGCAGGGATAGAACCCGCGACGTGTTGGTTGACGATCAGGTGGACTAACCGCAGGACCAGCTGGACCAGCGGGCATATAGCTGTTTTTCTAGAATCTGTTTATGAATTAAGAGAACTTAGACCAGTATTTATGTAAAAAAAACAACAACTTCATAACAAGTTCCATTGTTTTAAAAACAAGATCTAGTTTCGTGGTGATATAAGAACTGTTGTTCGGTGTTGACTGAATTCTTTATGGACTGCTTGACAGTTTTAAAACTTTAAGGTTTAAATTTACTATATTTACCACTTTCGTGACTTTTTGTCATGATTAACCCAGAATATGATACGCATACAAAACCAGGCCGTTACTAAGTGGCTGTAAACTCTAGCCTCGTGAAGTTGAAACAAACGAACCAACAAATGATTTACATGAATGTTGTACACGATGCAGGAAATGGTGAATGAACTGTTGGATAAAAGTGCTTGGAATTATTTTTATGGAAGATGTAATTTAAAATTTTTTTTTACGTGGTTTAAGTTTAGCAAGGGGGAAGGGGGCATGGTGACCTTGCGGCAGAGCGATCGGATATCGTACAGTATGACGCGGATTGAAATCCTGCTGCAGGCTTGGATTTGTCTTCGGGTCTGTCCTAGAGTACGGGGGCGTATTTAGGCATGTTCCACGTGTTCCACCACACAGAAGGGGCCCCCACACACACATCCCGAAACAAACGCTTACACAACCAAGTCGGAAGGTAAAGGGCGAGGCTACGAGGGCCCCCACATAAATTTGGCCCCTTTGGCACAGGACCCCCCCACAAACCTAAATACGGCCCTGCTTGAGTACCTGACAGTAGTTTTGGATAGGGTTAAGCGGCTGGGCGTTGTGCTGGCGACGTAGTCCCCGAGAATGCCGTGACGACGGTTACTCGTGAAAGCTGCTTTACTTGCCCTATAGATCAACTTGGCTTGAAAGTTTTAGCCTTGCATTTAAATAATGGTTCATTAATCATGTCTTCATCTTGTTATTCTTGTTATTGTTGTTTGTATGTGTGTTGTTTTTGTTTGTGTGTGTGTATTGTTGTTGTTTCTATTATTAGTTCATTCTCGGACATAAATAGAATTTGTTTTCCCTCATAATGAAATGAGAAATACTACCAAAAATAACGTAAGATACAATAAGAAAACTTTTTCACCCTGCTTATAGTTTAAGCGGAACACTAGTAACATTTCGCGGAACATAGATCCTAGAATATAAATCATAGATTAATCATATATTTAATTCAACTTTTGACAAAGATATCTTACCAACTCTATTTTGGTGAAATTGACGAACGATGCATTGGCGTTGGGCTAAGCACACTATCCCCTCGTATGTCACAGCCGCCGAAAACGTATCCCCCCATTATCTTCAGCTGGAACCCCCAGGGCAAACGACATAGAGGAAGACCCAAGCGAACATGGAGACGAAGCATATTGGATGAAACTGGAAGAACTGGAAAGAGCTGGGGAAGAATTGAAGCGACTGGCAAGAGACCGTGGAGAGTGGCGTGCTTTGACAGAGGCCCTAAGTTCCACAAGGTGTTTTGTGTTGACCACACCATCCCCTCAAGGGGCACGACGTACCCAACTGTCCTAGATTCGAATACTGGTGAAGGCTGGGATGTGTTCTCGGGTCTGGAGGGTGTCCCTGAGACTATCCAGCTCTGATGGGTACCCCTCTTTAGTTGGGGTAAAGTAAAGCCGGCTGGGCCTTGTGCTGGCCACAGAAACTGGTCATCGCTGCTTCACAGGCCCCATGGATCAATCTGGTCCGACGGGATACGTTCTACTTGACACCATTCCCTCAGAAGTTAGAACTCTATTATTACCTAAGAGTAAATATTTAGTTCATAGTACAACCTAACCAACAAAGTAGGAAAAAGGCTGATACTATTATGTTTGGTCCTTGAAGAAACAAGAAAACCCCATCTGTAAGCTAAAAAAATACTTTACTTGTGACTGATAAACGTCTTAAGCTTTAAAGTTTACCTACTCTTTTTCCGCCCGCTCCCAACCCCCGTTTCACATTTTATTGCAGAATAGGTTAAAAAAAACAAACAAACAGGTTTACCGTTATGTGGAATGCACTTTGGCAAAACAGTAGTTGGTCTGTAAGGTCACACCATTGGGTAGGTAGTTTATCTTTTAGAGAAAGTACTTGACGGATCCTCACCTGCAAATCTTTCGGTTCCCTTTAAACCACGAGGCGAGTGGTGTTTCGCTGGTACTCACCGTCACAAGTTTAAAACAGTTGGGGGGCCTTTAAATGCGGGGCGCTGACTGCGGGGAATTCCCATTGCTTTCATCGCCACACTCTTGTTTGAAGTTTATTAGTGGGTCGATGGGGGGGCTAGGAGGTAATTCATGGTGTGTTTAAGACTTACTTTCTGATTACGTTTGACGACTCCTCTGGCTTTCATAATGGGGGCATAAATTTTAGTTGGCTGAATCGCCGTGCAGAGGTAAAGGGAGAGAAAGAGAGAGAGAGAGAGAGAGAGAGAGAAAGAGAGAAAAGAGAGAGAGACAGCGAAAACTATGAGCATAAAATGAACGATCTCATAGGGGGCGTTTCACTCCTTCTCGCCTCCACCCTTGTTCTGTTCCCTTATAAAAACTAAAATATAGTATCCGGTTATTAACTTTTCCTCTTAGTCCTTTTATTAGAATCATGCGGTTTTCTTGAGTGTAAAGACTTTACGTGAACCTCCACATTCAATTAGCCGAATTTGACATCCCGGGGAACCACATACGCCCCCCCCCCGGACGCCGCACTTTATACATCCCCTGAATGCACTTATAAACACACATTAATTCAGCCCTAAACACGGCACGGTGGCCGATCGACAGCGCGTTCGACTGGCGTACCGAAGGTCCTGGGTTCGAATCTTGGTGAAGGATAGGATTGTTTCCCTGGACTCGAGGGTGTCCCTGAGAGTCTACCCAGCTCTGATGGGTACCTGACATTAGTTGGGATAAAGTAAAGGCGGCTGGGCATTGTGCTGGCCACACATCCCCTAGTATGCTGGTGAACGCTGCTTCACCGGCCCGATGATCAATTTGGTCTGAAGGTTACTTTGCTTTATTTCCCAACCAACTAATAAAACTTTTCTGAAACCCAAGTGTAAAAGTAGACATCTACAGAAAGGTCTTAGGCTGATAAAGGTGTAGAAGCAGGACAAAGTCCTTCCTGTGTTTCGGCATCGATAGGACTGTTGCAAGCGCATCACCACATGTCACAAAAATACAACAATAGAGAAACAAACGCTGACAATAAAACAAATGTCAGAACTGCACAGAAACTAATTAACAAATTCCTTTTAAAATCTCACTCTATCTGTGTCCCTATTCTATCAAGTTTTTTTGTTTTAAAAAGCATCAACAATCTCTGGTGTCTGCCACACGTTGTTTCTGTGTAGCAGGATATTGCGTCCTTTGCCCAGTGTGGCAGGATGAGAACTCAGATCTTCGTGTTGACATTCCCAAGTACTAACCGCATGACCCAGCACCGGCTTCTCGTGTAATTAATTAATCGTAATCGTGTACGATTTATGAACAAAACTCAACAGGAAATTTAATTTTGATTCTAAAGACTAATATAAAAGTGGAACTAGAGTTTTTGAGAAGAACAAAAAAAAAAAAGGTTGAGGCGTACCATGGTATGGTGTGGCACGCACAATGCCCGATTTCTTGCCCCAATTTCTCGGGTTCAAATTATGCATTGTCCCTGTGCGCTTGTAGTTTGCGTGTGTTTGTTTGTACATACTCTGCGCACTATCGACTTTTCATCTTAAAAGGAAGCCGATGGCGAGGGCTGAAAGAGGAGCGAAGTGTCCCGGATCATGGAACAAATCCTTGTCAAATAAAGTATCTTCCTCACACCTGGACGTCCTAGTTTACACCCAACCCTAAAATATACCAAAAGTTCACAGTCGGCTAAACAATCCCTGCGTATGTCTTGGCCATCAGTACAGCTGACTTCAGATTTATAAATATATATTGTTTATAGATCTTCTTTTAAAAAAAAACTAAACTTACATAACCCTGCAGAGACATTGCTCAATATAGAACTTGATTGGTATCTTGTTGTTGTTTTTTTTACAGTTGTGTGACAAAAACTTGTTATTTTTACTGAGAAGTAGAGCGCCGCAATAATAATGGTCGCGGTAATAAGAGAAATTGTGTGGCCAGCACAAGGCTCAGAAAGATATCGACTGTGAAATGTTGGAAAGTATTTAAATTTTCTTTAATGTTTTTGTGCTACATATAGTATATACCTTGTAAACGTAACGGTGAATTATTGTATAATTAAAATAATACATGTATCTGAATGTGTGCGCTCTGTTGTAATGTGCGTGCGCGCCGCTCTGCAATGAACACTGTTCATTCAGAGCAGGGGCGAAGCCAAGAGGGGAAAACTAAAGGAGGGGGGTGGGATAAGCCCTCCCCTACCCTCTGAAATTGTATACATATTTTGTTTAACAGTTTAAAATCAAATCTGTACAAAATTGGCAAAAATAAATATTTGGTAAATGTTTGACAGGCGAAAATTCATTCCCCCCTTTGGAAACAAATCCTGGCTTCGCCCCTGCAACAGATCACAGATTTCCATTATAGTTGTGGGTTTTTGAAAACATAATCTAATACGGATGTCGGCAACCTACGGGGCGTGTGTCAGATTTGGCACGGGGAGTTATTTTCAATGGCACGCGGAAGACCCACAAAAAGGCAATTCAAGTCATGTCTACAAGAAATTGAGTGCAAGAACAGGATGTATTTTAGGCTCTAGGCACGCTGAGTGAATTACAAATCCTACTTTGGCACACTGTTATCAAAAAGTTGCCGATCCTTGATCTAATATATATTTTGTATACAGTTAAATAATTTTAATAATTTTAGAATATGTCAAATTAATGTAAAAGGGTTAAAAATTGACATAAGACAGTACATCTGTCACCTTAAGGAGACACACTATATGCTCAGCTAGCAAGCACTTAAATAAACTGGACGAAAATAGAACTGTTTTAAATAAAATTTTACGAAACGAAAGATGTAGATCTAGTTACGAATTTTCACACGGTTGGGGAAAAAAGGGTTAATCGGTAAAATTTGGCCCGACAAGATCTGCTAGTGTCCCGGGGCAGTTCCTGGAGGAAACGAGAACAAACAAAAAGTCTGCAAAAAAATTAAAATGTTACGTGAATCATTTGTTTGTTGTTTGTTTTTCTCAAGTCAGTTGTCCCGAGTGTCCCGAGTATCCCGTCTGTCCCGTGTGCCCCGTGAGTTCTGTGTGTCCTGGGTGTTCCGTGTGTCCCAAGTGTTTAGTGTGTCCCGTGTATCCTGTGTGTCCTGTGTGTTTTGTATGTCCTGTGTGTCCTGTGTGTCCCGAGTGTCCCGAGTGTTCCGTGTGTCCCAAGTGTTTAGTGTGTCCCGTGTATCCTGTGTGTCCTGTGTGTCCCGTGTTTCCCGAGTGTTCCGTGTGTCACAAGTGTTTAGTGTGTCCCGTGTAGGCTATCCTGTGTGTCCTGTGTGTCCTGTGTATCCTGTGTTTCCTGTGTGTCATGTGTGTTTTGTGTGTCGGTTTTTTTTTTTATCTGTGTGTCTCGTGTGTCACGTGTGTCATGTGTGTCCCGTTTGACCCGAGTGTCCTGTGTTCTAAATGTGTTTCCCCGTGTTTTCCCCATGTCATCGAAGCCGAAAACGATAGTTTCAATACATCTTCGGACCGAAACCGAAAGATAAACCGAAATTGCCAAACAAAAGATTTTTAAAAGACTGCAAATTTGTGTCTAATATTAACTCGTTTATGGTTACTCTATATATGTAAACCGAAACTGCGCCGAAAGAGGCCATTTTTTTTCTACTTTCGACGCTGAAACCGAAACTGAATTTCGGCCGGCCTCTAGTAGTCACCGTACAGCTAAATTTTACTTACTTTTTCTCTCGCCCTGAGAATCAAATCTATATTTAGACATACATAGATAATGGATATAGAAAGAAACCGCATGACACATTAATAGTAATTCCACGGGGAAAAAAAATTCTAACTATAATTCTAGTAGCACTGGAGAATAAATGGGGAAAAAAAACTACAAGAAGCAATTACAAATCTGATCTCAGATTGGGCAATCTTCAGTAGGCGAGACTTATTCTTGCTATATAGTGTGTTTTCTTTTCTCATTATCGATTATGGAAAAAATAGGGAATACCCGTACCCTTGGAATTATAGACTTTTTTTTTTGGCCAACAGCCTTAACGGGAAAATCCGTTCGTATCTAGACACAACAGTTTCAGTTGCATAAAAAAAACACAATAGGACGAAGCGCATGTAAACTTGTTTACTAGAACTCCAACTGTTTACATAATAATAGCTTCGCAGAAGGTCCGTTTATTATATTGTCGAGTTCTAAATGTCATAAGTCATAAACATATCAACGAAATCACACACAGACATACACAAAACACGCACATTACTAATAAACTCGTAAATGCCGATTTCGGAAATATATTATTTTACTGCTGTAGAAATGATAGTTTAAAAGTAGAGTAAACATTGTTTTTTAGTCTTTGTTTTTTTTTCGGCTAGGCTGTGTCAGTGGCCACGACTTGCAAGATGATTGTGTGGCCATCACAAGGTCGAGACGAGTTGTGTGTTTTTTTTCTACGTTTACCAGAAACTAGTTTTAACGACATAGGGTGCACAACAGTAGTCACTGTTAGCTAACACTTGAACACATTATTTCTAAAGTTGTCAATGACAACAATTCTGGCACAAGTCTAAGACTTCAATCGACCAGGCACTAAGAACTAAGACAGATGATCTCTTAACTGGGAACTTGTGCATAGAGTGCCAAGACCAGATCTGCATACAGTTCATGCTGAGCTCTATCTTGTCTTATATATTTCAGACGCTCCTTCTATAACGAAGATTAATGCGTCCTACACTTATCCGTGGTCCGAGTCTAGTCTTGCATTTTGAACGGTGTTTTAAATGATGTTAAGTTACTGGTTTTCATGGTTTGTTCAGGCAACCCACTCCAGACTCGGGTGCCACTAGGGAAGAAAGAGTACTTGTGTGCATTTGATCTCGCATAAGGGATAAGGAAAGTGTTTTCGTCCTTATGTTTATTTGAGCATTGCAACACTATTCGAACCAAGAATGTACGCTAACCGAACGCTATATCACCGTGTTGCATTCCTCGTTAGGCCAACAGACCTCATACAAATATGTGTATGATACAAGCATACTGTTCTCTATCTATAGATCTATCTATCTATTTAGCTATCTATCTATCTGTCTATCTATCAATCTAACTAACTAACTATCTATCTATCTATCTGTCTATTTATGTATCTATCTGTCTGTCTATATATCTGTCTGTCTATCTTTATGTCTGTCTATCTTTGTCTTTCCTTTTAGTTTAAAATATTGATTGAATCCCACTCCTTGTAACAGCCCTCGAGTCCGCGGTCAATTAGACTAATCTCTCTCCCTCTCGATTACTTATTCCCCCTTGTAGGTCCATTACATCTTTACTTCCAAGATGTAAACGTCTCCAAAACAACCAATTGTGATTATTGAGAAAGGGAAATTCCCGAACCTCTCTTTGGCCCTAGTAGAGGCGGAAGTGGGCGGGGGGTGGCACAGACACGGAACATCATGGCAACGTGACGTCAGAAATTAGCCTATTTAAAAAAAAAGTTACTAAAGAAAAAGATAAAAGAGTAAGAGTGACCCCCCTTGATGAAGGAATTACCCGCTCTTGAACGTATGTTTTATTCATGCAAATTGAATATCGGCCGGGATAATGAGCTTAACTAAGTAACGCGTGGCCTGTTTTTCTTGTGTGTGTGTGTGTGTGTGTTTTTTTGTGTGTAAAAACATGAAGTGGGACAGAAAAAAAACACCAAAAACAGACAGATGGTAGTACTTTAGATATTCTTGTATTGAGTTTGAATATCAATGAGTATCTAAATAGGCCTAAATAGGGTAATTTATGTTCATAAGTTAAAAAAGTGACATGATATATTTAACCTCCTGTGATAATTTTTGTTAGTTTGTTTTCTAGTAGTAATTGTTTTTCGGTTACATTTTTTGTTGAATCATTGAAATGGGGGGGGGGGGAGGGTTTATGGTCGTTGTAAAGTATTGGCATTGTCCTGGCCACAGACACCTCTAGTTTGCCATGGCCACAGAAACAGTTGAACGCTGCTTCACCAGCCCTATTATCAATTTTATTCGAAGGGTACTTTACATTACCTTCCCTCCCTTTAGGTGCGTGGCGTCGTTTATGGACGGCCCCCCATGCTCTATACACACAGTCAGTAGAACACATACAGTTATAGTGTAACCATATGTCCGTGACATGAGAGAATCAGCGACGCCTGTTCACTCGTCCATTATCGCAACGTGTCTATGACATACGACACACATTTCCTTATCTAGCAGTCCTTCGCTCGCCTGTAGTCCTAGAGTCCTTGAATGCGGGGCGCGAAGATAAAAACTCGTGCAAAAGTTTAGAAACAGCAGGCTCTGGTTCCTTTCCAATTAAGTACACAACCTAGGTTCTCATCACGCTCAATGATAATGTACACATTCTAAACGGAAAGTACACATTTTGAATGGAAGGTAGACCTACACAAATTGAACGGAATGCACACATTTTGAACAAAGAATACACATTTTGAACGAAAAGTACACATTCTAAACGGAATGTTGGCCTATACATTTTGAACGGAATGTAGGCCTACACATTTTAAACGGAATGTACACATTTTAACGGAATGTACACAAATTGAAACGAATGAACACATTTTAATCGGAAATTACACATTTTGAACGAAATTTACACTGGTCTTTAATATATATATCTATGATATGTAGGCCTATAGTTTTAAAAAATATATGTGTATGCACGTAGTCTAGTCCAGGGCTTCGGCAACCTACGGAACGCGTGCCAGACTTGGCACACAGAGCAATTTTCAATGACGCGCGGAAGACCGCCACCAAAGGCATTTCGTGTCTTTTCTTCAAGAAATTTAGTGCTGGAGCAGGGCAATGTTTTAGGCTGTTGGCGCGCGCTAAATGAGAAAATCTTACTTTTAGCAAACTATTATATTAAAAGAATGCCGGCCCATGTTCTGGTTGGTCTATAATTTAAATATAATAGCGAGATGGCACGCATCAAAATGAAAATGGGGCTATCATTGTACTTATGAAAATTGTCGCTGCTCTTACTCCACATCGATCTGCTTACCTTAGTGAAGTTTCTATTATAAGATCACCCGTGGCGCCCCCCGCGTCTATGGAAGCTTGAGCTTAGTGGAAAAAGGTAGGAAAGGGTTAACAAAAAACTGAGTTTGCAATATATAAATATATATAAATGCTTAGATATGCACAAATGAGATACAACATAAAATTACTAGCTAAAATGTTTTGAAATGGACAAATGTGATTACAAGTAACGTATACAATGCCGTGTAACAGAACGGACTTCACATGCCTTAGACCTTTTTTAACTACGAGGACTAAGGGTTAATTCAAGAAACGAAGTCGGGGAGACAGTTGACTGTATTCACGGGTGTTTTCATCGTTAGTTTTGTCATGTTATAAGACATAGGGGGGGGGGGGGGGCGACAACCTAAAGTACGAGTGCCAGACGGCACGCAGAATGATTTACAATGGTACGAGAAGCCCCCCCCCCCTTTCCTAAACGGCAATTCAATTCCTTTCTACGAAAAATTAAGTGCTAGAGCAAAAATAAATATTATTAAATTTTTTGGCACGCTGGATGAATTACAAATCCTACTATGGCCTGCTATTATTGAAAGGTTGCCGACCCCTGAATATAAGAGTCACTGAAGAATAAGATAAATAGAGAGAAGGTGAGAGACATGGAGAAAGACATAGAGGGAGAAAGGAAGATTGGGAGAAAAAGATATTAAGAGAAAGAAGGTATTAAGAGAAAGAGACATTAAGAGATGCAGAGATTAAGAAAAACATAGATTAAGAGAAAAGAGATTAAGAGAAAAGAGATTAAGAGAAAGAGATATTAAGAGAAAAAGAGATTAAGAAAAAAAGAGATTAAGAGAAAAGAGATTAAGAGAAAGAGATATTAAGAGAAAAAAAGATTAAATAATAACATAAAACAATAGAAAAATTGAAAAACTTTATAAAGAGAGATTGATGGAGACAGAGATTGGGAGAAAGAGAGATTGAGGGAGACTGGGATTGGGAGAAAGAGAGATTGAGGGAGACTGGGATTGGGAGAAAGAGAGGTTTGAGGGAGAATGAGATTGGCAGAAAGAGAGATTGAGGGAAACTGAAATTAGGAGAAAGAGAGATTGGGGGAGACTGGGATTAGGAGAAAGAGAGATTGAGGGAGACTGAGATTAGGACAAAGAGAGATTGAGGGAGACTGAGCTAAGGAGAAAGAGAGATTGAGTGAGTCTGAGATTGGGAGAAAGAGAGATTTGGGGAGACTGAGATTGGGAGAAAGAGAGATAGATGGAGACTGAGATTGGGAGAACGAGAGATTGAGGGAGACTGAGATTGGGAGAAAGAGAGATTGAGGGAGACTGAAATTGGGAGAAAGAGAGATTGAGGGAGACTGAAATTGGGAGAAAGAGAGATTGAGGGAGACTGAGATTGGGAGAAAGAGAGATTGAGGGAGACTGAAATTGGGAGAAAGAGAGATTGAGGGAGACTGAGATTGGGAGAAAGAGAGATTGAGGGAGACTGAAATTGGGAGAAAGAGAGATTGAGGGAGACTGAGATTGGGAGAAAGAGAGATTGAGTGAGACTGAGATTGGGAGAAAGAGAGATTGAGGGAGACTGAAATTGGGAGAAAGAGAGATTGAGGGAGACTGAAATTGGGAGAAAGAGAGATTGAGGGAGACTGAAATTGGGAGAAATAGAGATTGAGGGAGACTGAGATTGGGAGAAAGAGAGATTGAGGGAGACTGAAATTGGGAGAAAGAGAGATTGAGGGAGACTGAGATTGGGAGAAAGAGAGATTGAGGGAGACTGAGATTGGGAGAAAGAGAGATTGGGGGATACTTAGATTGGGAGAAAGAGAGATTGAGGGAGACTGAGATTAGGAGAAAGAGAGATTGGGGGATACTTAGATTGGGAGAAAGAGAGATTGAGGGAGACTGAGATTAGGAGAAAGAGAGATTGGGGGATACTTAGATTGGGAGAAAGAGAGATTGAGGGAGACTGAGATTAGGAGAAAGAGAGATTGATGGCCTGAAAGAGTTAATGATGCTACGGAGGAACAAAAAGTCTACTGACAGCTTATCATATCCCCACTGATCTCACCCCAACTGCAACCTCCCGTCTACTGACAGCTTATCATATCCCCACTGATCTCACCCCAACTGCAACCTCCCGTCTACTGACAGCTTATCATATCCCCACTGATCTCACCCCAACTGCAACCTCCCGTCTACTGACAGCTTATCATATCCCCACTGATCTCACCCCAACTGCAACCTCCCGTCTACTGACAGCTTATCATATCCCCACTGATCTCACCCCAACTGCAACCTCCCGTCTACTGACAGCTTATCATATCCCCACTGATCTCACCCCAACTGCAACCTCCCGTCTACTGACAGCTTATCATATCCCCACTGATCTCACCCCAACTGCAACCTCCCGTCTACTGACAGCTTATCATATCCCCACTGATCTCACCCCAACTGCAACCTCCCGTCTACTGACAGCTTATCATATCCCCACTGATCTCACCCCAACTGCAACCTCCCGTCTACTGACAGCTTATCATATCCCCACTGATCTCACCCCAACTGTAACCTCCCGTCTACTGACAGCTTATCATATCCCCACTGATCTCACCCCAACTGCAACCTCCCGTCCCCTCTCCTCCTAAATCATCTCCAAACATTTATGATCAGTTCTTACCTAGTGGGGTTTTAGGGTTGAACTCCTGCCAACACTGACATTAATCAACAGTGAGAACAACCCTTGGTGCCACCCCAGCGACCCACCTGCGTCGGTTTCAGTTATTCATACAAGACGTCATCTCTTCGCTCGAGCAATAACTTCTCTGGGGAAAGGAATGATGCTATTTTAAGTCACCTTCGGGTTTTCCCGAAAAAAAAAACATTTATCTCTGCTCTCTCTCCCCCCTACCCCCTCGTCCCCAGTCTACACAGAAACAAGACAAACGAAGAATATACACTAAAAAGAAAAAGCCTGTTAATGTTTTCCTAATGTCTTCATTTGTGAAGTACCGTGCTACCTTAGAACTTGGATGTCGAAGTCAGATATAACTGAGGACTTTTGGACGAATTATGTGATGATGAACTATTTACGTGGAAATAGCTATTAGAATATTGAAATAGATATTTAAAAAAAATTGAAGTAAAGAAATCCTAATATATTCTATAGGACCGATGAAGCAGTGTTCATCCGTTTCCACGGTCTTGGCATAGTAGGGGATTGTGAGGCCAGGACAATAACCACAAATTTTACATTTCCCCCAACTAATGTTAGGTATTCATCAGAGCTTGGTAGACTCAGGGACACACTCCAGCACGTGAACAAACGCCTATCCTTCGCCAGGATTCGAACCGAAGACCTTCATTATACAAACCGAACGCACATCCGCTCGGCTACCATGCTCCTGTTAATATAATAATGTATGAGGCGTTGTTGAAATTTGGCAGCATTTTAAATTGGCTGAATACAAAATGTGTTTGTATAAGCCAATATGCGTATGTACTGTAGATGTCCTGGGTTCGAATCCTGGTGAACCCCTAGAATTTGTACCTGTTTGTTCCTGAGTCTACCCAGCTCTGACGGGTACCCGACTATAGTTAAGGTAAAGTTAAGGCGGCTGGGCATTGTGCTGCGTATGCAGTGGTCACAGAAACCGGTGAACGCTGCTTCGGTGTAACTTAACTTACTTACTTGCCCAAACACACACACTTAACGCCCCTATTTCTCGACGCCCCTATAGTTCTCGGGAAATATGTCGATCGTGCCCTTAGACGTCAGCAATGTTGTTGTTGTTTTTTTCGTCTAATTTCAAAATAGCGCATGCGGGTTATTTAATTTATGTAGGTAAGTCTGTGTGAGTGTGTGTGTGTGTGTATGTGTGTGTGGCTGGAAAGTATTTAGGTCTGCGTCTAAGCGTGTGTATGTGCATGTGTGCCATGAGAGGAGACAGTGACGCTAGTAGTATGACGCCATTCGATCGGCTGGAACTGCGTAATCTGCTAGTCAGCTGCATACCTTCACGGTTCATTGGAGTTCGATCGTCACCAATCTATATAAACATTGTGTTTTCCTCAACTGATCAGGTCGATACAAAACTAATAATAACATAGTTTACTTGCTTGTGATCATAACTCGTAAATCAAACGTTTTGTTTGTCTCGTTTTACGATTAAAAAAAACGTAAGCCATAATCAAGCGAGGCAGTTTATAATGTCCTAAATATATACTACGTGTAATGGTAGCATTGTGCCTTAAATATACCCCGTAATATGTACAAACTAAAAATGGTTTGTGCTTGCTATAACAGTTATATATAACCGTAATATAACAGTAAGCAGGGCTGGCCAACCCTTTTATAGTAGTGTGCCTAAGCAGGAGTTTTTTTTATTCATTGAGCGTGCCAAAGTATGATTTCTAATCCATTCAGCGTGCCAAAAGTCCAAATTTAAAGTCGTTTGCTCTCAATGTCTTGTAGAAGACACTTGAATTGTTGTTTTTTTTGGTGTTTTTTTTTGTGAGTCTTCCGCGTGCCGTTGCCATTTGCTCTGCGTGCCACGTATGACAGGAGTGGCGTAGGTTGCCAAAACATTTTAACGCAGTATAAAAAGTAAAGTAAAGCACCGGCTGTACCAGATAAATCCATACGGCAGGTCAAGCAGCGTTCACCAGTTTCTGTGGCTACGGCATACTAGAGGACTGTGTGGTCAGCACTTTACCCCAACTAATGTCAGGTACCCAAATTAGGGCTGAGTAGACTCAGGGACTCCCTCAAGTCCCCGGAAAAAACAAATCGTAGCCTTCGTCAGAATTCGAACCCAGAACCTTCGGTACGCCGGCCGAACGCGCTGCCGCTTGACCACAGTTAACACACTATATGTGTTCTAAATGTCTCCTGTGTATCATTGGTCACTGTGTGTGTCATCAACGAGGAAACTATTTAAGTTATTAGTCCATTAAGGATAGGTTTGTATATTATGTGGCTGTATGTGTGTTGTTGTTTTTATATGTGTAAGGGTGTCAACATGAGTGTGTGTATGTACATCTGTCCGTCCCGCCCGATCTCCCTTTCAAATTAACGACGTCTTTAAGTCCGCAGACGGCCGTACTTCGATTTCAACATATTGATCATGGCATACGGTCAAACGGGCAGTTCAAAGATGGAGGAGGCCCAATGGTAAAGTGTAGGGAGATATATGTCAGTGATCTTTTTTTTGTGAGGATAAAACCTCGTTTTGGCCTCGAGGCTTGATCACCCTTTGATCGAATCCGACCGACACTCTTTGGGAAGGGGGAGGCGGTGGATTAGCTTATAGACCACAAGAGAAGGGCCGGGAAAGAAATGAGAAAGTATTGAGGATTTTCATAGCTTATTTTATGTTGTTTTATTTTTATAGTGTTGTTCCTCTGTGTTAACAAAGTTTAGTTGTGTGGTCAATTGCAGGCCATGTTATCATGTTGAAGGCGACAGATAGATAGAGAGAGAGAGAGAGAGAGAGAGAGAGAGAGAGAGAAAGTTATATGAGAGAGAAAGCGCAAGAGGAAGTAAGTAATATATTGAGAATGGAAACAGAAAGAAAGAGCGACGGAGAAAGGTATAGACACAAGCACAAATAAATAATATTTTTTCCCCAAATGTCCATCTACTAGTCCACATTTTTCCCTATAAGTTATAAGACTGAAAAAAATAATTAAGTTCTATTCTCCCCTCTCCGATCACCCCTCCTATGCTGTTTAAGTTCAAGGAGTGAGTATTCTAGCGTGTGAAATAGAAAGTATGACGATTGGTGGGTTGGGGGGGGGGGGGGGGAGGCCGTTGGGGGGGGGGGGGAGGCCAGTCGCTCGTTATACCCTCCCCCCAACTATATCTAAACGGCCTTGACCTTTGCCATGCTTATTGTCCTCAATGAGAGCTGCCCAGGCATCTAGCAATTCTTCAACGACCACACTTTTTTTTTTCAAACTCGGGGGTGGAGAGGATGTGGATGAGGAAAGATACTAAACAATGCTGGGAGGGGGGAGTACAAGTAGGGATGGGAAGGGGCGTTGAAAGTAAGAAGGCGGAGAGTATAGAAGAGGGTTTCGGAAAGTCCGAAAGCACTCGTTAATCAAGCACAATGTGGGAGGGGGGAGTGAGCGTAGCGATGAAGAATGGGGAGGGGCTTGGAGGGCGGGAATTGGTGGTAGGAATGTAGAGAGTGGCCAAGGCTAAACTTAAATGTCCTCCCTCTAGATAAGTCTCACAAATACCATGAACAAAAAAAAAAAAAAAGAAACCATGATTATAACACAGGACTTGGCACAGCTGGACGTTAATGGTTGAGAAAACAAACTAAAACAAAACACAAAAAAAAAGCAACAAGTCCAAGGAACAAAACAGAACAACATAAACACTTGAAGAAAGGAACATCTGCTCCAAGTTATGTAACAAGTCGTAGAACAGGCCATCTTGATGACACGGTTCTATAAATAGCACTACCACGTGGGGAAAAGTGGGAAAATGTATCAAATTAATTTTGTTCTTATCCTACAACAAATTGTTCTTGCAACAAGTTATTGTTGCTACTAGAACTTATTGTTCTAGCCTCGACATTGTGTTCTTACTACAACTGTACGTTAGTTTTATCAAAGACTATACTAAAATGGACCGGGCTTATGATATTTTTAGGGCTTATATTATGTTCTTTTCTTTTCTCCGTGCACAACCAATAAGGGTGGCTTAAATTGCTTCTACGCTCCTACGATTGCATTCAAGGTTTTCGCTGTACACAACTTCCGATTTTAATCTTATTTTTCAAATCAAAGCGATTTACTAAACCGGAAGTCTAGAAGACGTAGTGCGCTCAGAAATTCCGTAATTAAAGTGTTTCAAATTATCAAATAGCAGAAATATCAAAGCAAGCGGTCCATTTTACTATAGTCATAGTCTTTGCTTTTATCCTTGTACAAGAAAAATCTGAAAATAATGGTATAAACTATAAATCATTGGTCTTAAGTACTCTTTCTTCCCGAGTGGCATTCGGGCATGGAATGGGTTGCCTTAACAAACCACTAAAACCAGTAACTTAACATTATTTAAAACATTAATAAAGATGCAAGACTAGACTCGGACCACGGATGAGCGTACGACGCAATACTCTTTTTTATAGAAGGAGCGTTTGTAATATATAAGATAAGAAAACTGTTATCGATTAGAGTCAAAAGGACGTTGTGTGTGTGTGTGTGGGGGGGGGGGGGGTTGGGGAGCCAAGTTAGTTCGCCTTAATGTTTTGTATAACTCCCTTAGCCCTTTTCTTATTTTCCTCTCAACCGCCACACATTACGTCACATACTCTTTCAAAACGTGTCGCGGACAAATGGCGAACAGGTTGAGAAGGTTGTGGGTGTAGGGGAGATGGGGAGTTGGGGTGGTCAAGGACGTCATTTTATCACAGTCACGTTGCGTCGGGTGGCTATTTCTGTCGTTCTGTTCTTGTCTGCAGGCGGCGAGTGACCTCGCCTTTGCACTTTATGGCTTTTCTTGTTTTCACTGCATCATAGCAGTTTATTGTTTAAATAGCATAGCAGTTAATTGTTTAAATAGCATAGCAGTTAATTGTTGAAAAGCTTTTTTTTTCAATTACTAATTAAATCATGTCCCCCACCTCCCTTTTGGCTAGGTAGCCGAGCAGCAGCGCGTTCGACTGGCAATTCGAAGGTCCTGGGTTCGAATTCTGGTGGACGCTAGGAGTTTTTTTTTCCCAGGACTTGAATCTCAATCATACCTTGCCTGCATCAGTTGCATGGCCCGCTGTCGCTACTAGGATAACTTGGTACAGAAGAGCAATCTCGCCGGGGGGTGGGGGGGGGGGGGCGTAGCGCTTTGACTCTTAGTGTGTCAGTGCATCGTCCTTGAGTCCTTTTAGGACTAATAAACGGGTTGGAAGAAGGCCGGGGAGGCGGTGTAAAAAATAAATAAATTTTGTTTGGTCTTGTGTGGACTATGTTTTTTGTGTCAAGGTTGGCGTAACACCACCAAGGTCAAATGTGTGAAACGTTTTAACCTATGCAATAGTTCTAATAAAGGGCCCACGTTTTTGGCTGTTCGTGTGTGTCAACTGGGCCTCTGAGTCAACGGTCCACAACCACGTGCTTCCGTAATCATCCAGTCACGTGTTTTATGGTTCTGTGGGAAGTCCACTTGTTGTGCTCCGTTACTAAGGGCCAGGGCCGTCGTGCGGTCACTTGTCGCCCAGGAACGTCCAGTGAAAGGCTACGGTACGTCCACACGCACACCCTCTCTGTCATCACCCCCAACCATTATCATGCGCCCAAAGGGACAGACTAGTTTAGCTAAATAAATTGGGCTCCCCATTACATCGTTGACTTTTTGGTGGGAGGCGTTTAACCACCCAAGGCCCCGGGGGGGGGGGGGGGGCTCTCTCTTTACCGCCACCTTTTGATCCTAAGTCCCCCACGAGATTTTGTTTTTCATCAAACGTGAATAAAGTAAAGCCCATTGAGTGAAAACGTATTTCAAGAATACAACGGGAGGGGGGGGGGGGGGTCGCGTTTTGTTTTGTGTGTGGTTGAGAGGGGCTGGCTGGGGGGGGGGGGGGGAGGCTGATATGCAGAGTTAAATCTACGGGTTACGTAAGCCACACTAAACTGTGACGTCACAAAACATGGGCAGACAAAGCAGTTGCCAAGGACGCTTGCTTCTTGTTTTTTCTTTTCAATTTAGAAATATATAATAAACAAATTCTATTAAAGCTTTTAAACTCCTAGCTGGGTGCCTTTAATTTACACACACACACAAAAGACTTCTCTATATATAATCTTTAAACAAAAAATTGTTGTTTTCAATTAAATTCATAAATACATTGTTTTTCTGTAAATGTTTTCTTAGGTCTTCCATGAACATGCACTGTGGGGAGTGGGGCGTTAATGCGTTCACTTGAGTTTACGGACGCCATGTGTAGGCGGCCATTTTGAAAAAAAAAATCTACGCAGCTTTGAAGCTTTCTGAATGCTGGAAACATGCAGGCGTTAATGAAAGCTTATGGTGTGTTATGTGGGGACAGGGCGTTATTAGAATGACACAGAATCGACTTGCTCAACGTCTTGAGTTCAATTCATTATATAATTTATAATTTAAACAAAAAACGCCAGGATTGGTTATCTTATAGTATATATTACAGACGATCCTTCTATAAAGAAGATTATTGCGTCCTACGCTCATCCGTGGTCCGAGTCTAGTCTTGCAGTTTTATTAATGTTTAAAATAATGTTAAGTTACTGGTTTTCCTGTTTTGTTCAGGCAACCCATTCCATGCCCGAATGCCACACGGGAAGAAAGAGTACTTATATGCCTTTCCCACGTCTGAAAGCTGGAAGACGAGGATGGGGGAATGCGAAGGGATTTCTCAGCCTATTATAACATATCCAGCTATTAGTTCACTAAAAACAGCTGGGTGTTGTTCTTAAAACACAATATTACTGAGCGCCGTGAAAAAAAAAATGTGAACGCTATATAACATGCAGCATATAAAATAGCTTGCACGTGTAGATTGATAGTACGGTCTGCGAAGGTCACTGTGTTGTACTCTTGTACAATATACCACCAGTAACCACTATAGAGTCTATATTTAGCTAAAGTACGTTTGTTACATAAGAAAGTACTTTTAATTTAATACCCTTCTTAAATAGCAGGGGTAGACAATTTTGCTGTTGTCTCACGCACTGACACTCATAACAGACCCAGACACATGGGGAGTGGTGATACTGCGCCGGCCATTCATCTCGCTGTTTGTGTTTAGGTGTGTGTGTGTGTGAATGTGTGTCTGTGTGACCTTGTCGTTACGTAATCACGTGGACGGAGGACACGCATTCAGGCGACAGGTCGGAAGGTCATAGACTACAAGCATGTTGGTGTTGCCATGCACAGGGCAATAAGTTGTGCATGGCACATTGCATTTATTTAAAAGACAAAACACAAAGCAATATATATTATTATATATTCAAGTGTATCGGTACTCTGGAACAGGGGTCGGCAACATAAGCGGCGTGTACCAGGCTTGGCACGCGGAGTAATTTTCATTGATGGCGCGCGGAAGATCTACCAAATGAGGCAATTCAAGTCTCGTCTACAACAAAAGAGCAGGATGATTTTTAATAACCATGGCGCGCTGAATGAATTAGAAATCCTAATTTGGAAGACTGTTATCGAAAGGATGATTAGAAACAGTTTTTTTTAAATACAAGGTGTTCTCTCAGTTTATATATTAATTAATGTTAACGTTAACTGTCATCAGCGTTCACCTATGTCCACTGCATGAAAACTTTTTGAAAATGGAGGTCAGTGCATTTAACATCAAGACATTTGCAGCACATTCCATGGGTAACGCTAATGTATTCTAAAATATAAAAAAAGCCATACCAACAATATAGTCAAGGGGGATGTCGGGAGGGGGGGGGGAATCTAACATCTGAAAATTCTGGATGCCACGTGTTTACAATTTTGAATCCCACGGGTTGGCGAGCTTATGGAATTTTTGGCCTTGACCGTCCAAGCACTTGGCGCCCCCCCCCCCCCCCGTCCGTCCGTCCCGCCCCACTGACCTCATGGCTATTCAATCTTTATTGGATTCTTTTCTCCTTTAACCATTCCGGCTCTCAGCTGTCCGTTGCGAGCTAATAAGATATAGTTAGTTGTCAGCAATGAATAGAGAAATAATAATAAAGGCCGAGGGGGGGAAGGGGACGACTTTTTACCTTTGACCTCCAGCCCCAACATTTTTTGTTTTGTTTACCGCAAACTTTCAAGTACTGGGGCTCCTTTTAAAACTGACCAAGCGTGGTGAGGACTTGCTTGCGTCAAGTGTACGGCCTTCACCCCCCCCCTTTTTTTTCAACAGGGCGTGTCGGCCAAAAGGTCATGTTGCCCCCCCCCCCCCCCCACCCGCGGTCTAAAACACTTCCTCCTCCCTCCCCCTGTGCACCGACAAGATCTTCCTCTGACCACGTCAACACATAGAGGAGTGGGGGTATATAGGGGGGGGGGGGCGAATGTTTGTGGCTAAATGTGGCTCGGGGGGGGGGGGGGTAGGAAAGGTTATTCGAATGTCAGATCTGCTGTCCAGTCCTTTTTTTTTATATTTTTTTTTTTTTATATTTTAGATGTTTATTTAGGATTAGGGCGGTCAATATTATTTAGTGGTCCGGGCATGGTATGGTTAAATAAGCCCTTTTCTTTTTCTTTTTTCTTCGCCATTAGTGGCGAACTCCTAGTGGCGCTTAGGGCCACTCACTTTTCGTATTCTTGCCTTGATCTCTGTTCCTGGTCCGCCTACATTATCAACTATACTGCCAGACACGTGAAGTTGTCTACTTCTTTCAGCTCTATTGCTCTTACTTCTATAAGTACAATCCTAAACGTTGTGCAAAGGAATCTAGTATTATAGTATTTTCTTGGTTGGTTCATTTGGTTGGTGCGCTGAGCTAATAGGATTATGTCGTCTTCAAACTGTTGAAACAAGATCCATTGAATTTCTTTTTTTTTCTCTTTTTTCAGTAGTATTCCTCAAATCCGAGTCATTTCTAGCAGAAGGAATGGAAGCAGACAATCCCGCCTTACTCCTGACTATCTTTAATGCCTCTCTTAATTTTCCATCAGTATTTCTTTCGTTGTTGTGTTTGTTTGTTTGTTTGTTTGTTTGTGTGGCTATTTCGGTAGTTTAGTGTCTTTATATCTGTGGTTCTATGTTTGTTGTTGGTCTTTTTGGTGTGTAGTAAGTAAAGTTCACTTCGGACCAGCTTGATCATAGCACAACGGCTCAGCCGCTTTTACTTTAGGCCTACCCGCCAACTAATGTCAGGTAGCCATCATGGCTGGTTAGACTCGGGGACACCCTCTTTGGTGTGTATAATTCAAATGTATTGAGAAAAAATTATTTCAAACACCAGCAAGCGGGCTGGTGCCTTAATCGAAAATAAGTTTGCAGGCCTGAGTCATGAAATTAACCCTTCCGCCCGGCGCCCCCCCTCCTTTTTCAACCCCATTAACGCTAGATCTAGATAAATTTTGCCCCTGCTGTCGCGCAAATAATTGACCTAACTGCTCTTAACCAAAAATCATCATTAGCGGTAACTAATAATATTGTTAGTGAGCGAGATAGAGCGTCAAAATTGCCCCCTCCCGTTTTTTGCCCCCAAAACCTACATTTTATTGGCAACATTCGATTTAGTTTCCACTCGATTGTTCAACCCCATGACGAGAAACAGAACAGCTGTAAACAATTCAACAGATGTGCTTCGGGTTTTCCCGCTCATTTACATAGTTCTTGTTAGTCTTTATATAATGGTATAATAAAGATGTAAATTCAATAAAATGAGGTAGAATATACTTTCTAGAACTTCTGCTTCGACTTCCGCATTTCTTTCTAGGATTCAATGTCTTTAACGCATTCCTGTGGCATTTCTTTCTAGAATTCAATGTCTTTAACGCATTCATGTGGCATTTCTTTCTAGAATTCAATGTCTTTAACGCATTCCTGTGGCATTTCTTTCTAGAATTCAATGTCTTTAACGCATTCCTGTGGCATTTCTTTCTAGAATTCAATGTCTTTAACGCATTCCTGTGGCATTTCTTTCTAGAATTCAATGTCTTTAACGCATTCCTGTGGCATTTCTTTCTAGAATTCAATGTCTTTAACGCATTCCTGTGGCATTTCTTTCTAGAATTCAATGTCTTTAACGCATTACTGTGGCATTTCTTTCTAGAATTCAATGTCTTTAGCGCATTCCTGTGGCATTTCTTTCTAGAATTCAATGTCTTTAACGCATTCCTGTGGCATTTCTTTCTAGAATTCAATGTCTTTAACGCATTCCTGTGGCATTTCTTTCTAGAATTCAATGTCTTTAACGCATTACTGTGGCATTTCTTTCTAGATTTCAATGTCTTTAACGCATTCCTGTGGCATTTCTTTCTAGAATCCAATGTCTTTAACGCATTACTGTGGCATTTCTTTCTAGATTTCAATGTCTTTAACGCATTACTGTGGCATTTCTTTCTAGATTTCAATGTCTTTAACGCATTCCTGTGGCATTTCTTTCTAGAATTCAATGTCTTTAACGCATTCATGTGGCATTTCTTTCTAGAATTCAATGTCTTTAACGCATTCCTGTGGAATTTCTTTTTAGTTCCATTCTAGCTAATGCCTTCCCCCCCCCCCAAAACTATTGTTTATAGTGCCATGCTATTCCAGGTGCAATTGTGTGTTATTGTTTCATTTAATTATTATATTTCTGTGGTGACTACGTGAAAGTTGTCATTTAAAGTGCAGGTATAAACCTTAATGAGGTAACACTCTAGTCCCAATGACACAAGTAAACCGCTTTTAAATACCAGTGTTTAAATAAAATCTACTTATTAAAAACATTAATGGCCATCAAGCTAATTTTCTATTGCCATCCATCACATATACATATATGCGTGTGTGTGTATATATATATGCAAGTGTTCAAAAGAATATAGGCCTACGTATAAATTTTAACAGCAGAGAGAATACTATTGAAAGACTACATGTTAAAGCAATATTAATACATAATGATTAAAGCGAATGTACGTATGTGTATTTGTGTGTATGTGTGTGTGTGTAATTGCCCGGGTGTGGAAAATGTACAACGTGCTTACCATTATATGTATTTATTTGACTGCCTTTACTGTACCTAGGTATTATGTGGCAAAATCAATAGTGCCCATTGTTTGCTCATTGTGCAAGCCTTGCCTCCCACGCAGCAGCTGATATAACAACACATTTTACCAATCCAATGGGGCCGAACGGCTGGCGTACAGAAGGTCCTGGGTTTGAAGTTTGAATCCTCGTGAAGGCTAGGATATTTTTTTTTCCTGAACTCGCGGGTGTCCCTGAGTCTACCCAGCTCTGATGGGTACCTGAAATTAGTATAGGGTAAATGCGGCTGGGCATTGTGCTGGCCACACATCCACTAGTATGCCGTTGCCACTGAAACTGGCCAACGCTGCTTCACCGGCTTCCCTATGATCAATTTGGTCCGACGGGATACTTTATTTACTTACTATACAATACAGTATGTTATACTTGCTCACTTCTGACGTATAGCTATTAGCGGTTCTAGAATATTCTATAATGGTCTATATTGTTTTGTGCTATTCCAAAATGCTCTATAGAGATTTTAGCTGTTCTATAATACTCTTTAATGTTCCTTACTGTTCACTGTTGGCATTGACTTGGCCACAGTCAAGAGAAGATAGTGGGTATGGTATAGCAACAGAACAAGAGCCAACGGCCTTGCCAAAACTATCCCGCAGTGCACCACCCGAATGAGGGAGGAGGGAAATAGAGGAGGACAACACATAGAGTGGGAGTAGAACATCAAGGAGTGGATGGGAGTAAAGCTGTGTGACGCAATGATAAGGGCTGAGAAACGGGAGGAATGGAAGTGGCTGGTGTCATCTGTGGCGCCACAACGGTCCAACAGACTACGGGATATCTAGGATATAGGTAGGATTGTTCAAAAGTTGTTCTGTGCTTTTCTCAACTGTCCTTAAATGTTCTTAGACTTTGACACCTTGTGGTTCCCCTCCCCCTGGTCACACATCGCCAACGCCCCTCGTGTTCTCCCTTGTATTAATTTACATGTCTAGCACCGGGGCAGCGGCTAGGACTGTGGGGGAAGGGGGGAGGGCGTAAAGGAAGGAAATGGAGAGCAGGGGAGGTGTACAAAAAAACCCCCAGTAATTTGCTATTCGTGAGGGAATCCCGTCTGGGTTAAGATGACCCAGCCAAAAAAAATAGAAGCACCCTCCTCTTTTCTTTTTCGGAAAGACTCTTTTCTCCCCCCCCCTTTGTTCCTTCTCCCCTGTCTCCTCCCTCCCCTTCCCTCAACTTGGTCAAACGAAAGAAGCCGTGTCGGGGCTCCACATTGCAAGGCTTTACTGGGCAGTTGAAAAAATGGCGGGAGATTTTGTTATTTTCCGAAAAGAACAGAAAGGCGTATGGGGAAAAAAAAGGGGGGGGGTGGAGTAGGGGAAAACCATCACAGCGGTTTACTAAGAGTGGGGAGGGGGGAACAGTAAACATGTGTGTGGAGGAGGGGTGGGGTGCACGAAGTACCCCCTCCCCCCCCCCCAGACTTTGCATGTTCCGAAAAAAAAAGGATCTGACCTGGTCATCTTTTAAGGCCTACTTCCTATAGCGAGCCAATAGAGATCTAGGTCACTTGTTAGAAGAAGAAGAAAAAGAAAGAAAAGACAACATTGAATTTGAATTATCTCCCCTCGCAGCACTCCCCTCTCCCCTCACCCCTCCCCCCCCCCCCCCGGCCCGCCCCATTCAGCGTGTTGCATACCAATTTTAAGACTTCTAATAAGAAAAACTGAAAGAAAGAGGGGGAAAAGAGATGCAGGACAAAAGTTGGATGACATAAGAGAGAGAGAGAGAGAGGGAGGGAGATAGATAGATATTATTTTATACATTACAGACGCCCCTTCTATAAAGAAGATTATTGCGTCCTACGCAAGATGAGGTATAAAACAGGAAGCTTTATTGTAAGGTCAGTCTGACCAGTCATCCCCCCCCCCCATGTTCAATAAACGTGTTACGACTGTTTATATTTCTTTTCTCCTCTTTGCCCCCCCCCCCCCCCCCCGAGAGGGGGAGGGGGTGGGGCGGGATATTTGGCATAGTTTCTTTCCGTCCACCGCATTTGTCACGATCGGGACGTGGAAAAGTGTGTGTGTGTGTGTGTGGTGTGTGGTTATGGTTGTAGCTAACACAGACACACACCTACATGCTAACCCACTGACCCCTCAGTAGGGGAAGTAGGCTTTACTCGTGGGTGGGCAGGGGTGTCAGTAGAAAGGGGAAAAAAGGGGGCGGGGGGAGTTCGGGGAGCCCTTGCCCCGCTAAGTAAAACTTTTAAGATAGACTTGACCCCACCCCCAACTCCCCCCCCCCCCCTTCCCACTTTCCAAGTAAGAAATTCCTGGCGACGCCTATGGGTGGGCGGCAGTGGTAAGGTTTTATGGACATGGTTTTGCATGTTAAGAATTAGCAATTTATTTAAAAGTAGACACGTTGGAATGCAGGTGTAGTCATTCTTTATAGAAGTGCCCGATGAATTGCGCAATGACACAATAATAATTATGTAATAAGATTATTTTGTTATATGTCACAAATAAATATGAATGTATTTGATGCATTAGCAAGTAGGCCTAGCAAAAGTTCTGATAAATTAATATTTAGATTTCAAAAAGTAGGTATTTCGTTTTGCTTTGTAGGCGTAGTTACTAGCTGGTTGTTGTAGCTGGTTGTTGTAGCTGGTTGTTTAGTTTTTTTGCATTTGTTTTTTTTTTGTCGTTGGATTTTGTGATAATGGATTTACGATGCGAACCAATAATATTGCTTTATTGATCCAGAATGGACATTTGGCTTGATAGGTCTATGAATTATATGAAGATTCTACAATAGTGGATGAGATAAAGAAGGGCAGACCACTCTGGACATGCCACCTGAAACGAATGCCAAAAAACAGCAGTGCGGTAAAAGTAGCATACACACTGTCACATAGTTGCACTAACAGAAATTACCCGAGCTCTGTGTGTTTCTAACCTAATTAGATTAACTCCTTTCCATTGTTGATGAAACATTTACTTTTTGCACTAGTGTGATAACATTGCGGGAGGGACGTCCACAAATTGTTGTCCACTGAGTTAGTCGTAGTTCCCCGCCTGTCCCAACCTACCCCCATTTACGATTTCCTCACATTTTCGCTTGGATAAACATACACCTCAAGTGTGTAGATACTTTAGTCCAATGGCTAGGGTTTAAGGGCACAATGGAGTCTGCGTTGTACAGCGTAGATAGAATTTAATCAATGTAATTGTAATTAGATCTATGATTTGTATTTTCAAGCTAACCGACATGGTTATCTGCGTCTGTTTTCCTAACCACCCAGTACTCCTAGGGAATGTAGAAAGATATCTTATATATAGCAATGCTGTCCCCTCAGAATTCAGTTTGAGTTTCTAGTTTAGAGAGTGAGGTTACAGTTGAGAGTTTATCTCCGTAGTAGGAACATTACTTGTACATAGTGTTTATCAGAATTAGTTTGGACTTGTATTTTTCTTATGTGTCTTCGTCTTGTATTCAAGTGTTATACTAAATAAAATCACAATTATCGTGCAACTGGTGTTGATTTCAATTGAAATTCAAAGTGTTACATGGAATTAACCTTAAAATAAAACTATAATTACTGAAGTAATCAAGTCAATATAAAAACAGACAACTCTTGGAATATTGAGCCTACACCTAGACAAAAGCCAAATACATATTATTGCACGAGTTCGTAACATATTTATTGGGGATCTCGCCGCAGGATATTCCAGTTTTGTCTGAAAATAATTTTGCTTCAAGACTCTGCTTATTCAATGTTTGCTAATAATTATTGTCAACTTTGAACTGTGTTTTACACTGGACTATATTTGATCTGTGGTGTTTTATTTTAAAGAACTTTGTTATTTTTACAACGACTCAAGTAAGTTGGACATTTACTTTAACAAACTTTTAACATAAAAAAATGGAATCTATTGCAAGCATTACCATCAGTGAGCTAGACAAAATGTCACTCACACAACTTAAAGGACTTGCTCAATCACTGAGCATTGAAATATCAGAAACAACACCAACAAGATTTAAATTAGTGGATGAAATAAAAGAGTGCCTGATAGCACATGGTAAACTAACCAACGATACTGTTAGAAATGAACGTGATGAAGAAGATACAGTTAGTCATCATGAAAGAACTCTAAATGGAAATCGAACCGAACCCGATCCGAACACACCGTACCCGAACTTTAGAGTGACGGACTCCGAACCGAACCGAACGAACCTATATCATGAAAGATCACCTGATCGTAATGAAGAATGCCCTGTAATGAATGAACAATTGAAGTTTCAACTTGAAATGCTGAAAATTGAAAGTCAGGAGCGTATTCAGATACAACAAATACAACTGGCTAAAATTGAAGCTGAAAGTAGGGAACGCATTGAAATGGCACGCCTGCAAGGTGCAAGTTTTAGCAGAGAAGGTGTTAACGTTGATCTTATCAAATTCAAGAAACATATTCCAGAATTCAAAGAAACACACGTTGATGAATTTTTCTTGCTGTTCGAAAAGGCATCTGAAGATTACAGTTTTCCAACAGAGAAGAAAGCCTTACTGCTCCGTTCAGCCCTAAATAAAGGTCGAGCCATGGATGTCATTCTAACCCTGAAGGCTGAAGAAGACAATAACTACGATGTCATCAAAGATAAAGTACTTAGAGCATACGAGATGGTGCCAGAAAAGTACCGGAAGCTGTTCCGAGAAGCTAGAAAAGACCACGATCAATCACACGTAGACTTCCTGCGTGTGAAAGAAAAACAACTTGATCGTTGGCTTAGGTCAAGGAACGTTTCAAATGACTTTGAGAAATTAAAAAACATTGTCTTGTTAGAAGAATTTTTAAATTGTGTTCGAGTGGATGTAAGAACCCATATAGCTGACAGAGGCATTGAACCGGTGCAAGCAGCAGCCCGATTAGCCGATGACTATGTTTTGATACATCCAACAGTCAAAACTTATCAAAATGACAAATTCAAGAATCCAGTAAATCAGAACGCGAATGAGTCTTTTAAACAGAAACCCAGTAACACTTTTCACACCAGTATGAGCAACACCAAGAGATACAATGAAGCACAAAATACAAAGCCCTATTGCCAACACTGCAAGAAAGAAGGGCATACCAAACAAAATTGTTGGGCCTTAAACAGAAAGGTCAACAAACCTAAGCTAGAATTGGCTGGTTGCTATGTCTCCAGATCAATGATAAGCAAGATAAACACTGCTACGTATGATATGAAAAACTCTGAACTAGAAAAACTCAACTCTACTTGCCAGACGACAGCTAGCGCCGAGGAACATTTTGAGAACATAACTCATTCTCAGAAAAGTGCCAGTCGACAGAGTACTCCGACAGAGAGCACAGATCAAGACGCTTCAAGTCACCGTTTGTCCGAGAGAAAGGCCATCTCTAAGAGACAAAAGACGGTTGTCATTGAAAACAGTCTGCTGAACTCTAACCAGAGTTTACAAACAACTCCCGTTTGCAGCCTAGCTTCAAGTTCGTCAAAATTTGGCAGTAATTTAGAACAGGTCAACAATAAAGATCATGAGAAAGCAAACCTCAAGGACTTTATGCCTTTCATTTCAGAAGGGTATGTGTCGTTACCAAACGATGCGCTCAGCAGAAAACATATCAAAATCCTTAGAGACACAGGTGCTTCCTTAACTGTGATCCTAGAAGGAACCATACCGTTGTCTGAAAAGACATACACTGGACAGAATGTTCTGCTGAGAGGTGTAGAAATGGGAAAAATGGAAGTCCCTCTACATCGGATACAACTTGAATCAGAGTTGATATCTGGACCTGTTACTGTAGGTGTACAACCTGCTTTGCCTTTCGAGGGAATATCTCTACTAATAGGCAATGATTTAGCTGGGGGAAGAGTAAAACCTGAACCCATCATGACTCGTGACCCCGACCTGAATGATAAGCCAACAGAAGATGCTTACCTATATCCTGTATGTGCTATCACCAGGGGCATGAGCCGAAACAACGTTGAGTCCAACGAGACCATCGCAAAATCCTCACGAGAACTACCCGAAGTAGACTTAAGTGCAACATTTTTTGCCCGTCTCTTCGAAGGTCCATCGTTAGAGACCAACGAAAATAGTCTGTCCCCGAGACAGCTATTGATCCAAGAGCAACAGAACGACGTAGAACTCGCAAAGCTCATGGAAGAAGCAGTTACTGCTTCTGAATCAGAAAACATAGCTGAATGCTATTACCTTAAGGATGATCTCTTAATGAGAAAGTGGAAACCACGAGAAGCAACAAGTGACAGCAACTGGGAAAACGCCCACCAGATTATGGTACCAGCTAGATATCGCAACGATATTCTACACATCGCCCATGATCTACCATTTGCCGGTCATATGGGAGTCAACAAGACCTATCATCGGGTCCTCCCCTACTTTTATTGGCCAGGCCTACGCAGAGACGTCGCATCATATTGCAAGTCTTGTCACACCTGTCAAATGGTTGGCAAACCGAACCAAACCATACCTGTTGCCCCACTACAACCAATCCCAGCGTTTTCTGAACCGTTCAGTAAAATACTGATCGATTGTGTGGGACCCCTACCTAAAACCAAGGCGGGTCACCAATTCCTGTTCACTATAATGTGTTCATCAACCAGATTCCCTGAAGCCATTCCGCTGCGTAGCATAACAGCTGACAAAATAGCGGACGCCTTAACCGGTTTCTTTACTCGGTATGGCCTCCCACGGACTGTTCAATCGGACCAAGGGACAAACTTCACGTCGAAACTGTTTGGTCAAGTCCTCAAGCGTCTAGGTATCCAGCACAATGTGTCTAGTGCATACCATCCAGAGAGCCAAGGAGCCCTTGAAAGGTTCCATCAAACACTCAAGTCCATGTTAAAGACTTACTGTTTCGAACATTCGAAAGACTGGGACAGAGGAGTACCCCTCGTACTCTTTGCTGCTCGCGAGGCTGTACAAGAATCCCTCGGATTTAGTCCTTTCGAACTAATATTTGGCCACACTGTCAGAGGACCTCTGAAATTGCTCCAAGAAACTTGGACAACGTCAACAGAGACTACGGGACTGTTATCTTATGTTGACAAATTTAAAAACCATTTATTTGATGCTTTTAATTGTGTTAAATCTAATTTGTCACAGGCTCAAGGCACAATGAAGACCTGGTATGACAAGAAAGCGAGAATAAGGAGTTTTGACCCCGGAGACAAGGTTTTAGTTTTCCTTCCTATCCCTGGTCAACCACTGAGTGCAAAATTCTCAGGACCATACGAGGTTGAGAAAAAAATCAGTAATGTAAATTACCTGATAAAAACCCCTAACCGCAGAAGAGAAAAGAGGTTATGTCACATTACCTTACTTCCATAGGGAAAAGGGTACACCTCAGGAAAATCCTCCTATTGTTCCCATGACCCCTATTATTCAGATACCTTCTGATCTCCATAAAATTGAACATAAATTTGCAGAATGCAAATTGCAAAACTCCACTACCTTGAACAATTTTGATGCTAAGATTAATCATTTATCTTTGACTGAGAAATGTTCAATAAAAAATTTGATTTTAGATTTTCCACAGCTATTTAGTGATGTTCCTAGAAGGACTCACCTCATTGAGCATGACATGGTTATTGTTGAAGACTGCAAGCCGCTTAAACAACACCCTTATAGGGCTAACCCTATTCAACTTCAACACATAAGGCAGGAAGTTGAATACATGCTGAAGCATGACATCATAGAGCCCAGTGCTAGTGACTGGAGTTCACCATGTGTGTTAGTCCCAAAAGCTGATAACTCCCTCCGCTTTTGCACTGATTACCGGAAGGTAAATGCGGTCACTAAAACTGATTCTTACCCAATACCCAGAATAGATGACCTCATTGACAAGATTGGTGATGCAAAATTTGTAACCAAAATTGACCTCTTGTCTGCATATTTTCAAATTCCATTATCTCCTAGGGCCCAAGAAATTTCTTCTTTTGCAACCCCTGACGGTTTGTTTAAATACAAAGTGATGCCCTTTGGTTTGAAAAATGCACCAGCAACCTTCCAAAGATTAATCAACTCAATTGTACAAGAAATTTTTCAATGCAATGCATATCTAGATGATATTGTTATATACAGCAATGATTTTTCAACCCATGTAATACAATTGAGACATTTGTTCAGCAAGTTAGACAATGCTAACTTGACAGTAAACTTAGCTAAAAGTCAATTTGGGCACGCCACAATTGAATATCTAGGTCATATTGTTGGCGGTGGAAAGATTAAACCAGTTGATGCCAAAATAACTGCCATTCAGAATGTCCCTATCCCTCAAACAAGAAAACAGGTTAGAAGTTTCCTTGGGATGGCAGGGTATTATCGTAAATTCTGTGCAAACTTTTCTACCATAGCATGTCCACTCACAGACCTTCTAAAGAAGAACTCTAAGTTCAAATGGTCTGACGAATGTAATGAAGCCTTTGAACAACTTAAACTTATATTGTCCCATGCTCCTGTGTTAGTAACACCTAAGTTTGAAAGACCCTTTAAGATAGCAGTAGATGCATGTGACACTGGAATGGGAGCTGTCCTATTTCAGGAAGATGATGACAAGATAGAACACCCCATATGTTATCATTCTCAGAAGTTTAATCCCCATGAGAAAAATTACAGCACTATTGAAAAAGAACTGCTAGGTATTATACTTGCTCTGAAGCATTTTGATTTTTATTTGAATGGTTCTCCATATCCCATAGAGATTTTTACTGATCATAACCCACTAACCTTTTTGACTAGGGTTACTCAGAACCAAAGACTTCTCAGATGGAGCTTGTTTCTGCAGTCATATGATCTAATCATAAAGCACATTAAAGGCAAAGATAATGTAATTGCCGATGCTTTATCTAGAACTTGATTTATAGTTGTTAACTTTTACCAGAACCCCTATAAATTGGTTTATTCAGATGTGTATTCTATAAAATGAATCATTACTGATTTAGTCAAACATTGTCAATGTTTTTTTTATATATTGTTAAGATACGTTTTTAACTTTTTCTTAAAAGTTTTGCTAAAAATACATATAGTTCACATTTATTGGTAACCCAGAAAAATGTATTACTTTGATCTTACCTTTAAAGTTTTTTCTGCATGACTACATTGTTATGTCATTGATGTTCCAGTACTACAAGTACTGTTAAACCAACTATGAGATTTGTCTTTCTTATAATTACTTTGCATGTGTATTATGCAAACTCATACGCTTGTAATGAGGAACAATTAGTTTCCACCTATCTTGTATTTTTGCACGAAAATGTAACCATACTTGAAAGCCCATTACTCTTTTACGAGTGAGGCTACAGAATATTAGTGTTTTTGTAAGAGACTTTTAAAACTCATCATGCTTAAAACTATTTTTTGAAATTGGGATTTTGTCCCCTATTCATTATTTGAATTTCATGATTGTAAAGTTTTTTAATTGTACACAAGTTTGACCAAAGCAAATTTCCCATTTTGGATTATGGTTAATTTCCTTTTTCCTTTAGGATGGGAGGTGTCACATAGTTGCACTAACAGAAATTACCCGAGCTCTGTGTGTTTCTAACCTAATTAGATTAACTCCTTTCCATTGTTGATGAAACATTTACTTTTTGCACTAGTGTGATAACATTGCGGGAGGGACGTCCACAAATTGTTGTCCACTGAGTTAGTCGTAGTTCCCCGCCTGTCCCAACCTACCCCCATTTACGATTTCCTCACATTTTCGCTTGGATAAACATACACCTCAAGTGTGTAGATACTTTAGTCCAATGGCTAGGGTTTAAGGGCACAATGGAGTCTGCGTTGTACAGCGTAGATAGAATTTAATCAATGTAATTGTAATTAGATCTATGATTTGTATTTTCAAGCTAACCGACATGGTTATCTGCGTCTGTTTTCCTAACCACCCAGTACTCCTAGGGAATGTAGAAAGATATCTTATATATAGCAATGCTGTCCCCTCAGAATTCAGTTTGAGTTTCTAGTTTAGAGAGTGAGGTTACAGGAACATTACTTGTACATAGTGTTTATCAGAATTAGTTTGGACTTGTATTTTTCTTATGTGTCTTCGTCTTGTATTCAAGTGTTATACTAAATAAAATCACAATTATCGTGCAACTGGTGTTGATTTCAATTGAAATTCAAAGTGTTACATGGAATTAACCTTAAAATAAAACTATAATTACTGAAGTAATCAAGTCAATATAAAAACAGACAACTCTTGGAATATTGAGCCTACACCTAGACAAAAGCCAAATACATATTATTGCACGAGTTCGTAACAACACACAGAACCTCGGAAGAAAATGACTTTAAGGCAGACCCAGACTGAGATGGTTGGACGTTGTCGAGATTGTTCTGAGAGATATCGGGGTCCAGGCCTGGAAAAAAAAGAAAACAGCAGATTGGTCTGAGTGGAAGGAGGTGATGAAGCAGGTCAGAGCCCATATGAGCTGTCAGGCCACAGATGATGATTCTGTAGTCAGTTTTTGTAGGTGCTTTTTGAGTGGGGTTCTGTAATTGGTTGTTGTTGGTTTCGTTGTTGGCTTTTTGTAATAGCCATTTCCCCCCTAGTTCCCAGCTTAGAAGGCGCCCGCCAGAGACTCTCTGGCATTCCAAGTCAACGCCCTGTCGTTTATCAACTAGCGTCTGAATGTGTTAGTTCGATGACAACAATTGGATCAAGGGACTGACATCTTCGTTCTTATTCATATTCGATCATGTCGTTATGTAGGGGTCATGGTGGTCGAGCGGCAGCGCGTTCAGCTGGCGTACCGAAGGTCATGGGTTCAAATCCTAATAAAGGTTAAGGATTTTTTCCCGGATCTGGAAAGGTATCCCTGAGTCTATTCAGCTCTGACTTTAGTTGGGGTAAAGTAAAGGTGGCTGTGTATTGGTCTGGCCACACAATCATCTAGTATGCTGTGGCCACAGAAAATCTGGTGAACGCTGCTTCACTGGCCCTATGGATCAATTTGGTCCGACGGAATGTACCTATGTCATAATATCATACGTGTACAATAGTGTACATGTACTTTATAATCAACGTTACGTGAATTTCAGAGGAAGTGTTTTTGTTTTGTCTTTGTTTTTGCAGCTAATTACTTAGTTACTGGCGGACGTATTGGAATGACGGAGGAAATGAGAGTAAGTAGACGGGAGAAGGGAGGGGGGGGGGGCTTAGGGTGATATTGATATATATATCATGTCTGCGTTTGTAAAGTTGTTTTCCTGTGACATTTTTTTTTATCTTTCTCGGTTTCTGAAAGTCCAAGGGTTAAACTGGAACAATAGCAAAGTCAATTTATAGGCATCTAGACTATTCTACACTTCAGACTTGATGATTCTAGTTGCGTGATATCTTGGACGTAATTTGTACCTCGATTAGCTTGGGTGAAATTTCGCTGCTAGACTTCTACCATGATAGAGTATTCATGACCTTAGTTCTTCATAGTACTTTTATAAACGTATCATGATCTTCAAAGTATTGTCATGACTTGTTTTTCTCTTGAAGACAGTAGTTGGTTTTTAAATGTGTACATTATTGCCTTAACCAAGCAGTTTCGTTTATGGAGTTTTCGTAGTAAAACTTTGTATGATCTTTTAAAGTTCTTTATCAAATTATACGACTAAAACTTTTATATCTTTATAATGATATCGTAAGGATACTATATTGGATATCAAAGTGATTACGGTAAACCATGACACTGTGGGGCAAGGTGGACAAGAAATAATGCGCTCGTGTTCGAATCCAGGGTCATACCAGGATTATGTCGTTGTGTTTTTTTTTCTTTTCAGTTTTTGTGGCGACAGCGTACTATGGTATTGTTTGGCCAGCACAAGGCCCAGCCGCCTAAACTAAGATCAGGTATCCATCAGAGCTGGGTAGACTCAGGGACACACTCCGAACCTTGGCCTTCGCTCGGATTCGCAGTCAGGACCTTTGGTATGCCAGACAAACGCGCTGCCGCTCGGCCATTTACTTACTCTAGAGAAGTGAAAAATGCAATGTATGCACCCCCAGCCCCCACGTCTCCATCCCCAGGGTATTCTTTTAAGAAATCTCTATATTAAATGGCTAGAACAGTTTTATCAATTTTATGAAAAGGTCACACATTTGTGAAAGATAAAACTATAGTTAATCTTAGTTAAAGGCGACATGTTCTACATTACAGTCATGCAGTTTCATAATGGTTGTAGCCAGATTTTCTTAATGGGAACAGACGTTTTGTTGACCTTGAACGTTATCTTGACCTTGGTATTTAATTTTTATCATCTGATATGAAGTGCACGAAAGCAGTTATCAGAGAATGGGACTTTTAATAGAGTGCATGGCATGGATTTACCACCACAACACACACACACACATAATATGCTCACACACACGTTCATATACACACACACGCGTATAAGTTTCCCCGTTCTGATATAATTGTTGCGCATTTTTTTTATGGGGTCACATTGTGATTTTTGACATATTTTATCGCATCCAAGAACTGTGCACTTTTATTACGCATGTCCGCAACAAGTAAAGTATCCCGTCGGACCAAATAGATCCATAGGGCCTGTGAAGCAGCGTTGACCAGTTTCAGTAATCACGGCAAACTATGGGGATTGTGTGGCCAGCTTAATGCCCAGGCGCCTTTACTTTATCCCAACTAATGTGTGGTACCCATCAGAGCTGGGTAGACTCAAGGGCACCCTCCGCACTCCAGACAAGGGGAACGAAAATCCTAAGCCTTCACCAGGATTCGATCCTTCGACTTTCAGTACGCCAGACGAACGCGCTGGATAGACTCAGGGACACCCTCCTAGACCCGGGTGCAAATCTTAGCTTTCACCGAGATTCGAACCCAGGACCTTCGGTGTGTATAGTAAGTACGACTATAATCATTAATTAGCCAAATCCGTATGAAAAAAAAACTTTAAAAAGTCTGGAAATCTAGTCAAGATCTTTGGAAAAAAAAATGATGTGGGCCTGCACTCTAAGTAGAACACTAGCACCGTGTTGCAAATATGTTGTTATTAAATACAAGAAAGACAAATAATAAAGACATTAGTATGATCTAACTATGAACAAGGTTTACTCTTTATTGGTCCTTGTGAATACATGAAAAGTAGATATATTCACAAAGCAGTGCAACTGTTAGTTTTTTTAAGAAAGTTCATTGCTATGTCCCAGCATTCATTACGTTTCTGGAAATTTCGTATAGCGTCAAATATAAACGTAGGACTTTAAGATAAAACATATCAACCCACACACCCCCCACACACGAACCGAAAACACAGCCTCCCTTCTTTTTCCGAACAACTTCTATTATTCCGGGCCTCTCAAGTAGTCCATGATATGACCTGTCAAAATGTACTTAGACCGTGTCCATGTCATGGACTTTTTTTTATTTGGTCAAGGACATTCAGGACATATTTTTCTCTTCAAGCAATTATTGTATAGATTAGTTTTATCTGAAACCATTCAGCATTTCGTTTTCTAATGGCAAGGGCTGGTCATAAACAAAAGAACAAAAACACTTTCCTTATCCCTTATGCAAGAAGAAGTGCATATAAGTACTCTTTCTTCCCGAGTGGCATCCGGGCCATGGAATGGGTTGACTGGACAAACCAGGACAACCAGTAACTTAAAATCAGAGTAAAAACACTAATAGAAATGCAGGACTAGAGTCACTAGACTTAAACCACGGATGTGCGTAGGACGCAATGGCCTTCCTTATAGAAGGAGCGTCTGTAATGTATAAGAAGAAGATAAGGCGTCGTCCCAGAAAAGGACCAAACCACGTGGTTATTTCTCTTCCAATAAATTGCGACGCAGCGCGTAGTAATCCATTGAATGAACTGGCTATTACCATCATAAGAGGCTGCACTATTTTTTTGAGGGTTGTTGTTTTGTTTGCCCACCACGGGGAAAAGGTTTGCTTTTCATCAACCAATTAAATCATTAACCACCGCAAGCCCACAAACAACAAAACAAAAAAACAACTGATAAACGCGAACTAAAAGAAAAAACTAACAACAAAAATAACAACTGAAGTTTTTTTTTTTAAGCGAAACAAAACTAAATCCGCATTTTGTACTTTATCCACATCAACAAGCAGATTAAAAGCACGTGAGGCGGGGGGAGGAGGGGGAGGGGGGGGGAGCTAATGAAATCAGGTGTCTTTGAAACTTTAGTTTTTTCTGATTCACAGGGAGTGGGCAGTAAAGATGTTTATATTGAAAAATAAAAGCACAAGGAGATTTGGGAGAGGGGTGTGGAGGGGGGTAGTAGTCAGCATGACCTTGAGACGAATACATCTTCCCCCTAGATATTTGTGTAGACCCGTAAAATATTAATTGTCCCCCCCCCCCCCCCTCCGCCCCAGTCAGACAAAAAAAACAAACAACCCAAGGATCTTAAGTTTTGACTCTATTGTTCTAATCAATCGAGATTTATTGTTTATTTTGAGTGTTTTTTTTTTTTTTTTTTGTTGTTGTTTTTTTTTTGTAGTTTTTCCTACTGTTTAAATAACGGGTGAGACGAATGCATTGTGTCACAAGTATGGGTTTCGTTTTCTTAGGGTAGTTATGGACAAGTCTCTGGCTGGCGAGGTTACAAGAAACAAAGCGTTTCTTTGTCGTGGAAATCTTTTCGTTTTGACATTAGGATTGTTTCATTACATCGCAATATAATCTTTTATCGGAATAATAATAACGTGTGTGAATTTTTTTTAATAATAAATTTAAGGGTGGCATGGTCTACAGCAGGGGTCGACAACCTACTTGGCACGCAGAGCGATTTTCAATGGCACGCGGAAAACTACCTAAAAAGGCAATTCCAGTACTTCTACAAGAAGTTGATTGCTAAAGCAGGATGACTTTTAGGCTTTTGGCACGCTGAATGAATTAGAAATCCTACTTTGGCACACTGTTATCAAAAGGTTGCCGACCCCTGGTCAACAGCGCCTGTTGGCTGTCGTACCGAAGGTCCCGGTGTTTGGATCCCGGTGAAGGCTAGGATTTGGTTTTCCCGGTTCTGGAAGGGTGTCTCTGAGTTCTACCTAGCTCTCTGATACCTGACATTTGGGTTTGGGATTGGTGTGTATGTGCTAAAATTCATGATTGTTGATATCTCTCGCTCTCTCTGTCTGTCTCTCTCTCTCTCTATCTATAAATATAACAGTTCCTGATAACCGGTCACATTCGCCCCTTTAGTTATTAGTTCAGAACGATAAATAATGTAAAGCGTACAAAAAAAACAACAACAGATGCGCCACGGTTTAGCTTTAAATATTAAAATTGACCAAACCACAAATTATTTCCACATAAATTATAATAATACAATTGTCCCTGTAACAGAAGTGCTCCCATGGTCACACGTGCTCAGACTCAAAAGCGCTTGTCCAAACAAGAAAAAGTGTAGAAAAAGCCATTAGTGCAACAGAGCTATTGTTAATGGCTTTTTTCTCGGTGTGTACTTTTGAGATCTGAACCAAGGGTTACGTTCGCCTTTTGTGCAATAAAACATCAGATCTGCTTTAACAGCCTCAGATACCCACGTGACCCGGGTTTGGGTCTCCGGCATGCATGTTCTTTTGAGTTCTGGGCGCTGGTCTCCGGGAATTCCGCGATCCTAAACAAAGCAAAAAAGAAATAAATAATAAAAGATGGTTGTCATGGTTACGTTGAGCTCCTCGCGCGCCGTGACGCGGAAGTAAGCGAGGCTGCGCTAAACCGTTACGTAATTCTTTTTGTTGTTTCTTTGTTGTGGTTTATTTTATTTCGGTATTGTTTATTTCATTGCTTGGCGTGAGGTGTGTGTGTGTGTTTGCGCGTATGTTGTGTGTGTGTGTTTGCGTGTATGTTGTGTGTGTGTGTTTGCGTGTATGTTGTGTGTGTGTGTTCTATTATTGTTTGACCACGCGGTGGCTAGCTGACAATGAGAAAGTGAAAGTTGGCCCTCTGGTGTCCAGATGTGATTCTAAAGGAACTTGTACTCTTCATTAGAAGTACGTCCGCGCGCCTGGCCTAGGCCCCACATTAACACACGTACACACACATAGACACACACACACGTAGGTAAGGTCGTTGACTTTTAAACGTTTTTACTGTGGGAGGGGGTGAATGAGGCTGGCGGCAGGGACTGTCGTGACTTTTCGACCTTCAATTCAGGTCAAGGTGAAAATTAAATCTCCCTTATTCATTAATTGATTAATTCAAACCTTACGCTTTACACACAGGCGTGCACACAAGGTGGCTTTAAGACAGCAGGAGAGACAAAAAAAAGGGGCCCAAATGGCTGTGAGACGGTCAGTCATAATAATATGTAATGACCAGTTTCATATCCGAGGGCTAAACGACAAGACAATTTTTTTTCATGTTTTTCTTTCTGATTCGGCGCCCCCGATTTAGAACCCCTTCCTATAATTCTTTATTTTGGGGGGGGGGGGGGAAGGGGGTATAGGGAATAACGCAGTTATGCCCCCTGTGGGGCGCTAGTGGTAGGGCCTAGGCTTTTTTTGGAAAAATGGAAAAGTACATCGTAAGATTAATTTTTTAACTGACATATGGGGGGGGGGGACTCACCACTAACAACGAAGATGGAGAGAGGGAGAGAAAAGGAGAGCGAGAGAGAAATATGTATAGTTGTCTTTAGTCATATCTTGCCCCCCCCCCCTTGTAGGTAATTTGTCAAGTATATTGTACTAGTTACTAGATAGCTGGAAGACAGAATAGGCCTACTCCTATAAAAAAAAAACAGTATTATAAAAAATATCAGGTTGTTTTTTAAAAAACCGTTTAATTTGTTACATTGTGACATTAGTTTGCGAATTGCTTCAATTAAAAGTCATTACCCACCCCTCCCCTCCCCACAGAACCTCAACCTTTACTTTTCTTATTCAACGTCTGCTCCAGAACGAAGACATGAGAACAATAATTATTTGCAAACTATGTTTTGTTTTGTTTTAACAAGAGCTTTCGTTCCCCCAACTTTTAATGGAGACTTTCTAGTGCAAGCCCTGGGGGGGGGGGGGGGGGGGAGGGACGGGGGGAAGGGGATGGGCGATAATTAAAAATAAAAAAGGGGGGTGGGGTGTAGGCCTACTAAACAAAAACTTCTGCGAAATAATTTTACTCTTTACGCTCAGATACTAACTATGCTGTAATAGAAATGTATTGTTAAAAAAATGTACGGGTTAATCGTACTTTATGTCAGGGGTCGGCGACCTTTTGATAACCGTCCGCCAAAGTACGAATTTTAATTCATTCAGCGTGCCAGAAGCCTAAAAGTCACCCTGCTCTGGCAGACAATTATTTTTTTAAGAAGGCAGTTGGTTTGCTTTTTTGTTGGGAGCCTTTCGCGTGCCATTTAAAATCGCTCTGCGTGCCACAGGTTGCCGACTCTGTTTTATATTATGAACTCAAAACGAGACTTTTCTGAATTGCCAAGGTAATGTCAGCGCTAGATAATAAAAAGTTTCCCTTTCAGAGTAGAGGCCGACAGAAATTCGGTTTCGTTTTTGGCAGTCTTTTAAAATCTTCTGTTTGGCAATTTCAGTTTATCTTTCGATTTCGACCAAAGGTGCAGTGAAACGTTTTGGCTTCGGTTTCGGTCGAATGTCAATTTATAACTTTCTGTATTATTTCGTTTTCGCCCTCAATTTCAGAGTTTGTTACTTTATGAGGGAATCGAAGAAGCGAATGTCCCAAACTTAAAGCTATTGAACCATGATAATGTCCCCCCCCCCTTTCCATGATGAGGGCGTATATACTTCTAGCCCAATCTTCTACAAGGACACGACCCTCCCGTAGAAGGGACAGAAAGAAGTTCGGTCTGTCCTGCTGGCCGCACGATTCCCTTGCATCTTGCGGATCGCTTAAAGCGTTTGATCCACTGAAATCGGTGTACTCTTGCGTTTCTGTCAACCGCTCTCTCTCTCTCTCCCCAACCCACAGCACTGTACTCAGTAAATAGGTACTAAACCTCACCACGAGGTACGCCTATGCCACGAGGCTGAGGGATGAGACGCACTTTATGGCTAATTCATGCATTCCAGATTCATTAGTGCATTACAACTCTCTTTTCTTCTTCTTGTCCCCCAAAATAAAATCTAATTCATGGCACATTTCACGGACACATGCTAGAAGCGAAACAAAGAGAGAAAAAAAAAAAAAAACTTAACACCGGGATAGAAAACACTTAGTCCTGGATAGAGGATAGAAAAAAGACCAAAATTCTTACAACATTTGACGCATTCCTGGTTACCCAAAGATTGACGCCTCTGAAGCAGTTCTCCATCGTAACTGGTAACATTAAACGCCAGTCTTGATTTTCAATCAAACTTGGCTTCGGAACTTTTTTTTTTTGTTTCTTAACATTCTCCGCTTACATTAGACAAATCCACCAATTACGAACGTGTAACATTCCGCTGTGGAATTTATACGCGTGGGGGGGGGGGGGGGGGGGGGACGGGGATAATTTTTGGCGACCAGGCGGCCTCCACGAGAATCGACCCTTCTCCAGGTTCACGCACTGTAGTGAATCGATTCAGAATTATATAACTCCCGATTACAAGGGCATTTGAAAATGTAAAAACGGACCCGGCCGAGGGTCATTAGCGAGGGTTGCCTGAAAGCCACGTGGTCTTGGGATTTAATTACCCGCGGGAGGGGGGGGGGCACTGGTTAGCGTAAACGGGGAAACAGAAACAAGACAGGAACAAAGTCTGCATAATTGAATGTTTCTAAGAGCCTGGGTTAATGTGTTATTCAAATGTCGTTAAGGGGTTCTGTCGACGGCCCAGTGGTCGAAGTCTGACGTAACAGCGCTTTCTTCGTCACCTCGGAGGTACGGCTATCCACCGTCGTGTCCCTACTCGCACTAGTGCCCGGATAAAGCACCCGGATGTACTGGACATAGTCACGTGCTGGTCACGCACGCGATAACGCGCAAGAGTTCCCTTTCCAGACCGCCGGTATTCATGGGCACGACTTTTCTTAATGACACGTGACATATTAGATATGTTACTTTATTATGCAATAACTTTTAAGACTGCCCTAATCACTAAACCTAGACACACTAGAGGGCAGAAAGGGCAAAGAGTAAAATAGTAATAATTCTCACGCGTGCCGTAGGTTGCCTAACCCTGATACTAGCCTTTACCTATCCCTGTTTTTTTTGTTCTCTCTCACTTTCTAATGGTGACCACCGCCGCAGTAGCACCGGTATACTCTTAGAGTCACGTTCCTAAATCAGTCAAAACGTCACGTTACGTCATCACGCGTGAAGTCAACAGCCCACCCCACTCCTCCACCGCCGTGTCACTACCGACGTGCCTGACGTCACCAAGAACTGACACGACGAAGTGCGATAATGAACAGGCAATTGTTTCAGAATAAATCCCAGCTGTTCTTGAGAGGGCACTTGCTTTTTTAAAATCTATTTATCTATGTATCTATGTATCTATGTATCTATGTATCTATGTATCTATGTATCTATTTATCTATTTATCTATTTATCTATTTATCTATTTATCTATTTATCTATTTATCTATTTATCTATTTATCTATTTATCTATTTATCTATTTATCTATTTATCTATTTATCTATTTATCTATTTATCTATTTATCTATTTATCTATTTATCTATTTATCTATTTATCTATTTATCTTTTTATCTATTTATCTATTTATCTATTTATCTATTTATCTATTTATCTATTTATCTATTTATCTATTTATCTATTTATCTATTTATCTATTTATCTATTTATCTATTTATCTATTTATCTATTTATCTATTTATCTATTTATCTATTTATCTATTTATCTATTTATCTATTTATCTATTTATCTATCTATTTAATATAAATATGTATTCTTGATTACAACACATTACATTGCACAACACACACAAACCATCACACACACACTCGCCATCACACGCTCACACCATCACACAAGCACGCTATCACACAAACAGACCATCACACAAACACACCATCACACAAACACACTATAACACAAACACACTATAACACAAACACACCATCACACAAACACACTATCACACAAACACACTATAACACAAACACACCATCACACAAACACACCATCACACAAACACACTATCACACAAACACACTATAACACAAACACACCATCACACAAACACACTATAACACAAACACACTATAACACAAACACACCATCACACAAACACACTATCACACAAACACACTATCACACAAACACACTATAACACAAACACACCATCACACAAACACACTATCACACAAACACACTATAACACAAACACACCATCACACAAACACACCATCACACAAACACACTATCACACAAACACACTATAACACAAACACACCATCACACAAACACACCATCATACAAGCACACTATCACACAAACACGCTATCACACAAACACACCATCACACAAACACACCATCACACAAACACACCATCACACAAACACACTATCATAAAACACACCATCACACAAACACACCATCACACTCTCCAAGCTTACACCGTTTATGAAAGCGATGAGGGGGGGGGGGGCAGAACACGGTTTTGTTGTTGTTTTAATTTTCAATAACGAAACCACCTAATATCGACAACGTTTTTTTCTTAAATTAAAAATAGGTCGCTGCTCTATCTTGTAGCGTTCTGGAATTTCACACTCACCTGTGCCTGGTTTTAAGGTAGCTGTGATATTGTTTGTATAGAGTACATTCCAAGGTTTGTCATCTAGACCATGGACATTTATTATAGTTGACATTTTATCTTCTTTTTTTTTATTTCACGAGAGAGTGCACAAAAGTTCGTGGGAAAGAGTCTCGTGTGATAGAGGGGAGGATATGGTTGGTTTGAAAATTTGATTGGGGAGAGGGAGTGAGGAGGGAAGCTGGGGATTAGTCGAAGTATTTAATCTATGCTAGACATCTCGTCTAACCTCGCCCCTCCCTCTCTTGAGGGGGAAAGGGGGGACTATACACCCTCACACATACGCCGTCACTTCTAAGCGTACATCGCACACAGCACACACACGCACATACACATAAGTACTTGCTCGTCATGCATCAGTGAACACACCCCAAATAGTCGAGCTACACGTGTGTGAGTGTTTGTGTGTGTGTAAGAAATGGCGCGATTCCGGTCATTCCTAAACAGATTTTTTAAATCAGCGAAGTCCGAATTTGAATTATTGCTGTATATTTAATCATTGTCCTTATATATAATTTTTTAACAAATATGTTTGGGGTGGGGGTGTGGCGTGTGGGGTGTGGGAGGAGGATTCATCATTCTAATGTAGTTTATCTCAAGAGGGACAAAAAAGACATTTGCTTATAGTTCATCTGATACAAGATTAAGTTAAGCTGAGGCTAGTCTTCGTCGACCCCAAGAGAAGACAGATCTTGCGTATCACCGAATCTGCTTTCTATATTTGAAGATGGCGGAGAGATATAAATTCCGAGTCACCTGTGTGTGTCAACCCACCCTTGATCCACGCCCCTACCCTGACCATCAGACGCCAGCGCCCACGTCTATGAAGATACATGTACACACAAACAAAGCCTGGCTGTAAACTAATATTGAGATCTGTTTCGCTGTATAGTGAAAATTGTAGGTTGATAAGTTTATTCTGTATACATGGATTAGTATAGCTTATATCTAGTATAATAGAATGTTATCGGGACATCGGATCAGGTGTAGATCACTGACCTAAAACTTTCAAATTTTTTTTTAAAGAGAATAATTCCTGTGATAAATTGCCAAAGTAAAAACAAGATAAGCGATGTTATATGTATCTGAAAGAAATACCGAACGAGCTTTTCGCCTCACTTGTCCACTTGTAACGTGAAACGGTGTAAATTAAGGGGGGGGGTACCTGTTCGAGACTGACCACCCTGCGTAACAAAGTGCACGGTCACCGAATTCACATGCACTACTCTGCTTCTCCCCACCTGCGGATTTCACCCCATTCCCCCCCCCCCCCCCCCCCGGATTATTAACGTGATGGATCGCCAATATTCCACCTACACCGTCGCCCGGTTGCACAAATTCCATTCTAAAGACCTGGACATCCATCCCACCGGACTTGGCGAGACGGGCTATTCCGCATATTTATTTCTTCCTCCCCGCCTGTAGCAATGAAATTTCAGACGTGCAACAGGTGCGCATAAAAGTCTGACATTTACAGGACATCAAAAAACGTTTTCATAACACAACTTTTTCTATTACTTGAGTTACGGAAACTTTACGAACGCTGCTTCACAGACATTTTAGATCAGAGATCGGCAACCTACGGCACGCTGAACGATTTTCAATGGCGAGTGGAAGACCCCCAAGAGGCAATTTATGTGTCTTCTACAGCAAAAGAGCAGGATTAGTTTTAAGCTGTTGGCACGCTGGAAAAAAAAAAAGAAATCTTACTTTGGCATTTTGTTAGAATAGGGAGAGGATATTGCTAGGATAGTAAGAGGATATTACTAGGATAGGGAGAGGATAGAGAGATGAAACCAAGCGTGTGTGGGTGGCAGGGGATAGTTAGTGAATGCACTGAGAGATGGTATCTAGAGATAGTAGAAAGAGGTGGGGGGGGGGGGGGTGAGAAGCAGCATGATAGACAAAGCGTATCTGCCAAAAAGAGGGATGGTTGGGGATGTGAAGAAAATGAAGACTATGGGAAAGGGGGTGTCGGGGGGTTAAAGTACAGGAAAATGATCCTTTTCAAGTGTGACTGTATTTACCAGGTGAACCAGTTAAAATGGTTTTAGCGTAGGTGGATTGTTCAGTTCTTGTTTCTTTCTGTCTTTTTTTTGTGTGCTTTCCCAATATGTTTACTTGAAATAGTTCTAGATTAGGAGATGTTCATAATTGACGTTAAGTGATTGTTGTTAAAAACAGATTTCAACACCCTACAACCAACGTTTCACGGCGTCCCCAATCAAGTCAAACAAGTTTTACTTAGATTTGACGTCAAACAAAAAATGTCCCATACATCCCTCCTACCCCTCCCCTCCCGGCCCCATAATTCCATGAAAAAAAAAACAAACAACAACGTTGAAGTGTAAAAATGATAGCTTATTAGTTTTATACCAAGTTTTAATTTTGTTATCAAACATTATACAACACTGACTGGAAATATTTTATTTTTGTAAAAATTCTTTTTAATTACTTTAAATTTACATCTATCGTCAAATCTCACAAACGCCCCCCTCCCTATTCACAGACTGTCAAGGCTTTTGATCGCCCTCCCCCCCTTCCCTCAGTTCCAACAATTTTTTTCCTCTCTCAATAAATACGCTTGATGTCATTTATGTACGGCCCCTTAAAAGTTTTTCATGTTCTTGTTTTGGTTTCTTATAGTTTTTGTTTTTAAATTTCGTTCGTTCTGTTGTTGTTTACTCCTTACTAGCATATACAATGACTATGTTTTGTGTTTCTATAATATTATTATTTACCTACAAAGTGTTGCGAACCTACTTCATTCAATGTGACTGGCTTCCTTTAAAGAAGCGATATTATGTTCGGGTCCTTTTCGCGCCAATATTATCTCCGGACTTCACCAACTCCACAAAAACAGAAGTTCATTGGAGTGTGCGCTCATTTGACACTGTCGCGCCTTCTGTATGGAACATCTTGACCCAGACAGCTGAGAGAATCTGAGACAAAAGAGACTTTTAAAAAGATATCGCTAGCTAGTAGCTGTGTGTCTTACGTGCCAATGCAACTTCCACTGCAATTTATTCCAATAGCAGGGATACAAGCGCTATATTTTAAAAAAATCTTTATTATTAATATTATTAGTTATAAATGTATTACACTGACCTTAAAAATATTTTTTGATACTTCATTTTTTTTCTGAACATTGATGTCTGCTTCACCCTCAGCAGAAGTAGAATTCTTTTCTCCACGACTTTCGGAGAATGAGCGGTCTAGCTATTTCTCGTCAGCATTGTCTTCACCAGCGATCGACAACCTTTAGATAATAGTTTTCCTAAGTAGTGTTTCTAATTCATTTAGCGTGACATAGTTTTCCAAAGTAGTGTTTCTAATTCATTTAGCGTGACATAGTTTTCCAAAGTAGTGTTTCTAATTCATTTAGCGTGACATTGTTTTCCAAAGTAGTGTTTCTAATTCATTTAGCGTGACAACAGCCTAAAAGACATCTTGCTCTAGCGTGGCATTTAAAAATCGCCTTGCGTGCCAAGTCTGACACGCGTACCGTAGGTTGCCTTCCCCATGTCTACATATTGATTATTTTATTTTCGTTTATATATTTATGTACTTTAAGTCTCTTGAATTAATGACGATGTCCCCTCCCCCCCCCCCCCCCTTTTTTTTTTAAAGGGTTAAGAAGCTAAGAGTTTGAGGGGGAGGGGGGGGGGGGGGGAGGTGGCGGGATGGAGTCTAGAATTCGGCCCTGAAACCATATCCACCAGCTGTGACTGAAACGGTACGCCCAAACCCGGATCCCGAGATCGCCAGTCGATTCGGATGGATCCGCCTTACAGGTTTCTCGTTTCACTCGAAATAAAATGTTTATTTGTTTGTTTGCGTGTTGTTGTTAATTTCTATTGCTGATGCAGTGTAGCGTTCTGTATAGGTGTTGTGAGCCATGTTGGATCATGTAATTCTCAAGGCTGAGTAGTAAGGTAAAGTATCACGTCGGGCCGAATTGATCATAAGGCCTGGAGAAGCAGCGTTCATCCGTTTATGTGGCCACGGCATACCAGGAGATTGTGTGGCCAACACAATGCCTTGTTGTCTGTACTTTCTTCTTCTTCATAGTCTTTATCGCTCCCCGTGGACCATAAGGCAGCAACAAAGTTCCGCCAGGCCTCCCTATCCTGGGCGAGCCATCTGATCTCATGCCATGTTTTGTTGGTGGCCTTTGCTTCCTCGTCCATTGTCCTCCTCCACGTCCCCATTGGCCTCTCCCTTCGTCTTTTTCCTGGTGGTGTCCCATTTCATTATCAGAGCTGGGGAGACCCAAGGACACCCTCGAGTCAGTGGAAAATTCCTTCATCGGGATTCGAACCCAGGACCTTCGCTACGTCAGCCGAACTGCCCTGCGCGCTCGGTCACCGTGCCGCATTAAATTATCATAACCAGGGGCGAAGCCACAAGGGGAAGGGGGGGGGCTGATGGAAGGCTAAGTCCCCCCTGGAATTAAAAAAAATATTTTTTTTTCAACAGATTTTTTTTTAAAATAAGTACTAAATTTGCTAAAAATTTGGTAAATGTTTGTCCCGCAAAAGTTCAGCCCCCCACCTGGAAAAAATTTCTGGCTTCGCCCCTGATCATAACAATCATACAATCTCGTTTGTGCCCACTGAGGCGTGACGCACTTGTGCATGGAACCACCACCCATCTCGGTGGATTTTTCTTCTTCTTCAAAGATGTTACAAATTGTTTTTTTTACGCCAGTCCGCTAGTTGCCTTTCATCAGACCTTGCCTCGTCTTTCTGCATGGTAAGCCGTGAATTCTGTGGGTGTCCACTTTGATCTACCCTGCCCAACCCCTCCTTTTCTCTGCATGGAAAGTGATGACATATGACATAATTATTCAATTCATTCCTAAAAAAAAAATCATCAGACAGTTTCAGTTGTAGGCCAAAAATTTTTCTAAGTTTCGTCATCGCAAGCAACACTTTCTGGACATCCTCTATGTGTTTGCACATTATTTATGGCCTATGGCCTTTTTCTCTTATAATTTTTTCCAATTTCCATGCTCCTCCCCCCTTCCCATAATACAGTTTTTATTTCTGGTAATTATTCATTATTTTACATTAATAAATCCTTTTAATAATTATAGATCGTAGATACTAAGTCCTAACACATGTACGCCACCAACAATAAGGTTATGTATAGAAGGAGCGTCTGTAGCAGGGGTCGGCAACCTACGGTGCGCGTGCCATTCTTGGCACGCAGAACGATTTTCAATGGCATGCAAGAGACCCCAAAGAAAAAGGGCAATTGAAGTCTCTTCTATCAGAAATCGAGTACTAGAGCAGAATGACTTTCAAGTTGTTGGCACGCCGTATAAATTAGAAATCCTTATTTGGCACACTATAATCGAAAGGATGCCGCCGCCCCATGTACTGTAGGGAATAAGATGACGTAGATTTCTACTCCGGGCCCGCCTCTTTAAGACGTATGATACTGATGCACCGATGGTACGAGAATACCGGCCGTATTAGTTTGAAAGTTAAAACCAACTGGCCCTTCATTTCGTTAACAATCGTTGGAAGGAGGAGAAAAAAAAACGGTCAAAAACTTTTTTTTTAAAGGATAACACGGTCTGAGAGTTGGCAGGTAGTATTTTGATTGGGCTAAATTTAGAAAGAAATTTAAAGAAGAACAAAAAAATAAGTTTAAAGAAAAAAGTTTTTTTGAGGGGAGCGGTCTTGTAGGTTTGTGTGACCTCCGATTCTATTAATAGATTCCATGACGCATTGTCTCTGTCATGTGATTTTAAGGGGAGGTAAACAGATGCAAGTGCCCAAACAATTCAATGGGGAACGTCGGAGTGCTCTCCCCCCTCCCCCGCCCCGCCATTTTGCTTTTTATAAACACAAACACATGCGCGCATACACGCATCTTTATTACGTCACGTTCGTCGGTAAACTTTGAATTGACCAAAGTGCTATGTTTACATTTTGTGTGCAGTGTTGCCCGTGCTAAAAATAGCCCTTGTTATTGTGTCCTTGTTGTTGTTTTTTTTTGGCATTCCGTCTGGTCCTACGCGTGTGTGTTGTTATTTGTTTTCTTTAATGATCGGACTGTTTCTAAGACAAGTATCTTCTCGTGGTCTGTGCCAGAGGAAGGGGGGAGTCGGGGGAGGGTGAGGGTGCCACGTTTTGTGACCACGTGGCCGGTGTTTCTTGCACGTGGATGTCACACAACACACCGTCTTACGTGAGTTCGTTGATAACACAATTGACCTGGCCACACAATCACACGTATAGGATCTGGACTTTAATATTTAATGAAGAAATGGGCTGGGACAGTTATCAATCGTCTAGCTTAGAATATTCAATTAATACTTTCTGTCACTCTCTCTCATTATTCCCCCACTCTCTCCCACTCTCTCTCTCTCTCGTCATCTGTCATCCCCTTTCTACCTGTCTCTCTCCTATACTATTTATTCTAAGTTTTCTATAACGTTTATGTTTCCATCTATGTTTATCTCTTTTTTTCTTTCTTTCTCTCACTTTCTATCTGTCTATCTTTTTCTCTCTTTCTCTCGTTCTCTTTCTCTCTCCCGCTCTCTCTCTCTCCCTCTGTCTCTCTCTCACCACCGTCGCTTCTTCTTCTTTCCCTCTCCATTGTCTTTTACTTCTTCTGCTTCTATCTATTTGCTTCCTCTTCTATGACCTATGACCCTATGCCATTGTTGTTTATTCACTCTCTCTACCCTCTCTCGATCTCTTTCTCTCTCTCACACACATATCACAATGTAGGCCTATGTGTTTAAACATAAGCGCTTAAAAATAAATAAATTACGGCCTCATTTGTTTTCTTTTTTCAATTTCATTCTTTTCAATTCCACCCGACACCCTCTCTCTCTCTCTCTTTCTCTGTCCGTGTCTCAAACTCCATCGTTTCATTGTTTCGCCTTCCTACATTTTCCTGAAATTAATTCACTAGTCTAAATCATAAACTTTCTTACATCAGTTCCAAACAATTTTGTTAAACTATTTCCACACTATTTTATATCGTATTGGCGACATACTCCTTCTTGTATGCCGTGGCCAAAAAAACAACCAAAGAAAGCTGTGAACTCTTCCACTAGTCCTAAAACAGGAGCTCGACAGTGTTAAAGAAAAAAACGCAATCAAAATCTATATTTTTTCAAAAATTGTGTGGTATATCTGACTACGTAAGATGTAGCCTATATTTCATAAATTCTATTTTGTAACTTTAGACAATGTTTTATATTTGCATATTATTTAAATAAAAAAATAAAATAACTATTTCGGCGAAACTCTATTTCGCTGCGAAACGTTGCTTTACGGCACACTTCCGCCTTTCAAATATATTTATTTCAAATTTCTACCTTGCACTTTAAAATAAAAATATAGTTTTAGGAGTTTCAAATTTGAAAACCCCCGGCAGTTCATTTCCGCCAAGCGAGCTTTGCATTCCGTCGAGGGTCAAAATTTGGATAGGTGGAGTGGGGAGAAGGGGTTGGGGGAGGATACAGGGAAGTCACCTGTATACATTTTATGTATGTCAGTGCATGTGTGTGTGTGTGTGCGTTTGTGTGTCTGTGTTTTAGTAGCCGAGCCCCGGGCGATTTATGGTGAAAGGGGAGAGGGGAGGAGAGGGTACACGGGGGGGGGGGGGTTAAAGCTCAGACGAAGAATTCACATACACACACACATTACCCTCTCTCCACTGCACATCAGTTTACCTGTGACATCCAATGCTCCTCCCTCGCGCAACAGCCATCTCCTCTCCCCCCTCCCCTGATATTTTGGCTACTTTACTCTTCCCATCTCATTTCTGAATTCCTTGTACTCCTATAGCAATCCTGATGCTCATCTTCTCCCCCAAATGCCTTTCGTCTTTCCATCTCTGTTTCTCTCTTTCTCTCTTTTGTCTATTTCTCTCTTTTGTCTATTTCTCTTTTGTCTATTTCTCTCTTTTGTCTATTTCTCTCTTTTGTCTATTTCTCTCTTTTGTCTATTTCTCTCTTTTGTCTATTTCTCTCTTTTGTCTATTTCTCTCTTTTGTCTATTTCTATCTTTCTGTCTATTTCTCCCTCACTTTCTTTTTCTTTTCTTTCTCTTTCTCATGAATTTTTCTCTTTCTTTCTCGCTCTTCTGTCTCTTTTCATTTCTCTTTCTTTTTCTCCAATTCGTTCTCTTCCTCTCGTTCTCTCACTTCCTTTTTTGATCTCTTTCTATCATCTTTTTTTCTTTCTCTCTCTTTCCATCTCTCCTGTTCTCTCATTTTTTCTCTCTTTCTCTGTCTCCGTAAGCCAAATAAATGTTCACCTCTCAAATATTTCTACATTTTCTTCCCTCGATTGTTCCTCGTCCAGTAAGACAGACGTAATGTCATGCGAAACATTCCTGGCATAGATGACCTAGGCGCTCTCTAAACATTGGACCATGCCGTCTCTTATACTCATCTAGCAGTCTGTCTATTTGTATGTATGTCTGTATGCATGCATTGAATGCATGTCTGACTGTCTGTTAATCTGTCTCTTTGTGCATATGTATCTGTCTATCAACATGTCTGTTTCTTTGTATGTATATGTAGATATATTTCTCTCCGTAACTCTGTATGTCCTTATGTCCAACCGTCTCTCTGTCTATCTGGTTGTCCATTTGTTTGTCTATTTGTTTGCCTATATGTCTATCTTTCAGTCTATCTGTATGTTTGTCTATCTGTCTATTCATATTTCTGTTAGGTTACCGTTTCTATTAGCCTATCTGTATGTGTGTGTATGAGATAGAGAGAGAGAGAGAGGGAGAGGGAGCATGTGTAATCATGTGTGACCGTCAATCCCCCTTGTAAATTAATGTATCTGTCTGACTTTCTATCTACGATCAGACTCTCCCATCCATCTATCTCTATAATAATAACCACGTTTATCTTTCTTTATAAACGTCTATTTATATCCCATTGACTATATTTTATATCCGTACTGTATAATAATACTACTTACCTTGCTAGCCAAAACCCTTGTCGTCACCAAGTATGTCAACCTCTGACCTCTGACCCTCCCAGCGTGGTTACGACACAGACGAACATTTTATTCCCACCGATCCTTCGCTTGCATTCCAAGCCACGTTACGGTCGACTGCGCACACAAACACATACACACAAACACACACGCACGTAAGCATAAACACGCACATTGCAAATACTATTCGCTTCAATGATTTCAAGTCCCTCTTAAGGTGCAAGTGGACGGGGGAGTCTGGGATGTAACACATTCCGAAACATATTATTGGTGTTTTGTTTTCCAAATATTAATAGTGATATACAAAGTATCCGATTCCGGAATTGCATTCTCTTTACGTGACTGAGACTTAAATCTCAGGATAATGTGGCACTCGCCAAATTTGAACTGTCTTGATATGTAGTGGTTAGTTATTCATCCGTTTGTGTACTGGTTATAAGATATTGCGGATGTTTGGTTAATAGATAGATGGATTGATGGACAGAAATATATATATATATATATATATATATATATATATATATATATATATATATATATATATATATATATATAGAGAGAGAGAGAGAGAGAGAGAGAGAGAGATATCAGTTATACCAAATGAAAGAGAGACATGTTCAACCAGTGTGTATTGTTTTAGAACACTATTAGGCTAAATTCAAAGGCATTCCAAGAGAAAAAACAACTGGCCTGCACATTAAGTTTATTCTGAGGGTTTTCGACGCATGTGATACAAATCTATAGTTTGAGACCTTTTTTTTTTTTCACAGCCATTGAGAAGCATTAGCAAGTCCCCGGTTTGCCATCTGATGGACCATCTCGGGATTGTGGGTTTATCCAGTTCAACCCTTCTATCACATGTATCTGATTTTGTGTATGTGTGTGTCTGTATGTGTGTGTCTGTGTGTGTCTGTGTGTGTCTGTATGTGTGTGTCTGTGCGTGTCTGTGTGTGTGGTCGTTCTAAATTTGTATCCTGTCCCCATTCACACAATTGACGAGAAATGTTTGAAGGAGTGTGGGAAAGGGGCGTGAAAGGAAAGGGGCGCGCGCTGGAGGTGGGTGGTGATAGGTGTGTTTGGATTGGAGGAGAGTCATGAGATCACGATGCATATTATGAGATTACGTAATTTGCATGTTATTTATATGTAGTTATGTCACATATAGATATGTATAGAGAGCATTTGAATGGCAAGTGACAAATTAAATTTTACTGTTGATGAGGTTGGCGGACGTTTCAATAGATAGATAGACAGATAAACAGATAGATAGATAGATAGATAGATCAATAGATAGATAGACATTTAAATAGATGGATAGACAAATCAATAGATAGATAGATAGATAGTTGTAGATAACTATAAATTTAAAAATTATTATCTCGTTTTTTCTTCTTCAAATTTTGAGTTGCCATTTAAACTGTAGCCGTTTTCCACTTGCCATCATTGCCGTTACCGTCCTCGCAAACGGATTAAACACAAATCACGCCAAAATTGCGACTCTATAACATTTGTTTTAAACTTCAAATTATTGTAACAATTTCCGAGGTGTTAAGATGTTACCGTACTAGAAAAGAAGTTTGTTTAGTGGCCTACACCTGCAGCAGTGCTGTCGGCTGTCGTAACGAAGGTCCTGGGTTTGAATCTCGATGAAGGCTAGAAGTTGTTCACGGGTCTTGAAGGTGTCCCCGAGATGCTTCAACCCAGATCTAATGGATACATGACAGTTGCTAGGGATAACGCTGGGCATTGTGCTGGCCACACAATTACTAACAAACAAGTTCCACACCTCCTAAAGCACATATTTCTAAAACTGGTCTCCGAGATTGATGTCATGAAATGTTCTCTTGGGGTCAGTGTAGAACAAGTTTGGAATCGCCGTTCTTTCTTGAAAGGAGAGCATAACAAAAAAAGTTTCCTAACACGACTTCACTGTAGGGCAGCATCTGCAACAGCAGAGTACTATGAGGGGGGGGGGGGGGCACAATCCACTTTCTAAACAGTTGCCAAGGGGGCGACAATTCGCCCACCCGTAACCGTCGCAGTGTCAGTCGTGTAACCCCCCCCCCTCCCATCCCGAACAGAGAAATTCCAGTTATTAGGCAACGGCATTACGTCCCTTTGTATTTGAAAAGGAAAAGCTGAACTTTCATTGGCCAATATTTTTGTCTCAGCTATTTTTATAACTATTTTCTGAAGAAAAGATAGATATATAGACATAAAGAAAAGGTCAAAGGTGAGCTTCACTTTTTTTTTTTAAGGGTAGGGAAGGGTCAAGGACGTATGCAACCGTTTAAATAGGGTGTGAATGTACTCAGAGAAAACAAGGTGGTTGTTATGTCTACAGGTTTGCAAGTGTGTCTACGTAGCAGACGGCTCATATTTCACCGCGGGCTTTTTCTTTTTTGGCGCATAGACGTTTGTTGAGTGGGTGGGATCTCGCCTTTCGCTTCTGCTGCTGCTATTTTTTTTTTATTTTTTTTTTTTAAGATTTAAAGTATAGATCTAGATTTTAGAGTTTAATAAATTTATGAAGTTTTTGATTATGTTGACCTAAAAAATTAGACATTAACTAGATCTATTTCTCTCTGCACAAGGCGTGGCGGTCCAGTGGAAGCTGCTTGAGATTTCCGGGTTTCTTGGATCTAATCGTGGGGGTGGGGGCACCGAAATTGAATTATTTCCCCTCTTGGCTTGGTTATGTCGACTCTACTGATCAGCCCTGGAAGTGAAATGAAGTATGCATTGTGCTGTCTACACAAGCCACTGTAAGCCGTAATAAAAAGGGTAACTTCTAATTGTATAGGGGAAAAAAAAAGAAAAATGTCTTTAAAAAAACAACACAAAAGGAGTTAATAAATACTTTTTCTATAAAACTTGTTCCCTCAGTTCCGTAAGATTTGGCGGGAGAATTGATCACGTCTGCTGAACTTGGAGTAAAGAAATAGAGTAGATATGTGGGATACACCCAATGGAGGACTTTAAACTGGAGACTTACCAATCTGGAACTACCAGTTAGTTGTCATGACCTCATTATTCTGTTTCTTATTGTTCAAATGCGAAACTGTTGTTGGTGGCGGCGAAGTGTAGAAGAACCTGTCTACAGACTTCATGGTTGTTGTTGCTGTTTTTGTTGGTTGTGGTGGGAGATTATCCTTTTGCTCTCCCTGGGGAACGAGTTGGCGTCTTCTAAAGACACGCTGCGTGGCCGTTGGGGTAGGGTGAGAGGGGGGGGCGGGCGGGGACAGAAGGTTATTACGTCACGAGTGCCATCACCCACTGACTGTCAGATGATTTCAAATATTAGACCAATGCTTCTCAAGGTGTTCTCCGTGTTGCCCCGTCGAACCGTTGCATCTACATAGAAGCGTCGTGAAATATTGCTAAAGCTTTCATGATTATATGTTTGTTTTTTTCGATTGATGTAGTAAAAAACGTTGACTTAGTGAAGACCGATATGATATGTAAATCCTTACTTGACAAATGGATGCCCTTACAAGAAATATTTTGAGAACCATTTGCCCTAAATAAGTGTATACTATTTAAAAATGCGCAGTCAAGTTCTCTCATTGCCTCTCCCTCCCTCGAATTCCCTCTTTGGCGGGTGTGGGAGGATCTTCATAAACTGGTTAAACAAGTTTAATTGTTCCATAATTTAAGCATGTATGAGAAATTACACAATATGTTTCGTTTCATTTTATTTGTCTATCAGTTTATTTTACCATATAATTTTATCCAATTATTTATATTTTTGACACTTTTAACTTGCTTTTTAAAGTACCCCTGTACTTATAGTCAACTTGGTATTAAGTACAAAATCCACATTGACTTAAAACAACACACCAAGTCAACTATAGTGAACCACATGAAAAAAAAAAAAGAAACCCAAAGGCCTACTTTTAACTAAATCCAGTGGCCCTTTCTGAACGCACCACGCTGAATTTTACTTATCCAACAGCCTTAACAGTCTATCAGGGTGGCTCTGTGTTTCATGAAATGGGTTGCCTGCAAGAACTCGAAAAGACCTACCATGTAACAGGCTTTTAAAGCTTGGTAAAAAAAAAATGTTTGAAAAAAAAACATGCACTACAAGACTGGAGCCAAAAGACTTGAAATTGGGAATACTCAATCTCATTCATAGAAAACAAAAAATCAATTTGGCGAATATAAGATTAAGGTAAGGGGTGCCCGGCGGCCGAGCGGCAGCGCTTTCGGCTGGTGTACTGAAGGTCCTGGGTTCGAATCCTCATGAAGACCTTTTTTCCCCCCGGGACTGGAGGGTGTCCCTGAGTCTGTCCAGCTTTGAAAGGTACCCGACATTAGCTGAAGTAAAGTAAAGGCAGCTGGGCATTGTGGCTGGCCACACAATCCCCTCCTAGTACGCCGTGGCCACAGAAACTGGTGAACGCTGCCTCACCGTCCCTATGGTCAATTCGGTCCGACGGGTACTTTACTTTTACTTACACACCCATTGTGAATTATGACAACCCGCCAACCAGTTGCAACCCGTTCCCATTTGTCTCTTCTATTGGCTATACCAATATGCCATAGGGACGCATTAATTATCAAACAGCTGTTCGGGGACCGACTACTTACTCGAGGTTGAAATAAAAAAGAATCAAAATATGGTTGTTGTTTTAAATTATTTATTTAATATTATTTTATTTCAGTTATTATTTAATACTCATTTGGTACATAAAAAGGTTTCAACGGGCCGGGTGAGAGAACCTCGAGGGCCGCATCCGGCCCGCGGGCCGTAGTTTGGAGACCCCTTGGCTTACTATTAAATTTGCACTTTTTAGGAAATGTATACAATTTCTGTCCTGTTTTATACTCTGCTCTTCCGCGTCCTTAAATCAGGACTGTCCTGTTGACGTATTTTATGCAGCGTTGCATCCAATTTCTTCTATTTATATCTAAGAAATGTGATATAACTATAAAAGTAAGTAAAGTATCCCTTCTTACCGAATTGATCCATAGGTCCGGTGAAGCAGCGTTCACCAGTTTCTGTGGCCACGGCATACTAGAAGGGGATTGTGTGGCCAGCCACAATGCCCAGCTGCCTTTACTTTACCCCAACTAAGGTCAGGTACCCATCAGAGCTGGGTAGACTCAGAGACACCCTTCCAGACCCGGGATACAAAATCCTAAAGACTGCACCAGGATTCGAACTCGGTACCTTCGGTACGCCAGCCGAACGCGCTGCCCGATACAACTATAAAGACACACACTCCATAACTCGGCAAAGATAGCTGTAAGACTCAAGAGTCACTCTCCACTGCACGATCTCTTACCCAAGCGTCTTATTCTAATACATAGGTTCTCAGCGGGGGCGATATCGCCCCCCCCCCCAGGGGGCGGTGAGAAGCTTTAGGGGGGGGGGGGGGTGCTGACAGTCCCGTGGGCGATTGGGGGACGGTGAAGGGCATTTGGGCTGTACAAAAATACCTTATATATTTTAACACCTCAGCTATTTGAATCGATTAGTTTTTGGAGGATGAAATGTGATGTAAACGCAAGTGCTGCTAAATATCTGATATCACCCAACAGTATGCCTACATATTATTATATTAATAAGAAATAGGAATCGCAGTGACTTTTCGATGGCGTAGGGGCCTTATTTGGCAAATATCGTGTGCGGCCGGCTGGTCTTGTGGTTGGACTGTCAACCCTGCTGACCGATCACTGTCGCCCTAACATCTGCTAATATTAATGATAGTTTGATCTCAGTTTAACCGAGATGTCCTTAATGTATTTTGAAGTGAAATAGACAAAATGAAATACTGTTTAGCGGTATAGATAATTAGTAATCATACAAACTGGGTAGTTATTGTAATGTTTGAAAATATACATATAAACTTTTAGTCATGTAATATTTATATAATTTTTAAATACTATTTACAGTTTGATCATTTCAAAGTAATAAATTGTAAGCCATTTATTTTTTATAAAATAAAAAAAAAACAGACATATTACCTCAAAAAAAACGGGCCAATTATCCCCCTTTAATTAAAAAATGTTTCCGCATTTGATTCAATAGTGATGCCGAACAAGTTCTGTTTTGTAATATAACAAATATTACTGATTATTAGACCTAAGGCTTTTGCAACCAAAATTGAAATAAAAGTAGACAAATTGCTAGCATCACAACAGGCAAACGATTCGCGTTGATTTATTTAAACCTTTTGTTAAGGCAATTTTTTGTTAATTTTTTTTATCTATTAATTCTTACAATATGTTTCCTTTTCAGTTTTTTTTAAAGATAATTAATCTCACAAAATGTCTAGTCCGCCTAAAGAAATTGCGGAAGAGGGGGGGGGGGCTTAAAGAAAGTTGGGGATGGGGTGCGGTGAGCGGAAAAAAATTGTAAAAGGGGGCGGTGAGCGGAAAAAGGTTGAGAACCTATGTTCTAATAGAATGTAGCCAGCAGTGTTTAGTTGAATGGAAGTTCTATCCCACACACACACACATTTACTGGCTCCCCCAGACACCCTCCTCAGGACCGGCTCTAGGGTTTTCGACACCCTAAGCGAAAACAGATTCTGTGCCCTCATTTAAGTGCCTTCGGCGGGGAGAAACAGAGTAGTGTTAGGGCATACTTCCTATTTTCTAAGAAAACTGAAATAAAATACCCTTTCGCTTTTTATTACCTAGTAATTCGTCTGCCAATGTTAGTAGCGCTTAGAAAAACTTAATATAGTTTATATTTTTAAATCCCCAAATAAAAAAAACAACTCAATTATGCACCCCTTCCCCCCCCCATATTTTACGTCCTACGCGACCGCCTAGGTTGCCTATATCGATGAGCCGGCACTGACCCTAATTTCCCCACACCCCTGTTGTTGACCAGGATTCAGGATTGGAATTCCGGACTTATTCTGGTCCACACACCCGAAGACTTTTCATTGGGCAGGTCACTTTCACCCGTTTATTAAGAATCACTGTATACACAGACGGCAAACCGGATTTCAGCTATCCCGGATATATACATATATACACCATATAGTCGGATATTTACACACTAAAACAGTGTGTATGTGTCAGTTATACCTACTGCCATGTTGACACGGGGTAGCGAGACCTGTTTCTCTTTCACTGGCTAGAGTCTAGAGTAGTCTAGACTAATATGGGTTCAATGAACTGACTATACTAAGAAAAAGAAAAGAAAAAACAAGTGTGAGATAAATTATACAAAGTATACACAGATTATACACATCAACATTCATAAAACACACACACACATAATCATGCATACTGAAAAACACATTAGCATACAGAAATCCGATTTCGAAATTACATTTAACAAATGCATACGAAAATGTAACCATGTCTATTTAGTTGAAAAAAAAAATTAAATATAAAATATATTTTGCTAAATCTCTTGTTCCTTAAAAAAAAAAAAAAACTTCACGTCTGCTGCGTTCAACTCACGTGACATAGACTGCAATGATTGTCACAAAGGGAGGTGAATTTGAGCTGGCAAAAGATTGGTTCATTTTGTGTGAATGTGTGTGTTAAATTGTCTGGTGTTGTTTTTTGTTCTCGAAGTAAGACGCATGAAAAGTAAAAGAAAAGGGTTGTGGATGTCAGCTCCGGCCTGTGATGGTCACCACTTAGCACGGTCAACGCCCAACGTGAACTCGAGACAACATAACACACACACACACACACACACACAAAGATACATACACACACACTCACGTATGCGCACATAGAGACAATGGTACGTAAGGCTTGCAATGAAATGTGACCAGTTTCCGCCCACCTGACGTCACAGACATACTCGAGACCGTTTCACAGCGCATGCGCAGTGCAGATTTCACACAATGCAACTAATCAAATCAAAGATACCGCACTATATAATTTAATATGTGTATTTATTGTATGTGTATTTATTGTATGTGTATTTATTGTATGTGTATTTATTGTATGTGTATTTATTGTATGTGTATTTATTGTATGTGTATTTATTGTATGTGTATTTATTGTATGTGTATTTATATTATATATATAGGCTATATAATAAATATGAAATCCACAATCTTGCCTATGTTATTTTTTAATTGAACTTACAAAAGAAAGCGTTAATAACGAATCGTTATTCAAATTGTAACATCAGATCAAAGCCTATACAACTCTACACTATAAACCTATCATATTAAGCCATTGCTACATACTGGCCTTCTAAACAGAAGATTAGTGTAAACCAGCGGCCAGCGGACACACCACGTTGTATCGACGTGGTTTTCGACGTATCGCTATTGGTTTCCAAGTTTTTATTGGTTTCCACGTTTTTATTGGTTTCCACGTTTTCCACCCGCTTTTACGACGTGGTGTGCTCCAATATGTTCTATTCCATTTACTTGCAGTTTATATGTAACTTTCAATCTTCCATGTTTGTTTTTTTCAATGGTTTCAAATTATTTAGCTCCCGATCTAACTTTCTATTTATACATATATCCCTCTCTTTAATTCTGTATATGTCTTCGTCCTATTGTTCCCTGCTGTCTCTCGTTCTTTCTGTCTTCCTTTCTCATTTGTTTGCATTTTTTGTTCTCTACCGGTAAACTTAATTCCCATGTTTTCAAAAGTCCCTGCGTCTATCATTACAGTCCCTACTAGACTATGAGTTCCTAGCATAGACAAAAAAAAGATGGACCGCTTGCTCTATTTTTAGAGCTTTTATGTACTTTTTTCCCGTGCGCAACCAATAAGGATGTCTTAAATTACTTATTGGCACCTCCTTGTTTCTTAAATGTTTCCGCTGTATAGAACTTTCGATTTTAATTTTGATTTTTCGTTGAGAAAATCGAAGCGATTCAATAAAACGGAAGTATTATACGAATCGGGAATTCCGAAAAGCAGTCTTTCGAGTCATCATATAGCAGAAATACTAAAGCAAGCGGTTCATGTATATTAATAATATTATAGTCTATGGTTCCTAGTAACGTCCTAGTGTGGATGGACGCAAAGTGGGGTATTTTAAATTTGTAGCTTCGGGAAAATCCATTCCAGTACTTTCTGCACCAAAATATAATATATAAAGCACGCATTTGTTCAGTTATGGTTGCTGTTGATTTAGCTAAAATGATGCTACTTATTATTAAACAGTGAAGTTGAATTGTACATTATGTTAAAGCATTAAATTCTTCTTTAAACATTCAACGAGTGGCTTGAGTTTATTATTTCACAGTGAAAACAGAATACCCGGAGTTTTTAACACTAAATAGAAAGCGAATTAAATAGATTTATAGATATAAACTTAAAAACGATATCTCACTGACATATCTTTACCCTGCTGAACTGTGTGTGTGATTGTGTGTGTGTGTGTGTGTGTGTGTCGTGTGTGTGTATGGGGACTGTCTGTGTCTGTATTCTGTATATATATACATTCTATTATCCACACTCCACACTATACATTCAAGCTGTCAACACCACTGACGGTACAAAAGAAAGAGAAAAATTCCCACACAAATAAATAGGTGAGATCTAAAAATGGAATTCCCTTTGCTTGTTTAAACCCCGCCCCCCCCCCCCCCCCCCCCCAAAATAAATAAATGAAAATAGATATAAAAAAAAACGCGCGCCTTGCCCATGAACGAAGACCGGCTCTGTGGATTACCGACCCTTTTTGTCTAAAGGGCTCTACAACTCACGAATGAATGAAGGAGTTGGCCGGAGTTATACAGGAAGTAAAGACGCTATTATACTATGTAGATATAGTATCTATAATATGATGGCTTATTTTTAAACAGTACTATTCAAATCACGACCGTAAGGCCCGCAACAACAACGAAAAAAAAAAAGAAAAAAGAAGAAAAAAAAGGGTCGGAATGAATGCTACAGGGGTGTGAGAAGTGAGAAGGGGCGCGGCGAGGCTCTATTATTGTATTAGGGTGTTTGTATATTTTTGTAGTATTCGCGGGGCGTTGGTGTGGGTGGGAGTTTTTTTTTTCCACACGGATAAACAAATGAAATGGTAAGTTTTATATTATGGCCGGGGTAGACTATAGAATACTAGGCATTCGCTATTTCTCTCTACCGAGAGAGAGAGAGAGAGAGAAAGAGAGAGAGAGAGAGAGAGTGATAAAATGAAAGAGTTGGGTTTACACTCTCTATACAAACTTTGGTATGGCTAAATAAGCAGTGACAGTAGGGGGCGATTTTATGTTTGAAGAGTTTTAAAAACAACAACAGTGGCGGGGATATCTAAGGGCTGTGACACAATTGTAGAACAACTGTGGAAACAAATTTATACAATTTGTAGAAGAGCTGTGGAACAACTATAATACAACTTAGGAACAAGTCTGGAAAAAAAATGGAACATTTTCTGGAACAACTGTAGGAAACATTGCAGTATGGCTTTGAGCAACAGTAGGGATACACGCTGAACCACTGTAATTCAACCGTTGAAAGACTGCGGAACAACTGTGGAAAAAAACATGTCCGAGGTGTTCAAAACCTATTGACACTACGAGGGTTTCATATTTTTAGTTCAAAAGCCCCAAATGTTCTCGCATAGCTGCAATAATTAGGCCTATGGTCAATGATATTCTATCAGCTCCCAATCTTGCTTTCTATGCTTACAAACCCGTGCAGTTTCTTCTGGTCGAACCTCTATTTCAGTAATAATTTAATAACAACATGATCTGCAAGGTCTGTTGAGAAAAATGACAACGACTTAACAAGACATGACTAATTTATCTTGCGAGATATACGGGCTTCGTCGTGGGTAATAATAATTATTATTCAATTGGGGGGTGGGGGGGGGGGAGAATCACGTCTAACGATATCGGCCAGTGCTTGACCCTTGACCCTAACCAGTACAAAGGGGGGGGGGGGCGTATAACAGATAACAATAGTTCCTGAGGGACAATAGCTTCCTGTTAAATTTCTTCATAATATTACTATGCACACAAGGACGTAGAATGTGGAGGAGGGGGGGGGGTATGTTTGGTGGTGTTTAAACATGGTGTCTATGTGGCTGTTAGTGTTTGGGGTGGCGCGGGTTGGGGCAAACAGAGGAGGGTTGGGAGGGAGGGGGTGTGTGCTTCTAAGAACAACAGAAGGAGTGTGCATTGTGAGTGCGAAACTAAGCCGACAAGTCCTGGTTTAGCTCAACATCCGTCTGTACTAGTGCGTGACACGGTCAGCTGCTGGGGACCACTTGACCAGTAGTTCCTTGTAAGACACACAGACACAGAGAGAGAGAGAGAGAGAGAGAGAGAGAGAGAGAGAGAGGCAAAGTGTAGTAGAATGGAGGGGGAAGAGTTGTGGGAGGGAGTGGCGAACAAACCAGGAAAACCAGTAAGACATCATGATTTAATAAGAATGCAAGACTATACTCATACCACGGATAAGCGGATAAGCGTAGGACGCAACAATCTTCTTTAGTGAAGGAGCGTCTGTAATATATATTATGATAACATATGATCACACGTAAGTAAGTACGAGTCCCTTTCACACCAAGGTGATCTAAATGACCTGTTTTCGCGGGGAAAGTACTCTGGGATTATGTATCCAGCACAGTGCCCATCCGCCTTACTTACCCCTATCTACTATCAGGTGCCTATCAGAGCTGGGCTAGACTTTGAGAGACATCATCAACCCCGGAAAAGTAATCATTGCCTTCTTCAGGAATCGACCCCTCGGTACGACAGTGGAGCGCCCTGTCGTTAGGTCACCGAGCGCCCCCCCCCCCCTTGCAAAGATCACACGTGTGCCGCCACGTTTGTAACCTGCGTCCATAATACGCATGGGGTTTTGTTTTTGCCCAACCAACCAAAATTTACTTCCGGTTTCGGAAGTCGTTACCGTGTCTGCCAATTTTTGATGAGCTTCCGTCATGAACGTCCAGAATCAGACGTCATGTTTTAACTGTATTTTAACATAATATACTTGCAGCTAGATAACTATCCAGTTCTGTTGAATATCACTTTCAAATCCATATCGCCAGAATCGCCACAATTGCTGTTGTTGTTTTTTTAAATCTCGTTGACATAACTAAAAGTTGGCAGCATAGATTTGAACGGCGCTAAGACTTCAACACTCATGGGAGAGTACTATCAAGTCAATGGGACAAGTGTATACTGTAAGTAAATACACTTTTTTTTAAAGGGGGGGGGGGGGTAGGAAACCTATAGGCCTACATTGTAGGGCGGGGCAGTAGTGGAGAGAAGGTAAACAAAAATCACGTGGTTGAAGGGCGTTGACTTGAAGTTGTTATTTTGTTTTTTATTCATTGAGAGTTGTTCCGCTTGGCGAAATTCTTGGCGTGCTTTCGTTTTCCCACAATTTTGATTGGCTGTCTGGACTTGGTCTTGGGGACAGTATTTAAATATATGTGTGTGTGTGTGTGTGTGTGTGGGTGTGTGTGTGTGTGCGTGTACGTGTACGAAGAGAAAAAGTGTATGAGAGAGAGAGAGGACAAGGATATAGAGAGTAGAGAGATAGACAGACGAATAGATGTGACATGTAGATAAATAATATATAGATTATATATAGATAAGTATATCGACAAATAGATAGAAATATGGAATGATATATAGATAGACAGATAGACATAGATATATCGACAGATAGATAGGGTGACATATAAATCGACAGATAGAAAAATCGATAGACTGATAGATTTATGATTGATAGAGAGAGAAAGAGAGAGTGAAATTCTGCACTCTATATATAGAATACTTGCCACTCTCTAGTCTCTCGTGTCCATTTTTAGTTCGTCTTTTCAGCCTCGTAACTAAATTTACTGATGTTACGTTTGGTAAAGGTGAATATTTATTGTATTTTTTTTTTTACAAGGGCTGTTTTGTCTTAGTAAAATAATATTCATTTTAGGTAACACTCTCATTTCATGTTCTTGTCACGAGTGTGAACATTAAAAACAAACAGTATTTTGTATACCGCATTAGATTTTTATCTAGACCTTAGACCAGAAATAGGCAAACTTTTGATAAAAGTTTGCCAAAGTGGAATTTCTGATTCATTCAGCGTGCCAACAGACTAATAGTCACACTTCTTGAGCACTAAATTTCTTGTAGTAAAGTATCCCGTCGGACCAAATTGATCCATGGGGCCGGTGAAGCAGCGTTAACCAGTTTCGCAATTTCATGTAGGAGGAGACATGAATTTCCTTTTGGGGGGGGGGGGGGGCATCTTCAGCGTACCATTGAAAAGTGCTTTGCGTGCCAATTCTGGCACGCGTGCCGTAGTTTTCCGACCGCTCATCTAGGCCATGTCTCGACTGTTTTTTTTGCAGCTAGATAACTTTTTTCTTCTTTTTCAAATTTCCTCATCAGATTGTGTTTCCCCAAAACTAAACGCGCATTAGTGTTACAATGACTGGTATAGTATTTGGACATATCCCGTAACCAGATTGGTCTATATGGAACAGTTAGCAACAGGCTATGATGATATTAACATACAATAATATAGCTTGTTGTATAAAAGGTAAGAAACTCAATACATTTATACATAAAAGGTAGAGGCTAAAGGGGGGGGGGGGGGGGCTAGAGTAGGAAAGACAAACAAAATTCCTCAAAGAACGACAATCTATGCAAAAGTTCATTGGCCCTGGCAATTTGGAATCCCCCAAAAACTGGAAAGTGCGACCTTGACGCGTAATGTCAATTAGCAGACACAAACTTGGCACACTGCCCGTCTTGACAAGTCTGGAACAAATTTAGTACGTCGAGAGAAATTTTGGAGATTGCAGAATATGCCCGGATATGCCTTGTGTAGAAGTACTATTGCAGATATGCCAGTGATATGCCTTGATTGCCTTGTGTAGAAGTACTATTACAGAATATGCCAGTGATATACCTTGTATAGAAGTACTATTGCAGAATATGCCAGTGATATGCCTTGTGTAGAAGTACTATTGCAGAATATGCTCGTAATATGCCTTGTTTAGAAGTATCGATACCATTACAGTACTTGCAAGTCTATAGGCTACTCTAGTAGAGAGGCAATAATTATATGGATGTTACCATTGTTAATGACCAAACTATGCAAGCGAATTGTGTAGCCAGCACAATGCTCAGTCAAATTTACTTTTTCATCCACCTTCAGAGTAGAAAAAACTTCGGGAAAAAAAGTATCTAGAACCGGAGAGATACACTATTAACATTTTGTAAAAAAAATTTGAATTTGAATTTGGCTTTTTAAAATGTTAATATAATGTTATGGCTTTTATCCCAAACTAAAGTTGTGTCTATCCCTTAAGTATCTTTGTACGAGCGAAGTTGATATTCTAGGTAAGGTGTCGGCAACCTTATGGTAATAGTGTGGTATCATAGGGTATATTTTTGCGTGCCATCGAAAATCGCTCTGCGTGCCAAGTCTGGCACGCGTGCCGTAGGTTGCCGATCCCTGTTCTCTGTTATTGCATTGCATCAGGGCTGTTTTATTATTCAGTTTAATAAACCAACCAAAGAGCCTAACCTCCACAAATCTCTGGCAGCATTATCATTACACTATCATTAGAATATCATTAGACTATCATTAGACTATCATTTGAATTAGATCCAACGTTTCAGCATCACAACAAAGCAAAACTTTAGTTTCGTATTCAGCAAACGAAGCGGTGAACTATTTATACATCAGTTATCTTAACTATTGGAACAATATTTTTTTTGTCGTCTTAACTGTGGGCAAACAAACTCTAGCAGTCTAGATCATCCACCGCCCACACCGATATACACATCCCACACACATACCCACATCCAGACCCCCCCCCCCCACACACACACACAGGCCCACACACAAAATACTAATAGACATGTAGAAATCGTACGGCCTCTACACATAAAAATTAAATCACCCCCAAGTTTGGTCTGCCCTTCCCCCAAGTCTGGCCTGCCCCCCCCCCCCCTTACAGGGTTGTCATGACCACAGGAATGAATTCTTAGACACTACTTGGTAAGCCCTACCGTAGGAAACAGTGCCCGGGGACGTAAGTAATATAGTGTGTAGAATGGTAGACCTAGAATGGTAGGCCTACCAATAAACTATTGTCTGTCTAACACTCAAGCCACTCGATGTATGTTCAAAGAAGAATTTAATGCTTGACCATATATACACCATTCAATGGTAGCTAAGCAAATATCAACTCCAACAAACCCTAACTGCATTAATAGTTGCTAATATAGATTTTAATGCAGTAATTACTAGAAATGGATTTTCCCGATAAAGCAGATTGGCGTATTACGTCATAATAAATTGATAACTTAAAACTTATTCTCTACACCAAAATCAAATGTAAATAAACAACTCTACGCTGTTCATAGGGAATTCCCATTTTTTTTATACGACAATACGCGCACAGCAGAAGTGCAGGCTGCCATAGAAATATAAAGATATAAAAGTTTAACCAAACAAAATCCACATAAATGTGTTTACAAAATCCCGAGAAATAAATAGTGCACTATGTCTCCATCGATGCGTGAATAATGCCCGTGTGTTAAAAACTTTGGCTCCTAAAGCAACTCGACACTCCTGGGCGATGCCCTCGTCAAGTTGGACTTTATGTGCGCATCAGTGATGGAATCCATAGTCTGTCTCGTGGTCGTACTTTTATATGGGGAATGTGTATTTGTTACGAGTGCATGGCCCAGGGTGCATCGTCTCCGTAACAGTACATAATAATAATAATACACTGCTATTGAAGCAGAAGGCAGGCAGTTAGAGGGAAATAGTAATGCAGAGAGATGGTCATTTTACGACGGACAGACAGATGGACCGATAGATAGATAACTAGATAAAGACAGGCAGATAGACAGATAGACGGATAGACGGAAAGGTGGATAGACGGGTAGACGGATAGACGGATAGACAGACGAAGATACATATAGACAGACAGACAGTCAGATAGACAGATAGACAGATAGACACATAGATAGCTAGATAGATAGATAGATAGATAGACATACATACATACAGACAGACAGATGGATAGATAAATCACAGATACATAGACAGATTTGCTTAGGGGTAGTTGCTACCTTTATAAACACTATTCGCCTGTACCAAAGAGATAACCTCTGCTTACATAAAAGACCTACAGTATACTTTACCTAATGCTCTATGTTGTGCAGGACATTACACCGTGTTTTAAAAAAAGCATGAAAGGCGTTATCAGTTCATCCCTGCAGAGGAGAACGGAAACGTGATACTGCCTCTTCGATGCCGTTAGACAAGCCCTGCATGAAAAATACCTTTGCAAATACCAAAAGGATTAAGAAATAACTATCAAAATTCTGGTTGATTAAACTCCGAGGCTGACGACCGAGGGTTACTTCTCCGAGTAGTGATGTTGGCCTCATTCCGTGACATTTCTACTTTACGATGACCTTGGATGTGTTCGCGTTTGTAGACCTTATCGTTGTACCCAACAACAGAAAAAAAAATATGTGAATATAGGTATATGATACGTAGTAATCTAACAATAGGTAGTTGAGAAGTCATTCCAGAGGTTTTTGGGCACGAGTCTTGGCGAGTGCGTCCATGAGTTTAGCCATAGCAATGATGGGCAGTTGCAATACGTTTTTTTGAGAACAGTTGAGCGACAGCGCGTTCGGCTGGCGTACTGGAAGGTCGAGGGTTCGAATCTTGGTGAAGACTTAGGATGTTTGTTCCTGTGTCTGGCGGGTTAGTTGAGGTAAATTAAAAGGCGGATTGACATTGTGCTGGCCACACATCACCTAGTATGACGTGACCACTGAAACTGGTCCGAATGGTAGTTTACTTTTTTTTACTTTACACACTGTACGCTAATAGAATGAATACCCAAGACTTTTATTGTATTTATAAAAAGTGTATTACGATTTTCAGTTTATTAAATAACTAGATCTAGACCTACAACGCACTTTATAAAGTCAAGCATTTTCCATAAAGGGTGAATGACATAATATAGAAACTCGAAATCTCTTTGTTTAAAATTTTAATTAAAAATGTATAGAATTTGGTGGGATCAGCGTCACAAAGAGAAAAAGGGGTGGGGGGGGGTGGGGGTCGAATTCAGCATGCGGGTCGATCTCCGCAATAAGATATCTTATCAGATATTATTACAATAACCCCTAATAGTATGTAAGTGAGGTGTTTTGTGCTGGAAACAAAATTCAAATTTGGTTACCCGCAGCTTTAGAAGAAGCATTACACAATGTCCTCTGTCATAGTGCCAAGTGACACAATTTAAGGTTTGTGTTTATATGTATTTGTGTGTGTATATGTGTGTGTATGTGTGTTTGGGGGTGGGGGTGGGGGTGGCGGACGTATATCTAGAACAATGACTTAGATTGCCTGTATGATGCAAGTCTACGACCTTCGCTGAGAAAGGCCAATTTTCACTCTTCTTTTCTTTTCTCCTTCGTTGACTTTAATGCCAGCCATTGACGGAGGTGGCAAGGCGGGGGGGCATTGGCCATTACGCACCTAATTGAAGATACGGTTGGTATCAGGTACGTTGACTCTGTGTGTATGTGTGTGTGTGTGCGTACGACTAGATGCGTGACTTACCTCCAATTTGAATAATCGTAGCCCGACTTCTAGGACGAAGCATTCTTCCTTTAAGGGCACTGCGTAGTAAGAAATGTAATAGTTTATTGTATTATAGACTTAGTCTGTTGTATTATAGACTATAATGCTATATTGTTAAGTATTATTAAGTATATACCTAACATTAGTTAAGGTCATTTAAATTAGACAGGGCATTATACTGGCCACACAATCACCTGATACGATATGGCCATGCTTTCAAAAGGACAAGCATAAACTGAATGGGATACTTCATTCTTTTAAATGCGAACAACTAAAGATTCCTTCAAAAATTAAAACAATGTTTATTTTATCTTATGTGTTACAGAAGTTACATCTATTATACAGACTATTATTGCGCCAAACGCTTCTACTGGGTTTAAGTCAAGTCCTGTCTTTTAATTAGGGATTTAAATAATATTAAGTTTGTAAGTTTTCCAGTTTTCCAGGTTTGTTCGTATAAAGACTACAGACCAACGCGAACAGACTACAGACTCCTCTGCGAAGCAAGGTAGGCATAATACTTAAGATAATAATGACCACCCATATATTATGGCTTTTAAAATGCTGACACTTTGCGCACTCTACACGGAAGTAAAAACCTGTAACAAAAATCCTTTGTCATGGAAAAATGTTAATTATTTTCTTGAAATGTCAACATAAATATATGAGTGTCGTTATATCTTCACTATGTTATTCAAATGATAATAAACATGTTGCATAATATACAAAAGATGTACTTTAGTATATAGCAGGGGTGTGCAACAGGCGGCCCGAGGGCCACAACCCGGCCCGTCACACCGGTTGGTGTGGCCCCAGCTAATAGTGTTTGTTTTTATGTATGTCCAAATGGATTTACAATTTACTTAACTGTTGTTATCAGGAGATTATAGTTGCCTTTGGTATCTGGCCCTCTTTGTCTTTCCAAAGTTCCAATGTGGCCCAACATTAGAAAATGTTGCACACCCCTGGTATATAGTAAGGAAGATTTAAACAAAGGTAAAGTAAATGACCCGTCGGACCAAATTGAATCAGCGTTCACCAGTTTATGTTGCAACAGCACACTAGTGGGGGGGGGGGGTTGTGTGGCCAGCACAATGCGCAGTTGCATTTAGTTTATGCCAATTAATATCAGGTACCCACTTCGGTGCGCCAGCCGCACGCGTCCCACCGTGCCCCATTCAGTATCTAGAGTTTAAAGAAAAAATTCTGAGAGGTTGCAAGAGTGTTGATAGTGTTGATAATCTTTTGTATACAGCTATCTTGTCTTATATATCTTATCTTATATATTACAGACGCTCCTTCTATAAAGAAGAATATTGCATCCTACGTTCATCCGTGGTCCGAGTCTAGTCTTGCAAATTCAAATGATGTTAAGTTACTGATTTTCCTGGTTTGTTCAGGCAATCCGTTCCATGCCCGAATGCCACTCGGTAAGAAAGAATACTTATATGCATTATATGTATTATTACTGTTGTTGTTCTTGTTTTGTATTTCAATGTACCGACCCACTGTACTAAACATTACTGTCCATTGATTAAAACAAGAAAAACCAGAGAGTAATAGATTCTATCTGGTGGAAGAAGAAGGAGGGAGTTAGAAATGGACATCGGGAGGAGTGTTTGTAGTTACTCTATTTAGCAAACATAAAGATGTTTGGTTTGATAATTCAACATTTGTGTGCGTTTGTTTTTTTTGTAAAACTATCTTCATATTTAGCCCCCCCCCCCCCACACACACACCACAATCAATCAAATTTGTAGCACCCACATTTTAAAACCCTCCTCAGTTCAAAACACTACAAGCACACACACACACACACAAAGCTTTTTGAGAGTAATAAATTAATAATCTCCCAGATATTTAGATACAGATATCTAGATACGATATCTCATATTTTGACTTTGTACTCAAACCTCCACTCTCCCCTCCCATTGTTATATTCCTCCCCCCCCCCCAAGAACTTCTTACCAGGATTCACCTTTACCGATCGACCCCAATTTGGCACTTAGAACTTGTTGACACCCCCTTCCCCCACATCCAAACATGACTCCCTCCCCCCTTCATTGCACCCCCAATAAATACAATGACGTAGTTCAAAGATCCCGCGCCCTTCACATGACGGTTTCCAACCTCTTTTTTTTCTTTCTGTCCTTCACCGCGGATCTGGGTCACTTCACTAACGTCTGTCTGTCTGTCTGTCTGTCTGCCTGTCTGTCTGTCTGTCCGTCCGTCCTTCCGTCCGTCCGTCTGTCCGTCTGTCTGTCTGTCTGACTGTCTGCCTGTCTGTCTGTCTGTCTGTCTGTCTGTCCGTCCGTCCTTCCGTCCGTCCGTCCGTCTGTCCGTCTGTCTGTCTGTCTGTCCGTCTGTCTGTCTGTCTGTCCGTCCGTCCATCCGTTTGTCTGTCCGTCCGTAAGTCCGTCCGTCTGTCTGTCTGTCTGTCTGTCTGTCTGTTTGTCTGTCCGTCCGTCCGTCTGTCTGTCTGTCTGTCTGTCTGTCTGTCTGTCTGTCTGTCTGTCTGTTTGTTTGTTTGTTTGTTTGTTTGTTTGTTTGTCTGCCTGTCTGTCTGTCCGTCCGTCCGTCCGTCCGTCCGTAGGTCTGTCTGTCTGTCACTATCCAAGCCCTTCAGTACAATTAACTTTTCTTCAGTTCTGGCGCAAAATTTCTAACTAGAATGTTTATTTGTCGCTAGCCATAAATGCCATTACATGGACCAATAACACTGTTGTTCATGACGTAATAGAATATTTGTTTTTTTATTTTTTATTTTCCATGAATTCGAGTTAATGTATTTAAAAAAAACAATGATGTTGAAGGGATCCTAGCCTTCACCAGGATTCGAACACAGGACATTCAGTACGCCAGCCGAACGCCGGGTAGACTCAGGTGCACCCTTCAGACCTGAGTACAAATCCTAGCAGTAATGATATATATAACACAACAATTCATATGCATATTCCAGGGTCAGGCGACCGTAATCAATAAAAAATAACAAGAGCTAAATACCGAAAGAAACGTTCGCACTGCAGATTTCATCGTAATATTGTTTGTTATTTTTTCTTTCTCTTTAAACAAAGGACATTGTAATCATTTGTTTCCCCGTCATTTTGACGGGCATAACTACTAGTATATATATATATAACACATAAATAAACTTTAAAAAGACTCAATGTGTACAACTATAACGCAGAAGTCATGATAGGTTTGCCGATCCGGCAGCGCGTTCGACTGGCGTACTTGAAGGTCCTGGGTACGAATTCTGGTGCAGGCTGGGTGTGTGTGTCCGTGAGTCTAGCCCAGCTCTGATGGGTAGGCCTACCTGGCATTAGTTAGGGGAAAAGTAAATGGACAGCAGAGTTGACAGTGAGCTCGTCTCACAATCTCGACAGCATGGGTTCGACCCACGGTGCAGATAATCAGAAAAAAATAGCAGCTTTTTCGGACACTCTTTTGGGGGCCCTCCTCAAGTAGGGGCCCGGGGGGACTTTCGAATTTGGACCCCCCCCCCATCCCCACCCCTAGCTACGCCACTGCCGAAACCCTTATGTAATATATTTGGCCAATATTCTGATTCAAATTCTTGTTTGTTGTATCCAGGGAATATTTCTTTCTGCAACCAGTTTGCATCACCAAGTAAAAAAAAAAGTTTTTAAAAGGTTCACACCACGTGGTTTTGATTACGTATTTTTATTTTAAATTAAAACAATTCGCGACCTCTAGAAGTCGACCCCCCCCCCTCTCGCTCAAATCCTCGACCCCGCTAGTAAAATTGTATCGTGTCTCTCCCCCCCCCCCCCCCCCTCACTGAGTCGGGAGTGACGGAAACGCTGAGGTTACAGGCATTATGGGTGTCATAGCCTCGTTTTCGTACCGCATGACGGTCCACGTGCTCTCAGGCATCAACCAATCGGCGGCTTGTGACTGTGTGTTTGGGTTTTGTAGATTAAGCTAATGCTTTGACTGTGTGTGTGTGTGGGGGGGGGGGGGGGTAAGTTCGTGTGGGAAATATTTTCCGACACGTCGTAGAAGAATGTAAACTATTTAAAATTTATATGCATTTCACCCAGCACCCACCCAGCACAGTCTCTACTTGTATTTTATATATATATTTTTTTATATGTATTGTTTTTTTGTGTTTTTATCTCTTTCTCTCTCTCTCTCTCTTTCTTTATCTCTCTCTGTGGCTCTATCTGTCTCTAGCTCTATACTTTTTCTTGTTCTATCTATTATCTTAGGTCGCTCTCTCTGTCTCTCTATCTCAATGACACTATCTTTCCCCATCTCTCACTCTCACTATATTTCTCTCTATATGGCCCTATCTGTCTCTTTTTCTCCCAGGCTCTGCCTTTCTCTGGCCCTATATCTCTGCGTCTCTCTCTCTCTCTCTGTCTCCTTTTACTACAATACTACGTTCTGTCTTTTACCTTACTCTTTCCTTCACTCTATCTTTCAATTAGCTGGTCCTACATTTTTACACTATCCTCCGCTTCTACTGAAGTTATTCCTTCCTACACAGGTCTATAGTTACATTACATATCCTTGTATCAACTTTTATATATATATTATCTCAATAAAAACTTAAGTCTGGAGTTCTGAACCCTGGAGAAGGGGCATGAGTCACTGCGGGTGGATACACACGTTTGTAATTGAAAAGGTTGCGAGCATAATACACATATGTACCATTGTGGAGATTAGTACAAGCAGTAGCGTATTTAGGCATGTTCCACATGTTCTTTTGTAACAGGGGTCCCCACACAAAAGGGCCTCCCACACATCCCAAAAAGAAATGTTTTAGTGACATCCCCATTCTTTCGTTGAAAATGTAAAATAAAATTCATTTATTTATCCCCCTACAATTTACAGCGCTCCTGTCCAACCAAGCTAAGTGCAACATAAAATGTATGATGTTATAGAATGTAGCATGAATTAAAAGGCCCTTTTCTGATGCATGCCCCACGGTCCCACGAGGGGGCCCCACATACATTTGGGAACAGGGCCCCCACAATCCTAAATACGGCCCTGAGTACAAGGTTACCACCAGCAGTGACCCGCATACACCTGGGAATTGTAACATGAGTTATATGCTCCCATCCCCACCCTTCTCTCTCGGCTTATCCAATACACATACACACAAGATAAATATCTTATTTAATTTAAACAATTTATTTTTATCTGGAAATCTTATGGTGTCATTTCCAAGAAAAAGAAAGATGAGAAAAACATTATCTGACGCTATTAAGTCATCTTCACCCATATAGATGGATTTTTTTACCAGGTCTGGAGTCTGGAGGGTGTCCCTGAGTCTATCCAACTCTGATAGTGCTGGCCACACAATCACCTAGTATGCACCCTATGTATCGATTTTGTTCGACGGGATACTTTACTTTTATATTTTACTAATACATACATACATATTACATACATACCAACACACTTATTACAAACAGACAATTGTTCGGTCTACAAGGAAGATATACCGGTATTATGTTAAGTCTTATATTTCGGTATTATGTTAAGTCTTATATTTCGGTATTATGTTAAGTCTTATATTTCGGTATTATGTTAAGTCTTATATTTCGGTGCGGTGGTGTATTTATATAGACCGGTTTTTTAAGAAGAAATCGGCCGGACAGAGAGAGAGGCGTGGTCGGATGGTAGACTTAGAATTGTAATTATCTCAGCTAATACCCTCTATTTACAGTCTGGCTACAAACACTTTAAAAAAAAACTGATCCATCAACCGTCGACTTCCGGATACGTCTTAGTAAAAAATTAAATCTTGAAATAAACCTACCAGCTATAGAAACTTCTTACGTCAAAGAGTTCTACTTTTTTTTAAAGTTCAAAAGTGTTGTTTGTTTGAATTTCGCTTGAACTGTTTTTTTTTATTTTTTTATAAACTAGACTAACTAGACCGATCTTTCTTTTAAAAGGTAGGATTATTTATTAATGACGTGGAATTAAAAAAATAAAAGCGACTGAAGACAAACTTGATCCGTGTATATAGGTCAGTGACTTAAACTTTATATTTCTCTTAGTGATGTTCTATACATTAGGTCTTTGTCACATAGGACCATGTACCGCCCCCTTTTCTCTCCCCTCTCGCTCCCACCCTCTCCCACTCTCTCCCTATTCCTTACTTTCTCTTCCTATATCTCTTTCTCTTTTACCCCCTCTCTCTCTCTTTCTCTCCCAGCTTCAATCTCCCTTTCTCCTTCTCTCTTTCTAAATCTTATGGACTTTTCAGTATTGTCTCTTACCAAAGATTTTTCTCTCGTCTCTTGGGATCTTGTGCTAAAAATACATTAAAAAAAACACAAAAAGAACTGGATTTGTTTCAGCCCGTAGATGCTTGTTTTTTTCTTGTGTTTTTAAACCCAGGATCGAGCTGCAGGTTTTTTCTATTCATTGATTCTTTCAGTAAATATTTTAGCCAAGTAAATACATGTAATATTGTTCTACTAGATTTTTTTTACGCTCTTGTGGACCATGCCAGGGAAAAACATAATGATATGACATTTTAAGCTGTTCTTTGATGTTGTAAAGGTCATCGTTGGCAATAAAGTATAATGTTGGTTAGTTTGCGATATACAAGTAGGGAATATATATATATATATATGTTTAGGTTCATGCCGTAACAAGCGGAGATTTAGTTTTCCCTATAAATGTTTAGGTTCATGCCATAACAAGCGGAGATTTAGTTTTCCCTATATATGTTTAGGTACATGCCATAACAAGCGGAGATTTAGTTTTTCCAATATAATGTTTGGTACCTGTTGTAAATCATTCGATGGATGTTTGCAATACATAGATCGATAGAAATATAGATAATAGATAGATGGGAAGTTAGATATATCAGACAGGCAAAGTGACAGCTAGTAGCTAAATAGCTAGTTAGCTAGATATATATCTAAAAGGCTAGTATGCTAAATAGCTAAATAGATAGATAGATAAATAGTTAGACAGCTAAATAGATAGATAGATAAATAGATACATAGATAGGAAACACCCCAAAAAAAAGTTACCCAAACTGCTAGAACATTTCGAAATAAATCGAGTACGCATTTTATATAGGGCGTTTGCAATCCCGTAACAAAAAGCACGTGATTTGTGTTTACTTTGAGTAATGGTGTACAATTAAATATGGCCGCTGTATTAATAAAGTTTCATATAGGCTCGAGCTTTTTTTAAATGATGTTTTGTGTTTTAAGTCTTATTAAGATTTAAGCTGTATTATGTATGTTAAATAAAATAGGCTATTTTATTATTATCATAGACATAGATCATAGACGATGTGAGCCTAATAGTTACTTGACTATTCACCAACAATATCGCTTGACATCGTAGCCTAGCCTACGAAACATTAAAAGTGTAGGCCTATAAAGTGAAATTGAAAGTGTAAATAGGTCTAGCCGGCCCTAGCCTAATCACATTAATCAATTAATCTACAGTACTACTATTTACCTCCTTATTTTTGAGTAGGATAGCCAATATTCAGATGTGAATTTTGCATGATAAAGAAGTACTTCACTTTCACCACGTTACGTTTGTACCTCAAGTGGGTTCTATATTTACACAAATACGTCACTAAATTTACACACAAAAAACTTAAGCTCCGCCTACTGAGAACGCTCTATTAGTCTTCCAACTTTCGCACAAACATGCTAATTATACAATAAATAAAAAAGAACTGACAACTTCAAAATATAGGTTGATAAATGCTTCGGAAACGGGATATTGTTTACATAAGAAGTAGATTTGAACACTAAAGTAAGCTTTTCTTTCTGCACCTAGAGTTTCAAAATGGTTTCTCAGACAATGATAAAACGTAAGTAGTAAGATCAACGTTTTTTAAAAAAAACAATTATTTGTTATTGTTTTGTTTTTTTGTAATCTCACTGTGTAATGCTAACAAGCTGAATCTCCCATAAAACTACATAATATGCACTGGGAATAGACATAAGTATTTTGAGAAAAACCGGAAAACTTCAGAAAATTTCGGACATCTTCTCATTCTTTTCCCTTTTCTGTATTCCGCCCATGGAGACATTTAGTATTGTGTTATGCATGTCCAGTATGTTAAGTATATTTTTAGCCAAATTTATGTCGGACGGTCTACTGAAATGCAGGACAGTCCGGCAGAAAACTGGACACCACCTGGCAAACACTAAAGTATGCGGCGTACTGAATAGGCAGCCTCGTTTTAGAATTGGGCACTGACTTAGCCTCGTTTTCATTTTTAAATAAATTGTCTTCACGGCTTACACGTGAATTTGTTAAAAGTATCGAAAGGGGAATATGGCCCAGCATTGGTTCGGGTCCAGGCAATCAACGCTGTGATTTATTTCCAGGGTTAAGACTAGTTAAGAGGTCGTACCTGGGTCAAACCAACTCTGACGTAGAACCAGTTGTAGAAAGTATAGTTTACCTGAGTATTGTGCTGGTCACACAATCCGTGGTATGCTGCGTGCACAGATACTGGTGAACTTGTCCCCGCTTGCCACTGTAGTTTGTTCTTAAAAGGATTCTGTAACATTCTACTTACACTGCAAATATAAAAAAATATATGTAAAAAAAAGTAATATAATTAGGATTTTAAAAAATAATTTGTACAAAAACAACAGGCTTTCAGAATAATTTACATAACAAGTAAAGACTAATTAAAAAATTTAAGGCGTTCAACTAGTTCATTATCGTAGATGCAATCCCATATTAAATTTTAAATGAGTTAACAAATCCTCTAGAAAATATGCTATATTGCAAGGGGGCGACAACATACGGCACGCTTGCTATACTTGGCACGCACAGCGATTTTCCCAAGGAACGCGAAGGTTTCCAAAAAATTGCAATTTTAACTATTTTCAACAAGAAAATAAGTGATAGAGCAGGGTGAATTGAAGGCTTTTGGTACGCTGAATGATTTAGAAATCCTTGTTGGCCATAATATTATCGAAAAATTTGCAGACCCATACTCTATGCTACTAAGTAGAAACAATTTGTTTTGATCTACCACAGGATACTGAGAAGTTCTAAATTCTGCGCAACCCCAACGAAGAGCGCTAAATATTCCGAGGGTCGAAATCTATCAGCACTCTTTGAGCGTCGTACCATCTGGCATTCACCACTCTACGCTAATCTAATAGATCTGCTTTAAGATCTTGGTAACTTGTTACTTTCTTTGATTACTGTGGATACTTTCAACCTTTCAGGCTGTTTACTCCCTTTACTATGTCGGAGAATTTATAATATTAAAAAAAATATTGTTGAAATACTTGGGGGAAAAAAATGAAAAATGGATTATTTCGATGCCTGACATATGTGATGACATCAGTGATGGCATCTTCTTGGGACATGGTAAAAGTTGAGGACATCTCCTGTCATCAGAATCGTTTTTTTTTTTTTTTTTTTTTAAATTTTGTTTCTTATTTCTTTTTAAAACAATTGTTAGGCGTTTCTCATGATGTGCCTTTAACGTGTATTGCAGAACAAGTGTGACTTTAACGTGTATTGCAGAACAAGTGTGACTTTAACGTGTATTGCAGAACAAGTGTGACTTTAACGTGTATTGCAGAACCACTGTGTCTTTAACGTGTATTGCAGAACAAGTGTGTCTTTAACGTGTATTGCAGAACAAGTGTGTCTTTAACGTGCATTGCAGAACAAGTGTGTCTTTAACGTGCATTGCAGAACAAGTGTGTCTTTAACGAGCATTGCAGAACCAGTGTGTCTTTAACGTGTATTGCAGAACAAGTGTGTCTTTAACGTGTATTGCAGAACAAGTGAGTCTTTAACGTGTATTGCAGAACCAGTGCGTCTTTAGTGTGTATTGCAGAACAAGTAAGTCTTTAACGTGTATTGCAGAACCAGTGCGTCTTTAGTGTGTATTGCAGAACAAGTGTGTCTTTAACGTGTATTGCAGAACCAGTGCGTCTTTAGTGTGTATTGCAGAACAAGTGTGTCTTTAACGTGTATTGCATAACCAGTGCGTCTTTAGTGTGTATTGCAGAACAAGTGAGTCTTTAACGTGTATTGCAGAACCAGTGCGTCTTTAGTGTGTATTGCAGAACAAGTGCGTCTTTAACGTGTATTGCAGAACCACTGTGTCTTTAACGTGTATTGCAGAACAAGTGCGTCTTTAGTGTGTATTGCAGAACAAGTGAGTCTTTAACGTGTATTGCAGAACCAGTGCGTCTTTAGTGTGTATTGCAGAACCACTGTGTCTTTAACGTGTATTGCAGAACAAGTGTGTCTTTAACGTGTATTGCAGAACAAGTGTGTCTTTAACGTGTATTGCAGAACAAGTTTGTCTTTAGTGTGTATTGCAGAACAAGTAAGTCTTTAACGTGTATTGCAGAACCAGTGCGTCTTTAGTGTGTATTGCAGAACAAGTGCGTCTTTAACGTGTATTGCAGAACCACTGTGTCTTTAACGTGTATTGCAGAACAAGTGCGTCTTTAGTGTGTATTGCAGAACAAGTTTGTCTTTAACGTGTATTGCAGAACCAGTGCGTCTTTAGTGTGTATTGCAGAACAAGTGTGTCTTTAACGTGTATTGCATAACCAGTGCGTCTTTAGTGTGTATTGCAGAACAAGTGAGTCTTTAACGTGTATTGCAGAACCAGTGCGTCTTTAGTGTGTATTGCAGAACAAGTGCGTCTTTAACGTGTATTGCAGAACAAGTGCGTCTTTAGTGTGTATTGCAGAACAAGTTTGTCTTTAACGTGTATTGCAGAACAAGTGTGTCTTTAACGTGTATTGCAGAACAAGTTTGTCTTTAACGTGTATTGCAGAACAAGTTTGTCTTTAACGTGTATTGCAGAACAAGTGTGTCTTTAACGTGTATTGCAGAACAAGTGTGTCTTTAACGTGTATTGCAGAACAAGTGTGTCTTTAACGTGTATTGCAGAACAAGTTTGTCTTTCGCATCGTACATTTCTTAAGATAAATAACGAAGACACACATGCCCCCCACACACAATAACATTTTGAAATGGTTAAACTCTTACCTGTTCCCCCGTTCTGTATCTCTCTAATTTACAACTACGAGAGGAGAGGAAATAGAGACAGACAACTGGGTAGAGAGAGAGTGAGAGAGGGGGGGAAGAGAAAGAGGGAAAGATAAACACAGAGAGAGAGAACGAAAGCTATAAAGTAGAGAATATAGAGTGACGCAAAGATGGAAAGATATATATTAAGAGTGAGAGAGATGGTGACAGAGATAGAAATAGAAGTTAATAGATAGATCTAGGCAGAAAGAGACAGATATAAAGAGAGAGTGAGAAAGAGAGAGAGAGAGAGAGATACGCAGGTTAAAACTAAGTCTTCTGAATCGTCATATACAATCTGCCACACGATATCTTCCGACACCAAGTAGACGTAGGCCTACGCCCATGTCAACTAAACAAGAAAATAAAACTCTGCGGAACCCATAGAATATTATTGTTAAACCAGGGCCAGCATTAGCTACTCTGGTGCAATGAGGGAAATCTTGCTAGCCTAGCACCCCCTCCCTCCCGCCCTATTTCTCCAACCCTACTTCTCCCCCTACCCCCCCACCTACCTCCTACCTCCCTACCCCACTCCCCCACACAATGCCTTTTCCAAAAACAACAAGAAAAACAAGAAATAAAAAAAAACTAACCCAAACGTTAACTATTTCACAGTAAATCTTTCGCGCGTGCTCACAGGCGCACACTCACACGCACACTCACTCACTCAATGGTATGCCCTAGTTATTTTAGTATGACCTGTTTTACCCCCCCCCCCCCTCGCCCTACTTTCGTTGTGTACTTTTAAAATGTACTTTTCGCGCAAACGGTACTTGAGGTCAAACCAGGACAAGGAGAATGAACTTTCACTCAATATATTTTCACCTGACTGTATTCGGGCTTAGGTCAATTAAATCCATCGGGGCCATTGATTAATCCATGAATTCATTCGTCTGTGGATTACAGCCGTAAAGGCACACACCACGCTCAAACACAGAACCCATCAGTCCATCCGGCACGCCCACACATCGTCATCATTCTTCCATCAATCTACCCATCCCTTTCAACACCCCCCCCCCTTGCGACCAAGCGGAACTGCAGACTCGGTACATCCAGTGTCTGCTTGGCCACAATTTTCGCTCTAGCCTTATCTCAAAAAGTTACAGACGCCCCTTCTATACCGAAGATTGTTGCGCCCTTCGCTTTCATTTGCTTCGAGACTTGCTTTTCTAATAGCGTTTTTTTTTTTTAAATTTTTCAGTTTTTGTTATAATTTTTCCTAACTGGTACAGGCAACCCATTTCAAATCCATCCTTCCTCGCTCGGTCTTTAGTTATTTTGTCACTATTCGATTCTATCTTCAGCAGAGGCAAAGTAATTATTGCAAATCTTCGGCCATGTAGAAAAAAAATGTTACCCAAAACAACAAAATTATTATCGCTCATCATGCTTAATAGAAATTTCCTGGTAGAATAAATACACACATATTTTATATTCTACAACCTAAATTGTCCGGCGTTGCCCGGATGAAAATAAAACAGGCCTCTATAAGCTACAGATTAAAAAATTATAAACTACAATAAACAGATAGTTAAAAAAAAAAATTTTAATTTTTTTTTTTTTACTGAAGACTTTTAGGAAAGTAATTTAAAATAAATATTGTAATCGGGTTAAAAAAAAAAGGTAAGTCTTTTTTAACAAAAATCTAAATTGCCCGGTGATGTTCATAGATTTACAATCCTTTTTTAAAAGTACTATTGATTGAAAAAATAATGTAGAAAAAAAAAAGGTATTAGAGTAACTGGAGAATCGAACCCGGGTCACCCGTATTACAGTCCAAAACATAAACCACTTAGCTAGCGGAGACACACGTCCGAAGTGAAATCGCAAAAGTATAATATGAGACAATAAGGTTACGTGTCTTTAAATTAACTAATATGATTGGTTGAACACACACACATTCTACTTTATATATAGATAGATTTGTGACTTTTAGAACACATTTTTAAATAATGTGCAAGAAGCCTTTAGTATTTGCTATTTGATCTTTCAATAGCCTTCTATTGATAAATGTATTGCCTTTAGTTTTTCAAAGGCTGTCAAAAATATGAATGGAATCTATTTTAATAACTTTTAACATAACATCTATTTTGTTATTACTACTTTTAATATTATTTTGGGGAAAAAATGTGTCAAGTATACAAAATCCTTTCCATTTTAAAAAGAACTTTCCTTCAAGTTTTTAAAAAAAAAAAAAAAAGAAGATGAAGACTTTTAATTTTTAAGGTAAGCTGATTTCCATATCGACAAATTGGTCGCACATTTTTTCACGCCGAGTAACCATTTAGTCTGAAGAATCTAAAAGCTATTTAGGTGTTTCAGTCATTTCCGAATTTTGAGTGTTTCCCATAGTACTCATACTGTAGGCTGTAATGCGATTTTAACAAACTTGCTGAAGTATAAAACAAAACTGCCAACTTTTACTTTAAAGTATATATACCCACAGTCCACAAACAATAACATACTTGCTGACATTTTGCAATATACAATTTTTCTTCTATAGTTTTTGTGTACTGTTTGAAAAATGCACTTTTACTCGCAAAAGATCACAAGGTCAAAATAGGTTAAAGTTAGGGAAATGTACATACCCCCCACCTTTAAAAAAATCAACAGACAACGAGAAATCAATTTACCACCACGCTAAACATTAGTTCGCTAAACATTAGCGTTTTTTTTTTTCGTTTACAGCTTTCCTTTGACTTTAGCCGTCAAGTCGTGGCACTGTGATGGGGGAATTCCCGCAGAAAGTGATCAGCGAAAGAGCGAGAAAAGGAATTGGACATCCTCGAGATTTAGACGAGGGTTTAATGTTACAGCTTGTCATTGGAATTCCCCGATAACCCAGTCTCTCTTCGGAAAGTATGTTTTTAGTTGTTGTACTTTGTTGTATGTTTTAGCTGTATGTTTTTGTTATGGTATTTTTCATTACCTTTCCACCAATCTTTCATGTTTTTTTTTTCTTTGTTTGAGTGCAAAATGTGAATCTACCTGGTACTATAAGAGAGGGAAGACACGCTCAAGGGGAGGGAACACAAAGAAAATAACATAGTTATGTATTGTATATGTGTGTGGTTTGGAGGGGGGGGGGGGTGCTATTCCAAAGAGTAATTTTAGAATCCACAAATCAACTTCGGAGAAACCGTAAGCAAAAAAAAAGTTGGAGAAAAATAATTGGAAGAAGATTGGGAATGGAATGGGGGAGGGGAGGTGAGGGCGGAGTGAACCCCCCCCCCCCCCAACCTCTTCCTCCCCTCTCCCCCCACCGTTCCAGTCATTCCAATAAAACAAGGTCTAAGGTGAGACGGGGAAATGTGAGATTTTCTTTTATTTCTGTTTCAGTGAATATTTTCGCACCTCCGATTCCTTTTCTTAGGTGTGAGGTAGGATAGAATGGCGGAGGAGGATGGGGGGGGCCTTTTGACATGTCGTTTGTTGTCCAGATTGACAGATGCATTTTTTTTTATACACAATCCAACATTTCTTTCACGGCATACTTATGGATTGTGTGGCCAGAACAATACCCAGCCGCTTTTACGTCTCCCTTAATTAATGTTAGGTATCCATCAGAACTGGAAAGTCTCACAAACACCCTTCAGACCAGGGAGCCACTCCTAGCATTCGCAAGGATTCGAACCCAGGACCTTCAGTGCCCCCAGCCAAACGCGCAGCGTATCGATAAAGAAAAGTTTTATTAACTTTTTTTCCCCCTCTATGGCTACCCAAAGATTATAATAAGATGGACCCCTTGCTTTGATATTTATATTTGATAACTTAAAACACTTTGTTTCGGAATATTCGGTCCTCTAGACTTCCGGGTCATTCGCTATGATTTTTTCAATGGAAAATTAAGATTGAAATCGAAAGTTGTATACAGCGGAAAACTTTAGGCACGTTTAGAAGTCATTTAGTACAGCGTTATTGTCTGCGCACGGAAAAAACAACATTTATGGTCTAAAAATAGAGCAAGCGGTCCATCCTATTATAGTTTTTTAGCTAACCCAAAACCTTTTTGTGTACCCTGGCGTACCAGCGACAACCTCAGAAAGTAAGCAACCAATTTACCAATGTAATACAGTTGTTGTATTTTTGTTTACCCTGGCGTAGCAGCGACAACCTTCAGAAAGTAAGCAACCAATTCACCAATGTAATACAGTTGTTGTATTTTTGTTTACCCTGGCGTAGCAGCGACAACCTTCAGAAAGTAAGCAACCAATTCACCAATGTAATACAGTTGTTGTATTTTTGTATGAGTGTTCATTTAACGTATGTTTTGAAAACGCTTAAAAATAGATTTGCAGCTTATTGAATTGGTACTTCGAAACAAAAGCTAAGAATATATTGAGAGAGAACGAGAGAAAGGGTGTATGCGTTGAGTTATGTGTGTCTGAGTGTGAGTGAGAGAGAGAGAGAGAGGTGAGTGAGAACAAGGGAGATAGAGTCGCAGAAACAATACAAAGTGTAAACAAGTAGTCAATGAGTAAGTCAGAATTAGGTAAGAAATTGCTGAGTGTAATAACCAAGTCTGTTGATGACTTTACCAGGGGTGTAATTACTGAGACTAAATCTACACCAGGATCAAAAGGTGGATAAGAATAGATGTTTATTGTAGGTAATAGAAAGAGTCATTGCGGAGCAAAGAATGATTCATTCTTGCCCAGAGTGGCATCTCGGGTATGTGATGGGTTACCCGCTCTAGTCAGGAAAACCCACATCAATATATAATTTATAAACCCTTCTTATCTTATCTATTACAGACGCGCCTTCTATAAATAAGATTATTGCGTCCTACGCTCATCCGCGGTACGAGTCTAGTCTTGCATTTTTATTAGTGTTTTAAATGATGTTAAGTTACTGGTTTTCCTGATTTGTTCAAGTAACCCATTCCATGCCCGGATACGACTCGGGAAGAAAGAGTACTTATAGTCTATGCATTTGTTCTCGCATAAAGGATAAGGAAAGTGGTTTTGTCCTTATGTTTATCTGAGCATTGCAACAGGTTGTTATTGTGTTGTATTTCTAAATTAGAATTTTATGCCTTATGTATTATTCCTACTTTATTCTTTGCCCTTCTGTCCTCTAGTGTTTGTAGTCCTCTAGTCTTTATCGAAATGCTAAGCGTGACTTCATTCAGAAATAGGCAATGAAAGCACTACTATTTTATTTAGAAAATTTAAATTTGAGATTGCTATAATTCTGTTTGTTTTCTTGACACAACCAGAAATTTGATTTTACACAAGAGATATGTTATTTGTAATTGTTATTTTTAAATACGGTAATAATAATAATATTAATTAATGTATAGCGCTGCCAACTAACAACAAATATTATAAGAAATATTTGTGTAATATCTAATTATCTGAACCTACATACATAAGTAATCTCCTCGGGACGAATTGATCCTAAGGGCCGGAGACAAAGCACTCATCAGTTAATGTGGCCACGGCATACTATGAGATTCTGTGGCCAGCACAATGTGCAGTCGCCCTTACATTGCCCCCAACTAATGTCAGAGCTGGAAAAAATCCTAACCTTTACAAGGATTCGAACATACTCTCATACAGACTCACACAAGTCAAATTTATAGAGAAAACATTATTCCAAGTGGTGTTTCAATTCTAAGAGAACAATTATGCAAGAGAACGGAAGTGGGGGAGGGGCTGCAATAATATTGTGTATTTGTTTTCTATATGTCTGTTTTAAAAAATGCACTTACATACACAAATGCATACACACACATACACACATTTGCATATACCAACAAACACGCACACATACACATAAACACACATTCATACATACACGATAGGCTACATCATATATAGCTTACTCAGCTAGAACTGCATTGTCATTACCAGCGTCTCAAATGAACGCAGGCCAATTAAGATAAGGGAGACGCAGGCACGAAAAGTTTGAAAATATAGCAGACGATGCAAAACACGCTGATGTTTTTTTTTTCTTTTGTTACATTTTTCCCCCACCGCCTCCCCACCCCCTTTTTGTGAATGAAAAGTACTTGTGACAAAAAGTGCTACGTCAGTCATCTCGAACCCCCCCCCCCCCCCCAAGTCACCAGAGAAGAGATTGATAAACTGGACCTTGTGTACTTTTGGTGACAACCAATGAGTGAAACCGGGAGAAAGAGAGAGACATTTGATGACAACCAAGGAGAGACAGAGAGAGAATGAAAGAGAGACAGGCAGAGAGAAAAAAAAGAGAGAGAGACTGAAAGAGAGAGAGAGACAGACAGAGTGAAAAAGAGAGACAGAGAGAGAGACAGAGAGAGACAGAGAGAGACAGATAGAGACAGAGAGAGAGAGACACGGAGAGAGAGACACGGAGAGAGAGACACGGAGAGAGAGACAGAGAGAGACAGAGAGAGACAGAGAGAGACAGAGAGAGACAGAGAGAGAGAGACACGGAGAGAGAGACACGGAGAGAGAGACAGAGAGAGACACAGAGAGAGAGACAGAGAGAGACACAGAGAGAGAGACAGGGAAATTTGATGACAGTTTCCTGCTTTATCAATCGTGTTTGAACTCCCATTGCGTCAGAGGATAACTCCAAAAAACGGAAAATAATTTAGGAGCATTCTCTCCCTTGAATCATTACATATATAGCGCTTAAAGTGCTGAACTCTTTAGAGTTTAGAGCATAGGTTCTCAACCTTTTTCGGCTCACCGCCCCCTTTTACAATTTTTTTCCGCTCACCGCCCCCCCCCCCAACTTTCTTTTAGCGCCCCCCCCCCCCCTTCAGCCCATCTGGACAATAGTTTCCGCAATTTTTTTAGGCGAAATAGACTCTTTGTGTGATTAATTATCTTTAAAAAAACTGAAAAGGAAACATATTGTAAGAATTAATAGATCCGAAAATTGCCTTAACAAAAGGTCTACATAAATAAATAAATATTAATGTGAATCGTTTGTGTGATGTGTGGCTAGAAATTTGTCTATTTTTGTTTCAATTTTGGTTGCAAAAGCCTTAGGTCTAATAATGAGTAATATTTGTTATATTACAAAACAGAACTTGTTCGGCATCACTATTGAATCAAATGTGGACAATTTTTTTAGTTAAAGGGAGATAATTAGCCCGTTTTATTTGAGCTAATATTTCTTTTTTTTTCTTTTATAAAAAAATGGCTTAAAATGTATAACTTTGAAATGATCAAACTGTAACAAGTATTTGAAAATTATACAAATATTATATGACTAAAGAATTTATATGTATATTTTCAAGCATTACAATTACTACCCAGTTTTTATGATTACTACTTATCTTTACCGCTTAACAATAGTCTGAAATTTTATTGAAATATCTCAAAGCACATTAAGGACATCTCGGTTAAACTGAGATCAAAATATCATTAATATTATCAGATGTTAGGGCGACAGTCCGGTAAACCACCGCCCCCCAATCGCCCCCGGGAATGTCAGCGCCCCCCTAAAGCTTCTCACCGCCCCCCGGGGGGCGATATCGCCCCCGTTGAGAACCTATGGTTTAGAGCTTAGAGTATAAATCACAAGTAAAGTACCCGTCGGACCAAATTGATGAAGTTTCTGTGTCCCCGGCATACTAGGGGATTGTGTTGTGCGCCAGCTATTGCGTGTGTTTCTCTTGAAAAGGAAAACTTATAAACATATTATTTAGGACAAAAAAAAACGGCAGTTTTACTGTAACTGTTACAACAAGTGCAAGAAAGCCCTAATGCAGAAATGATGTAGTTAGAAAATAAATGTCATAAAATATATATATAAAAATACTTGTCTGTTTGTGTGTTATGGGAATATACAAATACACACGATATCTATGTATTTCGTATGCATGTATGTGTCCTTGAATGATAGTAGTGTGTAAGCCTGTATGTATGTGAGTATGTGAGTATCTCGCTATGTATTTATATATATATTCATATCTATCTCTCTCTATATATATATGTATATATATATATATGACAGTTTATATATTATCTATCTATCTATCTATCTATCTATAAAATATATGTATTATATATTCGTGTTTATACGTAATGTTTGGAAACGAATGTATTTGTGTGTATATATATATATTTGTTATAAAATAGTATAAGTAGTTACGGCACACTTTTGAGCATTTAGAATCGCCCTTAAAGTGTGGACTTTTTCCTCGGGTCTAACAAGGTCTCCAATGTAGAAGAAGATATATGTTATAAATGTAGGTTATATCAAATACTACAATAAAATTCATCGCATGACCTAGTTGAAACTACAATGTAATTAACTATATTGCTTCGTTTTTTATCATTGTTATTTTGTTATTCACTTTTATTGTGTTGTTTTTTCTTTTCTTAAGAAAGTTCATTCGACAATAAATATGAACACAGAACTCTAAGCCTATATTCTTTATTTTTTTTTTTCTTGCACAAAGATATTTTATCAAAAAAGCTTATTCCATTTTTTTTTTCAACATCATGCCAAATTATAACTTATATAAAGCCATCTACCCTTAAAAAAAACATAAATAAAGAAAGCCATTCTAGAATTATATTTTAAAAACGTCATCATAATCCGATTGGATTGTTATTATTATTCTTTCTTATGGTTTTAAATTTCCTATTTAAAAAAAAATTCAACACAATATAAAATTTTTCTGAAAATATTGTAATTTTATCTAAATATAATATTATGTCTAGTAATGTAAAAAAAAACAACCTGAAATTCAGAGCTTTAAAAAAATCAAACTTGGAATTTCAAATATTCAAACTAAGCTGTGCTTTTTCTTGATTGGCTAGACTCATTTTATCCAATGAAATTCAAGTTAAAAACAGGTTTCTTATTATTTTCGTTTCAACGTATAATTTATAAATGTCTGTATTATGTTTCGCGTATGCATTGCATTGTCATTTTTAGTTCATTTCTTTCTGTTTAGTTGTTGTTTTTTGCTTGAGTGAAAGGATTTAAAAAAAAAAATGTTTTAAAATGCATTTTTGGTTTTCTGTTTTCCGAAAGAAATTGAAAATCGCATAACAAGATAAATTAACTTTTTCTCCCCCGTTTAGTATTACAATTGTTCATAATATGAAATAATGGGATGAAAAAAATGGATTTAATTTTTAATAACGTAATTGCATTAGCTTTACACAAAGTTATTGGCGTATTAAGGGCATGCAAGAGCATACAAAGACCCGGTAAAGAGCATGTAAAGAGCGTGTAAAGAGCATGGGGAGACCCCGTAAATACAATTTAAGAGCATTTTAAAAGAATGTAAAGAGAACGTAATGAGCATGAAAGCCTTAGATAGAACCGTTTTAATACTTGTACAGATTAATCGATCGCAAATAAATCGAATCTCTTTTTATCTGTATCATTGTATTTAAAAATATTTTTGCGTCCTACGCTCTTCCGTGGAGTCTAGTCTTGCGTTTACTGGTTTTCCTTGTTTGTTCAGGCAACCCATTCCGTTTCCGGATGCCACTCATGAAGAAAGAGTCGCCTACTTATATGTCCCACCCTAAACAAGTATGTATTTAAATCAAATAGTCTACGTTTCTTTATTTAAAGCATGTGTGTTCTTTTTTATAATAAAATATTTCAACAAAAAGTTGCGAAACAAAAGATTAAAGGATTTATATTGTTTCTTACAGTCCTAAATTGTTTTGTTGACATGTTTTGAGAATGTGGGGCGTCTCCCTCAGGTCTTGTGAACGCAAGTTTTCATGACGTCATTTCAGCGCAAGGCCGAGAAACAAGCCGTCAACACAGACAGTGGTAATTATTCTGCGAGGCTGGTGTACGAGTGTATTAACCACAGTAACAACAAGGCCATTATCAGCAGCCGATTGCACGTCAACGGAATCGCGTGAGCCCAGTCATTAAACTCCTTGGTCACCACGTGGTTTGAAACGTCACAAGAGGGGCGACTCGGGGCAGGCACGCCTCTGTTGTTGTTTGTTATATTTGTTTACACAGAGTTGTGCCATATTCCCACGGCTAGGAAAGACAGACACACGGATAGATAGACAGAAAGACATTAACAGACTGATAGATACATTGACATATTATTATAAAGATAGATATATACATTATATATAAATATATTGATAAAGGATTAATTAATTGATTGATTGATTGATTGACAGGTTGATAGATAACCTACATAGATAGACAGGTTACCAGATAGATAGCTAGACAGAGAGATAGAAAATAGATAAGAGACAGTTTGTTGGCTAGACAGTGTCTTCTTTTGTAAATTTTAAAAAGAAATATAAAAAAATAATTCAAGTTTCAAAGCCAGTAAAAAAAAAAAATAGAGCGAACGAACAAATGAGAAATCCTAGTTGGCGAATGACGTCATCAAAAAATGCGCACTTGTTCGAAAAGAAATCACTCTTCCGTTCCCTGAGATAAATAAAGCCATTATCTTCTTTAAAAAAACAAGTGGGTACAATTGTGGAAAAAAAAAAAAACAACATAAAAAACTTAAAAATAAAATATTTAAAGTTAAATACAAATAAAACAGAGTTACATTGGCTGCATTGATATATATTGAGTGGTTGTTTTCTGCGCCAATTTGTGTGAAAGAAAAATAGATCTAACTAAAAAAACAGAAACTCGGGCTGGTGTCGGTTAAATTTTTGTTTGTTAAAGAAACGAATCAAGAATTTCCCAAAGGAACCCCCTAAAAACCCGGCCCTAACAAACTGAAACCTACCCCCCCCCCCATCCCCGGCTTCCTCCCTCCTCCACACAACCCATTCTGAAAATGCGAGGCGGGAGACCCACAACTGCAGGTTGTGACATTTAGGAAAGCTCTAGAGTCTAGAGTCTATTAAACTTATCTTTCTTGACGTAATTTCTTCGACTCCTTCCAAGACTTGTTATTGTTTTATGATTGTAATAACATCTTAAAATTATAATAATTTTCTGTAAATAACAGCCTATTATTTTCAAATGTTATTGCTGTATTTAAATTTTTACTGTATTTTTTGTTTTTGTTTTGTTTTTATTCATGTTTTCGTGTCTCGAAAGTTGTTGTTTTTTTTACAGTCGAACACATTAAAATCGTTTTTTTCAGACATTATTAGTGACATTTGGCCTGCGAGAACATTGGTTTTAAAAATACTCTATATTTCTCTATATATCTATGTCTCTCTCTATATATAGATCTATTTCCCCCCATCTCTCTCTGTCGTAATAACAATATACATGTATTGGCGTAGAGAAAGAGTGTTTCTAGATGGACAGGAAGAATGATTTGGTGTTTTGGTCTGTGTTTCGGTCTGTGTTTCGGTCTGTGTTTCGGTCTGTGTTTCGGTCTGCGTTTCGGTCTGTGTTTCGGTCTGTGTTTCGGTCTGTGTTTCGGTCTGTGTTTCCGTCTGTGTTTTGGTCTGTGTAGATATACGTTTGTTGGTGTGTGTGTTATATATATTCTTTTTAGAACAAGTTGTTCTTTTCTTTTCCCGGTAGCAATTGTTATATTGTGGAGGTTTAGTTGAGGGAGGGAGGGAGGGAGGGAGAGAGGGAGGGAGGGAGGGAGGGAGAGAGGGAGGGAGGGAGAGAGGGAGGGAGGGAGGGAGAGAGGGAGGGGGGAGACTCGGTTAAAAAAGAAAAGAAAAAAGGGTGGGGATGGGGAAGAGCAAGTACTAACCGAAATGGTAGCGTTACCCTGGAGAGACTAAAGGGGAATGTTTTGCTATGAAATGAAAACTCTGCCAGGCTACGGCACTAAAGGCGTTGAAGCATCTGTCGTCTGCTGTTGCTCAGTTCACCCTCTGATGAATAATTACATCTGGAAAGAGGGGGGGGGGGTCGGGATGAGTGAAAACTAAAACTTCTTCTGGAGAAGGTAAAAAAAAATAAATAAAAAAAAGAATTACAGGTAGCAAGTCTTGGCTGTACTTGTGAGTGCGTCTTTGTGTGTTCGTATTGAGGGAGGGGTGCATAGGAACCTTGCACCCCCTTCTCCCACCCAAACACAGTGAAACTTCTTACTAGAAAACAATAGTATCTAGTTGGGTTTATCCCCTGCCCTGGAGATACTTTTTTTTTTATACAGACATGACAGCCACCCCCACCCCCTTTTCTCTCCAAAAGTTTTCTTTCATAAAGAATTAATACACATCATAGTTTAATAAATTATATCATAGGGAAAACATATCATAGGGAATAAATATCATAGGGAAAACATATCATAGGGAAAAAATATCATAGGGAGAACATATCATAGGGAAAAAATATCATAGGGAGAACATATCATAGGGAATAAATATCATAGGGAAAACAAATCATAGGGAAAAAATATCATAGGGAGAACATATCATAGGGAATAAATATCATAGGAAAACAAATCATAGGGAAAAAATATCATAGGGAAAACATATCATAGGGAATAAATATCATAGGGAAAACATATCATAGGGAATAAATATCATAGGGAAAACATATCATAGGGAATAAATATCATAGGGAAAACATATCATAGGGAATAAATATCATAGGGAAAACATATCATAGGGAATAAATATCATAGGGAAAACATATCATAGGGAATAAATATCATAGGGAAAACATATCATAGGGAATAAATATCATAGGGAAAACATATCATAGGGAATAAATATCATAGGGAAAACATATCATAGGGAATAAATATCATAGGGAAAACATATCATATAAAGTAAATAACATAGGGAATAAATATCATATTTTGTAAATAGGAATGGCAGAATAAATGTAACGTAAAAAAAATATCAATATAAATAAATAAATATTAATCATACCGAAGTTTCATTGTAAAGGATATGAATATAAATAACATATGAATACATTTCTTTATTTTTATATTGCCAGGTATTCAGAGATGTTTCATAATAAACATCTGAATCGTGCGCCAAATTATTATTTATGTCATAAAAATAGGTTAGAATTAGTGGGGAAAAAAAAGCAAAGTATCCCGTCGGACCAGATTGAATCATGGGACCGGTGAAGCAGCGTTCACTAATTTCTGTGGCCACGGCATACTATGGGGATTGTGTGGCCCTGCCGCCATTACTTTACCCCATCTTAAAGTCAGATACCCACCCATCAGGCTCAGAGACATCCCTCCAGACCCGAGAACAAATCCTAGCCTTCACCGGGATTCGAACCCACGACCTTCCATACGCCAGATAGACGCGGCCAAGTAAATGTGTTTGGTGTGGGTGGGGTAGAGCGGGCTCATTGCCCCGTGGGCCCATTAAGTACTATATTATATATAATAATATATATGGGGCCCTCATCTCTTAGCTTTAATAGGGCCCATTGCCAGCCTTGATCCGGCCTATTACACTGCTCTGGGCGGATCTAGTTATGATATAGGCCCTTATAGGCTAGAGAACATTTGAAAACAAGTTATTAAACCGAGAACTAGTTTGTTGTTTTTTTTTTTTTTTGGCGGAGTTTTTTTTTAATGGAAGTAAACTTTCTAAACTAAACAAGCATCGTCCTACACGCATCCAACCGGAAACGAAAGTTACTTCCGGATTTCAATTTAGTCAGGTGATGGAGGCTGTTTATCTGTGTTGTTGTTTTGTGTGTGTGTGTGGGGGGGGGGGTCGAATATTTGTGCATGACTTGTGCACCCTCCATAACTCGCCCCCCCCCCCCCAATCCCATTACTCCCCATTACCTCAAATCGAGGTTGGCGCCAAATCCAAAAATAAAAAGCACCTGATCGTCTGCTCATGTCAAGGTGAGGGTCGCACGTTTAGTTAGAAGATCGGCTGCTTTGGTAAACGGGGTGGGGGAAGGGGGAAGAAGGTGTGAAGGGGCTACAATTGTGACAACCTGTAGAGTAATTGGAACCGCCTTTATAGCTGTAGGTCAATATTTGTTTGAAGGAGTTCATACATTGTCTTTTTCTCTTTCTCTGTCTCTTTTTCTATCTCTTAGTCTCTCTCTTTGTCTCTATCTCTATGTCTTTGACTCTTTCTCTTTAACTGTCTCTTTGACTCTTTCGCTGCGCTTTGTCTGTCTCTTTGTCTGACTCTTTGTCTCTTTGTCTGACTTTTTGTCTCCTTCTCTGTCTCATTGGCTCTTTCTCTGTCTCTTTGTCTATCTCTTTCTTTGTCTCTTTCTCTTTCTCAGTCTTTCTCTTCCTCTCTGTCTCTTTACCTCTCTCTTTATCTCTCTCCTTCTCTCTCTTTGCCTCTTTCTCTTTGTATCTTTCTCTTTCTTATTCTCTTTGTCTCTTTCTCATTCTCTTAGGCACTTTCTATTCCCCAATATCATTGTCTTTCTCCCTAGTTACAGTTCGGTTATTGGATTATTTTTTTGCGTCTATATTTTAAACCAGGATATTATTTTGTTTTAAATATGAATAAACAAAAAACAAAATTTTATTTTGGGTAAAAAAACACAAAAAAACAAAACAATTTGGAATGGAAAACAATTGTGTTGTGTTCTAAGTGTTTGAGTGTTTACCTCAACCCACCCACACAGACAAACACTAGACTAGAATACATTTACATGTAGGGCCTACATATATGTAGAGATACAGACATAATATATTGAAAAACGTGAGAGGAAATGTAAAACAAGAATGATATGTTTAGCAACTTTCTCTTTATCTCTCTCTTTCTTTCTCTTCCTCTCTCTTTCTATCTTTCTTTCTATCTCTCTTTCTCCGTATTTCTCTCCCCCGCTCTCTCTCTTTCTCTCTTCTGTCTTTCTTTCTCTGTGTTTCTCTTTCTTTCTCTCTCCCTCTTTCAATGTCCCCTTCTTTAAAAAGTAAGGTATCCCGTCGGACCAAATTGATCCATAGGGCTGATGAAGCAGCTTTCACCAGTTTCTGTGGCCACGGCATACTATGTGATTGTGTGGCCAGCACTATGCACAGCCGCCTTTACTTTACCCCAACTAAGGTCACATATCCATCAGAACTGGGTGGACTCATGGACACCCTCCTACAGACCCGGGAACAAATCCTACCCTTCACCTGGATTTCTGTTCTCTCTCTCTCTCTTTCTCTCTCTCCCTTCACTTTCTCTCTTTTCATGTCTCTCTGAATCCCCCCCCCCCCACACAAACTTAGGTTCTGCTCCATCATAAACATCATATATTACTCCCCTCCATTAAGACAAATTCTCGGTCCATCTCCTTATGACCACCACCACCATAGTGCCACCAAGCAGTCAAGTAACACCACCATACCATTAATATTGTATCAACAACGCCTTGAACTCTACCCCCCCCCCTCCCCCATATACACCCGCCCTCTGTTTTGGTGGGACAAATACAATTAAACAAATACATAAACCCAGTTCTATGGGGACGTAAACCTAATAATAAAACAACTTGATATCACAACGAAAATTTGAATCAAAATATTTGTTTGAAGATACACAAGACGTTTAGTAATGTAGGCTACCTGTTGTGTTGTTGTTTATAATTTAATTGGGTTAATGCGTTTATACTCTACTCTACTCTACTCTACTCTACTCTACTCTACTCTACTCTACTCTACTCTACTCTACTCTACTCTACTCTACTCTACTCTACTCTACTCTACTCTACTCTACTCTACTCTACTCTACTCTACTCTACTCTACTCTACTCTACTCTACTCTACTCTACTCTACTCTACTCTACTCTACTCTACTCTACTCTACTCTACTCTACTCTACTCTACTCTACTCTACTCTACTCTACTCTACTCTACTCTACTCTACTCTACTCTACTCTACTCTACTCTACTCTACTCTACTCTACTCTACTCTACTCTACTCTACTCTACTCTACTCTACTCTACTATGCTATGCTATGCTATGCTATGCTATGCTATGCTATACTCTACTCTACTCTACTCTACTCTACTCTACTCTACTCTACTCTACTCTACTCTACTCTACTCTACTCTACTCTACTCTACTCTACTCTACTCTACTCTGCTATACTATGCTATGCTATGCTATGCTATGCTCTACTCTACTCTACTCTACTCTACTCTACTCTACTCTACTCTACTCTACTCTACTCTACTCTACTCTACCCTACTCTACTCTACTCTACTCTACTCTACTCTACTCTACTCTACTCTACTCTGCTATGCTCTGCTCTGCTCTGCTCTGCTCTGCTCTGCTCTGCTCTGCTCTGCTCTGCTCTGCTCTGCTCTGCTCTGCTCTGCTCTGCTCTGCTCTACTCTACTCTACTCTACTATGCTATACTATGCTATGCTATGCTATGCTATGCTATACTGTACTATACTGTGCTATACTATGCTATACTATGCTATGCTATACTATGCTATGCTATGCTCTACTCTACTCTACTCTACTCTACTCTACTCTACTCTACTCTACTCTACTCTACTCTACTCTACTCTACTCTACTCTACTCTACTCTACTCTACTCTACTATGCTATGCTATGCTATGCTATGCTATGCTATGCTCTACTCTACTCTACTCTACTCTACTCTACTCTACTCTGCTCTGCTCTGCTCTGCTCTGCTCTGCTCTGCTCTGCTCTGCTCTGCTCTGCTCTGCTCTGCTCTGCTCTGCTCTGCTCTGCTCTGCTCTGCTCTGCTCTGCTCTGCTCTGCTCTGCTCTGCTCTGCTCTGCTCTGCTCTGCTCTGCTCTGCTCTGCTCTGCTCTGCTCTGCTCTGCTCTGCTCTGCTCTGCTCTGCTCTGCTCTGCTCTGCTCTGCTCTGCTCTGCTCTGCTCTGCTCTGCTCTGCTCTGCTCTGCTCTGCTCTGCTCTGCTCTGCTCTGCTCTGCTCTGCTCTGCTCTGCTCTGCTCTGCTCTGCTCTGCTCTGCTCTGCTCTACTCTACTCTACTCTACTCTACTCTACTCTACTCTACTCTACTCTACTATGCTATACTATGCTATGCTATGCTATGCTATGCTATGCTATACTATACTATACTGTGCTATACTATGCTATACTATGCTATGCTATACTATGCTATGCTATACTATACTATGCTATGCTATGCTATACTATACTATGCTATGCTATGCTATGCTATACTCTACTCTACTCTACTCTACTCTACTCTACTCTACTCTACTCTACTATGCTATACTATGCTATGCTATGCTATGCTCTACTCTACTCTACTCTACTCTACTCTACTCTACTCTACTCTACTCTACTCTACTCTACTCTACTCTACTCTACTCTACTCTACTCTACTCTACTATGCTATACTATGCTATGCTCTACTCTACTCTACTCTACTCTACTCTACTCTACTCTACTCTACTCTACTCTACTCTACTCTACTCTACTCTACTCTACTCTACTCTACTCTACTCTACTCTACTCTACTCTACTCTACTCTACTCTACTCTACTCTACTCTACTCTACTATGCTATACTATGCTATGCTATGCTATGCTATACTATACTATACTATACTACTAAATACCGTACTATACCACACTATTTAAAAAAACAAGTATTCGCAACAATAAAATGCGGTTATTCAAATTTCGGGGTTTAAACTCAAACCTTTGAGATCATTCATGTTTCTTTTTCTTTTCACACTGTGTCCTTTTAGCTGTCCTCTATTGTCCTCACAATTCACACTGTGTCCTTTTAGCTGTCCTCTATTGTCCTCACAATTCCCCCCCCCCCCAAGCCTCCTTACTCCACTCACAAACTCTTAAAAGCTTTTTTTTTATGTATATATTATTCAAGGATACCATCTTCTTTACCTGTTGGTTGTTGTGAGGAACTAGCTTTTTTTTTTTTTCTTTTTTTTTTTAGGATGTGAAACGATGCGTATATGATTATTATATTGTATGGGGAGGTACACAAAATGACTTGGAAGGGGAGGAAGGTTCGGAATTTTTCTAGGAGGAGAGGGAAATGGTATTCTGCACTACAGACGTGGGTGCTCCTTCCTTGCCCTCCCCCCTCTCACCATCACGCCTCTCTTCACAACAACCCCCTACCCCCCCCCCCCATTTCCTTCTCCATACCTTCTCTTCCATTTATAAATTATGACTTATACTTTTTTTTCTCTTGAGGTCTTTGAACTTTGAACTATGTGAAGATCGGACCTCAGGCAGCATAATTATTGTTTGTAGGTCACCGGTGCTAAAGAACTCTCCGGTGCTGGGGTGAGGGGGAGGCTTCGCTGAATTAGATTAGCACACGAGTTCTTCTATGCTTTCCTTTGGTGCGTTACGTCGTGTTCATCTTGTCTTGTTATTTACTTGTTGTTGTTGTTTTGGTTGTTTGTTGGTAACATTGCTCGTTAAGACTTTGCTATACTGTCTTATCTTATCATATACATTACAGACGCGCCTTCTATAAAGAATAATATTGCGTCCTACGATCATCCGCGGATTGAGTCTAGTTGTGCATTTTTATTAGTGTTTTCAATTACGTTACTGGTTTTCCTGGTTTGTTCGTGCAACCCATTCATCGCCCGGATGTCACTTGGGAAGAAAGAGTACTTATATGAATTTGTGTATGTTTCTTCCATGGAGGCACTTTCAGGTCAGACCTGGGGCATCTCCATGGAGTGGGCGCTGTTGCAGAATGTGCTCTTGGCATTTCGGGACACCCTGGGTGTATAGATTGATCCGATTTAGTACTGGTAGGTCTAACATACCGGTATTGTTTGGGGGTCTATATATTTTATTGTTTTCATATCAGACAAAATGTCTTTTATGTTGGGTTAGGTACAATGATATTGTTTATCGTCAACCGCATTCTGTAGCCATCTGGAAATTTGCCAGTTGGCCTGAGACTAAAGTGGAGCATTTACACACTTATTGTCCTTTGTCTGTATATTCAAACTTAATGTTAAAAAATAAACTGTTTGAAAACAGAATGATTAGTTCATATTATTAAGTAAGGTTTGTGAACATGGTTTAGGTAATAATAATTGATCCCATGACCTTCAGTACGACGACCCAAGCGCGCTTCCGCTAGACCACCAGGTCCCATAATAGGGACTTTAAAAAGACGTCTTCCAAAGACTCCAGCCAAAAATGTTTCAGCACTGGCTGCCATGTTCTTGTGTTTGACTTCAAGATGTCGACGTCCTATTCACTATTCCTAGATGCCGGCCGTGACACCACTACATGATATTTTGAGGTCAAGTGACGTTTTTACGGGGCGGGAAGGAAGGAACATAGGCCTATCCTTTATCTTTTAAAATAATATGTTAATCTACCTTTCTATCCGTATGCTTTGTCCTTTTCTGTGTAAGTTATTTCATCCGTTTGTTAATGCGATTACTTTTTTTGTCCCATGGCTTAGCCTGTGTATAACTTTTGTATGTCTGTCTGTCTGTCAAGTTCTTTGCTACATTGGCTATATAATATGTGTAGCGTCATTGGGTAACCGAGGTAAATTTCTACCCGTGGAGCCGAGGTCAGGGATCGACATTAGCGCTACTTTCGTATGTTAGTTCCCATTTATTAGCGCGCCAACGTGCGGAAATATAAAGAAAGTGTCCGTTTGGCGCCTATGCAACATTTGGCGCACGGCGGGACCGCCACCTCCCTCCACCCCGTCCCTCTCTACTTAAAGCTACAGCACATGTACAACACAAGAACAACCTGCTGCAATGCTCAGATAAACATAAGAACGAATACAGTTTTCCTTATCCCTTATGCGAGAGCAAATGCATATAAGTACTCTTTCTCCACGAGTGAGGTTCGGGCATGGAATGGGTTGCCTGAATAAACCAGGAAAACCTGTAACATTAACATCATTTAAAACACTAATAGAAATGCATCACTAAACTCAAACCACGGATGAGCGTAGGACGCAATAACCTTCCTTATAGAAGGAGCGTCTGTAATACGATAACTACAAACTCGAACCACTTCCCGCCAGCCCGCGTGTGCTATCGCCCAACATATTATTACCCTTACAAGTATTAGACCTACTTGGAATTCTAAAATTCGTAATAAAAAAGGATAGCCCGCATTTTCACCATACGTCACCGGGACGATTTGTCTTCCAAATAACATAAATGTTGCCCCCCCCCCCCTCCCCTTCCCAGATCCCCCTCCCCCGGTCCTTTAGGCTACATTTTCTACAACCGATTATTTTAATACATTTGTTTAAAAATGGAAATTATACTTCATTAATCAAAGTTTTACATTTACATTATTGATGATAGCATACAATCTTAATTTTTAATAGTTTAAAACGGTGGAGGGGGGGGGGGGTCACAAGGTAAGAATAATTCAACTATTGGAACCATACCCTTCAAAAGTGCACCATTTCTTGCCCCTTACACCCATACACAATACATACTTTATACTCTTTGCCCATCCTGACCCTTACACTCATTAACACTTTATACCATTTGCCCATTTCGCCCCGTACACCTTTCATTCATGGCCTACGCCTACGCCACTGCTAAGTAGGTCATATGCCGAATCACCATAGCTCTCTGGCATCGTTACAATTACCGCCAAACTTGAACCTTACTTCTCTAAAGTGATATTTACAAGGCCTGAAACTAACCTATTTGTGATAAGTTATTACATCCAATGTAAACGAAAATAAGGGGCCGCCATGGGTTTAGCTGCCGCCCCGTGTGCGCCTTCATGTCTACGTCAATGCTTATGACTTTTTAAGTAGCTCACGACCGCCGATGCACGTGCCGGTTTTCATTGACACAGTGACACAAATACAAACTAGTTTTATGATCGGGAATTCCCATTATTTAATAATGGAAAAGACACTTAAATTAGCACATTTGTATGTAATCCTTATCATATTTTGCATATCGCCTAAAGATAAAAGAGAATTGAGCTTTATATACATGGTGTGCCCAATCGCTTAAAAAAAAACATAAACATAAAACTTGTCGGGAAAATGCAGGCGTGTATATATTGATACCTTTTACCATAGTGAGATGACGATTAGACCCGGACATGCATACAATAAAATATGTCCTTTTGATTTAAACACTTTCCGGAAATGCGTCCATGAAAATGAACTCAACAAAATGGTTGACGATCTTTGCGTTGAATGCCAAAAATATAAATATTAATTGAGTAAGTATTGTATTATATAGACTTATATGTGTGTTTCAGTTAGTTCATCACTCGGGTTATAATCATGCACTTAACACAATCCATAAAAGCGTCAAAATAATATGGTAGCTTTCAGTCGCTCACTAATGTAGAGGGCTTGTACATTTAATTTTATGTATGTCAGTGTCAAATCGGCCATCTTACTACGGTGGTACAACTTATCTATAAATAAAAGTCCGCTTTTTCCCGACAAATTTAAGTGATTGAGGACTCCATGTATATATATACTATTATATACCCAGCAGTGGGTAAAATCAGATACTATAATAAGATGGACCGCTTGCTCTATTTTTAGAGCTTATAAGGTGTTGTTTATTCCATGTGCAACCATTAAGGCTGTCTTAAATGACTTCTACGCTCCTACGGATGCATTAAAGGTTCCCGCTGTATGACAACTTTCGATTTTATGTTAATTTTCCATTGAGAAAATCATAGCGAATCACTAAACCAGAAGTCTAGAGGACGTAGTGCGATCGGAAATTCCGAAACAAAGTGTTTCAAGTTATCAAATAGCAGAAATTGTCCATCTTAACCCTTCCCGTACCGACCTACTTCTATCTATGCTGCCTTCAGTTCCGCTATATACGCGCCCGGGACTGTAAGGGTTAATATAGTCTTTGATCAAAGCAAGCGAGAGAATTTCGATAATTAACCGCCAATACCCGTCTCTATACATACACAGGAATGGATTGGCAACAAGTCTTATTACACAAAATTAATTGTGAGTGGCTAAATTTTGGACAAGCAAACAGCTTTTGTAAAAATGTGAACGGATATTACAGATTAAATTGATCTTATGGAGATACTTTGTATTTTACGTTGGAAAACGGCGCGAGGGCACAAAAAGTCGAAAATAAAATTTTGGATTGATTTGAAATTATTTCTATTTCAAATTTTATTATTTTTAAAATGCTCAACGAATGTTTGTTCAGTTTGGCCCGCGACCGTGAGTGCGATTTTTAGTATTGGCCCCACGTGCGATTGAGCTTGACAACCCTTTGGTTCATTGAAAGTAAATTCATCATCCTTGGCTTCGCCTGTCTCCCCACCTGGGCCACTTGCCACATGCAATAGCTCTCCACCATTTCGCTCATATACTTGTTTCTCGAGCTGTCTCAAGTTTTGTCCTACCAAGCTGGCGTCTGCTTCTCGCTTCTGCAACCTGGGAGCGTCCCCAATGCTGGCCAGGTGGGTAAACAACCAAAACGCTCCTATTAAGAATCAATCGGTGGACGAACTCGTGCGAGGTGGGGGGGGGGGGGCTGACGTCCCCTTTTTCGCTCCTCGGAAATCATCGTACGGGCCCTGATTGCCACCAAACTGTGGAGGTGGAGGAAGAAAGAGTGCATTAATACATGTCTCGCCAAGCCCGGTGTCAGATCTCGATGGCGGATACAAACAATTGGGATTCAACATTTATCAAATATTTACTACATACAGCTTTTTTTTTTTACTAAAGATTGTGTGGCCCACACAATGCCCATCCGACGTTAATTTGCCCCAAACTAATGTCAGGTACCCGACTGAGCTGGGTGAAATCGAAGACCTTCTCCGATGAAGAAATACACCAGGATTCGAGCCCGGGTCTTTCAATGCGACAGTGGCGTACGTTGCCACTAAGCCACCCGTGCCATATGCTTTCTTGTGCCCATATGGTATATAACTATGTCAATGCGTTTTGCAAGCGCCTTGACCCAGTGTGTATGTGCTTGCATATATGATTCGGGGCTTGCTGTATACCAAAGTTCATCGAGGGCTGCGTGCCATATGGCGCTCCAATCGCTCAAAACGCACATCGCTCTTCGGCCATTTCATTGTGACTGTTAATATCACTGAAGCGAGGGAGGGAAAGGGAGGTGGATGTCGCAAGAAGGAAAGCACCCTGGTGGGCAAGAGAGCGCAAATGCAAATATTATCAACATATATAATTACCGTGAGTTTGTTTATATGTTTGTTTATATATATATATATATTTATATATATGTTTGTTCGCTATAGGCTCCTAAGCCGTTTGACTAATCGGGACAAAAATTAAATGTATAAATCGGAAACGTACTCCGAAAGATAATTTTATTTTATGACTTATAATCATGAATGTGTTAATTTAAAACATTCAAAATGTTACATCCAGCCATGCAAATTAAATATAGCCGTACATAGCAAATGGCCATTTCCGTTCATTACTATGTTGAACGCGATATTTTGTATGTTGAACGCGAGGGTCTTTTCGGGTTTCCCCAATTATGCTGTTGTTTTTTTATGTGGCGAGACCTTTTTTATAAGTTACGCACCGCAATTTGGCTTGGAGAGTTTCAATTGTTTACTTTAAAAAATACTAGCGTATGACGTAATGTCTATCAAATTATTTATTTTTTCATTATTGATGTTTGCATTATCCTTTTAAGTAAAAAGTAACCAAAAGTTTTAATTATTTAATGGATTTACGTCACTATTGAGAATATCCTTTAATAGGCGACTGTATACACTCTATAAATTAAATGATACGAATGATAAAAAAAAACAAGTTAGGCCTATAAATGATTACTTTCTAATACCGGGTACCATAAGCTTGACAGCAACAAAGTAAAATAAAAACTAAATACCGAAAGAAACATTCTCAGTACTGTTTTATTGATACAATAAGCAAGAACAAAAATTAAATACAGAAAAAATCTTTCTCAATTTAGTTTTTATTGCCTTGAAATATTATTTTCTATTTTTTTTTTAAATTATTTACCTTTTTTATTGTTTTGTATTTATATATTTTTTTTTCTTTTAGATAGTATATGAGCATGCTAATTTAATAGCATGGATAGAAGAGCTATAGAAATGCCCATTCTTCTTCTTCTTCTTATATTATTGTTAATTTAATATTATTAATAACAAGGCAAGTCAACACAACTGTTCGCTACATTTTAATATCGAATTTAAAAGTCTCTTAAGTCTCTTTCGGCTCTTGTGTCCAGGGCGTAACGCTTAGGATTGAGCAATCTCTGTCCAGGCTCCAGCCACCCAACGACACGCCGAAGGCGTGGCGTGCCGTGTAACGGGGAAGGTTTGCACAGCCCAGCGATCGGTCACTGCGGTTCTCCAAAGGATCATTATCGAGGTAGCTCGCCAGTATAGCTGCACTGTCACCCGGTAGCATAAATCCTAAAGGTCTACTATAGGTACATGCATCCAGGCACCGGGTGGTTTTTGAGACGGGATTGCAGCGTCCATTGCTTCCTCTCCACCGAGACCAGGGCCTCTCGGCAGTGTAATGGACCTCGGACCCGCTGCGGGGACTGTGCCCCGTGCGTTCGCCCGCCAGTGTATTCTTAATGGGAATGTATCGGCGGTTTACACACTACGCCAGTCCTTGAGGCCACAATTATTATGCATATGCCAGGGTCAGGTCGACCAGAAACAATTAAAAATAACAAAAACTAAATACCGAAAGAAACATTTTCAACACTGTTTTATTAATACAATAAGCAAGAACAAAAATTAAATACCGAAAAAAATCGTTCTCACTTTAGTTTTTATGGTATTGAAATATTATTTTCTACGCTTTTTTTTTATTATTTACCTTTTTATTGTTTGGTATTGTGGGTTTTTTTTCTTTTAGATAGTATATTATTGTTAATTTAATAGGCTATTATTAATAACAAGACAAGTCAACACAACTGCTTGATACGTTTTAATACCAGAAGCTTGACAGTAACAATTATTATGCATATGCCAGGGTCAGGGCGACCAGAAACAATTGAAAAGAACAAATACTAAATACCGAAAAGAAACGTTCATTGTCTTTATTGTAATATAGTCTCTTTTCTTTATCTCTTAACAAAACACATTGTAGTCATTCGTTTCTCCGTCATTTTGACGGGCATAACCACTAGTATATATATAAGTACGTGGTCTGAAGTGCCCGCGATAATGCTCAGTCCTTGTGTCCTGTGGATGGGTGTACGAGAACGCAGCTGTTGCAACGCTCTACTCTCTTGGACCGGGAAGTGGCCAATGTGGGAGAAGGGAAATGGGAGGTGGTGGGGGGGGGGATCCGTTAGGCTTTATTTCAAACTTACCTCACGCAGCAATTAATAGCAACGCGTTTGTCTTAAAGCGCTCATAACCCTTATATATATATATATTTGAAAAAAAAAAAAATCCAGACAAACATTGCCAAATAAAAAGTATTATTAAAACCATTCCGAAAAATCCGAGCTGACACCTTACGTCGTATCGACAGGAAAAAAACAACATTGTTTCCACGTGTTTTCGTGATTTCCACGTTTTCCCCCCGTCGACACGACGTTGTGTGCCCCCTAGGAATATTGACTCTGTGTACTTGGTATTTTTGCAATCATCTCCCCCTTCTCCCTTACCTTACACGGACCTTGGTCAAAACATGTAATGTCTCCCTCCCCCCCCCTCCGTTCTCAGGCACCCATCGCCCTTACTGGTTACATATTCAAGTGTTTTGCCGATCGACCAACTCGCTTAACTAACCGCTTTGTTATAGCGTGGAGCGTGCGTCGGCAACCCTGCGACACGCGTGCCACACTTGGCACGCGTTGATAGTTTCAACGGTACGCGGAAGACCCCCCCAAAAAAAACTTTCTTCCACAAGAATTTAATTTGCTATAGCCGAATAATTTTAATGTACTTGTACGCTGAATGAATTAGGTACCCTACTTTGGCACACTTTTATCAAAAGGTCGCCGACCTCTGAGACGTAGAATATCTTCTTCTTATATATTACAGATGCTCCTTCTATAAAGAAGATCATTGCACCCTACGCTCATCCGTAGTCCGAGTCTAGTCTTGCATTTTTATTAATGTTCTAAATGATGTTATGTTACTGGTTTTCCTGTGTTTTTTTTTTCAGGTAACCCATTCCAAGCGAGAATGACACTCGGGAAGAAAGAGTACTTACATGAATACAAACAATAATAATCCAGTTAGCTTTAGTAATCCTGTTAAACGACGCTTCAATTCCCACTGCGGCTGCTACGCCCATTGGTAAAACACTGTTTTGCATTACAATTGACCTAAAACATTTGATTGTTTCGTATATTTCCACCATTTTATGTGCGATCAGCGATTTATATACCCTACACTCTACAACAGGGAGGTTTGGTGGCCGAGCTGCCAGCGCGTTTGACTGGTGTCCCGAAGGTCCTGGGTTCGAATCCTGGTGCAGGCTAGGATTTTTTTTTCCCCGGGTCTGGGGGGGGTGTCCCTGAGTCTACCCAGCTCTGATGGGTACCTGACCTTAGTTGGGGTTGAGTAAAGGCGGCTGCGTATAGTGCTGGCCACACAATCACCTAGTATGCCGTGCTCACATAAACTGATGAACGCTGCTTCAACGGCCTTATGGATCCCTTTGGTCCGACGGGATACTTTACTTTACTTATATACTACATGGTTTGGTCCGGGAGGAACCGCCAGGATCGCAAAAAGCAACCGTTTATTTTTAGATCTGTGCAAAACATGGCAGAATGTCCGAATGAGAGACCCGGATGAAAAAGTATAAATAGCCATAAATAGATTCTGTTTTTTTTTTTCATTTCGGACCAACCTTGCACTAAAAAAAAAAAAGGCTGACTGTATGTGCTCACGCACATTGTCATTCGAACATTGCCAACGTGATGTTGCTATCATAGTTAGAGCTCATGAGCATGAACTCGGAAACAATAGCTCAAACACACGAACTTATCATCGGCGTGTTTCTGAGTCTCTGCGTGTCACATATCTGTTTCAGCAGTAATGCCACCCAGAAAAATTGCCATCCCTCTCCCTTTCACCCTTTCCTTCCTCCTAGGGGGGGAAGGTTCCGCCCCGCTTATCCTTTCTCCCTCACCCACGCGAATGCGCCGCGTCTCCAGGCGCTGCAAGATAAACATATTGCACGCGCGTTGCGTCCTATATAGGTCAGTGGGTCGGGGCTTTTTTTAGACGTGTGCGTCGTGTGCACAAAATGGCGGAAGCAGAAAACTGTTGCAAGTCTGTTACTGCAAGAATTTCCCCCCCTTCTCTACCTCAGCTGTACGTCTCTCAACTCCACTCCTTCATCCATCGGACTCCCCGCCCCACCACTACGACCCGTAGGGCGCCCTCTCCTCAAATTGCTTCAGCTCATTGTCTAAATGGAGCATCCGGGCATTGTTTGCCGACGATCTCATTTCGAGACTGTGGTATCAGACTTTCAAAAACATCACACTCCAGTGTTTGGGGCGCTGCGTCCTAGGATTGCCCCCCAAGGCGAACAAAATGGCGTATGATCTATGTGCACTGTATTTCCCCCAAGCGATCGCCCAATGTGCACTTCAACTTTTTAGTCGCATTAATATTTCACGTGGCGGTAAACAATAAAAAAGGGGCGGAGGGATTTGCGTGTCAGTCGTTGGTGGGGGAGGAAGAGGGCGCTAGTTTCGGGAGGAGGGTGTGTGTGTGTTTGTGGAGGTCGAGGTGTTTATAAATGTCCGGAAACAATGATACTGCTATGACCAGAGATAACTCCCGTGAGGGAATTCTTTTACGTCCCCCCCACCCTTTGCATTTCAACGGTGTTCTTGGCCACAACATGATATTTGATTGTGTGATTGTGTGGTTATATGATTGTGTGGCAGTGTGATTGTGTGGTTACATGGTTGTCTGGCCGTATGCGTGTGTGGCTATATGATTGTGTGATTATATGATTGACTGTCTGTAGGCCTTTGTTTGTGTCATTATATGATTATAAAGCTATATTATTGTGTGGCTATATTATTGTGGAGCTATATTATTGTGTGGCTCTATTATAATGTGGCTATATTATTGTGTGACTCTATTATTTTGGAGCTATATTATAATGTGGCTATGTTATAATGAGACTAATAATGTGGCGATATTATAATGTGGCGACTATATTGTTGTGTGGCTACATTATTATGTGGCTATATTATTGTGTGGCTTTATTACTGTGTGGTTATATTATTGTGTGGCTATATTATTGTGTGGCTATATTATTGTGTGGATATATTATTGTGTGGCTACATTATTGTGTGGCTGCATTATTTTGTGACAATATTATTGTGTGTCTATATTATTGTATGACTATATTATAAAATCCAAACATAAGGAGACGTTTAAAAAAAAATCCCATATATTTCTATTTGCGTGAACGTTGTAATCAAATATGCCGTCACATTTAGGTATTGCCTGTTGATAGAGCTGATTCTTTCGGTTACATTCTCTGTACGTGGATGGATTTTGTTTGGTTTTGCATTCAACACAATACAATAATAACGTCGTTTTAACGCTCTCAATATTGGCCGGAAATATATAGTTTAATATATAGCGCACATTAAAGTATAAAGTAAAATATTCCCGTCGGGGATCTAAAAAGTTTACAGACGTATCTTCTAGATAGAAGATTATGACGTCCACTATGGCCCAAAACTTTTGCAGGGCGGCAGAGATCGGTCGGCGGCAGGAATAGATCCCGCGACGTTTCGGTTGACAGTCCGTTGAACTAACCGCAGGACCAGGATCCATAAGGCCTGTGAGGCAACGTTCACGAATTGTCGTGACCACGGCATACTCCTGGGGGGGGGGGGGGGGGGGAGAATCGTGAGACTTCCACAATGCCCAGCAGCCATTACATATCCCCATAAGAGCTAGGTAGTCTTGGGGACACCCTTCAGGATTTGAGCCGAAGACCTTTTGTTACACCGCTCAGCCATAGTAGCAAAATAACAGGTTTAACGTTAATTTTCATTGGATTAGTAATAATCCCAGCTTTCAATACAAGGATAATTCTAGTCTGATATCTTCAAGGCTCTACTATTTAAAAAGAAAGTTCTAAATTGCCTGAGAAATTCTTTAAAAATATTTTTTTTTTATCAGAACTAAAGCTGTTCGTTGAAGTTGTTCCGAAATTGTAACAATAATCAATAATAATTTGATTTATTTTATTAGTCTCTTAAACAAAGTATATTTCTAAATGCGGAGACTTAATTATGGACGGCTCATTGCAACCGCGAGTTGATTAGGGGATGGGTATAGGGCGAAGCTGGGGGTGCTGGACTCCCTCCCCCCTTATCTGAAAACGTTAAAATGTGCCTTTGTCGTGGACAAAATGTCAGACGACGCCTATGTCCTCTTCCGCTGCCCAACCGACGCAAAATTGATCTCGTACGCCGATGTTGTCCTTTTTATTGTTGTTCATATTTGTTACTGGATGCATTCCACACACTCCTGTTCATTGTGGCATTATTATTATTATTATAATTATATATAAATATATATATATTTATATATATATGTATATATATTTATTTATATATATTTATAGCAGACTGTGTTCGTGTTCAACCAATCATATTAGTTAATTTAAAGACACGTGACCTTATTGTCTCATATTATACTTTTACGATTTCACTTTTCACATTGTCTTGTCTTCGCTAGCTGAGTGTTAACGTATCGGATTGCCATGTGGGCGACCCGGGTTCGATTATCCAGTTAGTCTATACCTTTTTTTTGTGTACATTTAAAAAAAAAAATACTTTCCTATAAGTCTTTAGAAATTATTTTGTTTCATTATTGGATCTAGAACCTTTCAGTTCATTGTAGTTTTTAACATTTGTATATAAAGTTCACCATCGGTCAACCGTGAAAGTCTGACGTCAAGGATGACGTTGATGTGCATGTGACCACGTGACGAACGAAAGCTCATCGGTGTACGATGCCGTAATTGTAATGCGTCACAGCCCCAGGACGATAAACCAGTGGTCTACGTACAGCAGCCTACCCCCCAGTGGTATAAGGACGGTAAATCGGTGGTCTTCAAACCGAAATTTGAAAGGTCGCTAAACCAAGACCATCATAAATACTTACGGTGGTCCTGGTTAATTTTAAACTAACACAAAAGAAAAATAATTAATTAGCTGACGAAAAAGTAATTAATTTTTTTTATATACACTAAAGTTTTCATTGAAGAAAATCAAGGATTTAAACTAACTAAACTACCCTGATTTACACTCCGTGTAATTTACATGCCATATAGCCAAATACTTTATATATATTCAAACATATAACATGCTATATTGGTACAGGTTGGGGAAGGTTATGCTCTTGGTATGCCACACAATCCCATTGCATGCACAACCACTGCACATTACTACTGACATAACGTGAAAACCGCGCACTAAAAAAAAAGTCTTTCCCCGTAATCATCAGGACCATTCACCACTGCTGCTCTTCAATGACGCGCGAACAAACTTGAATGAAAAAAGACACATTAAAACAGTTGTGGGGGGTAAAAAGGCCCATTTATTTAAAGAGTCAGTCTCTGCCCCTGTGGTGTTTATCTATCGCGCCCTACCGGTGTTTTTTTTTACCTACTTTTTCGTGCCCCGCCCAACCCCCTCTTTCTATGACGTAATTTTCTGGACAAAGACGTAAACCGTTGTTTGGAGTGGCCAGTGAAACACAAGTGAAGTAGGCTAGACATCAACATAAACACACACAAAAAAATACTTAGAAGTAGTCCCTCTAGCGGATGACTTCCCTCACTATGACGTCAATCGCACATCATAAAGTCAACTTCCCGTTTTCAAGTTGTTTATTTTTTAGTTTTTTTTGTTTAAATAAATAATAAAAATTAAATACCTACATATTACAATATGCCAGGTAGCGCACTAGTTAATTAGCTTTACTGTGGACAATATTGTCTGTAGAATTTAGCGAGTTTGGTAAATCATAAAGAGTGTAATGGTGAAATATGCATCGTCTGTATTGACTCTATATGGGACCCATCAACTAAAGAAAACATAAAAAAATTAGAACAAATTCAGAAAGAGCTGCAAGGTTCATTACTAGCGAATATTCACAACTGACAAGAGTAACACCATTAGTCAAATCACTAAACCTAGAAACACTAGAGCAGGGGTCGGCAACCTACGACTGCGTGCCAAACGTGGCACGCAGATCTTTTTTTTTAATGGCACTTCAGGTCTCTTGTACAATAAATTGAGTGTTAGAGCAGGATGAGTTGTAGGTTATTGGCACGCTGAATGAATTAGAAATCCCCTTTTAACACAATTATCTAAAGGTTGCCGACTCCTGCACTAGAGTAGGCCTACAGAAGGGTAAAGAGTAAAGTAGTAATAATACAGAAGGCATTAAAATCTAATATAGAAATATAACACAAAGATAATCTGTCACAATGCTCAGGTAAACATAAGGACAAGAACACTTTCCTTATCCATTGTGCGGGAACAAATGCATAAAAATAACTCTTTTTTTCCCGAGTGGCACCCGGGCAAGGAACGGGTTGCCTGAACAAACCAGGAAAACCAGTAACATTAGCATCATTTAAAACACTAATAAAAATGCCAGACTAGACTCGGACCACGGATGAGCGTAGGACGCAATAATCTTATTTATAGATGGAGCGTCTGTAATATATAAGATAAGATAAGTATGAACATTTACCTGACACTGTCCATACACATACATATATCTTTACTTTATCGTGACCTTCCATGCAAGACTCCCTCACCTACTCCTTCAGGGCAATGAGTTTTTTGTTAAATTCACTTCTTTATTACCACCAAATATTTTAATGTTCCTACCGAAGGATTCGGGCAACTGCAGCTGAACGCATTTGTAAATAAGATGGTTATTTATGTAGGCGTGTCCATGTACGCATATAGTACAACTAATGCAAGCCCACACACACACATACACACACATACACACACGCAAACACACACGTAAACACACACCAGCTTTTATTTTATTTTTTTTGTTTTGTCTTAGTCTGGGATGGGAAATGGTATGCGTTTGGGAGGGGGGGAAGGGGAGGGGGGGCTATGCAAGAAACTGTTGTGGTGTAGGGTGTAGTGGAGGGGGGCGGGGCGGGATTAGGGGGGTTTGACAGTATGAGGGTTCAGGATGATGTATGGGGCGGACTGCCAGCCATCTTGACACAGTTGCACTGAACCCAGGGAGTGCAAAGAAGTCGCTGTCTGAACGTAGACCGTTTAGCACAGACACGTGTCTATGTTGTGTTTTCTTTTAGTTACATTTTTTTTTACAAAGACAGTGCGCTTCTAATGAGATCATTGTCCAAATTAGTTATCTTGTGTCAGCTTTCTCTCCCTCCCTCCATCCCCCACTCTCTCTCTCTCTCTCTCTCTTTCTCTCTCCTATTCTTGCATTTCTATATTTTTTTCGTATATATTAATCGTTTCTCTCTCGCACTCTTTTTCTCTCCGTCTTTCTTACTCTCTCTCTCTCTTTTTCTCTCTGTCTTTCTTACTCTCTCTCTCTCTTTTTCTATAAATCTCTATCCCCTCTCTCTCTCACTCTATTTTTTATATGAGTTTAGTGTCTTCATCTTTACCACTTTCTCTTAGACATGCCTTTCTCTTCCTCTAATCGTCCTCTCCCGTATTTCGTCCGTCCTTTTCTCTCTATCCTCTTCTCTTTCTCTACATCTCTCTCCCTCTCTCGCTATTCGACATATTTTTTGGAGCCCTTTACCTGGCCGAGTTATATGCACGGATCACTGTATCCAAAGTCTAATCCAAGGCTATATATATGCCTACAGTGGAATGTGGCACTAATTAGTACCCAAATATTTATACACGGCCTCCTTTAGTAAGCCAAATACTTATACACGCAAACATTATACTAGGTTATTGTGTGGCCAGCACGATGCTCAGCCCTCTTTACTTTGCCCCCAACTTAAGGTCAGGTGCACCATCAGAGCTGTGTACCATCAGAGACACCTTTTCAGGAACCTTCACTAGAAGATTCTAATATGGGACCTTCGGTAAGCCGGCAAAACGCGCTGCAACGTATCCCATAAGTTTTGTCGTGTAAATAGTATGTTAGTTTGCGTGCATGTCTTTTTTTAGAAGTAGATTTCTGTGCTTGAGTACAGACAGTTCTTTTATATTGTTTACAATATGCTGGAAGACTAAATTTTTGTAATCAAGTCAAATTTCTATTAGTATGGATCAATAAAGCAATCGTATCGTATATTATATTATCGTATATTATATTATCGTATATTATATTATCGTATATTATATTATCGTATATTATATTATCGTATATTATATTATCGTATATTATATTATCGTATATTATATTATCGTATATTATATTATCGTATATTATATTATCGTATATCGTATATTATATTAATGTAAAATTTCAGTCCTGGTTTGAAAGTAAAATGCGAATGTAAACATATGTTTAATTATAGCGTAACTTCAACTTTAAATTTGCCATAAGTTTTCAACAACCAAAAAAAGACACCATCAATTATAAATGTCAATATTGCCGCTGAGAGCATAATAAGAATTTTGAATAATAGGTCACACACATGTGTTCGTAATATAATTTGTATTAAAAAAAAAGGACTACGTAAAAATAACAAACACATATTGACAGAAAATAATCTTGATCTAAATTTGAAAGATGCGCCAATATACAACTTAACCAACATGTACAGGGTTATACCCAGCCGGCACACCACGTCGTATCGACGGAGAAAACACGTGGGAACAACGTTTTTTCCCCCGTCAATATTACGTAGTGTGCCCGCTGGGTAGTTCATATACATCTACATAATTGTTGGGGCATACCAGATTTCTGACAGTGATAGAGCAGTTGGAATCAATGGTTGGTACCCTAAGTAGTAGGCGGCCTATTATTATTATTACAAAGCTATTTTTAATTAAGTTTGCGAATGCGAATTTTCGGTTCAAATAACGATCTTTTTTTCTCTCTTGTTATTACGACATCTTAAAGAAGTTCGGTCTGCATTGTCTCTCACTTTTATCACATTATCCTAAAGCAGAAGAGAAAGTTTTTTTTTTTAAAGACTGGATTTAATTGAATATTATTCGTAATAAACCCTGAGCATGCAAGATATTTGACTGATAAGTTTACAGACTTTCTTTCTAGATAAAATGGAGCACGCTGGCCGAGCGGCAGCGCGCTCGTCTGGCGTATCAAAGTTCCTGGGTTCAAATCCTGGTGAAGGCTAGAGTTTATTCCCGGGACTTGATTGGTGTCCCTGAGTCTACCTAGCTCCGATGGCTACCTGACAATATAGTTGGGGTAAAGTAAAGGCTGCTGGGCATTGCGCTGGCCACACATCCCCTAGTATGCCGTGGCCACAGAAACTGGTGAACGCTGCTTCACAGACCCTATGATCAATTTTGTCCGACGGACATATAAAAATAACATTTGGCAAGAAATAAAATGAAATGGAGACACTGGATGTTTGTATTTAAAATACAAAGTATATACATATACACATGTACACCATTTATATTGCATCTCTCTGGGAACTCTAAACGCTGGATGTAAAATGAATAAACACACACACACACACACACACACATAATTACCATATCAATACCACACACAAACACACAAGCCATAATCACAACAAACGAACAAATAAACAAAACGAAAACACAATCACCGCAAAAACAAACTATCCCACACAAAACATATCACAGAAATCATCAAATACAAAACTATCCTACACAGAACATCAGACACAGAACACCACATACACAAACCATCCCATACAATCCCCCCCAAAAAAAGAAGAAATGCCTTACACACAAAACAACCCCCACACTAACAAGCACCCAAACACCATGGCCCTCTCACTGGCACCCTACCACTTCGTGTCTTCAACCACCCAATGAATTCATCCATAGTACAAATCCCCACATTCCGAGCCCTTAACTCGTGCACAAAACACGTGGAAATATCAGTAAACAAAACCAGTCCGCTGTGACGACGTAGAACACACACACAGACACGTGCGCACATAAAATAGTCCCCCTCCCCCCTACAAACCAAAACTATAACTTTCCAGCCGCCCGCCTAATTCCTTCTTTCACCCATTACTCCGTGCTTACGTCAATGCTCTTATGGATAGCCAACTTTTCGAGACGCTTCAACAACCTACGTAACCAACATCCAACATTTCATTCATATTAATAAACAACAATATACAAATATCCTTCGCTAGTCGTGGGAGTCGTAGCAGAAGTGAAGCGGCGCCCCAAAAGTGTATGATATAAAAAAAAAAAAACTGGAAAAGGATTGTAAAAGAGAATGTTTCATTTTCTTTATTATTATTACTTTATAAAATGGTAAGAAATGTAAATTTATTCCTTGCTGACTTTTCTGGCGCTAATTTTTGGACAAAGTTTTGTATTTACGTAAAGGCGAAGACCGGAAGCACTTAGATTATATTTGTGTGTGTGTGTGTGTGTATGGAAGGGATCGGGTGCACTTTAAAAAAACAAAGTAAACAAATGAATATTTAAATATTTGACGTCTTCACAAAGTGTAAATAGCCATGAAAAGGATTGCACATTTATTTTTTTTTACACTTTTGACAAATAAATATAATTCTAAACTGTGAACATAAAATGTACAATTTAAATTATGAAAGTTGGATTATAGGCTACACAAGAAAACCAATATTATATATTATACTAAAATCGTAGGTGCCCCCCCACACCCCCACAAAACGTCAGCGGAAATGCTGGTTCGACAATATACAACATTTGACAAAGCTGCAAATGACAGAACTATTCACAGCCGCTCAAGATAGGAACAAAATGGAGAAGATGACTGCTGAGGTGTCCATTCGCTCCCTCCAACGACCACAACGGTCAGGGGTCTGCCGAGGTGTCCATTCGCCCCCTCCAACGACCACAACGGTCAGGGGTCTGATGAGGTGTCCATTCGCTCCCTCCAACGACCACAACGGTCAGGGGTCTGATGATGATGATGGCGGGCAGTGGCGTAACAATTGACTTTTTGCAGGCTGTTTGGTGGACAAGGTGCCCGGCTATCATCAGGGGCTTCCGGCAGCGATCGGAGCTCAGTTTTTGAGACCTAGAATGGAAGGGGGCCCACCATCAAACCTTTGCCCAAGAGCACCCAAAAAAAAGCAACTTGTTACGCCTCTGTCGGGAAGGGAAGAGGGGGTGGAGCAAAAGGAAGGGAGAAGGACATTTAAAAAAAATAGTACATTTACGTCACGTGGTACTTACCAACTCACACGCAAACACGCAAACACACACTCACACACAATATACATATATAAAGGGCCTGTGCCGAGGCATGCTGGGATTGATGGTGGTTTGTGGATGACCCTTGAAGTAAGTCATCAACGTCATAACCCGATATCTTACTGGGGTAAGGGGGAAAGACGGAGGGGGAAAGGATGGGGGTAGGGTGTGCTGCGGATGAGCAAGAGAGGCAGAGTTCAACCCTGTGAATGTTTGTACTGCACAGACACAAAATGTGTCTTTGATATGACAAGACAGAAGCCATAAACATTTAAATGAGCTCAACTTTTTTTTATACACAACAAGAAAGAAAGAAAAAAGGACTTGAAACGTTAAGAACTTTCTGTCAACATTGCAAATAATATACAAAGTCAATATGAACTGTTGCAAATGTCTTATCATGGTGAAATTAATCATAACTATATATACACAGATAGATAGGTGGGTAGATAGATAGATAAATATAGATTTCGTTAGAAGATTGATCCATAGATTGATAGATGGATAGAGAGATAGAGAATCAGATTGACAGATAATAGATAGATAGATGATATATAAATAAATAGCCTACATACATACATACATGATAAACAAATAGATAGATAATAGATATATTATAGATAGATAGATGATAGAAAGATACATACATACATGATAGACGGATAGAGATATACTTGATAGATTAGAGATAGATATGGAGATAAAAAGGGTGTGTGTTATCTCACGGTTCGCTTATATTTACTACAGTCAGTGGCGTAAATAGAGGAGGCGAAGGGGCAGCTCCATGTATAATATTTGGGTAGGCGTAAAAAACATTTTTAACCATAGCGTAGGTCAACTAATATATCAGAACTAACAGTTCCAAAACATGAAAATACAAAGCTTTCTTTATGTAATATACACATTGTTCAGCTCATCTTTAGAATCGGTTCTCGACACAATGGATGGAATATCTTGTTGTTGTTGTTTTTTAGACAATGTCCCGTTATAAAAAAAAGTTGTAACTCTTGTGTTACTATGAGTAAAGATTTTATGTTCTTCTTACACGCTATAATATGATGATGACTACCAACAAACTCAAACTAAATGACGACAGGCAATTCTGTGCGGTTCAGACTTCAATCTTAGGAAAGTCTTTTAAAGTAGGGGCCTCTGATATCTTTTTGTCCAACACTGTCAGAGACCTCGGCTTTATCATTGACAGTAAATTAACAATGGGTCCACACATCAGTACTGTGGTTAGGGCATGCTCCTTCCATCTTCGTGCCCTGGGTCAGCTGCGACCTCAAATAAAAAAAACAGCCAATGCTTTTGCTGTTGCAACAATACAGTCAAGACAAGACTATTGTAACAGTTGCCTGTGGGGGTAGCCACAGAAACAGCTGGGGAGACTTCAGAAAGTTCCAAATAATGCAGCACGCATAGTGTTACGAGTAAAGAAGAATGACCACATCACCCCAGTTCTCAAAGAACTCCACTGGCTCCCTGTGACGAAGCGCATCGACCATAAGATTATGTCCCTTGACCCTTTCCTATGGATGCGTGGAAGGCACAGCACCTATCTCAAAGAGCTCATACCGAAATATGTGCCGTTAAGGAAGCTGCGCTCTTCGACACAGACTCTCCTGGAAATTCCATATTTGGATGGTCACAGGAAAAGGTCTCTTGGTGAGCGCTCGTTTGAGTCTGTGGCGCCTTCACTGTGGAACGGCTTACCTGAGACACTGAAAAACTCTGTGACAAAAAAAGGCATTCAAGAAGAATTTAAAGACATTTCTTTTCAATTACGTTGATCAAGTACACCTACATCGGCAAAAACTTAGTTTAAAACTATTTTAGAGTGTTATTGTCGTTTCGTTTTGATGAGCGCGCTTAGCATGCTTGCATTAGCATGGAGTGAGGCGCTATATAAATGACCAATTATTATTATTATGATATCGTGCCATGGGGGACCACTTGATACAAGGGGATCGTATGGCCAGGTCAAATCGCCGCAATGTCAGGTATTGTATCAGAGCTGGGTAGACCTACCAAAGACAAATACTCCCAGCCCATAATAAAAAATGTTGTAGCTGTTGATAAAACCTGAATTTGTAAAGTAAGACCAAATGATCATAGAGCCGGCACCAGTTTCTGTAGCCACGACATTCTAGAGGATTGTGTGGCCAGCACAATGCACAGACGCCTTTACCCTACCCCAATGAATGTCAAGTACCCTTCAGAGATGGGTAGCCTCTGGAATACCCTCCGGTCCCGAAAACAAATCCTAGCCTGCACCAGGGTTCAAACCCGTAGCCCACGGTTCACCAGCCGAACGCTCTGCCGCTCGGACCACCATGCTGCTGTTGGTTAAAACCCGGATTTAAACATCGAGCCCGTCGGAATGCCAATACTAGAATCTAGACCATGAAGCTAATGAAATGTGATCGAATGATAAAAAAATTTTCTCAAGGTCTGCGGAGCGGAAGCTGTGGCGTTAAAAAAACGCAGACGGAAGTGGATTCATTTTTTTTTAAATTGTTCAGAATTAAAGGAACAAAAGAAATTGAAACAAGAAGAAAAAAAATATTTGATAATTGTTTTTTTAAATCGATTTTTAGAGAGGACGGAGAAAATGAAAGAGAGTGTGGAAGAAAGAGAGAGAGAGAGAAAGAGAGAGAAAGAGAATAAAGGGATGGGAGTGGAGAGGGTTAGATTGAGACAAGCAAAGGAATGAAGAAATTTTTTTTCAAAAACGTGTGTATCTGTTAGTGTGTTTGTTTTTTTGTCAGCATTTGCAAGAGAGAGGGAGAGAGAGAGAGAGAGAGAGAGGGGAGAGAGAGAGAGAGAGGGGGGGAGAGGGAGAGAGAGAATAGAAAATATCATTGTAAGTGTGTGTGTGTCTCTGTGAGTTTTTCGTTCATGTATCTCCGCGACTGCGTTTGCGCATGCGTTGCCCCCATAATGCATTTGTGGCGGGCATCACGTGATCAATTTTTCATGAATTCGTAAAGTGGTCCTGAGCACAAAACTACAATAACCAAATAAAAAAATCACCACTCGCCCAGGAAGAAACAAATAAATTATTATTGGTTTCGCGTCTGCAGTGAGAGTAATTTTGGCGCCTTCCTGCAATCCATGCCCCCCCCCCTTCCCTCACCCCCCCCTCCCTCACCCCCCCTCCCGAAATAAGGACATGACGGCTTTTGAAAATGGAATTTTGTGAAACGTTCACAATAATTGTCAGTTCAAACAAGAATATTATAATTCCACTGAAATTAAATAAGAATTATGAGCCCCACCTCCTGCATTTTCTATTGTGAATTATTACAAATGCATTTTTTTTTGTTAATTTTTTTTTTTAAATGACAGCTTCAGACATAAAGAACAGACTACTCTAAAATTTTGAGTTTTTTTTGGTTTTTGTTTCTTGCGTCGGTCATGTCACGGTGACACAAAAAGCCAGACGTAATCGAAAGCGAGGCTCGGCTAGTCGGTGGCCGATACTAGCGCGTGTGCAGATATTTCTAAATATTATATTTCTTAGCTTCTTCTAAAAGAAAATGTCTGTAGCTTTCTTAGTCTTATTGCAGCTTTCATCAAACAATTTTTTTTTTGCCGTTTTTTTTTTGTAATCTGCAATTTTTCCTCTTAGAGATTTGAACTCTTTGTTGGTATCGTCGGGCGAGTGGGTCGAACTCCGAGGTAGAGGCCGACAAAAAATCCAGTTTCGGTTACGGCACCAAAAGTAGGGAAATGGCCTCTTTCGGCGTAGTTTCTGTTTCGGCCCAAGCCAAAAAAAAGGGTAGTTTTTCGGTTTGATTTCGGTTTCGGCAAAAACTAGTTTTGACTTTCGGTCATCAGCCGAATATCTATTTTGAAGTACATATCTCAAAAAGGGTCATGAACGACGGTGTAGAGTGTAGAGCTTAGTTTACTTAAAAAGACTAACCGAAAAAAAAAATTGTTTTGTACCCTTCAACATAACACGGTCACGCTGGAAACTGGAGATTCGGATAATTCTTGCGCCCACGTCACGGGCCCCGGCCTTCAGTCGTAATTGTTTTAGGCAGCGAATACACACACACACAAAAAGACAATAAATATTCTATCAATAATTAAAACAGTTGAGACGGAGGCTGTCAACAAAATGTTACGCTACGACTTAAGCCCTCGGTGAATTTGTAAAATCCCCACTCTCTCTCTCTCTCTCTCTCTCTCTCTCTCTCTCTCTCTCTCTCTCTCCAGTCACAGTTATTGCTAATGTAACTGTCATCCATTTGCATCATGTCTCTCTCTCTCTCTCTTTCCCCAAATTCCCAAAGATGTTAAGGCCCACCTCTTTGTTTGTCACCCATCCGCATATGGACCGTATTCTTTAAGGAGCAAAAAAATCAAAACAGAAAAAGCCGCGAAATTTTAGCGCGCCTAACACGTGGGGCGTTGATCGACTTCCGTTCTGACGACAAGGAGAGGATTTTGAAGTAGATTAGAACTTGCATGGAATTGCATGTTCCGTTTCCCGGGAACGGGTGATGGGGGTGGGAGGGAGGGGCTGAAGATTTAAATGAATAAGACTGCAAATGTCTGATGATACAAAGACGGTTTAATTATTGATACATTAATGGCGAATTAAAACTCTTCGATCTCTTTTGTTGGTGTTGTTGTCAGCCATGTTTCAAAGAGATGAAGAAACTTTCTGAAGTTCGCAAATAACTCAGAGGGAAACAACATGCAATTAATGTAATCTTTATGGAAATGCCTCTTTGTTTAAGTTTCTCATTTTCAATACATGCTAGAAAGAGAGAGAGAGAATACGAGATATTGAGAGAAAGAATAAGATGGAGAGAATTAATAAGATGGAGAGAAAGGCACTGACAGACATAAAAAGATAGTAAAACATTGGCCTTTATGCGGTTAGACAGATATACAGAGTCAGACCGACAGGCATATAAATAGGCCGCAAGATGGATTGATAGAGATTGATAAAGATTGATAGAGATTGATAGAGATTGATAGAGATTGATAGAGATTGGTAGAAATTGATAGATTGATAGATTGATAGATTGATAGATTGATAGATTGATAGATTGATAGATTGATAGATTGATAGATTGATAGATTGATAGATTGATAGATTGATAGATTGATAGATTGATAGATTGATAGATTGATAGATTGATAGATTGATAGATTGATAGATTGATAGATTGATAGATTGATAGATTGATAGATTGATAGATTGATAGATTGATAGGTTGATAGGTTGATAGGTTGATAGGTTGATAGATTGATAGATTGATAGATTGATAGAATGATAGAATGATAGAATGATAGATTAAATAGATTGATAGAGTGATAGTTTGATAGGTTGATAGGTTGATAGGTTGATAGATTGATAGATCGATAGATAAATCAGGTGTTTTGTAAGAAACTCCGAATACACAAACACACACTCACACAAACACACCTATAACAAAACAATAACATTGTTTTCATATATTTTATTTTTGTTTAAAAAAAAAGACTCGCCTCCGCCTCCCAATATAATTTTCAGTCCACGCCTATGTATAAAGATATTGTGATGTAAATATATATATGTATATGTATATATATATATATATATAGAGAGAGAGAGAGAGAGTGATAGAGAGAGAGAGAGAGAAAGAGAGAGATAAATAAAAGATCTCCATAATCGATACCGTCCCCCCCCCCCCCTCCCTACCACCTCTTGATGTTCAATATTGAGTTCAAGATCACCGACGTCACCGCTCGATTACGCTACTTGCGTCACGCCGTTTTTACGCGCGTACGACAGAATAAACACTTTTAAAATGTGTGTGTGTGCGTAAGTGTGCAGGACAATAACAGCTGTTGGTATGTTCTTTTTTTTTATAAGCTTATATATATATTTATTATGACTGTGGTTATTATTATATTTTTTAAATATATTTTTAAATATTTTAAATTACTCGTTTAAGTCATTTTAAGAGTATTGCAATGACTGGCGCACTGAGTGAATGGTATCGAACCGGGGCGACTACTGTTAAAAAACAAGCTCCGCGAAGCCCTACATTTGTAATTGTCAGCTTTCCAGTCATTAATACATCGATACGATACTAAATGAAAAAAAATATTAAAAAAATCAAATTATGTTGCAATCTTATGTTTTTTTGGCAATCTTTCTGTCACACGATCAAAAAAATAAAATAAAACAAATTAAAACAGAACAGCTCCAAATATTGTGTCTGTTGAAATATCTGTCTGTTGAAATATCTGTCTGTGAAATATCTGTGAAATATCTGTCTATGAAATATCTGTCTGCTGAAATATCTCTGTTGAAATATCTGTCTGTGAAATATCTGTCTATGAAATATCTTTCTGTTGAATTATCTGTCTGTTGAAATATCTGTCTGTGAAATATCTGTCTATGAAATATCTGTCTGTGAAATATCTGTCTATGAAATATATGTCTGTTGCAATATCTGTCTGTTGAAATATCTGTCTGTGAAATATCTGTTTATGAAATATCTGTCTGTGAAATATCTGTCTATGAAATATCTGTTAAATATCTGACTTTGAAATATATGTCTTTTAAATATCTGTCTGTAAAATATCTGTCTGTGAAATATCTGCCTGTGAAATATCTGTCTGCTGAAATATCTCTGTTGAAATATCTGTCTGTGAAATATCTGTCTATGAAATATCTTTCTGTTGAATTATCTGTCTGTTGAAATATCTGTCTGTGAAATATCTGTCTATGAAATATCTGTCTGTGAAATATCTGTCTATGAAATATATGTCTGTTGCAATATCTGTCTGTTGAAATATCTGTCTGTGAAATATCTGTTTATGAAATATCTGTCTGTGAAATATCTGTCTATGAAATATCTGTTAAATATCTGACTTTGAAATATATGTCTTTTAAATATCTGTCTGTAAAATATCTGTCTGTGAAATATCTGCCTGTGAAATATATGTCTGTGAAATATCTGTCTGTGAAATATCTGTCTGTGAAACATCTGTCTGTGAAATATATGTCTGTGAAATTTCTGTCTGTGAAATATCTGTCTGATTATGAAATATCTGTCTGTTTATAAAATATCTGTCTATGAAATATCTGTCTGTGAAATATCTGTCTGTGAAATATCTGTCTGATTATGAAATATCTGTCTGTTTTACGAAATATATGTATGTTTGTTAAATATCTGTCTGTTTGTGAAATATCTCTTTGTTTATAAAATATCTGTCTGTTTATGAAATATATGTCTGTTTGTAAAATATAATTCTGTTTGTAAAAATCTGTCTGTTTAAGATATGTCTGTTTGTAAAATATAATTCTGTTTGTAAGATATCTGTCTGTTTATGAAATATCTGTATGTTTGTAAAATATGTCTGTGAAATATCTGTCTGTTAGTAACATTTGTCTGTTTTACGAAATATACGTCTGTTTGTGAAATATCTGTCTGTTTATGAAATACATCTTATCTTATCTTATACATTACATGTTGATGAAATATGTCTACCTCAAAAGTAACTTTCAAATTTGACCTTTGCACTCCTGCCACCAAAAATTCGTTCACTTTCTTCCAATGATTTCAAAGGCCCTCCTTTTTTCTCCATTTTACATTGACTCTCATTGAGTTTTATGTTTTGCTAAGTTAATGAGGACTCGACAGATTCTCTAGCCAAGCAATAATCGTCTGGATAAAATGAGCGTCTGTAAAATAAACAATGATAAGAACATTTTTATTTGTTTTTATATTTTTTTTTTCAAGAAAAATTTTTTAATACCCCAATCCGTCTGCCCTAAAAAAATATGTCATTATGACCTTTTGCTTTTATAACCCTGCCACGTGGAAATATAAAAAAAAAACAGGTGTTATTTTTAATGTAAACTTTTACAAAAAGACGTTCTTTACTTGAAAGAGACTTACACCCAGACACAGATGGACGCCCACGAAAAGAAAACACCGACACACATATACACATATGGACACAAAGACACACACGGAAATCCATTAAAAAAAATCACGGACACAGACAGACACATAAGGACACACATACACACAAAGACACCCACGGACACCCACGAAGAAAACAGGGACACATACGGATACAGTCACATACGGACACCCACATAGAAACACATACGGATACAGAGACAAACACATACGGACACATAGACACACACAGGGACACAGAGACACACGGAAACATACGGCAACACAGAGACACACAAGAACACACATAGACACACAGGGACACACACTCTCCGGCAACCAGACCATATACAATACGTTTTTTTTTTTTCATTTTCTTTTTTTTTGCATTGGATGCATTTTTTTTTTCTAAAAAGAAAGTGCATTTAGGCCAGGATCGTGCCTGCCTCTCGTTGAATGATTGACGCAATGAATGAGCTTATGTATGAGTACAAAACCAGGTGTCTCTGGTGGACTATACACAAGCCTCCCCCCCCCCCCCCCAGAGGCAGACAGAAATACGATGGTTTTTGAATTAATTTCTTACCGGTACAAATACAGGGTCGTCTGTTTCCGTTTTCCCGGAGTAAAAGTGCACCATTGTTTAACACTGACGAATGAAATATACAAATTGCAATTGTAATTGTCTAACATACAATCTACAGAAAAAAATAAATCATTTAGATAAAGAAGGTAATGGTGAATCAAGTGGTTGATGCTGTTGTGTTTTTGGGGGGGGGGGGCGGACGGGGGGAGGGGGTGAAAAGGGGGAGGGGGTATATAGGTTTAGACTTCTTTCAGATTGAATAGGATTTATTTATTACTTTGGACTGTGGTGTATAGGCTGATAGCTCTTGTGTCGGTCTCGTGTTCGAATCCAAATAAAAAAAAAAAAAAAAAAAAAAAAACTACACCCCTCCCCTTCGAAAAAAAAAAAAAATTATTGGAGATTACTCATTATTATATCCGATTGAGACATTCGTCGTGGAAAGTAAGGATGAATCCATCTGTTAATCTATCGACCTATCAGTCTATCAATCTACGAATTTATCATTCTAGCATTTTTTCAATCTATCAATCTGAAATCTATAAATCTACCAATCTATTATACTATTAATGTTTATCCGCCCAAGGTCAACACATCGGTTAGTTAGTTTGTCCGCCTCTGTCCTTCTCAATATTATGCACTCTATGCGTGTACTATCTAGCAGTGCATTTACCATAAGTCTACCCAGGTGCTTAAACCTAATTAAAAGCTGGCGAGAGAATGAGAAGAAAAAAAAACAAGAAAAAATATAAATTGCAATGACCTGGTCGATTGGCAGACGGCAGGCTCCCACGCCCTTTACCACCCAGGGGGGGCCTTAAGGCAGCCGGAGAATGGGGGACAAGGGGGAGGGGTACTAATTAAGACATTTTTCTCAAATGGCCATTCTTTGAAAGCGGTCCGACTTGGACGTTCAAATTGGTAGCCATATACGCTGCAAGGCTTGAAACAAAAAAGACATGCAGTGTTTAACTGACCATTTAGGGTCAGACTAGGACCTAACATCGGCGCTTTTGGTAATTCATTGGACTACATTTGAGACAAAAAGGAGTTCTAGTGACTCTATACGAGTGAGGAACGAATAGTTCCAAAAAGGAAGGTCTTGTATGAAGGAGTTCTTATTCTAAAAACCCTAGAACCGTTGCCCCCCCCCCCCCCCCCCCAATAATGTTCGGAATTAACATGCCTTGTTGTCATCTGAGGGTTTTGCAGTTTTTTTTTTTTAGAAACGTGAATGGATGCGAAAGTTTGCGGTGTTTAAGTGTGTGTCTGTGTGTGTGTCTGTGTGTGTGTCTGTGTGTGTGTGAGTCTGTGTGCACTTTATCTTCACGTGTGCATACATTCTATCTATTCATGCTTTTGCGTGTTGGATTATTATATTTAATTATTTTTTTCTCTGTATTGATTATTCAAATGGGAAGTTGCTAAATTAATATGCACATAGATAGCAAACTGACGTTTTGATGGTTTTAAATAGCAAAGACGTGGCGGGGAGGGGGTGAGAGGGGGGCATGGAAGGGAGGAGATAGTTATATCCACAGAATCGGCGTTGCCCTGAAATTAAAAATAAAAAAAGGTTTTGACATCGGCGTCAAGATGAAATAAAGTCAAGCTGTTGCTGGCATCAGTTTGTCAAGACCAGGGTGGGGGGGGGGGGTGGTGGTCCAGTACGCATTATCTTCCTGAATCGGACCGTGACCATGGGTTTGAACTCCCGTCAACTGGCTTTCACAAATGTCGCACCACCAGCGTTGTGTGATTTATATAAACGATAGAGGCTGGGACGGGAGAAGAAAAATCAACACAAAGCGGATAGAAAAGATGGAGATAGAAAAGAAAGAAATAGAACGGATAGAAAAGACGGGGATAGAAAAGAAAGAAATAGAACGGATAGAAAAGATGGAGATAGAAAAGAAAGAAATAGAACGGATAGAAAAGATGGAGATAGAAAAGGTAACAAAAAAAATATAGATCTATATTAAATGGATATAAAAATAGAATGGATGCTTTAAGGTTATAGAATGAATATAAAAGATAGAAATAAAACAGATATAAGACATAGAATTACAACGTGAATACAAAATAGGAAATAGAACGGATGAGCTTATAAGAGATAGAATTAGAATGGGTAGTCCTATATACAAGATAGAAATACATTGGATATAAAAGATGTAAAGTGAATTGTAAAGGTGGGGTGAAAATATGGATATGGAAATGGATGCAGACATAGATTAGATACAACCAAAAAGTTAGATCTATAAATTAAAAAAAATTTTGTGACTCGGTTATTTTTATACATTTATTTTGTGACCAACTAACATTTACACTGCCCAAGTCAATGCTATAAGTCAAACATATCAAATATATAAACTTCACGCTGATATGATCTATATATTCTTTTTGGACCCGGTAGTTTTTATCTTTAGAGACCCTGTACCGGGTCGCGCCCCGGTGATCGCGGGGTAAAGCTGATCTAAGACTTGGATGGAAAAGAGTTTGTGGTTGTACGGTACAAGTCGGGCGTCAAGAAAAACTTGGACGAAAAGAAAAACTGGGCGTAGAAGGGTGTGGCATTCGGGCATGGAATGGGTTGCCCGAACAAACCAGGAAAACCTGTAACTTAACATGTACATAATATGTTCCTGTTTGTATTAATGGCGTTTGTCCCTAAATCTTTCTGTGCCAGGGTGTTGATGTCCTATTATTATTATTGGACTATCAAACATTACTACCAGTCTTTTCAGAGTATTTGAGTTGCAGTAGCTGAATTATTTGATTGATTTGAACATCAAAATAGACGACATCACCACAATATAAATTCCAAACTTGTAAATAATAAAAGAACGACTTGTTGCAGCATATTATTTAATAACAATTCATTAACAGTTGACACTTCACATCCAATGAACAAATATAGCTTTATAGTATCAACATAATACACAATTTTATTTATTTTTCCTGAGTCTAATTATAATGCCGGCGTTCCTTGTGAGTTATGAGAAAAGACTGCCGACCGCATGGACAGTCACTTGACTATCTCTACTTCCGATATAGGTTTTCTTAATATCCAAAAATGGGTTTTATTTCGACTTTTTAATTATTAATATAGCTACTACCTATATATTATTTAATGGCTTCATAGCATACCCCCCAACCACAGAGAAAAAATAATAATTTATTATTATTTTTGATACGAAAAATGTTTACAATAATGAAAAAAAAATTATCTTAATCTTAATTAATGCATATAATCATTCATTTAATAATACATAGAGAAAAAAAAATTCATTTAATATATGTACAAACAATCAAAAAAAAAAATTGTATAGGCAGAAATATAAACAAAAGACACAAAGAATAATGTCTAATGTTAATATGACAATTAGTCATAGACAACTATCTTTTGGTATTGTCTAATCAACTTCAGTAATAGTGAGATAAACTATTGGATATCAGTGATGTGTATCGATAATTATTATGCTAAATACTCATCAAGGCTGTCGAGATTATCTATTATCTATGAAAAATTTTTTCATACAACATTTATTATTTTATACAACAAAATTAATATAATACTAATGTCGGTTTTTTCAATTGTCATTTTGTATTGATATTTTTATTGATTATTCTTGATTTTTATTGATTATTATTGATTGTTATAGATTGATATTCTCAATAACATTACTTACAATGTAACATGATTATCTTTAATCTTAGTTTACAATAAAATATTACACAAATTATTCAAGTCTTTTCTTCAAATATATCATTATATTACACTGCTCATCTTCCTGTGAGTCTTATATGTATCATTTATTTATTGGCTTCAATGCTATCTTTAGTCTTACATGAATACAATACAATATTATCATCTAATGCTCTGACTTTAGAGTCTTACATAGGCATTTCATTATTATATCATTCTTATTTCAATTCCTCTAATGCTTTTTTAAAGACTTACATAGGCATATTAATATTAACATATGGCATAACAGATTCACTGTTCAGAGGCCACAAAATTTATGTGCTTAACAGTCTTACCAAACTGTTCAGAGGCTACATAAAAAAAAAAAAAAATTCCAACTGATAATCATTATTTTCATCAATTAGATTATTTTATACCAGTATCCATATTTACATATTTGTTCTTTACAAAGAAAAAAAATTGTTATCATGTCATTATACCTGTTACTGAAAATATCATATCACATTCATAAATTTATTTATTCCTATGTATAATTTTATTGATTATACCTGAGTTCTCTGCTAAAATCCCTTAGAATTTCACAACATTTATTCAATGTTATTCTTCTGTGTTCAGATTTGTTAATATCATTGTCTGGTTTATTTTCAATTTCAATTCTTTTGCTTTTATTTTCCCTATTATAGCTTTTTAATATTGAACAACATTTATTTAATGTCATTTTTGCATGTTCTGATTTATTGATATCATCTTCTGATTTATTTTCAATTATCAAATCATCTTCTGATTTATTTTCAATTACTTTGTTTTCTTCATAAGTTCTCAAATTGTTTAAATGAACAATTTTCTCTTTGTTATTAATGTTAACCTTGTAAAATACATCAGATAGCTTAAGTATTATTTCAAAAGGTCCTTTCCATTCCATAGTATTGCCACTGCCAATTGGCAAATAAACAAGTATTTTATTACCAACTTCTAGTTTTCTCATGTTCTTATGAATATTTTTTCTGATTAAAGTTTTAGATTTGATTTCTTCATTTTTTTGTACAGCAAATTCATAAGCTGTTTTCATATGTTTTTCAGTTTTATTGACCAAGTCAAATGGAGACATTTTTTTTTCTTTAAGTCCTAATAATTCTGATTTGAAATTATCCAATGGTCCATTGGGATTTTTGCCAAGCACTAATTCAAATGGTGAAAAACCTGTGCTTTCATGAACCGATTGTCTATAAGCAAACAAAATAGCTGGAAGGTAATCATCCCATTCAAATGGATGGTCTTCACACACTTTTGTTATCATTTGTTTTATTGTTTGATTAGCCCTTTCTATCATACCATTTGATTCAGGATGGTATATAGAACTAAAAATTTGAGTGATTTTGAACATTTGTGCAAAAGCTTGAGTAAGGCTTGATTTGAATTGAGTTCCATTGTCACTCAATATGAACTTTGGAAAACCGAAACGACAAAAGATAGGTAAAAGAGCATTACAGACCCTTTCTGCAGTTATTTCCCTTAATGGAACTACCTCTATCCATCTACTTCCCATGTCTATAATGGTTAAGGCAAACTTTGCTTTGGTAGTTTTAGTCTGCTTCATGGGCCCTATTATATCAACTGCTATCTTGTAAAAAGGTTTGTTTATTGTATCGGTCATTTGTATTGGAGCCTTATGTTTAGAATCTTTTTTATTATGTCTAAGACAGGTATTACAGCTTTTAATAAATGTTTTCAAATCTTTTTCCATTTTAGGCCACCAGAAATTCTTTTTAAGTTTACAAACTGTTTTCTTGCTACTCAAATGACCTGACAATGCATTGTTATGCGAAATTTGCATCACTTTGACAGTTAATGTTTTAGGTATAACTATTTGAGTTATATCTAATTTAGTGTCCTTTCTACAGAGAATTCCATTTATTATTTCAATGTTTTTATTTTTAACCTGACCTTTTTCAATTTCCGATACCATTTTAATTATGTATGGATCTTCTTTCTGTTCTTGTTTTAGAGTTAGCTCATCAAAAGGCATGTTTATTAAACTGATATTTTCTGTTTTTTTCATTTGGGTTTCCTTTTTATGAGGACTATCAATATATGATAATATCTCACTCTTCATTTTAGTAAAATCAGATATTTGATTTTTAGCAATGTTGAATATTTGTTTATGACCTTCTAAATGTCTACATAGTGAAATAGCATGTAATTCTTTTGGTACATTGTTTATTTCACATTGACTTTCAAATTTGCTTACATACTGTTCTAGTTTTTCTGTTCCATTCCATTTGGGAATAGGATTATCCTTTTCATTATTTATGGATAAGTCAATATTAGGTGTCTCATTGAGAATATTATTTTCTGACTTTCCTATGGTTTGTAAGAAATTAAAAGTTTGTAGAGCAGGGTAAAATTCTTGTTCTGGTAAATCTACTAACTTCTCATTTTGCAATAGAACAGGTTTCAAATTCAAGTCATTGGATTTTTCATTCATCCATTTTTGAAAAATGTCAAAACTATTATCATGTTTGACATTGAAAGAATTACCAATAATTAAAGGTGCAACACAGTTTTTCATTATGGCTGCCTCTGCTTTTCCTGTAAGCCAAGGACAATCAATGTCTATTATAGTGACAGGACAATTTACAGCGGAACCATTTCCAAGTTTTATTGTATCCACTCTTATTATATTGGTGGGTTTCTGATTTGGAATGATACTTTCATCTATGCATATTATACTACTTCCGGTGTCTCTTAGACAGTATGTGGTCTTTCCTTCCACATAAGCAGGAAAAAGTATTAATTGACCCCTGTTTTCAAATATGACATTATTTGATTGAGATGTGGAATTGTTAAGTTTTCCTCTATTTCTTCTATTTTGGAAATTTGATTGAGGTCTGTTTTGAGTATTAGGAAAATCTTGTCTTCCAACATGTTGATTTGGCACATTGTTATTGGAAAAATTCTGATTTGGCATATTTCTGTTTCCAAAATTTGAAAAATTCTGATTTGGAAAGTTTCTATTATCAAAATTAGAAAAATTTTGATTTGAAAAACCTCTATGATCAACATTTGATCTATTGAAGTTTGGATTAAAATTTCTACCTCTTGCATTGTTATTTCTGTAACAATATTCTGATGAATGGTTTGTACCATTGCAAAAAATACATCTATAATTATTAGATTTTGGTTGATTACCAAATTTTTTTCTATTGCCAAATTGATTATGCCTAGACCTAGGAGGTGAATAGCTCCTTCTTCTATGTTGAATTGTATTTACTGTTTGATTTTGTTTAGTCAGTTCTACATTAGGATGACTATCCTTAAAATTTGAGATTGCATCTATCAAATTTTCCATTGTCTTAACTTTTCTTTCCATAATGTGAGTAAACAATGGTTTAGAAGCTTGTTCTAATACTTTATCAACAACCATGATTTCTATAATCTCATTAGGATTTTTGGTATCTATTTTTACTAAGTCTAACCAGGTAAGTAAAAATGTTTTCACTTCAGACACAAAAGCTCTCGGTTCTATCTTGTCTGTTAAGATAAAGTTATGAAACTTTTGTCTGTAATAATCCTCAGAGTGGATAAAGAATTTAATTAACTGTTCTTTGATAATGGCATAATCAGTTATTTCTTTATCAATATGTGATAGTGCTTCCCTACCCTTATCTTTTAATTGTGGAATAAGGTGAATGTAATATTCTGAAATGGGAATCCCATATCCTTTACATGTTGCTTCAAATAAATTTAGAAAATCAACAATTTTCTCTTTTCCATCAAAAGGAGGCATTTTAAATCTTACACTATGTTTTGATTTTTCATTATTTGTTTGCTCAACTTTAGTATTTTGCAACTTAGCCAACTCCAATTCATGATCTAATTTTAATTGTGTTTCTCTCAATTGAATTTCTTTTTCTTTATTCAATTGTAATTCTTTTTCTTTTAATTCTAGTGCTTTCAATTCTTTTTCTTTATTCATTTCTAGTTCTTTTAATTCTTTTTCTTTATTTATTTCTAGTTCTTTTTGTTTAATTTCATTATCAAGTTCTTTTTGTTTAATTTCATGAGCTCTTAATTCTGCTCGTTCATCTCTTTCCTTATCTGCTAATTCTTTTTTCAATTGCTTAACTTTATTTTCAACAAATTCCTGATATTCTTTCTTATCAGTAATACCATATTCCTTTGCTAACAATTTAGCCTCATCATAGAGTAATTGAACCTTTGACTCCATTATTGTTTATTATGAATGTCAAGATTTATTATATTATAGTACAGTACAATTATTATAATGCACTATTTTATAGTATAGCAATGTTTTATTCCTATACTGGATGGCAATATTTATTAATTACTGAATGAGCATTTTTATATTACTGAATGACAATATTTATTAAATACAGAATGAGCAGTCATATAATATCACAGCAACTTTTTTTTAATCCTATGCTATAGTAAAATGTTTATAATTCAGAATGCAAAATGCTAGAATGTCAACAATTATTGGCTATGCCAAGACACATTTTCAATTATGGCTTGTTTATTTTATTATTATTAGCAATTTTATAGTAGAGTTGAAAGCAAGTGCAAGTCACTTTTTGCTATTATGACTTATTATTACTATATAGGTTGCACAATTATTTTCCGCAAAGCAATGTACAATCTTATTATTACCAATGGTAGCACATATACAATATTATTATTATTATTGAGGATGGCATATAAGAATTAGATTAATGTTATCATAAGCCACTATGATATTATTCTTATGAGCAATTGAAATGGATGTAATCATTATCAGTATTGGAAGTACATTTTCATTGTGATTACTGGAAGTACATTTTCATTAATGCCAATACACAATAATTTTACTATAATTAATAGCAATGTAAATTCTAGATAATATTATTACAGTAGCACTGCAAAGCACAATATTATTTTTATTTAGGTTATTTTACCTGTTATATTGTGAATATTTTGTACATTTGTAGTTACATGTATTAGATATCAATTATTATTTTGTTAATTGTAGTTACATGTATTTGGGCACTACTTAAATCATATAGTTATGAATCTGAATATTCATATTATTATTATCTTGGTGAACTTATTATTGTTAATGTTCTTACCATAGACCATTATACTCAGAGAGCAAAAACTAATCAATGCATATTAATGATATTTCAAAAAATACACACACAAAAAGAAATTATATCAAGTAACAATAGAAAAAAAAAACAAAACAATTACAATGTTTAAACACACTAATGCTGCTTGGACCACAAATGATAGAGGAATTTTTGACAAAGAATCACAACATGTATAACATTGACAAGACTATAGTAATTTTACTTTAATAATTCTTAACAATAACAAACAAAGTCAAGACAACTAACAGAAATAACCTTAACAAAGAATCATTTCTAATCAATCTCTTTTAAGAAATAGAAATAGATGATAGACAGAATAAAAATAGACAAGAGATTTATTTTAGAAACTCCCGCCAACCAGAGCCCGCTTTATACATATATATAATTCATACTAATGAATGTAAAAAATATGATTAAATTAAAGATTACTTAATAATCCAAATGAAAACACATTCACTGTATGAAATTACTGCAATGTAAATCCAGAGTAGAAATCCAGAAGAAACTTAATTAATTATTTAATAATCCAATGAATGTTCACACTGTATCAAGTTGAGTTGCTTCAAGTTTCCACTTCAGTATGGTATAATCCAATTTTAGAATTAATACAAGAAAAAAATGTATACCATTAATTAAAATTAATGTCAAAGTCTTTGGTATACAGATTAAATATTAATTATATTTAAAGTTATTTAATGTTATTTATTTATCTTCCGGTAAGCACATCGGACTTCAACACATCAGATTTCAACACCTGGTCGTGTCACATCGGATTTGAACATATGGTTATGTAGGCTACATAAAATTCAACACATGGTTGTGTCACATCGGATTTGAACATCGGACTTGAACATATATATATAGTTTAGGTTCCTTGTTAATAACATGTGGGAACGAAACTTTTTCCGGTTGCAAATAATGATCTACGTATAGTCACTTTTTTTCGATTTTTTGTATCGAATTTTCCAATAATGAAATATTTGTCATCGGTGTACAAACGTTATATTTTCTTAGAGCTATTATAGTGCTCAATCATATAAATAGTATATGTATTTGAAATAATTGACTCAGGCTTCAGTTTTGTTCAAAAACTGGTACTCACATAATTTTCCATGTGGTTTATAGTACGTCTTCAAAAAGTTCAAAAAGTTTCGAATTTGAACATAATATTATATCCTTCAGCTTCTCTCTCCGTTAGCTGCCACCAAACCTGTTGATGTCCTATTATTATTATTGGACTATCAAACATTACTACCAGTCTTTTCAGAGTATTTGAGTTGCAGTAGCTGAATTATTTGATTGATTTGAACATCAAAATAGACGACATCACCACAATATAAATTCCAAACTTGTAAATAATAAAAGAACGACTTGTTGCAGCATATTATTTAATAACAATTCATTAACAGTTGACACTTCACATCCAATGAACAAATATAGCTTTATAGTATCAACATAATACACAATTTTATTTATTTTTCCTGAGTCTAATTATAATGCCGGCGTTCCTTGTGAGTTATGAGAAAAGACTGCCGACCGCATGGACAGTCACTTGACTATCTCTACTTCCGATATAGGTTTTCTTAATATCCAAAAATGGGTTTTATTTCGACTTTTTAATTATTAATATAGCTACTACCTATATATTATTTAATGGCTTCATAGCACAGGGCTGGCTAGTGCGGGCGTAGGCGCCTTATTATCTTCTGTATACTTTTGGCTGCACTTTGTCTCCTGTCGACTTTGTCTTCTGTAGAATTTTGTCTTCTGTAGAATTTTGTCTTCTGTCAACTTTGTCTTCTGTCAACTTTGTCTTCTGTCGACTTTTGGCTTCCTTGCATGGGAAATATTCTTGCCTGATTACCCCCCCCCCCCCCCCACCAAAAAAAAAAAGTGTGGACTTTGATATATGATCACCAGTAATAGAATTGTGGTTGTCGATGGGAGAATTGTGGTTGTCGATGGGAGAATTGTGGTTGGCGATGGGGGCACAAAAATTCAAATTTCGAAAAAAAGATCTTTCCCTTGCTGGGTAGCAGGAGTTGCATGGGGACAATATGAACTCACCCCTTTAATTCCTAATAGCCATTTCAGCGACTTCCCTCCCTCCCCCCACGCCTACCCCATACACACACACACTCTCTCCAGGTTTCTTTATACTTTATGCTCACCTCTCCTCACGCACGCACACACAGACACACACACACAATTGACTTTTATCGACCAGGACTTGGCAACATCTTTCACAAGCTCCATCACCTCATCCTTACCTTAACCTCACCTCACCCCTCACCTTAACATCACCTCACCCCTTACCTTAAGCCAGGCCAAGTCTTTCATCCACACCCCCTTCTCCCCCAAACCCAAATGTCACCCCTCCCCCCCTCCCCCGTACGTCTAGTGCTATTTCATATTTCACAATACTCGTTGTGTTAATTAAAACGTTTTCTTTTTTTTTTTTTAAATCGGGCCCTGTGTTTGCGGGCTGGGAGGGGTTAAAAATAAACAACAACAAAGTTCATTGAACTTGTGTGTGAGTAAATATCGATATCTAGACTCCCTCCCCCCTCTTTCCTTCTTTACTCCCCCCACACGCCTACATGACCACAGCTGATACGGGGAGGGGGTGGAGGGAGAGCTTACTATGAACGACAGGTGGGCGCTTTGGAAGGGTGGGGCGTCTTTCAAAGCCGGCCACATGTAAATGGGATGCTGCATCGCGTGGGTTTGAATCCTCTGATCCGATGGGGCGTTATGGTTTGGGGCGAAGGGGGAGTGGGGATGTAGGAGAGGGGCGTGGGTGTATGTAGATGGCTATACAACAGCGATAGAGGCTTTAGCGTAGAGCGTAGCGCACATGACTCACGTTCACCAACAAAATTTGTTGGATACCACATCTTCCAAAACGAGGCTAAGATATAAGATACTTTTTTTTTCTTCATTATCTATATTATCTAGATAGTTTAGGAATTTGAGTTTAATTACAAAAGATTCATAGAACTGTGAAAGGCAGTAGTTCAAGTCTATCTGACATTGCAATATTAGTTATAGATCTATATATGTAAAGTAGACTGTGTGTGTGTTCAATCAATCATATTTGTTAATTTAAAGAGATGTGACCTTATTGACTCATATTATACTTTTGCGATTTCACTTCGGACATGTGTCTTCGCTAACTAAGTTGATAACGTAACGGATGACCATGCGGGCGACCTGGGCTATTTAGCTTGTCTATATATAAAGTAAACTGTGTGTGTGGATTCCGATACCCATTGGTTAATTTAAAGACACGTGACCTTATTGTCTTATATTTTACTTTTGCGATCTCGCTTTCGGTATTGTACCCCCTAGCTGAGTGGTTGGCGTATCCGACTGCCATGCTTGCGACCTGGCTTCGATTCCCCACTGATATTTTTTTTTCTTTTTGTAATTTTAAAAAATGTCCAAAGATTGAATAGAAATTCAGGACTTTAAAAGCTTTCCTAAAATGTTTTCAGTGAGTAAAACTAATAATTGTAAATTTTAGACGCATGCGGGAGACGGGTGTTCGATTCTCAGCCAGGGAGAGTCCAATTTTTTTATGAAAAAGAAATGCCCTTTTTAAACCCGATTACAATATTTATTTTAAATTCCTTTCCTAAATGTTTTCATTCAATAATAAATTTATTTTTATTTAATTATTATAGCTTTATGCTCATTATAGTTTATACAATTTTTATCTGTAACTTATATACAGCTATGTCTATGAAATTTATTTTTTCCCCATGAAATTTAGCTTGTTAGTTATAAGCAGTGATGTATCCAGGAATGCATTAAGCCAATACTGCTTGCTGATCAAGTGATGAAAAAACAACAACACAGAAACGCCTGCCACGTGTTTCACTTGAACGAATTCAGCGGCAAGGAGGTATTATCGATAACAAACTATATTATTAATATATCGTCTAAAATGATCCATGTTTACAAAAAAATTTTTTTCTTTACTGTAATATCATTTTGAAATTCCCACATTTTGCCTAAACTTAAAAAAAAAACCTTTACAAACCGATATTTTATTATAATATAGAGTAGGCTTACTTGTAAGCTTATGTGTATATTTTTGTATATGTTCATCGGAATTGTGTATATTTTAGATTTGTGGAGAGTCCAAAATGTTAATTGTGAATGTTTTCTTTAGTACTAATAGTACTGGTAATTTAGTAATAATTCTTAACGACACTGTTAATGATTATTTTTCATTTTGTTTAATAAATATATTTGCAGTCTAATCCAATTTAAATTTAAGTTAAATTGTAACGTTTTTTTTCTATCTTTATAAAAAAAGCCATATGTTTTTTTTTTGCAAGTTTTGTTTACTGTATTGACTTTGTAAATATTTAAATATTTTTGTTTACTGTATTGACTTGGTATGTATTTATAGTACTTTAGTTTTGAATTAATATTTACAGTACTTTAATTATTTATTTCTGAGGCTGTGTTTTCAGAACACTCCCAGTTCATTATATAGACACCACTTTTAAACAACCAGCAAACAATTCAATACAACATTCAACAAAATATTAAACAAAAAATGGATTATTTTTAAATATTTATTTCATCAAAATCATTAAAGTTGTATGTACAGTTTAAAACACATTCATTTTGAGCAAAGCAAAGTGTCATATTTACATTTATACCGTTTCGTGTATACAATAAATTATGGAGGCCATGTGTTCATCTCTTTAGTATTCGATAATTTACACTCAAAACCAACATGTATTCACCAGTTTAAATACAGTTACAGTATATAAATACATTCCCCCTTAACTTTCTTTCCCAGTGGCACTCTTTCGCTCATATACATTTTCACAATAAATTATTATTGTTTTTTTGTACAGCTATTACGGAAGATTGATGACGTGATGAATGGGGGGAGGGGAAAGATGGTTATCATTAAGTTATGGGAGGGAGAGGGGGAGGTATAGACAACATTGAAATATTTGTAAAATTAAATCTAAAAAAGCATGCTAAAATATTGACTTTTCGTTAAACAAAATAAACATTTCTAGCATTTCTCTAGTACTGATTTAAAGCTTTAAAAAAACTGTCAACATTCTATTGAGGAGGGGGGGGGGGGACGGGGTACCGATCTAACAGAACAGAGTTCACAGGGATGTTAGCTAGGTCAAGGTCAAAACAATAGGCCAACTATGTGCAAAAGTCTTGGGGAAAGAAATAAATTTAAAAAAAAAAGAAAACCATTAGACATGTACAATTTTGCATTGTTAATTTGCTTGCTTCGAGGCCTTCACGGCCTGCTGCCTTGGAAAGGTAAAAAAAAAAAAAAAAAAAGCAAAAACCAAAAAAAAAAGGAAAGGTCATGAATATATATATATATATGTATAAATTAGAGAACTTTTCAGAGCTAACAAGTATCAGGAACATATTAACTAACAGGCTGTTTAACTATGAACATTCAAGGAAACTGCAAGATGATAAGTTGATGTACAATATCATGTAGGACTGACTGAAGGGGGTTCTCAAATGCTACCAATGATTGGGCCACTGCAAGGATGATGATATTAGCACCTGGCATAGGATCGATTCAACCCCCCAAAAAGAGCACAAATAAGTTTTTTATCCTTTTTCTGCACAAAAAAATCAATAAATATATAAATAGATTTATTTTCCATCAACCAACATTTAATGCATAAAGAGCATTTGGTAACAAGTTCAGAAACGAGGTCACTCATTATATACATATATAGCCACACACCTCAGAACAGTGTTCACATTCATGGTTTATATATATATACACACAATTACTTCAGCTTAGTGGTTCTCATTCAGTCAGAAATAAATACATTCACACTTGGCAATGGTTTCATATACCTTAGAATTTCAAGACCACACAACTCATACAATTTCAATGTGTTATGAGTAAAGAGATATACATGTACATTATAATTCATTAAAAAAAAACAGGAAATTATTTTATACATTTAATAAATAAAATGATATATTTGGAATAATAATTACATATCTACAGACTTACAGACCAGAAAGGTCAAAAGGACATCAGTAACTTTAAGATCTCATTAATACCTAACCTAAAAATCTTAGGGGAAAAAAAATAAAATATGTTGCATTGTAACTGTTAAAATACACAAAAAAAATGCCCTATACTTAACCAAACCCTATGAAACCATATGCATTCGTTTGTGTGGGCAGTGTGTGCAAATATTTCCATTCTGTCTATGAACAGTTAAATATAATATAAATCTGATGATGAACAACTGTTGGGGGTTATTTTAACAATCTCATTTTAATATTTTCAACACAAAAAAAATATGGATTTATCAAAAATAGACTCAAAGAGCAAAGAAAACCCATTACAAAATAAAAGGCAGCTTCAACTTTCAATTTATGTCAATTTTACGACAATTTACACATTTACGCTGCACTGGAATGCATAAAGACTTTTAAAATTATTATTGGAAGATTTTGCTTGTGATGAAGTGGAACAGAGATTATGGGAATCAAGAAAAAAAAAATCTTTAAATAAATGAAATTATGAATTCATTTGATGCTTTTCAATTTAAAAGGAAAAAAAAAATATTTTAACTAAATAAAATGTGTCAACGTTAGCATAGAATGAGATCTTGTCATATGTCAGTTTATGTGTTAAAGATGAGTGACATCTGACACCTAGAAATGCCTCACCATTGACTAGAGTTCCACAATGCTAGCACATAAAATTTTTTTTAGTTTTACAAACATAAGATTTGGAGCACAAATTTAGAGGGTTTTTTGTGTGTTTCTTTCTAAAAAATCCCAAAGCTAAATTGATTTCTAAAAACAAAAATTAAAACAATTGTTTGCAATGAATGTGAAAAGTTTGTACAGCTCACCAGGAATTTCATAAATAATGACTTTGATTTAATACTAGCTACTAGTCTCTGTAAACCTTCATGAAGAATTCTTGCGCAGAAAACAATCTCTTAAAGCACAAAAGTTTTCTCTTTCACATTATGCTCTACCCCCCACGTAGGGACACAAAAGCTTTCAGTCTCACAATCGTAATGGGTTACTTGAGTGTATGGCCGATGACAGGGGGAGGGGGGCAGGTGGGGGGACAGGTGAGATAATTGCACTGTTGTGGAAGCCGTTGTAGTCGTCGCACACAACCTCCCTGGCAAAAAGTTTTTTTAAAACTGTCCTGATTGCAAGGTCAGATAAACAAAGACTGCCACGAAAAATTCCAAACGCCGCATCTGTCAGTTTTGTTTCTGAAGCGTTGGGTCGCGCCAGTTCTTGTTCTCTGTGCTTGGCATCAGGGCGTGGGTGGGGGGCCAGACACCTCGCAGAGCAGCGCCCCCCTCAAATGAAGCCGGAAACTCACAGAGCTTATACCTAGGCGGCCTGAGGCTGGGCCCTGGGCTGGGCCCACTTGGGGGTGAGATCCGAAGTGTCCACAGGATGTCCACTTCTGGGCTGCGACCCGACGTGTGCACAGGGTGCGCTGACCTTGCTAATGAAACGTGCCACATTGTTAGGTAGTTTCACCAACACAGGTGTTCTTCATTTTTAAAAACGTTGTCTTTTTATAATTTCTTCATATCGACTCATTACTGCTGAGTAGAGCAACGTCCACAACTTTCCCAGAGGCCGTCGTTCTTTTGCGATTCTCTGGGATGGGAATGGCCGCTGGCACCTTGGCCATCCATGGATGAGATAAAATCTGTTCCAGAGTTGGGCGTTGTTGGGGATCAATGGTAAGGCACTTTCTAATGAGGTCTTTGCAAGCTGAAAATAAACAACAAAAAAATTTCATATTAAAGTTGGTAGGCTACAATACAACAACAAAAATTGTTGAAAACTTCTCTAATTCACTATTTTGTATAAACTATGTAAAGAAATTGTATAGACGTTTAAAAATTGGGGGAGGAGTAGGGCGCCTACCTGTTGAAAGAGGGGCTTTAAAGTGAAGCTGGGCGGCTTTTATCTGCTCGTCCTGCTCGAATGGGATGTCACCATTCACCAGATCGAAGAGAAGGATTCCCAGTGACCAGACGGTGGCCTTGCGGCCGTTGTAGAGACGGTTTGAGATCCATTCAGGTGGGCTGTACACACGTGTACCTGTAAGAACAAACAAAACACGGGTAAGTCAAAAGCATAGATAATAAACCTATATACATATATAGTTCATTAATTTCACTTGAAAGAAAAAAAAGAACGACCGACCAAGTTCACGTGCGAATCAAAACGCAAACAAAACTAGGGCATTTAAGATGAGACCTTTCCCGCTCAAAAAGCGTCGCTAGGAAGAAAAAAATCCGTCGGCCCACCAGACAGCTTAGTTTTTCCGAACTGAGAGCATTGACCTCGTGACCTACATACCGCTACCCTTCGTGTTTTTTTTTTCAAGCATTGCCCTCTCCTCCCCACTTTCCCAAGTGGGAGTGGTGGGGGCGGGGGTTTGCAAAGTCTCGGGAAAGGTTTCTTAGTTTCAAAAGCTAATTATTGGAACAGAAACTCAGTGACGCCACTTTCCATACCAAACCAGTGAGACTGTTAAGCGTCACACATTTTATGGGACGCCTAGTCCGTTTTTATTCCCCCACACTACTTCCCTCGGTGAATGACCCACATTGTGATGATCGCGGCCCGATCGTGACAAGGCATTTCCCCCCTCCTCTTCACGTCCATTTCCTGCTGACCTTTCCGGGCTGCAGGGTGGTCAAAACTTTTGTTCTCGTCTTTATGATTTGAACTTTGAACCATAGAAAACTTAAGAATGGATGGAAGAAGGCGGGACACAATCAACGTCCCGGCGGGACACAATCAACGTTGATATTTCTAAACTCCCACTCGTAATGTTTAACTGACGTAGAAATAGTCCCCTACAAACACATTTCCATCAATTCCTACACAAGCATACATTCTCCAACTCAATTTCATTGACGCATCGCAACACCCAAGCCTCCCATCCCTCCTCCTATTTCAAGACTTCTGCGCCCCCCCCCCCCCCCCCCTGATCTCCCGCATGCTGGTTTTTCCAGACAGTGACTCATAGCCGCAGAAAGACCAAAGGTGAATTGACGTCAGAGCCCAGGTAAATCTACTCAAAAAAAAGCTCGCGCGCTATAGACTTCTTAGCCAGCGCGCCAACATTTACCATCAACCTCTTGCGTGTTTTTATCATCAAGAAATGGGTAACGATTATAGCGCGTTTGTGTTGTTTTTTATTTAAAGAAGTAATAACAGCATTCCTTGGTATGGGCTAGGAATAAAACAGTCGAGATGACAATATCAACACTACTAGACCTTGCAAATTATCTCGCGTGACTCGATTATGAAATGTCATACAGGCGTTAAAACTGGGGGAAGTTATGAAAATAGAAATTTGTTCAGGGTCACGCTTACAATTTTAATTGTGTAAATAGTAGCGGCTTTGCGGGGCATATTGACATTATTTAATAAGTCATATGGGCTGTGTCAATTTTTGTTACATATCTAGACCTTTAGACGACATATGACTGGGTACATTTGCCACTTGCAAGAGTGTATTAGGGAACCCGACGCACTCCCCAGCCCCCGTCCCCAGCCAGTCACATGGCATTTTGTGTGTGAGTACACACACACTGTGCACCAGATTCACCCATAAGTTCAAGGCGCGCGTCAATTAGCGTCATGTTTACTAACGCTTACTATAATCCTTTGCCATTGGCCCGACAGTTCAGGACAATTATGTATCAGAATATATCAGAAATTATAACATGTGACAGTTCTACTACAAATCCACTTCTTAGTCTACGATGTGTCTTGGATGAAACAATTATAGGACAATTTTGTATCCAGATATCCAAATAAATATTGATTTTTTTTTTTACTTATTTGAATAGACCCGCTAAATTGTAATCATTATATCTATTTTTAGAGTCTTAGAAGAACTAGTTTTCAACAACTCACCATCAAAGTCGTCATAGTCGGATTCCCTGAGAATTGTCCCTGAGCCGAAGTCGATGAGACGGAGCTGATTCGTTTTTAAATCCACCAGTATGTTCTCGTCCTTGATGTCTCTGTGGAGGACGCCGCACTTCTCGATGCTCTGGACCATCTGCACGATCTGCTGGAAGAAGACGCGGGCCTCGGCCTCGTTCAGGGGCCCCCTCTCCGTGATGTAGTCGAAGAGGTCCTGCACGTTGTCTGGGCGCTCCATGACGATGTAGAACTCGGACTGGGTCTCGAACGTGTCCAGGAGCTTGATGACACCTGTCACGTGCTGGACGCGGTTCAGAAGGTGTAACTCCAGTGGGACCTGTGTACCATTTGTCTGCAATGGGAGAAATCAAAACAATTTTATTAAAACCACATTACATTCAAACACATGGGGCAGGCCATGTATAATACTACATTGAACAGATTAGCACAAAACAATCACGCATTGATACCGTGATATCAAACACTATAGGGGTCAGAGTTCACTACTACACAAAAAAAAATCGCTTTCCCATTATCTCTTTAATTATCACCAGAGAGTTTTTCAAATAGTGGATCTTTTGCTTATTCGTGGGTAGTTTTATCTACCGCGAGGTCATAGCTGTGAAACTGTTACATTGTAGCGGATAACAGGCTATAAATACCCACTAGTGTGAGCAAAGTTCATTGGCCACACTACGTTGATGAAAACCATCCACTAAACATTTTTTTTTTAAGTTTTCTTCTTATTGCTCTTGTTATTCCCCCTACAAAATAGAAAAGAAAAGAATATCAAACTTTTAACACTCTGCCCCGAGTATAATCACAACGCCTTCTGCATACAGCAAGGAGGGGCGAGGGGAAATATATACACCGTGACAAGGATATTAGCGTAAACGACTAAAGAGGTTGGTGGGGGGGGGGGGGGGAGAAGCGGTAGGACGTCACAACTCAAGACGGTGACCTCTGGGCGGTGTGTCCCGGTGTCTGACACAAAAGTGACCCTCAAAAAAAAAAAGTAGGGCACGCAACTTCAACCAAGCGCTGGTATGCAGACTCGAGATAGGCGCGAAACTATCCCCCCCCCCCCCCCCCCCCCAATACCGTTCATCTGTACTCTCTCAAGCTGTTCACGAGTGGGCACAAGAAGGGCCAAGAACGAAACCATAGGAAGAGGGCAAATATAAACAACTTTCTTTTATTAACTACTTGCAATTACAATAAAAACCCAAACAAACAACTTTTCCTTTAAAATGCAGACGATATTATACATTCTTACACATTCAGTTGTGCGTATTTTTTTTCTTTCTCCTGTTCTCCCATTCGTTTTAAGACAACGCTCTCTTTCACCCCCAGGTCACGGGAATACTATCTCTTAAAGCCCGCCACATGACCTGACCCCCTCTCTCGCCTGCTCCACATTCCGAACAGATGAAATCCCCCTCCCGTGCACACCCCATGTCTTAAAGCTTAAAAGTACTCTTATATCACGGAAATATTTTTGCGTAGGCTTACCAAGAAGGAAAAAAAAGAAAGGCGAAGAAGTGGGGCTGGGGCGTCTACCTAATGGGGAAATAAATCTAGGAAAGTAACGTCATAAGCTCTAGTACACTACGCTAGTGAAATCTGCTAAACCCGACAATAATATAGCCTACAAGAAGATTAAACCTAAACCCCCATTCATTAAAGTTTACGTTAAAAAATTATCAACTTTGGCGGGAACGGGAAAAGGGGGTTTTATTACCAAAATTTATTACAAAGAAAAAAAAAGAACCATGATAAACAATATTAAAAACAAATTAGCATTAAAAATAATAGATTTATACGAAACTAAGAAATGCTCGTTATATTTAAACCGCTATTGATGTTTTAAGCTGAGGCAGGAGTGACGCAGCTATCTGGGGCTGCTAGCGTCCAAGAATCAGATACTGACGCGCTATTTCCGATCAATACCGCCAGCCTCAACAAACCCAACAGTCAAAACACCGCCAGGAGGAGAGGCTTTTCCCTCCCCCGTCCGTCCCTGTATTTCCACCGCCATTTTTATTTCCTTTCCAGCTCACAGCCGCCAATACAAACATACACTCACACCGTTGAGACGCGCACACATAGAGCCCTCGCCAGTTCGCTCAAGTCAATTTTGGTAACAGAAAATTATTGACGTAACAAAATATTATACCTAAATTCGTAGTACTAATATAAATATAATACAAGTATAAACTTACCATTTTTGTCCATGAAGAAACCTTCTTCTTAGATATAACCTTAATAGCAACCTGTGAAATAATAATATATATATTTATTAGGTTATAATAACACTCGCTAAACTATTATTACAGTTTATATATCAGCAATGTTACATAGATTTATAAGAGCGTAACGCTAAAACTATAATAAAAGTCATTATAAGCTTGTTATTTACCTGTAAACTGTCTCGGATTCTATATCCAGAATAAACTGTCCCAAAGCCACCAGCTCCTAGGTGGTCAAGAACCTTATAGTAACACTCTATCCTTTCTCTATCTAGATAACCTAAGAACAATACAAAAAACACAATTATAAAGTCTGTCTACACGTCTAAAAGACCAAAACTACTTATTACTAACCAAAGTGAAAAAGACCGTCAAAATTAGAACAATATATTTTGCTGAGAAAAAAATTCCCTTATTAAATACAATAATTCATAAAAATTGTTCTGGTTATCAAATATCAATACAGTAATACTAGTAATATATGGACTATAAAAATATATAGAACTCTAGAGATGTAATCTATATATAAAGTCTATAGAGTATACTATAGGCCAACACAATATATTTTCTACTATTCTAGGTTGTATTAACTGTTACTGTAGTTGTAGTGTAAGCATACATCAAAGCTAAATATGCGTTGTTTTTTTCTTAGTTTGTTAATAAATACTACAATTATTTATTCACAACTTATTCGGTAGTTAAAGTACTGTCTAATTTTACGAGACTTAAATCGTAACGAAATATATTTTTTAAAGTTTATTATCTCAATTTTTATATCAATATTAATGCTCAGAAAAAAATGTCTAAGTACTTACTTTTAACTTTTGGACCTGATATAAGCATGTTATTTGTCGTAGACTGGTGCGTCTGGTTCAGGTTTACATTGTTATTAACCAAGTTCTGCTGCTGCTGTTGCAGCTGTTGAAAATGCTGTTGTGGACAGCTGTGGTGCGCTAGCTGTTCAGAAGACATGGTGTTTGCACATGAAGACAGCATTCCGAATGGTGTTGGGCAAGGCTTACGGGCGAACATTTTCACTATATCTGTAATCCAGTTCACAACAATACGTTTATAATCCACGGCGTATTCCGTTTTCTAAATTAAAAAAGGGTATCCAGTCAAAACGTATTCCGAAAAAGGCTTGCGATGGAGAAATAATCACAATGTGAGTATCCAAATAAAAAGTCCTCGAGTTTGTTGATAAATAGTTTAAAAACAACAGTCTCTGAGAAACGCTCACAATAAGATGAACACAGAATAATAAAAACACAACAATCAAGTTTAAATATATCCTTCTTAGGCACTTGAGATGAGACGCTCACATCGAAAGAGCATAGCTACTAAAACAGCTTGGCCCAGACGTTAGTTTTTGTACATTGCAAAAGGAGAGAGAGAGAGAGATCCGCGGCGCTCGAAACCCAATGCAGCGCGCAGACGGAGCTGGGTGATAGAATCCCTGCGCCAAGTCCAGCCCTTTTTGGTAGTGGGCCAGCGTGCATGTGTTTATAGGAATAAAAAAAATGTATAGGTCTACAAACTAAGTAGTACAATTAAGTATTTTTTCAAATTTCTTAAGGCAAGAGCTGTGTTTGAATGTATATTGTACACAGTTGAAAAATTTTCAGACTTAAATAAATTTAAACATGGAAACATGTCGGATCTCTTTTTTCTACGCGCAACAGAGGCCGAATCACGCAGCCAATATTTTTATGAATATTTGAGGTGGCGGGCATTCGGTACAAACTTTGAACCAGACGTAGAGAAGAAAACGTAGGCGGGACAATGGGGGTGGGTGGGCAAAAATAGGCGGGGTGGATGGGGGTAGGAGGGGTGGGTATCACGTTGTGCGTGTGTGAATACTCCGCGTTTTCTACTTCCATCCTCTCCCCCCACAACTCTCTCTCTCTCTCTCTCTACTTCTAGCTTGGGGTGAATGAATTGTAATATGGCGGGAATTTGTACTAGCGTAGATCTATAGGGGCTCAGGGACCTGCCCAGTTGAAAATATTTAGCAAATTTTCGTTTTTATTCTGTTTGAATTTAAACGGCAGCCGAAACTGAAATGAGATCCCGAAACCATCTTTGCTATTAATTCGATAAAATTAATTAAACACCTCGTCCTTTAGTAGGCCTATCTTAAAACATATTAATGGTTTTATCCATTCCATTCGTAGGTTGAACTGTTACGTTTATATTGGCTTATGTATAAAGCCTAATATTTAGTTCTCTGTAGTCAGGAGTCTATACCCTGCGACTTAAACGTTATAAAATATAAAAGTTATTGATAGCCTATAACCTTTAATCGAACGTTGTAATGCTCTTAATGATATACACGATGATTGCGTGGCCAACCTAATCTAACTTTTATATCAGAACAGATGTAGTGTTTGTTACACAGTAATTCTAGTAAAGAGATCAGGAGCGTTTTTTTTATTATTTACGGACTTGAACCTTGGGGCCACCTCGCATTGAAACGGGCGTGGGTTGCGTGTGTGTGTGTATGTGTTGCGTGAATGGGGCACATCAAACTACACCCTTCACTCCCTACCCCCTTGTTCCCCCCATCTCCTACCATCCACCCCCTCAAGTACAACATTGCGAAAGCCCTAGCATAAAAGTTTCCCTGAGCAGCAATTTCAATAGAATTACTGTAGCCACAATTAATGGACTGTGTTGTTGCGTGTGTGGTGGTACTCGCTTGATGGTGCTAATGGTTGTGACTTTTTCCTCCGGTAGGGGCACAGAAAATGAGGAAAAGGAGAGAGAGAGAGAGAGGTGTGAGGGGGAAGGGGGAAATGGTAGGCCTAATTATATACTGCGCCGCTTTACGTGAGCGTTCCATCATTTGCGATCATTTTTTTTTTTTTTTTTTTTTTCACGATTTTTTAATCCCGTTTACGAACGCAATATACATATATATAGTCTATATATTGCGGGAAAACGGAAAATAAATTTAGATGTAGGGCCTAATTCATTGCGCTCGAACCATGGGGATCGAAATTTTAAAACCTCGACGTTGGCTTTCTCTCTCTCTCTCTATCTCTTTCTCTCTCTCTCTCTGTCTATTATATTATTCGCGTGGAGTTGAACAGACGAAAAAAAAAAACCCACTCATAACCATAACTCATAAACGTGGCATTTCGCTATTGCGAAATCACATAGCGGACACAGTGTACGACCGACGGAGTAGGATGCAGATAAATACACGCCCACTCCAGCACATTCAAACAACAACAAAAGAGGAAAGGTTGGGGGGGGGGGGGGGGGGTAAAAAGTGCTTTTTTTTTTTTTCAAATTTGCGTATGTTGTAAGAGTTAATGAGACAACGATATAAAAAAAAACAACAACAACAACAAAACAACAACAAGCATAGTTGTGAGCAAGCCCTCATTTTGTCACGGGTTACTTAAAGTTATTTCATACTTGATACTCTATAGTCACGCTTTCAGTGAGTGAGCTGGTTGACGCCCACCTCTGCGATGTAAACAAACACATTGGTTTAGCACACGCTACTCTTGTTCGTTCTTATCATCTTCTTATCTGTGTGTTATTGTTTTCATATTTTCCTGTTACGATTGTTTTATATTGTAGACAATAACATTATAACACTGTTTATTAGATTTTTTTTTTTATGGTGAGCAGCTTGAGACTTTTATACCCCCCCCTCCCATTTTCCAAAACACACACTCACTGTTTTGAAATACAACTCGTGTGAGTGTTGTAAGTATTACGTGTTTCTGTGTTATGTGTGTAAGTGTGTTGTGTATATGTAATGTGTGTTTCTGTGTGTTAAATGGTGAAATGCACACTAGACCCTTAAATGTAAAAATAAAAGAAATTCAAAAAAACAAAAATTAGCTGAGTCGGTTTTTAGCGACAGATGGCGTCGATTCTGTTCGGGTAAATTTTTTTCTCTAGCGGGGTCATCGGCCTCCTACTGTTTGGTTATGGGTAATTATAGTACCACGTATATAAAGATACCCCCCCCCCCACACACACACACACATACACATACTCATCCATTTTTTTTAGTTCTTATCTAACTCCCCATTACACACACATACATATAGATCTCTCTCTCTATATACTCTCTCTCTATATATATATATACATGCGGGCCTTAACTTTTTATAGTAAGCTCGCGAAGTTAATGATCTTAAATATAGGCCAGGACGACCTTACTAGAACAGCTGGGCGATCCCAACCTAACGCGAGCAGCGAGCTTTTTTTTCTCTTCTCTTTTTACGCGCGTCGGCGGTCAGGATAATTGCAAGGTTTCGCAAAGGGGAAAAATGGGCTAAGGGAAATAATCCAGTAAATTCGCCACAAAGGAAAGCCGAGATTTCTGGTGGAGTTGCATATGTAGCGTTGAAGGAATATAAAAAAAATTAATTTGACATACATTTGGTAGTAGTTTTTTTCGTTTATCTTTTTTTTTTTTTTTTAGCAGTGTCGGTGATTAGGGTGGAGTGTGTTGAAGTGATTTACTGTGAATTACGATATTTTCGATATATTTTGAGCATTTTTCTGGAATTTCAATGCTACTAATAACGGAAATATTTAGATATACTCGAAATAGTGCATGGAAAGTATAGGTACTATTAATAAACGCCATTGGCGTAAAGTAATTACTCCACTTTTAAGCAAATGGCCTTATAGACTTATTTTTGAAACATACGTAAAGGTATTATGGAAACGAACATGTGACATATAGAGAGACTATGAAAAAAAATCATCCAGAGAATCTAGAGAGAAAATAGCAAGAAAAATTAGAGACAAAACCGCAAGAGAAACATGATGGAATTGGATATGGATTGACCATTCTCTCAGAAAGCCAGTTGAAGACATCACGAGGCATGAACTCCAATGTAACCTACAGACCCGAAGAAAAGCTAGCAGAGGAAATATAACTTTTTATTTGTTCATTTCTTTTTTTAATATTTTTTTTAGTTTTCGTTGAATGAATAGGTTAAGTGTTCTTTTAATGTTAGTTATGTCGGATTTACATTGAGAAAACGTTTCACCTAGCTTATATTGTCTTTAAAGGCCGAACGAAAGCCTAAAATTTAGTCGAAAACCGAAGGCTTAATCGAAATCGATAGTTGCACCTCAACTTTGGCCGAAACCAAAAACCGAAAGATAATCCGAAATTTCCACACCATTAAAAGATTTTAAAAGTCTGCACATTTTTGTGTAATATAAACTAGTTTATGGGTGCTCTATGTAATAAACCGTTGAACATGTAATATACAGTTGTACATGTCTTATGTATCCGTTTATTATTAACTTCAATTTCGTCCTTCACATAGATCAATACTATATCGCAACAGTTTACCTGCCGTTAATGAAAGTATCAATAAGCAGAGTAGGCCTAATAGATGCAGCACAGGCGTTGCTGTCTGAATTTTGAAAGTTTAATTAAAAAAATTCGGCTGATGACCGAAAGTCAATATCAGTTTCGGCCGAAACCACTAGCAAACCGAAAACTAAATTTTTGGGATTCGGTCGATACCAAAACTACACCGAAAAAGGCCGAATTTCGGTCGGCCTCTAATTATCTTATATATTACAGACGCGCCTTCTATAAAAATGATTAATACGAAGTGCGCAGATAAGGGACGCCGTGTATTTTGGTGAACGCCCAAACAAGCGCCTTCACAAGTGTTGAAAGTTCAAAGTTTTAAATTTTGTTCAATTTCTGTATTTTCTGTTTCACAGACAAATTTACCTTTATTATTATTTATTTTTTTATTAAAAGAAGGCAGTTTCTCTTTTTGATTTATTGGGTCAACGTGTTTCATTGAAAAAAATGATGCAACCCCGGTCGTCTGCTGGCAACGGAAGAGGGGCAGATTCTGGCGCACACTTGTTGAGCACATCATCTCTTTGTAGAGCGGATGTTGTGACGCCAAGCGCCGGATGTTGGTAGGAGGAAACGCCTCAAACATTGGGTTTTATTATTATTTGTTGTTGCTTTTTTCTTCTCTCTCTCTCTCTTTCGCCGCTGGTAGCCAAATGTTGGTACAAAGGTAAAAGTCCACGTGCAGGTGTGTATGTTTAAGTGTGTGTATATGTGTTGGTGAGTTCTGGTTTATCACAAACAAAACATAGCAGGGAACATTTTTCTTTTGGTAAAACGGATAAATGTCGGTGCATGGAATTTTATAGACTACCAGTGATAATAAACTGGTATTTTATATCAATGATAAAAAAAACTGTAATTTTATATCAATGATAACAAACTGATAACAGAGCTGGGTAGACTCAGGGAACAAATACTAGCCTTCACCAGGACTCGAACCCAGGACCTTTAGTACGCGCTGCCGCTCGGCCGACAGTGTATTATGATGTGTAAATGTGTATTAATTATAATTATTTTAAGTTGAACAGTCTTTTTATTATTATTATAATTATGATGTTGTTGTTTCTTTGTCTGTTTGCTGGATATTTTAAAGAATTGTGTCCATGTAATATGACACGTTGATATATAGTTTCAAATATTCTATAAAATATTGATGCATTTTTAAAGTTCTATCTCTCGATGTCGTATAACAAATGTGGAAAAAATAGTATCTTATCTAAGTTATCTTATATATTATATATATATATATTCTGTATAAGGAGATTTTTGCGCCCTATATATATAATACGCTCATCCATGGTCCGAGTCTAGTCTTGCATATTTATGAATGTTTTAGATTTTAGATGATGTTAAGTTACTGGTATTCCGTATTCCTGGTTTGTTCAGGCAACCCATTCCACGGGTTGTAATCTAAATATAAGTACAGCAACATAAGTGTGTGAACCCTTTAGTTGTTAATGGCCATTACTAATGACCTAGCTTATATCTCCAGACAGATTAACTCCAACAACAATAACAAAAAACAGACAAACAAAGATATATATATATATAAAACTGGAGTCGGTGCCCTCGGGCTATCTAATTGTACCATCGTATCCCCGCCCCTCAACTACGGTGTCCAATTAAGGGTTTACATCACTTAATTGTTCTCTTGAACACAAAACACGTAATGGTCGAATAAAGATGGAGTTGCTATGCGAAAGACACAAAAAAGACCTATAGATCCGATCTACTCTTTGATTCACACAAGCTCTGTCCATCGATTGCTACCCCCCCCCCCCTACTGCTTCATTTTTTTGATGACGTCGTTAGGAGTTTAATGACGCGGTGTCTGTCCCACAACTAGGCCCCCAAAAGACAATTGAATATGTTTTTTTTATGTTTTCGGTTTCTGTTATCCCAGTTTCCCTCTTGTGACGTAGGTCTGTACTTTCCCTGTATGTGTAGACAATGTGAATGTACGTGTTTTAAGAGCCATTGGCTGTTTTCTTTCCAGCGTTCGATCTAATTTCCAATACAACAAGTGGTGATTGTATTTGGGTTTTATTCGTATACTTATCTTAATTATAACATCTTTAGTCATTTTTTATAGTTACATTTTTCATCGTAAGTATTCTAGACCAGGAGTCGAAAACCTTTTGATAACAGTGTGCCAAAGTATGATTTCTAATTCAGTCGGCGTGCCAAGTCATCCTGCTGAAGCACTAAATGTCTCATAGAAGAGACTTGAATTGACTTTTAAGGCCTCTTCTGCGTGCCAATGAAAATCCATCGGCGTGCCAAGTGTGGCACGCGTTTCGTAGGTTGCCGACCCCTGTACTAGACTATAAAAGGTAAAAGTAAAGTATCCCGTCGGACCCAATTGATCATAAGGCCGGTGAAGCAGCGTCCACTAGTTTCTGTGGCCAAGACACATACTGGAAAGGGGGATTGTGTGGCCAGTACAATACCCAGCCGCCTTAACTGCCCGTACAATGCCCAGCCGCCTTAAGTCAGGTACCCATCAGAGCTGGGTAGACTCGTGGACACCCTCCAGAACCCCGGGGACAAATCCTAGCTTTGACCAGGATTCGAACCCAGGACCTTTAGTACGCCAGCCTAACGGCCGCCCGTGCCCCCCCCCCCAATACTACCATATATTTCTCATAGTTTCCATTGATATAATTGTAGGCTATCTAGTCCAATCTGGAGTCTAAAAGTACACTTTGTTGTATTACAACTAGCTAGAACTAGACCAAGGCTAGTGTTGTTGTTGTTTTTTCGTTGAAAGTAAATGTGGGGAGGGTAGATCGAAGCTGAAAACAATGTAATATCAAGAGGCATAAAGGGGTGACCCGCGCCCTACGCCCAACTTTGGTTTTCTTCACTTCTGACTCTCAATCCATCAAAACTATTTAAGTGTTTTTTAAATGCTATGTTGTTTTTTGTTTGTTAATGTAACTTAATTGTATTCCAAATTATTGTATAATATATATTATATATACAGTATCGATAAAACCAAAGACTATAATCAGATGGACCGCTTGCTTTACAATTTATGTTATTTGATGACTAGAATGACTTCTCTTCGGAATTCCCGATTCCCTTTTGCACTGTACACTTCCGTTTTATTTAATTGCTACGATTTTCTCAATGAAAAATTAAAATTAAAATCGAAAGTTATATACAGCGGAAACATTTTGTCCAACTTAGGGGCGTAGAAGTCATTTAAGACAGCGTCATTTGATGCACACGGGAAAAAACAACATATAAGCTCTAAAAATAGAGCAAGCGTCTATCTTATTATAGTCTTTGATTAAATAAAAAACGAACAAGTTTCGTGTTTTGGTCTTAAGAGACAGGGACCGGTCTGTAGATGTAGATGATTTTTTTTTCTCTCTGTTTGGCCATGAGAAGGGTCTAGGGCCTATCGGTAACCAAGACAATGGCAAGCGCCCCCATTGTTCGGGCTCCCATCAATAGTTCGATTTGAATTTACATGCTCAGGCTACCATTTATTATGCTTAGCTCGTTAAGTGCCTTTTGTAATTAAGACGCCGAAGGGGCGTTATAAATAAAAAAAGATTTGTTTCTTGGTAGAAAAAAAAAAGGACACAGACAGGCATGCCTTGACCTATATTTCATGACATGACCTAATTCTGGCGCTAATCCCGATTGTCGTTACTTTAAAATTTTAACACGCGCTTAGGAGAAAAGTAATACAAATGAAAACTGGAAAAATACAACTGACCTTTGTCCATTTCAAGGTCACCCCTACAGCTCTCCACCCCTCCACCTTTCCTCATCTATTCGATGATTAGATTGCCAGGCACTCAAAGGAAACAAGCATGCAAACGTGCTAGCAAACAACCTCACGTGGCGAGGGTAAAGATACGCGCCATCGGATATGACGCCACCAGTGACGTAACGCGTTACGCCACAATGTGTAAACGTAGAAAGGTTGTTGACGGGTAAAGAGTGGGGAGGGGGGTCACGCCACGCCGCTGGGCAATGTCCGGCATAGAACACCAGCAGCTGACCATATTCGCAACAATGGACTATAAAAAAAAACTCCGTGTGTAGAATCTGTTTATCTTAATGACTTCATGCCAAAGGCCATCATGTAAATCCACATGTTCGTCTCGTGCTGTGAACGCTTTATTGCGTCATGAGAGTGCCCCCCCCCTCTTCCTCCCATCCCCAATTTCGTCTATTGACTATTTTATCCAAATTGAATTTTCTATGGGCGTTCCGTGTCTTGCCCTTTACTCGTTCCCTCCAAATCCACCCCTAATTCATTGTTTCGTTGTTACATCGTTTTGTTTTTTTACACTTCAATTGTTTGTTTGTTATTTACAATTCTGTACTTCCATTTTTTGTAAATTTTTGTTACTTACAGTAACATTAACTTTTCTCTTTGTAAATCACTTTGAGAAACTATCATTTGTATTTAAGTGTTTATTCGGATAATGGGGCGTTGTGGACGTTTACCATCTGGTGTGGAGGGGGAGAAGGTGCATGTCAATATGTAAAGTATGTATGGGCGTGACCGGAGTGGGGACAAATTGCTATTAAAGTTTCTTTGTGAAACGCCACCCCGCTCCCCACCACCCCGCTCCCCACCACCCTAGTCCCTCACTCCCAAAACAGACCAATGTGTTCTTTGTTTCATTATTTCATAGAAATAAACATAATATTTTAAACTATGCCTGATTGGAGTGTATTTTTTTAAATGCTTCCAAATGGTGATCAAATTATTAAATAGAACAAATGCAAGTTTTTTTCCTCTTCTACGTTCTAGAATTTTCTAGTTCACTTTGATTTATTGTATATTTGTGGTTGATTAATGTGTGCAGATCTTTGTGTAATTTGCGTACATTATATGATTTGCAAATTGGAAATGTGATTTAAAAAAAATTTCATGTCTTAAAACCATTGATGCGATGCACAATTTGTGTTAAAATCTCATTAGATTACTTTAGTTCATACATTTTTTAAATATGTTTTTCAAGGGGTAGCAAATGAAAGGGGGGGGGGATATTACTAAGTAAAAAACTAGACGTAAATATAAACACAAATAGAAAAAAGACAACCTTAGAAAACGTTGGTCTAAAAAACGATAAATTTTATCAAGAGTTCATGAACAATAGACACAAGTTTTCTAGCTCTCTGTCTCTCTTTGTCGGTCTATCTCTTTGTATCAGTTTTTCAGGTCTCCGAAAATATTTTGCTTTGTCGAAACAATAGGAAGAAACATCGATTAAGGACAAAGCGTTGACAACAATGTGATATTTCCCCTTTGAAATTAGCAATGTGAATACCCTTTTTTTGTTGTTGTCAAATTTAGTGATAAAAGAAAGTTGGCAGTTCTTTTAATTTCTTTTTTTTTCATGACCTATTTGTTGCTATTTTTAAAGCTTTTTTATTTTTAGTTTTAGTCATAAAGTCAGACTGTTACCCATGATATAAACAGAGAAGATCGTTTGAATAGTACATAATATTATAATCTTTGTGACTTGTACTTTTAAATATACATAATATTATAATCTTTGTGACTTGTACTTTTAAATATATATTTATTTACTATACCGCCTACATACATTTTAAATATCATTATCCGGGAGATCAAGAATATTGAGCCTTGTAAATTGATAGAGTATTGAGCCTTGTAAACTGATAGATTATTGAGCCGTATAAATTGATATAGTATTGAGCCGTGTAAATTGATAGAGTATTGAGCCTTGTAAATTGATAGAGCATTGAGCCTTGTAAATTGATAGAGTATTGAGCCTTGTAAATTGATAGAGTATTGAGCATTGTACATTGATAGAGTCATAGAGTATTGTATTTTTAAATGAAGATTTGGAATCGGGACAAGAAAACATTATTCGGGACAACTTCACCTGTCAAGGAAAAAAAATAAACTACACACAGCACCGCAGGTATAGAAAAACATTTTACTCATGTAGATTTGGCTGGAATGGGTCAAGAAAACATTGGGGACAATTTTACCTGGTCGTGTCATTTTGTTTCTAATGAGTAATTAGCTGGTAAAAAATAACACTTAACAATGAACATATGGTTCATCCCTACCTGCCCTTCTTTCTACTCAATTCTCTCTCGCCTGTTTCGGTTCGTATAACTGGGATTATAACAGCTAACACTGAGAATAATATTCGAACAAATGTTATATAGATCTGTAATGGAGAGCTTGTCTTGGCTTTGAAAATTATGAACGAAATTCACGTGTTTCCGTGTGAAGTTTTCGAATTTGTTTTTGTTTTGTTTTGTTTTTTGGGCTTTTTTTCCCCAACAAAATCTGGCAACCCTCGAAAAACAAAAACAATCCTTATCCTATAAATATTATGTGGAAATTTGAAACAACAAATAAATACGACAACACTTAAAAATACGACAAACAATCCCGTCTATAAATTCATTGGAAAGCATGACTTATTCTCAACTAGACAGACCGCTGTTGAACTTAAAAAACAAAAAACAAATCTAGAGTAATTAAATTTGTACAGATATTTTGGAATTTTGTTTATTTTTAAAATCTTACAACATTAGAATGCATGTTTATGGGATGGAGGGATTTGTAAAAGGACCGGGTGTAGGATGCTTAAAGATGTCACTGATGTCACCAACAGCAATGATGGAGTATTCAGGGATGGATGGATTCCATTTCCTATCACAACGACCCCAATATTTTGCTAAAAGATTTGTCATGGGATTTAGTTCGTGGCTTGTTCAAGGACTCCCACATTAGCCGTCTAGACACCTTAAAACAACCCCCACCCCCCTTAGAATCACACTCGAGGTAATCTTTCAATTTCCGCTGTTCGTCTGTTGTTGTTTTTTTAATGGTGTGTTAATCTGAGAGAAGATTGAGGGGTTGAAAAAAAATGTGGTGGGGGTGGGGTGAATTAGGTGTAAGCAGGAGCGGGGGCGGGGGGCATTGTGGAAACAAGGTGCGGCTAGACGTTTGAAAGGGTCAAGGCTAGAGCAAAGATTATGTCAAGGACGTTGAACGTCTAGACACACACACACACACTCATTCAGACATTTTTTTATATATAGAAACCCGCGAAAGATTATCCCGGATGAAAGAGTTTTGAAAAAGTGAATGAGTAGTCTAGTGTTGGGGAGGCGAGGGGCTTGTTTTGCTTACATAAAATTCCTACACTCTTTATTCATCTACAGACCAAACTATCAGCGCAGGAGGCCATTTAATTTAAAGAAAGCAAACCATCGTTTTGACCAATTATTTTATTTTGTCACCTGGCGTCTGCATTCTTTTTTTTAAACTTCTCCTTCGTGACTCTTTAACAGTTTAACGTCTGCACTAACCTGTAAAGTGACAATAATTAGAGTTTTAGATCTAACAAGCATGAAAATTTGAGACTTACAACGAGGGCTGTTTCAAGACATAAGATCCAGTAACACAAAATGCTCACTTGGGGACAGTGGCGTAGGCCTATTTATGCATGTTCCAAATGTTCCATTGGAACAGGGGCTCCCACATAAAAGGAGCCCCCACACATCCCAAAAAGACATTTTCTAGTGGCATCACCATTCTTTCGTTGAAAATGTAAAATAAATTCATTTATTCCCTAACAATTTTGAGCGCTCCAGTCCAACCAAGCTAAGCGCAACAAAAAAAATATTTATGATTTTACAGAATGTAACATTAATTAACGTCACTTTTCTGAGGTATGTGAAAGGCATTACGTGGCCACGAGGGGCCCCCAAATACATTTGGGAACAGGGCCCCCACAATCCTAAATACGGCCCTGCTTGGGGACCTGAAGGTGAAATATCCCGTAACGGTTCAATCGATAGATCTAGTAAACGACCATAATGTTACCAAAATTTTTCTTTCCCTTTTTTCTTTCTTTTTCTCTTCCCTTTTTTCATTTCCTTTCTTTGCGGCCGTGTAATTAAATTGTGTTTCCTTGTCTAGGCACTAAATGTAAGGAAACGTAACATTAGAATAAGAAAACCACAACTACACAACAGATGGCCTTAAAATAGATCAGTCAAAACAATTATTTGTAAAAGGCCTTAGCGTTTACCAGTTTCTTTGGCCCCGGCATACTAGGGGATTTTTGTGGCCACCGCCATCACCAGGATTCGAATCCAGAGCCTCCGGTACGCTAGCTGAAGGCACTGCAAGGTCGGTCGCCGTACCCAAAAGGCCTTGGTATGTCAGAAAAAAAAGTAAGTATCAAATATCCTTCCGATATTTGCCTTTAATGAAATGGGCCTTATTATTCTTTGTTGACTTATCAAATTTACGTGTAGATAATTGTGTGTGTGTGTGTGAAATCTAACTTTTATTTACAATTAATGTTTATTCCGCAGACATGATTGCTGACAGCGGAATATTAAAAGGAAATAATTGACTATAATCGTTTATCCTTCCGTAAATATGTTAAAAGCAAGCACGTGACTTCACTTGCATATATATGTATTTATTTATGACACTAATGCAACCGGAAGTCTAATGTTATCTTTCACAGTTATCTGCCCATGCTTAATGATGTAGAATGTATATATATATAGATAGCTTTTTTTAATCAAAAGAAAAAAAAAAGCTTTGGACATTATGGCTAGACTTCCGAGATGTGGGGAGGGGGGGGGGGTAAACCAAACATCATTGGTCGAAACAAACAGGAAGTATTAAAAGATGTCTTAGGTCATTGTGACAGAGAACTATATAGCTTCTAAAAAGTCTGATCATCACAAGCCGTTTTTTGTTTGTTTATGAAATAAGAAAGATATTTCATTCGGTTAAATCGGAGTGTGTGAAACATGACTTGTCATACTAACCCCCGGCCAAAGGATTGTATTGACCTTTACGATCTTTGAATGACCAACAAACCTGAAGTCCATGTTTACTATCTTTGAATGACCAACAAACATGAAGTCCATCTTTACGATCTTTGAATGACCAACAAACCTGAAGTCCATGTTTACTATCTTTGAATGACCAACAAACCTGAAGTCCATCTTTACGATCTTTGAATGACCAACAAACCTGAAGTCCATCTTTACGATCTTTGAATGACCAACAAACCTGAAGTCCATCTTTACGATCTTTGAAGGACCAACAAAACTGACGTCCATCTTTACGATCTTTGAATGACCAACAAACCTGAAGTCCAAGTTTACTATCTTTGAATGACCAACAAACCTGAAGTCCATCTTTACGATCTTTGAATGACCAACAAACCTGAAGTCCATCTTTACGATCTTTGAATGACCAACAAACCTGAAGACACAAACCTATATAATATTCTAAAAACAAGAGGGGTAGGACTCGTAGGAGAAACACTAACAATCGGAATAGGACAATATATTTCAATAGAGGCCCATGAAAAATTTAATGGACGTTTATAAATGTGTGGGTTTGTACCGAACTTCTTGATGTAGTGGATCTAGACATCATTACAGTCAGACTAACCTATTGCTTTTTTCTCCTTGTCCTTCCATTATTTCATTGTCAGGCGTTTAGTGTTTATGTCTTATTGATTTCCCTTATAGCTGCTGTTGATGGTCTTGAAGCGCGAGTGTAAGAAACAAACAGCCGGTTCACAGAGTCTAGACTTAAACTCTAGACTCTAGACGGTCGAGTCCGGTTGAACTTAAATGCGAATACCGCTCTATTGTTTGGAAAATGGTCTAGTGAATCGATGAATGTCCGCTTAAAATAAACAAAATACAGCAAAACCAACAGGAAACGCCAACTCCTATCGACTGAAGCAGTTCTGAATAACACAGAAGAATCAGGCCCTTGTTAGCGCTAGAAGTAACGACTATGTGTACCAAAAGGACACAAAGAAAAGTTGACGGTGGTAGAAATGATCTAGATTCGATACAGCATGTAAGCAACTAAATGTAGTAAATTAAAAGAAACAACTCAAGAAAAAAAATGAGTTCTCAGATGGGACGAAAATGGACATTTGTTGTATTAAACTTTCACAAGTCTTTAAAATTTAGACTTTTCATAGACAGCTTTATAAGACCAAATTTAAATGGGCCGTATTGCTGCTGATAGTTAACACCCTTGCCCCTTATACAAGTCAATCTTATATACCGTAATTGTAAAGATTGCTGCTGAGAGTTAACACCCTTGCCCCTTATACAAGTCAAGCTTATATACCGTAATTGTAAAATGGGCAAGGGTGTTAACTCTCAGCAGCAATACGGCCCATTGATATATACACACACAAACACATAGATCCTTAACACATATTATAAAATTATGTCCGAAATTGAGCTGGGTGGAGCGAGTGGAGCGGTCGGAGGCTGAAGGGGGACACGATAAAGAGACCCAAAGACGCTCCATGTTCGGAAAATGGCTTGGGCACTTGCGGAGCAAAGTAAATTTTGCAGGTGTTTTAGCATTCGTTTCCTTATCCCTGACTCTCTATCTCTCCCTCTCCTATTGCCTCCAGCAGGACACTTCTCTAGTATTTATCTTATATGGAAAAAGAACTGTACGAGTTTACTGTATACAGTATTATAGGATGACTATCCGAGATTGTAACATAAAATAAACTATTTCCATTTGACCGTTTCTCTAATTAGGGCGCTTGATTTCTAGACAAAATGGTCACCGCGCCCCATCTCCCTCGGGAAATCTATCCAGAACTAATTTGGGAGTTGGTTAGGTGTTATTTCAAGGGGCGCGTTTTTTTTAAATTGTTTTTTTCCCTTGGAGGCAGCGAATGGTACGAACCGATCTAATTTTAACGCCCCCTCCGGGACTCCCCCCCACCAGCCCAACATAACACGCAAACACCCAAACAATATGAACAACCCGAATTATATCGACAATTCACTTTCTAAAATCGACAAAAGACAAATGATTTCTACGAATATTGGGATAACGCTTTTCTATAAAAAATAAGATATTTTACCCCCCCCCCCCTCATGTCCGTTTCCAACCTTTTTGTTTTTTTCCTCCTTCAATGATTTAAGTGTACGCGTGCCGCGCGGCGTGCCAGTCAGTTTGTTTGGTTTATTCATCCTTTGTTTGGAAGGAAGAAAAAGAGAAGGAAAAAAAAACAAGATTAGAGAAAGAAATAAGTCTTACTGACGTCAATTCAGTGTCGTCAGCTGGCCTGGGAATAGGCGCTATGGGATTTGTGTGGGGGGGTTTGGAATAGGAGGGCGCGGGGGGGGGGGAGATTCTAAAGTCAACACTCCGCAGTACGGAGAGACACACAGCTGGCCAGTGGGCACATTATATGACGCCCCCCCCCCATGACGTCCTCCCTCCTGTATATATACACTCTCACCGTATTGAACATATTGATTTTATCGATTACAAGCCTACGTACGTAGGGTTTAACTCACTTCATTTGCTGTTAACCTTTGTGTTCCCTTGGTGTACATTTGGTCCCATGATCTATTCTAGTCCATTGATCGAATTTTGTTCTATTTATTTCAGTCGGTGTAGGTACTTCCTTATTTTCATCTTCTTCTTTCCTACACTCTTTCTTTCACTGAAAAGAAATACTTTCACTTCCCCTCCCCCATCGCATTCCAAACGGATTATTTTTCCTTTTCTGAACTGTCTATCTAACTTCTGTACACCCCCCCCCTCTCTCTCTCTCTCGCCTCTCTCTCACTCTCTCTCTCTCTCTCTCCACACACACACACATATATGTATATATATACCTCTTCATCTCTCTTTGTGTCTACCACGCCTCCATTTTCGAAAAGTTTAAAACATAACAACACAATAAGTCGGTAATTTGTGATAAATTGATTTATTTACTAGCAATATCAACCAACATACCGGTAAATGGTGTTAAACATTGCAGTTTTGCATTGAGGTCTGAGGCCCAAATGATAATAAGTAGGTTACATCCGTAGAGCGGAAACCAGCTAGCGAAGCCGTACCGAATGACCCGGGTTCGAACCGTGGGGAAGGATAGGATTTTCTTCCCGGGTCTGGAGGGATAAAGTCGGTCCCCTATAATTCCCGTGATCCCTATGGATCAAATTGATCCATTCTTGACCAATCGACCTTGCTGGCATGGTCTACTTTAGGTGACCAAGTAGTCTGTGGCAGATTTGAGCAAGGAAGTCTGTGGCAAATTTGGACAAGATAGTCTGTGGCTATTTCGGACATGGTTGTTCTGTTGCAAATTTAAACAAGGTAGTCTGTGGTAAATTTGGACAAGGTAGTCTGTGGTAAATTTGGACACGGTAGTCTGTGGTAAATTTGGACTAGGTAGTCTTTGGTAAATTGGAAAAAGGTAGTCTGTGGTAAATTTGGACAAGGTAGTCTGTGGAATATTTGAAAAAGGTAGTCTTTGGTAAATTTGGACAAGGTAGTCTTTGGTAAATTTGGACAAGGTAGTCTGTGGTAAATTTGGACAAGGTAGTCTGTGGTAAATTTGGACAAGGTAGTCTGTGGTAAAGTTGGACAAGGTAGTCTGTGGTAAATTTGGACTAGGTAGTCTTTGGTAAATTTGAAAAAGGTAGTCTGTGGTAAATTTGGACAAGGTAGTCTTTGGTAAATTTGGACAAGGTAGTCTGTGGTAAATTTGGACAAGGTAGTCTGTGGTAAATTTGGACAAGGTAGTCTGTGGTAAATTTGGACAAGGTAGTCAAGCCTAGTACAAAAATAATTTAATTCCGTAATCAATACCCCTGTCTAGTCTAGTACACCGAACGATATTTATATATATATATATAGTTTATATTAATAGCATTATTCCTTGTACGCAATCAAACTCGGGTGACAGGTAACAGTCCGAACTGTGCGTGGGGGGCGGGGGCATGAGCGCGGCGGTAGCTGCACATATTGCAATGAAGGTGGGTGAGCCACACACGCACACATCCGATCAAACAAAAGAAAAAAAAACTGCAGCTGCGATACCATTCTTGTAATTTTCTTTCCCTTCTACCTGCGGACAAAGCATCCACACTGGATGGTGTGTGTGTTGGTGTGTGTGCCTGTGTGTGTGTGAACGTGAGTGCGTGTGTGTCACCCTGACCTAAGGAGTCTGCACACGTAACGTAAATATTGCAGTGAGCATTAATTAAAACTTCGTCTATAATTCATCGCACTCAGAAATTCGCACTCTTGTTGACCTAGATTCTAATAACCAAAACAGTACCGGCGCAATAGACCCTTCCTTATATTTGAGTAAATAGAGTTGAAAGTTTGTCGAAGTGTTTGAATCGACGAAATAAAACGATAGCACGTATTCTTAAAGACGTCTCCGTGGATCCATTTTATTTTGCGCGCTTGGATGAATCTTTGGAAGTCGCTTCCTCCTCTCACTTTTCAGACGCCATGTGCGCCCACCTTTTCTTCCCCCCCCCCCCCCAACCTCAAGTGTCATCGCAGTAACCCAGTTACACCAAGTGCGCATGTGCACTGAACCCCCCATTGCATCGCGTGCTCCCATTAAGAGACTGGGTCAATAGCACAGCCGTGCGTGTGTGAGTAAGCGTTTCCTGTGTATGTGTGCGTGTGTGTGTTTATGCTTCGGTGCACGTTATGTGTATGAAGTCCGGGACAACTCCACATAAATTTAGGAAGCTGTCAATCTAAGTAAGATACTACAAATTAACACACAAAAAAACTTGATTAAAAAATAAGAAAAAATATAATTTAAGATAGATCTATGTTTCTTAATTAATGGTAGTAATAAAGACAAAATAATAACAAAAAGAAGAGGGGGGGGGGGAGGGGGGGGGGGTAAAATCAATAATTTTTTTACCTTGCATCCCAATCACGGTTGAGTTAAATTATTGATGAGTGAGTGATTCATACTTACAGCACTGTCGTGTGATCACGTGACATTTAGGGAAAAGGAATTTCAATGGCCTAGGTTTTTAAGGATAGGACTCTAGACTCTAGTTCTTTGTTCCCTCTTATCTTATATATTACAGACGCTCCCTCCACAAAGAAGATAATTGATCATCATTGATCTGAGTCTAGTCTTGCATTTGTATTGAAGTTTGTTTAATGATGTTGTTACTTGTTTACAATTTCTTTCGTTTTTTGTTTTTTTCAGTAGCTACATAGTAAAAACAAGGAAAGAAAATATCATTGATATGCATTTAGGATACAATGTAAGCATAATATGTGATTTCTCATACGGTGGAAGAGGAAGAAAAGGGTTGTTATTCCGATCAAAATACAGTAAAATTAAAGTAATGGGTAAAAAATGACCCACAATCCTCGGTATTGTATAGACAGGAGTCGGCAACATTTTTTTAATTGTGTGCCAAAGTAGGATTTCAAATTCACTCGGTGTGCCAACAGCCATAGAAGTCAACCCGCGCTACCAATTAATTTCTTGTAGAAGACACTCTGGATGTTTTTTTTGTGGGTCTTCCCCCGTGCCATTGAAAATCATTCAACGTGTCAAGTCTGGCACGCGTGCCGTAGGTTGCCGACCCCTGATATAGAGTATTTCATCAGCAGCCAAGGTACATAAAAAGTAGATAAAATCGGAGAATAATAAATATGTATCTCATGAGTCTTAATCTTCGGTGAGATATTGCCCCACGCTGACCTTGACACCTAGAAAGCGTGTGACATGTTCTGGCGTAAGGAACTTTTGCAAAGGCCGAAAGGAAGCATGGGATTACTACCACAGAAGTAATGGCTTTTTCAGTAAAGGTGTTGACATTCAGGAGCTCAGCTTCCACATTGGCGGTGTGGTTACCGAAGAGCACCAATTCGCTAGAGTATCGCGATGCGGCAATGGCACATATTGTTGTCAGATTGTCTTGGTGTCAGATTGTCTTGGTGTCAGATTGTCTTGGTGTCAGATTGTCTTGGTGTCAGATTGTCTGATTGGAAATCTATTCCAACGCGCACGTTCCGTTATGCTCTATCTAAATCTATTTCTTTACATTTCATATTTTCTAATCTCTCTCTACCTACCTTTCTATCTACATACCTACCTACCCACCCACCCACCCATCTATCTATCTATCTATCTATCTATCTATCTATCTATCTATCTATCTATCTATCTATCTATCTATCTATCTATCTATCTATCTATCTATCTATCTATCTATCTATCTATCTATCCATCCATCTATCTATCTATCTAGCTATCTATCTATCTATCTATCTATCTATCTATATATCTATCTATATATCTATATATCTATCTTGATATCTTCATTTATCCCTGGTTGACTGCTAAAAGAAAGCCTGCATACAACTAATACCAACATCATTCAAATTCTAAAAAACAAAACAAAACTTCAGTTTAAAAAATATTTAAAAGACAATCGACTTAACGCCCACTCTCCATACCCCTCCCCCATTCCCTCCGTCTCTATGTCTTTTATTTCTACCTCACCTGATCAGGTTTTGGTGACCTAGGGCAGCTTATCTATAGCGGTCAATCGATTTAGCTTAAATTTAAAATAACTTTATTGCCCGACCAGTACTCACACGTCTGTTGTGGCTTAAATCAAAACATAACTTATTCCTCACATATTGCGCATATTATGATGGCGCATAATCACATACATACAGACATATGCACATATTATGATGGCGCAAACTCACATACATACAGACATATGCACATATTATGATGGCACATACATACAGACATATTATGATGGCGCATACTCACATACATACAGACATATTATGATGGCACATACTCTCATACATACAGACATATTATGATGGCGCATACTCACATACATACAGACATATTATGATGGCGCATACTCACATACATACAGACATATTATGATGGCGCATACTCATACATACAGACATATTATGATGGCGCATACTCACATACATACAGACATATTATGATGGCACATACTCACATACATACAGACATATTATGATGGCGCATACTCACATACATACAGACATATTATGATGGCGCATACTCACATACATACAGACATGTTATGATGGCGCATACTCACATACATACAGACATATTATGATGGCACATACCTACTCACATACATACAGACATATTATGATGGCGCAAACTCACATACATACAGACATATGCACATATTATGATAGCGCATACTCACATACATACAGACATATTATGATGGCACATACCTACTCACATACATACAGACATATTATGATGGCGCAAACTCACATACATACAGACATATGCACATATTATGATAGCGCATACTCACATACATACAGACATATTATGATGGCACATACTCACATACATACAGACATATTATGATGGCGCATACTCACATACATACAGACATATTATGATGGCGCATACTCATACATACAGACATATTATGATGGCGCATACTCACATACATACAGACATATTATGATGGCACATACTCACATACATACAGACATATTATGATGGCGCATACTCACATACATACAGACATATTATGATGGCGCATACTCACATACATACAGACATGTTATGATGGCGCATACTCACATACATACATACATATTATGATGGCACATACCTACTCACATACATACAGACATATTATGATGGCGCAAACTCACATACATACAGACATATGCACATATAATGATAGCGCATACTCACATACATACAGACATATTATGATGGCACATACTCACATACATACAGACATATTATGATGGCACATACTCACATACATACAGACATATTATGATGGCGCATACTCACATATATACAGACATATTATGATGGCACATACTCACATACATACCGGCACGCGCACACACATATTGGGTCGAGGTTAGAGTTTTGATAAAGGATCCGTAAATGAAAAAAAAGACAAAGATGGTGTGGATATTTTGTGGATACATATAAGGTTTCTGGACTATGCATTTTGTGGATTGCATGGATTTTAAACAAAATTGTATTGTTAATGTTTGGATGTGTTCATTCGGTCAGAACTTGGAGGAGGTACACAAGACAAGTGAATTGTCACCGAGAGAAGGATGGTCATAGTCAAACAGTTCTTTACTTTATATAAAGACATGATATGATGTTCGCTTTGATCTGTCCTTGTTGAATGTTGATGACAATTTGGCTAGACCTGTGTGTAGGTGTTGGTAGATATTACGCAACACATCAGATATTTGAGTTCACAGAAACTTAATGTCCTCGTGTGTCACCTTTTGAGTACTGAAATCATACACACCACCCTCTTCTTTTCTTTTTTATTCTTTCTTTCTTCCTCCCATCCTTCCATCCTCCCATCCTTCCATTCTTCCTTTCTATTATAAAAAAAAAGCCTCGGATGTGAGGTGAGCCAAGGTATGAAGTCAACCAGGGGGGGGGGGACGGAGACCACGTGATTATTGATCCAAGAAAATATGGATCGGGCATGTATTAATGAATTCAACTTTATGCATGCGTGGACGACAAAAAAAAAAAAAAATCGATTGCGCCAAATTTCGGACAAGAAAAAAATATTTTTATTTTTGATTGCGAGGCCAAGTAAGACACAATTGGAGACGATACAATAAAATATTCCATAAATTATTTTTTTTTATATTCAATATTGAGTTTGTGTCATAAACAGTTAATACGTTACGCACATTGCTCATTATTTCGTTTAGAATGAATTAATGAATTTCCAATACTTTGATCTTTTCCTGGAACTTTACCCCCCTCCCCCCAGTGCTTGATAAGATAATCTTTTTCTTTCTGTTGCATTACCAGACCAAAAATAATAGACCAAAAAGAAACAACAACAACACATTACTAACACACTGCAAAAGCAATAAACAAAATGTTAATAAACAATATCAAAACAAACAAAAAAAACTATATTAAAAAACATAAAACGCTAAAAATAATAACAATACGTTACATAAAATATTTTCATGTATTCGAGTCGATAATCTGTTTTTTTTTTTTTTCAAATGTCTTTGTTGATTTCTTTCATTGATTGAAGTCGGCAGAATTGAGTGCCAGACAAAGTCTTCTATTGACCTAAGACTTATGGGAAGCTCGTCCAGGGATATTAACCTCACGTCTGGGTTACCATACTTCGTTAAAGTTAAAATATGCCGGCGAGTAAACTATTACTATTAGATACTGCAGTTCAAAAACCGCAGAAATAATATTTTTTTTCCTGCGCCACAATGGCGTAATTTTCACACAACTGAAAAAGCATGTATATGTGTGTATATCCTAAATGTGTTCGTTTGCAATTCCTATATATAAATATATAAGAAAATATATATGAAAATAGCACGAGGTGCAATTAGCCAAACAACACCACGGGGGGAACTTACCACGAAACTCTTGCAGGGCGTATCTCTGACCTTGACCCTTAAACTTCCTCATCAGACATCAGACTCAGGTTTCGAAATCTCTTCCTTGTTTACCGTATAATAAAACCGTATTCAGTACGCTACAAATATAGATTATACACTGCGCACCAGCCCGAATGATTGCTATGAATTAGTCAAGGAAAGTCACGTCCCATTGTTAGACTTTGGTCCTTTTAGCGACTCGTTAAGGGGGCTCTAAAAGTATTTAGGAGTTGGGGTGGTGTTTATGTGTGGGATTAGAAGTCGGGTGGAGATTTCAAAACTTAGTAAACTTTCCAAGTTAGGTCGAAAGCTCCAGATTTCGCATTTTATCACATTAAATCCAAAACGAAAAACAATTACGGTAATAATGATAATCTTAAAGATGTTCTGCGGTGCCTCTCTAAAGAGACATTGGCTCTAGAAAATAAGTGTCAGGCTTCCCAAAGGCGCCGCGGTATATACTCCGGGAACCGCTGGTGAAGACTGCATTTTGTTTTAATCTATTTGTTCGGGAACTTTAGACTTGAGCCGCAACATAATCTCTATATTTATATATATGAGGATTGATTTATAAATATATTTACATGTAATGTAGGCCTACATAATATCTGTTTTTTTTTTTTTTTGCTTTGCAAGTAATGAAGTTACAAGCCTATAGGCATACAGAGAAAAAAAAATACACTAATAACAACAATTATTGAGTCTTTTAATTTATTGTATCATTGCAGTTTTTAAACACATTGGTCTATTGGTATGTTACATACTATATTAATGGATATTGGGTTACGATTGATCTTAGGTCAACACTTAAGTCTAAATCTAATACTGAATCATTGCCGTGTCGGTGATTCTTGGTTATGGGGCATCGAAACAATTAATTATCTATCAATTAAAAAAACTAAAAAATTAAAAAGATAAAACTTGGGGGAAAAAAACACAAAGAATGTACCGAGACTTGTCCAATATTTAGGATCCACGATAACAAGAAAAGCTATTAAAAATATAAATAAAAATTATAAACTTTATAAAAAATACACTTAATAATATATAATTTTATAAAATATAAACTTTATAAAAATAATCAAATATATACACTTTATAAAATATATAATTTTATAAAATATAAACTTTCAAAAACAAATGCAACTACTAAATCTAATCTTTCAAATATTTTTTTTCTGATGGGACTACCGAAAGCTGTTAATTTAGAAATACGAATGCACTTCCGGTTTAACTAGGAATTCTTCATTTTCGACTGAAACTCACAAACAATAATTGTTTTCTGACTGACTTCCTTCTCCTGGGCATTTCTAGCTTCTTTCCTAACAATAACATAAACATTAAGGAGTTACGGCTTTCCTAACAATAACATAAACATTAAGGAGTTACGGCTTTCCTAACAATAACATAAACATTAAGGAGTTACGGCTTTCCTAACAATAACATAAACATTAAGGAGTTACGGCTTTCCTAACAATAACATAAACATTAAGGAGTTACGGCTTTCCTAACAATAACATAAACATTAAGGAGTTACGGCTTTCCTAACAATAACATAAACATTAAGGAGTTACGGCTTTCCTAACAATAACATAAACATTAAGGAGTTACGGCTTTCCTAACAATAACATAAACATTAAGGAGTTACGGCTTTCCTAACAATAACATAAACATTAAGGAGTTACGGCTTTCCTAACAATAACATAAACATTAAGGAGTTACAATAGAATTATAAATTATATTATTTTATCTTTTCAAACATTGGGTGGCAATAAAAGGCATTACTAGTCCAAGCAAACATCACGTCAATACCTCACCATTTAAACCGCCGACAACAGAAGCTATGACAATAATACAACAAGTGTAATAAACACAATATCTTTCTGTTTAGTCGCTGTTGTTGTTTTTGTTGTTGTTGTTGTTGTTGTTTTTTTGTTGTTACTGTTTTCAGTTATAGCTGACTCGGCTTCTGTAAAAATAAACATAAAACAACTTTCCAGCATTTTAAAATGTTTGACAAACAAAAATATGAGCAAGAAAAGATAAAAATTGTAATGAATAATTACATGAGATATAGACACACACACATATATATATATATTAACTGAAGTACGACTGGCCTCTTTTTATTGAAAGAAAACGTGCCAAATTGTGTGGCTGAATTGAACTTCTTGGAGTTTGATAGTTAAGATGTGGACAAACGCTATTTTGCTGCGTTCTTTACTGCTCGTCATCTGGGAAACTCAGAAATAAAATTCAGAACTGTTTCACTTATAAACTTATACACTTTTAAGACTCTTTGTGTGTGTGTGAAGAATGCAATTTCGACTAAGGCTAAGATAAACATAAAGACAAAAACACTTTCCTTATCCCATATGCGAGAAAAAAATGCATATAAGTGCTCTTTACTCCTGAGTGGCAACCCAAGACCAGTACTTACGGTGGTCTTGGGCAACCGGGCATGGAATGGGTTACATGAACAACCCAGGAAAACCAGTAACTTAACATTATTTAAAACACTAATAAAAATGCAAGACTAGACTCGGACCACGGATGAGCGTGGACTAGGACGCAAATAATCTACTTTACAGACGGAGCATCTGTAATGAATAAGATAAGATAGGGCATTCTTTACAAATTCCTAGTTCTCTTTACGAAAACTACAAAAAATAATTGCTTTAAATCAAGATGAATTTACTATTAATAACAACCCACAGTTATTTTTGGTGAAATCGTTAAGTTGTGAACAATTAAGGTTTTTTTTTTAATCACTATAAAAATTTGTATTGTGTTTCTTTTTCTTTGACACTTTCAACATTTGACACTTTTTTGGTGGAATGACGAATTCCGATTTGCAATTTATCAATTTTGTTTAGTTGTATCATGATATGCTCGCAAATGTCACATAAAACAGACCGCCCCTCCCCCTTAACCTCTTTACACTTAGATCTTTCCAAACATTGCACATATTCTTTACTCTGCCTTATTCCGCCCCCCCCCCCCCCCCGGTCGCTACTCTCCTTATTGTTTCTTTCTCAAAAGTTGTTCCTCAGCAATTACCCCTCCTCACCCCCCCCCCCCCAGTTCATTTTATCCCCGCATGCCCATACAATTGTAAACATTTGACTACACTGTAGGCATACAGAAGTTTCCAATAAACAAACCACATTGCATCAAGGCAACAGTGGAATATTAGAAGCCCCCCTTAAAGTGTAAAACTGACAACAAAAAAAGCGGCGACTAGGGAACAGTCGGAACAAAGAGTCATTTGTATGTAAGGAACAAAGAGTCATTTGTATGTAAGTCTTTGCAATGGTGCACATCAAATAAATGTGGCACAGTTTTAATGGGCACAGTAGTTCTAACTCAAGCAACCGAACAGAGTTTTGGAAACAGTGTTCTAGTGGTAGGCCACTAATCCCACTATACAGTTGTTGTTTTTTATAACAAAACAAACCCCAAAATGCTGCTAACTATATAATTAACGTTACCTTTGAAGAACAAGGGACTTAATGATCGTCGATCAAAGCGGCTTGCTCTAATTATCTTCTTGGCGTTAATTTGGAGCCGGGTGGGAGGGAAGGAAAAGGCAGTCAATACAATAACCCTCTAACTGTGTCAAATCTCTGACCATTAGACCATGTCCATTAATATCACCCTCCCACTCCCCCCCCCCCCCGGACCAGGTTCACTAAATTTTTTGTTTCAACGCCAGGTTACATGGGATAATGCAGACAAACAAACACACACGCACACAAAGAATAAGGCAAAATAAAAAATATATTATCGATTATCAGTTCAAATTGTGTGTACGTTCACACGGACCAACTCGACCTCTGGCTGCTATGGACACACCTTGCAGTCAAAACAAAGACACCCCGCTGGTTCAAAAAAAAAAGAGCAACGGGCGCACTCACACACACACACAACTACACACACGCCCTTGCAAATGCGCACAAAGACAGCCTAACCCACCCCACGCAACAGCGCCGCCATTCACCTTTCCGCGTGGTGGTTGGTTGGTGGGATTGCGCGCGCTAAAAACTGCGCGTTACGTTTGTCCCGGCTTGGGGAATTCCATAATGAGGCTCCTTGCTAAAACCGTCTATTTGCCCTGGGAATGGCGGTAGGAGCTCTTGGACTGGGGTATCGGGTGGTGGGGCTATAGTATCAACATTGAACTTACAAGCAGTTAAAAAAAACACTTTAAAAACTGAAGGTATGCAACTTATTCAAATAAATACACCCACATAATATAGGTCAGGAACGCTTTTACCCTAGTGGTCGATTGAAATCAAATAGTTCCACTGCATTAAAATTTAAAAATAACTTTTATAGCCTAATAGCATTCGTTTGGCACCCAAAAAAAGATTATTTATAAATGATTTTTGCATAGGACTACGATTGGTAACCTTACATTGTGAAATCTAAAATTTATTTTTAAAAATTGTGTAGGCCTATGCCTCAAATTCTTAATCGTGTATAAATAGCACAAATTAGAATTCTTAGACCAAGCTATGGCCGCCAGCGAGTTACGTACAAACACTTGCAGTTAGGCCTGATCATAAGATGGACGTGGTTTTAGGCCCTGCCTTAAAAACACAACTTTAAGCCCACTTATTGAAATGTCTTGGTCGAGAAAGATTGGTTAATGAATAAGATCAGATCAAAGTCCCTCACTTTCCGGAGGTCTGTCGTTTTTCTTATCTTATAATTTATTGACGCATTTTCCAAGTAAGAGAATTATTGCGTTCTATCCGTGCACAACAGCTGTGGTGCCGAGTCTAGACTTGAATATCGGTTAACCAGAGTTTGTTTATTTGACAGTAGTGAAGTTTATTTTCTTTTTCTAACTAGTTCAGGAAACCCATTCCGTATACAAAAAATGTCGGTTTGTCTAAAAAATCGTTGCATGGGGTGGAATACAAAACAAAAAAATACTAAAGGAATGTGTGGCCAACACAATATTGGGTCACGTTGATCTTGACTCAGTATGAGTATGTCTTATAGTATGTTATATGTTACAGACGCTTCTTAGGCTTATCCATGGATTGAGTCTAGTCCTGATTAGCGCTTCAAATGATGTTATTAAGTTACTGGTTGTCCTCGATTGTTCAGGCATCCCATTCCATGCCCGGATGCCACTCATGTCTGCTGTGTAGGCTTATACATGGATATTAGGCCTAACACCACGAACACGATTCAAGGCTCTGTCGATAGACCATAGAGTGCCGTATACCATATATATACAGACTGGTATAACTAGTTTCAGACCGACGCACATAGTGATAACGTAAATAATGAAATTCATTGTAGAATCCAATGCGCTTTTGAATGCAATGGGATTGTGCGACCAGAAAGAAATGTCTTAAATAAGGTCATGGTACCCCAAAAAGAAAATAGTTGACAGAAGTAAGCCCTAATGAATCACGGGAATAGAATAGGCCTACTTCACTTCCGGTTCATCAACGGTGCGGTTTGTCTTCAATTATTACATTTCCGGTTCATCAACTGCGCGGTTTTGTCTTCAATTCTTGCACTTCCGGTTTGAATCATCTGCGCGGTTTTTCTTCAATTCTTGCACTTCCGGTTTGAATCATCTGCGCGGTTTTTCTTCAATTCTTGCACTTCCGGTTTGAATCATCTGCGCGGTTTTTCTTCAATTCTTGCACTTCCGGTTTGAATCATCTGCGCGGTTTTTCTTCAATTCTTGCACTTCCGGTTTGAATCATCTGCGCGGTTATTCTTCAATTCTTGCACTTCCGGTTTGAATCATCTGCGCGGTTTTTCTTCAATTCTTGCACTTCCGGTTCTAATCATCTACGCGGTTTGTCTTCAATTCTTGCACTTCCGGTTCTAATCATCTACGCGGTTTGTCTTCAATTCTTGCACTTCCGGTTCTAATCATCTACGTGGTTTGTCTTCAATTCTTGCACTTCCGGTTCTAATCATCTACGCGGTTTGTATTCCATTCTTGCACTTCCGGTTTTATTCATCTGCGCGGTTTGTGTTCAATTCTTGCACTTCCGCTTCATTAACAGCGCAGCTTGTCTTCAATTTGCTTCTAACAATTTTATTTAATCTCTGAGAAATGAGCTTGAATACCTTATTGCCATAGTCTCCACAGTACTCCACACCCCCTCCGTCATAATTTCACGGACCGTTAGAGCTTGCCAAAGGGAGCGCCGCAGCCGAACTGTGTCGTTTAGTTAACTCCACCGTTACTTTGTTTTTGTTTATTGTTGATACTACAGCGGAATCAGCGCGGACAACGACCTAGCTACCTTCATTCAGGACCGCGACACGCTCTAATAACAGTGTGTCCAATTTGTTGATTTCACCATCGGTAGACCTAATGGGTTCACGGCGCATGTTCGCAATTTGGTGAGGAGGGGGGGGGGGACTTAATTAGCAACATACCCCCTCCCCCTCCTTCAAACACAAAGCTACACTTATCTCAAAACGTAGAGTAGATTGAATTCGTTACGCCCGTTTTTTTATATTTTATTATTATTTTTATTATTTGTATTTTTTTTGCGACATAGCGTTACTACAATACGCAGTTCCACCGAGCGTGAAGGTCAAAGCGTCGTGGTGCAGAGGTAGAGCGTTGCCCTGACAGAAAATATATCATTTCTCGTTCGTATTGATATATCTGTGTGAGTAATGGCGGGTGAGGATAGGAGGTGGGGGGCTGATACGTGAGTATCAAAAAAGAGGAAACAGTGAGACAGAAAGGGAGACAAATGAGAACAAATGAGGACAAATGAGGACAAATAAGGACAATGAGGACAAATGAGGACAAATGAGGACAAATGAGGACAAATGAGGACAAATGAGGACAAATGAGGACAAATGAGGACAAATGAGGACAATGAGGACAAATGAGGACAAATGAGAACAAATGAGGACAAATGAGGACAAATAAGGACAATGAGGACAAATGAGGACAAATGAGGACAATGAGGACAAATGAGGACAAATGAGGACAAATGAGGACAAATGAGGACAATGAGGACAAATGAGGACAAATGAAGACAAATGAGGACAATGAGGACAAATGAGGACAATGAGGACAAATGAGGACAAATGAGGACAAATGATGACAATGAGGCAAATGAGGACAAATGAGGACAAATGAGGACAATGAGGACAAATGAGGACAAATGGGGACAATGAGGACAATGGGGACAAATGAGGACAAATGAGGACAATGAGGACAAATGAGGACAAATGGGGACTATGAGGACAATGAGGACAAATGAGGACAAATGGGGACAAATGAGGACAAATGAGGACAAATGAGGACAATGAGGACAAATGAGGACAAATGAGGTCAAATGATGATAAATGAGGACAGAGGAGGACATCTGAGTATATTATTTAAAGTCTTCCATGTTAAACCCGCACTCAGTAGGCCTACAGTTTTAGTGCAGAATAGCTGATAATAATTTTCTTTTGGTAAACTTACCAAGAAACAGTCTTGTTCAAACTTAAGTAGGCTAAAAATTCAATGTAGGCTGAAAAGCAAACTGCATTTGGACAACTTTGAAAAAAAAATTCACAACTCCTGTAAGAATCTTTCAAAAACTGACTCCTGATTCATTCTTTTCGTTTTACAAATAGATCTAGAATCTAGAGGATATATTCTATGCATGTTAGATCTAATATTATTTCTAAAACTGCAGGTCTACTGAACTTAATACAAAAGACGAACATTTAATGGCTTTTAGCTTTGGTTGCCGGACATTAGGCTAAAAAGAAGAACATGACTCCCTTTTAGTGGGACATCTGGTTACACCAGGCCTGATCATAGATTATTAATGAATCAAAGATGCAGCATTGGAGCAGTAAGGGTTAAGAGAAAGAAAAAGAATAAACAATTGTGCAATTGCGGCGAGAGAGAAAGAGCGAGAGAGATAGAGAGAGATAGAGAGAGAGATAGAGAGAGATAGTGATATATATATTTATAGAGAGAGAAAAAGAGAGGGATATATATATAGAGAGAGAGAAAGAATGAGAGAGAGAGAGATAGAGAGAGAGAGAGAGAGACACGAAGAAGATAGAGAGAATGTTGCAGACGACTTTGTTGTCCCAAGTGCACCTATTCAGCAAAGGTTGATTACCTGTTTAAATCAATCAATATCGATTAACTCTATTCCATTTATATGTTGCCCCGTAGAAACCATAAATAAACGCTGGCTGCCAAGCGTCTGGAGCTCTATGGTGACATATACACACATTCACAATCACACATATACACACGTTCACAATCACACATATACACACGTTCACAATCACACATATACACACGTTCACAATCACACATATACACACGTTCACAATCACACATATACACACATTCACAATCACACATATACACACACGTTCACAATCACACATATACACAAATTCACAATCACACATATACACACGTTCACAATCACACATATACACACATTCACAATCACACATATACACACGTTCACAATCACACATATACACACGTTCACAATCACACATATACACACATTCACAATCACACATATACACACACGTTCACAATCACACATATACACACGTTCACAATCACACATATACACACGTTCACAATCACACATATACACACGTTCACAATCACACATATACACACGTTCACAATCACACATATACACACGTTCACAATCACACATATACACACGTTCACAATCACACATATACACACATTCACAATCACACATATACACACACGTTCACAATCACACATATACACACGTTCACAATCACACATATACACACGTTCACAATCACACATATACACACATTCACAATCACACATATACACACACGTTCACAATCACACATATACACACATTCACAATCACACATATACACACACGTTCACAATCACACATATACACACATTCAAAATCACACATATACACACGTTCACAATCACACATATACACACGTTCACAATCACACATATACACACGTTCACAATCACACATATACACACACGTTCACAATCACACATTCACAATCACACATATACACACGTTCACAATCACACATATACACACACGTTCACAATCACACATATACACACACGTTCACAATCACACATATACACACATTCACAATCACACATATACACACGTTCACAATCACACATATACACACACGTTCACAATCACACATATACACACATTCACAATCACACATATACACACGTTCACAATCACACATATACACACGTTCACAATCACACATATACACACACGTTCACAATCACACATATACACACGTTCACAATCACACATATACACACGTTCACAATCACACATATACACACACGTTTACAATCACACATATACACACACGTTTACAATCACACATATACACACATTCACAATCACACATATACACACGTTCACAATCACACATATGCACACGTTCACAATCACACATATACACACGTTCACAATCACACATATACACACGTTCACAATCACACATATACACACGTTCACAATCACACATATACACACGTTCACAATCACACATATACACAAATTCACAATCACACATATACACACGTTCACAATAACACATATACACACGTTCACAATCACACATATACACACGTTCACAATCACACATATACACAAATTCACAATCACACATATGCAAACGTTCACAATCACACATATACACACATTCACAATCACACATATACACACACGTTCACAATCACACATATACACACGTTCACAATCACACATATACACACGTTCACAATCACACATATACACACGTTCACAATCACACATATACACAAATTCACAATCACACATATACACACATTCACAATCACACATATACACACATTCACAATCACACATATACACACATTCACAATCACACATATACACACATTCACAATCACACATATACACACGTTCACAATCACACATATACACACGTTCACAATCACACATATACACACATTCACAATCACACATATACACACACGTTCACAATCACACATATACACACATTCACAATCACACATATACACACACGTTCACAATCACACATATACACACATTCACAATCACACATATACACACGTTCACAATCACACATATACACACGTTCACAATCACACATATACACACGTTCACAATCACACATATACACACGTTCACAATCACACATATACACACGTTCACAATCACACATATACACACACGTTCACAATCACACATATACACACATTCACAATCACACATATACACACGTTCACAATCACACATATACACACGTTCACAATCACACATATACACACGTTCACAATCACACATATACACACACGTTCACAATCACACATATACACACACGTTCACAATCACACATATACACACATTCACAATCACACATATACACACGTTCACAATCACACATATACACACACGTTCACAATCACACATATACACACATTCACAATCACACATATACACACGTTCACAATCACACATATACACACGTTCACAATCACACATATACACACACGTTCACAATCACACATATACACACGTTCACAATCACACATATACACACGTTCACAATCACACATATACACACACGTTCACAATCACACATATACACACATTCACAATCACACATATACACACGTTCACAATCACACATATACACACGTTCACAATCACACATATACACACACGTTCACAATCACACATATACACACGTTCACAATCACACATACACACACGTTCACAATCACACATATACACACGTTCACAATCACACATATACACAAATTCACAATCACACATATACACACGTTCACAATAACACATATACACACGTTCACAATCACACATATACACACGTTCACAATCACACATATACACAAATTCACAATCACACATATGCACACGTTCACAATCACACATATACACAAATTCACAATCACACATATACACAAATTCACAATCACACATATACACACGTTCACAATCACACATATACACACGTTCACAATCACACATATACACACGTTCACAATCACACATATACACAAATTCACAATCACACATATACACACGTTCACAATCACACACATACACAAATTCACAATCACACATATACACACGTTCACAATCACACATATACACAAATTCGCAATCACACACACATCCCACCTAAACACAAATATCACACTACATAATCCCCCCCCCACACACACACACACAATTGCACACACAAACACACCATACAAGTACACACCTACACACAAACATCACACAAGTACAAAGTTACACACATACACACATCACACAAATACTCAATCATATAGTTCTCTGACCAAGGATTGCGTCATACCAACTTGAACACTGGATGTGCCGCACATCCAAGATGTGCGTTTTGTGATATTATATTTTTAAGCCAGATTTTTGCTACAGATACATTAGAAAAGGCCTATAATGAAAATATCTTGATCTATGTTGATTATAGAGTTCACCCTGAGTTCACCCTTGACTTGCAGTTTCACGGCATATAGCTCAACAAATAATATTTAAAAAAAAATAATATTACTCGCAGTGTGGCTGGCCACAAAAAGAAGTGCGCTCATTTAAATTTGTAGCGCCTACTATTTGGAACAGCTTGCCTCAGACACTGAGAGAATCTGAGTCTTTTAAAAAGTGCTTAAGGTGCTTTCTCTATGGCTAGTGGCTGTGTGCCTTACATACCAATACAACTGCCACTGCAATTTATTCCAAGAGCGCACTGGGCATGTTATATGTAATAGGTGCATAGATAGAAGCGCTATATAAATTACCATTATTATTATTATTAGTCTTTTAATTTTTTATTGAACTTATTACTCATATTAAAAAAATAGTATAAAAATTTAAAATACACTTCTGTGTAGCCTTGACCTTTTTCAAACATATAGCTTCAGGGTCAAAACACCAAAAAATCATGCACACCCCTCCCCCAATCCCCCCCCCCCCCCGCCTTGTTATATCGGCTTCTTCCCCCGGGCAGTCCTGCAAAGACGCACCTCTGCATTAAAGGTTCGAAGGACAAAGGCTAGAAAGATTACCCTGAATTAAAAACTTGAAGTAAAATATTTGAAGAAAACAAACAAACAAGACTTTTCTTTCACGAAAAACCCACATACCGACACTCCCTCAACGGCAGCGAAATTCCCAGACGAGCCCCTCTCCCCCGCCCTACTTATGTTTCGCGCCCCTCCCCCCCCCCTAACAACCGTCGGCCACCCCAGTGTGGAATTAATCTTGATATACCCCAAGATTTCACAGTTCAGTTTTAAACTAGACCCATGATAACAGGACTACGGGAGGGGGGGGGAGGGAGGGGGCTACGGGGAAGGGCGTGGGAAGGGTGCGGTAGAATGAGATTCCCTACACAAACGCCCCTTGTGAAAGAGAGTGTTTAAGATTCTGTGCATTCTAGTTAAATATCTCAGTTTGCATGTTTCACGGCCCCCGACGCCCCCGCCCCGACAACCCCGCCCGACACCCCCATCCCACCCTCTCGCCTCCATGGCTCTTTTTTGTTTCTTTTGTTGATGCTTCAATTCGGCGGATTAGATAACAAGATGGCCGGTCTGCTTTACTTCCGGTTACTCCCTCTCCCACTCACCATACCCCCCCCCCCCCATTCCAACTCGCATATAGACATCTCTTTGTTGAAGTGATTAAATACAAAAAAAAAAAGTAAAAAAGAGCGAATAGTGTTGAGCAAAATGTGGACATTAATAAAACAATCAGTAGGCTATTATAATAATTCATTGAAAGAACGACAGAGTGAGAGAATACTCGTGTGAGCGAAAACAAGAGGGATTGAGAGAAAGAACGAACTTATAGCAGTTATAGGTAGATTCTAGTCTACAAATACAACAAAATAACAACCTGTTGCAATGCTCAAATAAACAGAAGGACTTTTTCCTTATTCCTTATGAGAGAACAAATGCATTTAAGTACTCTTTCTTTCCAAGTGGCATCCGGGCATGGAATGGGTTGCCTGAACAAACCAGGAAAAACCAGTAACTTAACATCATTTAAAACACTAATAAAAATGCAAGACTAGACTCGGACCACGGATGAGCGTAGGACGCGAAAAAAATCTTCTTTATAGAGGGAGCGTCAGTACTGTATGAGATCAGATAAACCCAATAAGATGAATATAATTAATATATTTTACTGATATAACGTGACCATACAGTTATCCTATACGGAGAAACAATGGTTAATAAAATATAACAATTGTCAGAACGCCCCACAGCGCCCTCCCCCCCCCCCCTAATGTAATGCATATACGTTGGAAAATCGAAACAGCATATTTTATCTTTGTTCTATGATTGAGGTGTTTGTCAAAGGGGGCCAAGGGTGTACGGGGCGGTTATATGGAGTAGTGTAGAAAAATGTTTTATACGTATTATCCAAGATCTATTTAAGAGCTTTTCATAAAAAATCTTTTGTGAGAAAGATTTGTTTAGTGTAAATACAAGTAGTTAGAGGCGGATTAGACTTGTCTGGAGGCCTATTGACAGGTTCTTGTGTAAGTGTGTGGAGGCCTTTATTAGAAATGAACTTTATTTTTAGGGTGGGGAGGGGGGGGCTGCATTAAAATGTATTGGAATGTAACCTATATATACAAGGTATATAAATTATGTTTTTTTTTTCTAAGTGGCATACGATCATGGAATGGGTAGCCTGAACTAAAACAGGGAAAACCGACAACTTAAACATCATTTTTAAACCTTAATCAATATGCGGTACTAAACTCAACTCGCGTATGGAAGCGAAGGACACAATTATCTTCTTTATTAAAGGAGCATCTCTGCCCTCTACCATATATAGCAGTGTAAATCTATTGTAATTGGGGGGAGGGGTGGGCTTCATAACATCCGGGGTTCTTAATATCATAATGTCACAGACTCACGGGCACCCAATGAGAGCAAGAGAGAGATATACACAAGGAGAGGAAGAGAGAGAGAGAGAGATACACAAGGAGAGGAAGAGAGAGAGAGAGAGAGATACACAGAGAGAGAGAAAGAGAGATACAGAGAGAGATAGGCCTACACAGAAAGAGAGAGAGTTAGAGAGAGATACAAGAAAGAGAGAGAGAAAGAGATACGCAGAGGAAGAGAGAGAAAGAGAGACAGAGAGAAAGAGAGATACTGAGAGATAAAGAGATACACAGAGAAAGGAGAGAGGGAGAAAGCGATAGATACACAGATAAAGCGAAAAAGGGAGAGAGAGAACGCCGATGTCTAGACCCACCGCCCCAACGGGTTCAAAGTCAGAGCAGTGCATTACGGTGCACTACGTTTTCAACGCGCAATCTATTTTTTTCCAGACGGCTCCACCACCCCCACCCGGCCCACCGCGCCCTTTCACACCTCGCCCAGCACAAATACGCACAATAACACATCCATTCACCCCCACACACACAAACACACATCACCGCCTTCGTCGGCTTCTTTTATCCAAAGCAGGCCAGGTAAGATATAGGCGCCATTATTTAAAAAAATTTCCAACTGAATAAGCCTTTGAATCGTTTTTTTTTTAAAATTTTTAATGTAGTCTACCTACAGAGTTGCCAGGTAGACATTGAAGTGAAGTAAACCCATTCCCGTATTTTTGGCGGGTAAAATGAAGGCTTTGTTCAAATAATAAATGGGTCAAGTTCTTTCATGCATGCTAATAATATTATATAGACTAGATCTATATTATTATAGATCTACTATTTTTATTTTTGTAGAGTTTATGATTTCTTTACAACTTATAAAAATGGCTTTTGATAATTATTGGATGGAACATACAATTTTTCTTTGGTGTATATTTTTGTGTGTGGGTGCTAATTAGCCAAAGAAAAAAAAACCCAGACAATTTCAAGCTTTTCTAATTCCGAATAGATAGCATTGAAATTTAGATCTAGAATGGGTTAACCGTCTGGTTAACTTATTTTAGTTTGATTAACCATTGAAAGCCATTTCAAAAGATTTTTATCAACGTAAAAACCACTAATATCTTATCTTATATATTACAGACGCTCCTTCTTTAAAGAAGACTATTGCGTCCTACGTCCATTTGCGGTTTGGGTCTAGTCTTGCATTGCATTTTTTTTTTATTAGTGTATTAAATGATGTTAATTTAACTGTTTTTCCTTGATTGTTCAGGCAACCCGTTCCATTACCGGATGCCACTTTAAAAGAAAGAGTATTTAAATGCAAAAGGAACGTCCCACGAGATGACCAATGGTATCGTGGCTTACAGTGGCCTGCCACAGAATCGAGTAGCTACCCACAATATCGAGCTTTACGGTAAAGTAGCTCAAAACTTCGTGGCCCACAGCATCATGACCAACCCTTCCATGGCCGTAGGTAGCACACTATAGGCTGCATAGTAGCTCACAATTTCATGACCCACAGTATAGCGGCCACACACGAGGAATAACGAACTGATTGCTCATCGACTCCCACTTTACATACCAATTCCATGAATCAAGTATTTTTTTTTAGAAACAACTTTAGGACTGTGTAATTAATAAAAGAGAAAAAAACAACAATCCTTTTTCGTGTCTGTTTTAATGGAAGCGTCTTAATCTAAGTTGCACTGACCTAGGTAACATTGTTCGCATGGGCGTATGCCATTAAAACATTGTTTCATTCAGTGTTTGGTAAGGGGGAAGTAAAGGGAAGGGTAGGAATCGTATCTTATATATTAGGCTTCTGACGCTCCTTCTATAAAAAAAACACCATTGCGTTCTACGCTCACCCGTGGTCCGAGTCTAGTCCTACATCTCTATGCATGTTTCAAATCATGTTAAGTTACTGGTTTTCCTGGTTTGTCATCATGTCTATGTACAAAAAAATAATTAATGAGTGAAGTTTTGGTGTCAGACTCTTGTTCTTAGAGTATTAAAATAGAATATGATACCAGCAGGATAGTGTGGCCAGCACAACGCCATCAATGAAATTGACAGATTAGACACGGGGACACCTGGCAGAGATTGGAAGATTCAGAGGCAAGTAGAAAAAAAAGTTCCACTTTTGCCAGCAGGCATCATCAATTGCAATCCAAGGTTCTTACCACAAGACCACCACGCTAATTATTGTTTCGCTTATTCCTGTTGTTACTACTCTTTTAAATCGTATTCAATAATAGAAGTACTTTTATTAGAAGCCTCCTGCATGCTGGAATCAGGGCTATGGTCACGTGACAACATATTTCCGCAGCTCCTTTACTGATGCAATTATTATTCGTAATATTAATGATGATTCTTTCAACTCCTTTCATTCAACAATGATAGATCTATGTTATCTTAGATGAAATAACTTCAGTTGTTAAATAAACAATTTTATTTTATTGTAGACTCAAGATAAACATAATCATTAGTAATGTAAAAGAAATAGGCGATAAAACTGGAGTTCCATAAAATATGTACAATTAACAAATATAGCGAACTGCTCTCTACAAGTTTCTCAAACTGAACTGACTAAAGGATGATCAGGGACATAACGATGTAAAGTAAAAGAAACAAGAATCACGTTTTCCACGGGGTTGATAAACTCCGTCTTACCTTTCAAAATGCGTTCTAGACTGATTATCTAACTCTCAATTATCACGAGATAGACGAAGTATTTATCTCAATCTACGATAATAACTTGAAGCACATACCATCCCTCTCTCCTTTAAAGTTCTAATATGCACTATGAAGGGTCAATATACTATAAGGTCATTTATCTATAACTCAAATGCGTAACCCTGTGCATGCCTTATTTCCACATTATTGGAGAATTATTAACTTATTATTAAATTCAATCTTGCATGTTACGCTTTAAAATTACAGATATCAGAATACTGTACCATTGCAGTTCAACAAAAAATTTCACCAGACATTTTTTGCCTCCATCGCCAAAATGGACTTTTCATTTATTTTACTGTAATGATTTTGGGGAAGGGGATGTTCCACTCTTTATTTTCAATGCTGTCTGTTTCACCATCTTGGTGGGTAAAAAACACACCAATAAAACACAACTTTAAATCTCATCACGTGACCGACTTCACTTCTCACCAAGTCAACGACCTTTCCCAGCATTCTCAGCAAACTGTTGAACTTGCGGTCATTAACGCCAGCCTTAGATCACTTGTTTGCACAATCATGACTTTAATTGCTTGGGAAAATGTTGTTTTATCCCCACCCTTCACTTTGTTGTTTGTTTCAAAATAATTAAACAATTTCTTTCGTTATCAACGTCTTTAATGTTGTTTACTCACACAGATAAAATGATAATTTAAAAAAATCAGCTATTTTATGTTTCATATTTATATAAATATATATATGGAGATATTCTATAAATTGAAAAAGTAAAAAAACGAAACAAATTTGTCTCTAAATCTGAGCGGTCTTACAGAAGACATAATTTTATGGACATTTTGTTCTCACTGTATACAAACTTGACAGTGTCAAGGTTGTTGTTTTTTTTTAACACTTAGAACGACGACCAGATATGTAATTTATTTGTTCAAAAGCGGCGACCAACTTAAGAATGTTTATTTGCACGTAAGTGCCTTGGAACGTGAAACACTGTAACATGAAATTCTGGAGGAAAATATAAGACAATAGGAATAAACCACTTTTGGAATAGTTTTTATAAGAAGCATCTATCACTTACTTATTCCCTCCCCCCTCTCCTCCCAATCCATGCTTTCCACTATTAATCTTCTTTAATAATCTTCTTTATAGAAGGAGCGTCTGTAATATATAGTAAAGTAAGTAAAGTAGCCTTCGGTCCAAATTGATCAATATATAGTAAAGTAAGTAAAGTAGCCTTCGGTCCAAATTGATCAATATATAGTAAAGAAAGTAAAGTAGCCTTCGGTCCAAATTGATCAATATATAGTAAAGTAAGTAAAGTAGCCTTCGGTCCAAATCGATCGTTGGGCCAGTGAAGCAGCGTTCGATAATTTATGTGGCCAGCTCAATACACAGCCGCCTTTACTTTACCCCATCTAAAGTCAGGTACCCATCAGACCTGAGTAGTCGTCTCAGGGACACCCTCCAGACCCGGGAAAAAATCCTAGCCTTCACCAGGATTTGAACTCAGGATTCTTCGGTACGCCAGTCGAACGCGCTGCCCACCTCGGTCGCCGTGTCACCATAAGATTATAATTCTAAACACGAGTACAAAACTCCTCTGGAACTGCTCATAGTTCGTCGACCTGCACGAGTACGACACTCCTCTGGAACTGCATAAAGTTCATCGACCTGCAGGACATGCAAAAGCCATAAAACAAACAACCTTGTGCAGTCTTTGAGCATTTTCTTTCTTTCTTCTTGCCCTCACCTCACCCCCTCCCCTATTTCCCTCACCCGTCCTGGATCCTGGATCTCGCCACACTCCTCGTAGAAGGGAATATGTGTTTCTCTCTCGTGAACGACAGACATAAATAAACTTTGGTTAAACAACAAACAACAACAAGAACAGAACTAAACAAGATAAATTGAAAAAAAGAATGAAAAAAACAAGTAACAACATGAATTTCTTTTTTTTTTTTTACTAATGACTAATTCCAAGAATTGTCTTGTGAGTCACAAACTGAAACTTTTTTTTTACACTTGTATTTTTTTCCTTTGGGTGTGGGGGGGGGGGGGGCGCTAAAGAGGAAATAAAAAGAGGAGGAGGAGGAGGGGGGGCTAAATACTGAAATAATATTGTTGCCACACAAGAAATGTGTCTGGATAGATGCACAGCTTGCCTGTATGACTTGGGTTCAACACTTCGCCTAACAAAAAATCGTTAGGTATCGTTGTATTTTTGCGTGCGTGTGTGTGTGTGTTTGTTGATGTGGGTATGCTGCGTTTGTGTTTGCGGGTGTACGTGTACAAATGTGTAAATGTATAAAAAGGATACAAACTTGATCGTAGAGGGTAAAAAAAAATATCAGCCCTCCCCCACCCCTCACCCTCCTACAACTTTATAAAATGATTAGGTCGAACCAAAGACTATAATAACTTGCTCTATTTTTAGAGCCTATATGTTCAGACAACCCATTCCATGCCCGTATGCCACACGGTGAGAAAGAGTAGGCTACTTATATGCATTTTATGTCACGTTTCACGTATCTGCAAAATAAATTATAAATTAAGACTTCTGGGTCAATGAGTTGCTGGAATTTAAAATAATTAGCATTTCTTTCTCAATGTAACTCTTAACCTCACGTTCTGTCCCCCCCCCCACTAACCCCCCCTCACCCCCCCACTTACCTCCCCCCCCCTCACTCCCTTCTTCATCATTTGTTTTCACAAGAAATTCTCTCTTTGGTTGTTGTTTGGTTCATAATAATAATAATAATAATAACAACGGTGCTTATATAGCGCATATCCCGTTGGTGACAGTTCTATGCGCAGACTACAGTTACAGAATACAGACAGACAACGAAATATGTAGTAATACGCTAATTCTGCTGACAAAATAGGTGAGTCTTCAGCCGGCTCCTGAAGGTGTCATAGCGAGGGCTCTGGCGAAGCTGTAGTGGGAGGTGATTCCAAGCGGACGGTCCTGCGTAGGAAAATGAACGTTCGCCAGCGGACACTAGCCTCACACGAGGGATCCGCTGAGTAAGCGCGTCAGATGCCGAACGAAGTGGGCGGGACTGGGTGTAGAGCTCCATACAAGAGCGAAGATAATCCGGGGCGCAGTTATTCAGGCACCTATAACAGAGGGAAGCCAGCTTATATGAGATCCGGTTGTTGATGGGTAGCCAGTGCAGAGATCGGAGCAGAGGATTGATATCATTTGACTTCTTCTTCTTGAGAACTAGTCGGGCTGCGCAGTTCTGGATACGTTGGAGTCCTTGAAGGGAGGAGGCCGAGAGACCAGCTAAAAGCGAATTACAATAGTCCAAGCGGGAAAAGAGGAGAGAGATGATGAGCTTAACACAAGCTTCCTTGGTGAGATAACTACGGATGGCGGCAATACGACGCAGATGGAAGAAGCAGATTTTGGTGAGGAAGGAGATGTGGGTTTGCATGGACAGCGTGGAGTCCAGATAGACGCCAAGGCTTTTGATAGTCGGGGAGAAAGGCACAGTTGCATCAGCCAGCCGAAGATCGGACGCAGTAAGGGACACGACCCTCTGTCTCGTACCGACGATAATAACATGTTTCCACGTCTGCGGACATGATATTAATAAAAATAATGGTGCTTTTATAGCGCATATCCCGTTGATGACAGTTCTATGCGCTGACGACAGTTACAGAATACAGGCAACGAACAACAGACGAAAATGTAAATATGTATACGCAAATACTGCTAACGAAATAGTCTTCAGTCGGCTCCTGAAGGTGTCGTAGCTAGGGCTCTGCCGAAGCTGTAGTGGGAGGTGATTCCAAACAGACGGTCCCGTGTAGGAGAATGAACGTTGGCCAGCGGACACTAGCCTCACACGAGGGATCCGCAGAGTAAGCGCGTCAGAAGCCGAACGAAGTGGACGGGATTGGATGTAGAGCTCAAGACAGGAACGAAGGTTGTCGGGGCAGAGTTATTCAGGGATAAGCCAGCTTATACGAGATCCGGTTGTTGATGGGTAGCCAGTGCAGAGATCGGAGCAGAGGAGTGATATTATTTGACTTCTTCTTCTTGAGGACTAGTCGGGCTGCGCAGTTCTGGATACGTTGGAGTTCTTGAAGGGAGGAGGCCGAGACATCCCACTCCTGGACAAGTCTCCCCCCAACTGACTTCAATTTTGATCCATCATGCTGGTCTTCAAGTTGTGTTTTTTTTTAATTTGTTAACCGCATACGTCATGCATTTTATGTCATATTTTTTTTTGTTAACTCTGGACTCAAACCTCTTACCTGTGGACTTACCCACCAGGGTTTAATTAGGCAATGTAGCTCAGGGCGTAGGGGGGGGGGCAGTAGCGTAGCCAGGGGGCGGGAGCAGGGGGAGAGGCCGCTCCCCGTACGACCATTTTCGAAAAAAAAGGGCCTTTTCTGGAAAAAAATATTTAATTAATAATTTTAACAAGCCACGAAGCACAATTTATGCCGTTTCTAATTTTTTCTTTAAATTGCATTTCAACAATTTAATTTATTACAATCATTTTGAATCATTCAGCGTGCCAACAGCGTGAAAGTCAAATTGATCAACTATATTATTTTAAAAGACAATTTATTTAGTGCCGTAGCAAGAACAAGACCATAAGAAAAGGAGAGTACTTTTAACTTTTATCTTGTATGATAAATGATACAAGGTTTATATCATTTATCATACAATGTCTATTGTGTTTGAGTACAAATGGTTCTTTAATATTGTTTTAAGCATACTGAAAGACGGAATTTATGTAATCAAATCAAATTTCCATTTATTTGGATCAGTAAAGCAATCTTATCTTATCGTAATAGAGAAAATCATTAAAGCGTTTTATATTTAATAAAAAAATTAACCTGTTTGTTATCATCAGCTTTAAAAAAAAATCCATTCATAGCTAATACAAAATTTCATTACTCAAACTTACTCATTAATAGTTAACATTTGAAGTCTTTAATGTTTGATCTCAGAATAACTCAGATTTACTCTAACATATAATTTTAACCTGGTGGGAAAACTTAAAAGACTAAAGCAATTATTTGGAAGAGATATGTAATATTTATATAAACTGGGTAGTTATTTTAAGTTTAAAAAATGTACATGTACATTCTTTAGTCATTAAATAATTTTCTAATTTTCAACTATCTTGTGTATTTGATCATTTTAAAGTTATAAATTTTAAATCAAAAATTTCTTTTTAAAGGAAACAAAAAAGAAACATATTAGAATTAGGTTAATGAAAAGAATACGGGTTAATTATCTCCCTTCAATTAAATTCTCCAAATTTGAAGCTAGGGAAATCAAACGAAATACTTGTCTTAATATAACCATAGACTATAATATACATGGACCGCTTGCTTTAGTATTTCTGCTATATCATGACTCGAAACACTGATTTTCGGAAATTCCGATTCGTTGTTTCCTTTGCACGTCCCTTTTTTATGGAATCGCTTCGATTTTCTCAATGAAAAATTATAATTAAAATCGAAAGTTGTATAAAGCGGAAACATTTAAGAAACAACGAGGAGCGTAGAAGTAATTTAAGACATCCTTATTGGTTGCGCACGGGAAAAAAAGTTGATATAAGCTCTAAAAATAGAGCAAGCGGTCCATCTTATTATAGTCTATGATATTATTATAGTCTATGATATAACCAATTGATTTCACGTAAAGATATGCCCAGTTTCAATGCAAATCCATTCCAGTTGCCCAACACTTCAAGTGCTTTTGGACCCAGTTTTTTAATTGGAAGTTTAACTCACTGAAACGTGTCGCCAAGTCATACAGAAACATTGTCTTCAACAATCAGTTCTCCTCAGTCAATAATGGATTTTTTTCCATTAAGATACATCTTAATTGCTTCCAGACAAGAAAATAATCTATCTAAGACTTTACCTAAACTGCGTATGACTTTCTTCTAGAAGAGACTTGAAAAACTATACAATTGACTATCTTAACAATAGATCCAATCACGGATTGCAAGTCCAATGATGGGAGCTTTGCATACAAACATTCCTGAACTAAAGCAGTCGACGTCCAGTGTGATTCCCATGTAGTTCGCCATACAGCATCCACTAATCATGCTGACATACGTTGTTTTCACTTGCATTAAACAATATTCTTTCGCGTGCCACTGAAAATCTTTATGCGTGCCAAGTGTGGCACGCGTGCCTTAGGTTGCGGATCCCTGCTTTAGAGCATTTGCGTTGATTCTATAAATACTTTTCGATACTAGACGTTCATGACGAAAATGAGCCGTAGATGCAACCAATTTTGCAGAAATTTCCATCACTATTAGCTGCTACAAAAAGAATCGTGAATGGTTAAATAAAAACTGCACTATTATACAATGTGTGTATCATGAGTCACATGGTTTTCTTATAACACTTGATACGTACGAATTCTTAGTTATTCTATTAATCTGGAAAAATTGCTTAAAGGTGACCATTTTCCTAAAATTTCGCTCCCCCTAGCGTCAAAACCTGGCTACGCCACTGAGGGGGGGGGGGGGGGGGTTGCGCCTTCATCACGACACTTTATAAATTCCAACATTTACGCCACGAAGCACACGGGTTCATAAAAAAAAAAACTCCTATCAACGTACGAATCAAATCGATAGAATCATCGGATAAAATCACACCAGTTACGTCTGCTCCAGTCTGTAATTAGAGTGTAACCCTTTAAACAAAATGGCATTGTCTGAATTCAAAATAACGTATTGCACGTATTTTTTTTTGTGCGGATAGTTTAGAGCCAAAATGAATAGCTTCCCATTGATCTTCGCGCCAATTATTACGTCCCTTTGAGGTTTTTAAACCGTTACCGTCTTAGACGGGTCTTCAATTAATGAAGAAGACAATGGGACCTTGCATCCATTAACTAATCTCTAGTCATAAGTGCTTATATAGATGCCCAAATCTTTTGAACGGTTAAACGCTCTTGGCACCAGTTTGTTTTATTTCTGTATTTGAAAAAAAAAATGTTTTCAAATACTTATGCCTATTGAATGAACGTTGTGTTTGTTTAAATGTGTTCTGGCTGTTTTGGTGTAATGTTTTGTTTTGTCCAATGGCCATCTTGAAGGCACAAAGCGTGCCACTTTGGAGTAGGGCGTACCACCTGGTGAGAATCGTTTTTCTTTAGCGTGCATTGAACTGATCCACCAGTACTGGCATGCTTAATAATATGTCATGTGCGGGGGTGTCAGACTGAAGACGCACGCCAGAAGCGCACACATACAAACTTGTATAAGATCGGACGGATAACACCAAACCTCATTAGCTCACTGCGCTATATAATCTGTATGCAAATTCGTATATTTGCATAATGCATATGTATTTATTCATGTATTCAAATGAAGCCTTATATATGTTTTATGACTGTCTGACTTCTCCTTAGCCACATACCTTTGGTATCTCTGCATAGACATTCTTTATCTCCCCCCCCCCCCCCCCCCCCCCGTGGCATTCGGACGTGTAATGGGTTGCCCAGACACATGGCGGGATAAACAAAACAACTAACATCATTTGAAACCTAAATCAAAATGCGAGGCTGGACTCAAGCCACGGATAAGCCTAACAATTGTTCCTGGGTCTGGAGGGTGTCCCCCGAGTCTACCCACCTCTGACGGGCACCTGTATTTAGTTGGGGTAAAGTGAAGTCGGCTGGTCATTGTGCTGGTCATATAATCTCCTAGTATGCCGTGGTCACAGTAACTGGTGAACGCTGCTTCACTGACCCCATGGATCGATTGGTCCGACGGGATACTTTTACTTTTTACTAGATCTATATAAGATAAGAAAAGTTTCTGTAACATAAAAATCGTATAACGTCCGTCATTCTGTTTTGAAAGTTTTGGTTTGACTGTCGTTTTGGCCTCTATTCGAAGCGTTATAGAGACTTAAGGTAGAGCATTTGCATAGGAACTCGAGAATTTGCATAGGAACTCGAGAATTTGCATAGGAACTCGAGAATTTGCATAGGAACTCGAGAATTTGCATAGGAACTCGAGAATTTGCAAAGGAACTCCCACACTTTTTTTTTATTTGTACAGAAGAGGAGTTTGTAAAGTATAAGGTTGGACTGCAATGAGTTTTGGGAGCCACAGAAGGCTTCTCCTGCGTATAGTGACACGTCTGACAATGCCGTTGTTTCTCTCTGTGTCACTTTCTCTACGTTTCTCTTTCTCTGCCTTTCTCTGTATCTCTCTCTATCGCCGTGTCTCTATCTTCGTATTACTCTCGGCGTGTCGTTCTGACTTTCTCTTTGACTATCTATCGAAGTGTCTCTCTCTCTATCTTTGTACCACTGTCTCTCCTTGTTTCTCCGTTTCTCTCTGTATATGTCCCTTTCTCGCCGTGTTTCTATCGCCTTGCCTCTATCCCTGTCCTTCAGTCCTTTTTCTCCCAGTGTCTCTTTCGCTCACTATTTCTGTGATACTCTCCGTGAGCCTGTCTGCATCCCTCTCTCTCTCTCTCTCCATTCTCCATGTTTCTCTCCAAGTGTCTCTCTGCCTTTCTCTCTCTCTATATATATATGTATATTATTATTTAATCCACACCAGAATAATACCTGCGTTTCTTAACCCCCCCCAAAAAAGCCACACCCCTCAACGAAAGCTCAGTTGCCACGTGTACCTTACATCACTGAAGCTTAACTTGACCAAGTGGGGGCTCACCAGAAAACAATTACACCCCCCTCCCCCCACCTTCATTAAATTGATTCTTCAAGCCCTGGCGCTAAACATAAAAGGTAGGGGCGTCATTGGCTTAAATACCTCTCGAATGTGGCCCCTAACATTCCTCCCCCGCACCAGGATCTAGGTATTGACACCATGTTACTTCTTACACGGTCTTAATACGGATTAAGATAGTCGATCATGTATCCTGGCTAGTAATAGTAATCTCCCTTAGATTAATCTAATCAACTTTCACACGTCACAAGTGACGCAAAACAGCGGCTACTTACGTCATCGTCCATCGTATTGCTATTACGTTTTTTTTTTTTTTTTTTTTTTTTTTTAATCTTAGAGATGTGTCCATGGTCATATTATGGTTAGTACTCCGGAATGTCAACAAGTCGACCCCGGGTTCAAACACTGCCGCCCGTCCAATATCTGCCGAGATCTGCAGGAGGTTTTGGGCAGTGCACGTAAAAATTAACTTCTGCATAGAAGGAACCTCGAAAAACTTTAAAAGACAAGGGCAACAGGGCAGTGATTGGGCGCCCACAGTATAAGATCGGAAGGAGAACAATCTACCTCACGACTCCGCGGACAACCCCCTCCCCCCCCCCCAACAACAAGACATACATATATTTTTTTTACTAGCTCTCTCCGTGTCACGGCCACGGTGGCCGAGCTGGCAGCGCGTTCGGGTGGCGTACCGAATGTCCTGGGTTCGAATCCTAGTGAAGGCTAGGATTTTTTTCCGGGAACTCGAGGGTGTCCCTGAGTCTATCTAGCTGACATTAGTTGGAGTAAAGTAAAGTCGGCTGGACACTGTCCTGGCCACACAATCCCCTTGTATGCCGTGGCCACAGAAACTGTTGAACGCTGCTTCACCGGCCCTATGGTGAACTCGGTCGGACGGGTACTTTACTAACTTACTGTAAATACATATATTGGCCAATGGCTACCAACAAATGTTCTAGGCCAATGGCTACCAACAAATGTTCTAGGCCAACGGCTACCAACAAATGTTTTAGGCCAATGGCTACCAACAAATGTTCTAGGCCAATGGCTACCAACAAATGTTTTAGGCCAATGGCTACCAACAAATGTTCTAGGCCAATGGCTACCAACAAATGTTCTAGGCCAATGGCTACCAACAAATGTTCTAGGCCAATGGCTACCAACAAATGTTCTAGGTCAATGGCTACCAACAAATGTTCTAGGCCAATGGCTACCAACAAATGTTCTAGGCCAATGGCTACCAACAAATGTTCTAGGCCAATGGCTACCAACAAATGTTCTAGGCCAATGGCTACCAACAAATGTTCTAGGCCAATGGCTACCAACAAATGTTCTAGGCCAATGGCTACCAACAAATGTTCTAGGCCAATGGCTACCAACAAATGTTCTAGGCCAATGGCTACCAACAAATGTTTTAGGCCAATGGCTACCAACAAATGTTCTAGGCCAATGGCTACCAACAAATGTTTTAGGCCAATGGCTACCAACAAATGTTCTAGGCCAATGGCTACCAACAAATGTTCTAGGCCAATGGCTACCAACAAATGTTCTAGGCCAATGGCTACCAACAAATGTTCTAGGCCAATGGCTACCAACAAATGTTCTAGGCCAATGGCTACCAACAAATGTTCTAGGCCAATGGCTACCAACAAATGTTCTAGGCCAATGGCTACCAACAAATGTTCTAGGCCAATGGCTACCAACAAATGTTCTTAACATAAAACTATTTAGCTTTTATTTTTTTTACCTCCAAGTTTGTTTCTAAATTTTAAAAAAAATAATTGATTACGCCAATAGTTTTTTTTAAAGATAATGAGAAAACAATGAAACAACAGAGACATTTGTGTTATGAAGGAAATGCTCAGATACACATAAAGACAAAAACACTTTCCTTATCCCTTATGCGAGAACAAATTCATATAAGTACTCTTTCTTCCCGAGTGTCATTCGGGCATGGAATGGGTTGCCTGAACAAACTAGGAAAACCAGTAACTTAACATCTTTAAAAAAAAAACACTAATAAAGATGCAAGACTAGACTCGGACCACGGATAATCTTCTTTATAGAAGGAGCGTCTGTAATGTATAAAATAAGTTAATAAAAAAAAATTTAAACATGAACTCTTTCCTTTCCATGACCGCCATAGTGGGCATACAGTCTAATCTCATAATCACCAGCTTCCCCATCTATGATCTATGACAAGCGGAACTGCTCATTATTTCGTTTGGTGGGGTGGGGGGAGGGCTGTGAAAATTGAGCGCAATTATTACTTCCTCTTGGTTCCATGCCAACAGAGTGCACCGCGAGGGGTCGTCCACAATGGATGTCCACGAAGACGATAATGAACAAGAACAAATACTGGGGGGGGGACAAGGTGTTTACAAGGGGAATACAAGTGTGGACAAAGGATAGGAGGGGGGTCGTTTACATCTCTGACGTATAAGATAAAGGAAGGGCGCTGGGACACATTGAGTACAAAAGGAAACGATTGAAACAAAAAAGAATTGTGTGCGTTTCTTCGGATGTCCTTAATGGTCGACCCCTTAAGCCATCTACGTCAATGCTAGCTGGTAGGAGGAAGACGTAATTACGACATACAACGTCACCTGCTACTAGAAACACAGGGATAGAATAATACCGATGCACTCTACAGGTATATAATCACCTGTACGTGAATGTACAACACCTATTCAATTACACCTTAGAAATAATAATGATAACAATTAGGCTCTGTATCAAATGATGGGTGGAGGGGTGGGGGTTCAGTTGTCTGGGCTGTGATCTCCCCTTACTACAACGCCCATGTGATCATAATGTATTTGCAAGTCTCCCACTGATGTCAGACGGATGACCAAAAAAACGTGCAGGTGATAGCCTTTCCTTTTTTTGATGGAGTTACATCAGACCCTTTTTATATTGTTGGTCAAATATACGTTAAAAAGAACAGCAACAATGTGTTGACAGAGTTAATTTTCGCATTGCCATTTTTATTGCAGCCACATAAACCATTGCCATTTCACTGTTGCCATTTTAATGTTGCCATTTTTTAAATTACTGTTTCCATATATACCTTTGCCATTTTTACCTTTGCCAGTTTTACTGAAACCACCCATATATACCGCCACCATTTTTAACCGTTGTCATTTCTCAAAATGCATATTCCTTCAGCCTATAACATGCAACCACGGCAGTCCAAAAATGAATACGTTAGAGCTCTAGTGATGACTTCCAAGTCTTGATTATTTCATATTTTTTTTTAAAGTTATTGTAGAGGTTAAGTCTTTAGACTAACATTTTAGTCTACGAAATGACAAAATAGACATCCGCAGAATTAAAAAAAAAAAGGTCTTTATTGCTGTACTCTATATACATTTCTATTTTTATAGGCCTATAGTTCTGCAAAGTGGAAGCAGACTTGTAGAAAAATAACGGAATAATATAAAAAAAAGCGTCCCTGTTCAAGCACATCGCCTGTTCTTGTGGAATGTTCTCACATCTGACGTCACACAAAACTTTGCGAAGGGCAAACCACAAAAGACACAGATTGTCGTTTATTCTTGCACAAGCTAAATTACCCGCCGTTGGCCGGAGGGTGGGAAAGGGGGGGGGGGGGGGGAGGGAATGACATGGGTCTATATTAGCTAAAGCTAAAAAAAATTATAAACTATAATGAACTTGAAGCTATAATAATAATTTTTAAACATTTATTTATTATTTACCAAAAATATTTAGGAAAGAAATTTAAAATAAATATTGTAGGCGTAATCGGGTTAATAAAGGCATTTCTTTTTATCTAACAAAAAAAGTTTGGACTATCCCTGAATCGAACATCCGTCTCCTGCATGTGTCTAAAATATTATTATTATATTTTACCTACTGAAAACCTTTTAGGAAAGCTTTAAGTCCTGAAATTCTTAACAATCTTTAAAAAAAAAGTAATATTAATGGCAATAAAAGGGACGTAAAAGTTATCAGTGCGGAATCGAACCCAGGTCGCACGCGTGGCAGTCGATTACGTTAATCACTCAGCTAGGAAGGACACATACCGGAAGTGAGATAAGCTTAGGAAAAGTAAAATATGAGACAGTAAGGTCACGTGTATTTAAATTAACCAATGGGGATCGGAATCCACACACACAGGGTCTACTTTATATAATATAGTATAGGCAACCGCCCCCTTTGCCATCGTGTCATTTTACCGACCTTTTAACCCCGGGCGATGCTGTAATTACAGGGAATGTCGGGAAATCCACGTGATTGCATTATAAACCCAGCAATGACTTTTTCCCACGGATTGGGCGGCTAGCAATGAAAAACCAAAAAAATTGTTTAAAAAATTTTTGAGCGTGATCCAACATCAGACTATAAAAGAAGAAAAGGGGGAGGGGGAGAAACGAAGAGACGATGTGGTCACACCGGAAGTTGGGTGCGGTTGGGGGAAATAGGGGGGGGGGGAAGACGAATATAGCGTGTGTGATCGATGTACCTGGATTATGTAACTTTTAATGAGCGTCACCAGACGAGATCAGGCTAACATTGACCCTTGATTGGTAAATATTATATGTATGTTTATAAAATCATACGTTCCGTTGTCTAATACGTAAGTAAAAGTAAAGTAGGCTACCCTTCGGACCAAATTGATCTTAGTGCCGGTAAAGCAGCGTTCACCAGTTTCTGTGGCCGCGGCATACTAGATGATTGTGTGGCGTTTACTTTACCGCAACTAATGTCAGGTACCCTTCAGAGCTGGGTAGGTTTTGCGACACCCTCCAGACCCAGGAAAAAATCCAGGACCTTCGGTACGCCAGTCGAACGCGCTGCCGCTCGGCCCACGTGCCCCATGTTTACGTATAATACTTATATTTCAACACATGAATGAATATATCTCATCTTCGAACCCATTTCGAGTAAGAATTAGTTGTCCTAAAAAGTTCAGCATTTGACACCCAAATCATCCACTTTGCCCACAAGATTTCATTCGATATTAGTCACCAATGACGCGATATTACATACATAAAAACTCTTTCTTCCCGAGTGGCACCCAGGCATGGAATGGGTTACTTGAACAAAGGAGGAAAAACCATTAACTCAACATCATTAAAAACACCAAATCAAAATGCAAAACTATACTCAGACCAGGGATGAGCGTAGGACGCAATTGTCTTCTGTATAATAAGAGCGTATGTAATGCATAAGGATAACATAGATTTTTTTGAATTTGTCAAAATGCTTCTCAAGTTCTGATAGCGAAATAAATTTCGAAATTGACAGGAATACATGTTTCCAAGCCGCACCTTTTGTCCAGAATATTTCTGTAGAACTTGTATTTTGAATGTTGATAACAGCGGAAAACCAACTCGTTAGACTAACTAATCGTTGAAAATTGCACACGTAAATTAGATTTAACTTATTGAACTCGTTTCCTCTTAACCCTTTCAGTCCCGGGCGCGTATATAGCGGAACTGAAGGCGGCATAGATAGAAGTAGGTCGGTACCGGAAGGGTTAATAACTCGTAATTGCTCTTTAAAAAAAAGTTTTAGGTTGATTCGTCCGTGAGCAACTTGTCTACAGGCTCCCATTACTGATACTGCGCCGCTCTAAAAACGTTAAACTGCGCATGTACCGGGCATTGACCTACGCGTTGGTTGGTCGTCTGATCTCTACCTCTCAATGAAGTCTGACCTATTTAGATTTAAAATTATAATGGCGACGCAAAAAAAAAAAAAAAAAGAGTTACAACTGAAGTCAAACTAAAGTCAAGTATTCCTTTCCAGGTTCATGGATCTAGTGAAGCAGCTTTCACAAGTTTCTTTGGCCATGACTCACGTGTGAGATTGTGTGGCTATAACAACGACCATCCGCCCTTAAATTTTCGTCAGACCATGGGGCACCCTAACTCTAGATTTCCGCCCCGGGGACCTTCTGTACATCAATCCAAGCGCTCTGGCGCAAGACCATAAGGTCCATTTAAAAAATAAAAAATAAAAAATATAAAAAAAATCAAACCATGCACCTAAATTCCTCTAAAATTCACATTTCAATAAAACATGACTTTGTCTAGACCTTCTGTGTTAAATCGATATTTTAATGAGATAATCATGAGTGACATTTGACTAAACAAAATGAGGGGGGGGGGGAGGGGGAGAAAGAGTTAAACCTATGCAGAATAGTCGCGTGTTTTTTTTTAAAATAAGATGTGGGTGGCTGTTATAAAGGGTGTATGGGGTGAGTGGGTGGGCCCAGGGTGGGTAGGGCGGGGTTGGTGGGCCCAGGGTGGGTAGGGCGGTGGTGAGATGTTAAGTCCGCACACACACACAATTTACACAAAAAGAAGACAGCGTCTTTGGCAGATAGCCAAGGGCATTGTGAACGCTGCAATAATTTATACCAGATGGATTTAATGATTTGTATTAAATTAGACTTAATTACTAGACAATAGACAGCATTCAGTTTTGTGCTTAAAGTCTTCAATACATGTTATCTTTGAAAATACATTTTATCTATGCCATGTATTATATGTATCTATGTATCTATCAATCAATGTTTACATTAATCAATCAATCAATCAAGATAGACTTATCTATCTATCTATCTATATTGAATCGATCATTCTATCTATCTAAATATATCCGTCTATCCATCTATCTTTTTATCTATCTATCTATCTACCTTTCTATCTATCTATCTATCTATCTATCTATCTATCTATCTATCTATCTATCTATCTATCTATCTATCTATCTATCTATCTATCTATCTATCTATCTATCTATCTATCTATCTATCTATCTATCTATCTATCTATCTATCTATCTATCTATCTATCTATCTATCTATCTATCTATCTATCTATCTATCTATCTATCTATCTATCTATCTATCTATCTATCTATCTATCTATCGCTTTTAATTCAACCCTTAAAATTCAACACTTTATATTCAATGCCTTATATTTGTAGCGCTTTTTAGCCTATGCTTTGATGTTGATATCAAATGTCTGTCACGGCATGGTTAAGCGCGTTCCCAGCAGTCAACACTATAATGTAAGTCCTCGTGACTCTGTGAATGGGGCGCTGCTAGACTTGCAGACAGAATGGGGGGGGGGGGGGCGTCAGTGGGAGTGAGAGAACGCGTGAATGGGTAACGCAGTGAGTAAAACCTAGCCTCGGGGTGAATGTCAGAATGTAGGTGCCGCGGTCATAATGGCAGCAAAATTTAGGTCAGTCCGTAACCAGGCAGCCATTGAGTAAACTGCCCCCGCCCCCCCTTTCCCCCAGCCCCTCACCCCTACCTCCCCTCCCTCCCCCGCTCTGTATTTCTTTCTCATAAATTCATTCATTCTCATGCACATATATTATGTAAACATACATACACTTGATGACGAATTGTGAAATAAATGTGTTTGTAGTTTGTATGTGTGTGTCTCTGTGTGTGTATGTGTGAGTGTGTGTGTTTGTGAGTGTGTGAGCTTTCCGGAGGTAGTTTTGAATGTATGCTTTTTGTACAGTTTGTGCATGTAGTATAGTTTGTGTGTGCTATGTGTGTGTGTGTGTGTGTTTGTGTACTATATGTGTATAATATGTGTATGTGTTTGTGTGTGTGATGTACGTATGCGTGTGTGTGGTGTGAGTGTGTGTGTGTAGGCCTGGCTAACGTCCCACATGCACAGTCTAAACTCTAAAAAAACACTACACAAGCAAATCAATAACAAACAATACAAAAAAAGTCTGTTCTTAGAAACATATAGCATAGACAGACTAAGACACATATATGCACAGTGCACAGGTATTTAAAGTTAACACCACCCGCCGTAGAAACAGTTCACGATTTTTCTATTGTTAATCAATTTCAATAACATGAAGACGATTTTTTTTTTCAATCTAAAGACATACAGTGTATTATAAATAGCTCTCTAGAGAGAGAATTCGATAATAACTATCTCATAGAAATCTATATGCATATTTTTCGGCATTCGATTCGACTCATTTGAGTCTTTAGCGGGCGAATTTTTACAGGAATATATCAGTAAAAATGTCTCTTATGTAATTTTTTTTTAAAGTGGATAATATAAGTTGTCTGTGTTAACAAAAAATAAGCATTTAGACTTTTTAATGAATAGCTTAGAACCAATACATGCAACAGAAGGTGGAGCTTGTTGCTGAGTGGGTAGAAATCGACTTAACAACAAAGTTCTCCCAAATTGTTGAGTTTTTGGTTAAAGAAAGTACAACATTACCACTTTACTTGGTTTGATAGGTTTATAATAATATCAAAATATTTTTTGTGACCTCGTAGCAAAAAGTTTTTTTTCGCGGAGGGGTGGGTGTACTTTTCGTTTTCAAAGATATGCCCCAGTTACCTGGGAATTAGTACGCTAGGTCGCTGTATTTTAAAAACAAACAGATTGACATACAGACCTACATACATACATAATATAGAGCTGCCATCGTGTGGCGGAGGGAGAGTAAAAGTGTGAAGATTATCGAAGGTAACAAAAGTTTTTTTAGTGGCAACACGTTTTGTGCGGAATGTTGAATCCTTATTATATGATTATGATGCCCGGGGACAATGGCAGCGTTCCGTGGCCCCGTCAATCACCGGAGATTAACCGGATCCGTGGATGTCATTCAGTGAGGGGAAATAAAACCGTTAACCCTTACAGTCCCGGGCGCGTATATAGCGGAACTGAAGGCAGCATAGATAGGAGTAGGTCGGTACGGGAAGGGTTAATACTTACACTTTTACAGTGCAAACTCATTGAATTCGATAGCTAAAGTTTGTGTATTTTGCTTTGGAAAAAAAATATGAAGGGGGGGGGGGGGGAGTCATGAAAATAGGGGGAGGGCGCACAATTTTGTAAATTCCCTGCAAACAACTGTTATGTACTGAAGACGTTGAATGTCAATGGACTTTTAGCCTTTTAAGACTAACCGTTACTATAAATATTCACTGTTAGAGTAAGTGCAAGGGGTGGGGGTCAAGGGTGGGTTGGTGAGATAGACTGAGAGTGCAAACGAGGGTGGGACTAGAAACATCAGAGAAAGTAGGCTGAAAAACAAATAGATAAACAAAAAAAACAACAAACGCATCTCAAATATTTGTGTCAATCCGTGCCATGTTTTTATAATCATTTCACCGACGCCATGGTCGCTTTAAATTATTATTTTTTTTTACTTTGCGGGTGATTCCTTACGGGACAGCTACGTCCCTCACATCCGAAACCAAAGACCATAATCCTTCTTGGTCCAACCTTGAATTCCCCCGCAAACTCACTGGTACAAAACCAAGATGATGATTGGACAATGGGCTACTTATATTATACATCTTCTATGTCTATTGGCTGACCTATGAGAAATAACTTAACCCTTCCAGTACCGACCTACTTCTATCTATGCTGCTTTCAGTTCCGCTATATACGCGCCCGGGACTGTAAGGGTTAAGCTACTTATACACAAAACACTTTACGAATGGTCCTGCGGTTAGTTCACCGGACTGTCAACCACGACAGCCTGGGTTCTAGCCCTGCCGCCGACCGATCCCTGCCGCCTTGCTGGAGTTCTGGGGCCTAGTGGACGTAATAATCTTCTATCTAGAAGGAACATCTGTAAAAAGTATAGGATTTTCACACTGAATACTATCCTTTTGGGATTGTTGTCTATAATACGCTTAATGTGTATTTTAATTAATTTCTAGCAACTTAGACTATATACTGACTACTAAACTGGTTATAATACAAAATATTTTGATTATAACTGAAAACAAAATTATAGTAAACGCATGTAGCCTACGCTCATAGTTTTGTGTTTCTTGTTATTCACATTCACAACTTTGCTAAAACAACAAAAAAAATAATTAGATAGAGGCATAAATACAATTTTATTTTTCTGCGCAAAATTAAATAGGCCTGTATAAGCTAGAGATAAAAATTTCATAAACTACATAAAACAGAAAGCTATTGTAGATATTATTTTTGTATAAGAATAATAATCAAATTTGTTAGACACGCACGCACACTAGCATACTATTTATCATACAAGAAAAAGTATTTTATTGCCTGACTGACTGACGATTCTGTTGAAAGATTCTCACTGATAGTGGAACAAAAGAGTTCCTAAATCTCTCTGTTCTTGCTCTTATTGGAAGAAGCTGACCACTTTGACTAGATATTATTATGAATATTATGATGTAGCTGTCATGAAGCGGGTGTGCATACACTGCATGGTCCTGAAGGATTTTATCAATCATAGACAGACACCTTGAATTAAACAGATCTCCAAGAACTGGCAGTTTTGTCTGCGTTGTACGAGAGTCTTTGTTTATTAGGCGGTCTATACGGTGTTTGTTTAATGTAGAGTCATTGCCATACCATCAGGTGATTGCGAAGGTGATGATGCTACCAACAGTCGCCGTGTAAAAGAGTTTCATGGTGGTCTTATCTATATGAAATGTATTTAGTTTAATAAGACAGAAAAAGTCTTTGGTAGCTTTTTCTTACAGTGGCTTTAGCATTGGTCAGACCAAGATAGCTTGCCATTGATTGTAAAACCAATATAATTTAAATTGCGAGACTTGATCTATTCTGTGGTTATTTGTTGGCTAGAGGAGCGGTCATTGTCCAAGAAAGCATACCCGGTCACTCATTCTCAGGTTCTAATTTACATTGTTGGTTTGGGCAAAGGCTGAGAAGAATACAAGTTCTATCTAGTCTTGCGAATAATATGACTTCTCTCACTTTTTTTTTCAGCCTTTTTCTTTCGTTGTTGCAATTGCTGTCGTTCTTTTGTTGAGACTGTACAGAGCTGTTTGGTTAAGGCCACACCATCCGCTGGTAATGAAATGTCGATTTCATCTAATTATAGTACATACTTTAAAAAAAAGGACACACTGGAGGCATTTCTCACTTGCAACAGTTGGCTGAAGATCAGTGACTTAATAGTGCAAACGTATTTTTAGCTATATAGGTCAAATAAAAATTGTATATTATTCATATATAGGTCAAACTCTTCATTTTACATAAGTAGTTCTAGTTGTTGTTTTTTTAAAGAAAAAAAAGTCTGCGTTATTATTTTTTATATTTGGGTTAAGAAAAAGGTCGATTTAAGGCGGGTCAGACGAGCCTTGGCACGAAACGAATTCTGAATCTTACCTATTTATAGACTCTGGATGTTATTTTACAAAATAAAGATTTTTGATGTAGGCTACTATAATTAGATGGTTGCCTCGGGAAAAAGCGATTTTTTAAAAACTTACAGTTATCAATAACTTTATATTATAAATCCCATTTGATGGTCTTAACCCTTCCTGTACCGACCTACTTCTATCTATGCTGCCTTCAGTTCCGCTATATACGCGCCCGGGACTGTAAGGGTTAAAAGGAACAAGAAACACAATGCACGAACAAACGCAAAACTCAAATCTGCATTGCTTTAAAAAAAAATGAATATTGAAAGTTTAAACGTAATAATCATGTAGCTCGGCTGGCTTATAAAACATTCCAGACACTAGATCTACCACGCTTTATTTTTTATACGTTTCCGCGTCCACTGCACACGAGGGAATTGTGTGTCCAGATCAACGCCTAACCGCTTTTACTTATATATTATTTTAAATACCCACCAGAGCTTGGGTAGACTCAGGGGCATCATTGAGACCAGGGGAACAATTCATAGCCTTCACCCGGATTCGAAGACAGGGCCCACAGTCCCCAGTATGCCAGCTGTTGCCAGCCGGTGTCCCATATGTGCTATAGAGCAATATAGCAAAATAAAGTATTGTTCATTGTGTGGCTAACACAAATCGTTGGTGTCACTTCCGCTTGAGTGTCAGGTACAGTTTACATGTTTATGTAAAAGAGGTAGGTAAGTGCAGGCATGTCAAATATCTCAACTGGCTTCCTGTGATGAAGCGTATTAATCACAAAAAAAGTCGCCAACCTTGAGGATGTAGGGCCTATGTATGGCACTGAACCTTTATTATATCAGAGAACTCATTCCGAAGCTAAATGATCATCATCACAGTCTCAAGTGTAGATAGACAGACACACATATAAGCCCTATGGAGTGGGATTAACTGGAGATCTGTTGCGCCATCACTAATGAACAGCTTGCCCTCAGACACAATGTGTTCTGAGACAGAAGCGACCTTTAAAAAGAGAATAAATTACCTTTCTCTTTAACTAGTGTACATTTTGTGTTTCGCTACCTCTACATCTGCACGTAAATTATTTAATTAGAATGTATAGAGATTACAACAAATTGTGTGGCGAGACAATGCGTTATATAAAACTTCATAATTGTTATCCTGACAAATGCACAATCTTCGTAGGCGTAGCCACCAGGAGGGGGAATGCTTGCATTTGATCCCCTCTCATCCGCATCTCAATAAGATTCCCAACTAACGCTAAAAAAAAAAAATCAAAACCAAAAATTTACTTACATTTACATAATATAGATGTTGGTGTGGCCATAATTTAAAAGTATTTTTTTTTTATGCCATTCTAAGTTCGACTTTCCATACTTATTTGTAGATATCGACTTGAAGTAATAATATATACAAAAAAAATAAAAAAATATGAGACTTATATAGCGCATATCCCATTCCCGTTGGGAACAGTTCTATGCGCTGCTGTAAACATAGTGCTGGCTGCTGGCGCAAATACGTTTACAGGCCCATAACTCCTGCAGGGTGGCAGGGATAGAACCCGCGACCTGTCCGTTGTATCATTCATTTGTATATCTTGAATTTGTTGCTTTTGTTTTCTGAAATCAACAATCAGTTCCTTTGTTTTTGGGATGGGTGAAGGTGAATTCTAAAATGTTAAGAGCAAACCAGTCTGTAAACCAGTCTGTAAACCAGTCTGTGAACCAGTCTGTAAACCAGTCTGTAAACCAGTCTGTAAACCAGTCTGTAAACCAGTCTGTAAACCAGTCTGTAAACCAGTCTGTAAACCAGTCTGTAAACCAGTCTGTAAACCAGTCTGTAAACCAGCCTGTAAACCAGCCTGTAAACCAGCCTGTAAACCAGTCTGTAAACCAGTCTGTAAACCAGTCTGTAAACCAGTCTGTAAACCAGTCTGTAAACCAGTCTGTAAACCAGTCTGTAAAGTCTTTTATTGGGTTCCGATACTTGGAATTATTGTCTGAAATGAGGCCGACAATGGCGGTGTCATTCACAAATTTGATGAGACTGAATCGTGATGGCTCAAAATGTCGTTAGTGTATATCGTGTACAGCTCTGGAAAAGGACACAACCTTGTGGAGCACCTGTACTTAGTTCTCTGATTGATGATGTGGCAGTGTTCAGTATGACAAACTGATTACGTTTTGTCAGAAAATGTATAACCCTTGCTTGGATATTGGTAAAAAAGCAACCTAGCGTAATATATCGATATGATGATAGAGTCTTTTAAGTATCATCGGTGCTTCCTGCTGGTTTGTATGCAAATTGGTTGGGGGTCGAGATCAGCATGCACTTCCATTAATAGTTGTCGAAGTATAAGTTTTTCAAAGCATTTCATTACTATAGATCAGGGGTGTGCAACAAGCGGCCCGCGGGCCACAGCACGGCCCGCCAAGCCATCCTAATATGGCCCTCACAGAACTTCTAACTGAATTTTTACAAATTCATTGTATTAATTGTGTAGATATACGTTTTAAGAATGTGTTGCCCATCTTGTTTCAAACTACTTCTGCGGCCCGACAGCGAAAAATGTCGCACACCCCTGCTATAGATTATAGATGTGAATGTAACTGGGCGTAAATAATTGTTGCACTCGAGTTTAGATTTCTTTGGAACGGGTATGATTTATGGGGTCTTTCAAACAGTTGGTATAATATAAAGTTTCCCAAGACATGTTAGAGATGAAATGAAACATGGGTGAAAGCTGTTCTATCACACAATATCATTGTTTGGACTACCACAGCAGTCTGCTGGGTTAGAGCTGTGCGAGGTCGAAAGCTTAATTCTTTTTCAAACGATTAACAAATTTGACGGACATAATTATAATTAGGTATAATAACTGGCATATTGCATAATAAGGCAAGGGAGCCACCTATATATCTGAACTGGTTTCAAACAAATAATAATAATGGTCATTTCTTATAGCGCTTCTATCCATGTTATTCAATTTAACATGCTCAGTGCGCTCTTGGTGTGAATTGCAGTGACAGTTGTAGTATTATGTAAAGCACACATCCACAAGCCAAAGAGAAAGGTCTTTAAGTTCTTTTTAAAAGACTCTTGTCTCAGATTCTCTCAGTGTAATGGTCATCATGTTTTTTTTTAATGTCTAGAACTTCTCAGTGGCCCATCCTGTATACACCCATGACTTCCACTAAATGCACACATGTGCATCGGCTGCATCAAATGTTTTTAAGAGTACTCGGCTCCGTGTACAACAGAAGACCTGCGGGTCATTTTTACCCGTTTAATACAACAGGTAACAAAAAGAACACACATTGAGGTCGCCCCATTAAGCCTTTTAATTTTAGAGATTATGATATTAACCCGTAACCTTTTTTTTGTCACACCTCCAAAGTATAAACAATTTTTTTAATGGTTTTGGAGACAGAGATAGAAAGGCTGGTTGGGATGTAGACATTGTTTTATATGGTGTTATGCCCGTATTCATTTCTAGTACGTTTTATTCAGAGCACTTTAGAACTGGCCCATTATATAATTATATCATTGCTTTTATTTGTTTGTTTTTTTATTATTTAAAAAAATTGTGTTACCAGGTGAACAAGTGTCTGGAGTTAGCGTAATCTATCTAATCTATCTAATCTATCTAATCTATCTAATCTATCTAATCTATCTAATCTATCTAATCTATCTAATCTATTTAATCTATTTAATCTATCTAATCTATCTAATCTATCTAATCTATCTAATCTATCTAATCTATCTAATCTATCTAATCTATCTAATCTATCTAATCTATCTAATCGATCTAATCGATCTAATCGATCTTATCTATCTAATCTATCTGATCTATCTGATCTATCTGATCTATCTAATCTATTTAATATAATCGAATATATTATTTTGGTTCTACAAGTCGCTCTTACGCAATTGAGCTATATAAATAATTAGATGTATATATATATATATATATATTTATATATATATATATATATATATATATATATATTGTCATTTGATAGAAACATCTAACAATTTAACACTTTTTATTCTATATAACTACATATATCTTTGTCTATACCTTGCTCTCTCTATAATATATAAAGCATACCACATGCGTCTAGCTTACAATGTAGGTCATGTGTATAAGTAGGTCAACCATTGGTTTATCGATACCTTTGCACCGTTGGCCACGCCCGGAGACAAACACACACACAAACGCACACGTATGTCTGGGACTAGACTAAGAGTACACACAAACCTAATACTGTAAGTACCTTAAATCAAAAGTTAATAGTCTCCCCCCTCCCCTACCCAAGCTTTCCCCCCTCCCCACATCTCTCCCACTAATCATGCACCATCATGTCTAGCCTACTACGCTTCTCTAACCTCAATTCAGATTTATCCGGGTCCCACTCTCGTAACAGCTCGGTTTTTCACAGGACGGGATCAGAACTGCTCGGGATCAGGGTGTCGGGATGATCGGGGGGTGGGGTGGAGCAGTCACGTGCATGCATGAGAGTTCTTCCACATTAGAATCTTTGACCACCACCCCCTCCAACAACAACCATTTTTTTTAATTTCAATATCATAGTTGCCCCCCTTTTTTAAAGAGTTATTGGACTAATCTCATAGCAACAGGGGAGACAACTCCATTGAATCTTGTTGATTCCTCCCCCGACCCCCACCCACCCCCACACACATACACACTTCTGTACCCATGGACCTCAAAGACTGGCGAAGTGTGTAGACCGCCGATACGTTCACATTAAGAATACAACGGCGGGCGAACGCATGCGGGGACAGCCTCTGCTGCGCGTCCGAGGTCTCATTGCACAGCCGAGATGCTCCGAGCCTCAGTGGGGGAGGAAGCAATGTGCGCAGCACTCCATCTAAAACCCGCCCTGGTGCCTGGATGCCCACCCATACCTATAGTATGGGATTTGTCTACAGGGCGACATTGCGGGTACACGAGCGAGACCCCCACGATAATGATCCAAGGAAAATTCCGCGGTAGGTGAGAAGTAGTCTACTCTATGTTACGCGTCTTATCGGCGTGTCGCGGGGTGGCTACACTCGGACATGACCTTGGTGGGCCTCCCTTGGTCCGACCGTTTAAATCGTTACGCCCTGGACAATAGAGCCAGAAGTCTCGTCCGGTTTTTATAGAGACATTTTAAAATCGATCCCATTTCAGTGTTTCTAGGATATATTAATATTATACACCACTCTCTCGCTCTCTCTCTCTCTCTCACCCCCTCTCTCTCTCTTTCTCTTTTGCTCTCACTACGTATACAAGTATACAAATATATATATGTATATCCTTTTTGCGCCCATGTACACAGAGGTTATGCCACGCAGTTGCTACTATTGACGCAGTCAATTCCCCCCACCCCCCCCCGGGCAGTGTAAACTCGTGGGGGGGGGAGGTATAGACGGAAGATATTGACAAGGGAGTGAATAAAAAAAAAAGGTATTGATAGATAAAGTGTGTGTGTGGGGGGGGGGGGGGGGGAGGGGTATTAGTGAAACAGATCGCCGAAGAGGAACCACGCCCCCCCCCCCCCCCCCCCCGTCATGACGTCAGTTCATCTGGGAACGTAGACGGCTGTTTAAATATTAACTTAGCTGTCCAACGTCTTCAAGTCCTGGCCCAGATTTAGTATTGTTTTAAAGTTGTGTTCCCCTTGGTGACGATGTTGTCCTTTTCTATGTCTATGTATTTTTGTTTGTTTTTATCTGCCCCATAGATTTAGGAACAAGTATACACGTTAACATATTGTTCTTATCATTCGTCGAATCATTTCACTGTCTTTCTTTCCAGCCGTGTGTTCCTTCTTTGTTTTTTCATGATCCATCTTTCACAGAGTGGGCCATGCTTGTCCAGAACTCCTGGGTGACTTTTAAAATGATGAACGGGAGATATCTATCTAACTATCAATCTATCTATTCATCCATCCATCCTCCATTCCATCCATCCATCCATCTATCTATCTATCTATCTATCTATCTATCTATCTATCTATCTATATATATATATATCTATATATATATATATCTCTATATATATCCGTCGATCTATCTATCTATCTATCTATCTATCTATCTATCTATCTATCTATCTATCTATCTATCTATCTGTTTGTCTGTGTACGTGTTTCTTTCTATATAGATATCTATTTATCTATTTACCTAACTATCTGTTTGTCTGTCTGTTTCTCTATCTATCTACCTATTTATCTATCTGTTTATCTATATCTTATTTTATATCCAACTATCTAATCTATTTAAGTATCTCTAGATATCTATCAATATCTAACCATCTATCTAATATCTCTAGCCATGCATCCACTTATATGTCTAGTTATCCATCGATCTAATCTATATAATCTTTATATCTATTTATTACTCTATCTATTTATCTAAACTATCTATCTACTAATCTATCTATCTATCCATCTTTCTTTTTAATTATTTATCTACCGCTCAATCGATTTTTACAATCCAAGTAAACAGCCATATATCCATCTAATTTGTTTTTCTGTCTGTCTATCAATCAATCTATCGGTCTGTCTGTCTCTCTATCTACCTTTTAAAGTATATAATTATATATATATTTATCACTGATATATTATCATTTGAACTGGGTGGGTCTAGGAAGTCATGATATTTATGTATAGAGTATACATATATATATATTAAGAACCATTTCATAGTTTACAACAGCGTTCAAAAGAATTTATTGGATACAACTATTCTCCTACCTTAAAACACCAACCCCCTGTATGTGTATATATATATATATATATATATATATATATATATATATATATATATATATATATATAGTCTATATTCCTACAGTTCTATATTTAGCAGACCGTGATTCTGTGTTGCAACTGTATTTTGTTCCCACGGGATATTAAAAAAAAAAAAAGAAGTAGCCTATAGCTGAATAGAGATCCAATGAGTAAGAGACTGCTTAAACCTGGAAAAAAACTCGAGACGTTCAAAATAGAGGGTTTAAACACACGATAACAGATATAGAGGGAAGGGGGTAGGAACCATTAACGAGGAGGGCCACAACAACTTTATGGGATAAGGGGGACACAAGATCAGTTGTTACACAACGTCATTTTTTAAAAAGATTATGTCCACCTCATCTTATCTCATATGGTAAAAACGATCCCTTTGTATTTTTTTAAAGTCTAGTCTTGCATTATAAGGTTTAGAATGCTAATGTTCTTTGGTTTTAACTGGTTTTGTTCATGCAACCCATTCTTTTCCCGGATGCCACTCGGGAAGAGAAAGAATGTATACGTCTATTATATTGTATAAGTCCTTGCATACGGATTACAAGAGTTTCTTTTATTTCTAATATTTATTATCAGAGTTACGCCTACTGTAATAAATTATAGATCTAGTTTTGTTACATTTTTGAAGTTAGAATTTAATGCTTTATGTCATTGTATTATTACTACTTTGCCCAATACCCTTCTTCCATCTAGTGCCCTTGTTAGCGTATTGATACATCACATGACAATAACAAACCATCACGTGACAATAACAAAGCAAGAGAGGTCTGCTCCTCCCGTACTTTACCCCGCTAAATGTAAACCGCCATATTGAACCGCGTAACAGTCTTGTGCAAAGCTTCCTTATCTGAACATAAAATACAACCTAATAATATATAAAATAAAAAACTACCAAAAACTTTGGGCCTATTTATTTATTCCCTGTACGCCCCGCCTTCAAACATACACACAAGGGACGCTACTACCACTAAAGTAGACCGTTCGTGTTTTGACGCGATCGCCGAAAAAAAATTGCGCAGACGACATGCGCAAGGAGACGAATTCCTTTCTTGGTTATATTTGAATAGGCCAATGAATTGATGTTGATTTTTTTACCATTAACATTGAGGTAGTTTTTTGTTTTTCTTTTGTTTGTTTTTTTTTGTGGGAAAATGCACATGAACAAGTCCCAACTAAGCTGTATGTAATGAAAAGTTGCTTTTGTTGTTTGTAAATTATTAAGATTGCATGAACGAACTTATCTTTGCGCCGGAATGGGCATGTAATGAAGTCCTATCATTGGTCTTTTGTTATGAATATAGGACGCAGGCAGTGTACGTTTCTTTTTTATAACGTTCAGACTCTCCCTTAGTCCTATAGATATATATAATCTTATTGCATCTCGAGCTTATCCGTGGGTTTATGTCTTGTATTGAAAAATGCAATACTAGACTCATACCAAGCAATAATCTTTATAGAAGGAGCGTCTGTGTCTTAATATATAAGATAATATTGCATTTTGTGACTACGAGATACAAAATATGATGTTTTAAGTTTACGTTTTTTTTCTGACTAATTTAGTTAACCCATTCACACTCCAAAAGTTATTAACTACCGTTTATTTTTTTAAAAGCGTCAAGTGAATGACACAAAAAAATGGAGAAATCTATTTATATACGTAGCCTACTTTTACCGTTGTAGTTGTTTTTTTTTTTTTTTCATAAATATACGCTAGATCACTAGATCTATATTATTTCATTACCCTACCTGTTTTGCAAAATTATCGACATTTTTTGATAAAAGAAAGAAAGCCATCAAAGCCTTAAAGTGTATCTCTAACCCATTTTTGTAGCATATGATTCTTTTAATTCAAGGGTGTGCAACAGGCGGCCCGCGGGCCACAAAACGGCCCTCCAAGCCTTTTAGTTTGGCCCCGAAGAGCTTGTAACGGCATTTTTTTAAAACTCGTTGCATTGATAATGCAAATAAGTTATCAGACTGTGTGGCCCGTAAAGTTGTATAAAATTTCACATGCGGCCCAAAGCAGACAAATGTTGCACACTCCTGCTTTAATTGATATACAAAAAAAACATGAAGAGAAAGAGATAGAAAATGAATTGGGTGCTGTGGGGTGTATTTTCTTGGAAATCTGTATTCACAATTCACGAGTGGCGTTTAACCTCCCCGCTTCCTTCTCCCCGCTCTCCCCTCGATGACTTCTGTCGCTGCGCACCAGCTCGTAAAAAAAAGGGGGGGGGGGGAGACCAGCCGCGTCGCATGCTGTGCAAATACGCGTCGCCCTTGAATGGAGCAGGCCGCGTGACCTTGGCGGCAATTGACTTGCAAGCTCCCAGCAATCCATTGCTCGAATGGAAATGCACCGAGCCTGGGAGCGTGTCCAATATACTTGTGGGTACTGGTGGATTAAAAAGGTGGCAAAGACTAAACAGAGGGGGCGAAAAAATTATCTATCTGTCTGAATCTATCATCTTCGGGACGCCAGTCGAACGCTCTTCCGCTCGTCCACCGTCTCATTAGAATTTCAAATACAGTTGTAATGAGTTTAAAAGATATAGCCAAAAATACGTAGGCCTATATAACAATTAAAACATCTTTAACTTTTCCATATCTACACATCTATACATCTATACATTTATACATCTATAAATCTATACTCGTTATTTTGTTTGCTAATTGTTTCGATATGTTTAGATCTAGGTTTAAACTCGCCTACATTTTGCTAGGGAAATTTCACAGAAATACACCCGCTTAAATGTACTTCAAAAGAGTTCTGCGCAGAATCGTAAGCTTTCCCAGAAAGTGCCCCAAGCTTTTAGCTCCAGAAGTTTACCTAGTGCCCGTTTCCTTGTCCACCAATATGTCGACCATAACACAACCGTTGTTTACTATTCTCCCTCCCCCCATCCCACCCTCCTACGCCCACTTCCATTCCTGTGAAAAAAAGTTAAAAGCAAAAACTACGCAGGCCACATTCAGAAAACCACAACACGATGAAGTGTACAAGAAAATACCTAAAGGCCCGCGTCAATATGAATAGAAAAAAAAGATCATTGATCAATTTCGTTTATGAATGATATTTTAAGAGTGATAAATATGGTGGCAGATATTCAATAAAGTTTTTGTTTAAAAGGAAGAAACTTCCCTGCTTTAGCTAGCGTATGTGAATATGTAAACATAAGTTCTACGGTTATGGCCCTTTGAAGCACGTCCTTTTTTTCTCTTCTTGCACACTAAAAAATCGTAGAAATCTTGACACAGGGTGGTACGTAGGCGTTTATTTGTATGGATGGGCCTTCCAGCCATATTACGCAAATACACACACACATACATACGCAAGAACATACATACACATTTCAAGTCCATATGCACGGCAAATGTTGTTTTTTGAAAGTGAAACGAAAATTTTTGACGTATTATTTATAGGTCCATTGCAGTGGCTGTATGTCGGTCGAGCAAACCAGCTGCTAACTGTATGGGATGTGGGGGGGGGGGGGGGAGAGGGGCAGCATGGGGTAGAGGAGTTTGGGCGTGAGCTTTGATGCTGTAAAAAATCATATCCGGTTTGTATAATGAGATCCTTATTATCTTATAAGTTTACAGACGTTCCTTCTAGATAGAAGATTATTACGTCCACTAGTCCCAAAACTCCTGCAGGTCGACAGGGATCCGTCGGTGGCAGGGATAGAACAGTCCGGTGAACTAACCGCTGGACCATTATCGGTCGATTGCTAGATTTGAACCCTGTGTGCACTTCGTGTATTCACTGGGTTTTTCCCAAAATTTCTTAGATAAAAGTCTGGCATTAGATTTGAGGTCTTCGCATGGACCGCGGTGGTCGAACGGCACAGCGCTGCGTTGCTAATCTGGGATTCAAACTAGAATCTACCTCCGGCGTTGTTGTTTTATCTCCAAATTTTGCGGAGTTGATAGTTGGTCTTTTGGTTATTTTAGTGAATATAGTGTACCTATAGAGTACTAACCAAAGAATTGTTTAATAAAACCGTATTTCTTCAGCAGGTATTTTTGTGTGTCTATGGACACAGATTAACTTCTCATACCCGAAGAGGTATACACTAGGTAGGATAGTAAGATACTACACCAGCTTCTACACCGGCTACCTCATTATCTGTTATATCAGCTACTACATCCCCGTTTCTAAAACATCTGGTAAAACTCAAAGCATACCAGCTAATGCTTTTTTCCTGTTTCCAAAGAGACCACGCCGTCTATCAAACAAGACTAGACAGAAGGGCAAAACTTCAAGTAGTAATAATACATAAGGCATTAAACTCTAATTTAGAAATACAGCACAAAAACAATCTGTTGCAATGCTCAGATAAACATAAGGACAAAAACACTTTTCTCATCCTTTATGCGAGAACTAATGCATATAAGTACTCTTTCTTCCGGAATGGCATCCGGGCATGGAATGGGGTGCCTGAACAAACAGTGTCATGTATATTGTTTTTCCAAGAATTGGAACACGCAATGTTTATTCTCCTCTCTCTCTCTTTTCTTACTACACACAATATTAGGACGTTTAGTAGGAAAACGAAAGGTTCTAGGTAATGCTGGGATTCTGTGTTGATCTCAAATTCTCAGAGTCTGGGAACGACTCATTATTTAATAGGGGAAGTTCCTATCGTTTTTGTTATGAGTTTTGTAATGATACCATGATTTTCACCCCTACTGGTAATGGGTCTATCCCTTGCACCACTCGGATAGTATTTAATGATTTGTTTTGTCTGAAAGACAGAGAGAGTTTCAAAATATGTTCCTTTGAACGTTTGTGTTTGCACTATTTTATTCTAACTGTACATAATAGATATATTGTATATATTGAACATACCACCTGAAATAAACTATCAACTACAGTTACACTGAAGCTTCTTTGTCAAGTTACTATCCTATTGTGTTGTATACATTACTATAAGATTTATCTACTACCATAATTTACAAGAAAGGAAATGTTGGAATACAAATACTGAATTGTGCCCAGGACTATAAGAAGAGTTCGTGTAATACTGAAACATAAATACTAATAATTAAAGTCTCCCCTAGGACTAACGAGAATTATCAGCAAGATCTACACAGCTCTGGCCACAAGGGGATTGTGGACGTAACAAAATTTGGTGGTCTCGCCCGGTATATTTGAGTTCTACTTTTCCTGACCTAGGATTGACAAGATTTGGTAGTCTCGTTCGGACTGTGAAACTATTCTTTTTAAAAAGAGGAGAGAACTGGTTTGCGTTTTTATTCCTTGGGAAGTGTGAAGATTCCACGAAGTGTTTAATATTATATTGTGCAAATTTCTGGACAAATCGTAAGTTGGAACTTTATATTTTATTATACAATATATACTACTCTACTATAACAAATATTTCGAACGCTATACTATGGCTTCGAATATATCAAGTGAGGAACTTAATGCCATGTCATTTGCTGAACTAAAAGAATTAGCTGAGTCCTTTGGGATTGAGGCAGGACAGGCAAGACCTAATCGTAATCGTTTGACCAAAGAAATTATGACATGTTTGAACGGGCAGAATGCCATGAACACTGGTAGTGTAGTTGAAGTGGGACAGAACGATATCAATGAAGGTTATGTAGCTCCCAGTGGGGGCGAGGTAATTGCCCACGGAGACGAGGTAAGAAATATGTCATCTAGATCATCAAACAATGATGAAGATGAAGGGTTGAGTGAAAACCTAAAATTCCAATTAGCTATGAAGAGAATGGAATTAGAAAGTATGGAAAGGAGAGAATTGGAAAGAATTAGGATAGAAACTGAAAGGGAAAATGAAAGAATTAGGATAGAAACTGAAAGGGAAAATGAAAGAATTAGGATTGAAAGCAGAGAAAGGATAGAGATGGCACGCATGAACAGACCTGACCATCGTAGGGACAGCAATGGTATGGATATTAGCGCAATGAAGCAACACTTGCCTATATTCAGAGAAGAAGATGTTCAAGATTTCTTTTTGCTTTTTGAGAGGATAGCTGTAGATTATCAGTTCCCTGATGATAAGATGGCTTTATTGTTAAGGTCAACTCTCAACAAAGGAAAAGCACTGGACGTAGTGTTGAGTTTAACACCCGAGGAAATAAATGACTATGAAGTAATCAAAGATAGGGTGCTAAAAAGTTATTCCCTGACACCAGAAAAATATAGAAAGCTATTTAGGGACAGAAAGAAGGCATATGATCAAACTCATGTAGACTTTTTGAGACAAAAGGAGAAAATGTTAGAACAGTGGCTAAGGTCACAGAATGTAAGTGAGTTTGATAAACTCAAGAACCTAATATTGTTTGAGGAATTCAATGATTGTATTCGAGTGGATATTAAAACCCACATCTCAGACCGAGGGGTTGAAGATGTGCATGAAGCTGCTAGATTGGCAGATAACTATGCCATAATTCACGCCAGCATAAAGCCATATTATGCTGACAAACCCAAAGTGCACAAACCAGAGTCCAAGGAGGCTAGTAAACCAAAAGAGACAAGTGAAAACAATAATAAGAACAGTGGTGTAAATAATAATAGTAACTTAGTTCATTTCAGGAAGCAGACAGATGTAAATAAAGCAAAGGTGGTATGTTTCAATTGCAAGAAAGAGGGCCACATGAAGAAAGATTGTTGGATCCTTACCAAGAAGCAAGGTGCTATTCTACACTGTGCCAGAGTGCAGAAAGATAGCAAGCAGACAGAAGAAGTGTGCAACACAGGGTCAAGAAACTCAAAAGAAATGCGGCCGGCATCGCCCATAGTTGTGGAGTCGATGGTTTTTGAGAACAGTCTATCTAAGGTAAAAGAGAATAGCTGTACTCAATCTATTATGCTTTCAGAAGGCCGTGAGGAACAGATGGTTCCTGAAGTCCCGGAAGAGGACGACCTATCCGATTTTCGACCCTTTGTCTACGAGGGGACAGTGTCGACAGAAGTCGATGTACTCAGCAAGAAGAAAATACAGATATTACGTGACACGGGTTCTGCTGTCAGCGTGATCCTGGAGGGCAGTGTGCCGTTAACAGATGTCACCAGTACCGGTGAGTCTGTTGTGCTGAGAGGTGCTAGTATGGAGGCTGTGGAAGCTCCACTGCACAGAATAAAACTCGAGTCGGATATTTTTACAGGTAACATCGTAGTGGGAGTGTGGCGCGCACTACCCGTCAAAGGCGTTTCCATGATATTAGGAAATGACATTATGGGCGGCAGAGTCACTGTCGAGCCCATGGTTAAAGTGTTGGAGACAAAGATGGCGGAGGACAAAAACCTACGTCCTGCCAATGAACGCCCAACATGTGCACTGACAAGAGCAATGCAGAAAAAGAAGTCGGTAAAGACTCCTGCTACGCCGTGTAGTGCAACGAAAGATGTGTTTGTCTGTTCTGAAGACACACATGCGAATGAAACAGTGATAACAGAAACACCTGACATCGATTTAAGTGCTACGTTCTTTGCTGAACTAACAACTGGTGATGCAACAGAGAACGATAACATTTTGTCACCAAAGCAGAAATTGGTGAAAGAACAATTGAATGACGAAGTAATAATGCAACTCAGAATGAAAGCTGTTGACGAAAAGACTGCAGATGCAATGGCGGAATGTTTCTACATGAAAGATGAAGTATTGATGAGAAAGTCGAAACCGCTCAACTCAGGTACAAACGAGTGGGACAGTATTCACCAGATTGTAATACCTAAGTGCTATCGTCAAGATATACTGCGTATGGCGCATGATCTTCCTTTCGCTGGTCACATGGGAGTCCGAAAAACGCACCACCGTATCCTCCCCTACTTCTACTGGCCAGGACTGAGAAGAGATGTCGAACAATACTGCAAGACTTGCCACGTATGCCAAATGGTAGGACGTCCTAACCAACGAATTCCTGTCGCTCCACTCCAGCCGATACCAGCGTTCGACGAACCATTCAGTCATATACTCATTGATTGCGTGGGCCCGTTGCCGAAAACAAAAGCCGGTTTTCAATACCTGCTCACAGTCATGTGTTCATCCACTCGCTTCCCGGAAGCCATTCCGTTGCGGAACATAACAACAGTGAAGGTGGTAGACGCCCTGACAAATTTCTTCACACGTTATGGCCTACCGAAGACAGTACAGTCCGACCAGGGGACTAACTTTACTTCGAACATTTTCAAACAAGTCATGGAACAATTAGGGATAAGCCATAGGCTATCAAGTGCCTATCATCCTGAGAGCCAGGGAGCTCTGGAAAGGTTTCATCAGACATTAAAATCGATGCTTAAAAAGTACTGTTATGAAAACGAGAAAGACTGGGATAAGGGTGTGCCTTATGTACTGTTCGCTGCAAGGGAGGCCACTCAGGAATCCCTGGGGTTTAGCCCATTCGAACTTGTGTATGGACACTCAGTCAGAGGTCCGTTGAAACTTCTACATGAAACTTGGCTAACGGACAGTGAACCGATTGGACTTTTGTCATATGTAGATAAATTTAAAAATAGGCTTTATCATGCTTTTAACCATGTGAAGATTCATTTTCCACAGATGCAGGAGCGTATGAGACAGAACTATGACCGTAAAGCTACAGCTAGAACTTTTGCACCAGGTGACAAAGTTCTTGTGTTTCTACCTTTGCAAAATCAGCCTTTAAGTGCAAAGTTTAGTGGACCCTATGAGATAGAGTCAAAGCTTGGCGAGGTCAATTATTTGATAAAGACTCCTGACCGGAGACAAAAGCAGAGGGTATGCCATATTAATTTGCTTAAGCCCTATGTTTCCAGGGAAAAGAGTAAACCACGGGAGGTCCCCATGATTTCATTAGCTAGAGTCCCGACGGATTTATCTAGGATAGAATATAAGTTTGCAGAAAGTAAACTTAATAATACAGATGCCCTTAAGAGTTTAGATACAAGGCTAGAACATCTTCCGGTAGAAGATAAGGAGAAGATTATTGAGCTGGTACATGAATATAAGTCACTGTTTACAGATGTTCCCAGGAGGACACATCTAATAGAGCACGATGTAGTATTAACTGAGGGTGCCAGGCCAATTAAACAGCATCCATATAGAGTTAACCCCATCAGACTGGAACATATTAGAGCAGAGGTGAAGTATATGTTAGAAAATGACATAGTGGAAGAATGTGATAGCGAATGGTCTTCACCCTGTGTGTTGGTACCAAAAGCCGACAACACATTGCGGTTTTGTACAGACTTTAGGAAATTAAATAATTTGACAAAGACTGACTCGTATCCCATTCCTCGTATTGATGACCTCATTGATAAGATAGGTGATGCGACGTATGTGACAAAAATTGATCTTCTCTCCGCGTACTTTCAGATTCCTTTGACGCCACGGGCACAGGAAGTATCCGCCTTTGTGACACCTGACGGACTTTACAGGTATAAGGTCATGCCATTCGGACTCCGTAATGCCCCTGCGACGTTTCAAAGGCTTATAAACACCCTCACTCGCGGTATCTTCCAGTGTAATGCCTACCTCGACGACATAGTGGTGTATAGTACAGATTTCAAGACACATGTCAGTCAACTACGACACTTGTTTGAACGACTGAATAACGCCAATTTGACAATAAACCTGGCTAAGAGTCAGTTTGGACATGCCACTATCGAGTATCTTGGACATGTAGTGGGTGGTGGAAAGGTTAAACCAGTAAATGCTAAAATAGAAGCTATTCAGAATGTCCCAGTGCCACAGACAAGGAAACAACTCCGTAGTTACCTTGGAATGGCCGGGTATTATCGTAAGTTTTGCCAGGACTTTTCTACGGTAGCTTGCCCCTTAACTGACCTACTAAAGAAGAACAATCGCTTTGTTTGGTCCGACAAGTGCCAAAAGGCGTTTGATGAGTTGAAGTTAAGATTATCCAGGGCACCTATTTTGGTGACCCCGCGTTTTGATAGACCCTTTAAAATTGCAGTAGACGCGTGCGATACTGGGATGGGAGCGGTGCTGACTCAGCAGGATGACCACGGAGAGGAGCACCCGGTGTGCTACCACTCACAGAAATTCAATATCCATGAACGTAATTATAATACAAGTGAGAAGGAACTTTTAGGGTTGATCCTAGCGTTAAAACAGTTTGATTTCTATGTAAACAGCTCTGGGTACCCGATAGAAATACTGACCGACCACAACCCTCTGACTTTTCTCTCCAGGGTCAAGCAAAACCAGAGGCTTGTTAGATGGAGCTTATTCCTCCAAGCCTATGACTTAAACATAAAACACCTGAGGGGTAGGGACAACGTCACAGCTGATACTCTATCTCGGGTGCTACATGATTGACTGAATAACCCATACTTCTTTTTCAGATCATCTCACTTATTCATTAAGAAAGTGTCATGATAACCTATCATTCGTTTGAATTTTGATTATGGAATACCTATAGAATACTTGTATCATACAGAAGTCAAGTCTTTTGAAAGTATTAATAATTCTTATAATCATGTATAATATTGATGTTCTGATATATTTTAAATTCATTTGATTATGGAAAAGAAATTCCATTTAAATGTTGATGCATGATGCAATAAATATATAATATGCACGTATTTACTTAATATGGATGGATAAAAGTAATTGTCATCACATGCAATTAAGTGGGAAAACTTTGAGCTAGTTGATTTATTATCTTGTTTTATTTTAGTTAATGAATGGAACTAAATAATAATATGTACAATTTTTATCTTAGAAAGAGATGTAATATCAATTGGTATAGATTAATAGATAATATTGGAATCATGGTAATAGAATGGGAAAAAACTAGTGGATATTCACTATGTTGTATATAGGTTGTTATATATTCCATATATCCGGGAATGGAGGGAAACAAAGGTACCTAAAGGTGTACACTCATTCAACCCTGAACAAACTTTTATATTAAACTTTTAAATTTGCCAAAAACGCATAATAGTGGATTACATTTTAATATTGAGATTACTGTAGTAATCGTAACTAGAGCGTATTTTCTCCTCATATTTGAGAAAAGGGGAAGTATCATCATCTTAGGTATGCACCCTGTTAATGTCAAGTTGACACTGTAATTTAAAGGGGAAGTAACCTATAGTTTGATTCGAGTTATGTATTACTTATCTTTTGGTTTGTATATTAGAAGTAAACTGTTGAAAATTGACAGAGTTTGAGCAATGTTATATTTGTTTAATAGATTAAAACTTTTTGCAAATTTTTGGTGGAAATCCACACAACTGTACATAGTTAAAATAAGAATGACTAGAATATTTTTGAATTATTTGTACTTGTTGAGACATTAGTTAATATTAATACTAACGGTGAAATATTTGTCCATCACGTTATAATCACAATTACCATTGGGTAGTGACACTTTTTATAATTTAGTTGTGCCAGTGAGTCATGTTTGCTTAAATTGTCTAATAATCTTCCATTGATTGTTGGTTATTAAAACGATAGTGTTAAGTACGAAAAATGTACCATGTTGAGTATTACTTGGGTAATTATGGTACATTATTTCTTTCATTGGGTGGGGGCGTGTCATGTATATTGTTTTTCCAAGAATTGGAACACGCAATGTTTATTCTCCTCTCTCTCTCTTTTCTTACTACACACAATATTAGGACGTTTAGTAGGAAAACGAAAGGTTCTAGGTAATGCTGGGATTCTGTGTTGATCTCAAATTCTCAGAGTCTGGGAACGACTCATTATTTAATAGGGGAAGTTCCTATCGTTTTTGTTATGAGTTTTGTAATGATACCATGATTTTCACCCCTACTGGTAATGGGTCTATCCCTTGCACCACTCGGATAGTATTTAATGATTTGTTTTGTCTGAAAGACAGAGAGAGTTTCAAAATATGTTCCTTTGAACGTTTGTGTTTGCACTATTTTATTCTAACTGTACATAATAGATATATTGTATATATTGAACATACCACCTGAAATAAACTATCAACTACAGTTACACTGAAGCTTCTTTGTCAAGTTACTATCCTATTGTGTTGTATACATTACTATAAGATTTATCTACTACCATAATTTACAAGAAAGGAAATGTTGGAATACAAATACTGAATTGTGCCCAGGACTATAAGAAGAGTTCGTGTAATACTGAAACATAAATACTAATAATTAAAGTCTCCCCTAGGACTAACGAGAATTATCAGCAAGATCTACACAGCTCTGGCCACAAGGGGATTGTGGACGTAACAACAGGAAAACCAGTAATTTAACATAATTTAAAACACTCAAAGAAATGCATAACTAGACTCAAACCACGGATGAGCGTAGGACGCAGTAATCTTCTTTATGGAAGGATCGTCTGTAAATGTATAAGATAAGAGCTATCGCACCAGCTTATAAGGCATGTACGGGCTCATCCACCATAACCAGCGACTTCACCAGCTGCTAGAACACCAGCTACCACTCCAGCTAATATACCAGCTACTACACTGTAAGACGGGTAGAGCAACTCCAGCTAATATACCAGCTGCTACACTGTAAGACGGGTAGAGCAACCGCAATATGTAACGTCGCCATAAAATACAGCAATTAATGAAATAAACCACGAACCCCCAGGCTTTGAACTTCTTACCTTCGTTGTGGACGACCCCTTGTCGTAGCAGGGCATGGATTTTTAAATCTTCGGTTAATACTTGCCGCATTGTTCGAACAGAAATCAATACCTTTGATCTATATAACGGTGTTGAAATATTTGGACTTGCAAGCGTTTCGGTTGATTTGAAAGCAAAAAAAAAATGAAAAGAAAAATGTGAATAAAGGAGGGTAAGGGTTCAGACGCAAATTGCGCCATTGGTTAAGTACTGGGGCTAATTTTCACTTAAGCTCTAATTGACTAGTGGCTATTATGTGGTGTTTATTTAATGACCGTGTTAAGTGGTGCAAATAAAAGGGTCATTGCAGAAAGGGGGCCCCCCAAAAAAGAGATTAAACAGAGAGACAGACAATCAAAACTATTCATTCGAAATAATAACAAATCTGGCAACGGTTATGGCTGAGAGAAGTTTTAGGTCGATTGACTAGAAAAAATAGCCCTTTAAATAAAGAATATATAAAGTAGAAATTACGTGAACTGTGTCTAGACCATATATCAGTCTGTCTATCTATCTACCTACCTATCGATCTACCTACCTTCATACCTACCTACCTACTTGCCTATCTACCTACCTATCTATCTATTTATCTATCTATTTATCTATTTATCTATTTATCTATTTATCTATTTATCTATTTATCTATTTATCTATTTATCTATTTATCTATTTATCTATTTATCTATTTATCTATTTATCTATTTATCTATTTATCTATTTATCTATTTATCTATTTATCTATTTATCTATTTATCTATTTATCTATTTATCTATTTATCTATTTATCTATTTATCTATTTATCTATTTATCTATTTATCTATTTATCTATTATCTATTTAGGCCCTATCTATTTATCTATTTATCTATTTATCTATTTATCTATCTATCTATCTATCTATCTATCTATCTGACTGTCTGTCTTCCATCTATCTATCGATAGATCTATCTATTTTTTTATATTTCAAACGTCACTCAGAAATAAATATATCTAAAGAATATAAATATATGGTTTATTATGTTTTTGTAAAAAAATAACACAAACACCAGAATACCAGAATACCAAAATTTCTCAAACTCTATGAATGCTTATATCAACGGAAGTCTGGAACTAAGTGGAGACAACTGGGCGCGCCCTCTAATTATCTCCCTCTGGGCAATATTTGAAAGTTCACACGTAAGCCTGGCCTATACGTTCACCCAGAACTACGGATGCGTTTCACGACTCCCCCGCCCCCCTCCCGACCTCTCCTCTTTTTTAATATTATTTCAGACCGTTTCCAGCTCTCACTTCTCACTCATTCACACACAAACGTACAACACATCTTCCCACACACAGTCCCCGCCAGTACTTGACCCCCATGGAGTCTGGGGGTCACCAAGAGGTCAGCCAGTGGTTGAGCACCAAGTGCACGGATCATCGCCAACGTGAGTACTTTCACAAAGGGACGAGAGCGAGGGTGATACGATACGATCTCATCGTCTGCGGGGCAGATTCATTCTTTAAAAAAATAAATATATAGCTTTGACGCTTTTTTTGTGAAAAATACTGACAGTCATAGTCGGCCACTTCGGGTGGGCCACTTGCTTAAAGTGGATACTTGGGTTGATAGTACGGATTTAGACAAATGAAAACAAAAATCCCCCAAGAATTCCCCCTCCCCAACCTCCCCAGACATTTTCTTGTCTTTTTTGGCTTTTGTAGTACTGAATGTATTGACAAAACTTGAAGCCCATGGGATGAACCGTTGTTTGTTTTTTTTTTATAGTTTTCCCCATTGTTTACTAAGTGGCTAACTCTGAAAATTAAAGCTATATCTAACTTTTTTTAGCATATTTTAGCTCAAATATGTTAGTAGAAACATGGAACATTTTTTTTTATGGGGTGGGGTGGGGGGGTGGGGTGGGGGTGGGGAGTGGTTACGAGTCCTTTTTGTCCAGTGCTATTTAAAAAAAAAATTATCTTCGCAATTTAAAAAAAATTAAATAGAAACATACTTCTCACCCTTCCGTTTTACAGATATTTTTTAGTAGCTTCCCAGATTTACAAATAATGTAAAGCGTTTTCTTTTAATGAAGAAATAGTATTGAAATAGTATTGAAATAGTATTGAAATAGTATTGAGCCTTGACCGTGATACGCCTTCCGGTAGTTGTCATTTGACTGCGCAGCTAAAAACTACAAGAACATCTATTCAATGAACCTATCTATGTATTTCTGTTCAAATGGCTACTTATAACACTTAGGATACAGTTCAAAGTTCTGACTATGCATATAAAAAGCCTTCATGGTCAATCTCCAATGTGCATCAGATCCATGAGCGAGCTACACACGTCAGAGAAAAGAGGACTGCGTTCAAACAAAATCCATCTGCAGCTCAAGGTACCAAGCGTAAAAAGAAAAACATTTGCAGCTGTGGTGGAATGAACTTCCATACACAATTCAACAAGGCGACAATATTGAACATTTTAAAACAATATTATGAATACACTTTTTCGATTTATTTTAATAAGATATGGTAAATGTAAAGCGCAATCGAAGACTATGTTATGAATAGCGTTATATAAATATGTAATTCTTTTTGAAAAAAGTCTAATGAGCTTTTCTTGGAAGTGCAGCATTGAGAGCATTAATACAATCAGTTCACTCAGGTTTATAGTCTCTACAGCTTCAATCAGGAGACGTTTCAATATTGTCTTAAGCGGGCGCAGTACAGCAAACTACATGAGACCTTAATGAAACTAGAGTTGTAATTTGTGTCCGCCTAAAAAAACAAAGTTTATTACCAAACCTTAGCCAATGTCGTGTTTCTTTGTTCAATAAATAGATCTTTTGCGATTATCAAATCGTGTTTAAAGAAAAATCTTCCGAAACAGTTGAATTTAAGCTTTTAAGTACGTCAGTACGTCGGTACTAAAACTCTTATCTTCCTTGGAAATTAGCCTCCCGTGTAGCGCCCCGATATCCAATCCCACATTGCGCCCGAGTATCTTATCCAAGATTACTTGACCCACTTGTGCATTGGGGTTGCAGACATATGCATTGTTCCCAAATATTTTCCATTGTCCTTTTCCCGGAAAATTTTGAAGAAGAAATTCTAAAGTAAATTAAAAGTTCGCATGGAAGCACTGAAGTGCCGATGGAGCAATGCTATACAATTATATTGACCTATTATATGAGAGGATTTTGTGGCGAGCACTAAGTCTAACGCTTAAACTTTCCGCATTGGATGTCAGTAATGGCCATCGACCTTGGATAGATTCAAGGGAAAGCCGTTAACACCAGGGACAAACAAACAGGCACACAATCCAGCTTTGACAAGATTTGAATCCGAGATCCCGGGGAATGGACCAACATGAGTCCAGTCCAAAGCTGTTCGGGTCACAGATATAGGATCGGTATAGACCCACAGTTTGTCACCAAACCTTCTTCACCTACCTATCCCATAACCCGAGTGAGGGTCTACCTATCCCATAACCCGAGTGAGGGTCTACCTATCCCATAACCCGAGTGAGGGTCTACCTATCCCATAACCCGAGTGAGGGTCTACCTATTCCATAACCCGAGTAAGGGTCTACCTATCCCATAACCCGAGTGAGGGTCTACCTATTCCATAACCCGAGTAAGGGTCTACCTATCCCATAACCCGAGTGAGGGTCTACCTATCCCATAACCCGAGTGAGGGTCTACCTATTCTATAACCCGAGTGAGGGTCTACCTATCCCATTACCCCGAGTGAGGGTCGTTGGGGCACCATTTTTTGACAGTTGGATGATTTTGTGCCATTTGACTCGGTCCTGCGCTACCTTCTGGGACTCTGCAAGCGACAAGCCGGTCCACTCCTTGATGTCATCCTCCCACCGTCTCTTCAGCCTGCCCCTCTTTCTTCCAACTCGCACTTTGCCCTGCAGGATGGTTTTCGTCCGGCCTTCGCATCGTGCCACATGCCCATACCATCTGAGTTTTTTTGCATTTAATGGCGGTGAGTAGATCCTCGTGAGTGCCGATGACGTTAGTGATTCGCTCACGGACAGCCTCATTTGTAACGCGATCTTTGTAGGAGGTGTTCACATTTTTACGGACGCATCTCATTTATAGAGCTCTGATTTTTTTCTGGAGATCTGCTGTAAGTGTCCATGTTTCACAGCCGTACATAAATATGCCATCGCCAGGGAGCGCATTAGTCGAATCCTGGAGTAAAATGATATTTTCTTGCTTCACCAGATGTTTCTTAGCTTGCAAAGTGCACCACTGTGTCTTTAAAAAAAAGTTTATAACATGTGTACTTTACTTCTCCAATTTCGTCTAAGCTTTAATTAACTGTTAAAAAAGTCAGAGAGCTAAACATACCCTAATGATCATGATTTGCTCAGACAGACCCCACTGAGATAAGAAGAACAATAGTTTACTATAAACCAGACTATCTATATGATTATAAAACGTAGGCTTATCTAACAGCGTGACTAGTACTGACAACTTGTCTCGTTTTTGTTCTAGTTTTAATTTTGTTTTCATAGTTCTTGGTTGTTGTTTTTTTTTTTAACTCCAAAACTGGGAACTCTTATCTCGTTATGTTTTCATTATCCGGAAACAAAAGTTGACATTAAAGGACAACATCAACAATGCATATAGATTTTCTCACACACACACACGAGCGCGCAAACACGCAAATATATTTATATAATATTAGTTCAACTAACGCAGCAGGCCAATAGCTAATCGCCTCAGATTTCCAATGATGTAGAGTTTGGAAGATGCTAAATATAGAATCACGATGCACTCTCTAAATCAGAGGGGGGGGGGGGGTCAAATTCAATGCACCATGGGGCCAAAACCCAAATACATATTTAAGATTGTGGGCCAAACTGGATAAACAATAATTGTTGCAGAGCAAAATTCAACTTTTTTGAAACAAAAAAATGAATTCTCTCTCGGATATAATAATTGTGCACCGTGCAGGATGTGACCCTCGAGCCCCCGAGTTTGACACTGCTCTCTAAATATTAAGCAAACGGATATTTCCTTAAATATCTCTTTGAATCAATTGTATTGTAAAGAGAGGACCTTGTACCATTCTCTTACTGAAATACTAAGTATGTAGATAAAATTGATATATTTCGAACCATCATTAGTAGTTTTCTAGACTAGCAAACTGTACGGAATATATCTTCAGATTATATTGTTGTTGTATTTAAAATTATTATTTTTTTGGTTTTCTCAAGATGTATGGTAAATCAGACTCCAACATTGACTTTGAAAAAAAAATGTTGACCTACATCTGGAAAACGGGGGCACGTTGGCCGAGCGGTCAGCGCGTAATGCTGGCGTACCGAATGTCCTGGGTTCGAATCCTATGATTTCTTTCCGGGTCTGGTGGGTGTCCCTGAGTCTACCTAGCTCTGATGGCTACCTGACCTTAGTTTGGATAAAGTAAAATAAGCTGAGCATTGTGTTAGCCACACAATCCTCTATTATGCCGTGTCCACAGAAACTAGGAAAGGCTGCTTCACAGGCCCTATGGATCAATTTAGTCCAACAGGATACTTTACTTACACCTGGAAAATTAAACAAATGGTTTTGACCTACATATGGAAAGTCAAGCATAGAGAGATGACCTACTTATAACATGTAAATCAAATAGCGTTGAACTACATATGGATACTAAAACAAAGAGTATTGACCTATACAAATGATTGCTGAGTAACATAATGCCTTGTTCTATGTAACTGAACTGAAGAGGCAAAAGGCCAACCCAGTAAGAGAGGGACTTAAGATGAGCTGCCCTTAGCTGTATCAAATTGTATCGAAATATTACTGAATTTAAAGTGCGTTTATCCGCGCGTGCTTGCTGTCGTGGTGAATTCTATATGTAATCATTATAAACACGATTACATTGTATGGATCTAGAATCTAGAATCCACAGCATTGACTCTGAGCACATCGCCAGCAAAAGTATTAACTATATAAATCTCTGTGTTTTTTTTTTTTACAAGCAAATACATTTATAATAAATATGTTTCGCTAAACTCCATTTGTTTATTCTTTCTTCTTATCCCACTTTTTATCTAGCCGTGTTCGAGACATCTATTTATAGACATTGAACTCGCGGAGACCTACATATGAAGATGTGTGACGTCAGAAGCTTTGTGAAAAGTCCAGATGGCTTTCCTGATAGGACTTTATTTTTTCTAGGTCACTAGACAACCAGTGCCGAAATGACTTTTCAACTTTATATTGGAATATATAGTCTAATGTTAATATGTTACATTGAAAACATTGCGTCCATTAAAAAAAAAGGGAAGATAAAAACGCTAATCAACAACAACTAAAGTTGGCATAGACCTTGTCAGATTTAAAATTCTAATTTAGAAATACAACACATGTACAATCTGTTGCAATGCTCAGATAAATATAAGGACAAAAAATACTTTTATTATCCCATTTGGAAGAACAAAGGCATATAAGTACTTTTTCTTCACTAGTAGCATCCAGCATAGATGAACAAACCGACCAAGAAAACCAACCACTTAGCGTCGTATAAAGCCCTAATCAGAATGCACGACCATTCTCAAACGACGGATGTGCGCAGGACGCATTGATCTTCTGTATAAAAGTAGCGTCTGTGACATACAAGTCAAGATATAAGTGGCATAGACAATTTTGTAATAATTGTTTCATATTTTTTTGTTCTAGGTAGTTTTTACCTCATGATACACCATCAATTGACAAGTCTTAACGATTATGCATGCATAAAAGGTAAAAAAGAAGAACTTTCCGGTCTTATTCGATCACTTTCTTCGAAACATGTCTGCGTGCTACGTTACTGGTTGTACGAAAATATGTAGAGAATTAAATTTTATTTCATTTCCAAAAGATGGCATCAAAAGAAAACGATGGATTGTGAATGTCAGATTTGAAGAATCACCTATTTATAATCCCAAACTAATTGCTAGATGCAAAAGAATTTTCGTTTTGTTGTTTTTTATGAATCTCCGCATTGTGTTTTTTTAATTACCAAAGACGCAACTCTTGACTAAATTATTTTATAAACAAATGCTACATTTAGCCTAACGCGACTAACACTTTGAGTATTAATTATCGCCTACTCACTTTTGATCTTAAAAACGGATTCTTGTAGCCGTTGTGTATTTCTAAAAGACAAGAACTGCCTATCGATGTTGAAACAATTGTCAAACAGCACCAAAAGCATGGTTTTTGTTTAAGAATATGGCGGTAAATTTCACCGGAAGTTCACGATCAAACCAGTTCAAAAGGTAACACCGAATTAAGACTAGTCAATAGTCACTAGATTGGTGGCGCAATAGGTTTCTTTTTAACCGAGACATCCTAAAACCAAAGACTGTAAAAGACTTTGCTAAAACCAACAACCACAATAATTTTTGGAATAGAAATTATTTTTTCTATATAGCTTCATCAGATTGCAAGTCCTCAAAAACAAAATATTTGTTTACAATTCTTGGTCACCGATTATTTTTATCCACTAGACGGCGCCACGCTAATTCACACTGAATGTATGTTCAAGATTTAAAAAACAATAATAGATATTAATCGAAATTTTATTGTAAATAATTATTACGTTCTATTCATGCTTAGATAATAAAATTAATAAATATATATATATGTGTATTCTTAATTACTTTTAAATTAAAAATAATTTACTGCCTACTTATTTTCCCTTTTATAAGGCATTATCGTATTTGGATTGTTTTATTAGAAACATATGGATCAAATCTTTTATGACTGACTTGTAAATTACAAGTCAGTCATAAAAGATTGACTTGTATAAGGGGCAAGGGTGTTAACTCTCAGCAGCAATACGGCCCATTGTTGACACCATCGTTCTTCTACTTCCTTTGCCCCAACAACACAGTATCCTATTAGACATCATTTATTACCGACTCACAATCTGGTCGTCGTGACAATCCACAAAGTAGCTTACAGACGTCCAGAATACCATAAAATTTTGTCACAACCACTAAACGATAACTTTGGACACACACACAAAGAACAACAACAAACAATAACAAAAGAAGAGAAACAACAACTTTGTTATTTTAAAATGTAAAAAAAAATTTTTTAAATTTTTTATTCATTAAAACTGTTTATTGCTTGGAATAATAAAAAAAACGCAGATAACATTTTCCACTGCATTGTAAAAATACCCAACACTGTCTTCGGACCACTGAAAAAAATGCAAACGCTCGAAAAGTTATTTCAACCATACACTTGCACTTCAAATGAAAGATTACAAAGATGGTTCGAGGCTTCGCTCACTCAATTAACATGTTAAAGTGCATAAATTATAATATGATTCTACGAAATTAAATGTTAACAGAACATTCGCCAGTAAAGTCCATTTAAATTTCTACGCAAAAATATTCTAAAAACGTTTCTGATATAAGAATATTAAAATAACATAAATTAATCAGATTTAAAAAAAAAGAAAAATGTTTAAAGCACTATTTCATATTGCAATTTTTTGCTTTTTTTAAACGAAATTGTTTGAATTGAGCCTAAAAAATAATCAATATGACAAAAATTTCATCGACTAGAAACAATTTTCTCAGGAAAATTAATCAATTGAAAATCGTCTTCAAAATAATATATATTTTAAAATCATAATTTAAAGTTCTAGAAAAAACATATCTATGTAAAAAAAAATTGAAATATTATGTAAGAATTTAATTTTAAAAGTGCATCCACTAGAAATTTAAAGAGCAAATTCTAAAAATAAAAAAACAACAACGTGGCTGTTATCTTCAAGCTATAATTATTATAATGATAAAGTAAGAAACAAAACAAAGAAACAAAACTAGCACGAAACTCGACCTTTTTCAGGTGTTTAAAGTTGTCATGAGGCTGGAAGACCGGATAGGACACGGTTGGGAAAGTACAGAGGCTCTAGTTCATGGAAATGAAGTCTATAAAAAAATATACATAACTGTAGATTTAGATTTAAAGAATTCCAATGAAGTTGAAACGAAAATGTTACGTCAATGAAACCTGTACTTTGTGTTTTATTTCAAGGTATCTTAAAGTCTATCTATGGCTACACTGGCTTTACAAGGAAATCTATGGATACGCTGGCTTAAACGAAATCTATGGCTACCTTGGCATAAAAGGTAAGCTATGGCTACACTGGCTTAAAAGGAAATCTATGGCTACATTGGCTTAAACGAAAAGCTATGGCTACACTGGCTTAAAAGGAAAGCTATGGCTACCTTGGCTTAAAAGGAAATATAATGGCTACACTGGCTTAAAAGGAAAGCTATGGCTACACTGGCTTAAAAGGAAAGCTATGGCTACAATAAACGATTTTAGGCTTAAAGATTGTCTGTGAAAAATAAGAGAAATAACAAGAGAAATAACAAGAGAAATAACAAGAGAAATAACAAAAGAAATAACAAGAGAAATAAGAAAAAGATAAATAACAAGAGAAATAACGAGAGAAAAAAAAATAACAAGAGAAATAACAAGAGAAAATAAAATAAAAATAATAAGAGAAACATTAACAGAAATGACAAGAAAAAAAAGAAAAGAAATAATTAGGCCTACTGAGTTTGCAAAAAAAATAACAAGATGACAAATTCAAGAAATAACAAGAGAAATACCAAGAAAAATAAAGAGAAAATGATTTAACAAAAGAAAAAAGTAAGAGATATGCAAAGAAAATCAACAAGAGAAACAAAAGCTTTCAACGCCCTGCTCCAACGGTCCCCTGAAATCCCTGCCATTCTTTATTATTATGTCAGTAATAGCGTTGGACAAAAGACATCAGAACCCTTGCCATTGAAACCCACACGTGACTAGTTCCGGTTTTAGGATATGTACTCTAAATTAGTAAAGCTTACGAACATTTGAGCTCATATTAAAAAGGGCTGGTCTTCTTTTCCTTTCTTTAAAGCCAGTATATGATAAAGTGTCATAGATAAATTTGTGGTGTTTTATCAGCAGAACTTTTATTTCAATACGCCAATGTGTGTGACGCCAGAAGCTTATTTGCTGTTGTGCGTTGTATGTTTTTTTCGTAAAGCGTCTTGTGCTGGAGTTTAATTTTTCATAAACCACCCCCACCCCCAGCAACACCCTCCCCCTTCACCGCTTGCGAAACGGACAGCATTGAGTATGCGTTCACTATGTCATTCTATATGCATACCAGTGTCAAGCGGCGAGACGTGCATCTTATCTCTCTGTGTGTCAATAGAAAGACGCCAGCGCCCTCTCTAGTTTACATCAATAAGAGTAAGGGGTTGGGTAAGCACGATCACACTAAACAATATAAATATAGTATGCATCATAAACTGGTGGTACGCAGTGCTTCCCAAACTAGTTCGCAAAGAAGGAATTTTATAATTCAATTAATTTAAATTATTTGACTTATTTTACAGCGTATCGAAGGCCCTGGGTTTGAATCCTGGTGAAGGCTAGGATTTTTCCCTTGAATTCTAGGGTGTCCCTGAGTCTACCCTTCTGTGGGTACCTGGCAAAAAGTACAGGCGGCTGAGCATTGCGCTCGCCACACATCCCCCAGTATGGCGTGGCCACTGAAACTGTTGATCGCTGCTTCACTGGCCCTATTTGGATCAATTTTGTCTGGCGGGTACTTTACTATGCATCATAAACTGGTGGTACGCAGTGTTTCTCAAATTTATTCGCAAAAAAGGAATTTTAGTGAGCCATACATTTTATTATAATTTAATTCCTCCCATTTTTTTTCTTTACATCTGTACAAAGTATCAACCTTTAGAGAAGCGGGCGTCCCAGTAATCAGCCCATGGTCAGTGTTTGAGTACCCCGACTTCCTTTAGGGCCACTCCGACCAGAGACTGATCAGAAAACGACATTACCACCAATACTGCCTCTATTTGTCCTGTTCTGTAGAATTGTATGTCACATTAAGCTAACAAGCTTGTTGTAACAGTGTTTCTCTAACCTTTGTGTGTGTGTGTGTTATAGCTCATAGTTATAGTTCAAATTCGTGACCCACTATAACATTTATTTTGACGCATAAATAAGCCTACATTTAACAGCTCTGAATTTCAAGAAAAATTTAGAGACTAGTGACTATGCTCAAGGTGTTTAACTTAAATAAGAGTTTCTTATATCACAAAATCACCCATTGATAGCTAATATAATATTATAAGTTTAGAGCTTATATATTCTGATAATCAGAATTAGCTAGAAACCCCCATTCCCTCTAGTACAACCCGGTAAGTTTTGCTATTGTGGCCTTCTCCCCCAAAATAATGAAAACATTTTTCAGAACATTTATCCATCAAGCAGACAACAGTGCGTTCAGATTTTTTGTTGTTGTAAATCTGTTTAGCTTTTTTAAATGATCAAACTTGCCATCTCCACACCATCCGATCTAGATCTAAGTCTAGATTGACAACCACCGAGTTACATGTCTTAGCACCTACCCAAACTCAGATCTATTTTACCTATTACCTTTTGATTGACAGCTAAAATAGCTTTTGCATTCATACATAGACTCCAAAAAATCATCAGTTTGAGAACGGCTGCTCCGCCATTCATTATTGAATGGTCATAATTTACAGTCATTGCTTTCTTTCTATACCCTTGACGCCTAAAATAAAATTAAAAAGTCGATTGATCAAAGGAAAAAAAAAGGATTCAGTTTTCTCAGCATCACCGACTTCCAAAGTAAATACGACAACAAGAAAAGGAAAATGTCGGTTTCAGCCTCGTTTTTACCTTCAATCACTTATGTCCCGGATCAACTATGTAAAGAAGTTAGTTTCGTAAATACCTCAAAGCTATGCTTTAAAAATTAATTTTTTTTTATTACAGCGTTTCCCCATGGTAACTGCCACTTGCATTATGCAGTAGCATACTGTTTCCTTTCGACGAACCAAGGTCAAGAAGTTTATGTAAGCTAATAATTCTGAAATCAATATAGCAATTTTTAAAAAAAGTGGGGAGGGGACAGCCATTGAACTTTTGAAGTAGCTTTAAAATGAAATAAATTATTGAACCAAAAGGGGAAACGTACCTTTATAATTTATTCACTTTGATAATCTTTTCACTGCGGGACAGACGTTTACGTCAGAGAAAAAAAAAACTGATAAAGGCGCCGGTATTTGGGTCAAGGTCACGGGTTCACAAAAGAAGGGTGGTAGTCAAAGCGTTTTCATTAGACTACGCATGACAAACTACAGATAGATTGATAGATTGATAGATTGATAGATTGATAGATTGATAGTTTGATAGATTGATAGATTGATAGATTGATAGATTGATAGATTGATAGATTGATAGATTGATAGATTGATAGATTGATAGATTGATAGATTGATAGATTGATAGATTGATAGATTGATAGATTGATAGATTGATAGATTAGTATCGTATACAGTATACATAAATATTGATATATGGACAGGCATATAAGTATAAAAAAATAGAATAGAGAATAATAGAACTGTATAGTATAGTTTATAATAGATAGTTAATAATAGACTGTATAACCATACAAAATATCTATGCCTCAACAGTAAACAGTTTCTGTATCTATATGAATAGATAAAAACATACAATTATAATATATGCTTTTCTTCTCCGTTGTTCCAAGCACTTAAACCGTAATAAAACATAATCCCAGATACAAAGTTCACTAACAAAACATATACACATACGCATACACCGACACTTATATTATACAGATACACACTGACAGACTGAAAGTAACGGGCCACACACACAAACACACATTTTTCCAAATGACATTGCTTAGACCTTGCCTTGTTCCCCCCAGAATCGGACCTCCCCAGCTACTTCCTGATTCGAGGAATTCGAGGCTTTAAAAAAAAAAGGGGGGGTTTGGTCCCTGTGTATTATTGGCGGCCTGCAATTTCTTGTTGTTATAACGCTGATAACAATATATAGTTTATCTAAGCCTGGGGTTGATTTCTACATGGTAGAAATTTTGTTTAGGTCCTTCCGTGTTTGAACTGTCTTACCAAACTGCAATTAATCGCCCAGTGGAACAAGCCCGATTCTAATCAGGATCATTGGTGCCTTTGTTTCTCTCGAATGTTCTTTCCTTTGTTTTTAATACGTCAATGGAAAAAAAAGCAAAACTTTGTCTTTTTGGTGGGGGAGGAGCATAATTTGAACTGTTGATAATTTGAGGGATTAACACATCTCTAAGCAGCTTTAAGCCAAAAAGTTTAACCTGGAGAATTAAATTCTATAAAGATGGCTCGGTTATAAAACTTCATTTAAATAAACAAACAAACAAAAACTCATCTCTTTAGGGCATTAGCCCAAGGTTAAGGTCAGGTTGACATAAAATGGATAACATTTTGTTTTTTAATATTCAAAATAGCATCAGGAAAAAAAAAAGCTCGAAACGAAATATTGTTAAGTTCACGTGTTTTAATCGGGCGTTGAACTTAATTTGATGGGGCAAAGTCTAAAGTAGAGAAAAGCATTGACTAGTGTAAGCCAAGCAGGGCAGTTGCTTAGGTCAAGTTGACCACACCTCGGGCTTGGGGGCAGCTAAAAACGTTAGTGACTCGCGGACAGGAACCTAACGGGAGGGGGAAGGTAAAATGTTTGCCGTCAAAGAGACTCAAAAAAAGGGGTTCCGACCGAAATAGGGATTTATTCAGGGGGCCCAATTCCCCTTTACTTACTCCCACCCACAGAATAGGTATAGAACAGAATGCGCAATCGCATATTTTTCTGTTTCCGGAAGTAATACCGACGCCATACTGTTTAAACGCAGCGGTCCTGGTTACACTATATATTGATGCTTATTTACAATGTCTTTTTCTTCAAATCTACAAGTTCGAAAACCTAAAGCTAATGTTTCAGGCAAAGGTTACAAAAACTGTTGTGTAATAAACTGCAACAATGATGCGAAATCGATTGATTATCGTACCGAGCTACGCCTAGGCCTAGGCTATCTTTTCAAATATCTGAACCGGGTAATAAAATTTTAGATCATATAGGCCTAGACTAATCCTACAATGTTGAAAAGAAAATTGGTATTTAAGTCAAATTTATATAAAAGTAAGCCTATAATGAAATATAATATAGGCCCTATATATAGGCTATTGTATATATTTATGGTACGCCTAGATATCCTTTCTCATTCTACCATAATAGCGTCTCTAGCGACCGCTGCCTTGCGTCGAAAAAAAATGGCGGAATCGAGCTTCACTTTTAGTGACTGCGCATATAGGGATTGCGCATTCTGTTCTATACCTATACTGTGCTCCCACCCCTTCCCGCCATCAATGTCCTCATTGCTTCGCTCAAACGTATCCGCGTCCTCATATACAAAGCGCCCTTTCAGTGAGACCAAAAAAAAACAAGAACAGTAATGGAGATTCGAACTCGGAGGCCTGTCGTGGTGTGGCGGAGATGCTATTTCTCCACACGGCCACCTTGCTGCTACTTCTGACCAAGAGAAGAGAGCTGCGGGTTATCCACAAAGAGATGCTAGTAACGTAGGCCTAAAGACGATCCAGTATAAACTTTAACGTTTATTCATCAACTGGCGCAGTCCTGTGCTCAAGGCGCTCAGATTTATTGCCCCTGTCCCGTTCCCGCCGCCATCCAATAAACGTAGTCACGTGATGTACGACTTGGTACCGCCATGACAGGGTTTTCTATTGGGAGAAATCAAGAGTTGGGCTGACGGTGTTTGGTTGTTATTTTGTTTTGTTTTTTTTCTATGGTGGTTCTCGGATCGTACGCACGTATTTTACGACACCACGAGGAAATTACGAGGGCACAAAAGTACAAATTGTATTGGTCATAATTTTTTTTTTCACCACTCTCCAAGTGGCACAGTTTGATTAAACAAAAATTGTTAATATACAACAGAGGGAGTTGTTTACATAAGTCGTCTGCGCATATTCGTAAATGAGAAATTGAGACAATTTTAATGTGTAGAAAAAATGGCATAAAAGCGAGCGAATGGGAATGGGTTGCATGACAGGATAGTTTTTTGTGTGTTTTTTTTAACTTGACAAATTACAATTTAAAAAGCCCACTTGCTCGCCCCATTCCCTATCTTTCTTGGTGAAATCATTGAGTCATGTTTGTCATCTATTCTCCAATACAAGACCAGATGTGCGAGGCCTGGAGTTAGGGGGCCGATGAGCAACGCGTAACATGATTTTAGTTATAAATGCGTTCACCTTTTTTGAAAAAAAACAGTATATTTAATTGCTTGAGCAAAAGCCATAGTGCCATTGAAAACCGTTTCTCACTTTTTTTTGCAACAGACTACTTGTAATTGGCGTTTAGAATTGTTGTTTTTACGTTTTTAAAGCTAGCATTGTTAGCTACCCCCAGGGCCACACACCACAAGTATTTCTCTTACGTCCTCTTTCACCTTCATTATTTTTTACAATAATATTAAACCTCTTCCCCTCCCCGCCACCCACAAATTTACTCTTTACTATTTGCTTTAGCCATAGCAATACAAAGTTTTAACATATCTGTATGCATCCTTGGGTCCTGTGTGTACAGATAGATAAACACTGAAAGGGGAGGTAACTTGACACTTGACATCTATGTTATAACAACTCTGTGGATATTGACATACTGTGGATATTGACATACTGTGTATATTGACATACTTGTGTTTCATTCATGGAGCCACAACGTAAGTCAGTCTGGTTATTCAACGACAGCTTTGTCTAGCGCCGTGCTGTGTGTATGTGTGTGGGGGGGGGGGAGGGGGTAAGGGGTGAAGAAGTTCTATTACTTTGGGGTGTGGCTTTATTGTGATCCCCTACTACCCCCAGTACCCCCACTCCCCACCCCAGTGTCTGTCTACATACTGCGATAAGTCTTCGATGGAATCTGATCAGAAGTTTAACATTAGCGTGATCCCAGTAGTGTAGCTCACCTATTCTGTGGTGTAGCTAGGGTGTAATGCTCCCGGAGATGAACTATAAAACATGGCGCCCCCACTTCCCTCACCATTTAATTACTTTTTTTCCCCTTCTAAATATAGCATTGGCGTCCTAAATGGAATGCGTGAAGGTGGGTGCAGACATCGCCAATGGTCTCTTGAATATCTCTATTGCGTAACCATGGCAACACATTCTTAGAAGCAGACATTGCTTGACGAGGGGTGTGAATCCAATACTTGTCCTTATTTGCTTATGCCTAAATTCAACCTAAACAGTGATTTGCTTTTTCTAAAGTATAAAATTGAAATTTCATATAACACTCATTCCAGACCAAAAAATTTTGTTCTAGGTAAGCTGAGGATTGAGGATTAGTACAGGGGTTCTCGAAACATTTTTCCATTCACTGAGCTCATTTTAAATTCAAATCCCTAAATGTAGCATTAAACCAGACTGAATCGAAACCTTAAAATAATAATAATAATAATTATGAAATCTGTGTGCAATTTCTAATGGAGTCTCCATAAAAGACACACTGCTCCCACATGGCGTCGCTCAGGATGCACGCTTTGGGAACCACTGGTACGGGTGAACAAATGTATTCAAACACGAAACTAAGGCCAAGGTTTGAGTGTCTTTAAAGTGTCACCATACACTCGGGCAACACCCTGAATACCTTTCTCCTATAGCAGTGGTTACCCTTTCCTATTACTCCAAGAACCCATGAAACTATGGGCCATGTGGAATAATTGTGGGTCTTGCACGGTAGCAGCGAGCTCGGCTGGCGTACTGAAGGGCCTGGGCTCGAATCCTGGCGAAGGCTAGGATGTTTTTCCCATCTCTGATGGGTACCTGACTTTAGATGGGGTAAAGTAAAGGCGGCTGGGCATTGTACATACTGGCCACACAACCCCTTAGTATTCTGAGGCCACAGAAACCGATCAACGCTGCTTCAAGGCCCTACGGATGAATTTAGTCCGACGGATTATCTTGACAACTTTGACACTTTAGATGGAATTAATTATGTTTTAACCAGGTCTCTTTGGGCCTCATATTTATTTATGGTCTCTTTGGGCCTCATATTTATTTATGGTCTCTTTGGGCCTCATATTTATTTATGGTCTCTTTGGGCCTCATATTTATTTATGGTCACTTTGGGCCTCATATTTATTTATGGTCTCTTTGGGCCTCATATTTATTTATGGTCTCTTTGGGCCTCATATTTATTTATGGTCTCTTTGGGCCTCAAATTTATTTATGGTCTCTTTGGGCCTCATATTTATTTATGGTCTCGAGCAAAAATTGACTGGGGTTTTCAGAACTCTGCGATGCCCACAAGGCTGTAGAGATGTGAGATGTACCTACCTAAAGACCACAAATGCGTCTCAAACACGGGCGATGACGTTTTTATTAAAGGAAAAACAATTCGTTAATGAAAGTGTAACCTAGGCTGCAATTATCTAGCGATATAGATTAGCGAATGTCAATTGTCCCGTAATTGAAATCCGAATAAAGCACCGAGCTTTCCTTTGCATGTAATGTTAGGCGTCCGTGTGCCGTAGAGGGAGCAACGCGATCCACCCAGTACCGGGAAAAATTAAAATAATCGCCATTCCCCCCCCCCCTAGGACCTGGAGGGTGTCCTTTAATCTGCCCAACAATGATGGGCACTGGACACCTTGTTGGAATAAAAAAAAAAGGTAACATTGAATGTGCATTGTGCTGGGAACACAATCTCCCTAGTATGCCGTGGTCACTAGCCTGAAAGGAATACTTTTTTTTACTATATAACCACGCAAACAAGGTCAACTGAAAGTCGTTGGGGAACCTCTGTGTCTTGAACTAAGACGACAACGGCACAGACGTAAAGTATATTATGGGATAGCGGGGGCAGTTTAATAGCAATCAATAAATCACAGAGCAGTTCAATAGGCAGGATTATATATAGGCCCTATATATATAAACATATTATAGGAATTTTCTCAATACCGTTTGAAGCTGTGCATGCCTCGGTTCCTTAGAAGTGTTGACACAGTCAATGTAGGAGCCTATGTTGAGAACCGTACGATGCAGTTTTCTCTTCAGTACACTCCTTGTTAGTTTTACGTACCATTAGATACTTGAAAAGTTTTTTTTTAGGAATCGTCTGCGTGCCATTAAAAATCGTTTTGCGTAACAAATCTGTCAAGCTTTTCGTAAGCTGCTGATCCCTCGTCTAGAGACTCTAGAACATGGGTCGGCAACCTACGGCACGCGTGCCTGACTTGTCACGCAGAGCGATTTTCACTGACACGCGGAAGACTACCAGAGTACTTCTACAAGAAGCTGACTGCTAAAGCAGGATGACCTTTAGGATTTTGGCACGCTTAATGAATTAGAAAACCATAATTTGGGCCGGATTTTAGCACACTATTATTATCAAAAGGTTGCCGACCCCTGCTCTAGAGCACGCGTGCAATCCAAAATCAAATACAAATAAATGGTTTCTGCGAACAATTAACTGAATTGTTTTGGGTGATTCCTATAAATGTTATTTTAAAATATTTCCTTCAATTTAACGTAGTAAAAAATGTGTGATATGGCAATAAACTCCCCCCCCCCCCCCTTGCCCCCGAAATACTTGATCGATTTCGTATTTTCGATTTGATATTTAAGTTTAATCTTAACAAGATGATATTTTTCAAATTATAATTTCATCATATTTGTAGGCTTATATATATTCTACATAGAAAACTTTTACAATTATTCAAATTGTGATATTATGCGGCGATTTTGTCAAGGTATAAGTGAAACAGAGCCAATAAAATGGCTGATTATGACAAAAACTTATTCAATGGCTGTTTCAAGAAATTTTGACAAAAGAATAGATTATGGATTCATACAACAAAAGGATCGCGCTGTATGTTCTTTCTGTTGTTAAAGTCTTGTGTGTCGTACTCCGACTCCAGTGTACAAAGACATATCAAAATTTAAAACTCCCCGAAAAAAAATTGTAGCCATCAAAATGTCTCCTTCGGGATTCAACAAGCAAACAAGTATTTTGCGTCTTTCTGTTGGAATAAAGAATAAGGCTTATGGAATGTAGGTATAATTATAAAATTGCACAGTGTGTGGCGTTAAAAGGTAAGCCTTTAACATAAGCTTACATATATTTTCGCAAAGAAATATTTAGCAGTGCTGAAATTCTTTAGGTGATTTACCAAAAAAAGAAACTATTTACTCTAGAATTAGAGAAATACCAGCATCCGCACGATTAAATTGAAATGCTGATTTAGCTGAAGATTTAACAATAAACAAACGACACGATTAAAACAATCTGCTGTATTTAGTGTGGCTCTTGATGAAAGCATTGACGTAAATTAATTGGCACGTCTAGTCTAGCTATCGTCGTACGATATTTTGAAGAAAAAAAAAGTGATTATGAAGAGTTGTGTTGCTTATTAGCTCTTCATGAAACAACCAAAGCAGAGAACATTCTGATTGCATCCGCAGGATCTTTAAAAAAATCAGTACATTGATTTCAATAAATTATTCTTTGTTACAAAGTGAATATGGAATATAGAGATCTGCTGTTGCACAGCAGTGTTCGCTGGCTTAGTCAAGGTAAAGAGTGCAATATATATTCGTTTCGTGTCTGGAAGTAGTTAAGATGTTACTTGTTGAAACAACATTTTTCGGAATCGAATGATGAAGAATGCCTGATGAAACTGATGTTTTTTTACAGACTCATTTAAACTTGAACTTGAGTTTACAAGGATAGGATCAAACTATTCTAAAACTGTTTGGTTACTGGAAATAATTTGTCTTGAAACTGGACATATTTATCCTTGATATTAACTCTAAAACATTGAAGCAAGTACTTCATTCAGATGAGCTTAAGAAGTACATTGAAGCACTCAAAGTGGAGTTTTCTGGCAGACGTCTATTTTGAAATGCAGCAAATTGAATTTAAAACGTCCAGTAAACGAATTGCGAAACAATCTGGAAGAAAGCTGCTTAGGAAGTACGTCAACGATTCTTAATCGTTCATTTGTTTGAAAAATGTTGCATTTTTTTTTTCATCTATTGGCTCAAATTTTCTCATACAATAAAACTTGTTTAAGCCCATAAGGCCTAACTCTTTATTACAGATATGCGTGAAGCTTAAATTAACTAAATATGTACCTGATAATGAACAATTATCGAAAAGAGTACAAGGCTCACATCAATGGATAAAGACTATTTGCATTCAAATGTATTTTTATATTCTTTAAATAAGCATACAAAATAATTCGAGATCTAATGTATTCGTTTGAACTTTAAAAAAACAACGACAGCTTAAGCGTAAATATACGTGTATTATTTTATTATATTACCCAGTCAACCCAACAAACCCAGCTATCAAGCTTCCCAACTTTTGAAAGCCGCTCAAGATAGGCGAAAGTGGAGAAAGTTGGCTGCCGAAGTGTCCATTCGCTTTCCCCCCCCCCCCCCCCACCCAACGACACAACGGTCATGGGATTGATGATGATGATTATATTACATAATTGTTGTAATTATCACAATATGTGACCAATCTGTGTTGACTTTTGCATGGTTTCTTAGTAAAGCGCCTTTTTTTGATCATGCTACATACATTTAATTATTATTGTTTAAAAATAATAAATATGACAGAGGTTGACTATTTGGATGTTGGCACGCCGAGTGAGTTAGAAATTCTACTTTAGCACGCCGCTATCACAAGGTTGCCGACCAGGCGACCACTGCTCTAGACTAGTCTAGACTAATCCTCTTTTCTTTTCTTTCTTCAAACCTTAAAAATAAGGCTTCTCATAAAATTTACAACGTATTTATTCCTTCGGAAGTGTAACTGTTTAAAGAAGTAAATGCGTACTAATGAAAACAAGCTAGTAGCTAAAATGGTGTTTTAAAAATTATATTTATAATGTAAAAATATTAATTAATTGATTTTACATATTTTTACCAATTTGAGTATTGGTGCTGGTATACGCATATACAATATTTTATTAATTTTTAAATGCAAATTGTTTAGTAAAATCATTGCCCCAGATACTTAAAACTAGGACTATTATCTCCCTTGATTAGATTTAGTAAGCATTTTTCTAAATTATATTTTTAAATTTCGAGTTCGCTCACGTTGCATTTTTTTTAAAGAAATTTAAAGAATATGGTTTTAATAATATACCAACATTATATGTTAAATCTTAATGGGTCAAAGAACCATTTCATGGGGTTCACCTAAGACCATCGGAAAATGCATATTTTATCAGTTTACAGGCGGGCCCACCCACATCATCATCATCTTTCCTTTGGGTTCCTTGTGGAACATAGGGCCTTTATCAAAGCACGCCACTCTTCACGGTGTCTCGCCAGTCGCTTCCATTCTTACCAGCTCTTTCCAGCTCTTCCAGTTTCATCCAATATGCTTCGTTTCCATGTTCGCTTGGGTCTTCCGCTCTGTCGTTTGCCCTGGGGTTCCTCTCTAAGGCTTGTCTAGCTCTGCTGTTGTTATCTTTCCTGAGGGTGTGTCCAATCCATCTCCACTTCCTTTCCATGATTTGTTGTTCTTCTGCTCTTTGTCCACACCTCTCTCACAGCTTGGAGTTTTCTACCTTGTCAAACCATTTTATTTTCAATATATTTCTTAGGCATCTTAGCTCACCCACATGCAGACACAGAATCAATTATCATCAATATATATATAATTACGGTGAGTTTTTTTTATATGTTTTGTTTATATGTTTATATATATGTTTGTTCGCTAAAGGCTCCTAAGCCGTTTGACTAATCGGGCTAAAAGTGAAATTTATAATTTGGAAACGTCCTCCAAAAGAGAATTTTATTTTATCACTTATAATAATAAATTATATGTTGATTAAAAAAATCAAAAATGTTAGATCCAACTTTGCACATAAATATAACCGTAAAAAATGGCAATTTCCATTCATTTACTATGCTGAACGCGAGGGTCTTATCACTGAATAAATATAGAATGGAATGCGCAATCGAACTTTTTTCTGTTTCCGGAAGTAATACCGACGCCATACTGTTTAAACGCAGCGGTCCTGGTTACACTATATATAGGGGATCAGGAAAGTGTTTTTGTCTTTATGTTTATCTGAGCTTTGCAACAGGTTGTTATTGTGTTGTATTTCTAAATTAGAGTTTAGTGCCTTATGTATTATTACTACTTTACTGTTTGCCATTCTGTCCTCTAGTGTTTCTAGGTTAGAAATAGTTAAATATCTAAACTTAGAGACAAATTTTAACGCAAGGTAACTCCGAACTTTTGTGTCTTTTGCAGTGGCGCCATGGAGGCGCTAAATACTCTTCCTGTAGCTTTCATGGAGGCGAAAACGTGGCTAGTGATCTTCAGGCTATAACGTGAAGCCACATCCGGCTACGCCCGCCCTACACCCTGTCACACGCCAAATTTTATTTTTTAAAATTATTTTTTTAATAGTTGTACAATGTACAAATGTGTGCTGTTGAAGTTCTAACAAGTAATATACGATCCACGGACTAAACAACAGAACATTTCTCCAACCTTTTTGGATTTTGTGCAATGTTAGGAAGCAGTGTGGCCAACGCTGTTTTTCTTTATTTTGTTAAAAAAAAAAAGCAGCCACAGGTCCTGTGTATTTTTAACTTTGTCTAGAAATATGTGGACATTTTGGTGCAAATCTGGGTAAAATTAGGTCAAATCTGAGTAATATTTTGTAAAATATTGTTAAAATTAGGTCAAATCTGAGTAATATTATGTAAAATAGGGTAAAATTAGGTCAAATCTGAGTAATATTATGTAAAATCTGTGTAAAATCTGGTCAAATCTGGGTACATTAGGTCAAATTCGAGTACAATTAGGTCAAATCTGGGTAAGACATGGAACCAAGACATTGCTAAGACGATCCTATAAGGCTGGAGAAATGTTCATTTTTTTTTTTTTTGCGAAGAAAATGTTGTCAACTAAAAAGTAAATACATATACTAAAACTAACGCCAGATTGTGCCAAAATGTTCATTATCATGATACATTGCACCAGTTTGTATACTGTAACGACTCATCTGTATTCAAACACGGGAGACTTTTTATAATGTGTATCTTAATGATTGATTAATTAATAATTTTTATTTTTAGCACGCTAATGAATGGCCTTCAACACGGCGATCCCGACGTAGTGGTGAGGTCTAAAAAGGTATAAAAGCCACGACGTTAATGCCTGGGTGACTCAGTGTACTATCTTTATACATCCTTTAGTCTAATTTGATATAAGTAAAATAATATTGTTTGATAAACATAGAAGAGGAACACATATATACAGGCTCCATGAAAAACAAAATGGTGGATTAAACAGGAAGTTACATCACATTTTAGTTCTAGATTTTGTTTTGTTGTTTGTTGTTACTGCAGTTGTTAGTGCAATTGTTGCAAAAAGGAAAGAGTCACCAGTCCTCATGCACTAGTACTACTTTCGCAAGTTGACCTGCAGGCACAGATGTACACCCCGCGACCCTTCTGGCAAAAAAACAACAACAACCTTAACCACCACCACCACCCCTAGCTTACGACTCCCCCCTTCCATCCCACCCCCACGTTTTGTATTAGATTAGAGAAGAAAAAAGTAAAAAACAAATGTTACTGAGATTAACGAGATAACAATTTTTTTTTAATATTTATAATCTTAATAAAATCGGGGGGGGGGGGGGGCGCTAAGGCTTAATATAAATATTATATATTACGGAAGTTGTGTAACAGTTTGTTTCTTTGTTGGTGTGTTTGTTATGTGTGAGTGTCCTTGTCTTTTTTCTTTCTTCTTCCAGTCACGAGAAAAAGACATTACCAGAGTTGGAAGGAATTGCAGGCATGGGAAGTGAGGAGGCTGAAGTGGTAATACTGGGAGGCGCCCCATAGAATACCCCCCCCCCCCCCCACGCTTCAACGAATTCCTAGTTTATGAACTGGGGTAGGGCTTATGTACAGGATGTCTTAAGTTCAATGCCATTTATTCAGAATTCAGATAAGCATCATCATCAATCCCATGGCCGTTGTGGTCGTTGAGGGGAGTGAATGGACACCTCAGCAATCAACATTCTCCACTTTTGCCTCTATCTTGAGCGGTTGTCAATAGTTGAGTCAACTGCAGCTCTGTCCAATACTTTACATTGTCGAACCAGCAGCTCCGCTGACGGCCTCTCCGACGTCCACCTTCCACAGTGTACTGGAGGATTGTTTTTGGCAGGTTATTGTGCCGCAACACATGACCGAGCCATGTCATTGAAAATCGCTCTGCGTGCCTATTGTGGCACTCGTTCCTTAGGTTGCCGATCCCCTGGAATAGTGATTGAAATCCCCGCCTGTCACGTGGGACACCTGGGTTCTATGCCCGGTTGGCAAGTTGTTTTTAATGCCATGTACTCTTCAAAGTAATTGGCACCCCGGACAACACCTGGCGATTGAGCTAGTGTTCCATGTATGCGATTGTGTAAATCTTATGTGGCGCTATAGTCTGAATATTTCTATTGCATTGGTAAATTATGCGAGTTGTTTTAGTGTCTTCAAGTTACTAGATCTATTTTAAACAACAATTACTATATATAGAGGGATGTATAATATTTTTAATAAGCTTTTAATTTGTACAAGTATTTCACAGTATAAACGTGGGGGTGGAAAGTGGGGTGTTGGAAAATGTTCAACTGCCAACCTGGATGTCACTAATTTCAATCCCAGCTATAAAAAAGAGGAATCCAAGAGCTTTCCCCCTCGCCCTTCGTCTCGATGGGTAACAATTGGGGGCCTTCGCTCACTATCTCCTGACATCAGTTGGGCAGTGACCACCCCATTGCCTTGTGGGCCCTGACCAATAAAACTGTACTTCACCAGCCCAACAGGCCCCCGTAAGAGAAAATGCACTTCTTTTAATGCAATGTTTACTATTTATACACTCACACACATAATATGGACTACTTTCTATAATTGATTAACGTAATTTAATATGTTACGCTGATCTACATCGCGTAGACTCACTGTTTACTATTATGATAGTACAGTACATCGTATAATTGACTCACTCGTACACCGGCTCGGTAGATGATTACTCATCCTTTTTTTTTAATAACTTACCACATGCGCACACAATAAGCATTAGTCATAAGTAGATTATATTAGTGTTTTCTTCTTCTTTTTTTTTCACGAGTCTTTCAGATTGTTGACCAGTGGCCGGCAAGAAGTGCGCAGTTATCTACAGGTGTTGTTACAGGCACTTACTATTTCCATTTCGGCATCCGTTGTGAAGTAATTTAACGTTAGTGTTAAAGACTCTAGACTAGTGGCAATCAGGAAGTAGAAAGTTCTCTTTGTGTCTACTGTCGGGGCTTTTCTGTCTCTTCATCTCTACGACGAATTTCGTCCCATTGTTATATACCGTTTACCAGTGGCGGCAACAAAAGTAAAGTACCCGTCGGACCAAATTGATCATAAGGCCGGTGGGGCAGCGTTCACCTGTTTCTGTGGCCACGGCACACAAGTGGATGTGTGGCCAGCACAATGTCCAGACGCCTTTATTTAAACCCAACTAATATCCCATCAGAGCTGGGTAGACTCAGGGGACACCACTAAGTCCGTAGCCTTCACCAGGATGCGAACCCGGGACCTTCGGTACGCCAGCCGAACGCGCTGTCGCTAGGCCACCGTGTCCCCCTTGGACTACTAAACGCCCAGTCTCCATTGGATCTTCTGCAGGCCCCCAACAACTTCTTTGTGGTGTGTGTTGTTGGCCCAGGAATTTGAATTCTTAATAAAAATGCTTAAATGACATGGGAAGTAGAGATCACTAGTTAACCTGGCATAATAATACCGTAATACCTGTGGTAAGTACATTTTCTAATTTAACCCTTCCTGTACCGACCTACTTTCTATCTATGCTATCTTCAGTCTCGCAATATACGCGCCCGGGACTGTAAGGGTTAATATCAGGTAAAAAAAGAAAAGTAAAGTACCCGTCCGACCGAATTGATCCATAGGCCCGATGAAGCAGCGTTCATCAGTTTCTGGGGCCACGGCATATCAGCTACCAATCAATAACTCAACGGCGCAGGATTACCTTGACCCCCCCCCCCCACACATACACACAAACACACACTTTGAAAACCCTAAAAATCATAAAGCTTTAAAGCTTGTTATGAAAGTATATTGCATAGAAGAATGAATGATTGTGTTTAAGACGACAAACAAATTGCACATTAAACTGAAGAACGTTTTCTGCGTAGAAAGTAATTTTGATCTTTAAAACGTTTTTTTTTTTGGGGTTAAAGTGTGTCAACGACCTCTGGCACAAAGGACCACAATCTCCTACCATGACACACATATCTTTTCAATGTCACCAGACTTAGACCTACCCAGTCCATCAGACGCCAATTTAAATGCCATTCTTTTAATTAGTAGTTAATTAGTAGTACGCAGCAGTCAGGACAAAGTTGAAGTTCACCTGAAGGAATAAATTAACTTCTTCTTGTTGGTTTTTAAAAAAAAAAAAATGAAAGTAGTGCAAAGTACAAGCATTTGAATAGAACCGTGGATCACTTGTGATCATTGACTAACACAGTCCATTGAACTTTATCAAGAACGTAGGCATAAGTGAAGTGATCGTGCGTGAGTTGATATATATATATATATATATAATACCCTTTGTCAATATACTGTTTAAAAAACAGTTCTTAGACAACTTTTTTGTTGTAGGCTACGAAGCTGAGAATGTAGGCCTATAATGCATCCGTTTTCAGAGTAGCCTAGGTAGTACTAGGGTTGCCATGCCTAGCTGGGACCTCGTCGGTACACTCTGAGATGAGGGTGTAGAAATGAAGTAAAAAAAAATTTATTAAACATAATCACTTTTTATTTAGAAATTAATTACATGGAACTTGTTGCGGCAGAAGTAGGTGCACCATATTTTTCGGAAGATTTCACCTTTTTCAGCAAGTCTATTTTCCCTTTTACGTATTTATAAAACTCCACGCAAGTAAGTCTGGTATTTTCTCGAAGGATGACTCTAGATCTAGATCGTCGATACAGGATACGTAACGTGCATCGCCATCTGTGAGACGACCTTGTCAACATAAACTTGTTGACATAAATAAAACTAACTGAGGCTGCATTTACATGTTGCGCTAACAGATGGCGATACTTCAGTACTTGAGTCAAGATTAGTAACAGTATTTTCCGATATTCGGGACAAAATTGGGTCTTCTCGGGATGCCGGGACAAGAAGATCCATAACGGTGACGGTCCCGGTATATCGGGACGGATGGCAACCCTACTTGAAGGTACCCAAGAATACTATAGGTATGGCCTCATTCAATGTCATTACCAAAAAGTGGGTGTCACCGGAGTCAAGTTCTAGCCCTGCCGCCGACCAATTTCTGCCGCCCTGCATACCGTTTTGTGCCTATTAACAATTAAACTTTTTTTGTCTAGGCCTAATTTTATTACAGCCAATATTGAAATAATGATTTATTAACTACAGCTGTATTTACTTGCTTAAATCAGATTTTATTTTAATATTTTTAATACTTATATAAAATAAACAATACAATTTGATGTGTATCTGTAGGCCTACTAGCTGTGAGAATTTGACGAATAGTACATTTTTTGTAAGCTTACTGGCGGGCCACAAAAATCCACTTGGTGGGCCGAATGCGGCCCGCGGGCCGCGTGTTCGAGACCCATGCTTTGCAGCTAGCGCCTATGGAATTTCTTACTTTTCAAATTTTCCTCGAAATTAATAACCAATTTAGTTAACTTGACTACAGAAACTAGCCTGTGGTTTAGCAACAATAAGTTTTGGGGTGGATTTTAGCTTTTTTTTTCCGCCCTTCATCCCGATTAATGGGGCTTGATTTCGCTCCATTTGCCCCAAAACAGTTGCCACACCAAGTTTTTATAAACAAGATGTACCCACGCCATTTTATTAAAGGTGCTAAGAGATGATGGATGGAGATATTAATTTAAACACCATGATAGAACTATAACTAACAAAATATATAACATGGTGGGTGTTTGCTTTCATAGAGACAATATGGAGATTTATGGCAATTTTATTTGAATAAAACAATATTATTTATTGCCCAAAGTTAGTGACTGAATTTTAAAGTACCAAATATACACAAAAAGTCAAAGTAAAGTATCCACGTGGGAATTATGGGATGCAATGAATCCGTGGATGCAGTTTCACAAGTTTCGTTCGGCAGTCAAGGGTTTTGTGTGGCCAGCACAATGCCAAGCCACTTTTACTTTTCCCACCAACTAAAGCCAGGTACCCATCATTCCTTGGGTAGTCTCAGGGACACACTATAGAGCCCGGGGGTGGGGGATCCTTCCTTCACTGGAATTCGAACCCAGGACTTTCGCGCACACCGCGTCCCATATACATACGTTTTCTCATCCCTTTATTATTACGTACTTATTCCACAGGTCATCCTTTATGGAACATTAGCTTCGGGACAGAGACCTGCTGGACGTCCAAAACTGAGATTTGCGGATGTCTGTAAAAGAGATATGAAGCACCTCCAAATTGACCCAAACAATTGGGAGATCATGGCGCAGGATAGGCCAACATGGAGAGCAGGAATCAAAGAAGGTTCCAGGCTTGCGGAAGAGGAGCGCGCCAGGAACAAGAGGGTGGAGAAAAATATGGTCCCCTCCGCTACCTTCATCTGCAGCCAGTGTGACCGTGCCTGTACGTCCAGGATTGGCCTCTTTAGCCACATGAGGACCTGCAAGGGAAATGGATCGTCTCACGAGACGCAAAATGCCGACGACTTATTTCTAAACCACTATTCAAAGAATGAGATAAACATTTTTATACAAACAACAACAAGCATTCCATCGGATTGTTTATTGAATGAATACAGAATCAAAATTAGTATCTTAAAAATTCATGACAACTTGTGTAGAGAAATAACCTCTTGACAGTTGTGGCAAATTCCTAATTGGGAACATTCAAAACACCTATATACAAAACGTCTTTTTATGTAATACACGATTATGACTTGTTATGCAATAATGACAAAATAAAACTACCACAAACAAAGTCACCCTGAAGTATTCTGAAAATGTTTATAGATTATGAAATGCTACTATGTAGGGAGGGGGCGGCTGTCTGCAGCTATTAAGGCGGCCCACCACCCAAAACTCCGCCTCAACCAACAGGGACCATGCTCGTTATGACAGTGCTGAATTTCTGGGCCCACTTTAATTAAAGAGGCTACGGTTCCACGAGTTACTACGTCTGTACCTGGGGGTGATAATCACATGACTGGCACTAAGTACGTCATTGCCCCCCTTTTTTTTCAGCACGTGAAGCGGAATAGGTCACGCAACTTAGAAAAAAGCAAACAAACACACACGACTGTAAACAAACACACACACATGCTGGCTCGCGCAATTACTAGAAACATTTTTATACGTCTAAACTGGAGATATCAAAGTTATATTTCATAACCCAAGTCTCCCCATTCCCCCCCCTCCCACTCACACACATCTTTTTGTTACCATTCCGTCCGATTCCAACCCCCCCCCCCCCCCCCCTTTACTATCCCAGGTGGCATCCCTAAGAATAAACGTAGGTCTGATATCAATTAGTTTAAAGTAGAACTTAGTAGAAGTATCATTCAGCTTATAACCCCCCCTCCCACCCCCTTCATCTTCCCCCAGATAAGGTCAACGTGACTCATTCATGTTCCAACCTTGTGATGTTAACATCCGGGCTATCCCATGCACTTTACAGAAATACGTTTAATGAAATTATAAAAAAAAAAATTTAAAAGAAAAACCAAAAACAAATTAAATTACCTTATAATAAAATTTTGTTTAAATGTATTAGACCCAGAGTACATTATTATATTGGACCAATATTTTGCATATATTAAACATCTCGGTCCATGACATGACTTGTACTTTTTAAACATTATATCTTTATAACGTTACATCTAAAATAAAAACGTAAACGATTTATCAATAAATACAAATGAACAAATAAATGATTTTGATATGTAGAAAAACTTAGATCTGTGTTAAGAAATACCCAGCTTTTTGCGCTATGTGAAATCACGCGCGCCGACTTAAATAAACACTTATAAGTGGTAAAACAATCAAAACAAAAAAATTTGACCGTTGCAACAGAATGGACTGTGTCATATAACAATGACATGGCAATTTTCGTCTCCCTGTTCTAATGGAACCATGGAACCCGGCCGATTATTTTGTCCATTGCTTACTTTGGCGACGATGCTAACGGCTGATTCGTCTGCCGAAATTGTAAAAAAGAAAAGAAGAAAAAAAAACAAGAAAGAGCGCGCGAGTAAACAAGAAAATTTGTTCCAGTAAAACTACTTTAGACTAGTGTCATTGTCTGTATTGTTTTGTTGTTGTTTTTTTCCAATATAATTTGTATCATGACATTGCAGTTTTATTTTTAGAAAACCGACTCACGAACATGTGGTCGGAAATGTTTTTCTCAACTCCGTTAAAAAAAAAATAAAAAAAATTAAAATAAATAGGTTCAAAGTTATCCCGTCCTACCAAATTTTTATTGATGCATAGGTTCAAAGTTATCCCGTCCTACCAAATTTTTATTGATGCATAGGTTCAAAGTTATCCCGTCCCACCAAATTTTGATTGATGCATAGGTTCAAAGTTATCCCGTCCTACCAAATTTTTATTGATGCATAGGTTCAAAGTTATCCCGTCCTACCAAATTTTTATTGATGCATAGGTTCAAAGTTATCCCGTCCCACCAAATTTTGATTGATGCATAGGTTCAAAGTTATCCCGTCCTACCAAATTTTTATTGATGCATAGGTTCAAAGTTATCCCGTCCTACCAAATTTTTATTGATGCATAGGTTCAAAGTTATCCCGTCCTACCAAATTTTTATTGATGCATAGGTTCAAAGTTATCCCGTCCCACCAAATTTTTATTGATGCATAGGTTCAAAGTTATCCCGTCCCACCAAATTTTTATTGATGCATAGGTTCAAAGTTATCCCGTCCCACCAAATTTTTATTGATGCATAGGTTCAAAGTTATCCCGTCCCACCAAATTTTTATTGATGCATAGGTTCAAAGTTATCCCGTCCTACCAAATTTTTATTGATGCATAGGTTCAAAGTTATCCCGTCCTACCAAATTTTTATTGATGCATAGGTTCAAAGTTATCCCGTCCCACCAAATTTTGATTGATGCATAGGTTCAAAGTTATCCCATCCTACCAAATTTTTATTGATGCATAGGTTCAAAGTTATCCCGTCCTACCAAATTTTTATTGATGCATAGGTTCAAAGTTATCCCGTCCTACCAAATTTTTATTGATGCATAGGTTCAAAGTTATCCCGTCCCACCAAATTTTTATTGATGCATAGGTTCAAAGTTATCCCGTCCTACCAAATTTTTATTGATGCATAGGTTCAAAGTTATCCCGTCCTACCAAATTTTTATTGATGCATAGGTTCAAAGTTATCCCGTCCCACCAAATTTTGATTGATGCATAGGTTCAAAGTTATCCCGTCCTACCAAATTTTTATTGATGCATAGGTTCAAAGTTATCCCGTCCTACCAAATTTTTATTGATGCAAAGGTTCAAAGTTATCCCGTCCTACCAAATTTTTATTGATGCATAGGTTCAAAGTTATGCCGTCCTACCAAATTTTTTATTGATGCATAGGTTCAAAGTTATCCCGTCCTACCAAATTTTTATTGATGCATAGGTTCAAAGTTATCCCGTCCCACCAAATTTTTATTGATGCATAGGTTCAAAGTTATCCCGTCCCACCAAATTTTTATTGATGCATAGGTTCAAAGTTATCCCGTCCTACCAAATTTTTATTGATGCATAGGTTCAAAGTTATCCCGTCCTACCAAATTTTTATTGATGCATAGGTTCAAAGTTATCCCGTCCCACCAAATTTTGATTGATGCATAGGTTCAAAGTTATCCCGTCCTACCAAATTTTTATTGATGCATAGGTTCAAAGTTATCCCGTCCTACCAAATTTTTTATTGATGCATAGGTTCAAAGTTATCCCGTCCTACCAAATTTTTATTGATGCATAGGTTCAAAGTTATCCCGTCCTACCAAATTTTTATTGATGCATAGGTTCAAAGTTATCCCGTCCTACCAAATTTTTTATTGATGCATAGGTTCAAAGTTATCCCGTCCTACCAAATTTTTATTGATGCATAGGTTCAAAGTTATCCCGTCCCACCAAATTTTTATTGATGCATAGGTTCAAAGTTATTCCGTCCCACCAAATTTTTATCGATGCATAGGGCCGGTGATGCGGCGTTCACCAGTTTCTGTGGCCACGCCATACTAGCTGATTGTGCACTATGCACAGCCGTCTTTACTAAGCGCCAACTAAGGTCAATCACCCATCAGAACTGTCACACCGTTATATATATTATTATATATCATATCAGTTTACTTTCAGTTTTGCAGACGATAACTTTCAAAGCTTTTCTTCTGAATTTCTACTATTTTTTTTTTTACTTTTAGACTAAACCAAAAAAAACTGCCAGAGAGAAAATGTGTTTGTTAGTTGTTTGTTTTTTACGCCGGCCCTGCAATCTGAAATATAAGACTTTACCCAAAACTGCTACCCCCCCCCCTTTCCCCCCCTCCCCCCAACCCACCCTTTCCATTTCTCCATATCCCGACAAACGACACATATTTAATTTCAAACGCATTTTAACCCTTCCCGTACCGACCTACTTCTATCTATGCTGCCTTCAGTTCCGCTATATACGCGCCCGGGACTGTAAGGGTTAACTCAAAGCATATTGGCCGAAAGGTCAATGTAGAAGTAAAAAAATAAATGAGTAACTCGCGCGCGCCCTATGTAGTTTTATTTTCTTCAAGCGTACATCCAATTAAACCAAAACCAAAAACAAAAAACAACATTCTTATTCACGTGACCTGCAAAATATAGTCTTGTGACCCACAGGGGTCACGTGGTTACTTTTTTTTTTGTGGGGGGGGGGGGGGGGGGGCGAGGTTTGGCTCTGTTTACTTTCAGTAGATTCTTCGCATTCTTAATGATTCAAGACCCCCTTCCGCCCCCGCGTTTCTCTTCCCAACCGTTAGACATTTCCAAGGAAAAGAAGGAAAGAATTTAAAAAAAAACATTTTTGCACTTACATATTATATAAAGTAAAGTAATTCACCCGTTGATCATAGGGAGGGGGGAGCAGCGTTCACGAGTTTCTGTGGCCACGAAAAACTAAGGGATAATGTGGCCAGGACAATACCAAACTAATGTCAGGTACCCCATCAGAGCTGGCTAGACTCAGGGAGGGGGGGGGGGCATCCTCGAGTCCCAGGAAAAGATCCTAGCCTTCGCTACCTTCCGTATGCCAGACGAACGCGCTGCCGCACGGCCACCGTCACAACATAAACTAATATAAATATTATATATAGGCCTATATTTGAGCGAATCTTTGGATATTTGCAATTAGGGATAACCGGACTTCCTTCTCTACGGCAATGTCCCAAAAACGTTATTGCTTCCAAGAACTACGTATTCTGCACGTTTCGCCTTTTTATTATTTTTTTTTAAATCATATTTTTTGCGTTCTGTTTGTTTCCGATTGCGGATGCTAACGAGGATTATCCCAAATGATAATGGAAATTTAAACTAAGAACATTGCCGACGCAAAAATGATGCTGATATTAGGCCTGACGTTCCGATTAAATTACGGTAAACCCATTCTATATGGAACAGCTTGCATCAGACACTGAGAGAATCTGAGACAAAAAGAGTCTTTTAAAAAGTGCTTGAAGACCTTTCTCTTTGGCTTGTGGCTGTGTGTCTTACATACCAATACAACTGCGAAAGATGGCACTAATGTTGACGCCCTATTATTTGAAAGGGCGTGCTATGTCGTTCAATAAAATATTTTCCGAAAACTTAGTTTCGCGATATTTTTCCAGATATAATCAGGGAGGGGGGGGGGACACGGTGGCCGACCGATAGCGCGTTCGATTGGTGAACCAAAGATCCTGGGTTCGAATCCTGGTGGAGACCAGGATTTTTTCCTGAGACTGAGTCTATCCAGGCTCTGACGGGTACCTGACCTTAGTTGGGGATAAAGTAAAGGCGGCTGTGCATAATGCTGGCCACACGATCACCTAGTATGCCGAAGCCGCAGATACCGGTGAACGCTGCTTCAATTTGGTCCGACGGGGTACTTTGTACATACATTCAGACTTTTACTGAAAGATCCTGCATGCTTATTGTAATTTAACAATGGCCTCACAATTGTATGAACAAGATTTTAAAAAAAAGAACAATATGTCTTCCTAGATTCATTGTAACGCCACATCATCCCCTCATCTTCTACGCAAATATTTTCCGTTTTCCGTATGTTCTTGCGGTGTAAAATTAATTTTGATTCAGTGAATATTTTCAATTTTATTGATTTCGTTTTTCCTTGTTTTTTTTTTTTTTTCCAAGATAACATTTACTATAGATTTATGATAAACCATCGATTTAGCTTAGTCTATTGAAAAAGGACAAATAGTCTCGTCCACGAACTGGGGGAGGGGGCGGGCGCAGAAGTTTACTCCCTCCACCACCGAGAGAACATCTCTGTGGGAACCAATGATTGAAAAATCGATTGACGTATATTTAAAAGTATTTCTGATTGATACCGGTATGATGATTGGAGTATAAGATTTGATACCGGTATGATGATTGGAGTATAAGATTTGATACCGGTATGATGATTGGAGTATAAGATTTGATACCGGTATGATGATTGGAGTATAAGATTTGATACCGGTATGATGATTGGAGTATAAGATTTGATACCGGTATGATGATTGGAGTATAAGATTTGATACCGGTATGATGATTGGAGTATAAGATTTGATACCGGTATGATGATTGGAGTATAAGATTTGATACCGGTATGATGATTGGAGTATAAGATTTGATACCGGTATGATGATTGGAGTATAAGATTTGATACCGGTATGATGATTGGAGTATAAGATTTGATACCGGTATGATGATTGGAGTATAAGAGATCGATAAATTCTTCTAGGATGTAAAGTATTCAGTCGTACTGCGTTGATCAGTGGGAAGGGGGGGGGGAAGGAACGTTTACCAGTTTCTGTGGCCATGGCATTCTATGGGGATTGTGGCAAGCACAATGTACAGCCGCCTTTACTTTACCCCAGATACACATCAGAGCTGGGTACTCAAGGACACCTTCAGGGACCGAAAACAAAGACTAGCCTTCACCAGGATTCGTACCCAGGACCTTCTATACGCCAGCAGAACGCGCTGCCGGCTCGACCACTGCGATCCACTCTAGGATGTTAACCCTTCCCGTACCGACCTACTTTCCCATGCATACCTTCAGTCCCGCTATATACGCGCCCGGGACTATAAGGGTTAACTATCAATAAATTCTTCAAAATCATATTTAAAAAAAATTGTTTTCTGTTTGCCAAGGTTGGTATTTGGAATCCGGGTCAGAGGTCAAACGAATTCACTATTAACCGAATTGACACGCACAATCCAGAAAATGCACCAGCCTGTACTACGCTTTTAGCCTCTAATCGACAGTCTCCGGTAAATAAACAGGAGAAACAACGCACAATCTAAGAAGATGAACCCTATTTATGATACTACGCCTTTAGGGATCTTATTGACCAACTCTGTGAGATAAACAGGAGAAACGCCCATGCCGTTGGGTCTAATATCTTATGCCTTACTCGTTCTGGAATCATGAAAGGAGGAAGGAAAAGAGTGTGTGTATGTGTGGGGGGGGGGTGTTGTGCCTATTTTCTAGAAGGTGCAAATTTTTTTTGAAAATTGTCGTCAGCTTAGAATGACATCAATACAAAAAATAAATATTACATACGATAAAAAAAAATCTGTGATGGAGCCAGCGCTCCCCTTCAGTGTCTCCGCTCCTGCCTCCACCCACTTACAACTGATATTACAAACTGATAGCTTTGTGGAATGCAGCGTTACAACCGATATCTCGCCCTCGAGCTTCCCTCGTACAGTACAGTTCTCACAAACCCGAGATAGCGCGGGAGAGGTTTAACACAAAAAACACACACACACAGAACAAGAGCGAGAACTCTGTCCTAGTTTAAAGTTCCGTAACTCCTAGTACCATTACACCTACCTGATAACTAATGTCATTGTTGTTGCAGTTTGTCCACCCCACACATTCACCTCTCTTTCTCTCAAACACTCCTTTTTTTTTGTTGTTAAAGTGTTATCAGCCAATGAGTTATCTCTATCTTCTTTGTGTGAGATATCTCCACGACACTCAACAAACATACAGCTACAGCAACAAACAAACAAATGGTATTCGTCATGAAACATATTGTAACTATTGCACACTCCTGGGATATCTCTTTGTTCTGTTCAGAACTTTACTAGAACAAGTACGGTAACTTGTTTTAAAAGTACTATTCAATCAAATTAGGGTCCTTTTGTTCGAATCCTGGTGTAGGCAAGGATTTTCTTTTTTTTCCTGGACTCGAGGGTGTCCCCCTGAGTCAACCCAGCTCTGATGAATACCTGACATTAGTTGGGGGTAAAGTAAAGGCGGCCTTAGCATTGTTCTGACCACACAATTCCTCTAGTATGTCGAATCCACTAAAACTGGTGATCACTGGCCCTATGATCAATTTGGTCCGACGGGTAGCCTACTTTACTACTACTAATCAAGTATCTGCCTGTAATTATTACCAATTTATTCATCAATTACTTCTTTTTTTTTTTTTATTTTCCTCCCCAGAGGAGCAAACGATTAAACCAAGAAACGTCCAGTCAAACTTGTGCTGGTCTTTTTTCTCAACAGTTTCCAGTTTTAACCCTTCCCGTACCGACCTACTTCTATCTATGCTGCCTTCAGTTTCACTATATACGCGCCCGGGACTGTAAGGGTTAAATGGGGAATGAATTAAAGGGAACACGCTTTCCAGTGATCTCTGTGGGGACTTAGCCTCTCAGTGTGGAAATTAATAGTTTATGCCCACAGCTCACAGGTCGCATCCAACAGGTGTCCCGCTCTACCCGAGGTCATCAGCTCAAACTGCATGTCCCACACGCTCGCAGCGACGTCTACAAATATTCTTTTTTTTTTTCCGTCAGCCATTAGGCTGTGGAACACCCTGGACCAGGCCTCCATCACTGCCCCTACAGTTCCGGCTTTCAATTCTTCACTGGAGGGCTGGACTAAAAACCTAAAGTGACCTATCTATTCAAGTAGCAGTTTTTTTTTTTTTTCATTTATACATTTTTGTCCTTTATTCGTTGTCTGTACTATGTCTGTAACTGTTGACAGCGCTTAGAACCTTTCCCAACGGGATATGCGCTATACAAGTCTTATTATTATTATTCTTATCTTTTTATATTTATTGTTTGTGATGTTTTTTTAATTTTATGTGTGGTTAAATTGTGGACTCTTTCCTCGGTCCTAACGGGGTCTCCACAGTAATATGAAGAAGAAGAAGATATGAATTACCTATCATTACAATAGAAGTTTAAATGTCAATCTAATCTGGGTCAATGACCTTAAACATGTTTTGGTATCCTTATATGATAAACATATAGATAGATATATTGCACCGAACGTCCCGAGTTCGAATACTGCTGAAGGCTTTGTGATTTTTTTCCTAGGTCCGGATAGTGTCTCTCCTTCAATTACACACGGATTGACACCCATATATACAAGAGGTAGGCTACCCATTCATCTCTTCGAGGATTTCAACGGACTTCATCGGGCATTTCTATAAAATGTGCATAGCTCCAACTCACAAGGGAATAAAGTTCTTGTTTCTCTTTCTATTTCCCCTCCTTCTCTCTCTCTCTCTATCTCTCTCTTTCTCTCTTCTCTCTCTCTCCGTCATATCTCGATGTTTTGTGTGCAATGGATTTCGAAGACGCCAAAAGGGAATTTGCTACCGTGTCATCCATCATATTTCTGGTCGAAAGGTCACGAACTGTATCAATATGGGAAAACGAGCTGGGATAGAGGGCATGAAGAGTGACAGAAAAAGAAGAGGGGGCGGGGGGAGGTATCATACTGATAGTCTAAGGGTCTTAGTCACAACCACCTGTCCCTCTTCAAATAAGTACTGTGACATAACACTAGAATATCGTATCGTGTCATTGTTATGACTAAATAATATATCCAATAATAAAGCACACGATATTTTTAGTTATTTCACTATGGCTGCCTCTTCAACTATATCATGCATGGCAGTTACGTAAATTTCGTCCTTTTATCATAAGGTCGCAAGGTTGTCGGTTTTTATCTTGTATTATTTTTATCCACAAGCACGTGATAGCAGAGTGGCCGTAATGGTAACGAAATGAGAAGGGTGGAAAAAATACTTTGTTTACAAACAAAGCTCTATAAATAGAACCAAGGGAGATGACTCGCGGGTGGTACCGCTTGTAGCTAAAGGCTCAAAGGGCGACAATATTGTTCGTGATAACGACGCAGAGTCTCGTGACCGTTGCTAGTGTAAACAAGAGATGACGAATCGCCATGATAAATAAACTAAATAAACATACCTCTACATCCCCCCTCCTCTACATCTTGTCATAATAACCATCATTGATGCACCCGTCCGCCCCATTTTTTACATATTATGATTACCTTCACATAGTTTATTTCTTCGTTCTATTGTTTTATTATCTGTTTTGTTTATTTACTCGGGTTATAGCTACGAGGGAGACAGTGTGGACAGCACAACTCGTTTATTTTTCCGTCGGATCAAATTTATCATAGAACCGGGGGGAGCAGCGTTCACCAGTTTCTGTGGCCACGGCATACTAGGGCGATGTGTGGCCAACACAGTGCCCAGTCTCCTTTACTTTATCCCAAATTAATGTTAGGTAGCCTACTCAATGGAGCTGGGTAGACTCAGCGCTCAGGGACACCCTCGAGTCCAGGGGAAAAAAAAGTCCTTAGCCTTCACCAGTATTCAAACCAAGGTCCTTCAGTACGTCTGTCGAACGCGCTATCGCTAGGGACACCATGTCCCCATATTTATAACATCTTTCATTGCGATTCTTCATCTAGCGACGTGAAAAAAAAAATTCCCGGGTCTTATGTATGTTCCACAATTTTAAAGTTCGAGATAATGTAGTTTGTGTATCCCTGTGTGCTACTACGCCGGTCAAACTCCGCCTCCGCACGCCTCATTTTTCACTTATAAGTTTACAGACGTTCCTTCCAGATAGAAGATTATTACGTCCACTAGGCCCAAAACTCCTGCAGGGCGACAGGGATCCGTCGGTGGCAGGGCTAGAACCCGCGTCCTGTCAGTTGGTTTTTGGTTGACAGTCCGGTGAAACTAACCGCTGGACCAGCCGGCTTTCCCCAATAAGATTAGTCCTAGACTTTAGACGAAGTGCTATAAATCTGTGGACTATATAAAATAAAGATACACAATGAACAAACAAAACAAAAATAAACAAAATGTTTTCGTATAAATACTTTATATTATATAAGGGACCGTCCGTAAATGAAGACATGTGACCATGCATCTGTAAATAAAATTGTCACTTTAACAATCTTCAATTCATTAACTACAGTAAATATATTGCTAATTGTAATACTGGTATGATATTGTAACATAAAAGTGAATCGAAACATGATAAATTAGAAACTTGACAATATGTGTGTGTGTTTATTGTGTTTTTTTTTGTGTGGTTTTAATTGGAGTGGAGGGGGAGTGCATAGTTAGGTGACGTCATATTGGAAATGGCTGACTTTGTTTGTGACGACTTGTGACTTCATTTCTGGACAGCCCCTATGAATTATTATTTATTCTTTGCTTTTTTTTTTTTTTTTTTTTTTTTACTGGGTCAAAACTTTTCAATTTACTCTTATATTATTGTTCTGCAGAACATTATTTCGTCACACATAAAAGCGAGTTAATAAAGAAATGTGATAGGACTTTAAGTTGTACACCATCAATGGCAATCAACATCAGGAAACAGAAAAATTTGATTTTCTGAGCTTGGGTTGGGTTGGGTTGGGTTGGGTTGATAAGGCTGAAAATTTAAGAGAATGTTTTGTCAGGTACCCATCACACGTGTTTATAAGACCATCTTTGGTTTTCTCATCTTGTGTTTTTAAATTTTGGACATCTTGTTTTGTTTCTCAATAAGATAGGCAGACGCTACAGCATAGGTTCTCAACGGGGGCGATATCGCCCCCAGGGGGGTGGTGAGAAGCTTTAGGGGGGCGCTGACATTCCCGGTGGCGATTGGGGGGCGGTGAATCGGCGGTACAAACGTACCTGATATAACACGTCAGCTATTTGAATCGATTAGTTTTTGGATGAAATGTGATGTGAACGCAGTGCTGCTAAATATCTGATATCCCCCAACAGTATGCTTACATATTATTTGGCTTATAATAAGGGGGAACAGGACTGAGTGGGGGGGGGGCATATTCGGCATATTTTTTCAAAATTATAGTTGTTTAGTTTTTGTTAAAAATAGCTCGTTAAACCTAATTGTAACAAAAATGCATCAACTAAAATTGAAAAAAATGACGGTTTTGTACTGAAATATTGAGTTTGAAATATGTGTGTCGACTCAATTTCTTTGTCGATTCTTTGCCTTTAAAAGCGTTTTTCTCAATATGTGTTTTTTTTGTTGTGTTTGTGCTATGATATTTGTAAAATAATGAGAAGCATTAGAGATAACATGTTGGAATTTGGTATGTAGCTTTAAATATTATATCTATACGTACTAGACTAGTTTTTAAGGTGAATGTATAATTAGTTTGGCTGCAAAATGTATTTAAAGAAAAAAAATTTAATAAATTGTACACACAATTCCAATACTAAAATTAAAAAATTAATTAAAAAAATATTTTTCAAAATATTTAATTAAAATTGTGTCTAGTACCTCAAATGGTAATAGTACTACATAAAAACACTTTTAAAACCAAAATATCTATAATACTTTAAAACATTTTACAACTTTTGTAATGTGTATTTATTTTCAACATGGCGGCCGTAACCATGGCAACCATGTTTCTGTCTTAAAAATTATTTATGTTTTTATCAAGGCCACTCAAGGTATATGCGATTTTAAAAAAATCATTTTGGTCCAGTAATAACTGAATTAAAATTTTCAGTCCTGTTCCCTTAATAAGCAATAGGAATCGCAGTGACTTTTCGATGAAGTAGGGAAGTATGGTGTGTGGCCGGCTGGTCCTGTGGTTGGTTCACTGGACTGTCAACCCTGCTGACCGATCACTGTCGCCCTAACATCTGCTAATATTATATTTTCATCTCAGTTTTACTAAGATGTACTTAATGTATTTAACATTTATTATGATGAAACACTATAGTTAAGCGGTATAGATAAGTAGTAATCATACAAACTGGGTAGTTATTGTAATGCTTGAAAATATCCATACAAATTCTTTAGTCATATTCTATTTATATAATTTTCAAATAGTTTTTACAGTTTGATCATTTCAAAGTTATAAAATGTAAGCCATTTATTTATTTTTTTAAAGAAAAAAAAAAACAACAGAAATATTAGCTCAAATAAAACGGGCTAATTATTTCCCTTTAAAAAAAAAATGTTTCTACATTTGATTCAATAGTGATGCCGAACAAGTTCAGTTTTGTAATATAACAAATATTACTGATTATTAGACCTAAGAATTTTGCAACCGAAATTGAAACAAAAATAGACAAATAATAATAATTGCTTTCAACACACCAGGCAAACGATTCACATTAATATTGATTTATTGAAACCGTTTGTTTAGGCAATTTTTTTATCTATTAATTGAAATTAATTCTGACAATATGTTTCAGTTTTTTTTTAAAGATAATTAATCGCACAAAAAGTCTAGTTCGTCTAAACAAATTGCGGAAACTATATTCCAGACGGGCGGAAAGGGGGGGGGGGGGCTAACAAAAAATTGGGGGGGGGGGGCGGAGAGCGGAAAAAAATTGTAAAAAGGGGCGGTGAGCCGAAACAGGTTGAGAACCTATGCACTACAGGAACACAATTAACAGTAATTGTTCAAAGATATACAATGATCAGTGTACGGACAGAAAACAGACAAACGGCATGTGCAGACATTAAGGAGTTCATAGGCAGACAACAGACAATAAACAACACACATGCATTGTGTAACCATTAGAGCGACAACAGACAACAGCTTAACAATAGACAGACAACAGAAAATTGACACGCAGACGCAGAAAGCAGACATTGGATAAACCGAGACAGATAACGGACAAACACACAGACGATGTGTAGCTAATAGTGCGACAAAAGACAGCAGGTTGAAAGAAGACAGACGATTGATCTGTTACAGACATAAAGCCACGCAGACAGTTGTTAGTCACAAGGCCATGCATTTAAAAAACAAAACAACAAAAGAGAGATACATCAGACAGAAAACAGAAAAGTTCAATACTCCGACCTTATAAAAGTCCCAGGGGCATAGTAGCCGAGCCGCTAGAGCATTCGAAAGTGTGCCTTAGTCTACCCAGCTCTGGTGGGTACCTGACATTAGTTTGGGGTAAAGTAAAGGCGGCTGGGCATTTTGCTGGCCACACAATCCCTTAGTATACCGAGGCCACTGAAACTGGTGAAGGCTACCTCACCGGCCCTATGATCAATGTGTGTTCCGACGGAGATACTTTATTTTACTAACCAGTGAAGCAGCAAGTCAGCTTTTTTTTTTTTGGGGGGGGGGGCACAGTTTAAAAGAGGATTGTGTAGCCAAATTTCTTTCACCCAAATGGGAACAAAATAACCACGACTCGAACACGATACCGTTTTTGGAATGGTGGACCTTTATCTGCCACTAGATCACCACGCCTCGCCGTATTTCAAGGTTTCTACCCTCGGGCATCGCCTCGTTATACTATCACACTACTCGGCACATTGTACAATAGAAATAGGATTGTTAACATCAAGAGTTATGCGCAAAATGTGCGGTGGGGCGGTGAATAGAAAGATACTAAATTAAAGTAACCGTTGGACCGAATGGATCCATAGGTCCGGTGAAGCAGCGTTCACCAGTTTCTGTGGTCACGGCATACTAGGTGATTGTGTGGCCAGCACTATGCACTTTACCCTAACTAAGGTCAGGTATCCATCAGAGCTGGGTACACTCAGGGACACCCCCAGACCCGGGAAGAATTTGACTAACATCGTGCAAATGCTTTTGGAAGATAGTAAACTCTGTAAAACGACGAAAACTGAGGTGGTTTGCTCATATTATAAGGCTCTAAGGCATGACTCCTTGGCCCAAAACCATCCTACAAGGTACACTGGAAGGAACACGCAGTAAAGGTCGCCAGAAAAAAAGACCTGAAAGAGTGGACCGAAATACCCCTTGATACGTTTCTGCAAACGACTTCTGACCGGGACAAATGGAGAAATCTGGTTACGGGCAGGGCGATTGGGTGTGATCGTGGGTGGGGGGAGGGGAATGGCATGAATTTCCATTTAGTAGAATATGCAACGTTGCAGTTCTTATATTAATATACGTAAAATTTATCGTTTATATTCCGCCTTTTATAGTCAAACAACAATAGTTAATCCGCACCCGTAGTATGTTTAGGCCTATAAGCCCCCACCTCCTCCCTTCTAATCCCCACCTCTTCCCTTATAAACTTTACTTGGCACAGCTGATGCTTGAACATGAAATTGTCCGAAGCTGTTCCTTGAATGTCATATCATAAACACGGGCTCAAATTAGCATATTGCATACCGCACCATCCCTTAACAATCGAACAAGGTATGTCGAAATTGCTTCATACCTCACGCTCACCGGAATCAACATTCTCCATAAATTTCTACATTTTTTCTTTCTTCTAAAACGATTTATTAGTTCCTTTTATATAGATCTATATTTTTTGTTAAAAATTATGTATAATTAATCTAATTTTTATGTATAATTAATCTAATTTTTATGTATAATTAATCTAATTTTTATGTATAATTAATCTAATTTTTATGTATAATTAATATAATTTTTATGTATAATTAATCTAATTTTTATGTATAATTAATCTAATTTTTATGTATAATTAATCTAATTTTTATGTATAATTAATCTAATTTTTATGTATAATTAATCTAATTTTTATGTATAATTAATCTAATTTTTATGTATAATTAATCTAATTTTTATGTATAATTAATCTAATTTTATGTATAATTAATCTAATTTTTATGTATAATTAATCTAATTTTTATGTATAATTAATCTAATTTTTATGTATAATTAATCTAATTTTTATGTATAATTAATCTAATTTTTATGTATAATTAATCTAATTTTTATGTATAATTAATCTAATTTTTATGTATAATTAATCTAATTTTTTTAGTTTCAACTCGTGATAGTAAGAGAAAGAAATTAGGTTTTTAGATAGTAAAAAAAAATATTAATCTAACGGAAACGGTGCACAAGTTCAAAATTAGCCAACAATCCCCCCCCCCCCCCTGTCTCCTTAAACCTTAACCATGCACTATTCCTCATTAGCACTTTGTGCCTCTCATCATTTCATACTCTTTGCTCCTCATCACTCCCTCCCCCCATACGTCTCCCAACCTTGCACTAATTTATCCCAAATCCCCTCCCAATCTTGAAATTCTGACATTACCACTAGCAAAGGTAACATAGATCAGAATTTCTGGGCGAAATTCAAATATTCAGAGCTAAACTCGGGAAATGTCTACGATTTTAAAGAAGAAGTAAAAACTATAAAAAATAGTAATACTTCCATCAGACAGTATGACATAATTTACTGAAGACCTCCTACACACGCACACACACACACACACGCGCACACACACAAAGCAACAATAATTGTGCAATGTTGCAATGGAAGTGAGCCGTCAAAGTTAAAATAATGGGTTGACCTTTCGGCAACACGCAAGCCTCAAAGAGACAGCCATCCTGGTGTGATCATGTTCTCATTGATGCAATCAACACCCCTTTCCTGTGTGTATGTGTGTGTCTTTTGGCTGCGGGTTGGCCATTTAATTAGGGCGTCGCAGATATGTCAGGGTGACATTTTGTGTGGGGTCATATGCAGGACAGGACGAACTCACGCCGTCTGTACTAGGGCGTCTATCCAACTGTGCAACAGGCGCCTATTAGAGGGCGTTTCGATTTATGCATGTTATTACGGGATAGGCCTACACTTATGCGGGGTGTGGGGTGGGGGAGGGAAAGAGAGAAATAGCGCGAGATTTTTTTTTTCTTTTATTAAATTTTCGGTTTATCATTTTAATTTTGACTTTTATTTTTCTCCCAGGGACTAAAAGGTTATTAGATTTAGGCACGTGAGACAATAACCTTGACATTTATTTTACTGCAGACGTAGTCACATGTTTTAAGTAAAAATTATATTTCGTCTTACTTGTTTGACTCTTTTTGCAAAATGGCGGCATAAGCACGTGCTCAAAAGGGGTGACGTAAAAAAACCAACCCCGTCAGACCAATTTAATGTATAATGAAGCATAGGTCACCATGTTTATGTTTCCCAAGGAAAACTAGGATATTGTATGGCCAGAGCTAGGGTAGAATGAGGGACACCTTCCAGATCCGGGAGAAAAGCCTAGCTGCGCAGTAAATTCATACCCGGTACCTTTGGTAAACCGTCCCCGCGCGTTGTCGCAAGACAACCGTGCCTCCGCAATGCTAACAAACACTACGAGCGAGCTAAAATAGTTGAAAATTTTGTTATCAATTTTTCCTCTAACAATTTACACTTTAGACCCCAGGGGTCGGCAGCCTTAGTGTGCCAAAGTAGGATTTCTAATTCATTCAGCGTGCCAACACCCCAGAAATCATCCCGATCTAGCAATCTATTTCTTGTAGAATAGACTTGAAAGTATATTTGTTGTGTGTCTCCCGCGTGCCACTGAAGACGCGTGTCGTAGGTTGCCGACCCTTGCTATAGGCTATTCCCACATTATCTACGAATTATTTCCTTTATTTCTCTGTCCCTTCCTCTCTCCCCCTTTTTTTTTCATCTCATCTATTTTCATTTAATCTTCTTTTCTCTTTACGTCTTCTCTCTTTTTCTCTTTCCATTTCTCTCTTCAATATCTTTCTCCACATTCTCTTTCTCTCCTTTTCCTTGCCCCACCCCAATCCGCCCACCTTTTTACTCTCACTCTCTTTCTCTCCCTCACGTTCCATCTATCCCTCCGCCCTCAATATTAAAACTTTGTTTCTAATAACTCAATATTAAACATCAATCCAATGTTCAGCTAGAACGCTGCACTTGTATGACCTGTATAGAGAATAGCCTTTCGTTTTAAAGTAGTGCTAATAGACTCACCCGAACACATACGTAAACATATAGCATTGTATTGTTTTTTCTTTGGTGTTGTTGAGTTGGTTGTTACCCGGATGGAGTCAAGGGTGTTTTTCGCAATGTCCCCACTCAGCCAGGAAGTGGACGGCTGGACAACACTTTATGAAGAGGTACTCAGACACACACACATACACATAAATTGATAAACACCAACACAAGCATAAAGACACACGCAAACGCACACTGTTACACACATATAAACACACACATACATTATTCACACCTACATACACACACAAAAAGAGACTGTTACAATCGCAGACAAACGCACCCTCACACCCAAACACAATTATACAGACGCAAGCATAAACACACACAAATACGCACACAACAGACACACAATCACACACACACACACATATAAGCAAAGCCTACAAGCGTTTGGTCTCAATTCTCAAGTCAGCTTTGACTAAAACAACAACAGCGACAACAACAACGTATCCTATTGTCTTCTATTTGTTGTTTTTTTTTTTTAATCGTATCCTATAAGGAACTGAACACTTGCGTGGGAGGTGGGGACGTCACAAGCCAAGTTTTCTAGCAATTATTCAGAACATGGTGGAAGCCATTTTAGATATTCTAAACAACAACATTCTACCAGAGCATTAGCACATTCAGATATTCTAAAAAACAACATTCTACCAGAACATTAGAACATTCAGATATTTTAAATAACAACATTCTACCCGAACATTAGAACATTCAGATATTTTAAATAACAACATTCTACCAGAACATTAGAACATTCAGATATTTTAAATAACAACATTCTACCAGAATATTAGAACATTCAGATATTTTAAATAACAAAATTCTACCAGAACATTAGAACATTCAGATATTTTAAATAACAACATTCTACCAGAACATTAGAACATTCAGATATTTTAAATAACAACATTCTACCAGAACATTAGAACATTCAGATATTTTAAATAACAACATTCTACCAGAATATTAGAACATTCAGATATTTTAAAAAACAACATTTTACCAGAATATTAAAACATTCAGATATTCTAAATAACAACATTTTACCAGAACATTAGAACATTCAGATATTCTAAATAACAACATTCTACCAGAACATTAGAACATTCAGATATTTTAAATAACAACATTCTACCAGAACATTAGAACATTCAGATATTTTAAATAACAACATTCTACCAGAACATTAGAACATTCAGATATTCTAAATAACAACATTCTACCAGAACATTAGAACATTCAGATATTTTAAATAACAACATTCTACCAGAATATTAGAACATTCAGATATTCTAAATAACAACATTCTACCAGAACATTAGAACATTCAGATATTCTAAATAACAACATTCTACCAGAACATTAGAACATTCAGATATTCTAAATAGCAACTTTCTACCAGAACATTAGAACACTCAGATATTTTAAATAACAACATTTTACCAGAACATTAGAACATTCAGATATTCTAAATAACAACATTCTACCAGAACATTAGAACATTCAGATATTCTAAATAACAACATTCTACCAGAACATTAGAACATTCAGATATTCGTCAAAAAATTTCTAGAATTATGATATTTAAAATATTACATGCTAGAAAAGCGTGTGTTTAAAAATTGCGCCTTTTGATGCTTAGCGGAACTGAACCAGTTCTTACAAGTAGGACAGTATGTGAAGCACTTCTTGCGCTACCGTTTTGGCCTAGATTTGTGTTCTTGGCTTCTGTTTGTTCATTATTTAGTTAATTGCACTACTAGTAACTTGCACGTCTGTTTAAGTAACCGCTTATAGCCGCTTATAGTCGTTGAAGTGCTTGAATCTTTTGTAGTGTGGAAGTCCAAAGCGATTGGTTGAAAAAAAGAAGTTTTGAATTTTTTTTTTACCGACTTGGTTTTCATTGGCGGACATTCCCAGCGATGTGCGCATGTCATTTAAAGTTGTTGCTGGGGTTTACTATTTGTTATTGTTGTTTGTTATTGTTGTTTGTTGTGGTTTTCGTTGTTTTACACGTACACACAGGCGGACCACCCAGTACCACACTACTATTTCTCAGATCTTATATCACATGTTACAGACGCTCCTTCTCTACGGACAAAAATTATATACGCTTATCAGTGGATTGAGTCCAAGTCTTGCATTCTGATAAAATGTCTTAACTGATGTCGAGCTATTGGTTTTTCCTGGTTGGTTCAAGCAACCCATTCCATGCCCGGAAGCCACTCGAGAAGAAAGAGAACTTATATCCGTTTGTTCTTAAGTATGATAAAAGAAAAGTATTTTTGTCCTTATGTTTATCTGAGCATTTGTAACAAATTAATGTTTTATTGTATTTCTAAATTAGAATTTAAATATAATGCTTTTGCATTATTAGATTATTACTACTTTACTCTTTGCCCATCTTGACACTAGTCTTTCTAGATTTAGTGAATTAACTATTGGTGTTACACTTGTCAGTTGTAAATAGTTTTTTTGTCAAAGTTTTCCTTAGTCTATGGGTTCTTATACCTTGTGTAACTCCTGAGTTTACATTTATCGGGGGTAATTTATAGCGATTAATTATTACAGTTTGTTCTTTACTTATTAAAAAGTCTAAATTCCTCTGATGCAATGGACCAGAGATGCCCAGATAAGAAGGAAGAACTTTTTCATAAGCTCGCGACTTGATAGAATGTTATAGAATGTTATAGAATGTTATAGAATGTTATAGAATGTTATAGAATGTTATAGAATGTTATAGAATGTTATAGAATGTTATAGAATGTTATAGAATGTTATATCAAGACTAGGGATGGCTATTCGTTTATTAGAAAGCCATGAATAATTGACAGCAGACCAATGCCGGCTCAATGTAACGGCAACGAATGCGAGTATACAGGGCGCCCTTAAATATATTTTTTATTTTTATAAAGACTTAATGAGAGAGTACAGAGAGAGGAAGTGTATTTGCGAACTTCTACCCCCCCCCCCCACTCCGCCACCCAGTATCAACCCAATAGGAATACTATAGACGTAACGAAGGTCCTCCCGGTTTGAATCCTGGTGAATGCTAGGATTAGTTCCCGGGTCTGGAGGGTGACCCTGAGTCTACCCAGCTCTGATGGGTATTTAGCATTTGATAGGGAAAATGTAAAGGCATGCTGGGCGTTGTTCTGACCACGCAATCCCCTTATATGCCGCGGCCACGGAAACCTGTGATCACAATGATCTACATAGGGAAACGTCATTCTTGGTATTACTTTACTGCCCCCGCTCACCCTTCTCAAGGAAACAGGTTATAAGGGGCGTCTGACACGACCCATCCCCCCACCCTGCCCTACGCGACCAGACATATTACATCAAACGCCACAGACATACACCCCCCACCCCGCCCCCATCCCCATCGCCACGTGTTAGAACCTAAACTTTAGAATGAGTTCGTGCAGACAAACACACACACTCACACTTCACGTGAGCTTGATAAAAACAAAATGTCATCCCCCAACGGTTCTTACACTGTAAGTATGCATACCAAAGACCTCACCCCCCCCCCCCCCTTAAGTCTTACAACCCAATTACAAGGTTGAAATTTCTAAAAGTATAACATTCCCTCTTTCAATTGGTGAAGGAGTGTCTGATTTTTGGAATGAATGAGAGACGAGTTAGTGGATGCTAGTCGTAAGGCTGGGATAAAGTCAGCTTGAGAACCTTTCATTAGCGACAATTGGGGGTTATAGGCTTAGACAGAATAGGGCTAGGTATTTCGCAATGTTAAACATGTGTTACACAAATGCACACAAATATAAATAAACAAGACGTGACATTTTTCAAACCGTGTTCCTAACAGATCCAAATAAGAAGATCTTGTTTCTCTGGTGTAACACATTGATAACAGACTCACACGTCTATGGTAAAAGTATCTGGCCGATAGAGGATCAAAAACAAAGACAATAGCGCAGAACATCATAAGACGCCAGACACCAAGACACACATGGATACAGATACACACCGAGACACAGTTAGACACATAGATACAGGCTGTCACAGATACAGCCAGACGCATAGTTACAGACAGACAGATAGATCCAGACAGATAGATAGAGACAGACACATGGATAGAGACACACGCAGATACAGTTACATATTCATACACAAACACATATGCGGACACAAATATAGTCTAGAGACCAACACACACACACACAAATACACACACAAATACACACACAGACACACACACACAGACACACACACAGACACACAGGCACACACAAACACACACACAGACACACACACAGACACACACACACAGGACACACACACAGACACACACACAGACACACACACAGCCACACACACAGACACACACACGGACACACACACACACAGGACACACACACACACAGACACACACACACAAACACACACACAGACACACACACACAGACACACACACACACAGACACACATACACAGTACACACACAGGACACACACACACAGACACACACACACAGACACACACAGACACACACAGGACACACACACAGACACACACACAGCCACACACACAGCCACGCCTCTCCAAAAGCTAGCCACTAGCCACCAGTTCTACACTAGTTCTACACGAACAAGTGCTAACAACCGCAGCGTTCATTGACTTCTCCATGTAAAAAAAACAACAACAATAAAAACCACAAACAACAATATAAAAAACGCCACAAAACTTGAAACCAAATTAAACCCCGAGCTTTGGCGAGTGTTAAAACAATTTTACTTTAAATTCTTGTCATTTTATTATCCATTAATTTCTACTTCAGTTGCACAATTATTTCACGTCTGCTTTTCTTTTTTGTCTTTTTTTTGGTCGGTTCTTAATCAGCGGCCAGATTTTTCCAGCAAGCGCAGCCTAATAACGTGGCGGGAAGACGTGTCTGTGGCGCTGCTTATAATTCTTGGGCTGCTTTTGTACATCTGATGCAGATAAACATGCCTTTGGGTGGTGCATAATGTTAGAAATTTAATAGAAAGAGAGTCTACTTTGTTTTTGTTTCGCGCCAGTTTGTTTCTGTGTTGTGTAATGTTGATTTTAAGTGAAGTTCTTTGTAATTTTTTTGTTGATGTAGTTAATTTTTATAGACACTAAAACTTATTTAGAGTGTTTAGATATAACGATATTTTCTTTTCCCACAAACTTGATAAAATTTTCTTTAAAAAAAAAAAAAAAAGTCCACGTCTTTTGTTTTTACATTGTTTTCTATGTATTTGTTCATTTAGCTAATCTGTCTCTCCGCTTGTGTATCCTTATCAGTCTGTTTTGTCTGTCTGTCGGCACTATCTGTCATCTCTCTCTCTCTCTCTCTGACACACCCACACTCCATCTTTCAATCACGTTCTCACTCTGTGTATCATTTGTCTCGCTCTCTCTTCCTACTCTCTCTTTTTGCGTCTATCTCTCTATCTCTTTCTCTCTTTCACGCAATCTCCCTCTCGTCTTGTGTCTCTATCTATATTAAAAACGTTGTATTGTTATGAAATTTAAAAAAAGCAAAGTCTCACCATCGTATTCAGTAGAAAGCGTTCAAAAGCTTCGGTGGCCACGGCATACTAGGGGATTGTGTAGCCTTCGCAATGTCCAGCCGCCAACTAATGTAAGGGCATCAGAGCTGTGCAAACGCAGGAAAATCAAACATCTTAGGCCTCACCGAGATTCGAACCCGGGAGCTTTGGTGTGCCAGTCGAACGCGCTGCCGCTAGACCAAGGAAAGCTGTTGCAATAGTTCTAAATTTAAACTACTTTAAATTTTAAATGTCTGTCTAATTGTCTGTATTTCTCCATGTCTCAATAATAATTTATTTCTCTTTCCACTCTGCACCCTTTTTATTTGGTTTTATTCTCTACCTTTACCATGCATTGTATAGGCCACAGTTTTTCTAGTGCATTTAATTAAACACACCTCCTTCTTGTGTACCAGCCTGGCCAGGATTATCTACCAGCTCAAGTTGAATCACCGGCAACTGACGGATCACGGGTTGTGCAACCGGGCAAGCGGGGAAGTCACGAGCAAAGCTTTTTTTGGGGGGCCAGGTGGCCTTTCTCACATGCAGTAAATTAGACTGATGGGACTCAACCAAGGCTAAAGGCCTTACGCCCCCCTCCCCTTTTCCGCCACTCATTTTTTATGTCAACGTTTCCATGATTAGTCTTATTTATATTTATATTTAGACTGATCTATATTATAGTTAGAGCTATTCATTGATCCTAGTTGCCATGGAAACTGATTATCTTATTGTCGCGCATTTCTGTGTATAATCTCGAAGACATCCTCGTGTTCCGTAAGTTAAGTTGTTGTCAGCAGGGGTGTAGACTGTCAATAGGCATTAAGGCTAAAGGCCTTTCTTAACCGGGCCGAACCTGAGATCGGTGATCTAGTTTGCAAACCATAGTCACGTGTACGAGTAAAAACCCCTAACATTCCTGCGAGATCGCAGATCGGGGTTTGCAATCTTAACAAGGCCGATCCTACATTTGACGTACTTCTCTGGAAACGTAAACAAATATGGTCTCATCATCGTTTAAGTACAGTTCCGCCATGTTGATTACCGCAACTATGCATTCGCGTCTATCTGCACCTTTCTGCGCCTTTCCGCTCAAAAGAGTGCCATGTTCGGCCTAGGTTTGCTCAACACCACGTGCAAACCTCCAACCATGGTTCGCGATCCATTCCAACCCGAGATCGCCAACCCAAGATCGGCAGGTTAATACGGAGAACGGTTCGGGTAGGATCGACGATCTGGTTTGAGAACCTAGGGTTTGGCCCGGTTAAGAAAGGCCTTAAACGCCCTTCCTCAGTCACCGACACTTTCTCTCACATCCACCATTGGTTTTCGGATGGCAATCCAGAGTTCAACCCTTAAGGGGGCCAGTTCAAAACCGTGTTGGGTCGAAAGTACTCGAATTTTTCTCTTCTTTTCTTTTCTTCTCTTTCTCACATTGTGCTGGCCAAACAATCAGCTCGTCCCCTGTGCGTACAGAAAGGTTTATTTTATACTTCGGTTCACATCCGGATCATCGGACAGAATTTGATGAGTCGGTAAGCTTTGACGGACACAGCTTGGGAAGAACAGCAAACCTTGCTGTTACAAATGTTTTCTTTTTGCTGTTACTTTGCTGTCGTTTTTTTTTTTACATTGTGTTTTAAATGTCTGCTAGGTTCCAGTCTTACTTTGACTTATATTAGTTATGTTCAACTTGTTCTTTGACTTATATTAGTTATGTTCAACTTGTTCTTTGCGTTATATTAGTTATGTTCAACTTGTTCTTTGACTTATATTAGTTATGTTCAACTCTTACTTTGACTTATATTAGTTATATTAAACTTGTTCTTTGAATGCTGCCGTATCAAACCTTGAAGTTCTCTAACTCACCATCAATTTTATGATTTCTTTGTCTGATCAAGACACGACTGTCATGGGAGTGCCCATAGATTCTGCTTGGTTCTAATGCAAGTCTTTAAACTGGCATCTCCCTAAAATTGTAAAACTTATGTATTTAGATCCCCCCCCCCCTGCTTATACCATCCACCGCCTCCCCAAAAGGAGCCGCCCGATGCGACGGCATGTGAACTTTCAGCACCTAAACGGCGAGTGCACTTTCGCCGGGGTTAATCAATACAATTTTATCTATTCAGATCTCCATTGATAAAGGCACTTTCCGGAGGAGGCCGGTAGGATGGAAGGATTACACGTGCATATGTTATGTGTCCGGGTGGTGGGGGGAGGAATAGATAATAAAATAGAAGAGTTTTATGTGGGTAAGGATCGATGAATGCTCCGCTGGCCATGCTCATTTACTCACCTGCATCGCGAGTTTGAATGACATTGACAGAAGACAGAAAGTAACCGGGGGAGGGGGGGGGGCTTTTTATCTTTGTGCACATGTTGTATATGACTTTACGTAACATTGCATTGTAATGGAAGGGTGGATGTATGGATAGATAGAGAGATAGAGAGATGAATGGATGTATAGCTAGAGGAATAACGGAAGGATGAATGAATCGATAAATAGATAGATGGATAGATAGACGGTTAAATAGACAGATATAGATTGATAGATAGATAGATAGATAATTAGATTCATAGATAGATTAATACAGATATTAAGATAAAAAGATAGATTGATAAATATATAATTAGATAAATAAAATGATTGATCGATATATAATTAGATAAATAGATAGATTTGATAGATATATAATTAGGTAACTAGATAAACTGATAGATATATGATTAGATAAATAAATATATTGATAAATAGATAGTTAGATAAATAGATAAATTGATAGATAATTAGATAAATAAATATATTGATAGACAGATAGTTAGATAAATAGATAGATACATTACTAGATGGATAGACAGAGCACTATAGCCCTTAGCGTTTTTAAACAATTTTTGTTTAGTTTCTTAGGAAGTACAACCCCATTGTGCACTCCTCAACTCCACACCTCTCTTCGTTCTGTTACGACGTCCCTGGTATAGGACAAGAAGCTCCTGTGTGGACAGCCCCCAATATCTCCTTTCCATATTCTATGCTTTATAGTAACAGGACCGTGTAAGGCCCCCTATAATCTAAAAGAAATGTAAATTAACATTGATATGTTTTTTAATTATTTTTTGTAAGCGTTTTAAAACCCCAGTAGGTAAAATCATAAATTTGGAGAAAATCAATAAACGAAATTGGAAAGTGAATATTTATCTTATCTTATAGCCTACATTATAGACGCTCCTTCTATAAAGAAGATTAGTGCGTTCTACGCTTATCCGTGGTCCGAGTCTAGTCTAGCATTTTTATTAGTTTTTTTTTTAATGATGTTAAGTGACTGGTTTTCCATGGTTTGTTCAGGCAACCCATTCCATGCCTTTATAAATATCGCTCCCTTTCGGTCTCTTTATCCCTCTTTATTCCTCCCTGTCCGTCTCTCTATACCTCTCTGTTGGTCTGTCCATCCTCACTCTCAGTCTTATCCCCCTCCCCTCCCACTAACTGTTTTGTCTTTTTGTCCTCCTTTCTCTCGTTGTCTCTGTCACAATCATTCTCTCTCACTCTCCCACCTCCAATCTCCATCCTCTCCGTCTACCACACCTCCAATCTCCATCCTCTCCGTCTACCACACCTCCAATCTCCATCCTCTCCGTCTACCACACCTCCAATCTCCATCCTCTCCGTCTACCACACCTCCAATCTCCATCCTCTCCGTCTACCACACCTCCAATCTCCATCCTCTCCGTCTACCACACCTCCAATCTCCATCCTCTCCGTCTACCACACCTCCAATCTCCATCCTCTCCGTCTACCACACCTCCAATCTCCATCCTCTCCGTCTACCACACCTCCAATCTCCATCCTCTCCGTCTACCACACCTCCAATCTCCATCCTCTCCGTCTACCACACCTCCAATCTCCATCCTCTCCGTCTACCACACCTCCAATCTCCATCCTCTCCGTCTACCACACCTCCAATCTCCATCCTCTCCGTCTACCACATTCTTTTCCCTATCTCTGCCATTCTGTAGCTCTCCGTCTCTCCGCCTCTCTCTCTCTCTATTATTCTATCTCTCTCTCTCTGTTTGTCTGTCTGTGTACTAGATACTAGATCTATGTGCGTGCTGTTTGTTTATAAAAAAAACGATACAACTAGTAAGATGAAATGACCAATAAACAACACAAACAATGAAGAAATACGACACGATGGATGCACCTGTATCCACAACAGAAACTTTAACACAAATGTAACTCTTACTTTCGCCTAAGCCAAGGTGCTTGCGAAAAGGGATGTTCATAAAAAACGTCAATCATCTCACTTTAAAAAAAGTCAATGTTGGGTGGAATGTATTGATCTCTATATGACTAGGGTTGGGGGGGGGGGGGGGGGTAGATAGAACGTAAAATGACATAAGATATGTAAATTGTAATTTATACAAACTTTTTATTTTCTATAGGGCACAATGCCCAGCTGCCGCCTTTACTTTACCCCAACTCAAGTCAGGTATATCAGAGCAATCCCCTAGTATTTTTATTTTATATTCTTCTGTCTCATGAAATGTATTCAATACTAGTACTGTAGTCTGTACTTACATTTGTACATATCAATATCGTAAAAACTGCTTAGAAAATTAAAATAATAAAGAAAGAAGAAGAATTTATCTTTTTGTTTTAAAGTATCTGGGTTCTGTATGCATGAAGCTGTACATTGTCACATCATATGTCAGTGAGGATTTTAACATTTCTGGCACCGTGTGTGACAATCAGGGTAGGAAGCGGCCGAGGGGGGAGGGAAGTGGATGAAGAGTAATGCAAAATGTAAAAAAAAAAATCACGTGACGTTTTTTGTGGACAGCGCCGCAACGTTCAAACCGCAGATTTTAAATCTGGATACGCCCATGGTCCCCCCGTATGTCTCATCTTAAAGAACTTCCGGTAATTGTTGCCCTTCTGGGTAACATAAACGCACGTGTGTGTGTGTGTGCGTGTGTCTGTGAGCGAGCGCACGTTATCTTTTACTCGTTCAGATTATTAAATTTCCTGTCAAGTTTTGTTTCACTGACCCATAATGCACTCATACATTTTATATTTAAAATATTTTTTTTAAACATTCTTAGAAAGTCAACACTAGAGAAGTTTCAAACAGCCTTTGTGAAAATTTAAAGGGTAAGGGAAGTAAATCTGAAAAATATCTCTGACAAAAATTTGACCATTTTAATTTAGTTGTGATCAACGGGAAGTAACTCAATAAATTTAACATTGTTTTAGTCGAAATCAGTTACCTTTCCTGCTAATCAACGTTTGATATCAAACAGAGCGATAAAAAAAGAGTTCGATATAAAACAAATGATTAGATATAGTGTAATATAGTCTAGGTATGGAAGGGTTAAATGCATATGAGACTGGAAGAGGGGTGTGAGAAATGGAATGAGTCTGGAAAGTTTAAATGTGACCAAATTAACAGTCTGACAATCGTTAGCTGAAGGTGAAATAATTTTGTTTAAACCCACCATTCATTCCTCCCCATATTTCTCTCTCTCTCTTTCTATTTATTTCTTTTCTTTTCTTAGACTCTCTAAACTTCTCTATGTTTTATGTTACCAAAGTAATCCAAGGGAAGCAACACGGTTAAATAGACACTTTGGTTAGTCAAATCGCAGTTATTTACCTTATCTATAAAAGGAGAGTTAAAATGTTGTTTTGAGGACGAGATAGCTGAAGAAAGTTTTTTTTTTTTAATTCTACAATAAAATGCTGATAGATAGACATAGTTGTTGTTTTTCTTTATAGTCCACACAACTTCACAATATAGCGACACTGAAGACGCGCCAATTAATGATGCGAAGGTGTCGCCGAGTATAGTAAAGTATCCTCGCAGCGTACACCAGTTTCTGCCAGCGTTACTCTCTTTACCCCAACTGACGTCAGGTACCCATCAGGGCTGTGTAGACTCCGGATTCGAACCCAGGACCTTCGGTGCTCCAGTCGAACACGCTGCCGCTCGGCCACCGAGTATAGTCAGATCTATAACTCTACTTCTGTCCAAGGTTGGCTGCATCCACATTCTCATTCTGTTCTACTTAGTTGTCTTAGCTTTCAACATTTTAAACATCTTCTCTTCTATATTCTAAGCTATAGTCTAGTCCAGGGATCGGCAACCTAAGGCCGCGTGCCAAACTTGGCACGCAGGGCGATTTTCAAAGGCACGCGAGAGACCACCAAGAGTTTTTTTTTTTTTTTTTTTTTTTTTTTCCGGTTCTGAATGAGAAAAACTGACTGTTGAAGCAGAATGTTTCTGAATGACATAGCGATACATTTTAGTGAGTTAAACGCATTTACAAGGTCAGGGTCAAACAGCTTTGGGATTGTAAGATCACTGGAATGGATTTGCATATATCTTGAATTAAATCAATGATAAAACATTTAACTATATATACTTACCTTTATTTAGGCATATTCTAAGATATATAGTTGGGCTTTTTAGTACATAGTTCGAAGCACTCAAAGCGGAGTTTTCTAAACAAAGACAAGACTTTCAAATTCATGAACTCATTTTTTTCATACCTCATCAAGCCTAACTGGCTTGATCTTACTACAACCTTCTTAGATGTAGATGTATTTTAAATGGAGGAATATTGACGATTTTAAAACGCTGCCAGTTGAATTTTAAACATCCAAAAGCAATGGGCATGGAAATGCCAATTTGCGGGAAAATCTAGAAGGAAGATGCTTAGGAAAGTCATCTGCTATTTTCAACTGCCAGGCATTCATTCGCTTTACTTTCAGCTTTATATTCAACTTACACGTGTGAACATATTTTATTGCACATGAAAGTTGTTTTAAGCATTCAAAGAGGTCACTTACACTTCACTACTAAGAAATGACTAAATATGTATCTGCCATTATAAATTAGCGTCAAGGCGCTCATTAATTGATAGAGGACAGAGACTAATCACATTTAATTAGAATAATTTTTATTCTCATCTTCTATAATGAAACAAAAATATAAGTTATTCTAAACAAAATTAGTTTTAATACATTTAATAAATATAAGAGACTTTTTAATAGCATTATATTCTGCAGTTTTTGTAATTATTAGGCTAATGTTAAAAACATCAACTCCTTAAGTTTAAAAAGGACAAACAATTAGTGCAGGAAATGTTTATTTACAACAGTTTCACTTAAATTAATTGTATCTCTCTCATTAAATCTTGTAACGAATACCATGATGCTGGAATTATATAAAGAAATAATAATTAGTCAGTAATAGTCAGTAATATTTGTTATATTACAAAACATAACTTGTTTGGCTTCACTATTGAATGAAATTTAGAAACTTTATTTTAATTGAAGGGAGATAATTAACCCGTTTTTTTTTTTCGCAAATATTTCTAATATTTTGTTTCTTATTTTTCTTTTATAAAAGACTAAATGGCCTACAACTTATAACTTTATAATGAGCAAACTGTAAAACGTCGTTGAATATTATATAAATATTATGTGACTAAAACATTATATGCATATTTCTTAAACATTACATTAACTACCCAGTTTGTATGATTACTACGTATCAATTCCGCTTAACGATAACAATACATTCGTTTATTACCAATTATTGTACAAATAAAATAGAATCTCAGTTATAACTGAGAACAAAATATAATATAATCAATATTAGTTACATTAATTGTCTTATACAAAGTAATAAAACAAGTATAATAGAGCATGTTGAATTTTTTGCTGTTGGCACGCTGAAGGATTTAGAAATCCTAGTTTGGCACACCATTAGCAAAAGGTTGCCGACCCCTGGTCTAGTCTATATTCTAGGCTATATTCTTTTCTATCTATTTTAGGTTACATTCTAGACTATATTCTAGGCTATATTATAGGCTACATCCAGGGCCCTCGAGAGAAAAAAAAGATGCCGGTACGAGATCTTTTCTGGGCCCCCCCTGCCCCCCCCCCTCCCCCCAACACCTTTCTTTTTCTGTTACTAGTCATATTTAGATGATTTATTTGTATTACATACGTTTGAAAAATCAGGAATCTTTTTAAAAGGTCTGTGGATCATTTTGTAAAACTCTCATAAGTGTTACCATTTACCATTAGAGTTTAATAATTTCAATCACAGCCTTACAGGGCTATTACATAAATACACTAATCAAGTACATAGTTCTTAGTTGAAATTGTTGTAGATCAAATTGTTCTTCCGCTTCAGTATTAATCAGAATTGATCATGCAAATATTACAAAGTTGTATAAAATGAGAAAAGTTATTTGGTTAAAAACAACTAGAGAAGTATTGAAGATTTTAAATTGGACAATTAAATTGTCCATTAACTTGTCATAATTCATTTTAATATGGAATAATTTAAATGTGAAAATTGAGAGAGTAAATTGAAATATGAGACACATGTAAAGGTAAGCTACTTGTAGTTGTCACAGCTACTTGCTTTAATAATTTGGGACATATCTATGACAGGTGAAACTCTGTAATAAATAAAGAGCAATATTCCAAATATAACCAAATCATTCATCTTTTGAATGCTTACTGTTTCGTGAAAAGAAATAGTCAACAGAAAATTCACCAATATGCCTACATGAATGCTAAAAAAGACAGAGTAGAAAAAGACTAGTTTTATTAAAACAGGGTTGCCTTAAATTGTGTGTCTTTTTCTTGGCTAAACTTCGAATTACAGTGTCAAAGTTTATTTGTCTTGCAATGCCAGACTCAATACTGAGCCTGGCCAAGTTGTTCAAGCGATCCTGACTTATGGTGGACCTAAAGTAATTTTTTTTTATGAACTTAAGTTTACTGAAGCTCCTCTCTGCTAATACTACTGTGGCTGGTGCTGTAAGGGACATCCTCGAACTGACACTTATGTTAGGTTAAAAAATATTTTCTAATTTGGAACTAGCCATAGCATTTAACAGTTCCAATGCACCCAACTGTTCTTTACCAAAATTTGCACTGTGAACCATTGTTAGGTTAATTATTTCCTGAAGAAAACCTTCACAACTTATGTCATTATAATACTTTTCTGCTAACTTAGCAGCCTTATACTTCAAGTCTTCTTATGACATCTTTTGGTAGTTCCAAAGAAAGCTGAATGTGTCAGAAATATCTTTGACTGAATTGAACCGAACTGTAAATTATAAGCCCTCCAATAACACTTTCCAATATAACATAAAATATGTGTTTTAGAAAGTGGGCTGCCTCAGGGTATTCTTCTGTTTCGTTCATCTCATTCACATTTTCATCAGGTGTATCCTCATCATGAAATCTTGTTTTTTTTCTGGCAGTTGTATTACTGTTCCTAAACAATTGTACTTTTATCTGCAGGTTGGCTGCAACAAGCTTAGCTTCATTCTACGTTGCTTTCCAACTGTTTCGCAGAGCCCTAGTTGTGCATATTATAAGCTTTCTATGTTTGCAACTTTCATATCTATAGTTGCATCGCATCACAAGCTTGAATGACTTTGTTGCAGAAGTCAATAGGGACTAGTATACTAAGCCACACTACTGACATTATGATGCAAGTGAAAAAATCGACATAACAAATAGATTTCATAGATTTTGTTTCTGGTTTTCGGAGTAAGATTCAGCTTTAACAGGTCTTCCAAAGCCAACTCACCCCCTGGTAGATGAGCTACAAATTGTTTTACACTTTCAACTCGTTCTGGCCATAAGGTGCTAGAAATGCTATGATGCTTTGACAGTATTCTCCACTCTTGAGGCTTCAACTGAATAATGTGTATTTAAATTTGTCTAAAATTATGATATCTTCAACCTCCCCTCTTGGCTACCGCAAAGGAGATCATTAATGTGTTAAAGGATCGACTAACTAGCTTTGACTGCCGTACTAGTATGCAGCGACATAGAGTATGTAGGCCTAGGCTACTAAGCTAACAGGGTGAACTGTAAGCCTGTAAGGCTCATAGGTCTGTATATGTAAGTGTCTTTGGAGAAAAATAATAAAAAAGAGATCCTAAATGCTATCGAAAATATATAATTAGGCGCTATATTACAACTAAAGGCTTCATTGCATAATTAACAAAATGTTTAAATACACATTAAAAGAATATCAAAACCGAGGGGCCCCCAGCGCCACGTGATATTGTAGGAGGTTTTGAAGCATCTCCTCTGAGTTTAATAGCAACAATAAAAAAATACTTGCGTAATTGCCAATTGAATTTTACATTTTAATATTCATGGGCTTTATGGGCCCCCTGAACTCTCAAGGGCCCCGGTACGGCGTACCGGCTGTACCCCCCTCTCGTGGGGCCTGGCTACATCCTAAGCTATATTCTAGCCTACATTCTAGGCTATATTCTAGGCCAGGGGTCGGCAACCTTTTGCTAACAGTGTGCCAAACTAGGATTTCTAAATCTTTCAGTGTGCCAACAGACTTAAAGTTAACCTGCTCTGTTACACTTTTTAAAATTATTTTTATAGGACAATTTGTTTAACTCCGTAACAAGGTCAAGGCCAAAAGCAAAGGAGATTTATAAAGAGAATCGTTAAAGCGTTTTGTATTTTATTCAAAATTAACGTGTTTTTGTGATTATCATTATCAGCCTTTTTATTTGCATTTATATCAAATTATGGTAGGCTAATTATTGTCTAAACATTATCTTTTGTTAGTCAAGATGAGGATCTCTCACCTGTAATTGTTAATTATATTTTGATATCAGCTTTAAAACTGAGATGTCCTTTAATCAATGTGTTTAGCCTACCGTTGTGGAACTGATAACTAGGGCTGAATTTTTACTTTGTAATCATACAAAGTATTACAAAGTGGGTAGTTAATGTAATAATTAAAAGTATACATATACATTCTTTAGTCACCTAATATTTATAAAATTTTTAGAAACTTTTTACAAATTGACCATTTTAAAGTCATAAATTGTAAGCCATTTACGTTTTAAAACAGGGAAAAAAATAGAAATATTATTAGCTCAAATAAAACGGGTTAATTATCTCCCTTTAATAAAAAAAATCCACATTTGATTCAATAGTGATGCCAAAATAGTTATGTTTTGTAATATAAAAAATATTACTGACTAATTATTATTTCTTTATATAAATCCAACATTAATAATTACAGAAATTACATAATATAGCGAGCGCTATTAAAAAGTCTCTGATATTTCTAAATAAATAATACAAATAAATTTGTTTTAGAATTACTTATATTATTTATGTTTATTTATATTCTAGGCCTTATTCTATGCAATTTTCTAGGCTATATTCTAGGCTATAATCTAGGCTATATTCTAGTCCAGGTGTCGGCTACCTTTTGCTAATTGTGTGCCAAACTGTGATTTATAAATCATTCAGCGTGCCAACAGACTGAAAGTTAACTTGCTCTACTATATTTTTATAAGACAATTTATTTAGTGCCGTAGCAAGACCAAGACCAAAGAAAAAAAAAAGGACCGTTATAGATAAAATCATTAAAGCGTTTTATATTTAATAACAAATTTACGTATTGTTATTATCATCTTTTTCTTTATCCATTCATAGCTAATAGAAAATTGTATTTCTCAACACATTTATGGATCATGTCTAAACTAGTGCCGGCCGAAAGTTTCGGCCGAAAATGAACCAGGCCGAAAGTGAAACATTGACTTTCTGCCGAAAGCTAAGCAGAAACAGAAAGTTTCACTAGCCCTTTGGCCGAAACCGTAACCGAAAGTTAAACCGAAATTGGCAGACAAAAGATTTTAAAAGACGGCATATTATTGTGTAATATTAACTATTTTATGGGTACTCTATTTAAGTAAACCATACAAAACAAAGTACATGGTACTGATGAGGGATGATACAAAGGAAGAAGATAAGGAAGACTTCAAAACCAAGAATCGCACATTTGAAAGAGCAGATACTTTCAAATACTTAGGGTCAAGCCTTAATGAAAGGAATGAGATACTACCTGAAATAAAAGAAAGAATAGCTGCAGGAAATCGTGCCTATTTCAGCCTCCAAAATGTATTCCGCAGCAAAAATATCTCGAAAAGAACGAAGAAGGTAATATACAAAACCATAATAAGACCAGTGGTGATGTATAGCAGTGAAACATGGACAATGACAAAATCCATTGAAGCCCTGCTTAATACCTGGGAGAGAAAAGTGCTGCGGAAGATATATGGAGCTGTGCAAGACCTAGATGGCTGGAGGTCAAGGACAAACGAAGAACTGTACACCCTGTACAAGGATCCAACGGTGGTAGCTGAAATAAAGAAGGGCAGACTGAGGTGGGCAGGCCACTTGGAAAGAATGACAGAAGGCAGAGCAGCCAGAACAGCACATCACCAGAGGCCAAAAGGAAAGAGGCTTAGGGGCAGACCAAGACAAAGATGGCTTGAAGCTGTAGAAGCAGATTTGCAAAAGCTTGGTGTACGGGCTTGGCGAAGGAAAGCCAGGGATAGGCCCGAATGGAAGGAGGTGGTGAAGCAGGCCAAAGCCCTACATGGGCTGTAGTGCCACAGGGATGGATGATAGAACATGTAATATACAGTTGTATATAATATACATGTATAATAGGCCTTTATCATTTTATCTTATTCAGAATTGCATTTTCTTTCAGATTTGATAACCTAAAAAGCAATATAAACTTTATATAAGACTTTTGTATCTAAATATTATGACATTTAAAAAAAATAAAAATTGAAAAAAAAACACAAAAAAATGACAAATGCAATGAAAGAGAAAAAAAGATGGTGACCTAGTTACATAACACAGGGCCATTTTATTAAGCCACACTCCATTTTTCGACATTCTTTGTGGTGATTAAATAATTCGTTTATTAATAAACTTCAATTTTCTACTTTACACAAATAAATTGAAAATGTATTCACAACCGTTTAACTAGGTTCTAAATGAAATTATCAATAAGCAGAGTAGTGGATGCACCACTAGCGTTGCAGTCTTAATTTTGAAAGTTAAACATAGATATATTGTGCTAATGACCGAAAGTCAATATCAGTTTTGGCGGTAACCGAAAGCTAACTTATTGCCTTCGGCAGTAACCGAAACTACGCCGAAAGAGGCCATTTGCTGTCACTGTCATGCGATGAAAATTAACATTCAAAGCTAAAATTTAAACCATTTAAAATCAATGGAATAGGTTCCATAAGTGCAGAATATTTAATTGAAGATGTCGATTGTCGAAAGTTAGCTTAACTTATCTTATCTTATCTTATACATTACAGACGCTCCTTCTATAAAGAAGATTATTGCGTCCTACGCTCATCCGTGGTTCGAGTCTAGTCTTGCATTTTTATTAATGTTTTAAATGATGTTAAGTTACTGGTTTTCCTGGTTTGTTCAGGCAACCTATTCCATGCCCGAATGCCACTCGGGAAGAAAGAGTACTTATATGCATTTGTTCTCGCATAAGGGACAAGGAAAGTGTTTTTGTCTTTATGTTTATCTGAGCTTTGCAACAGGTTGTTATTGTGTTGTATTTCTAAATTAGAGTTTAATGCCTTATGTATTATTACTACTTTACTCTTTGCCCTTCTGTCTTCTAGTGTTTCTAGGTTTAATGATTTGACTAATGGTGTTACTCTTGTTAATTGGGAATTTTCGCTAGTTATGAACCTTGCAGCTCTTTTTTGAATTTGTTCTAATTTTTTTTAATGTTTTCTTTAGTTGATGGGTCCCATACAGGTGCTGCATATTCTAGTATAGGCCTAACTAATGTGAGATAGCATTTTAGTTTTATGTTCTTATTACATTTGTAAAAGTTCCTTTTTATGAATCCTAATGTTTTGTCTGATTTTTTAATTACTTCATCAATATGAGGGTTCCAAGATAACTTATCATTTATTATTACTCCTAGATACTTAGCATTGCTAGTTTGAGTTAGTTCTTTACCATGAATGAAGTAGTTTGCTATTATTTGTTTCTTTTTCTTGGATACCCTTATTAGTTGGCATTTTTCTGGGTGAAAAGACATACTCCAGTTTGATTCCCATTTTTGTAGTTCATCTAGGTCTTTTTGTAGAAGTTCACTATCTTTTCCTGTCTTTATTATTCTATAAATTATGCAATCATCGGCAAATAATCTTACTTTTGTTCCTGTGTTGATGCAATTTGACAGATCATTAATATAAATTACAAATAGTAGGGGTCCTAGTAGAACAGTTCCTTGTGGAACTCCTGAGTTTACAGTTATTGGTGATGACTTAGAGCCATTTATTATCACTGTTTGTTCTCTGCCTATAAGAAAGTCCTGAATCCACTGATGTAAGGGACCAGAGATGCCAAAATATTTAAGTTTTTTTAGTAGACTAGAATGATGAACTTTATCAAATGCTTTTGAAAAATCTAGTAATATAGCAATTTTTTGGTTCTTATTATCTAATCCCTTTGACAAGTCATCTATTAAGCCTATTAATTGAGTCTCACATGATCTATTTTTCCTGAAGCCATGTTGGTGTGGGCACAGTGCATTAAGTTTGTCTAGATGGTTTACTATACTACTATATATTATATGTTCAAGTAATTTACATGTTATGCTGGTTAGAGAAACAGGTCTATAATTACCGGGGTCAGATTTATCTCCTTTTTTGAAAAGGGGGGTTACATTAGCTAATTTCCAATCTCTGGGCACTTTGCCCTGGTTTAGAGAGGCTTGAAAAAGTATTTTAAAGATTGGAGATATTTCATTGGTTAGTTCTTTAAGCAGTCTTGCTGGTATGTCATCTGGACCAGAAGCTTTATTTGCTTTTAAGTTGGTTAGGAGTTGTTTAATGCCTTTTTCATCTACATTTACTATCTAAAAGTAAAGCATAAGGCAGGCTGTAAAATGTTTCACAATAGCTATTGAACAACTTTGGACGGGCTACTATTATTAAGGACTACACTAGTATCACAGTTAAATATCATGATTTATACAAACAAATTCCTTATTTTAAGGTTTCTTTCGTATGAACAATTCAAAAGCATGTTGGGATGGCCTAAAGAAAATCACGGGCTATGTACCCAAGCGTAACACTCTGAGTGTGAATGAAGATATTAATACTTTTATCAACCAACTAAATAATTTTTACTGCCGTTTTGACTGTCACGATTTTAGATCTATTCACCAAGACATAATGTCATCTTTTAACAATTTAAATTTAATTCTAGATGAAAGTCAGGAAGGTTTCAGTGTAGATGTTGTGACGTCACTGTTTAAACAAGTAAACATATCCAAAGCGTCAGGACCAGACAGAATAAGTGGGCGACTAGTAAAGCTTTGTGCGGAACAGCTGTCCTTTATTTTTTGCTACATTTTTAATCAATCTTGGGAAAACCATACTATTCCTATTATCTGGAAAACCTCAGAGATTGTGCCCGTACCAAAGAAAGAAAAAGTCCTTTGCAACAATGACCTACGTCCTGTCGCTTTAACATCTATTATCATGAAATGTTTTGAGAAAATTATTCTCAGACGTATACTAAATAAGGTGCACAAAAGCCTTGATCCCTACCAATTTGCCTACAAAAAAGGCAGAAGCGCAGAGGATGCTATAGCATTAATGTTAGATAGACTGTACCACCATCTGGATACGCCGAAGAATTACGCTCGAATACTCTTCGTTGACTTTTCATCTGCATTCAATACCATCCAACCACACCTTATGATACAGAAACTATCTGCTTTAAATGTCAGTCAACGCATCCAAGCCTGGATCATGCAATTTCTGATAAACCGCCCTCAATTTGTCAGAGTAGAGGGATGTACCTCACAAATAAGAGAAATAAGCACTGGAGCGCCTCAAGGGTGTGTCCTCTCTCCCGTTCTATACACAATTTACACCAATGACATTCAAAGTTCAGCAATCGATACAGTATCTGTAATCAAATATGCCGATGATACAGCCATTGTCGGCCTTGTTTCCAGTGACGACAGTCTCTATCACAGTACGACCTCAGATTTCTACAAATGGTGCGAAGAGAACTACCTGATATTGAACATCACAAAAACGAAAGAAATGATTGTAGACTTCCGGAAAGAAAAACGCAAGCTGACTGATTTGCACATAAACAACCAAATAATAGATCAAGTCTCGCAATATAAATATCTTGGCGTCACAATTACTGACAAACTGACTTGGTCTGACCACTGCCAAATCCTTTGTAAGAAAATGCACCAACGACTTTTCTGTCTTAATAAACTAAAAATATTTCACATAGAGAAAACCATTATGAATCTATTTTACTCGGCGACTGTTGGTAGCATCATAACCTTTGCAATCACCTGCTGGTATGGTAATACCACCATATTGAACAAACACCGGATAGACCGCCTAATAAACAAAGCCTTTCGTACTACACAGACAGAATTACCATCTCTTGCGGATATTTTCAGTTCAAGGTGCCTGTCTATGATTGATAAAATCCTCCAAGATCATGCACACCCGCTTCATGATAGCTACATAATATCTAGTCGAAGTGGTCGGCTTCTTTCTATAAGGGCAAGAACAGAGAGATTTAAGAACTCTTTTGTTCCACTGTCAGTAAGACTCTTTCAAAAGAATCACCTTTCAGCCAGGAAATACGATGGCTCAATAGCTGACTCCTAAATAATAGGCCTACTTTTTTCTTGTATGATAAATGGTATGATAGTGTGCGTGAATGTCTATTGTGTTTGAGTACAAATGGTTCTTTAATATTGTTTTAGGTATGCTGAAAAAACGGAATTTATGTAATCAAGTCAATTTTCCATTCATTTGGATCAATAAAGCAATCTTATCTTATCTTATCTTATCTTATATTTTGGGTGTAAAATGCACATGGTAAAGAATAATTTTATTCCACCAGTAAGGCTTCTATTTACAATAGTTACGTGACCTAGAAACATAAGTCACGCCTATTGCAAATGCTCTATTCACTATTCTAAACTCTAAACCTTATAAATTAGTTAAGATTCTTTAATGATTGATTTGTTATAATGTCTAACAATAAAAGTACCGTCTTGTGGAATTGATAGAATGTAATCATACAGACTGGGTATTAATGTAATGTTTATAAATGTACATAGACATCTATATATTCTTTAATCATTTAATTTTTATATAATTTTCAACTATTTTTTTTATAGTTTAATCATCTTAGAAAAATAAATTGTAAACCATTAATTTAAAAAAAAAACGAAACAAAAACGAAACGTATTAAACATATTAACGCAGAGAAAACGGGATAATTATTTCCCTTTATTTAAATTAAATTGTCCAAATTTGATTCTAGTGATGCCAAAAAAGTTAAATTTTTAAATAACTAATATTACTTAGATCCATTATTTCTTTATTACAAATCCTGAATTATGCTATTCATTTTCACATGTAATTAGATGTATAGAATTAATTTTCGCTGTAAGTAAACAATTAATGTTAAAGTCGATTTAAGGAGTTTATTTTTTAGAAAAATAATTTACAACAATGACAAAATATGATGATGTGTGTCCATCGTTTTCGATGACGACCATCCTCTATCAGAGTCATGATTTCTTATGAATTCGGAGATGGCTAATAAGGCCAATTCTTGCCTGAAAGTACTTGCCACAGTGGGGGCACATTACGTGGCTTGATGGCCGGTAGAAGCGGTGCTGTCTTTGCTGGATTTTCTTATTTACCGTTTTTCAATGGCGACCTTTTGCCTTTTATATTCGTAAGCTGCTGCCCAAGTTCGGGTCATGTTGCGCCAGGAGGTTCGGCCCTCGGCTAGGCTTTACCAGTTGTTAGGATCAATTCAAAGGTTTCTTAGAGAGGCCTTCAAGGTGTCTTTGAACCTCTTCCTTTGCCCTCCACGCGAGCGCTTTCCTGCGACCAGTTCGCCATAAAAGATCTTTTTGGGAAGACGACCTTCTGGCATGCGCACAACATGGCCTGCCCATCTTAGCTGGGCTTTTGCCAGTTTGGTGTACATGCTTGGCATGTCGGTCCGCGCGAGGACCTCAGCGTCTTCGACCCTGTCATGCCACCTGACACGTGTCATGTGTCGTAAGCAGCTCATATAGAAGTGATTTACTTTCCTGGCGTGACGGCTATACACGGTCCAGGTTTCACATGCGTAGAGAAGAATTGGTTGAACGGCAGCTGAATAGACTTTTAGTTTGGTTTGCAGCAAACATTAGACCGCAGTCTTCCAAAGGAGGAACTGGCTTTGGCTATCCTGAGATTTACTTCATCGTCTATATATTATACTTAATATAATGCTAGTATAAAAGCCTCTTATATTTATTACAATAATAAAACAAACAAATTCGTTTTAGAATAATTTTAATTATGCTTAATTAAGGGAGATAAGCATAAATCTCTTTTGAATGTAATTAATCTTTATCAATTAGAGAGCGACTTATAACAGCCTCTTATATTTATTACAATAATAAAACAAACAAATTCGTTTTAGAATAATTTTAATTATGCTTAATTAAGGGAGATAAGCATAAATCTCTTTTGAATGTAATTAATCTTTATCAATTAGAGAGCGACTTATAACAGCCTCTTATATTTATTACAATAATAAAACAAACAAATTCGTTTTAGAATAATTTTAATTATGCTTAATTAAGGGAGATAAGCATACATCTCTTTTGAATGTAATTAATCTTTATCAATTAGAGAGCGACTTATAACAGCCTCTTATATTTATTACAATAATAAAACAAACAAATTCGTTTTAGAATAATTTTAATTATGTTTAATTAAGGGAGATAAGCATAAATCTCTTTTGAATGTAATTAATCTTTATCAATTAGAGAGCGACTTATAACAGCCTCTTATATTTATTACAATAATAAAACAAACAAATTCGTTTTAGAATAATTTTAATTATGCTTAATTAAGGGAGATAAGCATAAATCTCTTTTGAATGTAATTAATCTTTATCAATTAGAGAGCGACTTGTCCTTGAATTCACTTCGCTAATTGTTCAATGTCATGTACATATTAAGTAAGTCACTCCTGAGTGGTCAAGTGTCAGGAAAATATGTTCACAAGTGTAAATTAAAGCAAAAGCTAAGTAGAGCGGTTGAAAACAGCAGACGACTGTCCCAAGCAGCTTTTACTTCCAGTTTTTCCCGCCAATCAGCACATTTTGATGTCCATGTTTCGGGAGTTTACAATTTGTTTTCAAATCAGCAATAACCCTCCACTAAAAAAAGATCCAGAACTAGATCTAAGTAGATTGTAGTAAGATGAAGCCAGTCAGGCTTGATGTGGTATGAACACTTGAGTCCATTAAATTGAAAGTCTGAGATTTGGTTTAGAAAACTCCGCTTTGAGTGATTCAGTGTACATCTGAAAAAGCCCATCTATCTTTATTTGCCTTAAATTAGGGAAAGAGTTAAATGTTTTGAAATTGATTTCACGGCAAGATATGTCCAGTTTCAATGCAAGTCCATTTCATTGGACAAACACTTCAAGTGCTTTTTTGACAGTCTTTGTAAATGCCAGCTTAACTGACTAGGCCCTGGTTCTCTGTGAAATAATACACACACTTTGACACGTCTTTGTGAATGCAAGCTTAACTCACTAGGTTCTGGTTCTCTGTTAAATAATACACTCAAGCCACTCGATGAACGTTTAAAAGAAGAATGATTTAATGCTTAAACGGGTGTACAATAAAAACATTCAACTTAAACAGTCAATAATGTGTAGCTTCTATAACACTCTTCAAAACAACAACAACAAATTACACTCTGGCCTATAGAGCGATTGCAATCACGTGACAAAAAGCGCGTGCTGTTTGTTTACTTTGTCTAGTGGTGATAAATGGCAGCCGTATTACCAGTGGCGTAGCTAGGGGGGCGCAGGGGTGGGACATATGTCCCCGGGCGCCACGTTAGGAGGCGCCAAAATGAGCCTCTTCGTGATGAATTGATAACTCTCGGATATATACCCTTTCAGCATAGAGGCAGTCTATCGTCAGATAAAAACTGGAATTGATGTCCAGGTCCAAGCTCAAATTCAATTGGAAAAACAAAGGTGGCGCGATATTTTGAAAAGAATACTTAGGCTACCTGTATTAACTGTATTAAGTTTCTAGTTTTACAAAATTTGGCACTGCGTGGCCATGAGGAACATCTGCATAAGGAGGAGGATAAAAATGTTGGAAACTTTCACTCTGTAATCAAACTCGTTGCTCAGTGAGTGATCCACTGTTAGAAAAACACCTACAACATGCCCGAGAAAATACAGGTTCAGTATCTTATTTATCACCGGAAATCCAAAATGAATGTATCCACCTACTTGCATCGACTGTAAGGAATCAGCTGTTGAGTGAAATAAGAAAAAAAAAAGTACTTCAACAAGTACTTGACTCAACACCCGATCTAGGACACCGGGAACAGCTTTCTCACGTCATCAGATTTGTGGATGTGTATTTTCAAACTAAAAAAGTAACCATCAAAGAATCAATTTTAGGTTTTGTTCCGATACATTCCAAAGACGCAGCAAGCCTTGAAAGAGTTATCCTAGTGAAACTGGAATCTGATAACATACCTCTAGCCGACTGTCGGTGACAATGTTATGACAATGCTGCTGTAATGACTGGGCATAGGCCCTTCAACAGCGAATATGTGCCAGAAATCACAAAGCATTGTTCGTCAACTGTGACAACCACAACTTAAACTTAGCAGGAGTACTCTCAGCTAAACAGGATCCAGTTGTTATTACATTTTTTGGAACAGTTGAAAGTATATATTTGTTTTTCACCCGTTCAACAACTCGTTGGGAATAATTAAAAAGAGTTGTGCCAATCACAGTGAAGAGGGAGTCTGAAACACACTGGAGTGCACGATCAGAAGCTGTTAAAGCTATTTATGAAGGATTAGATGAACTAGTAGGGCTGTTGGAAAAATTATCAAAATATGCAACTAAGACGCCTGACACCAGAAGTGATGCAGAAACTTTGCTAGCAGGTATATTAAATTTTAAGGGGGCACGGTAGCCGAGCGGCAGCGCGTTCGCCTGGCGAGCCGAAGGTCCCGGGTTCGAATCTTGGTGCAGGCTAGGATTTTTTCCCGGGACTGGAGGGTGCCCCTGAGTCTACCCAGCTCTGATGGGTACCTGACCTTAGTTGGGGTAAAGTAAAGGCGGCTGTGCATAGTGCTGGCCACACAATCACCTAGTATGCCGTGGCCACAGAAACTGGTAAACGCTGCTTCATCGGACCTATGAATCAGTTCGAACCGACGGGTACTTTTTACTTTACTATATTAAACTTTAACTTCCTAGTTTGGTTACATTTCTGGAAGCTTTACTTGGGAAAATTGATCGTGTCCAGAAACGGTTGAAGGATCCTACTATGAATTTCAAGGAAGCAGCAAGCATCTGATCTTGAATCGCTGGAGAAAGAACTTGTCAACATTCGTGATAATTTGAGCCAGGTTGCGGTAGATGCACAACTTGGGGAATCGAGGTTAACAGAAGGATTTAACGACATCGTAGGATGCCTAAAGAATTAGCAAGAGATGCAAGACTTTTTGCAGATGAAGAAATTGCATGTGTTATTAACAGCGTAATTGATAGACTCCAACTGGAGATATCAATACGGATTTTACGTCTAAAAAAGCTAAACACCAAATTTGGATTTTTACTAGACGTCAAAACTCTTCTCGCTGAAACAAATGTCGATACATTTCGTCAAAATTGCTTAGATTTTGGAAATTTCTACGACACTGACGTCATTGGTCACGAATTGTGCACAGAAATCGGAGACGGCAAAAAGCTGCTCAGTGCCCGGACTGAAGTTCTACCTGAAACTCCTTTGGATCTTCTTGGTTTTATTGTTTCATATGGAGATGACGTATTTCCGAATCTGCGCATTTCACTGCAAATACTTCTAACAATACCTAACTAACTAACTTCAATAACAAATACCCAGACAACAGCATCACTAAAGAGGCTCAAGACAATATGGAAAGACAAGAACTTAGCCCTCAGCACCAAAATCAGGCTGATGCGCTCATTGGTCCTCTCCATTTTCTTATATGCTTGCGAGTCATGGACACTAACAGCGGAGCTGGAAAATAAGATAAACGCCATGGAAATGAGATGCTTCAGGACCTGCTCGGTATCTGTTACAAAGACCATATCTCCAACGAACAGATAAGAAAAAGAATACAACAGGAAATTGTAAAGTACGAAGACATGCTGGCCACAGCCAAGAAAAGAAAACTGGAATGGTATGTCCACATCACCAGAACCAACGGGCTTGCAAAGACCATCCCGCAGGGTACCACCAGAGGAGGCAGAAAGAGAGCAAGACCAAAGAAACGTTGGGAAGATAATATTAGGTAATGGACAGGTACAAAACTGTGCGAGGCAATGAGAACGGCTGAGAGACGGGAGGAGTGGAGGAGGCTAGTTTACATGTCATCTGTGGCGCCCCAACGGTCTATCAGACTACGGGGTATGTAGAATGTAGGTAGGACTTCTAACAATTGCTGTTTCAATTGCAAGCTGTGAGCGGTCCTTCAGCAAACTGAAGCTTTTTTTTGTCTTATTTACGTGCTTCAATGGGACAAGATCGTCTGAGTAATCTTGCACTCCTTAGCAACGAAAGAGAAACACTTGAGAATATTAATTTTGACAACGTGATTAACGAGTTTGCGACAGTCACATCAAGGAGGATCAATTTTGTTGTATAAGACTAACTATGTCTATTCCAGTCATGTATAATTAGTAGAGTATTTTTTTTTTCAAATAAATTGTTTACAATCGTATAGAACATTTTTAGTATGCATTCTATTTCATTAAAATACCAGATGCTTCGAAAATGAACCAAACAAACCGTACAAACTACAAACCGTACAAACTACAAACCGTACAAACTACAAACCGTACAAACTACAAACCGTACAAACTACAAACCGTACAAACTACAAACCGTAGAATTTTACAATTTTCTTGGTGGCTCAGTAATCCCCCCTGACTCTGTCGCTCCGAGAAAGGGCGCAAAATGTGTGTCATGTCCCCGGGCGCAGATGACCCTAGCTACGCCACTGCGTATTACTATAGCCTTAAGAAGTTTTTTTGTTTTTAAATATGATCATTTCAACAATATAACGTAAAACATATATAAAACACTGTCAAGCGATGTAAATTAACATTCAAAGCTCAAATTTAAACCATTAAAAATCTATGGAAAAGGTTCCGTAAGTGCAGAATACTTAGATGTTACAAAAACTTATCTGATTAAACTAATTAATGGCACTAATATGGCCATCAAATTCTATTGCTATGCCATTTTTTGTTAGTTATAGAAATTGTTTATACTAAATAATTTCATTTATATTTTGACGTTTTGTGTTTATTTTATAGATAGAAATATCAGCTACATCAATATTGAGCTTTGACATTAAACTTTTAATGAGGAGTGTTGTCGTTTTTTTTTTTTTGTGATCTATATGTGTGTGCGCTAACATAGGCTACAATAGGCCTACCATGTGTAGGACACAATAATCTTCTTTATAGAAGGAGCGTCTGTAATGTATAAGTTAAGAATATTTAATTGAAGATGTCGATTGTCGAAAGTTAGCCTATTTAACTTACTATCTAAAAGTAAAGTAAAGCATGAAGCAAAATGTACAATGTTTCAAAAGAGCTATTGAAAAACTATAAAAGCCTAAAGATCTTGTTCTTTCGTGCACGGACTACTAAGGACTAGTATCACAGTTAAATATCAAAATTTTTGGAAACTAATTCCTTATATTTTGGGTTAAAAATACACAATGTTTATCCCCATTAATGCCATTATCACCAAGACGGCCGCTATTTACACAAAAACGTCACTAAAATACCTAAGCCACGCCTATTGACAAGTCTTAACGTGTATGCATGCATAAAAGGTCGACAAATAAAAACACATTTCCGGTCGAATTCAATCATTTGTTTCGAAACATGTCTGTGTGCTACTTTACTGGTTGTACTCAAATTTGTTGGGGATTAAAATGTATTTCATTTCCAAAAGATGTTTACAAAACAAAACAATGTATTGTGAAAGTCAGAAGTGAAAAATCACCTTTTTAAAATATCAAACTTATTGCAAAATGCAATGAAATTTTTGTTATTCGTTTTTATGAATTTACGCATTTTGTTTTTCAATAACCAAGAAAACGCAACTCTTGACTCATTTATTTTGTAAACAAATAAATATTTAACTTCACGCGACTAACACTTGAGTATTAGTTATCGCCTACTCACTTTTGATGTTAAAAACGGATTCCTCATAACTAATATTGTATCCGTTGAATCATTCTAAAAGACTAGAACTGGCCGTCGAGGTTGAAATCAATTGTCAAACACCAGCAAAAGCACGCTTTTTTTTGTTTATTAGTTTAAAGATAGAACAGGAAGTTCACGAACATATGGGTTCAAAAGTTCACGCCTCTTTAAGACTTGTCAATTGCAATCGCTCTGTAGGTTTTGGTGCAGAAAGTGCTAGAATGGATTTTTCCGGAATGAAATTGCGTACTAGAAACATGTAGAGACTACGGGGAACATATCATATTGATGTACGCAAATAAACTCTTCCCCGTAATAAATAAGTATAAATGAATTATCGATACAATTCTAAATACATTATGAAAACTATTTACACATTTCATGGTTTGTTGTGTTTAACAGCGTTTTAAATTAAAAGGGCTGTAACTGTAACGTGAAATCCAAACATTGTTAAACACGTGTTGTTTCCCTTTGATCAAAAAACTAAAATACTTGACATTAGCTTAGATCTAATACTTCATACTGATGTTTCAGATTCGATTTCGCTGTTCATTGTTAGCTTGTTTTACAACGGGACAATTTAAATACAGTATTTATGTTTTGAAAAAGTCCACCTCATTAGAAGCTGAAACATTTGCGCCGTTTCCTTTTCTAAGAAAAATGATTTTCTTTAAAAAATGAAGAATTGTAATATATATAAGGGGAAAAGGTGGATTTAACTGCTGCAGACTTGACTCCCGCGACTGTTAATGTACAGTTGCTGGCCCTGTGTCACCAGACGCAGAGAAAGGAGGAAGGGGAAGAGCGGCGGAGGCGCGCTACTGGAAGCACGGCGGGTGTACGGTAGAGCGCGGGGGAAAAACACGGTGGCCGAACACAGTGACAGTGTGCGACACACCGTCTGCTGTGATCTAAAGAAATGGAAAAGGGCTTTCAAATTGGGACTTTTTGTGCAATTCTGGTAAATTCTGTTTTTTAGCTAACCGAATACTGGATAAGGTCTACGTTCCTACGAAGGGTAAGTTAAGTTCAATTTTTATAATACTAATAATTAGATCTATAAGAGGATTTAAATGCCTTAAATTTAAGAACATCGTTAGGGCTCAATGAAGGCCTACGTTTTAACCGAGTACTTTGTAAACCAGAGTTCAAAAGTTCACGGTGTGTTAATGCCGTTACTATTTAACTTTTTTAATTTGTGTGTGTCTGTGTGTTACCCTTGTATTTAAGATATAGATCTAGACTATTCTAGACCTGCTATACTATAATCTATACTAGGCTAAATAATTAATTTGTATATGAACTTCCATAATTATTTTTTTTAAATGTCATTAGGTTGAGAATAGTATTTACAATTAGGCCTACGTTAAAAACTACTAGATCTAGACTATAAACTATAACTATTTAGATCTAGGCCTAATATTAAATATGCAGTTTGATATTTGATACAGTAGTCATCAGTAGTGAGTAGAGTATTGGACCTAAAGCCTTTAAGAGTTGAATGGGGTGGGGTCAGATGTGTCAGCAACCTTCAACCACCCCTCTCCCCCGGGGCTCGAATTTTAACCAAAGTGGGCAAGTATGCCGATTCAGGATAAAATAAAGGTCTAATTAATAGGCCTATGTTTTTAAATGAAATAATAATACTATTTTTTTTTAATACTATTAATATAATCAGTGAATTATTTGTAAAGTTAAATTACCCTTACGCAGTCGTTTGTAAGCCTAGATCTACCTCTTGATATAATGTAGTCGTCTGCTAGACTCATTGGTTTGGCAACCTTTGTGTGCCAAAGTAGGATTTCTTATTCATTCAGTGTGCCAGCGGCCAGCAGACAGAAAGTCGAATTGCTTCACAATATAATTTTTATTGCGTCGTAGCGACTCGTAGCATGACTAAGGCAAAATTTAACAAAAAGACTCTTTACAGAGAGATTATTCTTTTAAGTCAATTTAAGTCAACGCAAAACTGATAGATAAAACCTAGGCCTACTCTGATAAAAACGAAAAAAAAAAGTACTTTCACATAGTGCTGGCTAAATTAGAATCGGGTAACCGAGAAACTGATTTTTTTTTCAAGAACTCAGAACCCGGTTCTAATAAAAACAAAGCCCCAAAACCGGGTACTGGTTTCGTTAGTAGGATTTATTTTTTTAAATCAACTTTAAAAAAAAAGGGGTGGGGGGAAGAAAGAAAAAATGCCAATAATAATTAATCCATGCTAAATGACGAAAGCTAAGACATTCTGTGATTTCTTCAGCATAAGACTAAAAACATAACAATTAATAAATTACATAAGATATTCTCACTATAATTTTTGTTTACTTGTATTTTATTTTAAATTAATTAAATATTGAGTTTAGATAGATCTATATTTAACCTTTTTTTAAAAATTGGGTGCTGCTTTTGTATTATTGTATGTTAAAAAATTAAAGAACCGGGTTCCGGTCTAGAAAAGAGCTAGCAACGGATACTATATTCTTGGCTATATTCTAGGCTACATCCTAAGCTATATTATAGCCAGCAACGGAAACCCTGTTCCGCTTTAAGATCTAGCATCGAAAACCCGGTTCCGATATAACATATAGCACCAAAAAAACCAGAAACTGGTGAACTATACTTCGCCGATCCTATCATCAATTTGGTCCGAAGGGTACTTACTAACGAAAACCCGGTTCCGACACTGAGTTTCCATTATTCCTTTCAGTGGGATTGGTAGACTTGGCGGCGCCCATCTCCTCTCCAAGTCAGCGGTGGATATTTTATTTCTGTATGTCTGCACCGTCGAACCCACGATGTCGAGCTTGTGAGTCGAGCTCACTGTCGACTTTGCCATCCAGCCGCCATTATTTGCATTATATTACTTATACTGCTGGATGTATTGATTGCATATCAATAAAAGTATACCCAAACATTTAAAGTCTAAAGCATTTAGGCATTTTTTTGAATTATTCACAGTGATTTCTTTTTCAAAATGCTATCATACTATATATTCTTGTAAAAACACTTTTTAAATTCTTTAAATAAACTTCGCGAACCGTTCTTTGGAAGGCTATATATGACACACTTTTCGCCAAGCTATCGAGCTTAAACTTGGCACATGGACGTGTTTCATTTGACAACACATTTTTAAATTTATTTTTTAGCTACGCCCACTCACCCCCAACCCCTAAAAATCAGTTTGTAACTTTTTTATTTATCACTAAACTATATGGTGCACATTCTAACTTATCTTCTTATCTAATATATTACAGTCGCCAACTCTATAAAGAAGATTATTGCGTCCTACGCTCATCCGTGGTCCAAATCTAGTCTTGCATTTCTATAAGTGTTTTAAATGCTGTTAAGTTACAGATTTATTTTTTCAGGCAAGCCATTCCATGCCCGCATGCCAATCGGGAAAAAGAGAACTTATATCCATTTTTTTTTCGCACAAGGGATAAAGAAAGTGTTTTTGTCCTAATGTTTTTATGAACATTGTAACAGATTGTTATTGGGTTGTATTTCTAAATTAGAATTTAATGCATTGTGTATTTTAAAAACCTTTTTAAACGCGGATTACTGACAGTATTTGCCTTACTGGCCTATCTATATCTATTAACTTTGCTATTTGTGTGTTTCTTGCTTTGTAAGTAGTGACTAGCAAAATCTTCAGAAGGTTAATGCTTAACAAAAAATGGATATAGAGGATTTATACGAAAAACGTAATCTTTATGTTTTAAATTTATTTTTATTCCCCCCCCCCCACTATTCTATGTGAGTACAAAAGTATATCAAAATGTGGGATAGAGGGCTGGGGGCATACTGTGACCAATCTATCACTACTTTGATGCACGCTCCCTACCCCACCCCCACCCCCACCCCCACCCACACATACACCCGATGTGTAGAGAGAAAACCAAAACAAACGCCCAATGCCCTTGTTGCCTGTGTTGTTTGTCTATTTAAATATCCCTTTGATTTCAGAGTTGACAATGCAATGATTCAGAATTAATTGTTCCACTAAATAATAATATTGGCATACTATCAAAATAGTTTTTGAAAAGCAATATTAAACAAACAACTACAACACTTTAAACTAAACCAATCATAAAGGAGCTAATAAGTTTGTAAACTTGTTCAGTATTGACTAGTAGCTGGAGCTCGCTATAACACGTACAATAAATTTGTGAATATTCTCTGGATACGGGTGTGGGAATTATGAAAATAATTGAACAAATATGTCGGAGATATTTTTAACAATTAAATTAATAAATATAAATGAATACATGTTGTAAACAAAAAATCTTAGCCATCTACTCCAGGGGACGCCAGACTTGGCACACCGAGACATTTTCAATGGCACGCTGAAGACTCCGAAAAAGACAATTGTAGTGGGTTGACTATTAGACTTTTGGCACGCCGAGTGAATTAGAAATTCTACTTTGGCGCACCATTATCAAAAGGTTGCCGACCCCTGATCTACTCTACACATTATCGAGTACTAGTATAAGCCGTGAAAACTGATATCTCAAACGTAAAAAAAAGCGATGGCCGAGCGAAAGCGCGTTCGGCTGGAATAGCAAAGGTCCTGATTTCGAATCTAGGTGAAGACTAGGATTTAGTGTTATCTGAAATGAGTAAGCTTATAAATATTTACAAATCGAAAAAAATCGCACGTGAGGAAAAAAGAATGCAAGGTAAAATGTATAATCCAATCTATAAATAATTTATAGATTTGATGCTTTCACCAATATTACAAACAAGCAGCAATCCTTGTGGAATCCCACGATAAACTGCAAAATTTTCTTCATCGCCGCCGATACTGAAACAGTGTAATAAGCTGCCCATCTAGCGAACATTGGAGGCGGCCCACAAAACAAAGTCACAATTACTAGCAAAAGGAACGCAATTCAAAACTGGTCTGCGCTGCATCCATACCCCCCCCCCCCCCACACACACACACGCTGGACCATTCTGACCTGTCAAACTTCTTATCTTATATATTACAGACGCTCCTTCTATAAAGAAGAGCATTGCCTCCTGCGCTCATCCGTGGACCGAGTATAGTTTTGCATCTTTATTAATGTTTTAAATGATATAAATGTTAAGTTACTGGTTTTCCTGTTGTTGTTTTTTCAGGAAACCCATTCCATACCCGAATGCCACTCGGTAAGAAAGAGTAATTCTCGCTACATAACTGGCGCACCTCACACTAAACAGACAAGCACCCCATCTACCATACCCCTTGCCAACAAAACGACATAGTCTACAGCAGATTCATGTGGAATAAAAAAAAAAATTCGGATTGCAATTCACAACTAGAGACCGACCGAAACCAATTTTTTTGTTTCGGCCGAAAACGAAACCATACCGAATGTAATATATTGAATTTCGGCCGAAACCGAAGCCGATACTTAAAATTTCACAACATATTCGGCCGAAACCGTAACCAAAAAATAGGTAAATAGAAAATGTCATAAAAAGATTTTAAAAGACTGCCCATTTTTGTGTAACAGTCCTATTATCTAGTTTATGGGTGCTCTATGTAAGTAAACCATAGAACCAGTGATGATAATATCGATTTTTCTCAAAACCAATTTTCGGTTCTATAAATCCGATTTCAAACCGAGTTTTTGATCCCCCTCCCCTCCCTCCTGCCCCTGGGCAAAGTAAGTTATAGTAATATAGGTAGAAAAAAACAAATTTGCGAAGATTATACTAAAAATATAATTTTCATACCAAATTAATAGAAAGGACCATTGATCCTTAGAACCTAGTGATTTTGAATTGTGAGATATCAAAAATTGTATTGTCATGAATTTTAAATTTAGACTTATATGACTCTACTTATAATATAGATATGATACAAGTTGCACACATTAAAAGAATATTTGTAAACAACTTATATCAATAAATCCCATAAAAGGGATGGGCATTTAAAAAAAAAAGAAAAAACGTCCATGCGCTGTATAGTTGTTTGTTTTTTTGTTACCCTATTGCAAGCTGCTTTTCAGTGTACATTAAATTAAAAGCCTGTTTAAGTTTGAAAAAGACTCTTTTTAGGTCAGTTTTACCACTAGACAAATTAAGTATTGTCAGCTATATACTGGATTTGAAAAATAACAAAAAAACAATAGGCATATAAGTAAACAAACAGCACGCGCTTTTTGTCACGTGATTGCAATCGCTCTATTGTTTTGTGCGAATCAAACATGGTTTAAAAATATGAGTAATAGAAAGTATAAATAAGAGTAATAGATGCAGCAATAGCGTAGCAGTCTGAATTTTTGAAAGTTAAAATAGATATTCGGCTGATGACCGAAAGTCAATGTCAGTTTCGGTCGAAACCGTAAGCAAACCGAAAACTAACCTTTTGGTTTCGGCCGAAACCACACCGAAAAAGGTTTTTTGTCTACTTTCGGCGCCAAAACCGAAGCCGAACTTCGGTCGGTCTCTATTCACAACCATGTTAAATTCGTAATGTCACAACCACAAACAATGGCGCGCAATTCTAGCCGACTAGCACTGTTCGGCATTAGGACCGAGCCAAGTGCTGTTCGCCTCCGTCCCCCATTGAAGAAAAAAAAACAACAACACAAAATGTCCATATGAAATAGGAAAACAAAATTTGTAATTGAAAACATTAGATTTCGGATGTCTCCTCCATCTTTCCACCTGTAACTTCTAGTTGACCTGTGACCTCATTATGGAAATTATTAATTATATTATGCTAATCTTTGCAAGGTAGGCGATCAATGTCTATTTTGTTACAATACAGTGATAGGTGTTTCTTCTATTATCTTATCTTGCATGTAACAGGCGCTCCTTCAATAAAGAAAATAATTGCGTCCTACGCTTATCCTTAGTCCGAGTCTAAGTCTTGCATTCTGATCGGTGTTTTTAAATCATGTTAAGTAACTGTTTTGTTCAGGCAACCCATTCCATGCCGGATGCCATTTGGGAAGAAATAGTACTTATATGCGTCTGTTCTTGTTTATGGTATCAAAAGGGTGTTCGGTAAATTTGGCAAGGGTAAATTCGGCCACGGCATTTTGTTCAAGGAAATTTTGGCAAAGGTATGCCTTAATTTCGGCAAAGGTAAATTCCGCAAAACTCGCAAAGCGGTAAAATTGGCAACGGTAAAATTGGCAAACTTATAATATCTACTGTTTTTATTGAAACTGGTGATATGATTACACTCTTGTCTACTAAATGAAGTTCATGGCTTGAAACGAGGTTGTCTCCGTGGAAGATTAAGTTTATATGGGGTCCCTTAAGTAAAGTATTAGTGACCTAGATTGGGTATAGATAACGTGAACTCACAGAGTGGGAATAGATCACGTAAACACCCTGATTGGGTATAGATCACGTGAACTCACAGAGTGGGAATAGATCGCGTGAACACACAGAGTGGGAATAGATCGCGTAAACACACAGAGTGGGACTGAAAAAAACAACACACACACAGTCAAAATTGATTTTTTTGTGTGGATGTGGTTGGAGGATGTGGCTGACACTCAAATAGGCTGTTTTGCCAGTGGCTTCATGTCTGTGTGCCAAGTTTCAGCTCGATAGAAGTACGAGCAGTGTGTCAATTAGCCTTCTGAAGATTTGGAAGCCAGAAACATACATTTACGCATACATATACTTTTAATGTTTTGCGTAGGATTCAAAACTGCCGTAGACTACTTTTATTTGACCTCACAAGGGTTGGGGAACTCTATATATGTAGAAGATGGGGATCCTTGTAAACGCGTGTCTACGTGAACTTCTTTGCTATCCATTTCGATTCCCTCCCTACAGTTGGAGTGGTCTTTTTGAAATGCTTGAAACTTCTTTTAAAACTCTCACCGTTAACTCATCCGTTGTCTGAGGGAGGAAAGAGAGAGAGTAGGAGGAGTACCTATTTGATCCGTTTTCTTTTTTTTTCAAGTGAAGTCAGATTTAGCCATCTTACTTCTTATTGCACTTGGTTAGTTCTTCTTCCTTAACTCTAGGGCGTCAATACCTTGACTTTTTTGGAGTAGTCTCTCTTGTGCTCTTTCCTAAAGGAGACTAAAAAAAAATTCTTAAACAAAAACTAGATCTTGTTTTATTTTAACATTCAAATTGTTAAAAGTAAACATCAGATTTGTCTAAAATAATATTTGTTCATTTTTAAATATTATCGTATCATGAATAAAAAAAAAAGAAATAACATTATAAAATGAATAGACATAGATAAATTAGAAGAAAAAAAACGGTGAAAGTATTTCAAAGTTCTCTCCCTTAGACTTTGATGACTATCAGCATCTTATTATAACATAACACGGATTCCCTAATAAGTTCGGAATTTTAAAGTAAGAACAAAGTTTTAGCAAACACCGGAACTCTAGCCCGTCCCTCCTCTTGAACTGTGTTTCGTCTAAGCGGGGCGTTGGGCTAATAAGGCTAACGAATCCCTCTCCATCTCTCTCTCTCTAAGTGGTTTAAAAAAGTGGAGGTGTTCGCACTGCCTGTACCCCACCCTGCCCCGCACGTAGGCCTACACACCAACACCTCTCTTCGAAGTTTACTATTTAAATGCTACGCTATTGTAAATATCACTCTTTTGCTAGACCTCTCACCGTATAATGATTTGCACTAAAGAAAAAAAAATTATAAAAGACGGAAGGGTGTTGTGGGGTCGGGTGTCTGGAAAAAGGTGGGGGGGGGGGGGGCAAATGTAGAAACGGGCCGGATATTTTTGCACACTGTCGTCTTCAGTAGTATCTCAGGTTTGAAAAAGAGGCGTGGGATGGCGTTGGCAAGCGGGTGAAGGGCCGATGCAGATGTTGATCTATTAGAATAGACTAGGGGTCGGCAACCTACGCAACGCGTGCTAGACGTGGCACGCAGAGCAATTTTCAATGGCACGCGGAAGACCAACAAAAAGGCAATTCAAGTATTTTCCTACAAGAAATTGAGTGCCATAGAACAGGGGTCGGCAACCTAAGGCACGCGTGTTAAACTTGGCATTCAGAGCGATTTTCAATGGCACGCGAGACCTCCAAGAGTAATTTTTTATTGAAAAAAAAACAAACATTTTCCGGTTCTTAATGAGGAAAACTGACTATTGAAGGCGATGTTTCTGAATGACATAACGACACATTTCAGTGAGTTGAATTTACATTTACAAGGACCACTGGAATGGATTTGCATTGAAACTGGATATATCTTGCCATGAAATTAATTCAAAACATTTAACTACATGTACATCCCTATATTCAGGCATATATTAAGATTGATAGTTGTAAACTCCTTAAATGCACAAATAATTAATGCAGGAAAAGTTGATTAACAACTGTTTAACGAAAATTATTAAAATCCTCTATTAATTAAATCTTGTAATCAATACCCTAATGTTGGATTTATATAAAGAAATAATAATCAGTCAGTAATATTTGTTATATTACAAAACACAACTTGTTTGGCATCACGCCGCATCACTATTGAATCAAAACATAAATGTGAACAAGTTTTTAATGGAAGGGAGGTAATTACCCCGTTTTTGTGTGTTTTTTTCGCTAAATATTCTAATATGTTTTTTTTTTTTTTTGTTTCTTTTATAAAAAATAAATGGCTTACATTGGCTTACAATATATAACTGTGAAGTGATCAAACTGTAAAAAGCATTTGAACATTTTATATGACTAAAGAATGTATATGTGTATTCTTAAACATGACATTAACTACCCAGTTTGAATGATTACTTCGTATCTTTTCCGCTTTACAACAATAATTCTGCAATTAACTGATATAGTTAAAACAGTTAAACTGAGATCGAATATAATAAAGTTTAGCAGGTGTTATATTCTCACCTTGGGTAACAAATGATAATGTTTATACAATAATGGGCCGTATTGCTGATGAGAGTTAACACCCTTGCCCCTTATACAAGTCAATCTTTTATGACTGACTTGTAAAATTACCATACATGTGAAAGTATAGTAGACCTATTATGCCTAATACATTTTTGTGTTTGATATAAATGCAAATGAAAAGGATTATAATCACAAATACGTTAATTTTGTATTAAATATAAAACGCTTTAATGATATTCTTTATAAATCTCATTTTGGCCCTTGGTCTTGCTATGGAGTTCAACTAATTGTACCGTAAAAATAATTGTTTAAAAGTAGGCCTATAATAGAGCAGGTTGACCTTTTAGGCTGTTGGCACGCTGAGTGATTTAGAAATCTTAGTTTGGCACACTGTTAGCAAAAGGTTGCCGACCCCTGCCATAGAAGGATGACTTTTAAGATGTTTGACACGCTCAATAAAGTAGAAATCATACCATGGCACACCGTTATTAAAATGGTGCCGAACCCTGGAATAGATCATCAACGAATCGCATTAAGCTTACTTATTCTCGTTTTGTGCTGTCTGTTAATCAATATGTTATGTTTGTTCTTTTAAACTAAAGTAATTAATGTATTTTCGACGGAACAAACTGTTCCGTTGAAGCAGCCTCTCATCAGTTTCCGCGGCCCAAGTATTTTTCCCAAGTAATGTCAGAAACCCATCAGAGGTGAGAAATCTCAGGGACATTATCTATATCAGCCAGACCCGTTGAAAAAACTCCTAGCCATTTCCATGATATGAACCCAGGACCGTCGGTTGGCCAATCGCTGGGCGACCGCTTGGCCAGCTCGAATGCTCTTTCGTGCTATCTGAAGTGGTTCTCAAATTCCTTTGGTCCCGAGTACTGACCGCCCTCGAAAGCCTGGGAATCCAAAAGGCGCATTCAAACGTAACGAGCTCATAGTGAGGAAAGTAAAGTATCCCGTCAGACCAAGCAGCATTCACCAGTTTCTGTGGTCACGACATACTAAGGGATTGTGTGGCTTGCACAATACCCATACGCCTTTACTTTACCCCCTAATGTCAGGTACTCATCAGAGCTGGGTAGACTCAGGGACACCCTCCAGTCCCGGGAAAATAATCATAGCCTTCGCCAGGATTCGAACCTAGAGCCTTCGGTACGCCAACCAAACGCTCTGCCGCTTGGCCCCCCCCCCCCTAGGCCGCCATATCGAGGAAAGGGGAAAAGGTATTCTCCCATTTACTCTGAACATTTACCCCCCCCCCCCCCCCCCCCCCACTAATGAGATATACAGTTACAAGTTTTGGAAATGCTTTGTTATAATATGCAACTCAGAGATATCACATTAAGATGAACTGAAGCAGTGTAACATTTTAGGGCTAACAACACACAAACTCACACACGTCTAATTATTGTATAACCGTCTGGGCTTTCAATGAGATTTAGTTCGCCCCCCCCCCCCCTTCCCTTCCGATAAACCATTGAAGTATATAAACCATATAGTATTAACTCTTGTAATGTACAGATAATTTACTTTCCAAAGAAAAAAAAACATACCTCGAAACTTCGAAACTAAGAACTCGAAATTTATGATCGACCCACACTGCGGTAGCTCATAAATATGGCCGGCATCACAAGCAATATTAAGATATTTAGGTCATCCTTATGGGTGGGATGTTTTGGCAATATTTACCTTCTCCAATGAAAGATATCGCAGGTAGCACTCACGGAGGTGATGGCAAGCTTCTGACACTTGGCATGTTTGCGTGCATTATAATAGAAGGCTTTCCGCCAGAACGCCTCTCACCGCTAAGAGAAATGGACACTGGGGATAATGCTGACCACTGCAAAATATGCGAGGCAGACGTGGAAATAACTGCGCGAATAGTTGTCCTTTTCATAACCTCAGATGCACGTGCGTCATTCCAAAGCGTTCTATTCTTACTGTAGTCAGCCCAGCTTTGCCCGCCCTCAGTGGGGTCTGTCCAGTCTTAGGATAAACACACCCTCAAGCAGCAAATCTCAAGCAGCAGTGTATGATGGGTGTATGAAGGTGGCGCTGAAGTAAGGATGACGTCACTCACAAGCTCTGAAATCTATAATGGCGTTTTTATACTATATTAAAAACGATAATCGAGATTAATTACATAGGTCTAATCAAAGACTAGAATAAGATTGCTCTATTTTTAGAGCGTATATGTTCTTTTTCCGTGCGCATCCAATAACGCTGTCTTAAATCACTTCTACGCTCTTACGTTTGCCCAAATGTTTCCGATGTACACAACTTTCGATTTTAATTTTAATTTTTCTTTGAGAAAATCATAGCGATTAAATAAAACGGAAGTGTACAGTGCAAAAGGGAATCGGGAAGTCCGAAATGAAGTTATTCGAGTCATCAAATAGCAGAAATATTAAAGCAAGCGGTCCATCTTATTATAGTCTTTGGTCAAATAAAAAAAAAGAGCGCTAATGTTGTGTGTTTTCAATGCATTTTATTGACTTATCGCGAGCGACTCTAAAATGATTTTATTTAATATTCTTTCATACAGAACTAATCAAACGGATAAAGTCACTTTTCAAAACCGGTTATGACTTTTGTAGCCGACAATCAAAATTAATTGCCTAGCATCGTTTTAACACCTTTTAATAGGTCAGACAGTCAACAGTGCGTTCTGAATGAATAGTCCACTTGCACAAAAGGTGCTAAATATCTGTAATGTATAAGATAAGATAAGAAATAAAAAATTGAAAGCGACCTATTATGTCACAAGTTGACATCTTTTGTTTGGGAAATTTGGAACATTTCGGAGGCTGCACTAAAGATCAGCGCATAAATAAAAAAATATATATTCTTTAAAGACAGTCGAGATAACTCATTGTTTTCTTTAACAATGTTAACAATAGTGACTTACTTATGAGTCTTTTGCATGTAGACTATTAATAACGTCACACCCGGGGGGTGGTGGGAAGGGGTTAATAGATATAGTCATAGGTGAAATGACATCTTTAAACATTTAGAGTTCAACTTTTAAAAAAGAAAAAAAAAAGCTGGTGTGTGTGTGGGGGGGGGGGGAGCTAATATAACAATCACACTGACTCGTGGGGGGGGGGGGGGGGGGAGGTTGGACCCAGACGGACACAGTCGAGGGCCGATATTCTGGTTACATTGCAAGATCACGTCGAGGCGTGGAATTTCTTTCTTTTTTTTAACGGGCTGAGATTTCGCACGGACATCAGCGTGGAGCGACGTCTGTCGTATAAGAGAGGGGGGGGGGGGGGTGGAGGCGGTATCCATTTCTTCTTGCTTATTCCGCTTCCTGTCTACACCTTCGCTTGTGCTTTGCCTCCACCACCACCAATTATTTCTGCAGTGCATGCCGGTACCTTTCCATCGTATCTTCTAAAAGGTGGAGAGAGAGAGAGAGAGAGAGAGAGAGAGAGGAGATAGATGTAGCGGGATGGGAAGAGAAGAAAGAGATAAGTCATGCGTCTGTTGTATACCAGACTAGACACTTTATTGTTCACAGGCGTTCGTTATAAAACATCGTTTAAATATAAAAAAAAGTGTTATATCGGACAATTTCCATCATGTTATATTTAATTCTAAATATAGCGTTATAATATAAAATAATATATTATATATCATATACCAAGGATCGGCAACTCTCGCAACGGATTTCAGATTTTTGGCACGCAGAGCGATTATAAACGGCACGCGGAAGAAAAAATAAATAAACAATTGCAATTCACGTGTCTTACACAAGAAATTTGAGTTCTAGAACAGTTTGTCCTTTAAGCTATTGGTACGCCAAATGAATTAGAAATCCTAATTTGGCGAACTATTTATCAAAAGGTTGCCGACGAGACGAGGGTTAAATAAGTCTAATAATAGCTTTAGTCAGCACTAGAGACTGATCATATAATAAAGAAATTATAAAAAACAAATTGCTGAGTTTTATTGATAATTTATTTCTTTACTTACAAGAACTAATGTTCATTCTTTGTTGAGTGGTGTTTTTTTCGGTGGGATCTGGTGGTTTTTAATGGGGGAAAATAAGTGGGGTCGGTGGTTAGAGGGGGTCATGTCTATATCTGGCCTTTTGTTTCCATCAAAGACATTCCTTAAGGCTTTTTTTTTTTAACTTATTGCCTTAATTTTCAGAGCTCTAGTTCTGATATAGAGTCCTAATAATGGCGTGTTGTGACTGTGAACTCCTGTGGGCTTTTGGGTGTGTTTATGTGTGTCTGAGAGGGTGCCGTAAGTGTGTGAATGCCTGTGTGTTGTAACTATTTCTGAAGTTAATATATACACTCAGTTGAATAGGCCATCACACGAGAACCGCCATGCTTCGTTTCATAAGCCCCCAAACAACTCCAGAAACGTTCTGATGTAACACTGTATGCAGATAGAGAGGCGCTGAATGAAATAAAAGCTGAGTAGGTTTTTGATGTAAAAAAAACATATCGGAAATTGCTGCCACACTTAATTAAACTCACATGTAACTAGGTCTAGACTTGATCTATTGCAATGGTTCCCAACCTTTAGTACCTTTATAAGACCGTTTGGCGTGGACGTTTTGGCGCTATTTTATTAAAACATATCACATTATTCAATTAACGTAATATAATAGCTTCAATTGAGGAAAATAAGAAGTGTTTGAAACAATGTACTTTAATACATATAAAGGACTATTAAAAATTAATCACTTTTAAATATTTGATACAAAAAGTAAAGAATAACAATTTAAAACAAGTCCCTTTTTTAATACATAGATCTATATAGGACATTCAAACTTTAATAACTTAGTTGTTTTATAATGAATGAAATAATTATTAAATGACTCCATGTTAAAACAATGTATTTTAATGCATAAAGGTAATGAAACGGTAACAGTAATCAAATGAAGACCCGAATCACTTTATGGGTCTCTTGGCAACTCACAATAGATCTATATATTTATCGAAGTCAGGACTAAACCTTTCTTCGTGACTTATATATATACGATGTCTAAGCTAAAAATGCTATCACTCCTACAAAAAATTAAAATCTCTGATTTGGACGCTCACGTTGTTGATTGGGCACAATGACGACACCTCATTGACTATTTTAATTCAAACAAAGTTTCATTTATACTTTGTACTTCCCACCCAGTAGATCTAGTCTAAAAAGTGGACGGCAACCTTTTAATAATAGTGTGCCAAAGTAGGATTTCTAATTCACCCAGCGTGCCAACAGCCTAAAAGTCAACCCACACCACTGATCCATTTCTCCAAGAAGAGACTTGAACTGCCCTTTTTTGTGGGTTTTTGGCGTGCCATTGAAATTTATTCCGCGTGCCGAGTCTGGCACGCGTTGCGTAGGTTGCCAACTCCTAGCTTAAAACATCCATTGTTATCATGTAAAAACAATTCTATTGCATAATCTCAGGGTGAGGGTCAAGACTGATAGGTCAAGACTGTTTATTTTAGCCACTCTTTTCATTCACTGTCCATCTCGTCTAAAATGTACCCGGGCTTTGATCACTCCCAATTATTTGACAAGAGCTCGTACATGTGTAATTGTTATTAGATTTATATTGAAAAAGGAGCACACATAATTAAAAACGGCCGGTGCTGCTAAAACGGCCGATGCGAAAAGGGCCACGCCAAAACTGTGGCGCCATAACGTTACGTCCCGGGATTTTTTTTATTCACTCAGCCTAACAGGCCAAAGGTAATAATGCTTTTTTTTTTTTGTTAAAAGGGACTTGAATTGTCCTTTTCAGGGGTCTACCGCGTGCCATTAAAAATCGGTCTGCGTGCCAAGTTTAGGTTGCCGACCTTTAATTTAAACTACACTGATCATATAACAGATAAGAAGACAGATTTTAAAACACTCGCACTAGCTTTCACTTTATTATTTATTTATTTTTTGCCTTTGCACTCAACGCTGATGAGTAGGTAAGAAGCTTCTCGTGCCACGAGCTCCGACACTGCCGCCCAGTCGCCGCCACTCGCACACGACACCGCCTCTGAATCGGCGCAGTAAATATTTGTATTTGATCCATGTCCTAGCTAGTGCTGAGATTTACGGGTTGAGGCGGGTGGGATGGGGGGGGGGGATGATGGGAGGTGAGTGGTGCCTCCGTAGTACAAGCACCTGGTACTCCTCAAGCAATACACTCAATCCCTCCCTCCCCCCACTTACGCACCCTTCCCCCTCTCTTTTTCTCTCTCTGATTCTCTCATGGTCGTATAATTAATTTAAAATCGCCTGGCTCTAAGACGGCAAGGGGTTGTGTATTTCATGTTTCCACGGTTACATGACATTGTACCACAGGTGAGCTTATTTTTCTTCTTCTTCTTCTTCTTCAAAACCCAAGTCCAATGTGAGTAGATATCTTGATCATCTAGTTTACTATTTTTATACAATATTATTTTACTATCTATCTCCGGAACTCGTTGTTAAACCATGTCATACGATTTATTACCATTGGTTATCTATGAACGACGAATTTAGATATGTTTATTGAATGTTGTAAATACAAGTTTAAAAAAAAAAAGCCGAAGTACTTTAACAAATAAAATGTAATGTTTGTTTTTATTTAAAACGGCATTAAAAAATGTGTAAGGTGCATGTTTAAGACAAATTATACATTTTAAAGTTACATAATAACTGTGGATGGGGGCACGCTGGCCTGTGCGAGCAGCGCGCTGTTTTAGTGTAACGAAGGTTCCCGGGTTCGTCTCCCGGTGAAAGGCTAGGATATCTTTTCAAGGGTCAGGACATTGTCCCTAGGATCTCTTTTCAAGGGTCAGGACATTGTCCCTAGGATCTCTTTTCAAGGGTCAGGACATTGTCCCTAGGATATCTTTTCAAGGGTCAGGACATTGTCCCTAGGATCTCTTTTCAAGGGTCAGGACATTGTCCCTAGGATATCTTTTCAAGGGTCAGGACATTGTCCCTAGGATCTCTTTTCAAGGGTCAGGACATTGTCCCTAGGATATCTTTTCAAGGGTCAGGACATTGTCCCTAGGATCTCTTTTCAAGGGTCAGGACATTGTCCCTAGGATCTCTTTTCAAGGGTCAGGACATTGTCCCTAGGATATCTTTTCAAGGGTCAGGACATTGTCCCTAGGATATCTTTTCAAGGGTCAGGACATTGTCCCTAGGATTTCTTTTCAAGGGTCAGGACATTGTCCCTAGGATATCTTTTCAAGGGTCAGGACATTGTCCCTAGGATATCTTTTCAAGGGTCAGGACATTGTCCCTAGGATATCTTTTCAAGGGTCAGGACATTGTCCCTAGGATATCTTTTCAAGGGTCAGGACATTGTCCCTAGGATCTCTTTTCAAGGGTCAGGACATTGTCCCTAGGATATCTTTTCAAGGGTCAGGACATTGTCCCTAGGATTTCTTTTCAAGGGTCAGGACATTGTCCCTAGGATATCTTTTCAAGGGTCAGGACATTGTCCCTAGGATATCTTTTCAAGGGTCAGGACATTGTCCCTAGGATATCTTTTCAAGGGTCAGGACATTGTCCCTAGGATATCTTTTCAAGGGTCAGGACATTGTCCCTAGGATATCTTTTCAAGGGTCAGGACATTGTCCCTAGGATATCTTTTCAAGGGTCAGGACATTGTCCCTAGGATATCTTTTCAAGGGTCAGGACATTGTCCCTAGGATATCTTTTCAAGGGTCAGGACATTGTCCCTAGGATATCTTTTCAAGGGTCAGGACATTGTCCCTAGGATTTCTTTTCAAGGGTCAGGACATTGTCCCTAGGATATCTTTTCAAGGGTCAGGACATTGTCCCTAGGATATCTTTTCAAGGGTCAGGACATTGTCCCTAGGATATCTTTTCAAGGGTCAGGACATTGTCCCTAGGATATCTTTTCAAGGGTCAGGACATTGTCCCTAGGATATCTTTTCAAGGGTCAGGACATTGTCCCTAGGATCTCTTTTCAAGGGTCAGGACATTGTCCCTAGGATATCTTTTCAAGGGTCAGGACATTGTCCCTAGGATCTCTTTTCAAGGGTCAGGACATTGTCCCTAGGATATCTTTTCAAGGGTCAGGACATTGTCCCTAGGATATCTTTTCAAGGGTCAGGACATTGTCCCTAGGATCTCTTTTCAAGGGTCAGGACATTGTCCCTAGGATCTCTTTTCAAGGGTCAGGACATTGTCCCTAGGATCTCTTTTCAAGGGTCAGGACATTGTCCCTAGGATATCTTTTCAAGGGTCAGGACATTGTCCCTAGGATATCTTTTCAAGGGTCAGGACATTGTCCCTAGGATATCTTTTCAAGGGTCAGGACATTGTCCCTAGGATATCTTTTCAAGGGTCAGGACATTGTCCCTAGGATATCTTTTCAAGGGTCAGGACATTGTCCCTAGGATTTCTTTTCAAGGGTCAGGACATTGTCCCTAGGATCTCTTTTCAAGGGTCAGGACATTGTCCCTAGGATTTCTTTTTCAAGGGTCAGGACATTGTCCCTAGGATTTCTTTTTCAAGGGTCAGGACATTGTCCCTAGGATTTCTTTTTCAAGGGTCAGGACATTGTCCCTAGGATTTTTTTTCAAGGGTCAGGACATTGTCCCTGAATTAACGCAGCTTTGATAGGGACTGTTGAGGGACAGGCTAAAGGCGGCTTGGCATTATGCTGGCCACACAATCCCCCTAGCAGGCCCTGCAAGTAAAAAATTGCGAACGCTGCTTAACAGGCCTTTAGATCAAATCGATCTGGCACGGCTACTTTACTTTAAAATAATTTTGGTCATGAAGTGGAGAAGTCTTTCTGATTGTCGTAAATATGTGTATGTACAATTGTTATTCACTAATCAACTATCTTATCGCACTATCACAGAAGACAACAACTTGTTATTGACTGTTGTTATTTATCAAATAGTTGACTTGTTACACTGGGCTTGTTAATCAATTTATGTTTCGTAAATTCTACAGTGTAAGTTAATTATGGCTATATGTGTGTTATTGTAAAGTTCAGATTCCATAAGTTTTCAGGTTTAATCAAATGGATCAAAAGTTTGGGGAAACTGACCAAAGCTAGGACAAACTGACATGGTTGGTTAACTTTATTCAAAGTGACCAGCACTATGGAAAACGGACCTGGTTTTCTAAGATAAATCAAACTGATCAAAGTTTCAGAAAATTTACTAATGTTTGGGGAAAACTGACCAAAATTATAAAAAAAATTACTTGATTTTCCAAGTTTAGTCAAACTGACCAAAGTTACTTCCTAATGGACGAAATAGGAAGTATAACTAATTAATAAAAAAAAAGTAATTAGCAATAAGTATATTCTTGAGGAGTCATTAACTCTTTATTTTCTGAATTTATTCAAGTCCTTTATCTGCAAAACACCAGCAAAGACGATTACAAATTGTCAGTGGGGTATTTAGGTATGTTCCACATGTTCCATTGGAAAAGGGGCCCCCACATAAAAGGGGCCCCCACACATGAAAAAAAATAATTTTAAAGTGACTTCCCCATTCTCTCGTTGAAAATGTAAAATAAAATTCCTTCCTCTACAATTTTAAGCGCCCCATTTCAACAAAAATTAATAAGCATAACAATAAAATTTATTTATGATTTTACAGAAAGTAACATGACTAGCAGGGGTGAGGCCACGAGAGGCCCCCAGATAAATTTGGGAACAGGGCCCCCACATTCCTAAATACGGCCCTGCAAATTGTACTACCGGTCTACCTATATATCTATACTCCATCGATTTACAATAAGACAAGATACACAGGCCTGTATAAAAAGGTTGGTGAATTTCTTGTACAGTTTTGTTATTGTTTTGAAATAACTTCTGGAATGAGACCCATGTATTAATAGAAAACGCTATCCAAAGGCGCAATGTATCCACTAAAAAAAACAGCGTCGTTTAATAATTTCATATTTGGAACACTCATTTCTTTGTATTTTACGATGTACTTCTGTAGCAATGCTGTAAGCAGACTAAAATAATTTGCTCTGGGATATACCTCAAAAAATAATTCCCCAGTTGGCTCAAATGGCTTTTGAAGCAGGGCCCACCAGTTTCCGTGCCCACGGCATACAGTGGATTGTGTGGTAGTCGCCTTTTTTTTTTTACTCAATATAGCTCGGACGGTCTTTGAATACCGAATTGTAAACCCCATTACATGCATGTAAATTATTATTAATCAGCAGGAGTTTGTGGTTTTCCTTGTTTGTAGGCCTATAGATTTCTATTTTTGTAAACTACAATTAAAATATTTTGAAACTCCTAAATGTCCTCTCTACAGCTATGCACTTTCACGCAGATGTATGCATTTTAACCAACATGCCACTAATTTTCATTTGTGTCCATCGCTGTGAAAGTCTTTTATGGATGACCCTTATAAAAATTCATTTTAACCGGTTGTACCGATTTAAAAAAAAAAAAGACAAAAACGTAAAAGATTAACTAAACTCTCTCCAGATGCACTTATTGAAGGTACATGTATTAGCACTTGAAGGCGTTAGCACGATAATTAACAACACGTTTTATTTTCAAGGGTAATTTGTACAAATTAATATTCTTCCCCCCCCCCCTTCCCGGTTCCCCCGCCTCATCCTCCTATTGGTTGGCCTTTGGGGTTACCTGTAAGGGCCGACGGTGAGGTTCACGGTGACCGGCTGCGCAATTAGACAAACTAGCAAGATTAACAGGTCGAGAAAAAAAGCACTAATTGTAAGAGGAAAGCACCTATGGCCGAATGGGATAGCACTTATGGCCGAGTGGGAAAGCACTTATGGCCGAGTGGGGAAAACACTAATGGCCGAGTGGGAAAGCACTAATGGTAAGAGGAAAGCACTTATTTCAGAGTGGGAAGCACTTATGGCCGAGTGAGAAAGCACTTATGGCCGAATGGAAAAGCACTTATGGCCGAGTGGGAAAGCACTTATGACCGAGTGGGAAAGCACTTATGGTCGAATGGGAAAGCACTTATGGCCGAGTGGGAAAGCACTAATGGTAAGAGGAAAGCACTTATGGCCGAGTGGGAAAGCACTTATGGCCGAGTAGGGAAGCACTTATGGTCGAGTGGGAAAGCACTTATGGTCGAGTGGGAAAGCACTTATGGCCGAGTGGGGAAAGCACTAATGGTAAGAGGAAAGCACTTATGGCCGAGTGGGAAAGCACTTATGGCCGAGTGGGAAAGCAATAATGGTAAGAGGAAAGCACTTATGGCCGAGTGGGAAAGCCCTTATGGCCGAGTGGGAAAGCACTTATGGCCGAGTGGGAAAGCAATAATGGTAAGAGGAAAGCACTTATTACTGAGTGGGGAAAGCATTTATGGCCGAGTGGGAAAACACTTATGGCCGAGTGGGAAAGCACTAATGGTAAGACGAAAGCACTTATGGCCGAGTGGGAAAGCACTTATGGCCGAGTGGGAAAGCACTTATGGCCGAGTGGGAAAGCAATAATGGTAAGAGGAAAGCACTTATGACTGAGTGGGGAAAGCATTTATGGCCGAGTGGGAAAGCACTTATGGCCGAGTGGGAAAGCCCTTATGGCCGAGTGGGAAAGCACTTATGGCCGAGTGAGGAAAGCACTTATGGTCGAGTGGGAAAGCACTAATGGTAAGAGGAAAGCACTTATGGCCGAGTGGGGAAAGCACTAATGGTAAGAAGAAAGCACTTATGGCCGAGTGGGAAAGCACTTATGTCTGAGTGGGAAAGTACTTATGTCCGAGTGGGAAAGTACTTATGGCCGAGAGGGAAAGAGCTATTGGGCGAGTGTAGAAGCACTAATGGCGAGAGGGAAAGCACTTATGGCCGAGTGGGAAAGCACTTATGTCCGAGTGGGAAAGTACTTATGGCCGAGAGGGAAAGAGCTATTGGGCGAGTGTAGAAGCACTAATGGCGAGAGGGAAAGCACTTATGGCCGAGTGGGAAAGTACTTATGGCCGAGAGGGAAAGAGCTATTGGGCGAGTGTAGAAGCAGTAATGGCGAGAGGAAAGCACCTATGGCCGAAAGGGAAAGCGCTTAATGGCCTAAGAAAAAAAGCGCTATTAGCCGTGAGGGAAGCTTTTATGGCACAGAGGAAAGCTTTTATGGCCCAGGGGCATTTTTTATGCCGAAAGGAAAGCACGAACGGGTGAGGAGTTAGCGCGATTAGGTGCTAGAGGAAATGATTAATGGGCCTGAGGTAATCACCAATAGGCGAGAGGAAAGCACTAAGAGGAATTGGTTCGTCGGTGCGGAGGTCAGATGAAACTCAAATATATTCTTTATTTTTAAACACGAGTGATGTTAAGCTGACACTAAGTTAATTAGTCAAGATTTCTGAAATCTTAGATTGTATCACCCATTGGCTTGTATTTAAAATCTAGCTTAAATCTTTACATCTAGCTTAAATCTAGCTTAAATCTTTACATCTAGCTTAAATCTTTACATCTAGCTTCAATTTTTACATCTAGCTTAAATCTTTATATCTAGCTTAAATCTTTACGTCTATCTTAAATCTTTACGTCTAGCTTAAATTTTTACATCTAGCTTAAATCTCTACATCTAGCTTAAATCTTTACATCTAGCTTAAATCTTTACATCTATATTAAATCTTTACATCTAGCTTAAATCTCTACATCTAGCTTAAATCTTTACATCTAGCTTAAATCTTTACATCTATATTAAATCTTTACATCTAGCTTAAATCTTTACATCTAGCTTAAATCTTTACATATAGCTTAAATCTTTACATTTAGCTTAAATCTCTCAATCTAGCTTAAATCTTAACATTTAGCTTAAATCTTTACATCTAGCTTAAATTTTTACATCTAGCTTAAATTTTTACTTCTAGCTTAAATCTTAACATCTAGCTTAAATCTTTACATCTAGCTTAAATCCTTTAATCTAGCTTAAATCTTTACATCTAGCTTAAATCTTTACATCTAGCTTAAATCTTTGCATTTAGCTTAAATCTTTACATCTAGCTTAAATCTTTACATATAGCTTAAATCTTTATATCTAGCTTAAATCTTTACATATAGCTTAAATCTTTACATATAGCTTAAATCCTTAAATCTAGCTTAAATCTTTACATCTAGCTTAAATCTTTACATCTAACTTAAATCTTTACATTTAGCTTAAATCTTTACATCTAGCTTAAATCTTTACATCTAGCTTAAATATTTATATCTGGCTTAAATCTTTACATCTAGCTTAAATCTTTACATCTAGCTTAAATCTTTATATCTAGCTGTACTCTTTATATTTAGCTTGACTCCTTATAACTAGTAACTAGCATCTACTACTCTCTATATAGAGCAATCTATCATTGTACTAACAATCATCTTATCTTGTACATCTTATTCTTCTATTAGCCAGTCTGCAGAGCTGTTTGCTCTTTTGCAATATATCTTATAAATTAGCATAGCTCTTTATATTCTATAGAGCAGGATTATATGTGTTGATTTATATATCGTTGATAATCTTCCGTCATTTAAACAGAAAACAATCTATTTTTATTTTCAACATCAACAAAAAAATAAGATAACCTTTTAACTGAAAGTATCTATAGGCTGTCCCTTTGGGGCAGTGGTACTCCCAAAGTATGTGCTAGTGTGCATATTAAAAGATGAGCGCTTGAGAGAGATTTGTGTGTGAGCGTCTTTGTGTGTTTACGTCAGAGAGAGAGAGAAAGACTGACTGAGACTTTTATAAAGAAAGAGAGACAGAATAACGTCCCGTCATGCAGCAGGAAACCCGTGGTTAGGTTTGCATCTTGAATTACCGGTATATCAGCCAATCGAAGTTATGTAATGTTGGTCACGTGCCTAATTTTCACCCAATCGCTTTTGTTCTCTTTCTAAAGAAATTTGAGTATTTAACAGATGCCGTTAACCTAGGCAATGTTGCAAATAATAATATGTGAGTGAGCAATGTTTATAATTGTGATGGGTAAATGTTTATTGGGCGTCATGACTCTTGTATACATTATACTGGCCTGGCTCTGGTTATATTCTGTTTTTTGTTTGTGTTCCTTAATGTTTAAGTTCTGTGATTTTTACGTAGAGGTCAAAATAATGGTGTGCACCAGGTGTCGGCAACCTTTTGATAATAGTGTGCCAAAGTAGGATTTCTAATTCATTCAGTGTGCCAACAGCCTCAAAGTCATCCGGTTCGTTGTTTTGTTGTTGTTTTTTCTAGAAGAGACTTGATTTGTCTATTTAGGAGGTCTTCCGCATGCCATTGAAAATCTCTCTGCTTGCCAAGTCTAGCACGCGTACCGTCGGTTGACGATTCCTTGTTGTACAGCATACTCTCCATTGAACCATCTTAAGTGAGTATATATAGGAGGTACTCGCTTGCGTTACCTTGTCACGAAGATTTCAGAGGTGTTTTAAACAGCATCAGGGCCAAATGATGTCGCCGGGAAATTCTTAAACTGGACCCAAAGCCCCCAAATGCCATATAGTTAAGTCACTTAGACCGTGCGCCCCTCACACACACGCGCACACCGCCCAACACCACATCCTTATGCACAGCATGCAGAATCGCTAATTTCATGAAAGAGAACAGGTAGATGCGATAACGGTTTGAGTGCGGATTGCGTATCACCTGCCAATGCTGAAGATGGGAAATTGCAATCAATGTCACGCAGGAGCGCGCGGCGGATCTTAATTTTAGTATATACATATATTATACCTTTACATTGTACCGCTCCACTGCATCACTAAACCGAAGCTGCAGTTATGAAGATTTTTGCGAAAGACCCGTCTGAGAGCCTCCAAAACATGTCTTGCGAACATGAGTTCTCTTCAGCTGCAATGTCATAGAGTTATGTTTGCTATATTATGTCACTTAGTTATGTGTGCGCGTGCATTAAGAGTTCGGACATGTCTACCGGCACATATCCAGTATCTAGTACTGCTATACGTGTTTATTTGTTGTTGTTCTCTTTATCATAAAGGCTATGTATTTACAGAGACTTTTTGGTTGTCTTAACCAAAACAAATGTATCTTGTGAGACTTTCACTACGCCGGGTATGTATGTGTACCTGTGTGTGTGTGTTATGCTATGGGTTAGAGTTAACCCTTTTACTACCCATGCCCTTCATGCTTAAATGTTACCACGTAAAACAGTTTAATAAATTGTACCATAGCAATAACCTTAAAAAAAAATACATAACATTAGTGGGTAATTCAGGGAGATCAACGAACTCTCACAGGAGCATAATAATAATAATATTATGAAATATTATGGGAAGAGTATGTCAACCTTAAACTACAGATTAAGACTTAATTGTGTGGAGAAATGTGTGGCGAATCTTGTAGGGAATATTATGTCAAGCTAAGAGTTAATTGTGTGGAGAAATGTGTGGCGAATCTTGTAGGGAATATTATGTCAAGCTAAGAGTTAATTGTGTGGAGAAATGTGTGGCGAATCTTGTAGGGAATATTATGTCAATCTAAGAGTTAATTGTGTGGAGAAATGTGTGGCGAATCTTGTAGGGAATATTATGTCAAACTAAGAGTTAATTGTGTGGAGAAATGTGTGGCGAATCTTGTAGGGAATATTATGTCAAGCTAAGAGTTAATTGTGTGGAGAAATGTGTGGCGAATCTTGTAGGGAATATTATGTCAAGCTAAGAATTAATTAATTGTGTGGAGAAATGTGTGGCGAATCTTGTAGGGAATATTATGTCAAACTAAGAGTTAATTGTGTATAGAAATGTGTGGCGAATCTTGTAGGGAATATTATGTCAAACTAAGAGTTAATTGTGTGGAGAAATGTGTGGCGAATCTTGTAGGGAATATTATGTCAAGCTAAGAATTAATTGTGTGGAGAAATGTGTGGCGAATCTTGTAGGGAATATTATGTCAAACTAAGAGTTAATTGTGTGGAGAAATGTGTGGCGAATCTTGTAGGGAATATTATGTCAAACTAAGAGTTAATTGTGTATAGAAATGTGTGGCGAATCTTGTAGGGAATATTATGTCAAACTAAGAGTTAATTGTGTGGAGAAATGTGTGGCGAATCTTGTAGGGAATATTATGTCAAACTAAGAGTTAATTGTGTGGAGAAATGTGTGGCGAATCTTGTAGGGAATATTATGTCAAACTAAGAGTTAATTGTGTGGAGAAATGTGTGGCGAATCTTGTAGGGAATATTATGTCAAACTAAGAGTTAATTGTGTATAGAAATGTGTGGCGAATCTTGTAGGGAATATTATGTCAAACTAAGAATTAATTAATTGTGTGGAGAAATGTGTGGCGAATCTTGTAGGGAATATTATGTCAAACTAAGAGTTAATTGTGTATAGAAATGTGTGGCGAATCTTGTAGGGAATATTATGTCAAACTAAGAGTTAATTGTGTGGAGAAATGTGTGGCGAATCTTGTAGGGAATATTATGTCAAGCTAAGAATTAATTAATTGTGTGGAGAAATGTGTGGCGAATCTTGTAGGGAATATTATGTCAAGCTAAGAATTAATTAATTGTGTATAGAAATGTGTGGCGAATCTTGTAGGGAATATTATGTCAAACTAAGAGTTAATTGTGTGGAGAAATGTGTGGCGAATCTTGTAGGGAATATTATGTCAAACTAAGAGTTAATTGTGTGGAGAAATGTGTGGCGAATCTTGTAGGGAATATTATGTCAAACTAAGAGTTAATTGTGTGGAGAAATGTGTGGCGAATCTTGTAGGGAATATTATGTCAAACTAAGAGTTAATTGTGTATAGAAATGTGTGGCGAATCTTGTAGGGAATATTATGTCAAACTAAGAGTTAATTGTGTGGAGAAATGTGTGGCGAATCTTGTAGGGAATATTATGTCAAACTAAGAGTTAATTGTGTGGAGAAATGTGTGGCGAATCTTGTAGGGAATATTATGTCAAACTAAGAGTTAATTGTGTATAGAAATGTGTGGCGAATCTTGTAGGGAATATTATGTCAAACTAAGAGTTAATTGTGTGGAGAAATGTGTGGCGAATCTTGTAGGGAATATTATGTCAAACTAAGAGTTAATTGTGTGGAGAAATGTGTGGCGAATCTTGTAGGGAATATTATGTCAAACTAAGAGTTAATTGTGTATAGAAATGTGTGGCGAATCTTGTAGGAAATATTAGGTCAAACTAAGAGTTAATTGTGTATAGAAATGTGTGGCGAATCTTGTAGGGAATATTATGTCAAGCTAAGAGTTAATTGTGTGGAGAAATGTGTGGCGAATCTTGTAGGGAATATTATGTCAAGCTAAGAGTTAATTGTGTGGAGAAATGTGTGGCGAATCTTGTAGGGAATATTATGTCAAACTAAGAGTTAATTGTGTGGAGAAATGTGTGGCGAATCTTGTAGGGAATATTATGTCAAGCTAAGAGTTAATTGTGTGGAGAAATGTGTGGCGAATCTTGTAGGGAATATTATGTCAAGCTAAGAATTAATTAATTGTGTGGAGAAATGTGTGGCGAATCTTGTAGGGAATATTATGTCAAACTAAGAGTTAATTGTGTATAGAAATGTGTGGCGAATCTTGTAGGGAATATTATGTCAAACTAAGAGTTAATTGTGTGGAGAAATGTGTGGCGAATCTTGTAGGGAATATTATGTCAAGCTAAGAATTAATTGTGTGGAGAAATGTGTGGCGAATCTTGTAGGGAATATTATGTCAAACTAAGAGTTAATTGTGTGGAGAAATGTGTGGCGAATCTTGTAGGGAATATTATGTCAAACTAAGAGTTAATTGTGTGGAGAAATGTGTGGCGAATCTTGTAGGGAATATTATGTCAAACTAAGAGTTAATTGTGTATAGAAATGTGTGGCGAATCTTGTAGGGAATATTATGTCAAACTAAGAATTAATTAATTGTGTGGAGAAATGTGTGGCGAATCTTGTAGGGAATATTATGTCAAACTAAGAGTTAATTGTGTATAGAAATGTGTGGCGAATCTTGTAGGGAATATTATGTCAAACTAAGAGTTAATTGTGTGGAGAAATGTGTGGCGAATCTTGTAGGGAATATTATGTCAAGCTAAGAATTAATTAATTGTGTGGAGAAATGTGTGGCGAATCTTGTAGGGAATATTATGTCAAGCTAAGAATTAATTAATTGTGTATAGAAATGTGTGGCGAATCTTGTAGGGAATATTATGTCAAACTAAGAGTTAATTGTGTGGAGAAATGTGTGGCGAATCTTGTAGGGAATATTATGTCAAACTAAGAGTTAATTGTGTGGAGAAATGTGTGGCGAATCTTGTAGGGAATATTATGTCAAACTAAGAGTTAATTGTGTATAGAAATGTGTGGCGAATCTTGTAGGGAATATTATGTCAAACTAAGAGTTAATTGTGTGGAGAAATGTGTGGCGAATCTTGTAGGGAATATTATGTCAAACTAAGAGTTAATTGTGTGGAGAAATGTGTGGCGAATCTTGTAGGGAATATTATGTCAAACTAAGAGTTAATTGTGTATAGAAATGTGTGGCGAATCTTGTAGGGAATATTATGTCAAACTAAGAATTAATTAATTGTGTGGAGAAATGTGTGGCGAATCTTGTAGGGAATATTATGTCAAACTAAGAGTTAATTGTGTGGAGAAATGTGTGGCGAATCTTGTAGGGAATATTATGTCAAACTAAGAGTTAATTGTGTATAGAAATGTGTGGCGAATCTTGTAGGGAATATTATGTCAAACTAAGAGTTAATTGTGTGGAGAAATGTGTGGCGAATCTTGTAGGGAATATTATGTCAAGCTAAGAATTAATTAATTGTGTGGAGAAATGTGTGGCGAATCTTGTAGGGAATATTATGTCAAGCTAAGAATTAATTAATTGTGTATAGAAATGTGTGGCGAATCTTGTAGGGAATATTATGTCAAACTAAGAGTTAATTGTGTGGAGAAATGTGTGGCGAATCTTGTAGGGAATATTATGTCAAACTAAGAGTTAATTGTGTGGAGAAATGTGTGGCGAATCTTGTAGGGAATATTATGTCAAACTAAGAGTTAATTGTGTGGAGAAATGTGTGGCGAATCTTGTAGGGAATATTATGTCAAACTAAGAGTTAATTGTGTATAGAAATGTGTGGCGAATCTTGTAGGGAATATTATGTCAAACTAAGAGTTAATTGTGTGGAGAAATGTGTGGCGAATCTTGTAGGGAATATTATGTCAAACTAAGAGTTAATTGTGTGGAGAAATGTGTGGCGAATCTTGTAGGGAATATTATGTCAAACTAAGAGTTAATTGTGTATAGAAATGTGTGGCGAATCTTGTAGGGAATATTATGTCAAACTAAGAGTTAATTGTGTGGAGAAATGTGTGGCGAATCTTGTAGGGAATATTATGTCAAACTAAGAGTTAATTGTGTGGAGAAATGTGTGGCGAATCTTGTAGGGAATATTATGTCAAACTAAGAGTTAATTGTGTATAGAAATGTGTGGCGAATCTTGTAGGAAATATTAGGTCAAACTAAGAGTTAATTGTGTATAGAAATGTGTGGCGAATCTTGTAGGGAATATTATGTCAAGCTAAGAGTTAATTGTGTGGAGAAATGTGTGGCGAATCTTGTAGGGAATATTATGTCAAGCTAAGAGTTAATTGTGTGGAGAAATGTGTGGCGAATCTTGTAGGGAATATTATGTCAAACTAAGAGTTAATTGTGTGGAGAAATGTGTGGCGAATCTTGTAGGGAATATTATGTCAAGCTAAGAGTTAATTGTGTGGAGAAATGTGTGGCGAATCTTGTAGGGAATATTATGTCAAGCTAAGAATTAATTAATTGTGTGGAGAAATGTGTGGCGAATCTTGTAGGGAATATTATGTCAAACTAAGAGTTAATTGTGTATAGAAATGTGTGGCGAATCTTGTAGGGAATATTATGTCAAACTAAGAGTTAATTGTGTGGAGAAATGTGTGGCGAATCTTGTAGGGAATATTATGTCAAGCTAAGAATTAATTGTGTGGAGAAATGTGTGGCGAATCTTGTAGGGAATATTATGTCAAACTAAGAGTTAATTGTGTGGAGAAATGTGTGGCGAATCTTGTAGGGAATATTATGTCAAACTAAGAGTTAATTGTGTGGAGAAATGTGTGGCGAATCTTGTAGGGAATATTATGTCAAACTAAGAGTTAATTGTGTATAGAAATGTGTGGCGAATCTTGTAGGGAATATTATGTCAAACTAAGAATTAATTAATTGTGTGGAGAAATGTGTGGCGAATCTTGTAGGGAATATTATGTCAAACTAAGAGTTAATTGTGTATAGAAATGTGTGGCGAATCTTGTAGGGAATATTATGTCAAACTAAGAGTTAATTGTGTGGAGAAATGTGTGGCGAATCTTGTAGGGAATATTATGTCAAGCTAAGAATTAATTAATTGTGTGGAGAAATGTGTGGCGAATCTTGTAGGGAATATTATGTCAAGCTAAGAATTAATTAATTGTGTATAGAAATGTGTGGCGAATCTTGTAGGGAATATTATGTCAAACTAAGAGTTAATTGTGTGGAGAAATGTGTGGCGAATCTTGTAGGGAATATTATGTCAAACTAAGAGTTAATTGTGTGGAGAAATGTGTGGCGAATCTTGTAGGGAATATTATGTCAAACTAAGAGTTAATTGTGTATAGAAATGTGTGGCGAATCTTGTAGGGAATATTATGTCAAACTAAGAGTTAATTGTGTGGAGAAATGTGTGGCGAATCTTGTAGGGAATATTATGTCAAACTAAGAGTTAATTGTGTGGAGAAATGTGTGGCGAATCTTGTAGGGAATATTATGTCAAACTAAGAGTTAATTGTGTATAGAAATGTGTGGCGAATCTTGTAGGGAATATTATGTCAAACTAAGAATTAATTAATTGTGTGGAGAAATGTGTGGCGAATCTTGTAGGGAATATTATGTCAAACTAAGAGTTAATTGTGTGGAGAAATGTGTGGCGAATCTTGTAGGGAATATTATGTCAAACTAAGAGTTAATTGTGTATAGAAATGTGTGGCGAATCTTGTAGGGAATATTATGTCAAACTAAGAGTTAATTGTGTATAGAAATGTGTGGCGAATCTTGTAGGGAATATTATGTCAAGCTAAGAGTTAATTGTGTGGAGAAATGCGTGGCGAATCTTGTAGGGAATATTATGTCAAGCTAAGAGTTAATTGTGTGGAGAAATGTGTGGCGAATCTTGTAGGGAATATTATGTCAATCTAAGAGTTAATTGTGTGGAGAAATGTGTGGCGAATCTTGTAGGGAATATTATGTCAAACTAAGAGTTAATTGTGTGGAGAAATGTGTGGCGAATCTTGTAGGGAATATTATGTCAAGCTAAGAGTTAATTGTGTGGAGAAATGTGTGGCGAACCTTGTAGGGAATATTATGTCAAGCTAAGAATTAATTAATTGTGTGGAGAAATGTGTGGCGAATCTTGTAGGGAATATTATGTCAAACTAAGAGTTAATTGTGTATAGAAATGTGTGGCGAATCTTGTAGGGAATATTATGTCAAACTAAGAGTTAATTGTGTGGAGAAATGTGTGGCGAATCTTGTAGGGAATATTATGTCAAGCTAAGAATTAATTGTGTGGAGAAATGTGTGGCGAATCTTGTAGGGAATATTATGTCAAACTAAGAGTTAATTGTGTGGAGAAATGTGTGGCGAATCTTGTAGGGAATATTATGTCAAACTAAGAGTTAATTGTGTATAGAAATGTGTGGCGAATCTTGTAGGGAATATTATGTCAAACTAAGAGTTAATTGTGTATAGAAATGTGTGGCGAATCTTGTAGGGAATATTATGTCAAGCTAAGAGTTAATTGTGTGGAGAAATGTGTGGCGAATCTTGTAGGGAATATTATGTCAAGCTAAGAGTTAATTGTGTGGAGAAATGTGTGGCGAATCTTGTAGGGAATATTATGTCAATCTAAGAGTTAATTGTGTGGAGAAATGTGTGGCGAATCTTGTAGGGAATATTATGTCAAACTAAGAGTTAATTGTGTGGAGAAATGTGTGGCGAATCTTGTAGGGAATATTATGTCAAGCTAAGAGTTAATTGTGTGGAGAAATGTGTGGCGAATCTTGTAGAGAATATTATGTCAAGCTAAGAATTAATTGTGTGGAGAAATGTGTGGCGAATCTTGTAGGGAATATTATGTCAAACTAAGAGTTAATTGTGTATAGAAATGTGTGGCGAATCTTGTAGGGAATATTATGTCAAACTAAGAGTTAATTGTGTGGAGAAATGTGTGGCGAATCTTGTAGGGAATATTATGTCAAGCTAAGAATTAATTGTGTGGAGAAATGTGTGGCGAATCTTGTAGGGAATATTATGTCAAACTAAGAGTTAATTGTGTGGAGAAATGTGTGGCGAATCTTGTAGGGAATATTATGTCAAACTAAGAGTTAATTGTGTGGAGAAATGTGTGGCGAATCTTGTAGGGAATATTATGTCAAACTAAGAGTTAATTGTGTATAGAAATGTGTGGCGAATCTTGTAGGGAATATTATGTCAAACTAAGAATTAATTAATTGTGTGGAGAAATGTGTGGCGAATCTTGTAGGGAATATTATGTCAAACTAAGAGTTAATTGTGTATAGAAATGTGTGGCGAATCTTGTAGCGAATATTATGTCAAACTAAGAGTTAATTGTGTGGAGAAATGTGTGGCGAATCTTGTAGGGAATATTATGTCAAGCTAAGAATTAATTAATTGTGTGGAGAAATGTGTGGCGAATCTTGTAGGGAATATTATGTCAAGCTAAGAATTAATTAATTGTGTATAGAAATGTGTGGCGAATCTTGTAGGGAATATTATGTCAAACTAAGAGTTAATTGTGTATAGAAATGTGTGGCGAATCTTGTAGGGAATATTATGTCAAACTAAGAGTTAATTGTGTGGAGAAATGTGTGGCGAATCTTGTAGGGAATATTATGTCAAACTAAGAGTTAATTGTGTGGAGAAATGTGTGGCGAATCTTGTAGGGAATATTATGTCAAACTAAGAGTTAATTGTGTATAGAAATGTGTGGCGAATCTTGTAGGGAATATTATGTCAAACTAAGAGTTAATTGTGTGGAGAAATGTGTGGCGAATCTTGTAGGGAATATTATGTCAAACTAAGAGTTAATTGTGTGGAGAAATGTGTGGCGAATCTTGTAGGGAATATTATGTCAAACTAAGAGTTAATTGTGTGGAGAAATGTGTGGCGAATCTTGTAGGGAATATTATGTCAAACTAAGAGTTAATTGTGTATAGAAATGTGTGGCGAATCTTGTAGGGAATATTATGTCAAACTAAGAGTTAATTGTGTGGAGAAATGTGTGCCGAATCTTGTAGGGAATATTATGTCAAACTAAGAGTTAATTGTGTGGAGAAATGTGTGGCGAATCTTGTAGGTAATATTATGTCAAACTAAGAGTTAATTGTGTATAGAAATGTGTGGCGAATCTTGTAGGGAATATTATGTCAAGCTAAGAGTTAATTGTGTATAGAAATGTGTGGCGAATCTTGTAGGGAATATTATGTCAAACTAAGAGTTAATTGTGTGGAGAAATGTGTGGCGAATCTTGTAGGGAATATTATGTCAAACTAAGAGTTAATTGTGTGGAGAAATGTGTGGCGAATCTTGTAGGGAATATTATGTCAAACTAAGAGTTAATTGTGTGGAGAAATGTGTGGCGAATCTTGTAGGGAATATTATGTCAAACTAAGAGTTAATTGTGTGGAGAAATGTGTGGCGAATCTTGTAGGGAATATTACGTCAAGCCACTTACTGTTGAATTTTAGAACTAGTTGAATTGATACGAATTCCCCGATAGAAATTTTCGTAGAAATAGGTTCTTGAAAAAAATAAGCATTATGTATTGACTGTTGTCAGATCTGTGCATGTAGGCCTATAAGTTTAATTAGTAAAAAAAAATAGCTTTATGTTGGTGTCACGATCATTAATCACCACATAATTTAACGGGGGAAAAACTATCAATAAAATTACCATACCTCTATTCTAGAATTAAAGTTTCAGCCTTGTACAATTATGAAACCATCAAAACAAGTTCTTGTTGGAAACATAAAACACACACATAGGATCAAGCTGCCTTTGATACGTTTAACTAATAATTTTTTTTGTGTTGTTGTTTTTTTCTAGATGTCAAGCAATGGCCGGGAAAAAAACAAGTTCCCAAGCTGTAAATATCTATCCAAACCACAGGTCAACTACTCAACAGACCTCAAGAATTCTAAGTAAGCCGGGAACCGCAACGAGTACCGCAACGGGCACCGCAACAAGTACCGCAACGGGCACCCCTACAATCCCGAGTCCCCAGAGCTCTACCAAATCCTCGTTCACCAACTCCACCAATTCATCGGCGGCCCCGAAGCTGACCCAGCCCTTCGTCTCTACCAAATCGGCGTCACTGGTCGTTGTAGCCCTGGCCATCCTCACCTGGTACCTGGGCCCCACGACGATACATTCTTACTGCGAGCGCTCCCTGGGGTTCCTCTTCCCAGGGGAGGATCTGAATGGGGGCTGGAGGCCGGCCTCTGAGGAAATCCAGAAGAAGTACGGCACGGACACCTGCAACATTCAGAGGCTCTCCTTCAAGTACCTCACCCCGAAACGGTTCGAGGAAGACTTCCGCTTCAAGAAGCCCGTTCTGGTGACGTTCCCCAACGGGATCCGGGACTGGACAGACCCTTACCTCTGGTCGCGGAATGGGCTGCTCAAAGCGTACAGCAACTGGACATTGCACTCTGGGCAATCGCTGGAGATTGTTCGCGCAGGCGGAAACGCCCGGCACAAAACGACGTTCAGTGAGTTTGTTGAGAAGCTCCTGAGTGAAACGAACCATACAACTGAGGAGCCATTGTGAGTAAAACATTTCTGGCATTTTATGGACTAGGAATAGCTTTTATGGAACTCATTGGGGTGTTGTATATGTATTTACTGGGCAGTGGTTTTAAATTCAGTGGGATGCTGTAATACTGTTGTATATTCAATGGAGGGTTTTGTTGAATTCATGGTGGGATGTTGTTTATTCAAGTGTTGGTTTTACAGAATTCAATGTTTCTTAGTTTATAGTAGTTTTTTTTTTTTTCATTTTATGGAGTGAAAAGGGTCTAAGTGATATTGTTCATTTCATTTTAGTAGTTCGGCTGCGAAAGATAGGCACTCATAGTCAGTTCTGACCTTATATAAAATGATCCTTTTGTTAAAGGATCATTATTTGTGGTGTCTTCTACGATCAGTTTAACGGGGATGTCTGACTTTGTTTTTTAAGCACTGGCATATAAAAACCACAACGATATGTTATCATTTTTTTAAAAATTATTTGAATCTTTTAACTTTTTTGTTGACCTTTATACATGTGGAGAGAACGTTTGAAGGATTTAGTGAGTTACTTTTATTTTGCACACACACACACACACACAGAGAGAGAAAGAAATGAAAATTTACAAAAACTGTCATTTAAAAGTAATAGACCAACGCTGTCTTGAGATTGGCTAGTTAAAAAACAATTTGACTTGTGTAGATTTGTGTGTGTGTGTGGTTGTTGTTGGTTGTTTGTTTTTTTGGTAGCTTGGCCCTGTTTTCTATACAGACGTCAAGAACTTAGAACCTTTTCACTAATTAGATAAAGCTCTAATTGAGAAGATGCTATCAATTAATAAAACTATTAATTCTTTAAATTTCTTTTATTTTGTTTAAATTTATTTTTTAACAATATATGGCTGGGTGTACCATTTGCAACTGGGCGTTCATCGCGTAACATAAAACGCCAAATACCAGATTTGCGACAGCTACATTTTTTGTTGTTGTTGTGGTTTTAAACTGGTCTTAATAATGGCAAGAATAGAGAAGACATAAAAATTCAGTTGTCACCGCGGATGGATATTATCCAGAGTTCCGGACTCCTTTCTTTGCCTAAGTATTCCGCAGACAAGTACATAACTTATATTTATCTCCTTTATTGATCCCTCTATAGAGAAAATTCTATGCACAGCGACCTACGACCTGTGCTTGATTTAATTCTAGATTACAAATCAAATATTTTCTAAACATTGAAATATAAAAATAAAAACAAAAAAATGATAGTTTACGAAATAATAAATGTGACTCTAGCCATCATGGTCACTCTGGCCATCCTAGTGACTCTGGCCATCACGGTGACTGGCCATCCTGGTGACTCTGGCCATCCTGGTGACTCTGGCCATCCTAGTGACTCTGACCATCCTGGTGACTCTGGCCATCCTGGTGAACCTGGCCATCCTGGTGACCCTGGCCATCCTGGTGACTCTGGCCATCCTGGTGACTCTGGCCATCCTGGTGACTCTGGCCATCCTGGTGACTCTGACCATCCTGGTGACTGTGTCCATTCTTGTGACTCTGGCCATCCTGGTAACCCTGGCCATCCTGGTGAATCTGGCCATCCTGGTGACTCTGACCGTTCTGGTGAACCTGGCCATCCTGGTGACTCTGGCCATCCTGGTGACTCTGGCCATCCTGGTGACTGTGTCCATTCTTGTGACTCTGGCCATCCTAGTGACTCTGGCCATCCTGGTGACTCTGGCCATCCTGGTGACTGTGTCCATTCTTGTGACTCTGGCCATCCTGGTGACCCTGGCCATCCTGGTGACTCTGGCCATCCTGGTGACTATGACCATTCTGGTGAACCTGGCCATCCTGGTGACTCTGACCATCCTGGTGAACCTGGCCATTCTGGTGACTCTGACCATCCTGGTGACTCTGGCCATCCTGGTGACTCTGGCCATCCTAGTGACTCTGGCCATCCTGGTGACTCTGGCCATCCTAGTGACTCTGGCCATCCTGGTGACTGTGTCCATTCTTGTGACTCTGGCCATCCTAGTGACTCTGGCCATCCTAGTGACTCTGGCCATCCTGGTGACTGTGTCCATTCTTGTGACTCTGGTCATCCTGGTGACCCTGGCCATCCTGGTGACTCTGGCCATCCTGGTGACTCTGACCATTCTGGTGAACCTGGCCATCCTGGTGACTCTGACCATTCTGGTGACTCTGACCATTCTGGTGAACCTGGCCATCCTGGTGAACCTGGCCATCCTGGTGAACCTGGCCATCCTGGTGACTCTGACCATCCTGGTGACTCTGACTATTCTGGTGAACCTGGCCATCCTGGTGAACCTGGCCATCCTGGTTACTCTGACCATTCTGGTGACCCTGGCCATCCTGGTGACCCTGGCCATCCTGGTGACTCTGGCCATCCTGGTGACTCTGGCCATACTGGTGACTCTGGCCATTCTGGTGACCCTGGCCATCATGGTGACTCTGACCATTCTGGTGACCCTGGCCATCCTGGTGACCCTGGCCATCCTGGTGACCCTGGCCATCCTGGTGACTCTGACCATTCTGGTGACTCTGGCCATCCTGGTGACTCTGACCATTCAGGTGACCCTGGCCATCCTGGTGACTCTGACCATTCTGGTGACCCTGGCCATCCTGGTGACTCTGACCATTCTGGTGACTCTGGCATGCTAGTTACTCGATGGCATCTGGATTGGGGAATTTAAACGAAAAACCGGAATCCTGGATTTCGGTTTTGAAACAAAACAAAAAACGTTTTCGATTTTCAAAACCGGTTTTCGGTTTGTTGGCTGGAAGGAAATAATTTAAAACCGGATTTATAGAACCGAAAACTGTTTTTTTTTTTTAAAAAAAAAACGGTATCAACATCCCTAGCCTGTATTAATTCACATAAATAAACTTTTGCCCACTCGAATAGTTTCATTCTATACATTAGGATAGTTTTTGCGCGCCTACACCGCCTACACCGGCATTTAAATGGGTTTCTTGTCTATATTCTACGTATGACATGTATTTGTGTTTTGTTGCGTTTCTTATTAAAGAGTACATTTTCTCATTCGTCAGGCACTATGGCTTTGATCGACGGTTCTACTACGATACGGATCTGCCAAAGTCACTTCGATTGCCTGAATTTTTCGAAACCAACGTAAGTTACTCTAGGATTTTTGGGGGGTTTGCAACATTTTTAGTTATTTTGCCGTAGAAGTAATTTGATACAACAAGACATTTGATACAACAAGACTGAGTTCGGGGGTTAGTTGAAGAGTACATTTGAAACATGTATTGACATTATTAATATACCAGGAATTATGCTCTGTAAAAGGGGGACGCATTATAAGATACGGTGGGCCGTATTGTGGTCCGCGAGCTGCCTGTTCCACCCCCATCTCAGGTTGTACGTAAGGATGGGGGGGGGGGGGGGAGCTAACGTAATACTATCTGTACAATAAGATAATAACAATACGTACATTAGGAGTTTTAAATAAATTATACTATATTTACATTAGGTGTTATTGATAGCCATGTACTTGTATACAAATTAGCTCTATGTATGTTTGTGTTGCTTGTCGTTAAATGTGCTCTGAGCTTACAGTGTTTTTGTTGGCAGCACAATATAAATACACTTTTTATTAATTATTAATATTAGTAGTTAAATTATTCTATGTTTACTTTAAGGTGATAAATGTGTACATTACGCGTTAAAGTAACAGTAAAATTACCAGTATAAGCTTACTTGGGCTGATCCACCATTATAATCAAAGGCCTATCTGGGGCTTCTAGCGTACAGTGGGCAGAAAAGTACCCATGGGACCAAGTTGATCCATAGATCCTGCGAAGCAGCGTTCACCAGTTTTTGTGGCCACGGCATACTAGGTGATTATCAATTATCAGGCCAGCACTATGCACATCCACCTTTACTCACCCCACCTGAGGTCATGTACCCACCAGAGCTGGGTAGACTCAGGGACACCTTCCAGACTACGGCCTTCACCAGGATTCGAACCCAGGACCTTCGGTACGGATTACGGCCAACGTGCCCCCCCCCCCCCCTTTCAGTTGGCAGAGGCTGGTCAGAAAGAAAAAAAAGATACATGAGGCAATATTCGTGTTTTTTTTTTTTGTTTGTTTGAGGCACCTGTAGAAACTATCGCGTAACGGTGATTAAGGTTTCTCGTTCGGTTCGTTTTTTTGGTGTTGTGGGTAGTGGTTAGCCGGGCTGTTCGGTTCGATTCCCATCTTTACTTTTTACCAAAGACTATAATAAGATGGACCGCTTGCTTTGATATATCTGCTTTTTGATAACTTGAAACACTTTTTTTTCGGAATTTCCGATCGCACTAAGTACTCTATACTTCCGGTTTAGTAATTTGCTATGATTTTCTCAATGACAATGGAAAGTTAAGATTAAAATCGAAAGTTGTATACAGCGGAAACCTTTAATGTAATCGTATGAGCGTAGAAGTCATCCAAAACATCTTTATTGGTTGCGCACGGGAAAAAAAAACATATAAGCTCTAAACATAGAGCAATCGGTCCATATTATTATAGTCTTTGTTTTCACCTAAGAGGGTAGAGGTTGGTGAGAAAAAAAGTTGCTCGAGACGATATTTTGTACCATTCCTTGTCGTGTGTGGTGTGTGTGTTGTTGTTTGTTTGTTTGTTTGTGGTGTCATTGTGGAGGGTGCACCTGTAAAAACTATCGCGTAACGGTGATGAGTGGCATATCTGTCCGCGGCGAGCACCCCCTACACCCTTCCCACCAAAAATAGAAGAACAAATCTACAACTAAGTGACAGATCTTAACAGAGTTTTCCGCGTTTTGACTTAATCGGGTTACAGGAGAAACTTTTTGACAAGTTGACATGACAGGTGACTGTGAACGCTTTTGCCAGTGCATTCCTCCCTCCTCCCCCTCCCCTTACTCTTCTCACTGTGCTCTCACTGTGCGTGAATGTCTATATGTGAAGGGCGTCGGGTGTAAGGGGGGGGGGGGCATTGAGACCACTTCAACTCAGTTGACCTTCCGTTGCGTTCTCCGCAGGGTCCAAGCCCCAACCCCCTGCTACCCCGAGCAACAATTTTCTGGCTGTATTTTAATATCAAGTGATTCGTACACCACCTCATCTTTGTTAATGGACAAGTAGCTACACCATTTCAAATACTCACAAAATGCAGGATTAATTTCTCGCTCTCTATCTACTAATCTATTTTTTTTTTCATCTTCATTATTTTTTCGTGGCTACTTCCCCATGATTAGGCTTGTCAGACATGTCCCCCTTTTTAGACTATTGTGCCATCCGGCAGGCAAAGCTAAAAACCTTTCAAAAGTCCAGCTTTTTTGTAATATATTGTTTTGTAGGCGTACAGTATTAAACATAGTATTAACCTCTTAAGAATATAATTCATAAAAAAGTGATCATTTGCACAAGAAAAGAATGATCCGTTTTCTTTAAGACTCCTGTATGAGCTGTAAAGTTTATTTGTCAAAGTTGCCCAAAAGCAAGCTGCCTTTTAGCCTACCGTGAATTTATGTTACCTCATTTAAAAAAAACTGTTTTGGCAACTCTTGTAATAAAATTATACTTTTTACGGGCTAATTGCGAAACTATTCCATTAAAACACAATGTCCTCCTTTGTCCTCTTTTTTTTTTTTGTCTCTGGATGTCCTCCGTTTGACAACCCATGTGTCTGGCAACCCTACCCATGGTCTTCTTTCTTTACAGTCAAGAGAGCTCAGTAGAACATATAGAGAAATATATACATTAGAGAAAAGTGTTTCCGCTCTTTTTGTATATCATGAAAATATTTTTCACCCGTTACAAAAGCTAGATGTAACATGTTCACTGTAAGCAGTTCCCATAATTATTGCCAGGCTATCTCCCTCCGCGTTACTTCCTAATCCCGCGACCAGCCAGCGGAAACCTAATGACAGGGTGAAAGTTCCGGCCTGGAATCCTCAACATTTCCCGGACAGAGTGGCAACAATTTCCCCCGCTACAGCTACAGCCGAAGCGGAAAATGTCATTTGCAACTATTGTGGAACAGTGCATTGCGTAGCGCGCGCCTCGTGACCTATAAGACAGATATACACGTACTGTAATGTACACATACTGTTTAATACTAGCATTCTTGTTTGTAATGTACACATACTGTTTAATACTAGCATTCTTGTTTTTTAATGTAGGCCTAAATATACTGTTAATACTAAGATTCTTGTTGCTAATATACACATACTCAGAGCCTTTACAAGCTTATGTAGCGCCCCAGGGCAAAAGTTTCAGCGCCGCCCCCTTACATACTGTAACTGCTTGTTTAGTGATATATTTAGACTACATTTGCTGCCCCCCTGGAAGTGTCGCCCCGGGCATATGCCCCCCTCTGCCAATGTTTTATACTAGCATTCTTGTTTCTAATGCACACATACTGTTTAATACTAGCATTCTTGTTAATGTACACATACTGTTTCAGACTGATCATTCTTGTTTATTGTGTACATGTTCTTTTCTAGTCTTGAATTATATTTCAGCATTCAATAGATGACAGTATCTTTTTCTTGGGTTCATCATTAACTGGTGTAGTCTTCCATAAGCATTCAGACACATGGAACGCAGTGGTGTATGGGAAAAAAAGATGGTTCCTGTATCCCACCACTAAAACGCCACCTGGTGGTAAGATTTTAAAAGCTGTTTTTGTGTGGAAAAAAAAACTACTACCATAAATTTGTGTAAACCATATTTGAAACCTGCCTCAATTGTTTTCTGTTAGAACATGGTGACATATCACTCAGGTGCGTTCACAAGGTCTCGGGGTTCAAATCCAAGCTAGGTTTATTTTGTTCCCGGGTCTGAAGAGTGTCTCCGGTCTGAAGAGTGTCTCCGGTCTGAAGAGTGTCTTTGGTCTGAAGAGTGTCTCCGAGTCTACACATCTCTGATGGGAACCTGACATTAGTTTGGGAACGGGTTAAGATTGCTTTGCGTTGTTCTAGCCACACTATCCCTTTGAATAGGGTGCTTCCTGAAAACTGGTCAACACACGGACCAACGTGGTTTAAAAAACAGAATAAATACTTTTACTACTTTCGGCAACTTCATGTCTAGAGATTAAACAATATTTATTAAGAGTTTTGACATTTTTTTGTTCTTTGTTTACCCATTGAAAGGTAAATAGTACTGGTTGTGGTTATAATAGCATGGGATGTATCTGCAAACAGACCAATAGGGCGTTTGCAATCCAGTGACAAAAAGCATGTGATTTGTGTTTACTTTGAGTAATGGTGTACAATTAAATATGGCCGCTGTATTAATAAAGTTTCATATAGGCTCGAGCTTTTTTTAAATGATTGTTGTGTTTTAAGTCTTATTAAGATTTAAGCTGTATTATGTATGTTAAATAAAATAGGCCATTTTATTATTATCATAGACATAGATCATAGACGATGTGAGCCTAATAGTGACTTGAATAGATAGCCTATTCACCAACAATATCACTTGACATCGTAGCCTAGCCTACGAAACATTAAAAGTGTAGGCCTATAAAGTGAAATTGAAAGTGTAAATAGGTCTAGCCGGCCCTAGCCTAATCACATTAATCAATTAATCTACAGTACTACTATTTACCTCCTTATTTTTGAGTAGGATAGCCAATATTCAGATGTGAATTTTGCATGATAAAGAAGTAATTTACTTTCACCACGTTATGTTTGTACCTCAAGTGGGTTCTATATTTACACAAATACGTCACTAAATTTACACAAAAAAACTTAAGCTCCGCCTACTGAGAACGCTCTATGGGTATTATGCTTCAGTTTTATAACTTTTTCTAGCTCTAAGTTTTTGTAGTCATTTTGTTTTTACATCTTTTGTCACTTTGTCCATTTCATACTTCATCAATTTCATTTTAGTGTTCAAATAATTAAATAGCAATTATAAAACCAAAAGCTTAAGTGGTGTTATATTATAGTTAACTGTTTTGGGGGACCAAGGCTAGCTTAGTAATAAAAAAAAAAAGAATTTCAACTAAATATCTTGACTCATCTGCAGGTTGAGTCTAGTCCTTCATTTCTAAGAAAATGTCTATACAGTTTAACTTTGAAGAGCTGTCTTTTTTTTTTATTAAATCTGCCATTTTTTATTTTCAAGTTTTTATGATGTTTTTTTTTTATTGCTCTAACTAGAGAGGATGTTTTTTTTATTTAAAAAAAAAACATTTTTTTATTTGCTAAAGATGCCTGTTTGCAGTAGTTGATGTTTAGGTATAGTGGACTCTTTCCACTTTAAAAAGTAAGTAAGTAAAGTACCCTTCCGACCAAACTGATCATAGGGTGGTGAAGCAGAGTTAATCCGTTTCTGTGGCCACGGCATACGAAGGGATGTGTGGCCAGCACAATGCCCAGCCGCCTTCACTTTATCCCAACTAGTGTCAGGTGCCCATCAGAGCTGGGTATACTGAGGGGCACCCTCAAGTCCAGGGAAAAGATCCTAGCCTGCACCGGGATTCGAACTCAGAACCTTTGGATAGCCAGTCGAATGCGCTGCCACTCGGCCACCGTATCTCACTTTCCTAGAGCATATTTATGGAATTTCCTTTAAAAGACATTTCATTTTGTATTTCTTACCTCTACTCTAAGGTGTTTACCACGGGTTCAGCCTGCTGGACTGGTTCCACAATGTGTATCCAAAGTTATCAGAGTCTGAACAACCAACAGAGTGTGTCCAACAGGGAGGAGAAATACTATATTTGGTAAATATTGTTAGCTTGTAATTAAAATGTGTTGGAGTAAATGCACACGTTTTTAGATTTTTTTTATCAACAGGATTTAGAAACTTTTATAAATATTTGTCTACATCTTTAGCATATTTTGCTACTTTTTTTTTTTTTTTTTTTACATATTTCATATTGAATTTTTTCCTGAATCCGCCTTACATCATTTTGTTTGGCATTTTGTTTGGCATAGTCGTCAACCTTGCTGAATTGAGGTCAAACTACCAATGGATGCCACGCTAAGTTTTGGAACATCGTGTTTCGCTATCTGCCCAATCACTCTTATCAACAAGAATAAGAGTAAAGACTAATTGTAGTCCAGGCTGACCATAGAATATATTGAAGGCCAAAACGAGCCAAAAGCAAGTTCTAGTTTCTCGTTTACAGTTTGTTTGTCCATCGTAGATCGATGAAGAACATCCTATGAAAAACGTCATCAGGTTTTCTGAGAGTGGGTCCAAAAGGTGGTTGATGAGACTAGTCTAAACCTGGAAGTTTCTTTCTAGTTTCTTCTATGGCTCTGACCTATGTACAAAATTGTGGAAGTCCATGGAACACCAAAGTTGGTCCAGTCCTGTTGCTTTAGTCTGCCGATATCTGAAGACAAGACATTTGCTCAAAGACTGAAGACATGAGACACATTCTCCAGTTTTTGATCAACTGATGGTTAACTGAAAGCACAGAAGAACTACAACTTCATCTTCTACTTTGAACTTATCTAAAAGGAAGAGATGAAATGAAGAATTACTATAAATCATTGAGAAAAATTATCCAAGTCAATTATTCAAATTATATTGACTTTTAAAGTATGCTTTTAACTGCTCATCTTGTAGAAAGTTATATAATTGACTTTTATTTTTTATATCCTAACTTAATTATTTTAACAAGAAAACCATAAAAACGAAGTTTTTATTATACTCCCTTTATTTGCAAACTAAGTTTACCATCATGTAATTAAATAATTGATAGACTACTGCAATTGAAACGTACAGAAAAAATATCTGTGTCGCAAATCTCAAAAATATCTCCATACTCAGTATGAATTGTTCTAAAAATAATCTTAGCGCATATTTTTTTTTCTAGCTTTGCGCCGAAAAAGTATACAAAGTTTCACAGGCATTTTTAACGCGAAATCAAAATATTTCTTATACTTTCCTTTTAAGAAATGAATATTGTCATAAGTGTAGTATTATTAAGTTGTTTTAACTGAAAATTTGATAGGATGTATTGTTAGGCGCCACAAATTTGCTGTCCAAATTTCAGCTCGATCGGACCACGGGAAGTGGTCGAAAAATCGAAGCCAATTTTTGCACCATTGACGATTGCAGACATTGCAACTTAAAATAAAGGGAGTAAAAATGAAACTTGCTGTTAATAAAATAGTGATTATTGTAGCTGAAAATTATCTCCCTTTCAGAACTCGTAGCCATTACTGTTTATAAACCTAATTAACTCCCTTTCAGTTATCCTACTTTATTTAGTCTGTATATAAGCTCATTTATCCACCGCCAGTTTCATTATCCTTTATTGTTTATAAACCTGATTATCTCCCTTTCAGTTATCATTGTTTTGTTTTGTTGAATATCAAACTCTTTGTTTATTATTATTATTATTGTTATTACTGTGTCTGTGTTCCAGCCAGAAGGCATGTATCATGCAACACTGAATCTAGGTGACACAGTTGCCGTGGCGATCCAGAAAAAAAATGCAACCATTGAATCAGAGAAATTATCTTATGAAGGTAAACATTTTACTTTACATTGTATTTCCTAGTTTATTTTAACTGCAAAGTAAAAGGCTGGAATCTGGCTTGCATCAATGATCTTGGGGGCTCCAGAAATTAAATCATTCTGTGCCTGTCTCTACAATGTCCTAAACCAGGGGTCGGCAACCTTTTCATAACAGTTTTCCAAAGTAGCACTTCTAAATCATTCAGTGTGCCAGCAGTCTAAAGGTCACCCTGCTCTATTCATGTAGGGGAGACTTGAATTGCCTTTTTGGTGGTCTTCCACGTGTCATTGAAAACCGCTCTGTGTGCCAAGTCAGGCACGCGTGTCATAGGTTGCAGACCCGTGTCCTAAACTTTGAGATGGACATGGGTGTGAAGAATGGTGGAGGTAGTCTTCAAGAGAATACAAGCAGACGAGAAGTGGTAGATTGGGTCAGCGGCAGAAATAATAAATTTTGGGATGGAATGTGCCACAATAGCTGCTTCCAGTGCAGACATGTCCAGGCAATTGTAAATCTACAAGGTGTGAATAAATGAACCAAATAATGACTCATCTCTGGATTTGCTGGAAATAAAAGGGTTGTTTTTTTCAAGATGATTGGTGTTAGTTTGAGTGTGTAGTGGCAGATAGTTTTAGATTGGGGGGTTGAATCGGAAACATGTAAGTGGAATTGTTTAAGACTTGTCTTAGAATAGCGAGTAGTATTTCTCATGTCTAGTCAGAAATAGAGCTTTTATTATATAACTAGTGGTTATGCCCGTCAAAATGACGGACAAACGAAAGATTACAATTTGTTTTGTTAAGAGAGAAAGAAAAAAAAATATTACAATAAAAATTGTAGTGAGAAAGTTTTTTTCGGCTTTTAGTTTTGTTATTTTTTATTGTTTCTGGTCGCCCTGCCCATGGCACATGCATAAGAATTTAATGGTTGCTGTCAAGCTTCTGCTATTAAAAAGTAGCGAACAGTTGTGTTGACTTGTTATTAATGTTAATAAATTAACAATTATACTATCAAAAAGAAAAAGAAATCACAAATACAAAACAATAAAATAGTAATAATATTTCAACACTATAAAAACTGTAGTGAGAAATTTGTTTTTGGTATTTAATTTTCTTTCTTGCTTATTGTATCAATAAAAACAGTATTGAGAACGTTTCTTTCAGTATTTAGGTGTTCTTTTTTTATTGCTTCTGGTCGCCTTGACCAAGACCACCGTAAGTATTGTATGTACGATGCATGGTCTTACCCTGACCCAGGCAGATGCATAATAATTGTTGCTGTCAAGCTTCTGGTATTAAAAACTAATCATTTATAGATTGTCTTTTATAATTCATATCATTTAATTTATAGATTGTATAAAGACGCTTATTAAAGGATATTCTCAATAGCGACATGAATCGATTAAATAATTCAAACATTTGGTTACTACTACTTAAACTTAAAAGGATAAAGCAAACATCAAATAATGAGAACAACAACATAATTTGACAGACATTACGTCATATGCTAGTTTTTTTTTTTAAGTACAACATTAAAACTCTCTAAGCCAGTTTGCTGGTGCATACCTTTTAAAAAAGGAGATTACGCTGCATTAAAAACAACCTAATGCAAGGGTAATTATTGGGAAAACCGATAAGTTCAATAATAATAATAATAATGACATTTGTATAGCGCTGCCAACAAGCATAATGCAAGCTCAGAGCGCATTTAACATACAACTAAGAACACGGATACAATCTATAGGCTAAGAGATAAAAAACTAAATGATGATTCAAAACTTTACAAACATGGAACAAAACAAACAACCAAAAAAAAATAACCGACCTAACATATAAGTAAGACAGTAGGGCTCAAAGCATGTTAATTAAGATAAATATTGAAATAATGAGTTTTTAAGTTCTTTTTGAAGGAATCAATGGAGCTTGTTTGCCTGATTTGAATGGGAAGTAGATTCCACACCTTCCGACCGGATACTGAGAAGGCTCTAAGGCCAACGGTCGTCAGAGAGAAACGGGGCTCTTCCAGAAGTGATGAGTTGGCAGAACGAAGTGTTCTTTGAGGGACATATGGTGTGATGAGTTCTTTGAGATAGGACGGAAACTCGTTATTAAAAATACACTGATGGCAAAGCAGCGCCACTTTATACTAAATTCTGGCTTTTTTAGGGAGCCAATGGAGTGAGCGAAGAAGGGCGGTTCCGAGTCTCGCCTTGATTTGCGCATATATATATATATATATAAACAAACATATTAACAAACTCTCCGTAATTATATATATTGATACTTGTTTGAAATGTTATGTGTGTATTTATACAAGCTTTGATTGTTTTGTGTTATCTTTTCGCCAGCTACCAGGTTAAACAACTTAGTGTCGGAGACTTCCGACGATGATGCCAAAGAGGCCTATACCAATAGGCTGCGTGAGATTTATGAAAGAACAGTGGAATTATTGCCAGGTTGGCTTTATTTATTTAAGATTAGCATTAATTTGTTTCTCTGTTTCCTAGTTGAATGAAGGATTAGCAAGTATTTGTATGGGATTTTTTATATATCTGAAGTCATCAATGTAAGAGTGGACAGAACGACCTCTTGATACTCATCTGCAAATGGCTTATGACTGGGACGAAGGGAGAAATCTGGTTACACTCACCCTCGTTGCGCCCCCTACGACGAAAGTCTGATGATGATGATAATAGCATCTATATGGAACTCGGCTAGTGTACTAAAAGTCTAATCCTGTTGAAGACGAGTATTTGTTCCTGACTTGGGAGGTTGTCCGTGAGTCTACCCAGCTCTGGAAACCTGACAGTAGTGGGGAATAAGTAAAGGTGGCTGAGTATTGTGCTGGCCACACAATCCACATATATGCCTTGGCACAAAACATTTATTAAGACTGCTTATTAAGACAAGCCCTAAAGGGCAAATTTCTTTACTTTAACCCTTACAGTCCCGGGCGCTTATATAGCGGAACTGAAGGCAGCATAGATAGAAGTAGGTCGGTACGGGAAGGGTTAAATGGTATTAACTTTGCTTGTGTTAATGGAAAAACAAAGCTATATAAAAAAAGGGGGACACGGTGGACAAGGGTCAGGGCTATTGAGTTGCCCTACTGAAGGTGGACAAGGGTCAGGGCTATTGAGTTGCCCTACTGAAGGTGGACTAGGGTCAGGGCTATTGAGTTGCCCTACTGAAGGTGGGTGTCCAGGCTGTGAAGGGAGCCTGAAACTTCATCAGAAGAATAAGGAGATGTTATTTTCCAATAAGTTTAAACGCTGAATTTTTAGAAACTAAAAGAAAGCAAAGTTAGTAAAAGTTTGCTGTAAATAAAATACATTACTTTATAAATATCTAACTGACCACAGATTATTAAAAGTGTCTGCAAAATTGATCTGAAATTAATATTTTCCTTCTTTTTTTTTTCTCTTGGTAGAAAATGCTGAAGGTCATCATAAACTTGGCCTGGCCTTGTTCACCCTTGGTATGTATCATGATGCCTTAGTCAGGTTCATGAAGGCTATCAAACTTGACCAACACTTTGTACTGGCCTATATACACATGGCAAAAACATTATCAAAGGTAAAACTATTTACTCTTGTATTTGTTTGGAAGTAAAGACATTTTGTGTATTTTCTTTACAAGTGTTAGTTAGTCACACTTCAGTTTTTACAAGTGTTAGTTAGTCACACTTCAGTTTTTACAAGTGTTAGTTAGTCACACTTCAGTTTTTACAAGTGTTAGTTAGTCACACTTCAGTTTTTACAAGTGTTAGTTAGTCACACTTCAGTTCCTACAAGTGTTAGTTAGTCACACTTCAGTTCTTACAAGTGTTAGTTAGTCACACTTCAGTTTTTACAAGTGTTAGTTAGTCACACTTCAGTTTTTACAAGTGTTAGTTAGTCACACTTCAGTTTTTACAATTGTTAGTTAGTCACACTTCAGTTCTTACAAGTGTTAGTTAGTCACACTTCAGTTTTTACAAGTGTTTGTTAGTCACACTTCAGTTTTTGCAAGTGTTAGTTAGTCACACTTCAGTTTTTACAAGTGTTAGTTAGTCACACTTCAGTTTTTACAAATGTTAGTTAGTCACACTTCAGTTTTTACAAGTGTTAGTTAGTCACACTTCAGTTCTTACAAGTGTTAGTTAGTCACACTTCAGTTTTTACAAGTGTTAGTTAGTCACACTTCAGTTCTTACAAGTGTTAGTTAGTCACACTTCAGTTTTTACAAGTGTTAGTTAGTCACACTTCAGTTCTTACAAGTGTTAGTTAGTCACACTTCAGTTCTTACAAATGTTAGTTAGTCACACTTCAGTTTTTACAAGTGTTAGTTAGTCACACTTCAGTTTTTACAAGTGTTAGTTAGTCACACTTCAGTTCTTACAAGTGTTAGTTAGTCACACTTCAGTTCTTACAAGTGTTAGTTAGTCACACTTCAGTTTTTACAAGTGTTAGTCACACTTCAGTTTTTACAAGTGTTAGTTAGTCACACTTCAGTTCTTACAAGTGTTAGTTAGTCACACTTCAGTTTTTACAAATGTTAGTTAGTCACACTTCAGTTTTTACAAGTGTTAGTTAGTCACACTTCAGTTTTTACAAGTGTTAGTTAGTCACACTTCAGTTCTTACAAGTGTTTGTTAGTCACACTTCAGTTTTTACAAGTGTTAGTTAGTCACACTTCAGTTTTTACAAATGTTAGTTAGTCACACTTCAGTTCTTACAAGTGTTAGTTAGTCACACTTCAGTTTTTACAAATGTTAGTTAGTCACACTTCAGTTTTTACAAGTGTTAGTTAGTCACACTTCAGTTCTTACAAGTGTTAGTTAGTCACACTTCAGTTTTTACAAATGTTAGTTAGTCACACTTCAGTTTTTACAAGTGTTAGTTAGTCACACTTCAGTTTTTACAAGTGTTAGTTAGTCACACTTCAGTTCTTACAAGTGTTTGTTAGTCACACTTCAGTTTTTACAAGTGTTAGTTAGTCACACTTCAGTTTTTACAAATGTTAGTTAGTCACACTTCAGTTCTTACAAGTGTTAGTTAGTCACACTTCAGTTTTTACAAATGTTAGTTAGTCACACTTCAGTTTTTACAAGTGTTAGTTAGTCACACTTCAGTTTTTACAAGTGTTAGTTAGTCACACTTCAGTTTTTACAAGTGTTAGTTAGTCACACTTCAGTTTTTACAAGTGTTTGTTAGTCACACTTCAGTTTTTACAAGTGTTAGTTAGTCACACTTCAGTTTTTACAAGTGTTAGTTAGTCACACTTCAGTTTTTACAAGTGTTAGTTAGTCACACTTCAGTTCTTACAAGTGTTAGTTAGTCACACTTCAGTTCTTACAAGTGTTAGTTAGTCACACTTCAGTTCTTACAAGTGTTAGTTAGTCACACTTCAGTTCTTACAAGTGTTAGTTAGTCACACTTCAGTTCTTACAAGTGTTAGTTAGTCACACTTCAGTTTTTACAAGTGTTAGTTAGTCACACTTCAGTTTTTACAAGTGTTAGTTAGTCACACTTCAGTTCTTACAAGTGTTAGTTAGTCACACTTCAGTTTTTACAAGTGTTAGTCACACTTCAGTTCTTACAAGTGTTAGTTAGTCACACTTCAGTTCTTACAAGTGTTAGTTAGTCACACTTCAGTTCTTACAAGTGTTAGTTAGTCACACTTCAGTTTTTACAAGTGTTAGTTAGTCACACTTCAGTTTTTACAAATGTTAGTTAGTCACACTTCAGTTTTTACAAGTGTTAGTTGTCACACTTCAGTTTTTACAAGTGTTTGTTAGTCACACTTCAGTTTTTACAAGTGTTAGTCACACTTCAGTTTTTACAAATGTTAGTTAGTCACACTTCAGTTTTTACAAGTGTTAGTTAGTCACACTTCAGTTTTTACAAATGTTAGTTAGTCACACTTCAGTTTTTACAAATGTTAGTTAGTCACACTTCAGTTTTTACAAATGTTAGTTAGTCACACTTCAGTTTTTACAAGTGTTAGTCACACTTCAGTTTTTACAAATGTTAGTTAGTCACACTTCAGTTTTTACAAGTGTTTGTTAGTCACACTTCAGTTTTTACAAGTGTTAGTCACACTTCAGTTTTTACAAATGTTAGTTAGTCACACTTCAGTTTTTACAAGTATTAGTCACACTTCAGTTTTTACAAATGTTAGTTAGTCACACTTCAGTTTTTACAAATGTTAGTTAGTCACACTTCAGTTTTTACAAATGTTAGTTAGTCACACTTCAGTTTTTACAAGTGTTAGTCACACTTCAGTTTTTACAAATGTTAGTTAGTCACACTTCAGTTTTTACAAGTGTTAGTCACACTTCAGTTTTTACAAATGTTAGTTAGTCACACTTCAGTTTTTACAAATGTTAGTTAGTCACACTTCAGTTTTTACAAGTGTTTGTTAGTCACACTTCAGTTTTTACAAGTGTTAGTCACACTTCAGTTTTTACAAATGTTAGTTAGTCACACTTCAGTTTTTACAAGTGTTAGTTAGTCACACTTCAGTTTTTACAAGTGTTAGTTAGTCACACTTCAGTTTTTACAAGTGTTAGTTAGTCACACTTCAGTTTTTACAAGTGTTAGTCACACTTCAGTTTTTACAAATGTTAGTTAGTCACACTTCAGTTTTTACAAGTGTTAGTCACACTTCAGTTTTTACAAATGTTAGTTAGTCACACTTCAGTTTTTACAAATGTTAGTTAGTCACACTTCAGTTTTTACAAGTGTTAGTTAGTCACACTTCAGTTTTTACAAGTGTTAGTTAGTCACACTTCAGTTTTTACAAGTGTTAGTTAGTCACACTTCAGTTTTTACAAGTGTTAGTTAGTCACACTTCAGTTTTTACAAGTGTTAGTCACACTTCAGTTTTTACAAATGTTAGTTAGTCACACTTCAGTTTTTACAAGTGTTAGTTAGTCACACTTCAGTTTTTACAAGTGTTAGTTAGTCACACTTCAGTTTTTACAAGTGTTAGTTAGTCACACTTCAGTTTTTACAAGTGTTAGTTAGTCACACTTCAGTTTTTACAAGTGTTAGTTAGTCACACTTCAGTTTTTACAAGTGTTAGTTAGTCACACTTCAGTTTTTACAAGTGTTAGTTAGTCACACTTCAGTTTTTACAAGTGTTAGTTAGTCACACTTCAGTTTTTACAAGTGTTAGTTAGTCACACTTCAGTTTTTACAAGTGTTAGTCACACTTCAGTTTTTACAAGTGTTAGTTAGTCACACTTCAGTTTTTACAAGTGTTAGTCACACTTCAGTTTTTACAAGTGTTAGTTAGTCACACTTCAGTTTTTACAAGTGTTAGTCACACTTCAGTTCTTACAAGTGTTAGTTAGTCACACTTCAGTTTTTACAAGGTCTATTAAGTCACACTTCTGTTCTCCTGCACTTTAATTGTCAGGGAAACCCTTCTAATCTGCAAATTAATAAACCAGTTCTGGTCTAGCCAGACTCTTTGGTTATTGCAAAGTCTAGTTTTGGTTTTAGCTGACTAAAACATACACCTAAAGTTATGGGGAAAATTCCTGGTTAAATTATTAGAATTGACTTTAAAATTTTATTTGACTTTTGACTGTGATGATATAACACTCCCAACATCAGGCCATTTTTTGCTTTCCCTTGTTGAAGGTACCAGTGGAAGCTGTTGTGGACATTTGTTCACCAAACAAATATTTGAAATCTTGGAAAACATTATACAGCCATAATGGACCACCAGCCAGTATGGCATCACCAGCCAGTATGGCACCACCAGCCAGTATGGCACCACGTCATTGCTCATGAATTTTAACGGCATTTATCTCATAGACTGCAAAAGTATTTTCTATATGCTAAACTGAAGCCTTTGCACAAAACAAAAACCCTAACGGCCATGGTTATCAGGCAGTTTTTACAGTGATGTGTTTTATATTTTCAGATATTTTTACAGTGATGTGTTTTATATTTTCAGATATTTTTACAGTGATGTATTTTATATTTTCAGCTACACGATTACCAGAAAGCAGAAATAGTTTTTAAAAAAGCTTTAGAGGTCTCACCGAACTTATGGGACAATTACAAAGAGTATGGGGAATTCCTGTTGCAACAGGGAAGACCTGCACATGCGTTACCCATTTATAAAAGGGTGAGTTTGGTTCTGGTCAACTCTAGTACATATATATGTCACATTTAGGATAAGAAAATGGGGTGTGGGGCAGCAAGGTTGGTTCCAGAACATACTTTTTGAAGAATAGTGTGTGAATCATTTTGTAAGCTTGTAGACTACTGTTTATAGGGAATTTAAGCATTTGGCAGAAATAAGGTGGTAAGAAATAAAATTAATATGACTTAGCATATAAAATAAACAAAATTGTCTTTGTTTTTCTTAGATTTAAGACAATTTTTTGTATAAGTTTCCAGGTTAGAATTGTGCATTTTTTTACCTTCTTAACTAAGGTGTTATCTGTATTAAGTAAATTAAATAATGATCTTACACATTTCAGTTGCGAATATTCAGTTAAAATTAAGCTCTGAGCTCTTTTCTGAATTGGTCCTAGTTTTTTGTGTGTTTTCTTTTAGTTACTGTGGTTGGGACAAAAGATGCATATTTTAGTATAGGTCTAACTAATGTTAAGGAGTAGGCCTATTTAAGTTTTATGTTGTTGTTCATTTGTTAAAATGTCAATTAATTTTTTTAATGTCTAATGTCAATATGTAAGCAGTTTTCATTGCTTCAATGTTGTTTGCATTATATTGATTTGGTCTTTTCTATTGCACAGGGCACTGAATTGATGCCAGAGTTCATACCTTTCTGGCACTATTACAAACACTGCCAGACGCAGCTCGGCGACCTGGATGGTGCAGAAGAGTCCGAGCAGGTCATTTCCCAGCTACAGATACAAAAACAGCTTACTGACTCCTAATGTGGGAGAGAAAATTGGCTCTGAACCTTCCAAGTATTGAGAGTTTCTTATTTAGAAGATGCGTACAGTGAACTACAGAACATTAATTCAAACATATAGTGTAGAGTAAAACCCGTACAAAGTAGGAGACAAAGAGATTTAATTAATACTTATGACAAAAGTAATTTGTAAAAGAAAATCATTTTTTTTAAGCAACATTGTTAAATTGTTCTTAAGCTGGGCTTAAAACTATTCTGTGAACTAAACAAAATATAAACAAAAATGTTGCTGAGCTTTCCAGATTAGTTTGTGTTATCTGACATAGAACATATAATTAATATATAGATGTAGAACTACACTTGATCATGTCAGACGTAAGAGGGAATGTCATTACCCTTGGGGAGTCACTCTAAAACCTTGCTGCTGAGAATGAGAGGGGAAGGGGGAAGAGAATGGGGGGGGGGGGGGAGGGTCAAGTTATTGGTGAGGAAGAAATCCAAATGTCAATCCAAAAAGGTTTTGTTTTTGATTTTCTGAGCCACTGTTTAAAGATGCTCAAATAGATTCTTGGTTTTATTTTCTGAGCCACTGTTTAAAGATCTCAAATAAATTCTTGGTTTTTTCTTGTTTCCAGTCCCCAGTCCCGTCCCCGTCCATAAATGTCTTCCACAATGTCATCCTAAATATTATATTAGTTTGAGAAGTTTATTGTACCTGTGAAAGAGACCCAAAAACAGCTGCTGATAAAAAAATGTAAAAAGATTTTGTTGCGTTTTAATATCCATGTTTCTATCAATTTTTCATCTCTCTGTCTTTTAATTGTTTTAAATTTTAATCAAGTTTTTAAAAAATAACATTAAAAAAAAATAATGCTAAGATAGCGGAAAAAGATACAAAATTAACTTTGAAAGGTTATAAACTTACTAACATTTTACACACTTTATTTTTCAAAGGCAACATTCATTGTAAAATACTTCACAAAATTACTTTTGATAAATGTATGTACATTCCCTATATTTTTAACTCTTGGCTGTGCTGTTACATTTTGGTAGGTTGTGAAAACTGGGAAGAAATTTTCCTGCGCATATTATTATTTGCATTTTTTTTTATTTTTTTTTTACAGTCCTATTATTTTCTTCTTCTTTTATTATTTCAAACTATTGGAATATAGTTTTGTAGGACTATTTGTATCGTAGTCGCTGGTGAATTTGTTGAGTTGAAAGAATAACAATGTGATACAAGTCTCAATATTTCTTGATTACAAAACATTCCAATTCCAGTCTTTAATTTATTTCCTTGAAAAAAAATGTTTACATTCACTTTGTGAAAGAAAATATTATTTTCTTTTTAGCCTCCCTTTTTTTAAAAATCTGTTTATTTTACTGCCATTGTTTTATTTTTCATAGCAATTAGGAATCATTAACCTATTAGATATTGATTGTTTGAAACATGATTGCTTAAAAAAAAAAGTGAAATTGTGTTCCATTTATTATGTCAACACTATAGTAGACTTAGAGGGCTTAAAATAAAGAACAGTTATTTGGGGTAGGGGTCTTAGATTAAAAATTGTAATAAACATAATATTTTCTTGAGGGGTGGTAGATTGCTTAAGGTTTAATAGCTGTTTACTAAGGTGTTTGGAGGAGATTAAACTGTGCATTAAAATTGTTGACTTAAGTAGTGATTGTGACACTTCAAATGCTATTTCTACTATATGCACATTTATATATTGAACAAAATTAATTCATATTCTGTAAGTGATTGACTCCCAATTTTTTATTTAACATTTTTTAAAATGCCAAATATGTTTGTGCTTATAAAAAAAAAAAATTGGGGGGGGGGGGGGGGGGGGGGGGAGAGTATTTTAAATGATTGAAAACTGATCTCAGAATGCTATCAGATAAATCGATGAATGATCTCTTCATGTGTTTTTTCAAGCCACATAAACTTACATTTTCGCTGTGTTAAAACATTGCTTTGCAAAAGTATTCTTAAGTTTAAACTTAAAGGCAAAATTCATTATTTGCTCTTTTCCTTATTATAGTGATTTTTTTATATAAATGTTGGGTTTATTTGAGAGTAGCACATTGAAGATATTTGTATATTATACTTTCTCTACATTAATCCAATTTAATATATCTTTTCATTGCCTTTCATAATTTTCTGTTGCGTAAAACATTCCAGAAATTGAATAATAGAAAGAAAATTTAGATCCTTTTTGTTTAGGGGGAGACCATTAAGGAGTGCAATTAATTTATTTTAAAAATCCAGTGTACCAATGTCAAATATTTGTCTGTTAAAATAAATCCAGAGCATTTCTCTTGTTCAAATTATAACAAATTCACTTTACTGGATCATAAAAATGTTATAAAAAAACAAAGCAATAAAAAAAACAAAAAGGATGTTTGAAATCAGTATGGCGAAATAAATCTAAAATTAAGATTTGAACCATTCAACTTGTCTGCTCTTGTTTTTTTTTTCTTTTGTATATTGTATGTCTTATATATTGTTATAATTATTCAAATCTTTATTGTTGTTATACTTTGTATGTTCTTATCTTTATTAAAAAATCTTGAAAGTTTTAGTCTTTAATAAAAGCAAAATAATTGAAATGAGCTAAATTTTGATAGCAAGCAAATTATTGACTGCTTCATGACTTAATTACGTAGAATATTGTGACATAAAAATCATGAACTTCAACCTTAAACGTGTTCATTATTTATAATCACTTGTAGGAATAGGGCGTTTGCAATCACGTGATTTTTGTTTACTTTGCGTTTGCGTAGTGGTGTACAAGTACAATGGCCGCTGTATTAATAAAGTTTCATATATTATAGGCTCGAGCTTTTTTTAAATGATGTTTTGTGTTTTAAGTCTTATTAAGATTTAAGCTGTATTATGTCTGTTAAATAAAATAGGCTATTTTATTATTATCATAGACATAGATCATAGACGATGTGAGCCTATTAGTGACTTGACTAGATAGCCTATTCACCAACAGTATCACTTGGCATCATAGCTGCCCTACTTAGCCATTAGCCTAGCCTACGAAACATTAAAAGTGTAGGCCTATAAAGTGAAATTGAAAGTGTAAATAGGTCTAGCCGGCCCTAGCCTAATCACATTAATCAATTATCTGCAGTACTACTATTTAACACCTTATTTTTTAGTAGGATAGCCAATATTCATATGTGAATTTGTCATGATAAGAACAACTTCACCATATGCCATATTATTTGTTCCTCAATAGTGACTTCTATAGGTGTGATGGTTTATTTAAACAACCAGGGTGCATACACTTTTAAAACTCATTTGTAAGAATAGGGGTGATAGCATAATGTGCAGACAGGATGCACACATTTGCAAGAATAGGGGTGATAGCTTAATCAAACAACCAGGATGCACACATTTTCAAGAATAGGGGTGATTGCTTAGCCTAAATGAGAATGCTCTATATGTGTGGTGGTTTATTTAAACAGCAAGGGTGCATACACTTTTAAAACTCATTTGCAAGAATAGGGGTGATAGCATAATGTGCAGCCAGGATGCACTCATTTGCAAAAATAGGGGTGATAGCTTAATTAAACAACCAGGATGCACACATTTTCAAGAATAGTGGTGATTGCTTAGCCTAATTAAATAGCCAGGATGTACAAATGTACAAGAATAAGGGTGTTAGCTTAATTAATTAAACAGCCAAGATGTATAAGTTTGCAAGAATAGGAGGTGATAGCTTAATAACATCCAGGATGCACGGATGCACACATTTGCAATAATAGGGGTGATTGCTTAATTAAACAACCGGGATGCACATATTTGTGAGAATAGGGTGGTAGCTTAATTTAACATCCAGGACGCACACTTTTGACTTAGACACTGCTAGACTTTTAAAAAAAGGAAAAAAAAATTCTTTCAGGCTTTGATGGTCCATAAGTCCATAAGGCTAACGAAACAGTTTTTCAGCCATGGCATATAAATTTAAGTGGATTGTGTGGTCAGCACAATGTCAATGTGTTGATTTTCGTTCTTGTATTACTATTTTGATAGAGTAAAAAGCAAAACCACAGCTAACAACTCAGTAGCAGTGAATTCACTAGTAGGCTTTAATCATTATATCAGAGAAATCCGCGTCAATGCTTCCGTTACCCAGCTATATGAAATTTTGTCATTATATTTTTCTCCCGCAAAGGGGGGGGGGGATCTTTCAACATATTACCAGGCAGTTGGCTGGTGAAGCCAATCAATGACCTCGGTGAAGTGTGGGGATCATAGATCAGTAGTGGTGGGGGGGGGGGGCGCCCAGAGAGACAAATTTGCATAAACCCGGAAGTCTGGTTGACATTTCCTTGTTCCCGCTCGTGTAGACGTTTTAATTTTATTTATACCATCCAATAGAATGTCCAGGTTACATGCTCATCACATATCACGCTTAGGAATTTAACGTGGCATTCTTGGGGATTCACCTACCACATGACAATCATAGTTCCCTGTCATCCGTGCAGTACACTGATCTATAAAAAAGAATGGATAGCGCCTCCATATTAAATGTGTATGCGCGAATTGAAGCCAAAAGGAATTCCCCTTTCCCACTATTCACTTTTCTACATAAGCGAGTTACAGGAAAATAACATTTATGATTAGAACAAATCCAGACGATAAAAAGGAAGTCTAAGTCACTTGAAATGTATTTACATGTCAGTGTTTAGGAAATATAATTTCATAGATAAGTGGAAGTCACGTGAAAGCCTATTTATTTTGTCTTCAAGTATGTTACTTCCGTGCCTAATCCATTCTTTTTATAGATCAGTGGTTCAGTTTCATTACCAAATGTGCTCATTCTGTTAAGCTGAGAGTCATAACTGCCCACCTTCACCATCCCTCCACCTCCGGGGGAATTTAAGGTTGCAACTGACTCCACCCAGGGTAATGATGGAGGGATGAAGGAACAGAAGCCGTCCATAAATGACGTCACGCGTTTTTGACCAAATTTTTAAGCCCCCCCCCCCCCCCCCCCCCCACCTTCTCAATTGTGACGAGTCGTCGCGAAAAGTAGGACCCCCTTCAAATCTGACGTCCCAAAGCTCTGCTACGTCACTTCCCCCCCTCCCACCCCCAGCAAAAGAAAAATACAATAAAAATACACACACACACCATATTTCCAAGTTCAATTAATTTAAGCATGCATTAAATCCACTCTTATTTTCGTTGCCGTATTTCATTTCTTCTTCTTCTATTAGTCAGTCTGCTGAGAGCTGTTTGCTCTCTTGCGATGCCAATGTCCTTTATTTGTTCTGTGTTGCTGTATAGTGTGTTGGTGGTAATGGTTAGGTTGAAAATTGGTGACGGGGTGAGTAGTGTGTGCCTCATGTAGATTAGCTTAGGAAATTCAAGTAGGAAGTGGTCTACATTTTCTTGTAGCGAGTGGCAGTGTCTGCGGGTGTGTTTGGTTCATTCCATTTAGGGTTACCATGAGTCCGGGTTTCCCCGGACATGTCCTCTTTTTAGGGCCCTGTCCGGGCGGATTTCCAATAATATGGCTTTTGTCCGGGGTTTTGCCCGTCCGTTCCCGATCGATCGATACATTCTTATTTACTTTTCTCTGTTATATACTATAATGCCTAAGTAACCTTACTATTGAGCTAAATATTGCTGGAACGTATGTTTAATTCATTATTCACGGAACAGAGATTATAAAATAGTATTATAATATTATTATTCTGGATCGTGAACTTAATGGCAATATTTAGCTCAATTGTAAGGTTACAATGTAATGGTACTGAAACTTACTCAATAAAGTTTAAAATTGAATTTGAAACCATTAACAGTAAGAGGATTATTTTATGTTGCTTAACTTTTCTTTCATTTGTACAACACTTAAAATTGACGTAACCATAGAAACCGGCTACGGGCTGGTAACCGGATTTGATGAACATTTTATGTGTCCTCTTTTTCATCTGAGCACTTATGGTAACCCTAATTCCATTCAGGTGTGAGTTGAATGTAATATGTTTTGTTTCTTAACTGGAATATTGTGCAAGGCAGGAACTTAATGTTGCCCCACCTCTTTGGACACGGTGGCCGAGCGGCAGCGCGTTCGAATGGCCTACCGAAGGGCCCGGGTTCGAATCCCGGTGAAGACTAGGTTTTTTTTCCCCGGATCTGGAGGGTGTCCCTGAGTCTACCCAGCTCTGACGGATACCTGACCTTAGTTGGGGTAAAGTAAAGGCGGCTGTGCATTGTGCTGGCCCCACAATCGCCCAGTATGCCGTAGCCACAGAAATTGGTGAACGTTCGCCAGAAGAACGCTCGACCACCATGCCTCCAATAATGCAATACAGACGAAATAATCTTCTGTTTAGAAGGAGCGTCTGATGATGTAATACAGACGAAATAATCTTCTGTTTAGAAGGAGCGTCTGATGATGCAATACAGACGAAATAATCTTCTGTTTAGAAGGAGCGTCTGATGATGCAATACAGACGAAATAATCTTCTGTTTAGAAGGAGCGTCTGATGATGCAATACAGACGAAATAATCTTCTGTTTAGAAGGAGCGTCTGATGATGCAATACAGACGAAATAATCTTCTGTTTAGAAGGAGCGTCTGATGATGCAATACAGACGAAATAATCTTCTGTTTAGAAGGAGCGTCTGATGATGCAATACAGGCGAAATAATCTTCTGTTTAGAAAGAGCGTCTGAGGATGCAATACAGGCGAAATAATCTTCTATTTAGAAGGAGCGTCTGATGATGCAATACAGGCGAAATAATATTCTATTTAGAAGGAGCGTCTGTAACATTTAACAATACTTTTTGTACTGTTGTATGTTTTGAAAAACGATAGAGGTGGGGGTGGGGTACAGGGGGTGAGAGCGAAATAAGGGGGGGGGGGGAATAGATAAATATAGACCACGGTTATCTAGATGTCAAGTTTAATATTCGTGGGCAACGTTTCTCCTGTCAGAATATTTGTCACGTCACACAGAGCTCACAGATACACTGTCACACCTGTCACAAAAGGTGACATTTCCCGCTCCTGTTTTCACCCCCGTCTCTCTTCCTTAAACACACAACACGCACGCACATATAGGCCTACACTACACAAAATATACACATTTGAACATATTACCTCATCACCACAAACTTGCAGAGTAGGCAAAGGCGTAGTGGCGAGTGCCTTTTCGCGCTTGAGTTACTCGCCTTTCTCGATACACACATTAACTGTATATTAGTGATTAAAGTACAACCCGTTAAGTAGGTCAACCACTATTTACATCGTGGTAAGTTCTAGAGCAGGGGTCGGCAACCTTTTTTCTGAGAGAGGCATGTACACCACATATTTTGAAAAGTAATTCTGTGAGAGCCATACATTATGTTTAAAACTAAAAATTCAAGTAACTGTGTACATTTTGTGTAATTTCAACACTAAAAGTACAATAATTATGTCTCTGAATTCTTCTGATGCTGCGCTGCAGTAGACTTTAGCTCATTTGTAGAATGAAATATTGATATGCAATTAATATGTAGATCAAAAAGTCTTTAAAAAAAACATTTTTTTAATAATCGAACATTTGTGTGCGAGCCAGATGCAGCCATCAAAAGAGCCACATCTGGCTCGCGAGCCATGGGTTCCCAACCCCTGTTCTAGAGTAATCTAAAGACATACCATACGTTGTTGTATGGGCTCAATTTGTACGCAATACATTTAATACACAAGACTAAACAACCAACCAGTTTAATCAAAAATTATAACATAAAGTATATAAGGGCCTACTGTATCGCCAAAATTTGGGCCTACTGGTCTACCCTCACGAATCTATTCCGATCAGAACAAATTGAAAACAAAACGATACGGTGGGGGGGGGGGGGGGGGGGGGGGTGGAGGCGTATATTAAATCATAGTCTATTTCAGTTCATAATGCCGATAAAAAGCTTGAGATTTGAAGGGCACACACTTTCTTATATGTTACGGATGTTGTTGTTTTTTTTTATACAGAAGATGATTGCATCTTACGCCTGTCCGTGGTTTGAGTCTAGTCTTGCATTTTGATTTTAAATTATGTTTAGCTACTGGTTTTTCATGGTTCCTTCGGGCAACGAATTTCTTGCCGTATGCCCCTCGGAAAGAAAGGGCACTTATATGCATATAGTATGTAGGCTATATATAAGGATATATTTAGAGAAAGACTCTTTATTATAAACCTATTTTTCAGTACATTAAACATTACATCACACAAATAGGGATTGTAAACAAATCCTTAAAACTATTTTCGAAAAGTTAAAATTCTAGATTCTTTCAGGTACAACCCCTCATGAATTGGTCTATCTAGTAATTTTATACTTTTTTTGACGTAGGCCTATACTATATGAGGACCAGTGGCGTAGCCAGGTTTTGACGCTAGGGCGAGCGAAATTTTAGGAAAAAGGCCCCACTTTTAGCAATTTTTCCAGATTAATAGAATAACTTAGAATTCGTAGGTCTACGTATCAAGTGTTAAAAGAAAAATCCTGTGCCTCAGGATACAAACACTGTATTATAGTGCAGTTTTTATTTAACCACTCACGATTCTTTTTCTAGCCGCTAATAGTGATGGGAATTTCTGCAAAATTGATTGCATCTACTACTCATTTTCGGGATGAACATCTCGTATCGAAAATTATTTATAGAATCAACGCGAATGCTCTATAGCAGGGGTCGGCAATCTAAGAAAAGTGTGCCACACTTGGCACGCAGAACAATTTTCAGAGGCACGAGAAAGACCTCCAAGAATATTGTTTAATGCAAGTGAAAACTACGTATGTCAGCATCATTAGTATGGCGAACTACATGGGAATCACACTGGACGTCGATTGTTTTAGTTCAGGAATGTTTGTATGCAAAGCTCCCATCATTGGACTTGCAATCTGTAATTGAATCTATTGTTAAGATAGTCAATTGTATAGTTTCTCAAGTCTGTTCTAGAAGAAAGTCATACGGAGTTTAGGTAAAGTCTTAGATAGATTACTTTCTTGTCTGGAAGCAATTAAGATGTATCTTAATGGGAAAAAAAATCCGTTATTGAATGACTGACTGTTGAAGCCAATGTTTCTGTATTACTTGGCGACTCGTTTCAGTGAGTTAGACTTCCATTTACAAGACTGGGTCCAAAAGCACTTGAAGTGTTGGGCAACTCGAATGAATTACCATTGAAACTGGGCATATATTTCCGTGAAATCAATTTCAAAACATTTAACTCTTTCCCTTATTTAAGGCAAAGATAGATGAGCATTCTCAGAAGTACACTAGTTATATTAAAACAATTAACTCGTTTGATATCACTAGCATCAAATTTGGAGAATTTAATTGAAGGGAGATAATTAACCCGTTTTCTTTACATTAATATTTCAAATATGTTTCTTTTTTTGTTTCCTTTTAGAAAAATAAATGTCTGAAAACTCTAAAATGATCAAATTACACAAGATATTTAAAAATTTTAGAATTATTTTATCACTAAAGAATGTACATTTTAAAACATTACAATAACTACCCAGTTTGTATGATTACTACGTATCCCTTCCGCTTAACTTCAGTATGTTGACAATTAGAAAGCTCTACATATATAAGTTTTCATTTGGGTTAACATAATATCAGTTATTCTGATATCAAATAATAAAGACTTTAAAGCTATTATTTGCGTAATTGCCAAATTAATTTTAAATTTTACTATTCATGGGCCCCTAAACTCTTATGGGCCCCGGTACTGGCTACCGGCTGTAACCCCCTCTCGTGGGGTCTGAACGATTCCATGCCCCAAAAAGCCAATGGGAAAGAAAGAGAGCTTATAGAATTAGTCTTGAATGGGGAATAATAAAAGTTTATGTATATTTAGCTGACTGTGTTGTATTTCTAAATTAGGGTGTAACGCATTATGTACTATTGTTCATTTTTAATATTGACCTTCTAGTACAGGGGTCGGGAACCTATGGCTCGCGAGCCAGATGTGGCTCTATTGATGGGTGCATCTGGCTCGCAGACAAATGTTCAATTAGATCTATATAATTATTATTTTAAAAAATTATTTTTTTTAGACTCCTTTGATCTACATAGTAATCGCATATCAATATTTAATTCTACAAATGAGTTAAAGTCTACTGCAGCTCAGCATCAGAAGTGGTTAAGAAAATACATTCCGCTGACCTAAAAGACAGAAAAATAGCAACCCTGCATTCATTATAAAGGGAAATTTACTTGAATTTTTAGTTTTAAACATAATGTATGGCTCTCACAGAGCCATAAAAATATGTGGTGTTTACGGCTCTCTCAGACAAAAAGGTTCCCGACCCCTGTTCTAGTATGTCTAAAATTAGAGAAGTCTTCCAATGGCGTCTTACAATCCAACTTTGATCTCCTGTTACTTTGAAAAACTTACCGGTGACGGAAGGATTGGTGAATTACTTCTTTTCCGGGAATAAAATACGTTTGAAAATAACACAACTACAGTTTAAACTTTGTACGAATTTATATCCTGAATTGTTACTTTTTTTTAAACAGTAACACTAATGAGGTGAAGCTTTAAGATTTTATTGTACTATGGGAAAACATGATTAAAAATGGATTGTCTTTAGCCTTAACTCTATGTATACACATGCATTTCTTTAAAATCTACATACACTTTGATACAGGGAAGCATTTACTGAGGGATGGTAGTGTCCTTGATCAAGAGGACATTTGAACTAGTGTGTTTTACGGTGTCTCTGAATTATAAGGAGATTGCGTGACCTGTTCAATTATCATTGTTCTTGTAACAGGATCCTGTACGATAAGAACAACTTGAACCTGAACGATCAATGACAACTGAAACTGTGTTTGGGACAATAAGTTTAATGTTGCATACTTCAGACAATATGTAGTAGATGAATCATAACAGCCACGTCTCCCATCGCACATATACCAACACCTCAAGACTCTTATCTTATCTCGCCACTCTCTATTGCATTCCAGTCCGTTATGACCTCTCTTGTCAACTATCGCCCCGATACTGTCCTTATCTCTTAGCATCTTTTTTTTTTTCGTATTAGTAAACAACATGACTTCAGACACTCACTTCCTGGTTACAATGTACATGCACATATTGAACCAATTAATTAATAAGTATGTCTAGGCCCTACATACTTTTCACACCACTAAAACTTACAGTTGTTGTTTTTTTTCTTAATAATCTAGATGTTTAATTGTTATAGTTAGGCTTGAAAACGCATTTTCGACCAAAGCAGCTCGGATCAGGATTTGAACCAAGAACCTTCAGACTGATAAATTGGACGTTGCACCGCACGACCAGTCATTTTTCTACTCTTTAAGAAGATGCAAGACTAGACCACGGATGAGCGTAGGACGCAATAATCTTTTTTATAGAAGGGTAGTCTGTAAAATATAAGATAAGATAAGATGGCTGGTGAAAGGTTAATGGCTAGAACCATCTGTATCGTAAATCTTACTAAATATCACGTATAACCCTAACCCTAACCCATGCGTGCAGACTCGTAGTGCATAACCTTAATCAATACATGGTGTCGTGAAGACAGCAAACATCCCAGTCGCTTGCTGAGAAAGAGGGGGGAAAAAAAAGAAATAATAAAATAATAGTCTCATATTTATCACAAAGACATGGGCATAGGCGTGCATAAATATCATTTTAATGGAGGCTCACAAGTGCATCGCAAACCAATTTTATTTTTTTACTTGTGTACCATTTAATGTCTTGGGTCACGATGGCCGAGCGGCAGCGCGTTCCACTGTCGTACGGAAGGTCCTGGTGGAAGCTAGGATTTTTATTTCCGGGGGACTGAGTCCCTGAGTCTACCCAGCTCTGATGGGCACATGACATTAGTTGGGGTAAAGTAAAGGCGGCCGGGGCATTGAACTGGCCACACAATCCCCTAGTATGCCGTGGCCGACAGAAACTGGTGAACGCTGATTCACCGGCCCTATGGATCAATTCGGTCCGACGGTATTACTTTACCGACTTACCATTGAATGTAAAGCGCACAGCCGTAATGCAATTCACCTTTTTTTTTTTTTTACTTTCCCCCCATTGAATGACTTCATACGTTTTCTGAAGCCCCCTCCCCTCAACCCACCCACCCACTCCGCCTCTGTATCGGATCATTTCTTTTCCACAGCAAACTTCCTGTTTTATGCATTTTGTATGTATTTACCCCCAACAGTTGTAGATGTAGCCTATTTGAGAAGCTAATCTTGAATACATATTAAACGAAGGGGGAAAAATTGCTTTGATTTCCTAATCCAAACAAGGAAGTAGTTAAACCCAAGTATTATGTTTCAAACTTTACTCCGATGTGTCTCAAAATGTATTACATGAGGTCACAGTGAATAATAATAAAAAAAATGTGACTATGCTTTTTTATTGTGCTTTTTTGTTGAATTTTGCTGTTGCTGTCGTTGATGTAGGCTATGTTTTGTTGTTTAGTTGTTGTTGTTGGTTTTTATGAAATGCTAATTACAACTTGTACACTTGTGTGTATTCAAGGATCACAATATTTAAGGAATGGTCTGTAAGATAATTACCGGTACACTTTATTCCCTGCGCTTTCTGGGCAGAGGAACAATTACGCTGAGAATTCGCATTTATGTGTGTGGGTGCGTGCGTGTGTGTGTTTGTGTGTGTATGTGTGTGAACTACTAAGCGTAACATTTTCTTTAATTCAGATCTTAAACGTTATAAAAACCTAAAGTTGAACTTGACATTTTTTTCCTACACCAATAAACGTCTGGTGGCACGGTAGGGGGCCGGAAGCGCGTTCTGCAGTCGTACCGAAGGTCCTGGGTTCGAATCCTGGTGAAAGCTAGGATTTTTTTTCCGAGACTGAGTCCCTGAGCCTACCCAGCTCTGATGGGTACATGACATTACTTGGGGATAAGTAAAGGCGGCCGGAGCATTGTGCTGGCCACACAATCCCCCTAGTATGCCGTGGCCACAGAAACTGGTGAACGCTGCTCCACCGGCCCCCGGGAATCACTTACAATAAACGTCTAATTCGTTTTTTTTTCTCTATTAGCCAGTCTGCAGAGCTGTTTGCTCTCTTGCTGTCTAATTAGAGGTTAATAAAATGGTTATTTGGCAAAGTTTTCCTGTCCAAAGTGTAAATATGTAATATGACAATCTATGTGGGTCAAATCTTGGAATTCTAGAGCACATTAAAAAGTTATAAAATATGAGAACCGCAAATAGGATGAGAACGACATACAATAATGTAATAACATTTTCAGAAACACTTTAAGATAATAAAAAGCAACACTTTTCATATGACATAATATACTTTCATGTAGGATTATAGTCTCTTTCTTTCTGGCCAGTATTAGCGTATGGAATGGGTTGCCTGAACTATTCAAGAAAACCGATAGTGTAGCATCATTTCAAACGATTATTTAAAAAAAAAAGAATGCACAGATAGACTCAAACTACGGATAATCGTAGAACGTAACAATCAGAACAACGCCTAGTCGTCTACTAGGATAAGTATCTAAACCTAGAAACAATGGATGAATGAAAGGCAAAGAAAAAAGTAGTAATAATAAACAAGACTTTAGATTCTAAAAACAACACAAAAACAATCTCTTACAATGCTCAGATAAACATAATGACAAAAATACTTTTCATATCCTATATGCAAAAACAAATGCATATGAGTAGCCTACTATTTCTACCCGTGTGACATCCAGGCATTAACAAACCGGGAAAACCAGTTGTTTATTATTTAAAACACTAGGTCTAATCAAAATGCAAGACTTTACTCAAACCTCGGATAAGCGTAGCACCAAATACAGGTAATCTTTCTTATAGAAGTAGCGTCTTTAACATGTAAGATATGATACCTTCCAGACTTAGCGAAGAAAACCAGTACCTGAGGATAGACAATGAAATAGACTGCCGCTAGACCGCCCCCCCCCCCCCTTTGTCCACCCCCTGAACATCGTGACGCACTGGGCGTAAAGGTCGGAAGGCTCGTCCGTTTTGTTTAGACAGTTATGGTATTATAGTATAGTGTGGTCCATGGGGGTGATTATCTATTATTATACTATGTTTTGTTTATTTCTATTTCTTTACCTTATAGCCTACTTTCCTTGTCACGTGTCTACTTAATTTTAGTTGAATTGACAGATAATAAACAATTGAAAAGTCTTAATGAGGCCTAACCTATTCAAATGGAAGAGATCATGAACTTCCGGTGCCCATTTTCGTAAACAAAAAACATGCTTTTGCTGGTGTTTGACAATTGATTTCAAACTCGGCGGCCAGTTCTGGTCTTTTAAAAATGTACAAAAGCTACATGATTAGTTATGAGGAATCCGTTTTTGACATCAAATGTAAGTAGGCGATAATTAACACTCAAATTGTAAGTTGCGTTAAGTTAAATTTAGCTCTGTTTATAAAATAAATTAGTCAAGACTTGCGTCCTTGGCTATTCAAAAAACACAATCCGTAGATACATAAAAAAAAAAAAAAAAAAAAAAAAAAAAAAAAAAATTCTTTTGAATCAAGCAATAAGCTTGAGATTATAAATAGGTGATTCTTCACGTCTGACTTTCACAATCCATCGTTTTCTTTAGGCAACATCTTTTGGAAATGAAAAAATTTAATCCACTTCATCTTTTATTACTCGAAGTACAACCAGTAACAAAGAAAAAAAACTGTGTTTTTTTTTTTTAGCAAATGAACGAATGGGACCGGAAATGTTGTACACTTTGAACCTTTATGCATGCATACTATTTAAGACTTTTCAATGGTGGCAGCAAGACACGCAAAGTAATCTTCCTTGAAATCTGCCCATAACCTCTACTCTACTCTTCTCTACCAAGAAACACTTCCAAGAAACCCTCCCTACAACTGGTCTCAACAATTGCTCACAACAACTGCTCATAACAACCCCTCCCTACAACTTCTCACAACTGCTAAACTACCTAAAACTGCGCCAAACAACCCCAACCTAAAGTCTCCATGAAGATCGTGGTTATCATAAAATACGACTTTAAAAAACTTCTTTCAAGTTTTCGTTTTCCTCCTTTTAATCAAAATGTTAGCCACCCAAACAAAACAATACGTGACTCTGTCCGTCTGCATATTCTGCATGTCAACGTTGTTACCTGCCCTTGCTTCTTTGTACATGAGTTTCCTTTCAAAATATGATTCGCTTTTCATGTGACGTACATGTTTTGAGTAGTTTTTTTTTATATTTTATTTATATCATAGCATTATTTTAAATACATCTTGTCACTTTTTCTTTTTTTGTAAAGCCCAGAATGCGGAAGAGCGATCAATTAACTACAGCGTATCTCAACCCAGAGTTCGTCGGTGGTCGGCAGACGTGAAGTCACGTGGTCAACCCTACAGGTAAATTTCCTGATTCGTAGCCCATTTTAAAATTGTTACAAAAATTCTTTTTAAATACAACAACATTGTAAATTGAGCATCCGTCCAACGTTTTCTTCACATCTCTCAAACATTTTCCCTCCGATTGGATAAAATAAATGTAAGCCCATTTGTGACCGTGCCTAGTCTACAGCTGACAAGTGAAAGATCAACACACTGGAGCGCCGCTAATCCACGTATCCATCCACGGTGTGCCACATAATATTCTAGACAGATCTAATATCTATTTGTTAGATGGGCCATTTGGTAAAAACGTTTTAAGATTAGCCACGGAATAAAAAAACAACATAGACTAGTGTGGAAGAACCGTTGATGAGAAGATTTCACGTTATTCTGACGAAGGAGGATGAAAATTTCTTTCACGGAGGTCAGTTTTATTGTTGTTGTTATTATCGTATCTTATATATTACAGACACTCCTTCTATGAAGAAAATTATTGCGTCTTACGCTCATCCGTGGTCCAAATCCAGTCTTGCCTCTTTATTAATGTTTTAAGTGATGTTAAGTTACTGGTTTTCCTGGTTTGTTCAGGCAACCCATTCCATGCCCGAATGCCACTCGGGAAGAAAGAGTTGAGTTTAATCAGCAAGAACCACGGGACATAACATATAGATATAGATCCTTTTCTGGAGTACGAACTTATTTTGCAACCCCTTGGGTGGGAAGGGAGAGGGGTTGAATGAAAGGGAGATGTGACGTTAGCGGTGAAAGTGGCGGGAAGCAAGGAATACACTCACTACGTTGTGTAGACTAATTTGCGTGCGTGTGTAATATAAATGGTATTTTAATGCGGATCAACCAGGATATAAGCCTATAATATCGATTATAAAACAACAACCAAACCTCCGCTTTACACCGACGTACACAAATAAAGAGTTCTGCTGCATACGGTAAGTTTATCGTCTGCTCCTGTTCTTCATATCTAACGAACAGTGTCAAGTTCTTTACGTTTGGACATAGTATTAAATTTATATCAGTCTTATTTTCATTTCTTCCCGTTACATGTGGCAGTTGTAGTTCAGGTAAGTTCATCCTTTTCATTCTAGTGCCTGTCGTCTGCTTGACGAATATTAAGCCTAGTCTACTTATACCGTTTTCAATGAAAAGTTAAATAAAACTGTAAAAAAAAAATATCTGTAGCCATGTGAAAATTTGGGACCTAGATAAATCTGTACTATTCTTAAATCTATGGGGAATAGATGAAACGGCTAGAATCTAATTTCCTCCGGATTTCAAAATAATTTTAAATTTATATATAAAAAAGAAGTATTTTGTCAAATTTAAAAAATCGGAACCAAATTTAGGCTAAGTTTAGCCAAATACACTTTTTTTTAAAAGAAGTTTTAGTCCATGCGGATTTAGAAGTAAAGTTAACAAGATTAAGTATCCAAAGCGTGCGATGGGATTGTGTGGTCAGGACAGTGTTGAAACGTTTTTGATTAAAAAAAACAACAACATAGAAAGTTGATGAAATAATATAAAGGATCATAGACATGGAGGATTGAAAATACAAAATTTATTACAATACTTTAATCTTTTTAAAGAAGAGATTTTGTAAAGAAAACAAAATAGCGTGTGATCTCTCCCTTCTCTTACCGATGTATGCATAGATAGCATCGCATCTCGCAACCAGGATATACAAGAGAACTAGGAAGGGTTGGAGAAGTATTTTTATTTATTACGTTTGTTCAGTCATAAGCGCACCCATCCCCTCGTGTATTCAAGCCCTCGCGACTAAGTTCGTATTTTGTGGAGGATCTCAAAATTTCCCTTAACTGTTAGATTAACTTCCTGCATGGATTGAAACTAATTTGAAACCATTACATTCAAGTTATTCCTTCAAGAACGTTAAGCAATGCCTGAACAGTTCTATAGTTGAGCTCAAACGTTATTTTGATTGCCTTTAAGCTCGTGTGTCATTTCCACGAAAATGGAAGAGTGTTTTTGTGACGTTCGTGGCTGTGGTGTGCGATAAAGTTCAATTAATTCAACAACTCCTGTTTGATTTTGAATATCTATCTTACACTACGCGGTATTAAAACGGTGTTTTTTTTTAAAGCCTGTTCGGCTCCAATTTTTGTTTTAATTTCAAAGAAGTTGTTTTATTTTTTCTTCATGGCTTTTATTCAGGTATTCTACAGACAATAATAGTATTTAATATATTTTAAGAGAACATTAAAAAATTAGAACAAATTCAGAAAAGAGCTGCAAGGTTAACTAAAAGTGAATATTCACAACTGACAAGAGTAACACCAATAGTCAAATCATTAAACCTAGAAACTCTTGAGGACAGAAGAGCAAAGACTAAAGTAATAATACGTAGGCCTACAGCATTAAACTCTAATTTAGAAATGCAACCCAATAAACATAAAAACAGAAACGCTTTTCTTATCCCATATAAGTTATGCGAGAACAAATGCATAATATAAACACTCTTTCTTCCCGGGTGGCGTTTGGGCATGGACTGGGTTACCAGAACAGGCCAGGAAATCCAGTAACTGAATATCATTTAAAACATTAATAAAAATGCAAGACTAGACTCGGACCACGGATGAGCGTAGGATGCAATAATGTTCTTTATAGAAGGAGCGTCTGTAATATTATATAAAAAGAAGCTTCGCAACTAAACTGGGCTTATACATTATTTTATTCCTTTTTTCACGGAGCCATTACTGTTTTAGTTTATAGATTGCATTGTGTGTGTGTGGGGGGGGGGTCGATAATAAATTATAGCTAAGCACCCTATTGGGCACATTAAAAGGTGATTGAAGCGATTTTTCCTTTTAGAAATCTTGAACCAATGATCTTTTTTTAATTCACTGCGATACTGCATTTTTTCCCTCGCGTTGCAGACGTCGCCTTCAGGCTTGGTGGAAAATATGCATCTGAAGAAGCAAAACGATTTTATGACCAGCATCAAGTGTCTTAGTGGTGATGAAGATGACGACGACATGGGCAAGGCTAGCGACAGCAAGAAATCATCTCTGTGGAGTGACGATAACCTCGGCAAAGAGAAGTAAGTTTTTGAAACAAACGAAAAACGATTTGGAAAATGTTTTGTGACAATTGGGGGGGGGGGGGGGGCGAATGGGTAGCCGAGTGTGCTGGCCACACAATGTCATTGTGATAGCCGCTTCACTGGCCCTGTTGACCTAAATAGTCTGCCAAAAGAACTATAATGGCCTAGCGGTTAGCTCACCAGACTGTCAACCAAAAACCACTTGACACGTCGCGGGTTCGAGCCCCGCCACCGGCAGATCCCTGTCGCCCTACAGGAGTTTTGGGACTAGATGACGTTAATATTGAGTTGTTATCACATGCGCTTAACCGGCAGCAGTGAAACCTCTCACAGATTAATAGTCTTCTAGAGCGCACTGAGCATGCTAAAATAGCATGGATAGAAGCGCTATATAAATTACCATTACCATTACCATATACTTGCATTTGGTTTATTTGAAATTATAAGGGCCAGAGCATAATCTGTTCAAAGTAAAGACAGACAAAGGGAGACAACGGGAGCTTGAAACGTTTCAATGCTTTCTTCTGCAATCAGATAGTTTATCTCCCTTGTCTGCCTTCCCCGTGTGCTGGCCGCCACATCTTACAGTGGGATGGTATTAACAGCACAACTGACGTTAGGTATTTTACTTGGACTATAATCCTAGATCACGACTGTGTCCGCCACACTAAATCATTGTGATCCATACATCCACCGCTTGAAATATGTATGATATTTATGTAAACTTTCACTACTAGCTAATAAAAAAACTTACCACCTACACTCGTAGGCCTACTACCAAAAACACATTTATACCTAAAACAAACAAGAAAACACACATAATACTTTGGCCCACATTGTCTATTCGACACGCTGGCTATTAAATAATAGTTGATCATATAAGAAAATATCTTATGGAAATGTATGAATTATTTATTATATATATAGTTTTAAGCCTGTACATGCTCCCGCCATTCCCCCTCTCTTTATACCACCTTCTCTCCCTTCACCAAACACACACACGCAAATACACATAGCCTACACAAAGCGCAAACTCAACTAATTAATTGCTTTTTTTTTAATATAGGGGATCATCCATATTTTATTAATTATATATATTAATATCATTACCAACGCAGTGAGTGTGTGTGTGTGTGAGTGTGGGTGTTCTATTTAGAAGATTTGTTTTCGTACCGGATGCTTGCGGGTAGTGGGAATGGGGGAGGCTCGGGCGAATGCGTAGGCCTAGGACTGGTCATTAGATTTTATCACAATTCGAATCCTTTCTTACTGGCAGGCAATTGGGTCACGAGACTTGTTCTCATGCTTGCACTCGTTATAACATAGCCTAAACGTCTGGACACGGTTGCACTCGTTATAACATAGCCTAAACGTCTGGACACGGTTGCACTCGTTATAACATAGCCTAAACGTCTGGACACGGTTGCACTCGTTATAACATAGCCTAAACGTCTGGACACGGTTGCACTCGTTATAACATAGCCTAAACGTCTGGACACGGTTGCACTCGTTATAACATAGCCTAAACGTCTGGACACGGTTGCACTCGTTATAACATAGCCTAAACGTCTGGACACGGTTGCACTCGTTATAACATAGCCTAAACGTCTGGACACGGTTGCACTCGTTATAACATAGCCTAAACGTCTGGACACGGTTGCACTCGTTATAACATAGCCTAAACGTCTGGACACGGTTGCACTCGTTATAACATAGCCTAAACGTCTGGACACGGTTGCACTCGTTATAACATAGCCTAAACGTCTGGACACGGTTGCACTCGTTATAACATAGCCTAAACGTCTGGACACGGTTGCACTCGTTATAACATAGCCTAAACGTCTGGACACGGTTGCACTCGTTATAACATAGCCTAAACGTCTGGACACGGTTGCACTCGTTATAACATAGCCTAAACGTCTGGACACGGTTGCACTCGTTATAACATAGCCTAAACGTCTGGACACGGTTGCACTCGTTATAACATAGCCTAAACGTCTGGACACGGTTGCACTCGTTATAACATAGCCTAAACGTCTGGACACGGTTGCACTCGTTATAACATAGCCTAAACGTCTGGACACGGTTGCACTCGTTATAACATAGCCTAAACGTCTGGACACGGTTGCACTCGTTATAACATAGCCTAAACGTCTGGACACGGTTGCACTCGTTATAACATAGCCTAAACGTCTGGACACGGTTGCACTCGTTATAACATAGCCTAAACGTCTGGACACGGTTGCACTCGTTATAACATAGCCTAAACGTCTGGACACGGTTGCACTCGTTATAACATAGCCTAAACGTCTGGACACGGTTGCACTCGTTATAACATAGCCTAAACGTCTGGACACGGTTGCACTCGTTATAACATAGCCTAAACGTCTGGACACGGTTGCACTCGTTATAACATAGCCTAAACGTCTGGACACGGTTGCACTCGTTATAACATAGCCTAAACGTCTGGACACGGTTGCACTCGTTATAACATAGCCTAAACGTCTGGACACGGTTGCACTCGTTATAACATAGCCTAAACGTCTGGACACGGTTGCACTCGTTATAACATAGCCTAAACGTCTGGACACGGTTGCACTCGTTATAACATAGCCTAAACGTCTGGACACGGTTGCACTCGTTATAACATAGCCTAAACGTCTGGACACGGTTGCACTCGTTATAACATAGCCTAAACGTCTGGACACGGTATTTGAGACCGCGACTGATTCAAGCTTAGATCAGCAATAATTGGTTATATAAATGCAAACGAAATTCTGAATTTTTAAATTTAATTTGAAATAAATAACATTTGACTTTAACCAAACGTTCATGCATGGATAAAACATACGCCCCCCCCCCCCCCCCCCCCCCCAATCCGTCGATACGACGTCGTGGGCCCGATGGGTACTTAAAACGTAGGGTCTATTTATATTTATTATGTTGATTTTATATAGGCCCTATTTATATTTATTGAAATTAGTAGGCCTAAGTACGTATCTCTATCGCTTATAGCGCATACATTTTATCAGATGATCTTGATGCAGTGTTCAATAAAAAAAAATCTGAATGTTTTATACTAAGTAGACTATAGGAACTTATTTATTTTATAATTTGAAATATGAGAGCAAACGCGATAATGACTTTTGACCATATTTAATATATGGTTTAAACGGGAGGGGGGGGGGGGGGCTAGATCTATAGGCCTACAACTTTTCTTGTAAACATGTAGAGTCTAGATCTAGGCGACAAAGCTTTATATTTTATCTTTTCCCCCAACTGTCATCCAAGAAATTAAAATATAATAGCTTTGTAAAACTGGCCTAAAGCTGCACGTGTGTTGCCTGTAGCGCCTTACACTTATCACTTACTCTACTTACAGTTCCGCTTGCATTGTTGTAACCTGACATTAACTTTTACCGTGTAACTGGTAGAACTAGCCCTACAGGCCTACATATAAATATATCAAGACATTTAACAACTACTTTTTTCTCGTCTAATTTTTAACGGGGTCTCCATGGTATAGGCCTAATAAAGAAGAAGAAGAAGAAAAAAAAGAAGATATCGTAAGATGTTTAGGCTATATCTTGGACTAGCCTATATAGGCCTAACTATATAGACCTAGGCTTACAGTGGCTACAGGCTACTTATTTAACTTTTATTATAGTAAGATAAGAAGGCTACATAAAGGCCTATAGCCTATGTATACTATATTGATCTAGATTAGATTATTTGTATTTGTAAAATGATAGCCAATTAGCAAGGACCTCTACTAACGTAAAGGAGTCTTTGCCAATTAGCTAAGTCAGTTTTTGTAAACTGGTTCAATGTGTGAACCGAAACAGATGGCAGGAATTTAACTGAAAACTCATCCCCGTTTTGTCAATGTTTATTTTTTTTAAGGTTAGTGTGTCAACCAATCAACCAAGGGCTTTCCCGGAAGTATAACCCCATTACATTAATATCGTTTACACTGGTCGTTTAACAGGGGGAAAGCAACCACTAAAATTGCACTTCCTGTTATTGTTTAGGCTGGACGTGTTACCTTCAAGTATGGAGGATAACGTTAGATCGCAAACATCTTTATGTGACTTACCATATGCCGTGGCGTTTGAATTGATGTCATCAATGGACGCCGATAAAGGATGGGAACGATTGGGTGAGTCATTAATAAATAGACTGTTTTCATTGTTTGATCTGGTCAAAATTAACTTTAAATTACTTTAACTTTAATGTACGATGTCGTCGAGTCGATGTAGTCATTTTTTGTAGTAGGTTAAATTTCAATCACGGTTTCAATAGTCAATAGCCTACTTTACTTTATAATTAAAACTAAAGAAAAACAGTAGTAGGGCATACTACTGTAGTACTACTACTAACAGCTAGTGACCAGTAGTACTACTACTAGTACTAACACTTAACAGCAGGCCTACTAGACTGTTTAAGTAGGCTACGTCGTAATTATTGGGCTAATATTAATTTTACTTTCTTATGACTATGATGTCTTATGTTTTACCGAGTATTACTGAGAATAATCAATAGGTCCACACCTTTATTAATCATTTAGGCTTAGGCCTACGCCTGCCTTAGGCATAGACACGAACACGGTGCTAGAATCATTAGGCCTATAGAAATTTAAGATATAATATAAAGCCTACCTAATGGACTAATGGATACAGTTAAAGGCTTTAAAATAAAGGATCTACCAGTAAATAGTATGAATTAGAATGTTTATACTGATAGGAGTGATAGGCCTACTCATTCTTGTAGGCCTACATATTGAAAGTCATAGTTCAATGTTACTAAATGTTAGTTAGGCCTAAGTCTTAGGAAGTGTGAAGTGGACCAAAGAATTTAATACAAATTGTAGACCCATTCAATAGGCTATTGGTTAGTTAGATTAGTAGATTCACTAGAATTGTAGACCCATTCAATAGGCTATTGGTTAGTTAGATTAGTAGATTCACTAGAATTGTAGACCCATTCAATAGGCTATTGGTTAGTTAGATTAGTAGATTCACTAGAATTGTAGACCCATTCAATAGGCTATTGGTTAGTTAGATTAGTAGATTCACTAGAATTGTAGACCCATTCAATAGGCTATTGGTTAGTTAGATTAGTAGATTCACTAGAATTGTAGACCCATTCAATAGGCTATTGGTTAGTTAGATTAGTAGATTCACTAGAATTGTAGACCCATTCAATAGGCTATTGGTTAGTTAGATTAGTAGATTCACTAGAATTGTAGACCCATTCAATAGGCTATTGGTTAGTTAGATTAGTAGATTCACTAGAATAAGTTCAAAAAGGTAAAGTAAGAAACACTAAGTCTTAAATAAATTTTGAATAAAAAGTTTCAGTTATGGACTTCACATGCCTAAGGCTTATGGATGAGTAACTGTAAGCAAAAACAGCACTTAGAGCCTATACAATATTATATATCGTAGGGATAACCACTCCGTTATATATTACTACATTATAATAGCCAGGGTTCGTACAGCTCCTGGAAACTCCTTGAAACTCCTGGAAAACAAAAAGTTGTGTTCCAGGACCTTAAAACTCCTGGAAAAATACTAAAAACTCCTTATTTTTCAAGGGAGAGTAATTATTAATAAAAAAAATCGTAATCACTGCTCTTAGATAGTACTTTCACTTTTCCTATTGGAGTTAACCCGCTTTGCCACTTTTTATTTCCGTGTGCAAACGTTGATGCCACCAGTGATGCCACTCCATAGTTCTTGTTTTTACTAGATCTTGTTTTTTTTAAAATCCAAACTTGGGATGTAGGCTATATAAGTCCCCGTAATGTCGTAAAACAAAAAAAAGCTGTGTAGCGAGGTGTCTTTTTTTTTTTTTTAAGAGCTTAGCTTGGCTTTTCAAAAAAATTACTTCTGGAACACTTCTGGAAAACTCCTGGAATTTTGAGGCAATTTTTCTGTATGAACCCTGATAGCCTATATGACATATCCTATTCAGTAGGCTACTTAAGCTGCTATTACAGATCAGTGCCAATAATCAATGCCAATGTTTAATTCATTAGGCCTGCAATATAGCCTACAAATACAAATCTCAATTTCAATATATTATATTACAAAGCAAACTGAGTTAGATTCTGGTATAGTTCTAGGACTAAATGTTTGATAGGGTTCATCTGCCCATTGGTGTGAAGCGATTAATTTACTATTGTGTTAAAATGGTGGTTTTTCTTTGATTGAATCTTCACTTCACAGAAACCAACCTTCATGTACAAATGTAATATTTATTTCTAAACCAAAGTAATAAATTCATGCTAAGAGTTATGTATGTTTTGAAGACTCATCGTCATTTATCCATTTGGTTCCTTGCAGAGCCCACACAAGCCTATGTAACGCCCAGGGCGAAAATTTCAGCGACGCCCCCCCCCCCCCCGGCATACTGTAACTGTTTTGTTTAGTGCTATTTTTAGACTATATTTGCCGCCCCTAGAAGTGTCGCCCCCTTGTGGAACTTACAGCCTCTGTCTTTGCAAATCACCCTTCATGGTGTTCTGCTAGACTCTTGACCTCATTCGAAGGCTATTAATGTATTATTTTTTAACAATTTAAAAACTTAATTCACAGCGGCAGCTGCACACTATACATTTGATAACCTGCTTCGGCTGGAGCGTAAACTGCGTGAAATGGATGGCAGTCCCACACGTTGTCTTTTATGGGAGCTAGGCTGCAAAAGTTACACTGTGAAGATATTGTATGAAAAACTAAAAGAAAAGGAAAGATACAGAGAAATGCAAATATTGGAGAAATATGGTAAGTACATGTTTCAGTTTGTGTCAGACTTCAATTGGTGTAATAATGAAATATCAGGGTTAATTAAACAACAAAATCAATAGTGAACATATAATCAAGTTTTCTTGTATTTGTATTACCTTATAAAAATATTATTCTTAATATTTTAAAATCATGAGGATTATTGCAAAAAAAAAAAAATTTGGACTGGTCCAGCGGTTAGTTCACTGGACTGTCAACCAAAGACAACTGACGGGTCGCAGGTTCTATCCCTGCCACCGACGGATCCCTGTCGCCCTACAGGAGTTTTGGGCCTAGTGGACGTAATAATCTTCTACCTAGAAGTCTGTAAACTTATAAGATAAGATATAAATAAAGATGAGTTAGTTTATTGTTGTTATTTGGTAAACAAATTTTATGATTTTATAATAAAAGAGGAAGATGTAAAGCTGGTATAGTCACCAAGCTGACAGACTTAAATGCTAAGTGCTTAGAGTCTTTATTTTGGGACAGAAAGTATTTTATGTTGAAAATATTGTATTTGTTCATTGTTGAAAGTGTAAAAAGGAACTTGTTTTTTTCTACTGGATATTTCTACAGATTTGCATTTTTTTGTTTGTTGTTGTTGCTGTAAAGCGATAGGTAGCCAGCTCACTTTTCTATTTTTCTGTTGTTTAAAAGTATACTGTTCATATAGGGTTGTTTGTTCAATCAACTGTGTGTGTTTTGTTTTGTTTAAGAATGTGTGTGTGTGTGGGGGGGTTATTCATTCTTGAAATATTTTCTTATCTGACTTATCTGACAGTCAGGACTTGTACAAAATAGACTGTCATGTCATCTTCAGGGCTAGAAATGTCTTACAATAGACTGTCATCTTTAGGGCTAGAAATGTCTTACAAAATAGACTGTCATCTTCAGGGCTAGAAATGTCTTACAATATAGACTGTCATCTTCAGGGCTAGAAATGTATTACAAAATAGACTGTCATCTTCAGGGCTAGAAATGTCTTACAAAAAAGAATGTCATCTTCAGAACTAGAAATGTCTTACAAAATAGACTGTCATCTTCAGGGCTAGAAATGTCTTACAAAATAGACTGTCATCTTCAGGGCTAGAAATGTCTTACAAAATAGACTGTCATCTTCAGGGCTAGAAATGTCTTACAAAATAGACTGTCATCTTCAGGGCTAGAAATGTCTTACAAAATAGACTGTCATCTTCAGGGCTAGAAATGTATTACAAAATAGACTGTCATCTTCAGGGCTAGAAATGTATTACAAAATAGACAAATTGCTATCTGCCTGAGCGGTTATTCTTTTGTTAGTAGTAAAGTATGTATTCCCGTCAGTATGTATTCCCGTCGGACCAATTTGATCCATAGGGCCTGTGAAGCACCGTTCACAAGTTTCGTTGAGATTGTGTGGCCATCCCAATGCCAAGACGCCATTATTTTCCACTGACTCTTACCAGGTACCCATCAGAGCTGGGTAGACTCAGGGACACCCTCCAGCCCCGGAACAAATCCTAGACTTCACCAGGATTACAGGATTCCAGGACCCTCGACACGCCAGTTGAACGTGCTGCCGCTCGGCCACCCTGCCCCTTTGTTACGTAGTAGGCTTTATATACATTTGTGCGCATGAAAATAAATTATTTCGAGACCCCCGTCAGTATGCACCCGTATTACAAATTCACCCAAATCCCCCCCCCCCTTCCTTTCGGAGGAGCGTATATACTATATGGGTGGCCCCTAAACTGAGCGTAAAACATGTCCGCCAGGCCAACACGGTACGTAACCAACGCCTTTTTTGTTGTTGTTATTGTGCCAAATGAGCAATTGTTTGCCTGTGTTTGAAACCAACACGGAAGCATGGGAACTAAACCATTGGCTGGCTGGATCATTCTTAAGTAGATTACATATAAATAGAAAGAAAAAAAAAGTAGGTTAACGTTCACTGGAATGTCATGTTGCCCTTGTTAACAGGGGGAGGCTAGCTGCTTTGCTCGTGTTAACAGGGGGAGGCTAGCTGCTTTGCTGGTGTTAACAGGGGAGGCTATCTGGAAAGCTACCGGGTTCTTTATACAACTGGCTCTTTATACAAGCTGTCGAGCGCCAGTCTTAGACTGGACATGTCGGCCCCTCAGTATTATCTTGTTCTATGTCATCAGACTACACAGTTTTGAGAAAATGCATCTGAAGTTTTTAAAAGACTGAAATGGTTGTAGTTAGAACAAAGTCAAATTGAAAAATTAATTGTTTAAAAAGCAGAGAAGATATTAATGTATAGGTAAGTGGAGATAGGACTGAATGTGTTGGTTTTCTTTCCATATAAAATAGTTTTTTGGAGAAAAAAAAATGTGTAGTTAGAAGAAGATAATACTGTGTGAACGATTTGTCGAAACCGACCCTTCCCCCCCCCCCCCCGGCCATTGATCTCCCGTGGGGAATAAACCAGTGGGGAATAAACCATTACGCGCTACCTCATCGTCATCATCAATTATCATTATCAATCCCAGTCTTTTGGGGGGAACGAATGGACACCTCAGCGGTAAATTTTCTCCATTTTTGGCTATCTTGAGCGGTTGTCAATAGTTGAGTGGGTAGCGGGGTCCTGGAAATTACCAGATGAAAGAATAACCCCGCTGCTAAGTCTCACTTGCATGTTGTAAAAGGTGACTAATAGTGGGTTGTGCATTGGGTATAACCCGGGCACGTAAAACTTGTACCCTCTTTGTGGTGCTGTTTGACAGAGGTCCAGATTACACTTCCCTGGATAGAGTTTTTTTGCGCTGCCCCTGCTGGGGGGCTATAGTGTTGGTGTGGAAACCCCCCCCCCCCCCCCCCACCCAGGGGCCTGGATCCAGGATGTGACAAGTCCACAGAGTGTTCCCAAATCTAAAAAACTAAATGGCACAACCATAACTGTCATAACCATTTTGAGAGCTCTGTGGATGACGGAGATTGGACCATACGCCAGCCCCACCTCAGCACAACTTAGCCCTTACTCAATACAGCCCGATCCCAGAGTACAACTCACAGGTGCTGGGCGCAGAACCGAAAACTCTCTTGAACTGCTGGTTTTTAAAAAAAGCCACAAAGGAAAACCCTGAATAACAATGCCAGTGTGTCATTGACTGCAAAGGAGCAAACTGCTCTGCAGACTGGCTAATAGAAAAAGAAGAGTCAACTCACTGCAGCCCTGTCCAATACTTTACATTGTCGAACCAGCATCTCCACTGACGGCTCTTCTACGCCCACCCTCCACCGTGCCTAGGAGAATTGTTTTTGACAGGCTATTGTGCCGCAACACATGACCGAACCATGTCAGCTTGCGCAGTTTGATTGTTGCTATAATGTTTTCTTGAGGGCCTGCAATTGAGGATATTCCGTCCCACACATACGCATTAGTCCTGTGTTCTATGTAGGAGAATCGAAGTATTTTTCTCATGCATTTTTTTACGAAAGCCTGCAACTTGTTTTCAGTTGCTGATAGAAGCGTCCATGTCTCACATCCACACAGAACAATAGTTCTGACAAGGGCTCTGTAAAGTGAGCTTTGTTGGGAGACCAATGCTTTTACTGGTCGAAATTCTGTTTAGACGAGCCATTGCAGTCCAAATCCTTGCTTGAATTTCTGACTCACAACGTCCGTCTGCGGATATGATTGCTCCTAGATATTTGAAATTATTTACTTCTTCCAGTTGTTGGTTCAATATGATGTTTGCACTTCTGGTATCCGTGGTGTTGATCATTATTTTACTCTTTTCTGAACTGATTTCCATTCCGTATGCCTTTGCTCTATCTGCAAGCTTGTCTGTGAGTTCTTGTAGCTCTTTGTTGCTCCCGGCCAACAGGTCGATATCATCAGCAAATCTTAAATTGCATAGGGGATTGGTGATAATTAGGTTCTATACTCTATATCAGGGGTCGGCAACCTAATGCACGCGTGCCAAGTTTTCAATGGCACGCAGAAGACTCCCCAAAAAGATAAATCAAGTCTCGTCTACAAGAAAAGAGTAGGATGACTTTAAGGCTGCTGGCACGCTGAATGAATTAGAAATCCTACTTTGGCACACTGTGATAAAAAAGTTGCCGACACCTGCTCTATAAGAAGTATAATTCTGGCAACCCGTACATTCGGGAACTCTGGTATGTAGCTCGCCACATTAAGGTAACAATTTCTTCTCGAATCCAACGACTTATACTTTTTACCCCCACCCCCACACACACATAGCTATTGGCATTGTGTGTGCAACTCTTTAACACGAATAAGTTATACATGTCCTTGAAGCTCGTTGGCGGTATAAACAGTACAGAGCTATTGAATGTTTGTATTTGGTCTTAATGTATTCATATTAGTATGTTCGTCGAGCTCCTCCCTTCACCCGTCCATGTAAGGGGGCTTCTTGAGAAGTGCACTACTTTTTTGAATTCTTAGAAACCCCTTTGTGTGTCTTTTTCCTGGAACTTGCTATGACCGCATGACCTCAGTGCTGCCAGCGTACATGATATGTTTACTCTGATAACATCCGCATCCGCCTTTCTCAAAACTTTTCCAATCACGGGACCTGCTTAATGAGCCTTTCTCAAACCTTTTCCGATCATGGGACCTGCTTAATGCGCCTTTCTCAAACTTCTATAGGGGAATACATGGTACTTGTTTAAGCAGCTTCACCATTCTGCGAGGTACATTTTTTGTATAAAGTAGATTGTGCCCGGCTGTGGCGTACACCCATACGGCTGTGTCCCCTTACTCCCCACTTTCCCATGTGCATCGCTTGTGGCACCCTACTTACACTTACATCCTAGTTATCTGGCACACGCGACGCAACTAAACTGCAAAATTGGCACAAGGTCGATTTTTTTTTAATTTGCACGGGGATCTGTTATAAGCCACATGGCAGTCGATCACAATTTGAGACTCTCTGATTCGCCACTATTTAAACTTTAAACTTGTGTTAGGCCTATTTAATTCTGTTAAAATGGGGTCATCAATTTTGGACGACCCCCTATGGACGTTCTCAAACATTTCAGTATCATTCGGAGCAGTATGTTATTGTTGTTTATCATTGTTGCTTACTACCTTGTTGGATCAATGGCTAGAACAGTGTCACTTTGCTGTGTTTGGGGGTCGCTCATAAATGACGTCACACACCTAGGGGATGGAGAAAATCTCACAATATTAATTTTTACTATACGTGACCCATATTGTATTACAATGGCTTTCAAAGTACGTGTGTTTAAACCCCCAGGGTCTCAAAGGTTGAAATATCTAACGGGGAAACTGGCCTACAGTTTAAGCTTTTGATATCAATCCAGGTTTAACAGTTATGGAGACACACTAAGACAAGGACTTTAATCAACCCGGGAAGCTGTTCTAAGGTGCTAGCTCTATGAATATAGATCTAGATTCCCCTTTCTTTAACAAATATAACTAGACTTTAGTAAAAACCAGGAAGCCATGCTGGGAACGGTTCAATAATATAATTACGTTATCAGAACCTGGGAGCCCTGTGTGTATGTGTGTGTGTGGGCTGATGACTTGATATCAGAACTAGTATTGCGCGGTCGGACTCAAGCAGGAAGATGTTGTGTGTACCCGGAAGTTGTACTTTGGGCCTGTTGACCAGATGGCCGGGTGGGGGGGGGGGGGTTACTGGCTGTTGTGCCTCCAAGTTGAATAAAACACCATTATAATTATCTTGTTTTCATTGTAACGTAATATTTTAAACATTAATTTTTTTAATTCCTGCTGTTGTTTTTGTTGTTGCATATTTCTGTTTCCTATATTTTTTTAACCACATTCTATGGTTTATTAAGTTTATTGTTTATTTATTTTTATCTCTCTCTGTGTCTATATACCTCCCCCCCCCCCCCCCCCCCTCAATCTTTCTTTGTCCATATCTCTCTGTCTCCGCCAGACTTTTAAACTCCACTTCTCTTCAAGCAATAACACGGGGCCGAGATTAATCGTAACATAGATATGGGCATTTGCGATTTATTGAGATTATTTAAACTTACTTACGGCCCCTTGACGTCGTGGGCACATAAGGCATCAAACAAAGTCTCTCTCTACTTTACTTCGTCACGTGCTCAAACACGGATTCTGCCCCCCCCCCCCCCCCCAGGAATGACCACTGTACCTTACCTCCTTCCTGTTAGTTGTTCTTCGCTGGGTTGTACTTTGGTGACCTCTCTTCCGCTTTCCCGCTGGAGTCCAATGGAGGTCAGACATACTGGTGTTCCCTTCTTCCTTATTTGTTTTTTCCAAACATGACCAATCCACCTCCAGAGCTTTGTCTTGATAATGGTGCCCAGGTCTTCATGACTGCACACACATATGCAATAGTTCAGTTTAATGACGCCTACATTTAATACATATGGTGGCCGAGTGATAGCGCGTTCGGCTGGCATACCAAAGGTCCTGGGTTCGAATCCTGGTGATTGATTTGTTCCTGGAATTTGTTTATGTCTCTGAGTACCCAGCTATGATGGGTACCTGATTTCAGTTGGGGTAAAGTAAAGGCAGCTAGGCACTGTATTGGCCAAACAATTCCCTTGCGTGCCGTGGCCACATAAACTGGTGAACGCTGCTCCACCGGCCCTATGGATTAATTTGGTCCGATGGGATACTTTACTTACATTTAATGCGTACCCATCTAGAGGTGGCCAATATTGAGCTAGTCACTAGCCAACCTTTCGAATTCACATGATTTCTGTTGGGGTAATTGCGAACATCCTCTGCAACGCCCTGTAAAAGAAATTGTGCCATCGATATATTTTATTAAAAATAGCTGTAGCCCTTCTGCCCATTTCCCCCCCCCCCCCCCCCCCATATGATGCGTCGGGCGGGAAATTGAACACGAAGTATGCATACATTCTTCGTTGAAAAAAGTGTAATACTGTACAAAGCGAAATTTGATGTTTCATTCAATGAAAGACGAAAGTGGATTGGTTAGAAAGAGAGGGGCCAATCCATCTTATATAGAAAAGCAGAAGTCATCTGTTGTAAAGCAAAGCGGATTTTTGTTTCTTACCATACATTCACCCCAACCCCCCTTTTTTTTTTATAGATATATATTTAAATTTCTTTTTAAACAATGTTATTTACATCCGGCAATAGTCTGGGTTTTGGTGTGCAGTCATTGGTTGGGCTTTAGGTAGGACAAAGCGGAAAGGCGAATGCAAACAGAAAAGAAGAAAAAGAAAGCCTATTGGTTGATTTCTACATCCGGGTCAACTGTGTCGTCTGCTAAGTCATCGCGATCTAAGAGTCTAACTGCTTATTACTCTAACTGACAGGTTTCTATATCGAATTTCGTTGTTCTTTTGGCACCTCAGGCTATCGATCTAGATCTAATATCTATTCGGATAGGCATAAGTGTAAAGAAACTATAATATTCATATAAAACCATACGCCATACAGGTGTCAAATTACGCCAATCGCCCTTACAACACATGAGATCAAGAGGCACGCATTTAATTACGCTCCATAATTTTATTATTCAATATTATCATTTATTTGTTGTTGCCTTAAAGCTCGATTTGAAAATTAGCAATATTTTTTTTTTTTGCAAGACATTTTCACCTGTATGAACGTGATAATAGTTGGGTGTGCATAACATAGATAAAGATATGTAATTGTTACACATTTCTTTGTTTTGGTGTTTATATCAAATGATATCACTGTAATCACAGTCAATCAATAATCAGACGATGATTTTTCTTAATTAAGCTAAATTATTGTTATCGGTTGTAAGGAAAAGTACTCCAGATTCGAACTCCCTTAGAGTTACAGAGTTGGGATAACTCACCCCTCACTGCATAGTCTCCCAAACTTTTTTTTTCCTCTTGATCAATTATTGTATAGATCTACTTCTACTTCGCGGTACACGTGACAGTTTTATGGCATATACTCTTACAGTTTTATGGCATATACTACGGCTATAAGCAACATGGAACAGCCTTACATTTCATGCAAACTACATCTATAATTGAGGTCTATTACACAATGGTGGGCTGTATATAAAATCAAATTTGCTTGAAGTGAAATAGTAATTCGCGAAAAGCTGGCTTAGACAATCCGACGGGTAAAATATCGCTTGAATAAACCGAGTTAGATAATCTGGCTTGACTTAGAGTATCCTGACTTAAATAATCCAGACTTAGATGATCCTATTTAAATAATCTGACTTAGATAATCTGGCTTAAATAATCTGACTTGACTTAGAGCATCTTGACTTAAATAATCCAGACTTAGATAATCCTACTTAGATAACCCTGCTAGATAAACTGACAGATAATCCGGCCTAGATAATCTGACTTAGATAATCGGATTAGTTAATCCGGCCTAGATAATATGACTTAGATAATCCGGCTTAGATAATCTGCGCTCTTTCACTTCTATATGCGACCCGGTAATTTTGTTTTCACTGCCCGATAAGCCTGCCCAGTTAATAGTAAAGTCTGGGGTTGCACGAAATGCGAATAAGTCCCGAAATAGATCGATGGGGAGTTGGTTACCGGCAAGTTCACTGTAATCCTATTCATCTTCGCGGTGGCGTCAACGCAGGAAGATGTTAAACGTTCAACTTGGTGGTTAGGTCGAGAAAACAATGGACTTAGTGAAAGGGGGATGTGAACTACATTTTGTAAGCCTCGTCACGCGCACACAGATTCTAATAACAAAAGGAGAACTCAAAAGAAAACGTAGATCTATAGTATTACTATTTTAACAAAACATCCTTTTTTTATATACGATTGTGTGTGTGTGTAAAAAGTAAATAGATTACACTGACTTACTATTAATGGAGTTTATTGCTTCCGGGTCGAATTGTTGTGTTTGTTTTGGTTCCTGTTCATTGAACCCTCGATCCGTTCTTTCTACTGGCTCATAAATTTGATTGGTTTAAATTCCTGGCACATCTTGAGCCTAGATTTTGTGTTGTTTTTTTTTTACTTTGGGGCAAAATGTTCGATTCAGGCTTGACGGCTAGACCTATATAATGTTTAGTTTAGCGTTTAGTTTATACTGTATAGGATACCTAGTGCGCAGTTCCTACTACACAGTGTTTTGTGTATCCTACATATTACATAGCTTTCAGCTCATACTTCGAACCAGGTCGCATTGCTGTTTAAGCTTAGACTGCATAAGGTTAAACTTTTTTGTTCAGTTCAGTTTATACTACATAATAGATCTAGTGCTCAGTTCATACTACTTAGTTCTCAGTTCATACTACACAGAGGTTTCATTTCAGCTCAGAATATATAAGATTTATCTCAGAATGCATATGTTTAAGCTCCGAATACATATATTTCACCTCAGAATGCATATATGTAAGCTAATACTGCATGTATTTTAACTACGATTACAAATATTCTAGCTTAGAATACATATTTCAGCTCAGACTATAAAACTTTAAACTCAGAATACATATATAACAGCGCAGAATGCACAAGATTACATAGGTTGCAGTTCAGACCATATGACTTTTAGTTCAGCTTATAATTCATACTACATATTGGTTTGTTCAGGCTTGTTTGGTATATTATAATATGTTCATATCATTCTAATTAGCTTTCATCTTGAACATACCGTATATACTCGCGTATAGGTCGCACTTTTTTAAAACACAAATTTGAAGAAATAATGTTTATAAAAAGTAAAAAAACAACAGCACTGCTCTGTCATTAAGTTGCAACTATCACTCCACTGACCTTTATTTTCGAAAAATGTTGGTCACTTTCAATTAGCCTTTAGGCAAGTAAATTTAAATTCTATATAATATAAATGAAATGAACACAACTTGTAGGTTTGCAGACCCCTGCCCCCACATCTTTTGGCTCGATTTTGTACTGGTGTTGTCGTAGAGTAGCGTAAGACTAAGGCGACATTTTTCGTATTTATCGCAAATTAAAATATGAGAAGAATTGGAAATGTATAAAAGTGGCTAAAGATGAGCTTTTAAAAATAAAGCTTTAGACTTTGGACCTATAACCTTTCTTACGCAGTGTTTAACATTCTGTATGTTGTTAGGGCTTTTGACACTTAACCAAATCGAAATTTAAAAATGTTTTTTATAACTCTGAGCGGTCGATCGACACATTTCAGGACATTATAGAACCCGGTACTCAAACGTAATAATATAAAACAAAATTGCATCTAGAAATAATGCTTGAAATGTCGATATTATGTCAGTTTCATTTTTGATTAGGTTGTAGACCTATGTTAGAGTAGAAAAAAACAAAACAACTTATTGCTGGTGGCGAAGGTTTTTTTGTGTGTTTTTTTTTGCGCGCACAGTCGCGTTTGAAATCATTACAAATGGTAATTAGGTCACTTGTATAGCGCTTCATTCCGTACTATTGTATGCTAACATTTTTACATTTTTTTTTATGCTTATTGCGCTCTGGTTCCATGTTTCGGTCATGGGGTTAGTGACTTGCGCTAGGGTATAAAAATATAGTTTAAACTGAATATATTTTTGTTTAAACATCTCTTAATCTAAATGACTTTTTTTTTCGGATTCCTTCACTGTCTAAGACAAAATATTCAATAATTTATGGTCTATCGATTTCGAAAAGACGCAGTCCAAATGACTTCTTTTTGAGAACATCAAATCTGGGAACTCGAGTAGAGACTTGGATGACAAAACTGATGCATTCAAAAAACTTTCCCGTTGGCCAAATGGCTTTGTTGATTGGTCTAATAAAAATAAATGAAATGCAGCCTTGTTCGTTTATGTTAGCTCTATGCTTAGGCCTTATTGCAAACTTTTAAAAGAAACGTTTCAAAATTAAGTTAAATATAATTTAAAAAAAATGATTTTTAAAAATATTTTATATTAAAGGGCAGTGTAACTCCCAAGATTATGAGTGCCACCGATCATCGGATTACAAAATAAAACTTTGTGTTAATCTTAAACTAATGGTGCAACCTATCCACCAGTGTAGCCTATACGTGAGAATATACGGTAGTTTAGCTCAGACAGCTTCCAATACAAATTCTTTTTACATTTCAATCTCTTATCTTTACTTGTTTTTATCTTATCTTGGAGGGTATTTTTATAAAGAGCCTTTCAGCTCCCGTAGATGCTTTTGAAAACTTATATTAGTTACAATTGATCATCATCTGTCAGCAATGATTAAAACATGTCTCACTTTATTTTATTCTTCTTGGTGCTATAGTGAAAATAATTTGTCTAATTCTAACAGATTTGCTATAGTTCTAACAGTTGTATTTTTAACAGCTGTTTCTAATTCTAATCGCCTTGTTCTAATTCTAACAGATTTGCTATAGTTCTAACAGTTGTATTATAATTTTAACAGCTGTTTCTAATTCTAATCGCCTTGTTCTAATTCTAACAGCTTTGTTAGAATTCTAACACTTTTTTATTCTAATTGTAACATTGTTTTCTCTTTGAATTATTTTCAGTGAACAGCTGTGATAAGGAAGAAAAATCCATGGAGCCAGTAAAAAAACATCATTTCTATGGCAAGCCTTTACCCAAGGAACTTGGTAAAACGAAAGTTTTTTTTTTACATTGCTACAAATTTACAAAGTGTGTGCTATGGGTTATAAAAGACCTTGGACATAGCTTTAGATGGCCCATCTAAATTTCCATTGTTCAAATCCTGTTGTTATTTTTGTCAATAGCTTTCCTTATTACTGTTTGGGCAGGTCTTCCTGACATCACTCTGTTGGGAAGGTTACTGACATCACTCTGTTGGGAAGGTTCCTGACATCACTCTGGTGGGAAGGTTCCTTGTTAGGAAGGTTCCTGACATCACTCTGGTGGGAAGGTTCCTTGTTGGCAAGGTTCCTGACATCACTCTGGTGGGAAGGTTCCTTGTTGGCAAGGTTCCTGACATCACTCTGGTGGGAAGGTTCCTTGTTGGGAAGGTTCCTGACATCACTCTGTTGGGATGGTTCCTGGCATCACTCTGTTGGGAAGGTTCCTGACATCACTCTGTTTGGAAGGTTCCTTATTGGGAAGGTTCCTGACATCACTCTGTTTGGAAAGTTCCTTATTGGGAAGGTTCCTGACATCACTCTGTTTGGAAGGTTCCTTATTGGGAAGGTTCCTGACATCACTCTGTTGGGAAGGTTCCTGACATCACTCTGTTGGAAAGGGCGTTGGAAAAGTAAAGGAGGATGGGAGTTGTTGTTCTTGAGTGATCTTATGGAGTGACCAGCAAAATGAGAACGTAACAAATTAAAATAACAATTTGCTATGAAAATCTCATTGTCATCCGTTAAGACATTGTGGTTGCCATAAAAGATATCCTAAAAGAGGGGGGAAAATGCTAGTTGGAGTACAGTGGGACAATAACTACAGGGTACTTAGGTTGACTCAACACATTCCTTTATTAACAAGCAACAGATCAGTCTACTATTTGCCATCAGCCTATTTACAATATATGCCAAACTTGATATGATGTGCATTTTTTAGTTAAAGCTGAAAACATAGTTTGTCAGGGGGTTTTGTTTAAGAAATGTACACGTCATATGTATCCATGGATATATTCCTGTCTGAGATAACCACAATTTGGCCAAGGGAGATAGCTAGACATCCTGTTTGTATGACACCTTTTTCTTGTGTGAGTTTTAAAACAATGAAATATTTCTATGTCCACAGATTATAGAATGCTTGCGGGGCCAGAGTCTGGGTTCAGCTCTGCTGGGACTGAAGTGAATTTTAACCAGCCAGACATGGAGGACAAAAGCAAGGTGATGGTCACTTCTAAGAAGTATGGGGACAAAGTGATACCTGGAACACAGAGGCAGGGTGAGCTGACCTCTTTGCCTAGTGATTTCAACACTGGAATTTCTAGTGAGGTAATTCAAAATATGTCTTTTAAATCTCTTTCTATCTATTGATCTATCTATTAATCCATCTATCAATCAATCAGTCATTCTATCTATCTAATACATATAACTTTCACTGTGAGGTAACATTATTTTTTATTGGTTTTTAATAGTGTCGAATCTTGTTTATGAATTACTTATTAAAATCTCTTTATTTTATTAAAACCATAAACCTTGAAAGTCTAACCCAAGCGTTGATTTCTTTATTGTTTCTCAACACTACAGGGTAACCAGAGATCTCTCATCACCAGACTTTCAGAATCCTTAAAAATTTCTGGCAACTCATTGCCTGACAGGCTTTCTCCGCAAAGACCCCAGCCAATTGAAATGTCTGAAACATGTACCATAATGCCTAATCCCAATGGTCTTCAATCAATGTCCTCCGCATATTGTTCTTCTGGTAGGTAGTGATTTAGAGTTTAATCTTGTAGTACAAGTTATTCTGGATGCACTAATCTACTGTATAGAAGGTGCATCTAATAAAGTAAAAAGGGTAAAGAAATCCCCATCAGACCAAATTGGGGCCGAAAAGTAGCATTCACCAGTTTCTGTGGCCATGGCATACAGGGGGAATGTTTGGCCATCTCAATGCCCAGTCCCTTTTACTTATCCCCCAACTACTGTCAGATACACATCAGAGCTGGGTAGACTCAGGGACACCCTCCAGACCTGGGAACATATCCTAGCCTTAACTGGGACTCGAACCCAGGACCTTTAATACACCAGCAAACCACCTGCCAATCAGACACCTTTCATGTAAGACTCAAACCACGGATAAGTGTAGGACACAATAATCTTCTGTAGTGTAGGACAATAATCTTCTGTAGTGTAGGACACAATAATCTTCTGTAGTGTAGGACACAATAATCTTCTGTAGTGTAGGACACAATAATCTTCTGTAGTGTAGGACACAATAATCTTCTGTAGTGTAGGACACAATAATCTTCTGTATAGAAGCATCCTTATAGGATCCTTATGCTTCTTAAGATTTAAGTTCCCATGGTAGAATTTCAGTTGCTCAGAGAGTTTAGCTTTTTCTGAAATACTGATATGTGACCCGTTCTGACAAAATGAGACATAAGTCGCGAATAGCATTTTGTGCTACACTAGTTTTTGTGTTGTGGGGGTCTTTCCGTTGAATTTTTTTTTTATCTTTGTAAATACTAGTTTATCCATTTCTAAATCATAATTTATATGTGTTTTATGTTTTTTTCTACTTCAAAATATTTTAATTAATTATTTTGATCAACGTGTGATTTAAAATTTAGTATAAGTTCACTAAAATTTGGCTTTATTTAACCTATATATAGTTTTGTATCAAACCCTTGACAGAACCCCATAACATTATATATCCTTGAAAAGGGCAGACTTTCGGGAATTGCTATGTGATCACTATTTATTTATAGAAACCAATCAGAAAATATTTAAGCCTGAAGTTTGGGATAAACAATTCCTTTCTTTCTATCCAAATGAAAATTCGTTTATAAATTGATCATTGGTTACGATACCATATTTTTCCAATACAAATTCGCTGATTGGCTATTGGGATACAAGGCGGTAACAATTAGACTTTCCGTTTTTGAGATTATGACAATTTCACACAATGGAGAGCGGCATAGCTTCAATGCTAAACTCTTTGAGAGATGTGATTTTTTATTATTTTTTGTTCAGTTTTATTATAAAATAATGTTGTATATACAACACTATAAAGATAATTGAATGCCCTTTCGATTGGTATGTAAATATAGATATTACAAATCTGGTTGCTATAGAGTTTAGACATTTTCAAATGCATTAACTTTAAAACGCCTTTTCTCAAAACTCTTGTTTTTTTGTCTGACTAGTTCTAAGTGATAGTAAGTGTCATAGAAAAATGAAATATTGACGTATAATAATAAATTTGGTATTAAAATAGAGCCTATTCAATGCCCTTTCAAACAATATATATAACTTAAAATGTTGAAAAAACCACTTATGTCTCCTTTTGTGGGAACGGGTCACATATGAAGGTGGTTGGGGTTGGTCATTGTTGAGTCTTCTTTTTTGCTCGGACTTGTAGTTTTGTAAATGCTGATGTTCGATACTTTGGGTAGCACACTGTAAATGTTTAAACTGACTGGACTACAGGCTATAATTCTTTAGTTTCTTAGAAGAATGATTTGAAAATATCCATTCTTAATGTTAGGGCTGATTTAAAATTATATTTATGGTTTTGAATTGATGACTCTACATTTATGATTATACTAGTGGTTGAACCTGTCAAAATGATGGAGAAACGAATGATTATAATGTATTTTGTTAAAAGAGAAAGAAAAAATAACTAACAATATTGCAATAAAAACTGTAGTGAGAATGTATGTTTCAGTATTTTATTATTTTTGAAAGCATTTCAAAGGGACATCATTCTGAAATGGCGCTAAGTTTGGAACCTTAACATGCTCTGATTAGTAATAGGTCTAAGATTATTTTTAAAAAATAAATTATCGAATTAAGCAATATTGTATATGTAATAAAAATGTCTTTTGGAGGACGTTTCCAATTTATACATTTAACTTTTGTGCTGATCGGTCAAACGGCCTAGTAGCCTATAGCCAACAAACATATATGTATATATAAACAAACATATAAACAAACTCACTGTAATTATATATATTGATTGTTTTCGGCTCTAATTTATAGCTTCTAGCAGTACATCACCAACATCAGGGGCAGAGAACATCAACAAAATGCTGAAAGAGTCCTTCACAGGCTCGACGGGCTCACTAACCCCTTACAGCCTGATGAATGGGTCGCAGGGGCAGAAAACTCCAGGCAGCTCCGGCAGCCCGACGTCCTCGGACCCGGAGAGGGCTAGAATGAACGAGGAGAATGTGGCCCTGACAGTGAAATCCACCTTCAGCAACGAAGAGCTCTTCCGCGCCACAGAAGGATTTAATGAACGGAATGTGTTGGGTGAGGGAAATTTCGGCAAAGTGTACCGAGGGCAGCTTAGAGGGCAAGAGTGTGCAATTAAAATGTTGAAAACAGTAAGTCGTTTTGTCATCTTAATATAGTAATTTAAACATTGAGACACAAAATATGCAGGTTCACTTTGTCCACTTAACATGAATATTTATTGTGTAAGTAAATCATTCACCTAGATGTAATGACAATGATACATGCAACCTTTTAATAAATTTTGTCTTATGTACACAAACATAAGATAAGATATAATTTTTTTTTCCTTTAAATCAGTGACCTTCTTAAATTTTTTAAGTACAAATTGAAAACATGATTCAGTAATCTGCTGGATACAAAATTTAAAACAGCAAATATTTTACAGTTATTATCTACACTTTTAGTTTTTCAATTCTTGCAGTTTCTCTGTCATTTATTCTTTAATATTTTCTTATTCTGTATAAGATCCCTATTTTCCAAAGTGCCAATCGGGGTAGGCATGGGTTGCTTGAACTAGTTAGGAAAACCACTGGCCTCAGATCATTTAACACCCTTGTCAAAATTGGTACGCTTGAGGGTGCAATAATTTTCTATGTAGGGGGGATAATCTGTAAATTATAAGATGGATAATCACTCTTGTCTTAAAAGAAATTATTTTATTTGAAAGGTAAATCCAATGCTGGCTATTAGTAAAGTACCCTTCGGACCAAAGTGATCATAGGGCCGGTGAAGCAGCGTTCACCAGTTTCTGTGGCCACGGCATACTAGGGGATGTGGGGCCAGCACAATGCCCAGCCGCCTTTACTTTACCCCAACTAATGTCAGGTACCCATCAGAGCTGGGTAGACTCAGGGACACCCTCAAGTCCTGGGAAAAAATCCCGGCTTCACCAGGATTTGAACCCAGGACCCTCGGATCGCCAGTCGAACGCGCTGCCGCTCGGCTACCGTGAATGCTGGCTATTACATTGAGTTTATTCACATATTCTCTTTTCAGTCTATGCATGATGAGGTTGACCTATCGAACCAAATAAGAGTAGAGCTTGCTGCTCTCTTAAAGTAAGTAAGCAACTAATTGCATATTTTGTAAAATAGTGGTTGGCATGCTATTTAAATATTGATTTTATCATTTTTAAATGTGTCAGGGATTTATTAGAGGGAAAACAGTTTTATTTATAAATTGTGGGCACTGCCCAATTCAAGTGATTTCGTTTTAGGATGAAACTTTGTTATAAATGTACATCCATGGTTAATATACTACACACAAGCTGAATAAAGAGAAAGTATGTTATAAATTATCCTATAAATTAACTCTTTGACTAAATTTTGTAATATGAATATTTTCGTAGGTACCAACATGAGAACATTTTGACCTTATATGGCTATGCAGTAGACAATCAGAAATTGTGCTTGGTGTACCAATATCTAAGCAATGGATCTCTGGAGGACAGGCTAGCTTGCAAAGTAAGTGGCACAAATATATTTATATTCTTTCTTAAAAACTAATATCTACTTATATCAATTAACTCAGCAAATAAAAATTAGGATTGCTAACTACATTCTTTGTTGTCAACTTTAGATTGAGAAAAACGGCTGGTTCATTTCAGGGAGTCTCAAATCAATTCACTTTAAGTTTAATGTAATTTTTTTTATCAGGATGATTCCATGCCCCTGTGTTGGGAACGTAGGCTAAACATTATTATTGGTGCCTGCAAGGGACTGAACTTCCTGCACACAATGGGAGAGAAGCCTCTCATTCACGGAGACATAAAGAGGTGAGTGAATCTTTGGGGACAAGAATGAAAACAAAAAATTCTAGCAGGGAGCCAATGACTCTCTGTGTTGACTAAAGGGCTGCAAGGATGCATAATTGGTTTATCTCGTTTTCAAAATAAATAGCTTTTTTGATATTACTTTTTGAATCAGGTTATCCCTACTTGAAAGCAGCAGTCAGTGTTTTCTTCATAAATATAGATAAATGTATATTTTATATTTATACAATACATTGGCTAATAGAGGGGGGGGGGGGGGGGGGGGAAGCACATACAAAGTTTGCTTCCACATGGGGCTTTCTGCAACTTTGATATTCCTGTTTATTTAAAAGTATGTAATTACAGCGTCTGTACTTATAAACAAACTGCTGTTATTAAGTTTTCTTGATTCCTCAGTGCAAACATCTTGCTGGACAAATATTTGGAGGCCAAGATCGCAGACCTGGGCCAGGCCAAATATGCCACCAAAGGCAGTTCTGACAGCAAGGGCTTCACCCACATCACCATTGCAGAGAGCTCCACCAAGCAGTTCAGCACCAAGGCCTATCAGGCCCCGGAGGTGTTCAACGGCAACATGATCACCACTCTATCCACCAAGTCTGATATCTTCGCACTTGGCGTGGTAAGCCTACTTTGACCTCTGCCATTGATTTCATGCCGTCATATTTAGTGCAATGTTAATTTATTAAAGATCAACTATATAAGCATCTTTCTGCATAAACACAGTTTTGTTAAAACTACCTTATTAAATTTTCAGTGAATTTAACAGGTAGGTCTTAACTCTTAACATTAGTTCAATTATGAACATTTATATTTTCCTTTATGTTTTCTTTGTCAGCAGATGAAATATTCTTTTTTTTAAGTTTGTCATTTTATAAATTTTGTTGTTATTTTTCAATTATAAAAAAAAATTACTGTTGACTCTGTGTGAACTCTTGATTTTTAGAAAATGAGAAACGAAATTGATCTTAAAAAATGGACGTTTCAAAACAATGGACTCGAAAATATGTTTATTTTATTTATTTAAAACAAAACAAAAAACAATCCAGAAATAATTGTTACTGTTGCCATTTTCAGATTTTTCTTTCAAATTTTAATCAAAATTGTGCTTGGAATCAGTGAATTATATTTATTGAAGTAATAAAATAAACACTGACAAAAATTCATTTGATTGAAAGTTGTTTTTACTTGTCAAGTCCATGCTGTACACTTGAACACTAAATATAATTAAATAAAACAAGTAAATTCAAAGTACAAAATGACAATTGTAGATTCACAAATTGAATACATGCACTAGATGATTAGTCCAATGAATGCTTTACACAATACTACTTCCTGCAAATAACTCCTAAATAGTTCATCCCCATATTAATCAGATTTTTTTCAAGGCTACAATAATGGACATTTTCTTAGAAAAGGATGACTTAAGGTTTAGCCACAAGTCTTGTCAAACCACAAGGGATATAACTCTTCGTTATAATTACAGTTTATTTTTTACAACAAAGCATAACATAGTTAGTTATTAGTTTACTTATTGATAAACATCAACATCATTATTTAATATTTTTTCACACAGTCGTTTTTATGTTTGATGATGTCCAGAAATACATTTTTTGTTTTTTCAAGGAACTTATTTGAAATTAAAATTGAGGAAAATAAATTATGTGGTAGTGACAATACGAGAATATATTGCCCAATAGTCTGGTAAACATTTTTAAAATAAAACTTTCTCTTTTTCAGGTTATTCTTGAGATTTGTTCTGCGCTGAAAGCCCATGATCCAAACAGGCCTTTCCATCCTTTCCTAGTATGTACAGTTTATCTATTGTTGTTCATGTACAGTTTATCTATTGTTGTCCAAGCTCTGGTTTATATCAAGAGTTTTAGGATGTTTTATATTAGTGACTTTGTAATAATAGTATAATTTTTTTTTAATTTGCCTTAAAATGCCTTGAACAAGTGATGAAATTTTCTAGTTTCTGTCCTCTTAGTTTTTTTTATTCTTTCATACTCTTGAAGTAAATTGTAAAATGTATCAAATGGTAGAAGTAGATTTGGGTGGGGGTGGGGGGAGCTTGACTTTTTATTCACCGTTAGGACTTTTTTGTCTTCTCAGACTGAATTATTTGGTTCCTATGAAGGCGACAACAACAGGTGGGCCTCGGAACACAGAGACACTAGTCTCGACTGCCATGTAGCCTCCATGGTGCAACTTTTGGACCAGGCCAAGCGGTGCCTGAATAAAACGAAAAAAAATCGCCCTGATGGTGCAAAGGTAATTTCTATTGAAAGGATATTTACTTTTTCATCTCATTTTTTTTTTAGAGCATTACAGTATTGTTAGGGAGATACATTCCATCAGTACTTAGCAACAAACAAAGTTCTCCAGTGATGATCTTGGCCTAGTGAGTTTTAGTTTCCAAATGTTGGCAAGGCTGATTGTAAGAGCTTTGTAGCTTTGGCTTGTGGGCCTTTATCAATTCAAGTAAAAATAAATTTACAGAACCAGCCCTTTACTAAGCAATTTGTTGCCTAAAGTTGTGTTCCTTATAGAGTGTTATTATTTTTTCTTCTAAAACTTTGCTTCCTGTCCTTTGACACTTTTCAATGTTACAAATAACAATTAATATATAAAATTATACTCTTCATCATCATCAAACCCATTGACCGTTGGGGAGAGTGAACGGACACCTCAGCAGTCATCATTCTCCATTTTTGCATATCTTGAGCGGCTGTCAATAGTTCAGTCATTTCCAGCTTTGTCCAATCTTTATATTGTTGAGGCAGCATTTCCGCTCATGGCCTCTCCGACGTTCACCTTCTAACAGTGCTTTGGAGGATGGCTTTTTGACAGGTTATTATGCTGCAACACATGACCGATCCATGTCAGCTCAATCCATGATTGTTGCCATAATGGTTTCTTGATGGCCCGCAATTGAGGATATTCTGTCCCAGACATACTCATTAGTCCTGTGTTCTAGGTGTAGGAGATTCTAAGGATTTTTCTCATGCGTTTATTTTTGAATGCCTGCAACTTGTTTTCAGTGGCTGCTAGCAGTGTCCATGACTCATGTGTGCTCTTATGTACACAAATCAATATTATTTGTTTCGTGTAGTTCATTCAACTTTGCTAGTTATTAATTTCTTTTATTAATCTTGTCTTTTTAGCTACTTGATGAATTGAATAAAATCTATCAAGACGCTAAACGCTATGAATGTAAGTATTTTAACCATTTACCTTCTTTTTAAAATAATGATTTACTTATGCAACAATACAGTTGACTTCTTTCTAAATAATGAATCAAGTTTAAATACATAATATATATAAAAAGAGGAGTGGCCATTTTTTAAAGTTCAGTTCACAAAACGTGTATTAATATATATTTGTGATGCTACCGCACAAACTGGTTTGGAATTTAGTAAAACGAATTGTTCAATAAATGCAAAATAATGTGATAAAAAGGGTCCTATGTCATTCTTGAGACTAATGTAATGTATTGTAATGTTGAATGCTTTTAACTTATAGCTGTTAAATTTTCAAAGTAACAATTTTTTTTTTTTAATTACTTAAAAATGTGTTTTTATGCAGCTTTTGTATAAAATCACGCGAAATGTCCTCCAAAGATAAAATTGTTTAAAAGTCAACTGAATATTATTTAAAATATTTTTTAATATTTCAAATGTAAACAGCTTGTGTATTGGCTGATTATGAGTGTGTTTGCTAAATTTCATGGCAATTGGTTAATATTTATTCTGTTGCATTGCTAAATTGTAAAAAATGGGTACTGGTGTCTTTTTCATTTTTCTCCAAAATGACTTCCCTTACCTTTACTGGTGTAATTTTGAATAACTTTTTAACTAATTAATCGATTTAGAGATTTTTTCACCATTGTATAGATAAATTAATTAGCTTTTATTAAACACTTAAAACTAAATATCTTATTTTGCCTACTTCAGTACCATACCGTGGGGTTTCATCACATTTAGTAAGACTAGTTCATAATGTGCTTTTTGTGTCTCATTTTCAAAAATGTGTTTTGTACAATTTTTCTGTACAATTTTTATTTTAAAATGAAAAAGTGCGGAGATTACATGTTTATTTCAATGAAAGTTTTTGTAACTTGTACATTTTGTTGAAAAATTTTCTTTTCTTTCCCAATAGATGAAGATCCAATCACAGTTTCCATGATTCCAGGGTTCAGTGTCTCCTCAAAAAGTCAAGACATAGCCAACATTCAGCAGGAGATTTTTGACAGATGCCAGACTTCATCCAACACTTCTAGCTCCTACCAGCCGTACAGGACCTACAGCGGCACCAAGCAGAAATATTCAGAACCTGGCTGGAGCAAAGAGATATCCGTGCCGCTGCTGCTTCAAAAAGAGTATGATTCCTTACCCGAGAAGAAGAACTTTGAAGATGCTTCTCGGGCTTTGAGACAGTCTTTCGAGAAGGATCCCAGCAGGGTCAGTTTTGAAGCGCCGTTAGCCGACCCGGTAAAGCAGGCAAAGCTTGACTGGTTTGATGCAGGCAATGTAGTGGAGCAGGGCAGCGAGGGTCCGTGCCTGGAGTGTGATCCAGCCAAATTAGCATATTTGACTTCATTTGATGATACTAACTACTCCAGGCCCAGGCAGCAGCCACTTCAGATTCAGCACCCGTCCCCTCAAGGGAAGGTCTACTCCCAGTTTATGGGCACCCACAACTGCCCTTCTCCGGAAGATAACAAGTTCATCAACCCTTACTCTCATATCTCAGAGCTCGCCCAGCACGGCAGTAGCTGTGCCTCCAGGAGCACCGGTGACTTTAGGAGTGACATCAGCTCCGCCCCACACAGTGCCGTCAGTAGGGCGTCCGGGCCGAGCTCGGGCTCCGACGTCATGTCCAAAAGCTCAAAAATTGTAGACGAGTACTTTACACAGATTGCAAACTTGGGGTGTGAAGAGGATGATGAAGAAGCCATTGACTGAATCGTTATATTGTTTCATTCCATTGTGCCACTTTGTAATAATGACATTTCTTGTAATGATGACATGAAATCTCTCATCTAATTGTGATATAAATTGTTTGTAATAGAACCAATTTATAAATCTTGGAATCACTTGCCTAGTAAAGTAAAATTGTAGATTACATAAAATTGTCATAAAAATAAGGTTACGTCTCCAGATAAAGTAAGCCTATAGTAGCAGTCTAATATAATCTTTGATGGTTTTTTTATTTGCATCAGGTAGACCTATTTAGATAGAGAATAGTTTATGTTCTTCACATAAGCTGTATGTCTTTGTCTAATTCCCTGAGTGCCTGTAATTTCACTGTATTCTTGTCCTTGATGTAACATTTTTTTTTTTTCTTCATCCACACTATGCATGAAAGAAATAGTAGCGTTATGTCTACTTGTATGTCAAGCTAGTGGTACAGTATTCTGTCATTGTACCCACTTCAATGGACATTCCAATGATACCAAACTGATGAATTTTACAGTATTCTATCTGTACTGTAGGGAAAATGTTCAAATTTTATGCCTTTGTTGACCAGGTAGCATTTGTGAATAATCAGGCTTGCCAGGATAGTGCCAAACAAGATTTTGTGGTGAACTAAAAACGATACTTTTAATACAATTTTTTTTTACATCTGTGATGATTATGTCTTATACACTGTACATAATATAATGAAACTCTGCTTACATAAATGTTATAAATGCTGAATATAATTTCTATACTTTTAATAAATTGCCTGTGTATGTATTTTAGAATGAAGAAGTATCAATACAGTATTAAGTGTATTTAAGATTTCACCCAAAATTATCCAAGACATTTTCTAACTGAGCCTAACAAAAACATGAACTAGAAAAAACTTAATTTTCCATTGACGAACTAAGAACTCTACCTCCCAATTCAATGTGACTGTTAAAGTTAATATAACTGCTAATTATATACATATATATTATTTGCATGTAAATTTGTAATTTGCTGTAAATTAATGAATACATTTGTTACACAATTACTCACTATTTTAACAATAAAACCTTTTTTTTTTGTTCTTATTCAACTTATTGTCTTTAGTTTTCAAATGAATTCATTTTTATACTATTTTACCCTAATTAATACAAAAGCAACTATGCAACATTCTTTTCTATAATTGTGTCTGACAACAGTTTAACTTGCCTATTTAATGAATAAGTTAAAGATATCTACCAGTATATTGACATTTAATGAACATACTGAATAGGACTATATAATATTAGTTTTTAATGTTCAGACGAGGTGATGGTGGTAAAGGCTAGGATTTTTATTTTTTGGGACTGGAGGGTGTCCCTGAGTCTACCCAGCTCTGATGGATACCTCACATTGGTGGGGAAAAATAAAAGTGGCTGGGGAATGTGCTGGGCACACAATCTCATAGTATGACGTGGCCACAGAAAATAGTGAACGTTGCTCTGTCGGTCCTATGGATCCAATTGGTCAGACTGGATTACTTCATTTTAGTTCATGAAATAACTTCTGTAATATAAGATTTCTTTATTGATCCAAACAAATCGAAATGTGTCTTGATTACAGATGTTTTGTCCTTCAGCATATTTTGAACAAAATAAAAGAATTATTTGTATACAAGCACAGAAATATACTTATAAAAATAGACAAGTGCACACACAATTTATCATTCAAGAAAAAGTTCATTAGTAGTCAGCTATTGTAATCTGGCTGACTGAAGTCTTGACAATATATTTCTTGTTGCGTATGGTAGATAGTATGGTCGGAGGCTGACGCACAATAATTCTTCGTTTGGTGTGCATATTCTTCTTAAGTTGTAATGCGGTTGGTATTGAAATATTGTTTCTTTATATAGATATCCAGCCATCCAACTTTACTTGCCACTGTTGATGGGTCTGTCTGAGTGAAGCAGATAAAATATCCACAGACTTATTCCTCCTCTAGGGCCACTTTTATATCACTACACCTTACCAATCATGTGATAATGTATTAAAATAATGTTCAGACAACTTATGTTACACAAAAATAACAACAGGACAGAATTGTTAATTTATAAGAAACAAAAGATACAATCCAATGTTTCTGTTCAAATTTATTTTGTATGTATACATCTTGTTTGCATAAATATCACTGACACTCATAACAAAACAACACTTTCACCAGACACGCATTTATTAATAGTTATGAAAACATACAGTGAACCATGTTTTATTAACATGTATAAATAGTCACTTAATGGACAAATAATTTTAGGAGTCGTCGAAGAATAGTTATTGGCAGTATAAAAATGTTTCTTTAAACTAATTTTTTAGATATCTTTTGAAAAACAAAGAATGAAATTATGCACTCAGATAAGTCTTTAAATGATACAATGTTTACATTCTAATTAATATCATACACTAGGAAAATACGCACATAAAAAAAGACACCTCATCTTCTTCCTTTCATCACTGGTTCAGATCGTAATAAGCACACATCGTATGCATATCAAGAATATTGATACAACATATTACTGACTATTGGGAACAGCTAAGTGATGTGTAGTAAATGTTAAAAGTTGATTGGTTTGCCAAAGTAAGCGGCAAGATTAGCCTCTCTAAACGCCTCTGCAACAGTCTGAAAGAAATCAAAGAAATACATTTTAAAAGAGAGAACTTTCAAAGAAAAAAACAAGCAAGTTTAGTTTTTGAAACAAAGAAATAAATAGGAAGGTATTCAGTTGCTTAGCTAAATTGACATGCATTCAATGCTGGATGACCTAATTAAATGAACTTACTGGGTGAGCATGGCAAACTCTGGCAATGTCTTCACATGATGCTCCATATTCCATGGCCAGGGCAGCTTCATTAATCAACTCTCCTGCACACTGAAAACATTGAACGTTTCTCGATATAAAACAAAATTGACACAAACATCAAACAGTTCTTTTTAAGCAAACATAAAAAAATATTGCAAAGGTGCAACCAAACTCTTGCAAAGGTGCAACCAAACTCTTGCAAAGGTGCAACCAAACTCTTGCAAAGGTGCAACCAAACTCTTGCAAAGGTGCAACCAAACTCTTGCAAAGGTGCAACCAAACTCTTGCAAAGGTGCAACCAAACTCTTGCAAAGGTGCAACCAAACTCTTGCAAAGGTGCAACCAAACTCTTGCAAAGGTGCAACCAAACTCTTGCAAAGGTGCAATCAAACTCTTGCAAAGGTGCAACCAAACTCTTGCAAAGGTGCAACCAAACTCTTGCAAAGGTGCAACCAAACTCTTGCAAAGGTGCAACCAAACTCTTGCAAAGGTGCAACCAAACTCTTGCAAAGGTGCAACCAAACTCTTGCAAAGGTGCAACCAAACTCTTGCAAAGGTGCAACCAAACTCTTGCAAAGGTGCAACCAAACTCTTGCAAAGGTGCAACCAAACTCTTGCAAAGGTGCAACCAAACTCTTGCAAAGGTGCAACCAAACTCTTGCAAAGGTGCAACCAAACTCTTGCAAAGGTGCAACCAAACTCTTGCAAAGGTGCAACCAAACTCTTGCAAAGGTGCAACCAAACTCTTGCAAAGGTGCAATCAAACTCTTGCAAAGGTGCAACCAAACTCTTGCAAAGGTGCAACCAAACTCTTGCAAAGGTGCAACCAAACTCTTGCAAAGGTGCAACCAAACTCTTGCAAAGGTGCAACCAAACTCTTGCAAAGGTGCAACCAAACTCTTGCAAAGGTGCAACCAAACTCTTGCAAAGGTGCAACCAAACTCTTGCAAAGGTGCAACCAAACTCTTGCAAAGGTGCAACCAAACTCTTGCAAAGATGCAACCAAACTCTTGCAAAGGTGCAACCAAACTCTTGCAAAGGTGCAACCAAACTCTTGCAAAGGTGCAATCAAAATCTTGCAAAGGTGCAACCAAACTCTTGCAAAGGTGCAACCAAACTCTTGCAAAGGTGCAACCAAACTCTTGCAAAGGTGCAACCAAACTCTTGCAAAGGTGCAACCAAACTCTTGCAAAGGTGCAACCAAACTCTTGCAAAGGTGCAACCAAACTCTTGCAAAGGTGCAACCAAACACAATTTTTTTTTGTTCATGAACAAAGAAACAAAGAATACAAACCGATGCAACAATGTGTGCTCCCAAAAGACGATCAGTTTTCTTGTCTGCTAAGACCTTTACAAAACCGTCAGTGTCATTGTTACACTTAGCCCTGCTGTTGGCAGCCAGTGGAAAGCTACCAACTTTATATTCAACACCCTGTGAGCATAATCAAGTTATTAATTACAAGAATAACATCCAGAAACAATAAAGACATTACAAGAATAACATCCAGAAACAATAAAGACATTACAAGAATAACATCCAGAAACAATAAAGACATTACAAGAAAAACATCTAGAAACAATAAAGACATTACAAGAAAAACATCTAGAAACAATAAAGACATTACAAGAATAACATCTAGAAACAATAAAGACATTACAAGAATAACATCCAGAAACAATAAAGACATTACAAGAATAACATCCAGAAACAATAAAGACATTACAAGAATAACATCCAGAAACAATAAACACATTACAAGAATAACATCCAGAAACAATAAAGACATTACAAGAATAACATCCAGAAACAATAAAGACATTACAAGAATAACATCCAGAAACAATAAAGATAAATTAAAAAAAAAAATTGTGTGCCTCAGTTTCTTCTAGCATGGAGAATGTAATGAAAAATAAAAGAAACATTGTTGTGAATGAAAGTAAACAAATTGTTAATGACATGAGACGTTTCAATTATAAAATAGTAATCACCTTGATGAGTAATAATAATAATAATGCAAAATGTCTATTGGATGAATTCAAAGTGAATGCTACAATATTCTCGGAAGATGTGGGTGAAATAGTAAAAGACAAAATGAACGTACAAAGTGAACAGGATACTCACTGCCTCCTTGAGCTGTTCCTCATTTTTGCCGACCCAAGCTACCTCCGGGTGAGTGTAAATAACTGAAGGTACACAGTTATAGTCAATGTGAACGGCACCACCACAGATTCCTTCAACACACACAATACCTGAAACAAAACAACAAGTTAAAATAGTTCCCAGCTAAAATGAATACCATAGGGTTCTGACTCTAAATATCATTTGTAAATTCCCAAACTATATGTATAAAAAAATAAAAAAACTATCTTTACTGAAACTAGTATGTTAACATTGTCTTTATGTTAACCATTAGTATATTTAGGTAGTTCCTATTGCACATTTTATTTGTTAATTTTTTTTTTCAGTACTCACAGAACTCATAGAGAAAAATTTCTTGAATAGTTTCCAATTAAACAAATCTCAATGTCAGATAAGGACAAGTTATTCATTATTTTTTAGTTTCTTTTTAATTTTTTTTTAGATTCTCTGTTCATTATAGTCAAGAAATTCACTACTAACATATCCAAAATTTGCTAGGTTTTTCCTTAACAAAGTTTTTCCAAACATAAAAAATCAAGTCAGTTTTTCCAAACTTTCCCAACTCATAAGTGTCTCTATTTCCTTCATTATTTTTGCAATTTAAAATATGACTTGGCCTTTATGTAAAAAACAATATTTCAAGAATATATTATAATTCTCCATCAATTATTAAGAGATTCATCCATTTTTATTTTACCAATTATAATCAATCTGAATGGATCTATTTAATTCAAAATTATTTCATTATTCTTTTTTTAAAATATAAATCCCACCATTCATCTGCTATTAAAATTATTTTTTTTAAACCCAGTATCCTACAACCCCTACATTACAGTAAGATGTAAAATAAATGCTTGTAAGCAGGTAAACATGTACTCACCTTCATCTTCAGCTTTGTGTGCCAACATGGGTCCTTGCACGCAATCACCAATAGCATAGATGCTGAGAACATTTAAAGAAATTCATTCATAAAAATATCCAAAGTAAATCTACCTAATCTGTCTACTACTTTTACTTTTCGCAACTGACCTTGGCACAGAGGTCTGGAAACGGGAGTTCACTGGAACCCTGCCCTGTTTGTCCAGTTGGATTCCGACAGATTCTAAACCAATATCTTTAGTAAAAGGTCTGCGTCCAATGCAAACCAGTAGGGCATCACATTTGAGCTGCAAAATAAGAATATTATCCAACTTTAGAACACTGGACATAAATCGTTTAAAACATTTCTTTTGTCTCACAGGACAAGTTAAGTTCTTTTAAGACCTTTGTCTCACAGGAGGGGGGCACGGTAGCCGAGCTGCAGCGCGTTCGACTGGCGAGCCGAAGGTCCCAGGTTCGAATCCTGGTGCAGGCTAGGATTTTTTCCCGGGTCTAGAGGGTGTCCCTGAGTCTACCCAGCTCTGATGGGTACCTGACCTTAGTTGGGGTAAAGTAAAGGCGGCTGTGCATAGTGCTGGCCACACAATCACCTAGTATGCCGTGGCCACAGAAACTGGTGAACGCTGCTTCATCGGACCTATGGATCAACTCGGTCCGACTGGTACTTTACTACTACTTACTACTCACAGGATAAATAAAAATCCTTACAGACATTTGTCTCACAGGACAAGTAAATTACAGTTTAACAGTTCCCTGACAACAAAGTGATTATGTTAATCATTACAATACATAGCTGCTTTAACTGTCCTCAGCTGATCAGGCTAAACTCTGAGCAATGAGAAAAGAAACATAAAAACCCAACTTGTGTATACTTAAGGTAAAGAAAAACCTAGCAATGAAAATCTGCCAGCTACCCACCTCTTCCTTCTTGCTGTCTTTGACTCCCTCTACACTGACAGTGATAGTCTCCCCTGATTTGACTGCGTTGAGGACTTTGGTGTTGAGTTTAAACTTCATGCCTTGCTTAGTCAGTGACCTCTGGAAGTTCCTGGAAACCTCGCTGTCAATGCCCAGTCCTCCAACATGGCCAAGAAACTCCACACAGGTCACTTCTGCACCCAGCCTTTGCCATACTGATCCCTGGGAAAGTACATCATAAGATTAAAAAATTACAAATGTCCCAAAAATTTCTAATGATTAAAAGAAAAAATGTAATGTAAACAAGATGTAAAAAAATATATAATACAGATATGTAAAGTCTAGAGGAATTCAGAAATCTATATCATTAACCCAAATAAAGTATAGCATTAAAATAAAAAATACATACAGATCTATTAACTCTTTCTCTCTGGAATTATTTTCCCTATTCTGACGGAATTATCATATTTTTCTCTTTGTCATTACTATTGCTTTCTTAAAATCTGAATAACTTTTTTGGTTTTAATTAGACAATATCATATTTGGTATTGAATTAAAGGAAACTAAAAGCTCCTTACAGAGAATATAAAATCATTTGTGACTCACATTTAAAAAAATTTTTTTTTTAAACGAAAATTTAAAAAAAAATTACCCGCCATAGTCTTACATAACACAAATTCCAAGGCTCACACCAAAAATAAATAAATTCCCAAATTAATTATCTACATTGTTTTCCTAAAATATATACTCTTTTTCACTATTAAAAACACATATTTCTTTAAAAATATAAATATAAAGCCCGTTTTTATCATCTATGATCACTACCCACCACATACGGCCCTACACTTGTGAAAAAAAAATCCATAAAAAGGAATTTTTGAAAATGAAAAAATGATGTAAAAACAAATCCGGATGTTAATGAAAGGGAAATCATTCTAGATTTATGTAAAAGTAAAATAAAAAGAATAGCGCTGAAAATAAATGAAATAAATGTATTTTAACGAAACGACGCGGGCATCGTCGAGCCGACAAAATGGCCGTTTTAAAATTGACGCTGGTATCGTCGATCCAGAGAGAAAGAGTTAAACTCTGAGTAGGTGTTTGTGGGGCCAGCACAATGCACAACAAAAACTTGCAATGTTTTTCATTCAATATTAAATTGTAAAGAGGAAGTAGAAAAGTAGAAAATAATTTTCTATTTAACTAATTGCTATGTAGCATAAAAAATGAGAAAAGCATGAATAAAATGAAGATTAAGACAGTTCTTATTTCAATCAAGTGGAAAGCACTATTTACCAGCTCTACACCAATAACACCAGCTCCAATGACAATAAGATGTTGAGGGACTTTTTCAAGGCTCAAAGCCCCGGTGGATGAAACTATTGATTTCTCATCAACCTGTTCAAAAAACAAATTCAATATGTTATATATCTCGTGATTTATTTCAGGGTTAATGTCTTTTTTGATGTCAACAATATGCATTTAAGATATATCAAGCATTATTCTATTAGATTTTATAGTATCACAATATTAAATTGCAACAAAAAACCCAGCAGATTTAAACACAATTTTTTGAATTAACTAGTTGAAAAATAATTATGACCTCAATTCCAGGGAAAGGTGTAACTTCTGATCCAACTGCAATGAGGATGTTTTTAGTGGACACTTTCTCCTTGCTGCCATCATTTTTTGTCACTGTCACCTCATTAGGTCCAGAAACCCTTGCGTAACCTTGCAAATGAGTTATCTGTCAAGACACGTACAAAATTTAAAACATCTCAGGTGTTTAAAATGGACAAATTGACTAAAAGGAAAAGTCTAACAACCAATCAATGAGAATGTGTTGCCTTATAGTCCTAGCAGTGACAAAATGTTGAACCTACTGAATTCTTTTTGAACAAATGGGCGATGCCTCCAGTCAATGCTTTCACCGCACCCCTTTTTTGTTCCATCATCTTATCTAAGTTCAATTTTAGACCTGAAACTGTTCACATTGAAGAATAAAAATATAAAAATGAGACTCCTCACTATGAACTGTACAAATACTATTACAAAAATGATAAGAACACACTGGTGGGCTAACGCATGGGGGACAAGCCCTGTTGCACTTCAGAGGCTCATTGTACTGCCAAGAGGCTCAGAGAGTCGGTAAGGAGGAGGCAATAAGCACAACAGCCTGTTTTAACCCCCTGGTGCCTGGATGTCCAGACCTATAGTCCGAAATATATGTGCTATCGGGCAAAAGTGCAGGTATCCGAGCAAGCCAACACGTTAATGATCCAAGGGGAATTCCCCAGGTGGGGAGAGAAGTGTAGTGCATGTACTGCGGAGACCTTACCCTATGTAACGCGCAACATGCCTGATCCACTCCTAAATGCCGTTACCCCCTGGGGCATAAGAGCTGGAAGGCTTTCTGATATTTTTTTTAGACACTTATAGATCGGTGCCACCATTTAGGGACCTATGTGTAGGCAGTAATCCATTTTAAGTACACAAAAAATTTAACCTTTTCTCATGTTTATACATAGACTCTGGATTGATTTTCAAGCATGATTCTGTAGTAAAAATATAAAAAAACTTTCATTTTACTTTCATAACAAAACTTAAGTTAACTTAGATTAAGAGTAAATCACGACATCTAACTACTCACCTTCAATGCCACGACTAGTTAAGTCATTATGACTGGCCATGTGAAAAAGGTGAGAGTTGTTCAGTAGAGATTTCGATGGAATACACCCAACATTTAAACAAGTGCCGCCAAGGGTGTCATTTTTCTCAACACAAACAGTCTACAAAATAAATAGAATCATTCTTTGTATTTACAGTATGTCGTCTTCTTCTTCTAACTTTCTCAATAATAGTAAAGCAAAGGGAAAAAACAACAAGTCTAATAATTGTGATGAGCTGCCCAATGGCTTTTAGGTGCTCCCTTTCACCATATAGTTTATCACTAAGGGGTGTTTCTTGGGGGCCATATATTTGACAAAAGTTATGTTTTAATCGCCTGGTAAAATGTGCCTAAAATTTCATAGAAAACTAATTTTTTAGCAGAAATTTTCAGCAAAACTAGCTGTCTGTCACAACCCTGAAATTGTTTACATTAGATTCTTTTTATCTTCTTATATGTTACAGACGCTCCTTCTATACAGAAGATTATATTTCTATCAGGATTACCAACAATAATGATTCAATAGAAAGGTGTTTATTACTTTAAGACCAAGCTGTGCCGCTTTGATGGCCGCCACATACCCTCCTGGTCCAGATCCAATCACAACTAGGTCAGTGTCTCCTGAAAGAAGAGAGATTTGTTTCATTACAATATTAAATATAGTGTTGATGATATGCACACATTTTTGTTAGAGCAACAATCTATAAATTCATGTTCTGGTAACAATTACGTGACGTAGCCTCAACTTGCGAAAACTTACCTCCACTTGCATAGTTTCTCGATGAGATGTACAGTGAAGCAAAAAGTTTGTTTTGAACAGGACCAGTGGTCTATAGGAAAGAATGTAAAAAACACAAAGGAGGATATATTATAACTCTGTTACCACAAGAGAACAATAGTAAAGTACCCTTCAGACCAAATTGATCATAGAGCCGGTGACGCAATTCACCAGTTTCTGTGGCAACGGCATACTAGGTGATTGTGGGGCCAGCATTTATAATGCACAGCCAACTTTACTTTACCCCAACTAAGGTCAGGTACCCATTAGAGCTGGGTAGACTCAGGGACACCTACCAGACCTGGAGAAAAAATCCTAGTCTTCACCAGGATTCAAATCTGGGACCTTTGGTACGCCAGTTGAATGCGCTGCCGCTCGGCCACCGTAACTCTTTGCCCCTGTGAAGTCACAAGCCAAAAGCGCCAAAATGGCGTTGTTTATGCTATATTAATAGTTAAAAAAAAACAAATAATCGCGTTTACAAATATTTTTTTACTTTTTCTAAGAATAAATATCATTTGCGAGACATTATAAATTAATGACTTGATTTTTGCGAATTTGGCATGGGTCTTTAAAATATTTCACAGAGAACCAAAAATTTCGTGGGCTAACGGAGGTAAAGAATCACCCCTTTTTCAGTACCATTCCATGGGGCGCATCGCAATTTTAGGATATTTTAATTTAAAATAATGTTGAATATTGAATTGGAATGGGCTTATAATTTATATAATTTTAATTTTTATAATTGTTGAGAGTGAGAGGTCATTGGAAAATAGACCGACTGTGCATATTTAGAGCGCATATATTTATCGAAATATAGTAGGTAATTGAATATTGAAAATAGCAACCATAAAATTATGATTAATTACCCTTAATGCAGACGAAAATTTCACTAAAGAAGTTGCCATCATGATCCTGTTTGTCAGTGACATTGCTTTGTAAATTAAAGCTCTTCAGTAAAGGTCACAGAAGTTTACTTTCTTTTCGGAATCATTTTAAACTTCCGGTAGGGTGGAACTAAGAAAAGTGATCTCTGTGTTTACATACATAGGGGTTTCAAGTTCTAATTTTACAAAATGTTCAATCGTCTGAGAAAGAAAAAGGACGAAAAGGTTACAGTCTTAATTATACTAATATTTTATTAAATTGTATTTACTATGTATGTTAAGCACGCCATCTGTTTTGATCACCTAAATCCTAAAATTATATGAAATGTTAGAAATGAAGGTGGTAGGTTACAGTGTTACAGGTTAGGTAAGCCACCGTAAGCTAGCAGACAGATACCGAATCCGGTAGCCTAATTATTTTAGACATTTAAAGTGTCTAGCAGATTAACTTTATATAAGACTAAGACAATAAAAATGTGTTGCTCTATTATATGACCATTTCCAATTGGAAGAGGCTAGATACCCCAAAAATTTGGGGTATCTAGCTGGCGGCCTAAATGCCCCAAAAATTTGGGGTATTTAGCTGGCGGTCTAAAGAGCCCAAATTTTTGGGGTATCTAGCTGGCGGTCTAGATGCCCCAAAAAAATGGGGTCTCTAGCTAGTGGCCTAGATAGACCACCCAACTACAAGTACAAACGAGAGACGTAGAGCGTATTGATATTAACATATTTATAAAGAAACGGGCATTATGCCTAATAGTCTAATTATTAGTTTAATACTTTGAATGGATACATTGAATGAGATTGTTATGTCCACCCACATTCATAGTAGGCTAAATGAATGGCTTATCGTAATTGAAATTGTAGCGCAAGTCAAGATGTTTACTAATATGACTTTATTAAACTACTTTATAAATTGTTTGGTAATGACATTTAACACGTTTTCTCAAGAAATAGGCTCGACATTAATTAGGCCTAACAGTAGTAACAGTCGAATTTTTTATTTCTTTGATACTTTGAATGGAATTATTTCCACCCACATTCTCGTATTGAACTAAAAAAATATCTCATTGTACTGTATTTGAATTTAAAAAAAAAAAAAAAAAAGATGGAGATAGCTGGATTCGAACATTCGAGACTCCGGTGGCCAGAAAACGCTACTGACCATTAGGCCACGATACCTCTGTTAAGTTAGACAATAAATAGTGATTAAGCAACTCGAACAAGAAAAAACGATTATGTGCATGGTCAGTCACGTGACTTGGGTCACCGTCATAAGATTAAGTTAGATAAAATTCCATAATTTAGATCATTAGGCCCATCATATCTTGTCAAAACTAGACATGAATAATGAAAGGATGATCTAGCTAAATCGGAAGCGAAAGCTTTTGAAATCAAAATAATGTCATGCGCAGTAGGCTAAAAAACTTTTGGGGTCTCTAGGCGTACGCCTAGATACCCCAAATTTTTGGGGTAGGAAGACACTTCGTTTCCAATTCTACAATATGGTTTTGAATGTTAAGAAGTAAATTGCCTCATTAAATTAATCATTAGTCATTATCATTAGTCATTAGCTAAGATTTAACTACAAATTACTTGAATCTAGATCTAGTCTAGATCTAAAATAATTTAGTAGGCTACCATAATTCATAAAGACTAAAATAAAAGGACATTTGCGCCTTTAGCTATATAGGCTTTACCAATAGGCCTATTCCTTTTCTGGGAAATATTTGCCTCAGCAAATAAATTAGGGCCTAACCGGCCTAACCAAGTAGTCTAAGTAGATGCTAACCATAGGCCATAGAGTATTTGCCGAATCCAGGTAGGGCCTACAAACCGAGTAGTTGTGGCCCATTCCAGAGTTTACCTATCAAGCATATGCAACACTGGTTCTCTTGCTTGATAATCAGGGATTGGGGTTTGCACTGAAAAGTGAATACATGTATACAAAATATAGGCTTTTGATGCATTAAAAAAGAGGGTGAGTGAGAAAGGAAAAAATGTATAGTTTTTACACCAGTCATAATGAAAGAGTAAAGAATACAAGAGAGAAAAAGAGAATGTGTACTTTTTTTTTTATTGATCTACAAAATACACACTGGATTAGTTTTGCCAAAACCCTAACTACTGCTATTATTGTACGTTGGAACGTAACGGGAGAATGGGGGGGGGGGGGGGTATCAAGAGAATAAGCTGAAAAAATTGGATATTCGGCCAAGTTAAATTTCTGAATTGATTTTTCTTAGGCGTAACTTATATAAAGTCAAACAACATTCAATATCATAAGCATGTATGACTATAAATTAAACTTATCTATGTACCATTATATCACTTTTGTTATGTTTTTTTTTATAAACTACGGCACTTATGACACATAGTATAGCCTCAGCCTTAGTAAGTAAGACTTAGACTGAGACAGCTTTAAATACAAATCTGTAGTCTAAAGTTGTATAAATTGTGCCTGCAAAATTCAAAACTTTAACTTTAAAAGTATTTTTTAAAATTCCAAATGGTAACTCTTTACATATTTCCCCTCACCTGTTGAACTTGAACATTCTCCTTTAAAATTTAATTCCAGTACAGTATAAAATATTATATTTAGATGCCCTACAATTTAATTCATGTTCATTATAATATTATAGTTATATGCCCTACAATTTAATTCAAGTACAGCATAATATTATAGTTAGATGCCCTACTATTTAATTCAAGTATGCCTACAGCATAATATTATAGTTAGATGCCCTACTATTTAATTCAAGTACAGCATAATATTATAGTTAGATGCCCTACTATTTAATTCCAGTACAGTATAATATAGTTAAATGCCATACAATTTAATTCAAGTACAGTATAATATATATAGTAAGATGGCCTGTAATTTAATTTTAATACTTTTTTCATGAAATGATCAGAAATGTTAAAAAATATTTCAGTTTAGTAATAGTAGGCCTAGATCTAAACTACTTTTATCATAAAATGAATCTAATTTTCTTTAAAATATTATTACTACTAAATATAATGTTTGGAATAGTTTTATGTCCTATTAGTCCTTATTGTGTCCCTTTTATAAAATTTAGTGGCACCTGTTTCTTGTATAGATGGTTTAAACCTAACCCAGTAATGTTTACACATAGCAAATATCTTTTCACACCTTTTTTTTACTTTTAATATTTTACACTTACCTGTATAGCATTCGAATCATTCAAATATTAAAGGACACAAATAATATTAAATATCTATTGTTTTATATATTATTATATTTAACACACGAATGCTATCAGAGTTTGCATGTTTAGGTTACAGCTTTAGCATTTTTTGTTAAATTCAGATTCAATAAGCTTTTAGTTTGAGCTGTCTTAGTTTAGTTTTATTTTGTTTTATAGTTTTTAAAAAGACTAATTACATTTTTAAAAGCATTAAAAAAGATTTTAAAAAATAAAGTAAAAATATATTTTGAAACACAAAAAAAAAAATGTATTTGTTTTAAACTTTTTTGGTTTTAATAAGAATAATAAAATATTTGTTTAAAATAACTTATTCATTAAAAAAAAAAGGAAAATTATATTTTAAGTTGTAAACAAAAAAGCTTTTCAAATGATTTTCTTGTTTGTCATGTAATAGGCCCCTATTATATATGTATATAGTAAGCATTGGCCTTAAAAATTGCATTGATCTCTAGTGCCTCTATATTGTCACCTCTAATCTTGTGAATGAAAAAAAAATAAATTAAGATTTCAATGGTGTGTTGCATATAAATATGAGCTTTGTGCATCCGTTTCTTCCCAGCCTTCATCCACATCTTCCAGCTCCAGCAGGTTTACCCTCCCGAACTTACTAGCTAGCAGGAATGACAACAACGATGTCAGTGAAGCACAGGTGATATACTTCAAGAAGTCCATTATATAGGACATTTAAAAACATTAGAGAACAGATGTTGTTGATTGTGTCCATTATAAAGGACATTTAAAAACATTAGAGAACAGATATGTTGTTGATTGTGTCCATTATATAGGACATTTAAAAACATTAGAGAACAGATGTTGTTGATTGTGTCCATTATATAGGACATTTAAAAACATTAGAGAACAGATATTGTTGATTGTGTCCATTATATAGGACATTTAAAAACATTAGAGAACAGATATGTTGTTGATTGTGTCCATTATATAGGACATTTAAAAACATTAGAGAACAGATGTTGTTGATTGTGTCCATTATATAGGACATTTAAAAACATTAGAGAACAGATGTTGTTGATTGTGTCCATTATATAGGACATTTAAAAACATTAGAGAACAGATGTTGTTGATTGTGTCCATTATATAGGACATTTAAAAACATTAGAGAACAGATATTGTTGATTGTGTCCATTATATAGGACATTTAAAAACATTAGAGAACAGATGTTGTTGATTGTGTCCATTATATAGGACATTTAAAAACATTAGAGAACAGATGTTGTTGATTGTGTCCATTATATAGGACATTTAAAAACATTAGAGAACAGATGTTGTTGATTGTGTCCATTATATAGGACATTTAAAAACATTAGAGAACAGATATTGTTGATTGTGTCCATTATATAGGACATTTAAAAACATTAGAGAACAGATGTTGTTGATTGTGTTGTTATCCTTTTTTCCATTTTTTTCTTCCCAGTAGCCATTTTTTTAACCTTTTTGCTATTTCACTGCTATGATTTTAAAATACGTTTAGGTCGGTTCATTGTTGACTTATTGTTGTTTTTTTATATAATATATATTAATAACATAGTTTTTATTTTTGACAAATTTATTTAGAAGAAATAGTATGATTTTTCAATGCTTCCATTTTGAGGGTAGATTATAATGCATGGCTGTGTGTTATTTATATAATGGCCCAGTATCAGTATTTATACCAGCAATGAAATGCTGTTATGACGACATCTATGTTTTCATTATCAAAGTCAGTAAATGGAAAACTGTAATAAAGCAAAACTATTCATTTGTATTTTTTAAAAATCTAAAGTCATTAGAGTATTGGGTTGCTTGTTTGCTTTAATGTTTGAATCAAATTTTGCCACGAGTAAAAAAAAAAAGAATGGCTTTTCTAGTACTGAATGATTTAGTACAGGAGGCACTTGGTTAATTATGTGTTAATCTTATACACATATTTGGTGGACATCTGTAAGAGGATAGTTATGATCATTTAAATTTTTAGTTGTGTTGCCCATAATTACTTCTTAGAAATCATCTCTACTGCCCCATTTTGAATATTAAGACACAAAATCTAATGTGTGTGGTTTGTCAAGATATCATTAATGTATTTTTTCCTCATAGTAAATTTAGATATATTGATTTTTTTTCCTAGTTATTATAATTTAAAGTACTACCACTTCTTTGTGGTATGTTTCCGTAATTTGTAGTGTCTTCTGTTTCTCACTTTAGGGCTTCCTCTGTCCAACATGCATGATCAATTTTGCTGGAGCAGAAGCTTTGCAGGCTCACTTTGACACTGTGCACAATGAAGGGAACTCTGCTGCTCCTGCACAAGATCAAGGGGTTAGTGGCTAGCATTCTGTAGTACTGTGGTAACAACTTTAGTGTAAATATCTGCATATAAATCAGTGGTACTTTGGTAACAACTTTAGTGTAAATAGCTTATATTTTGCATATAAATTGACAAGATAAAAAAAAAATAAGTGTAGTTATTAATGCTCTGTAAGCCCAGCATATGAAAAGCTTCAACATGTTTTATAAAAAAACTTTTCACATTAATTATAACTTAATATAGATACTGACCTCTGTCAATCATATGTAAATTCTGTCTGAAAGTTTACTTTAGGCCAAAGGGCAAATGCCCAGATGGCTGCTGGGTCAGGAGGATGATGATGGCTGAGAGACCAATTATATTTAAAATGTTTACCAATAGACTTACTGCTTATATCATTAGGACTAATAATCTTCTCAATAAATATATCAATAGAGAAATTGCTATTGCAATAAATAGATATTGTTGTTTGAGTTTTAAAACAATGCATTCTTCTAAGCTGTGTGACAAAATAAACATTTCTGAGACTCATTTCATCATCAATTCCTTGACTGTTGTGGTCATTGGGGGGAGGGAATGGACACCTCAGCAGTCAACTTTGTCCACTTTTGCCAATCTCGAGCGGTTGTCAATAGTTAAGTCAACTGAATCCCTGTCCAATATTTTATGTTGCCGAACCAGCATCTCTGCTGGCGGCCTCTCTGACGTCCACCTTCTACAATGCCTTGTTGGATTGTTTTTGGCAGGTTATTATCTGGCAACACATGGTCCGAATCATGTCAGTTTGCGCCGTTTGATTGTTGCCATAATGTTTTCTTGAGGGCCAGCATTTGAGGATGAGACTCATTTAACTAAAGCAAATGTAACTTAACAAAAGCTTACATAACTCAACAAAAGTTTGCGCCAATGTTTTGTGTGTGTGCTAAACTCACGCTGATTAATATTTTTAAACTGTCTATACTACAGGAAGGTTTTCTGTGTCCAATGTGTAAACTGTCTCTCACATCTCCTGAAGAGCTCACTTCCCATTATGAATCTGCTCACAGTCAAGATACACCAACACCCAGTGTACCAGTCTTAAAGTAATTCTTCTATAAGTAATTTTTTTTAAAACCTGGATAATATAGCAAGTAATTCGGACCAAACTGATCATATGGGTCATGGTGGCCGAGCGGCAGCACGTTCGACCTGCAATCCAAAGGTTCTGGATTTGAATCCTGGTGGAGGCTAAGATTTTTTCCCGGGCCTTGATGGTGTCCCTGATCCCAGAGTCTACCCAGCTCTGATGGGTACCTGACATTTGTTGGGGTAAAGTAAATGTGGCTGGGCAGTGTGCTGGCCACATATCCCCTAGTATTTGCCACAGAAACTGGTGCACGCTGCTTCACCAGCCCTATGATCACTTTAGATAATATACTTTTTCTTAAAGATTAAAAACAAAAGATTTTTTAATGTTTAAGATGCTTATCTAAAACACACTTGATTTTTATAAACAGGGCTGTTGAGTCGGTAGATAAATGTTCCAACTCCGAGTCCTCAGTTTTTTTGTACTTCCAACTCCAACTCCAGGTACCCGAAATTTCCTCAGACTCTTCGACTCCGACTCCACAGCCCTCTTTATAAATGAGATAATGTAAATTAATGTTTTCAACAACTATATGATTAAAAAGTAATTTTTTAACTATTGACCAGCCTGTTTTAATCTGAAAACTCCACAACTTTTGCAATCTGAAGAGAAAAAAAAGAAGGGGCGGTTGAACACAATTTGTGGTCCAGCGAGTAACGGTGAAAAATAAGACACAATCACAGACTTTATGAACTAGATATAGAATTGTTTTCCCTTTTGTTTTTCTCTTACAGAAATGGTGAAATTTCAGGCCTGGAAATTCAAGAGGTAAATAATTAAGCAGATTTAGATTGAAGTAATATTCAAGTTTTTATATTTATCTGTATATGTGTTAGTTTTGTGCTATTGCTACTAGGAGACATTTTTTCTTTTTTCTATTTCAGTTAAGAAGAGAACTGGAAATGTTGCAATTACAACTGAGAGGATCTGAAGAGAGTAGAAATTTATGTAAGTTCATTTTAATCAACTGTCCTTTGAACTATGTTGCTGTTAGTTTGATTCTGCCAGATTCTGTGCTTGACTCTCCATCTTGTATTTCTTTGAACAGTGTCCAATGAAGTTTTCCACAAGGAGCAAGAGGCCACCGCTGCCATCATGCAACTGGGAATTCTTAAACTGGAAAAGGAAAAACTGGAGGCCAAAGCAGCTCAGCTGGTAGGTGTTTCAACCGATTCAGAAAGTCTTTTATGATAAAAAAAAATTCAACTTGTGTGACATTGTTTACATGATTGAAAGTTTAGTCTCTGTGTTGAAATTTTAAATATCTATTTACTAACTATTTTTAGTCATCACATGTAGGTGCTGATAATTTACGACAACTGAAACTATAAATACTAATTTCTCTCTCTTGTCAATTCATACTGTGGCAACTAGCACTTATAATTTTATAGCTAAAGTGCTGTGCTAGTAGTTTCAGACTGTGATTTACAACCAATTCATGTTGGTATCATAAACATAAGGGGCACAGGGGCCGAGCTGCAGTGTGTTCGACTGGTGTTACGAAGTTTCTGGGTTCAAATCCTGGTGCAGGTTAGGATTTTTTCCCGGGACTTGAGGGTGTCCCTCCTGAGTCTAACCAGATCTGATGGGTACCTGACGCTAGTTGGGGTAAAGTAAAGGTGGCTGGGAATTGTGCTGGCCACACATCCCCTAGTATGCCATGGCCACAGAAACTGGTGAACCCTGTTATGAAACATCATAAGATTTCTACTCTGCCCAGAACACCTTAACAATACACTTCTTTCCTTAGGCTGGAGATTTGGCAACAGTGAAAGCCAAAGTTGATGAAAGTGAAGGACAAAAGAATGTTTTGGATGATCATATAAAAACACTAAAGGTAGAAACATTTTTGAACAGTTAAAAAAAAAAAAACTTGGCCTAGCAACCATTCTTTCTATGAAGTCTATTGGGCAATGACTCATTCTGTTGTTTCTATCTAAAATTCTATTTATTTTAAGGGTCAACTTGAAGACAAGAACAGCTATGTAAAAAACCTGGAAACCCAGTTGGCACAAAGGTGAGTTTAGTTAAGAATCTACTCTTGCTTTTTGTGTGTTTGTATGTGATAAGTTTTTGATAAACGTGCCTGGCTTTGGCGGATCTAAAACATTCATTTTGGTAAACCCTCGTTTGTGTTAGTATGTGAGAGACAAATTTACTATACCGTATACCAGACAAACAGTTTATTGATGATGCTTCTTCTGCTGACTGAAATTTTAATGGCTGGCTAACTATATATATATATAAAGTAGTATGTGTGTGAGTTATCCTACTCCCATTGGTTAATTTAAATACATGTGACCAATCTTGTTTAATATACACATTTTGTGAGATCAGGAAAGTCTTAAATGCAATTCAACTAAAACTAGTTTATTTGGTTTACAATTGATCAGCTGAATTTCTTAATTTTCCCATGTAAACATGAGTTCTGTTTCATACTTTGTTTTCTCTTAGTGAGAAAGAGATTGCCAAAAAGTAAGCTTGTGCTTGTTACTTTTTTTTTATTTGTCTTTTAATCCAATAACCTTAACTACCATTTTTGTTTGATCCAGTCCACTTTTGATAATTTTTACCAGTACATAAAAATCCTATTCTTATCTTATGCCATTTCCCTCAGAGTTAAAAACAAAAATGTCAGTCATTTTTTTAATAGGTATTTACTGCATTTTGTTCATACCATTTTAGAAAGTTCCAAGTAAATTACAGAGTCCCTTCTTTTCCATCAGCCTTTCTTTGATTTTTGAAACTAAAAAATTTATATATTCTGATTGAATTGTGTATTTCTGTTGTTTTTTTTGTGCCAATAAAATGATCAATTTTCAATTACTGTAAAATTCAGTGACTAAATTAGAAAGTAAAAAAAAAAAAGTAGTAAAAAGCTGTTTAGAACATGATTTGGTTGGCTAAGTAAACTAGATCTGAGCATGACTGCCAACTTTCCCACTTATGACAACTGGATGTCCCTTGTTTGACATTTTAAAACTATAAAACTTTGACTTCATCATCACATTTAATAACCACCCATGAAATTCAATCACTATTGGAATGTTTATGTGGTTATCTTCCCATGTTTAATTCCAAGATGCTTTAGGTGATTATTTATTGGTATTCTTTCAAAATCTAAATTTTGGCAGCTATGTAGTCAAGTAAAGATTTGTTAAATTAATTTAATTAATTTTTAATGTTACTTCTAATTCAAATATAATTTCAAACAAAAAAATTGTGTATGAAATCTTTTAAACTCTGTTTCTAAATTGTAATAAACCTGAAATAAAAATCCACTTGTCTGGAAATATCCACCCCCACCAACATCAAGCCACTTATTTTTACTCCTGCTTTGAATTTGTCCTTTTGTAAACAGTGATTCTCATCCAATCTTATAGGAACATTTAGAACCATTTGAAATAACAGACAGTAATGTTAAAGAAACATGTGAAATAACAGACAGTAATGTTAAAGAAACATTTGAAATAACAGACAGTAATGTTAAAGAAACATTTGAAATAACAGACAGTAATGTTAAAGAAACATTTGAAATAACAGACAGTAATGTTAAAGAAACATTTGAAATAACAGACAGTAATGTTAAAGAAACATTTGAAATAACAGACAGTTATGTTAAAGAAACATTTGAAATAACAGACAGTAATGTTAAAGAAACATTTGAAATAACAGACAGTAATGTTAAAGAAACATGTGAAATAACAGACAGTAATGTTAAAGAAACATGTGAAATAACAGACAGTTATGTAAGAGACACATTTTAAATAACAGACAGTTATGTTAAAGAAACATGTGAAATAATAGACAGTAATGTTAAAGAAACATTTGAAATAACAGACAGTTATGTTAAAGAAACATTTGAAATAACAGACAGTAATGTTAAAGAAACATTTGAAATAACAGACAGTTATGTTAAAGAAACATGTGAAATAATAGACAGTAATGTTAAAGAAACATTTGAAATAACAGACAGTTATGTTAAAGAAACATTTGAAATAACAGACAGTAATGTTAAAGAAACATTTGAAATAACAGACAGTAATGTTAAAGAAACATTTGAAATAACAGACAGTAATGTTAAAGAAACATTTGAAATAACAGACAGTTATGTAAGAGACACATTTTAAATAACAGACAGTTATGTTAAAGCAACATGTGAAATAACAGACAGTATAGTTAAAGAAACATTTGAAATAACAGACAGTTATGTTAAAGAAACATTTGAAATAACAGACAGTTATGTTAAAGAAACATTTGAAATAACAGACAGTAATGTTAAAGAAACATTTGAAATAACAGACAGTAATGTTAAAGAAACATTTGAAATAACAGACAGTAATGTTAAAGAAACATTTAAAATAACAGACAGTTATGTTAAAGAAACATTTGAAATAACAGACAGTAATGTTAAAGAAACATTTGAAATAACAGACAGTAATGTTAAAGAAACATTTGAAATAACAGACAGTAATGTTAAAGAAACATTTGAAATAACAGACAGTTATGTTAAAGAAACATTTGAAATAACAGACAGTAATGTTAAAGAAACATTTGAAATAACAGACAGTAATGTTAAAGAAACATTTGAAATAACAGACAGTAATGTTAAAGAAACATGTGAAATAACAGACAGTAATGTTAAAGAAACATGTGAAATAACAGACAGTTATGTAAGAGACACATTTTAAATAACAGACAGTTATGTTAAAGCAACATGTGAAATAACAGACAGTATAGTTAAAGAAACATTTGAAATAACAGACAGTTATGTTAAAGAAACATTTGAAATAACAGACAGTAATGTTAAAGAAACATTTGAAATAACAGACAGTAATGTTAAAGAAACATTTGAAATAACAGACAGTAATGTTAAAGAAACATTTAAAATAACAGACAGTTATGTTAAAGAAACATTTGAAATAACAGACAGTAATGTTAAAGAAACATTTGAAATAACAGACAGTAATGTTAAAGAAACATTTGAAATAACAGACAGTAATGTTAAAGAAACATTTGAAATAACAGACAGTTATGTTAAAGAAACATTTGAAATAACAGACAGTAATGTTAAAGAAACATTTGAAATAACAGACAGTAATGTTAAAGAAACATTTGAAATAACAGACAGTAATGTTAAAGAAACATTTGAAATAACAGACAGTAATGTTAAAGAAACATTTTAAATAACAGACAGTTATGTTAAAGAAACATTTGAAATAACAGACAGTAATGTTAAAGAAACATTTGAAATAACAGACAGTTATGTTAAAGAAACATTTGAAATAACAGACAGTAATGTTAAAGAAACATTTGAAATAACAGACAGTTATGTTAAAGAAACATGTGAAATAACAGACAGTAATGTTAAAGAAACATTTGAAATAACAGACAGTTATGTAAGAGACACATTTTAAATAACAGACAGTTATGTTAAAGAAACATGTGAAATAACAGACAGTTATGTTAAAGAAACGTTTGAAATAACAGACAGTTATTTTAAAGAAATGTGACATAACAGACAGTTATGTTAAAGAAACATTTGAAAAAACAGACAGTTATGTTAAAGAAACATTTGAAAAAACAGACAGTTATGTTAAAGAAACATTTGAAATTACAGACAGTTATAAGGATCACCGTGTTGTTTTTGTTTTAGTTACCAATTTAGAAACCAATAGGAGAAAGAGAAATGCCCTGTTTGGGCCATCCTAACTTGATATCAAGCTCAGATTATCACTTTTATTAATGACATGGATTTCAAACATATTTAACTATTTTAATAAATATGTTTTTACTATGAAATCAAATTGTGACTTTTATTTATATTTTTTAAAATTATTGTGTTTAATATATATCTAATATTGTCTGTAACTATTATTTGTTTTACTAACTAAAAATTGCTTTTCTTATATACGGTATATAATAAAAAAATTTTACATTTCTAATTTATTACATGTTTTTTAAGCACTATTTTCACAACTTTTAGTTGGACTATTTATACATTTTATGTTCAAAATGTCTAATTTACTTGACACTATGGTTATGCAAGACTGAAGCCACGGGGGATCCCATTCAATGTTTCTGTTTGTTGCAGGCCAGCTGCTGATGATGTGTTTGTGTTGAAGCAGGAACTGGTCTCCGTCCAGACACTGATGGACAAGATGACCTTGGAGAGGGAGAAAGAGAAAGAGGAATTGGAGAAAGAATTCAAGGCATTAAAATCACAATACAGCATGTTAGTTTTGTAGTTTGAATGTCTATGCTGGGGAGAAAAACATGATCAATATTGCCTTTGTAATGTAAATAGAAAGGGGTATGTTGGCTGAGCGGCAGCGTGCTCGACTGGCATACCAAAGGTCCTGGGTTCAAATCCTGGTGGGCTAGGATTTTTTTCCTGTCCCTGAGTCTACCCAGCTCTGATGGGTACCTGGCATTAGTTGGGGTAAAGTAAAGGGCGATTGGACATTGTGCTGGCCACACATCCCTTGGTATGCCGTGGCCATAGAAACTGGTGAACGCTGCTTCACGGGCCCGTTGATCAATTTGGTCTGACAGGTACTTGACTACTTTATAATGTGACTAGAAGATAAAGCTAAAATGCTACCTTACCTTATTAGACCTTTACTAAAATATGAATCTTCTTTATGGGATCCATCAACTAATGAAAACATTAAATATCTATAACAGAACAGATTCAGAGCTGCAAGGATCATTACTAGTGAATATTCACAATGAAAAGCAATAATTAAATCCCTAAACCTAGAAACACTAGAGGACAGAATGGTAAAGAGTAAAGTAATGATAAGAGATTCAATTATGACTTAGTTACAATACTAAAACAATCTATTACAATGATCAGATAAGCATAATGATAAAAATACTTTTCTTATTCCATATGCAAGAACGAATGCATATAAGGTCTCTTTCTACTGGCTATGGAATGGGTTGCCTGAACAAACCATGGCAAAAAAGCAATAACTTAACATCATTTAAAACTCTATTCAAAATGTAAGACTAGATTCAAACCACTGTGTAGGACACAATAATTATAATTTTTATTTTGTGTAGAAGGAACGCCTGTAAGATATAAGATAACAATTTGGGTTCAAATTTTTTTTATTTCTATAATTAATGTTTTAAATTTTTTTGTTCATGATGTTGTCCAACTTTACCTTTGTTTATTTAAGCAAAGAAACTGAATTAACAGAATTGCAGGCCAGACTTCAGGAATCTCCAAAATCAGAAGAAATTGTAAAGTATGATCATTTTACCAAGATCGCTTATATTTTTATAAGTATAGTAGGGCCTATAATTAAATCTATATATATACAGCCAGAACACAATTTTTGCAATAATTGATTAAAACATCACTTATGTATTGTTTTTGTTTTTTTCTTAGTATACAATTTGGACTGTTTTGGTCTTTTATACGTCAAGCTAATATTTGTCAATATCTATTCCTTGAATTTCACCTTGACCTTTGTTGGGTTTCAGACTTCAAGGCTTTCTAAGTGAAAAGGATTCTAGTTTGTCAGAATTAAATGCAGCCCTTCGAAAACTACAAGAGGAGCTGAATGAAGCTTTGGATGGGAAGAACAAGGTATCTTTGATACATTTTTGACAACCTTTGTCTTTTAGCTTTTAGATAAAAAAAGTAGTCACCAAGTTCCATCTTCTATTGCAGACCTGCCATGTATTACTGGGACAGGGGTCCACATACAAAACTGATATAAAACACATTTTTATAATGAAAGATAAACATTTCTTTAAAGCAAAAAAAGTTGTTGAAAATTGAGCTAAAACCAATGACTTTTTTTTAATTGTGAACACACAGAAAACCATAGTTGGCAAGTAAAATATTCTCCTTTGGGTTTATACTTGTTAGGAAAGTTTGGGGAAAAATTTCATGATTTTACACGTTTGGGAAAACTGACCAAGTTTGGTAAAGTTTGTGAATTTCACTATAAAGGAAAAATTACTTGTTCAAAATATTTCTTTAATTTAAATAACCAACCATGTTGCCAAGTTGATGAATCCTTAACTCCCATCATGTTTTTTTATTTAGTTATTATTTAAATTTAAAAAGTACTCAGAATATCCATACAATTTTACTCGCGCTTGTAAAAATAGGCTTAATTGAATTTATTTTATATAGTTTGAAAAAAGCTTGTGAAAACATTTTGGAATTTTAAAATGATTATAGAGTAAGAACCCTGTCCTTCCATATTGGCTTGACTTTTTTAAAAATTCTAATTTAGTAAACAATTAAAAGATATTTTTAGAAATGGGTAATATTGCAGAACTTATTTTAATGTTTAACTACCAATGCAGCTTCTAATAGTATGCTTACCTTTATTTCCAATGCAAACCATTAGCACATTTTTAAAAAATCAACAACTTTGTACAGATTTAACTTGGACAATTTTAAAGTTAGAAACTGTAGCCTGTTTAAACATACTGGTTGGCCTGCAATCAGGAAATCTCCTGAGGGCTATTCATATATCTTTTAACTCTGATCCTTCAAGCTTCAAGGCCAGGTGGAGCAGCTGTCATGTTCAGCTGGAGAAGGTCAGAGTGTAATCTCCAAGCTGCAAGAAGATGTCATGAGATTAGAAGAAGATAAGAAGAACATGCACAACACACTGCTGACCACACAGGACACTTTGCTCCAAACACAAACTGAATTAAATAAGGTATGAAAGGAGTATGTAGGTTATCATGGTATTGATAATTCTTTAAATATTTTCTTTCCTTAAGGTAGAGCCTCTTTTTTTCCCCCAGTCTTTTAGTCCCTGGATTAAAGCTGGGATTCTGTGATTGTTTCCCTTGGGCTAGTAAAGCAGTGTTCCCTAGTTTCAGTGGGATTGGGCTGGACGTAACTGTAATGTTACAGTTTGAACTGTAAAAATCGTCTTGACCTTTATTTCAGCCAGTGTCAGGTAACCAACAAGACTGGAACCAGCTTTCCAGTACCACAGGAGTAAAGCCCTGACCCTACTGCCTCTAGCTAGACCAGCATGCCCCTTCTCCGATGAAGGATTGTTCTCCTTACCAAAAATGGAAGGTTGAACACCTGTCAGAGGTATCCCAGAAAAAAAAATTTCTTCCAGTGGAGCATGTCTCATATTCTGGCAGCCAACCACAAATCCAGGTGGAGTTATCTTCCACTATGACTTCGAGGGGAAAGTGTTCATGTATCCACTTTGCCTCCCTCTGCCACGGAGACATATATAGGGTAGCAGTGTGGCATCCTGCGTTGACATGCTAAATTCAGCCAATGACGGCCTCCCATGGCTAGTGGGTTGCAGTTCATTTACATGGCCTGGTTAAACATTGAGAGACCATTGTATGTGAAAGGCCTGTACCCAGTTACTGATTCTGGTTATCTATTAGACTTGTGTTTTTTTTTACTTTTTTGTGCTAGAACCAACAAAAGACACCAATGGGTTCAACATCTTCAACTTCAATTCCTCAACCATGGGTTCAACATCTTCAACTTCAATTCCTCAATTCAGATTGCTATAATACACATAAGGTTAAGTCTGTAAATTGATTCAAAATCTGTTTGTGATTGTTGACTATTCATGATTCCAGAGTTTTATTATCTCTCTCTCCACTATTAGGCTCAGACCAATCTTGAGCACAATTCCAAATTGTTAGAAGATCAGGCTGCTAAAGCAGTTCAATTGGAAGAGTCCCTAGAGGAAAAACTTGGCCAGCTGAATCACTACAAGGAGGAAGCAGAGAAAAATAAAGAAGCTTTGATGGCTATTAGAAATGAATTCTCTGAGGTACTTACTCTAAATTTATTTAATACTCTTGATCTTTTCGGATAGGCGGCCAAATTGATTTTGACTTCTAGTTTAGTAAATTAAAAGTACTCAGTTTTTATAGTGTATACCATTGATAATTTGTCTCTTGCACATAATAAGTTATTGTCTTTTAAACTACTTTTTTTTATCCTCTACAAATTACCTGAAAATATTTTCGCTTGACAGGCAGACAAGAAATTGAAAGAAGACGGCCAAAGTCTATTAGAGCGGACGTCAGAAATTTCTCGGCTGAAGAGTTCGGTTGAAGAGAAAGAAAAGGACATTGACCGTCTTCACAAAGAAGTAGACAGCTACAGGGAGAAATTAAATGACATGACAAAAGAATTGTCTACAGTAAGTAAGCATTCATATTGCTATTGTCTATGTACTTGTCAGCACTAGAAAGAGATTACTGTAAAGTTGTAAAAGTAAAGATCATGATATTTCAAAACTAAACTACATAGTAGATCATAGACTATAATGCTGATATCATCTTTTAGCAACAAGCAAAAGTTGAAGAAAATGCAAGAAGCTTGGAGGAACGAGCAGCACAAGTTCTACAACTTCAGGCCACACTTGATGAAAAGGAGGAAACAATTATCAGAGCTTATGAGGAAATAGAGAAAAACAAGGAAATTCTGGGAGACGCCAGACATGAACTAGATACGGTGTGTACTTAATCATATAGCCCGTGCTATGATGGGAAATTGTTGTAATGAGCAAATTACAGATAAATTTTTGTCTCTGAGACATTGCCTATAAAGGTCTGTGTGTGTCTTATTTGTTTAGGCGAAGAAGTCTCTCCAAGATAAAACCAGAGAGTTGGAAGATCTCCACAAGGCCCTGGGTGATAGTGAGAGTACATCACAGACAGAACTTGTACAAAAAGACCAGCAGCTTAATGAGCTCAAGTTTCACATTGAAAAAGTTTGTTTCTGTTTTGTTGAATTTTACATGTCTGAATTTTATTTTGTCATGCATCTGAAAACTGGTTTATGAGGGAAATATTCCATCAGATTTTTGGGAGGATTTCTTTTTAAAATTACTAATCAAAGAGTGTGTGGCCTTTTTTTTTAAGGAATTCAAAAAAGTTTATGCTTTTTCTCCTGCAATAAGAAAAACAACAAATATATTTCAATTAGAGAGAATGAAGATTGGCCCATTTTTTTATTTGCAGCTTTAAACATAAAATGTAAACATAGTTCTTTTGTTTTAACAAAATATTTTAAAGATAAACATAACTCTTTCATTATGAGTACTTGAGTTTTCACGTTACTGTTTTTTCTAGTTTTTTTTTCCTTACTATTAAATTTCAGCTCCAAAGTGAACTCGACACAAAGTCTAGTGAGATAACAGACCTGAATAAAGAAATGTTGAACTCAAACAGACTTTTTGAGGATGAGGTTTGAATAGTTTTTATTTTACAGATTGCTTTACCTTTATTTCATTCTAAGTATTTGGCAACTAGATACATTTATTTCATAATTTTTTTAAATGCCAGTATAAAAAAAGCTGGCTGGTCCTGCTGTTAGTCAACAAAGCGGCCCTGGTTCTATCCTTGCCGCCGACCAACCCCTGCCGCCCTGCAGGCGTTTTGGGCCTAGTGGACATAATAATCATCTATCTAGAAGTAAAGTCCGTAAACTTAAAAGTCCAGAATTTGTTCAGATAAACTCTTTGTTTCATTTTTCAGCGTCGATCAAACGATGAACTGAAATCTAGTTTAGTCGACAGAGATGGAAAATTAGAAGCTGAAGCCAGAAAAATTATCAATATGTAAGTTAGAATATTGAACTGTATGAGCCAGAAAAATTACCAATATGTAAGTTAGAATATTGAACTGTATGAGCCAGAAAAATTACCAATATGTAAGTTAGAATATTGAACTGTATGAGCCAGAAAAATTATCAATATGTAAGTTAGAATATTGAACTGTATGAGCCAGAAAAATTATCAATATGTAAGTTAGAATATTGAACTGTATGAGCCAGAAAAATTATCAATATGTAAGTTAGAATATTGAACTGTATGAGCCAGAAAAGCTTTTAACTCTTTTATGTTTTATACAAAACACCAAAGACTTTTTTACTAGTAATAAATTTACTTTTTCAAAGATTTCATGATCAATTTAAATAGTTCAAATTCAATTTTTTTTTCTTGCTTAATGAAGGGAGGAACAACTGAAAGATATTGAGGCCAAATTGACATCTATGACTGTTGAGAAATCTCGTCTTGAGACTGAAAAGGAAGAGTTGTCTGCCAAGGTAAATATTAACTTATCTTATACATTAAATATGCTCCTTCTATAAAACAGATTATTGTCACACACAGCCTTTATAGACAGTGTCTAGAAGTGCCCAAAGAACTGTCTACAGTAAGCAAGCATTCATATAGCAATTGTCTATGTACTTGCTAGCACTAGAAACTAGAAAGAGATTACTGTAAAGTTGTAAGAGTAAAGATCATGGTATTACTAAACTACTTAATAGATCATCACCTAATGGTATGGTACTAGTCAAAATAATTGCAACAAAGGTAAAAAGGTTGACAAAAAAAAATTTACATTGGAGGTGAGTGAGTGAAATAAATTCTCATGACAAATGTATTATAAATATAATTACTGATATTTATATTTGTATTGTGAAATACTATCAGAAGAGACTCAATTTGTCATTTAGTCTTAGTTTCACATACTTCATTAACTAGAACAAACACAGATAATTTGATAACATACACTCAAACACACTTTGCTCTAAGTAAAGGGATAGAAGCGCTATAAAAATGACCATTATGTTTATTATTATTATTATGCTACTTTATTCTTTTGTTTAGATAGACGCAGGAGAAGGAGCCAATGAATTAATAAGCCAGTTAAAACAGGAAAACGTAAGAATTATTGAATATTTTTTACAAGACTATAACATGCAGATGACCATTTGAAGACCTACACTGTTGTAACAGTATTATCCATATTATTTTTTTTGGTTTAAAAAACATTTCAAAGTTTGCCCAATTTACTAGGTATTGAAAAAAATATCTGACAGTGCCGCTTGGTCACACAATCGATGTATTATGACCACATAAAACCTGAAGATACTCCTTGCTCATTGACCAATAGATATTTACAAAGAGTAACTTTTTTTAAAAACCATCATTATAATTTTATGGGATGAATATTCAATACATTTTGAGGTGCACAATAACAAATGTATGGTACACGGTGGCCCAGCGGCAGAGCGTTTGAATGGTGAACCAAAGGTCATGGGTTCAAATCCTGGTGGAGGCTAGGATTTTATCCTGCGTCTAGAGGGTGTCCATGAGTCCACCCAGCTCTGATGCGTATCTCACCTTAGTTGGGGTAAAGTAAAGGCGGCTGGGCATAGTGCTGGCTACAAAATCACCTAGTATGCTTCTTCACCAGCTCAATTGATCAATTTGGTCCAAGGGGATCCTTTTTTTTTACTTTAATAACAGATATATAACAATATTACAATGTTGCAGAATTCACTGCAAGAGAAAGTTTCAACTCTAGAATCTTCCTTGCGGGACCAGGCTCTTGAGCACTCAGCCACAGAAGAATCCTTACATAGGCAAGTGACAGAGTTCAGAAACCAGCTCCAGGATACAGAGGCTAAAGTTGGCAAGCTGGAGTCCAGCCTTGAGGAAAAATCCACCAAGGTGAACACTTTACAGCAGAAACTAGTAGCTGTGGAATCTGAGATGAAGACCAAAGTAAGTTCTTTCCAATAGCTTTTATTATTATACAAACATAAATTAGACACAAAGGCTATTGAAAATTTTTATTAGGAAAATAAGTACTACTAGACGTTAACCCTATCTAATGCTTGAATATATTTTAAATTTCATTCAAACAATAAATACAAGCCTGTATTTGAGGTGATTGGGGTGATTTTTTGCAACAATCATCCATATTGGTTTAAAAGAAATGAAATGCACCATTATTTCAAGATATACACATTTCTTGCATTGAAATCTCATATTGCATTGAGTGTAATATTTTATTCACTAAGGTTGGCATATGTGATTTGAATAGACTGTGACAAAGTGTGATTAATATAGTAATCATAGATTAATATAAGAATATTAAGCTGAGAAGTAAACCAGGGGTCCTCAAACATTAACGGTTAAATGAATTCCAATGGCACATATCCTCTTGTGGACTCTAGGGAAGCATCGTAAAGAACAGAGGATGTGGCCCAGATTTGGCCCAAGGCCATAATTTGGGGACTCCTTGAAATTGAGGTGCAAAGTGAAAGATGAACAGTATTATTTGTTTTTCCAATGTTTTCAGGCTGAGTTATTGCTAGCATCAGATTCAGCTAAAGCAAGCCAGAGAGTTGACCTTGAGAATCACATAAAAACTGTGACCAGCTCATTAGATAAAGCAAATAGCCAGTTGGCGGCTGTTAAAACTCAGCTTGACCAGGTAATAAAGTAAATAAAAACACATTAAGGTTAAAATAGTTCATCTTTGTAGAATTTATTAAATCACTGTCACTCATGGTTACGGGATACAACAAGTTAACTTTTCTTGTCTTATAATTTTCTTTAAATATGGAAACAAACGCTGATACATTATTTGTTCATATTGCTTTCTCTCTACCAGGTAAACAGTGAACTCGGAGCAAAGAAAGAGAAAATGGCCCAATTGGAAACAAAGCTGAGTGAACAGAAAGAGAAACTGTCACAGGCCAACCAGAAAAGCAATTCACTGGAAAGAGAACTTAAGGAGAAGGTGAGTCACAGAGAGAAGCAAGAGCTACTAATCCTAACCTAACTATGGCACCTATCTGTCTTGCAAGACAATGGACGCGACCTTCAGATTCCAAAAAGGGACAGTGCTTGCTATGGCTTAACAGTTCGATCTTCGATTGACAGTCCTTTGAACATCCCTCGCATTTGAACAATGACGGCGGCTGTACGGAGGATGCTTTCCTTTTCTGCTTTCTGTCAATGTGTGGCCTGGCCCTTTTTGCGACTAGGGAGGTTATCCCTTGTGTAAATGGACTGCGCCAGACTCCACAGTCAGCTGCAACCTCCTCCCATAACTCCTCGTTTATGCTCATTTTCCTGAGGACCGCTTACATACATCTTTGTAGGGTAGAAGAGGCCGGCCTGTGGCTCAAGATCCTGGGGCCATTTCTCCATACAGGATGTCCTTTGGTATTCTGCCATCATTCATTCGCCTGGTTTGGCCAAGCCAATGCAGTCTGTGCTGTGATAGTAAAGCATACATACTTGGTATATTGGCCTGGTTTAGGATTTCCTACTAATTTCTGTAAATCCAAACATGTGTCTCTTTTTGTCTTTGTGCGTGTTGTAAATATTCAGGCGTTATGTTTTTAAAGATTATTCCTCCAAATAACAAGAAGAGGTATAATCACTTGATTAATTTATTTGCCAAAGGCATTTATAGTTAATGAAGTATTCTATATATGTTAGGCTTTTAACTATTTGCTGTGGCTAATGAAAGAAAATCCTGCCTCATCATTACTTACCTGTGTCTCTGAGGCATTCTTTACTTTTTGTTTTTTTAAACCATGAAGCTGTAATGAATGATATTTTTTTATAATTGTATCATTTCATTAAACTGTATTTTGAGCTAATTTATCTTTATTTATCTCTGTTTACCAAACCCTTTAAGGACGACAGTGCATTTATAGTGTCTTATAATTTTATATATATTTATACTCAATTTACATTTTCTACATGAAATTTCTTCTTACCAAGTTATTAAATTTTAAATTGTACTAGTCTAATCTACTAGGTACATTCATAAATGATGGATTGAATTATTCAATGTATATGTACTAGTCATCTACTAGGTGCATTCATAAATGATGGATTGAATTATTCAATGTATATGCAATGCATTTATCACCTTGGCTGACCCTTTTCTTCTTCTTCTTCTATTAGAATATAAAGGTGTTATGTAATTGTTTCTGATAGAATATAAAGGTGTCATGTAATTGTTTCTGATAGAATATAAAGGTGTCATGTAATTGTTTCTGATAGAATATAAAGGTGTCATGTAATTGTTTCTGATAGAATATAAAGGTGTCATGTAATTGTTTCTGATAGAATATAAAGGTGTCATGTAATTGTTTCTGATAGAATATAAAGGTGTCATGTAATTGTTTCTGATAGAATATAAAGGTGTCAAGTTTTGTTTCTGATAGAATATAAAGGTGTCATGTAATTGTTTCTGATAGAATATAAAGGTGTCATGTTTTGTTTCTGATAGAATATAAAGGTGTCATGTATTTGTTTCTGATAGAATATAAAGGTGTCACAGTTGGAGAAGGAGAAAAAAGAAACGGAAGATTCTTTAGAAGCCAGTAAACAAACTTTAGAGACGACCAAAGGAAAGTTGAAAAAGGCAGATCAGGACCTGGAAGCAGTAAGTGTATAAGTCTAAAAATAAACTCTGTGGACATGCAGAAAATAAAATACTTTTTAGTGCAGTAAACAAAATACTTTTTAGTATGCTATGAATTTACATGATAATATACTTCTTTTGCTTTTACACCAAGCAGTAGAGTTAGTTCCCTTTTCATAATGTATACAATTGGAGTATATAAGATAAGATTACTTTATTGATCCAAACAAATGGAATTTGACTTAATTACATAAATTCCATCTTTTTCAGCAAATTTAAAACAATATGAAAATACTAGAATTATTTATACGTAAGCACAGAAATATACACTTATACAAATTTGACATTCATGCACACTATCATACTATTTAACATACAAGTAAAAGTATCATTAAGAGTCAGCTATTGTATTATCTGGCTGACTGACGATTCTGTTAAAGATTCTGACAGTGGAACAAAGGAGATCCTAAATCTCTGTTTTATATTATATAATCTATAATATTGTTTTCTCATGGCAGGAAGTCAAATCAAGGTCAACTGAAAAGGGTGAACTAACCAAGAGCTTAGAAAAACTTGTTTCAGAAAAAGAAGATCTTCAACAGAAGCTAAATGTGAAGGTAATTATTGTGAATATGAAAGCTGATGAAACAAATACTTTGTATGGTGTTAAATGTTTCAACTAGCTTTTTATTTTCTTCTTGTGTGCTGTTGACAAGACTTCTCTCTTTCTCTCTATTTCAGCATGCAGACTTCACTGAAAGTGAAAGAAAGCTAAGTGAATTTGTGAAATTGAGTGAAACTGCTAAAGAAGAGGTGATCAAGGCACAGACCGGGTTGAAAAATTGTCAGGAAGAATTTTCCAAAGTAAATTTTATTCTGGAATATTTCCATGATCATCTTAGTTTGTCAAGTATCATTTTAGTGTACAGGACATTTTGGTGTACAGGACATTTTGGTGTACAGGACATTTTGGTGTACAGGACATTTTGGTGTACAGAACATTTTGGTGTACAGGACATTTTGATGTACAGGACCAGTGAATATCTATATGTATGAAGTAGACTGTGTCTGTGGTTTCCGATCCCCATTGGTTAATTTAAAGACACTTGACCTTATTGTCTCATATTTTACTTTTGGGATCTCGCTTTCTCCATGTGTCCTCCATGTGGTTAGCATATCCGACTGCCATGCGGGACACCTGGGTTTGGTATACCACTAAAAACTTTTTTTTATTCTACTTTTTTACAAGTTTCCATTAATAAAACTTTTTTTTTTTAATTCTAAAGAATTTCTGGATTTAAGCTTTCCTAAAACATTTTCAGTAACAAAATCTAATAATGATATTTTAGACACATGCAGGAGACAGGTGTTCGATTCTCATACAGGGATAGTGCTAACTTTTTGTTAAAAAAAAAGCCCCGCTTTTTTTAATACCAGATTGCAATATTTATTTTCAAATACTTTCTTAAATGTTTTCAGTAAATAAATAATAATACTATTGTTATAATTAGTATCGCTTTCTGTTCATTGTAGTTTATGTCTGTAATTTTTATCTGTAGCTAAGTGCCCTACATAATTTTTTCCCCAGGCATTGCTGGGGAATTTAGCTTGTAATATATATTTTTGCCTATCTGACCCTTCCATGTCCTAATTACTAGTTCACTTTCAAAAGATGATAAATAAATAGAAACTAATTTTATAGAACAAGACTTTTTACATTGCAAGTTAGGCTCTTCATATTTTCTATTAAATATATTAGCATGCTTAGAACTTTTGTAGGGTTGAGCTAATAATCAATATATTTAAATAAAAAGAGAAATATTCTTGAAGACAATGAAAATAACTCTTTCATTTCATCACCATCATCAAACCCTTGACCTTTATGGTGGTTTGGAGGAGCAAAATGGACACCTCAGCAGTCACCTTTCTCCATTTTTGCCTATCTTGAGCGGCTGTCAACAGTTCAGTCATTTGCAGCTTTGTCCAAACATTTTATATATTGTCGGGCCAGCATTTCTGCTGATGGCCTCTCCGACGTCCACCTTCTACAGTGCCTTGGAATATGTTTTTTTGACAGGTCATTTATTATGCCGCTACACATAACCGAACCGTGTCAGCTTGCGCCGCTTGATTGTTGCCATAATGGTTTCTTGAGGGCCTGCATTTGAGGTTATTATGTCCCAGATATACTCATAAAGTAACATAACACCTTTTAAATGTGGACTACTCAAATAGTTTCAAAATAATACCCACTCTGTGTGATTTTTTTCTGTTCAAAATTTATGTATACATCTATCAGGAATAATTTATGTGTATCAGGAACAGTTTCATTCAATTATTAAAAAAGACACACTATTATATTTTAATAAATTAATTAATAATTTTACCAAAATGAAGAATTTTATGAAAAATGCTTCCTTACTGCATTGTTCTAAATTTTGTTTTCAGTTGAAGGAGAGCTCCAGTGCCCAATTGTCCTCATTGACAACGCAGTTGGAAAAAGAAAAAAGTTTATCTGAAGGCTCCAAACAAGAACTGCAGAGACAGGTATTTATGCAAGGGGTCGATTTTTTTGTAGAAATGTACTTTTAATGCACTTTGGTAACTGGTGGTATTTCATCTATTTTGAGTGGCTACTTTATTACAAAAAAAAACGTGTGCATACTATTTTAGGTGGCTCTATTAACAGAGGAAAGAAACAGTTTGAACCAAGAGAAAATAACTCTAGTGAGCCAAGTCACAGAGTTAACTGTCCAGATTCAGCAAAAGATATCAGATTTGGACAAATTAAAAACTCAAATGGAGGAAGAAAAAGTAAAACACATTTTTTATATAACATTTTTAGTTTCAAATCATGTCTAAAAATATGTTATAAATTTTGGTTTAACTCTCTCTCTCTCTTGTCTTTATTTTTTTCAGAATAAATTTTTGTCAGATAATTCAAAATTAGAATCTGACATGGTTGAAAAAGAGAAAAGTTTTCAGACTCAGATAAAATCTTTGGAAGAAAATGTTTCATCAGAAAAGGTAATAATTTTTTTTGTTTCTGAAATTAAATTAAAACCCTCAAGTTTGCTTCTTTTTTTTTTACTTTAGATTTTTTTCCAAAAATATTCTCACAATTTTCTACTATATACTGTCGTTGTTCTTGGCTATAACCTAAATAGTTCAAGTGGATGGGAATTGTTTTCTAATGCTTTGATTAATTTTGTCACTGTCAATGCATGTATATAAATTTGTATGATTTCTTTCTTGTAAACAGATTGTTGTCCAAGAGAAAGAAAGAATTATTGGAGACCTAACAAATAAGGTCAGCAGTAATATTTTACTTTAAGACTTATGTTATGCATAAAGACACATAACATTACTGTAGGCAACTGTTTCTTTGTGTGTTGTTAATTCTTTCAAAATATTTAGAACAAAGAGCTTGATAACTTGAAATCTTCCCTGGAGTGTGACAGACAAAAATTGGAAACTGACAAATCAGAACTTCAGAAGCAGATTGACTTACTGGTGAGAAATTAGTGACTTTTGACTTTTTTACCTTTACAGTATTTTTTTATCTTATTTTTTATCTTATAAATTCTTTGCTTTTGTTTCTCTTGGGGCTGGGTGGGAAAATGTCCTGAAAACTAATCGATCCTCTTCTTATCATCTTATCAAGCTGAAACTTGCCAATGACAGCAAAGTCTGTCAAATTTTCAGCTTTACCCCTTACCTCGGGGGTACGCTGGCCAAGCGGAAGCGCATTCGACTGGCGTACTAAAGGTCCTGGGTTCGAATCCTGGTGAAGGCTAGGATATTTTCTCGGGTTTAGGCGGTGTCCATGACTTTAGTTGGGGTAAAGTAAAAGTGGCTGGGCATTGTACTGACCACACAATCCCCTAGTATGCAGTGTCCACAGGAACTGGTGATGACTGCTTCACTGGCCCTATGGATCAATTCGGTCAGACTTGATACTTTAGTTTTATATTTTATAGGAAAGTCTTTGTTTTTAAGGGGTTATTGAAATCTCTTTCAGCTGCATTAATTGTCTCTGTCTCTTTTGTTTATGTTATTTTCTTCTCTCATTGCTAAAAGATGCAGGACAAAAGTGTTTCAGAAAAGAACCTGACAGATTCATTGCAGTCTTTGAGGTCAGAGTGTGCAGAGCTGGGAGCCAAGGTCAAGGTAATAACAATATCTCTTTGTAACAGATTGGAGGGCGAAGGAGGGGGAATCTTATTTAACCCAATGAAAAATTGTCAATACAAATTATTGCATCAAATAATTAATACAGTTGATGTTATAAAAATAATAGCTCCAAGGAGGTTATAGAAAAAAAAGAATCTTATATAGTAGTATTTGTAGTATAATGTGTTGTATTAGAGAGATTTAAAATATAAATATCTCAATTCTATTAAGCAAAAACATGGCCATTAAAAAAACAAGTCCTGGTTTTTATTGTCTTAGTATAAGATGAAGATGATATAAGCAAAATATAAAGTATATCTCGCCAACTACAAAAAGATAACATCTGCCTCAAAACCGAGCGGCAACACGTTCAACTGGCGATCCAAAAGTCCTGGGTTCCAATCCTGGTAGAAGCTAGGATTTTTTCCCAGGACTTGTGGGTGTCCCTGAGTCTACCCAGCTCTGATGGGTACCTGACATTAGTTGGGGTAAAGTAAAGGCGGCTGGGCATTGTGCTGTATTCCGTGGCCACAGAAACGGGTGGACGCTGCTCCACCAGCCCTATGATCAAGTTGGTCAGACTATTACTCTACTATTTTTTTACCTTTTATGATGGTTGTTTTTTTTTGTTGAACTTGTGTACCGCAGGAAAGAGATGAAAAGCTGGACCATATAGAAGTGAAGAATGAAGAGTTGACCTTGAAGCTGCAACAGAGGGAGGAAGAGATGAAGACAAAAACAGACGAGTTGGATGTTGCCCGGCAGAAAGTGACAGAGTTAAATAATTCCTTTGAAGAACTCAGTGAGGTCAGTTCTGGCAGAAAACTTTTTTTTTTCTCTTTTCTCTAATTGGAGGCACCAGGAAGGACTACAGCCCAACCTAGTTTAGCCTTTTTTTTGTTTTGTAACCGTACAGCTTTTTAAAAATGGTTTCACATAGAGTTGCCATATCTAGCTGGGGTCTTGTTGGGACACTCTGAGATGGGGGGTGTAGAAATGAAGTAAAAAATGATTTAATATAGTTACTTTTTATTTAGAACACAATGACATGGAAGGTCCATAACGGTGACGGTCCCAATATATTGGGATGGATAGCAACCCTACTTTTTTTTAGCACTGATACACTATTTAAAATATGGATTCATTTATCTTGAATTGTTGCGAAGAGTAGAATTTCTTTGTGGCGACCTACTACCCTGGACCTGTGGACCGGATATGCTCCTTGAACGTATTATCCCATATCCAAGTTTATTTTCATAGTCTACCACCTTTCTTTTTAGGCAAATTATCTCCCCTTTAGGCCCACTTTGCCTTGAATTTTTATATTTTAATTTCTGTATTTATATTTACAGTAAAAAAAAATTCCAAGTGAAATGTTAACCAGAAATTCTGAAGTATCATTGAAATATTTGTGTGTTTCAGGTACGTGGTGCCATGAATAAACAAATGTTGGAGTTGGATAAAGAGAAGAGAGAGGCTGTGGAAATGAACCAGAAACTTGTTCAGGAGAAGGTAACTCTAAATACTTTGTGAACATCTCATTGTGGTCTCATTAAGTTTGGTTTTTGATTATTATTGACATTCACATTGTGGACATTGTCAGCATCCCACACAACATTGCCTTCTGTTTTGAATGCGTATTCTTACTGCAAATTGTTAAAATTTACTAATATAAACACATACAATTATTAAAAAATATTTGTATTATTATTATTTAATAAACTTTTTTCTCTTGATAGCTTTTACACTATAATTTTCACTGATAGGGCATAGAAAGTAGATTAGTATCATAGTATCGAGTTGAAAGATACTTTACTAAATTTTCCAAATGTCAGCCACGAGAGGACATGAAAATGAAATCGAGTGTAATAAAGAGGAAAAGGCTTATACTTCAAGTTAATAGTTCATGTCTGACAAAACGTTATCAATCTTTTCTGAAGGAATATACTTAAGAATTTAACTTTATTTAACCAGGAAGAAATGTGAATTTTTTTATTAAGTTAAGTGGACTCTACAAAATAAGGAAACACATTGCCAGTATAAAAACAACAACCCACTAGCCTAGCCTTTGAAAAGGGAACAATTAAAATCGGTTCCCAAAAAGAAAAGTTAATTTTTTTTCACCACCTTCCATTAGTAATAGCTCTTAATTTAGATATAACTCGTGTGGAAGTAATCGTAGTTGATAGAATAACAGACTTAAAAGTCTTCTCACCAGTGATTTAGACGCATTTATTAAAACCATGTGTACAAAGATATTCAAAAGCTTAAAAATTAAAGTATAGATAGTATAGTTGATCATTTTCACTATGGTCTTTGAAGAAAGGGAACTACTATAGATTTTAAAAGAGATAGCTGCCCAAGCTAAATTGAAATTGATAGTCTAAAATTAACTCTACAGACTATTGTGTTATTATTGCAAAGTAAATATATTGTATATTTTCATTACTTTTTTAATGACCTCTTAAAGATTATCTACACTGTAAATTAACTATTGACTTATTAATAATAACTCCAGGCATGTTACACTTTTTTCTGTATCAAAGCCTATTTTTTTATGTATTTGTTCCTCGTTTTAATACATCAATGGATAGGCATGTATGCAGTTGGCTTCTATGTGATTATTTTGCTAAAATAATTAAAATTTAGCTATGTCATTATGTCTATTGTGATCTTTAAATTTTCTTTTGTATAAATATAGTATAGACAAATGTTTCATAAAAATCAGAAACTGTTGTTTTATTTTCTCAGACAGTTCTAGAGAAAGAGAAGGAAGATTTAAACAAACAGTTTGAAGATGTCAGAGCTGAGAGAAATCAGTATCATAAAGATGCAGAGAGTTTCAAGACGTTGCTGGATACAAAACAAGAAGAATGGAATCAAGTTAGTCTCTTTGTAATTATTTCACTGGCTAATCAGGTTGTTATTTATAAACTAGGAGTTATGCCCGTCAAAATGACGGAGAAACGAATGAATGGTAACTTTTGTGCCGATCAGTCAAACGGCCTCGTAGCCTATAGAAAACAAACATATAAATATATAAATCTACAAACATATAAACAAACTCACGGTAATGATATATATTGATATTATAGACAATTTTGTCTTACCAAAAATAAATAAAAAATTTTACTGGGAGAGGTTTTATTATACATTATGGTGCACGCTGGTAAATCCTTATTGAATTGATATTACTGATATATTTTCCCTTTTTTTTGTAAATCATTTAAAGAACATTTAAATTTTTATTGTTGTTTCTTTCTATCTTTGTGGTGAAAATCTTCAGGAAGAGTAATGTATGCACAGAAGGAATTTATTTCTGCAGAAACTTTGTTCTCATGTGTTGTTTGAGTTTTTTACTTTCTACTTTTGCTAATGTCAGCATTTCTTATCTTATACGTTACAGGCGCTCCTTCTATAAAGAAGATTATTGCGTCCTACGCACATCCGTGGTTTGAGTCTAGTCCTGCATTTCTATTATAGTTTTAAATGATGTTAAGTGGTTTTCCTGGTTTGTTCAGGCAGCCCATTCCATGCCCGCGAGCCACCCGGGAAGAAAGAATACTTACATGCATTTGTTCTTGCATAAGTGTTTTTGTCCTTATGTTTGTCTGAGCATTGTCATATTACTCCTGTAGTGATACTTTGTTTCCTGCATTGATCTGGGATAGACTTGAAGGACTATGCTTTATGAGGTTGTAACATCACATTGTTTTTTTTACACCTAAAAGGAATCATCCAAGCTTCAAGAAGCCAAGGAACTTTTGATTCAGCAGAAGGTGGAGCTGCAGGCAGACTTGACAAGGCTACAGGGAGAGATGTCTAGAACAAACGAAGTGGTGAACACCCTTAAGCAGGAAGCTGATGAGGTGCAGAAGATCTTGCGTCAAGACAATTCAGCACTGCAAGACAAACTGGTCAGTATTTTATTAGAATCAACCCCACAGCTTATGTCCATTTGTGTTCATGAAACTTTTTTTTATTACTAATACAGATATCTAAGTATAATGTTCTCTTGTTTCTTTACTAGTCAATTTTTTTAATAATTAATATGTAATTTAAATTGATAATTATTTATGTCATACTACTTAACATTTTTGTCACATACATTTTTTGTATTGGGGCGAGGTGGCCAAGTTGCAGTGCATTCGGCTGGTGTACCAAAGGTCCTGGGTTCAAATCTTGATGAAGGCTAGGATTTGTTCCTGGGTCTTGAAGGAGTCCCTGGGTCTGATGGGTACCTGACATTAGTTTGGGAAGAAGTATAGGGGGCAGGGCATTGTGCTGGCCACACAATCCCCCAGTATGCTTTGGCCACGAAAACTGGATGTTTTGGGTCAGATGGGATTACTTTTACTTCTACTACTACACTTTTTCTAGTTCTAAAATTGTGTTTATAATAATAGATAATGGCTTGCTAGTTATGTATTTATTTTTATAGTGTGATTTTTTGTCTTCTCTGTTCTATGTTTGCTGGAACAAACTGTATAAAATTACCTTGACAAACAAAATGTCAGGCTTCACAAAAAGCTCTCTACGATGCTCTGCTGAAAGAAAAAGAAGAAGCTGAAGCAAAGTTTGAGATGCAGTGCTCCCTGCTGAGTGAAAACCTGACAACCATCAGGACTGACTTTAGTGTCGCTGAAGGAAAAGTGGACGAGCTGACGAAATTAAATGACCAGCTACGAGGAGAAAAACTAGGTCAATATACTGTTTCCCATCGGTATTGATGTAGGAAAGCTGTGTAAATTGACAGTTGAATTTTTAAAATTACATCATAAACAATTTACTAAAATATAGAAATATATTTAAATAATAAAATATAAATTTAAAATTATAAATAAAATATAAAAATATAAATAAAATAAAAAATTATAAATAAAATATAAAATTAAAAAAAACATATAAAATTATAAATAAAATATAAAATTATAAATAAAATATATTTTATTGACATAATCCTCCTCAGTAATCTTTCACAGTTCTCATATACATCATCTTGACAGCATATAATTAAATTTCTTTTAATTTTTCATACATACATAAAAAAAAACTATTTTAAGAGAGTTTATTTTTTATCATTTCTACAGAACTTGACGCTAAACTAGAACATAATAATGATGAAAGAAGATTGCTAGTTGACAGGTAGAGTGTTATTCTTATCAACTCGCATTAGAGAGAAATTTATTTAAGATTTTATTGTAGAAGCAATTAGTTTTTTCTTTAGAAGAAATTCTTATTCGTTTGAAGCAAATTATGTTTTGGTGATTATCTATTCAATTTAATTAATAATTTAATATTTTCACATTACATAATGTTTTATTTTCACAATATCTTTCGTATTGATCAGTGTTGCTAAAAATGTACTGTTTAAAGATTTGTACGATCTTTATACTGCTAGGCATAGTGGGTCTAGTTGTGACACCCTGAACTGGCATACCCAAGGTTCCCGGTTCAAATCCTGGTGACGGCTGGGTCTGGAGGGTGTCCCTTGAGTCTACCAATCTCTGATGGGTACCCAGACCTGCCAAGTACTACGAATTTTTCGTAGTTTATACGAAAAACAAGGTCCGACTACGAAATTACGAAATGGGCAAAAAAACTACGAATTTTCTCCAATTTTCGCCAAAAAGCAAAAAACTACGATTTTTTTCTGATTTTTTAAGAAAAATACAAATTCCGTATATATAAAAATGCGAATGGGACACATGCCGACGCTCTCAGGGTTAAAATTACGATTTCCGGCCGGAAGTTGCATTTAATAAATATCTGTGTCCCTCACTGATCTATATAAAAAAAAGTTCACATGCTTTAAAACTGGGATTATTTTGGGATACTGTATCGTTTCTAACAACAAATGAATAAATTTAATAGCATTATCTTTCACTCCAAGGTCTAGGCAAGAGAGTAGGGCTAATGAAGCCTGATGCGCTAATCATGCTAATGACTATAATATAACTAAGGCTAGGCTAGGCGGATAAGCCAAGCGCCCAAGCCCGGCTAAAGGCTTCTTTCACTTCTTTCAGTTTCAAATTCTTGGCTAGCATTCGTCTCTAATTAAAAATTAATTGAAATTGAGTCTAATTCTAAAGTTCTAGTAACTCATTTAATTTACAATTGAATTAAAATAGTAGGCCACTATGAGCCTATTCTATGTTATATTAAATAGTGTATACTTTATGAAGCTTCTTAGGCTTCTTTGAAATGGATATAAGTATGACTCATGAGTGAAATAAATACACCGTGTAAAACGTCGTGTAAAAATGCCTATAATATTCCTACTAATTGACTACTAATTTGGGGGTCTAAGGAATACGAATTTGGGGGTCAAAATACGAATTTTGAGGCGGCTCACTACTAATTTTGAAATTTTCAACTTGGCAGGTCTGGGTACCTGACATTTGGGGATAAGTAAGGCTGCTGGGCGTTGTGTTGGCCACACATCCTCTTGTATTCTGAAGCCACATAAGACTATCAATGCTGCATCGCTTCCTCTTTAGATCAAGTTATTCTGACAGGGATACTTACTTACTAACAATCTTTAGACAGATCACATTTCATATTCTGTATTTTGGTATATTCTATGTAACAATGATTACACAATTCTCATGACATATTCTGTACTACCCACCATGCACTATTCTCATTACATATTCTGTACTACCCCACCCTGCACAATTCTCATTCCATATTCTGTACTACCCACCATGCACTATTCTCATCACATATTCTGTACTACCCCACCATGCACTATTCTCATCACATATTCTGTACTACCCACCATGCACTATTCTCATCACATATTCTGTACTACCCCACCCTGCACTATTCTCATGACATATTCTGTACTACCCACCATGCACTATTCTCATTACATATTCTGTACTACCCACCATGCACTATTCTCATGACATATTCTGTACTACCCACCATGCACTATTCTCATGACATATTCTGTACTACCCACCATGCACTATTCTCATGACATATTCTGTACTACCCACCATGCACTATTCTCATGACATATTCTGTACTACCCACCATGCACTATTCTCATTACATATTCTGTACTACCCACCATGCACTATTCTCATGACATATTCTGTACTACCCACCATGCACTATTCTCATGACATATTCTGTACTACCCACCATGCACTATTCTCATGACATATTCTGTACTACCCCACCCTGCACTATTCTCATGACATATTCTGTACTACCCCACCCTGCACTATTCTCATGACATATTCTGTACTACCCCACCATGCACTATTCTCATGACATATTCTGTACTACCCCACCCTGCACTATTCTCATGACATATTCTGTACTACCCCACCATGCACTATTCTCATGACATATTCTGTACTACCCCACCATGCACTATTCTCATGACATATTCTGTACTACCCACCATGCACTATTCTCATTACATATTCTGTACTACCCACCATGCACTATTCTCATTACATATTCTGTACTACCCCACCATGCACTATCAGATGTGTAGCCAGTGAGAAAGAGTGTGAGAAACTTCGTGACAAAGTTGCAGAACAGAGACGAAAACTTGATGACATGCAGGCAGCACTTCAGGAACTGGGACGAGAAAACCAAACACTCCAAGTTAGGGCATAGAAATTTTTTTTTTACAACAATTTTTTTTTTTATGGATTGAAAAGCTTTCAATCCAAAGCACGGAGATTATGTGGTCAGCACAGTCAGCATCCAGTTTAAAGCTAGGATATGTTACCAGGCATCCATGAATATACCCAGCTAGCTCTAAAAGGTACCTAACATTAGTTGGGGATAAGTAAAAGCTGTTGAGCATTGTGCTGGCCACACATTCCCCTCGTATGCAGTGATCATGGAAACTTGTCAATCAATTTGGTCTGACTGGGGATACTTTACTTTTACAGTGCCTCCCATCTTTTAAATTAATAACCCATGGTGGACATGTGGGAGACTAAGGGTGTCCTAAAGAAGCCCTCACATAAAACACTAAATTTAAAAGTTTCAAGCTAGTAGTTGCAAAGTAATGGAAACACAGTTTACTATATTTAATATGTCTGTTTTAGCAAAGATATATTTACTGTAACATTAATAGTGATACTGTAAAACTCTGGACTTGTATAATTACTCAAATTGTCAGGAGCAGAATAAATGATTTTTTAAATATGTCAAACAAACAAACAAAAAACACCAAGATGCAGGGGCTAATTGTTATAGGTAGATTTGTTGTTAGTTGTTGGACAAGAATCTTGATTTGTGTTTGCAGATAACCACAACTAAAGTACAGGCTCGCAAGTGGACAGATGACAGTGAGGTGACAGAGTGCACATCGTGTGGCAAAGTCTTCTCTGTCACTGTCAGGAGGGTAACTTTTTTTTTAAATTACCGTTGTAACTCTAATTGGCTTGAATGAAATTGAATGTTTATTTATATTAAGATAAAGAAGATACATTGACTTTCATTTCAGCAAATTGAATCTATTTCATTGTTCAGCTAATGTTTTAAAAGAAAGGAATTCTTAATATATTAAAAAAGTATTTATTGCTTCCTCTATGTCTGATGCCAAAAAGGCTCATTCATTTGTTGTATATATATTGCAATGCATACTTTTGTAAGCCTTTATAAATGTATTACAAGCAAGTGTTACTTTCAAGCTAAAGAGTTTAATATATTCAAAGAGACGTCACTTTTCAGAATCAGGCAAAATTCTGAATATTAATATGACATGAGTAAATTATAATGATATAATATATATAATATATATATATATATATATATAATATATATTTTTTTTTTTTCATTTGCACTTTTGTTGACATTCTTGGTTCAATTTTTTGTTTCTTGTATTTGGCAGCATCACTGTAGGAACTGTGGTCACATATTTTGCAATGAATGTTCAACCAGACAGGCTCAAGTGCCGACTGTTAAAAAGCCAGCCAGAGTTTGTGATGGATGTTACACAGAGCTAAACAACAAGAAATAGTGGAAATAGATGACGATGTACTTCATAGTTTAGGTAGAACTTTTTTTTTCACAAGGTGTGCACATGATGAAGTTATTTTGTAAGGCTTTATATTATGTTGAACCCTTCTGTTTTCCCCTTGTAATTATTGGACTGAATGCCTTATAAGTGTGATATTTTTTACTTGAACAAGTTGTTTCTTCTGGACATATTGGGAATATCTTATGGTGATTTCATTTATGTCTTATGGATTCACCTCGTTTGTTGTTATTTGAATTCACTGTTGATCTGGTAGTTTTGACACAATATTAAATGAATAAATTATACGCTCGCTACGAGCTAGCATAGGGTCACAGTGGCTGAGTTCGACTGGCGTACTAATATATATAAATATAATATATAATAATCCTGGGTTCAAATCCTGGTAACGTCTAGGATTTTCCCGGGACTCGAGGGTGTTCCTGAGCTTAGATGGGTACCTGATATTAGTTGGGGGTAAAGAGCTTGGCATTGTGCTGGCCACAGTAGTATGCCGTGGCCACAGAAACTGGTGAACGCTGCTTCACCGCCTTCTGATCAATTTTGTCCGACAGGATACTTTACCTTTTCTTTTTACAAGCTAGCATAATGTTGGTGTTGGAGGGAGAGCCTGATTTCTAATAATTAAAGTTGAACTACATATAGAGCCGCCTGTTGTATTGTGGCCCCATGGTGGTTGTAAGGTAGGTTGTACATCTGACAACCTGCTGGTTTGAATCTTGCTCTCCTACTCACCTCAAGTTTTTTCACAGCTCAAACAGTACCTTGCATCATTTGGTGAAAGTAAAGGGCTGTCATTCACTGTGTTGGCCACACCATGCCCTTTCCCTTAAATACCATTACTAAGGAAATTGATGAAAACTAAATTTATCTGCACCAAGACTGGGATATTCACCCGTTTATAAACAATGCTTCCAATACATAATGCATGCTATGAGTTTCATTTAGAATGTCATATTTTCTTCTTTTTAACAGTGACTAAGGTTTATGGGCAACAGAACTGTGAATACTCGGAATGGGGACTTAGTATAGTGACAAAAAAATCTTAAAGCAGCTATAATGTCTTTTGTCATGATTTTTTGTTTCCTTTGCATTTATTCAAAGTCACTGTTTAATCTTCTTTTTTAAACATTTTCATATCTTCCCCTATAACAGGCCACAAATTGGTAGCTATTTATTGTATTCTGCAATAAGCTTTGGTTCATTTGTTTTATACTATATAAATATAAATATAATTATAAATATATAATCTGATGTACTGTATAGATGGGTTGGGTTTCCAGCTTTAGTGAAAAAAATCAATTATTAGTTGGCAAGTGTCTAATTGTGATGTATTATGTATTTAACAGACTGTGAATAGTTTTGGTTTAGCTTTTTTAATGTTGCTCTATATAATGGTGGTGATACATTTCAGTGGTAATGAAGAATGTAATTGTTTTTTATGGTCACTGTTTTTTTATCATAGTAATTATAAGAAATTCTGAACCATTTTTTTTGTCCTTGTACCAGTAAATGAATTTTACAAGTGTTTTTTCCTACCCATTATTTTAAACTATTTATAAAACTTATATAATAGCTTTACAAAATAGCATGGCTTTATCTATTTTAAATATTGCTTCTCTCCTATTCTCTACTACACGATGAACATAAAAACAAAAAAAAAGGTTTCTGAGGTCTGCACATTTTCTGGAAGAAATTGATCTGTGAAAAGATATTGGAGCTACAGTCTAAATATTTCTAAGTTTTTTTTTTAGTCTTTTATCAGGGTATATTTTATTGTCTCGTTGAAAATTTTAAACTATTCTCTAGCCGTTTCAAAAGCTGTAGCTAAAAATGCAAATGGTAGTGGTCGGGCTTACATCCAGGTATTAACCCTTCCCGTACCGACCTACTTCTATCTATGCTGCCTTCAGTTCCGCTATATACGCGCCCGGGACTGTAAGGGTTAAATACTAAGAACAGAAGCTATGCCAATTTACTGGGGTCGGCAACCTTTTCATAATAGTATGTGCCAAAGTAGAATTTCTAATTCATTTTGTGTGCCAACAGTCTGAGATCCTGCAAGTAGCAAGTTCTTGTAGAAAAGACATGTTGGATTTTTTGTGGGCACTCTGCATGCCATTGAAAATCTCTCTGCGTGCCAAGTTTGGCACCCCTGCCATAGGCTGCCGACCCTTCCTAATTTTAATATATGGATAAAATTATTTTTTTTAGTTTAACAAAAGAAACAATAAGATAAAAGTGTAAATGTTTTCTTTGTTTTTAAATTTCAAAATTCATTGAAAGAAAGCACTAAACAGAGGTCGGCATCCTTTTAATAACAGTGTGTCAAGTAAGATTTCTAATTCATTTAATGTGCCAACAGCCTAAACGTCATCCTGTTTTAGCACCAAAGAGACTTGAACTTGAATTGCATTTTTAGTTTTTTTCGCGTGCCAATGAAAAATGCTATGCGTCCCACATTGCCAACTCATGCTCTAAAATAATATTAAAGTACTCCTTCATTAATTAACTTAGCAATGTCTATCACATTTAAGCATAATTTAATTATTTTTTTTCAATAGCCAATGATAAAAATAAAACCATCAAATACACAACTTTCATTTTTTTTGGCATAAAAAACTATTGATCAAACTACTACTTTAATATAGGTCAGTGCTTCTGTAAAGTGTTTCCAATATCATTAATTAGAATGCAAGTAGCTAATGAAATTATTTCATACATGTATTCAGATTGCCACTAGCCACAAAACTGTTTCAAAAATATAAAAAATCTAAATCTCAGTAGACCAATAACTGTAAATAGATTTGTGTGAAATCGTTTTTTTTTTCTTTTATTGCTAGTGTTCAGTTTAGTATTTGGGCTTTGGACTTTGTGAGACACAATGTTGCCTGCTTCATGAATTCTCTGTGTCCAAAGCAAGTAAGATTATCTGCTCTTGCCATGTCTGTCTTTCAATTTCATTTCAATATTTTCAATGCACATAATTTGTAAACATTTGTCCCCAAGTGTAGACAAACACATTTTAATATTAATTAAATAATAATCATGCGTCTGTTTTGCCCCTTATTAAAGTTATTTGCATGATACATAGTAAACTTTAACCCAAAGATGAACCCAATTTTTGTTTTTACTATTATTATTAAAGAAATGTACAAAACATTTTAAAACGATTTTCTTCAACTTAATCAAGACTCAATTTTGCTATTTATTTTAAAATATTTTTTTTGTAAATTAGGTGTAGGACTTAGTAGATCAAATATTGTTTGCTTCCACGTACATAATTCAAACCATTTTCTCATTAAATATGTGATGGTAGTCTTAGTAATAGCCACAATATTCGCTATAATACATTGTGATGTCTAATTAATCATGTATTGTGATGGTTTTTTTTAAAATTTAGCTCGCATTTGTGATTTTTAATATCTTGCCAGTGAATTGTAAATTTACCATTAGCTGAGTACTATGTTCGTGTCAATAACATTCCATTCTTTTTAATTAAAAGCTTTTTTTTTAAATATTATTATAATATATAATAATAATAGTCATTAAATCTTCTTAGTCCATCTTTTGTTTTATTGTGGATTCAAAATTTGCCATGTTTTTCTGTAATATATGTATATTCATTAAAATTATATATTCAATTTTATAATCACACTTGTATTTTTAAGTTTTTAGGTAAAGAAATAAGTTCAAGTTTATATATTTTTATTTAGGCTGCTATTCGGACCTGGGTCCCTATAGCATGAAATGGCTATTGGGACCCAGCTTCAGTCAGAATTCCTTAAAACTCATAAAAAAGAGGGAAACAAACACAAAATATATTTGTTTTACTAACTTTTACCATAAGTAGCACAGAAAACACCTACCCTTAATAACCTAACTGACACTATTAACAAAAATACTACAAAGCCATCCCTAACCTATATAAACTAAACGATACTAACTATTTATCACCAAGTCTATCGGGTCCAAATAGCCACTTCGTTTTATTTAACAGTTTGCCATTAGAATTTATATTTTAAAAATCTACAGGAAATGTTCTTCAACAAAAACATCATTTAGTGAAAAAATTGTAATACTGGTATTTATTATCTTAAAGTATTAAGTATACTGTAAATTGATAAAAATAATGACTTCACATTCAACACAGGTAAAAACACCACCAAGGTTTTTAAGTAACATTTTATTTATTAATGAATTCCAAAACTCAAAATTGTTATAATAGAAATAGAAGGTAATTTTCAATATATATCTATTTCACAATATCTAACAAAAGTAGAGTATGAATAATTTTATGTACAGAGCAAATAATCAAATGCCAAAACAAAAATCAATGTAAAAAATGTAGAGAAGCTGAGAGTTAAAAATTATTGTTTCTCATTCCTAATAATCCTAATGTCATATCATAAACCCAGCGACTGTTGTTTTAGATTTGAATATATTTCTATTTACATCTATGTCCAAGTCTGTTGTCTCTAAATAACATGAACAATAACTTTCCTTTTGCTGTCATGAGTGAAATGGTTGGCTTCAAATATTTCGCTCTGGTAAAATGATGTCAGGTTGTGGATGTTAATTTGACGTGCCTGAAGAAGAAAAAAAAGATTTATAACTACAGGTACTCCGTATTACCAGGACTAGAACTGAGAACATAAAAATGTTATTTTTTTCCCTTCTGTTTATTAGAATAAACAAACAAGTAACTATAAAATTAGCACAGCTATTACAGCCCAGCTATTACATTATGATTTCCTTTTTATCATACCAACCAGCTAAAATGAAAAAAAACAACATATTTTTTTTGTAATAAAAGAGGTCAGCTTACCTTATCTGCTAAATCTTTTTCCGAGATTTCAACCTGTTCCATGTCAGCACCATAGCGATTTCTATGGAAAGCAATTTGATCTTGGGCGAGTTGCTTCAAGATGAACAATAACAGCTCATTGTTGTCTTTACGGAATGATAAATAACGAGCAAAAGTCTGTGGATTAAAAAAACAAAAGAGGAGTAGAAGAATTAGAATAGAATAGAAAAATGTTTTCTGGATCACAAAATGATGGCTAAAGAGGACCAAAAAAACTATACAAAAGAAAACCATCCAGGTAGACTCCACATTAAACAATACTCTTTCATAAATATATGCATTAGTTAACAAGGACTTCTTTTTTTGCTTGGTCTATAAAACAGATGAATGATTCAACTGGTTTGCAAAAAAAAAAAAGGTTCTATAAGAGCTGATGTAAACAAAAATGTACAAGTTTACCTTCCTCATTGTCCTCATAACACTAAACTTCTGCGTGCTAATGAAACTTTCCAGCATGACTCGGATGGCCATGTTGACATCATCTTCATTCACGTAATCTCTTAAATGAATCCTTGCGTGAGCTTCACTCATTCGGATCATAGACTCAATATGACGGACAGTGATTGGGATGCTTCCTGTAGCCTTTATAGAACAAAGAACAAATTAAACTTTATTAAACGTTTGAAGTTAAAAAAAAAAAATTATCACAGGGCAATTGAATGACAATATTAACCCTTACAGTCCCGGGCGCGTATATAGCGGAACTGAAGGCAGCATAGATAGAAGTAGGTCGGTACGGGAAGGGTTAAACAGAAATCAAACTAATCATACCATTGACTCTCTTCTAAGTTCTGAATACATCTTTGCAATTTTATCCTGGTCCATTTGATTAAGTTTTGGTCTGACTCTTTCTTTAGCATAAGTGATATATTTGCGTAATAGCTCTTGAGGTACTGGGTCTATCTTGGAATCACCAAGTTGTCTCTAAGTAAAGAAATAAATATATGCTAGTGTAAAATTTGTTCATTTTTTTTAAATCCACAGTAACAGTAATATTTTTTTTAAATGTGAATATTTCAAATTAGAAAATAATTTAGATAAAACATAAACATACCTGTGGAAGCTCTTCCTGGTCATCACTAGCATGTGGATGATGTTTTATGTGGCTGCCAACAACAAATCTGGCTAATCGTTCATCCTAAACATTACAACAATGTAACAATCAATGTAGTGATGATACAAAGGCCAACAGATTCTATTCAAACTTTAAAATTGTTTGTTAATAATCTTGAAAAAACACTTTGCAGACAATGATTCTTCTTTTTCCCTATGCAAGGACTGATTCTTACAAGTTCTTTCTTTTCATCTTGCCTTTAGGTATATAATAAATTGTCTGAATTTGTCAGAAAGAACAACATTTCATCTTGCCTTTAGGTATATAATAAATTGTCTGAATTTGTCAGAAAGACCAACATTTCATCTTGCCTTTAGGTATATAATAAATTGTCTGAATTTGTCAGGAAGACCAACAACTTTATACTCTTTATAACCCTTCTCTTTAAATTGGCTAGACTTTGGATGTGCTGGACATTTTAATCTTCACAAAGAAAATCTGTAATTTTACTATGACTTACAAGATAAAATGTATCACTACTATTTGCACACCAGTCAAAACACTGAAATACTATAGGCACACCAGTCAATACATTGAAATACTATAGGCACACAAGTCAATACACTGAAATACTATAGGCACACCAGTCAATACACTGAAATACTATAGTCTCACCTGAACAGAATCGACAGTATCCCTGACAACACAAAGAACATCAAAACGTGAAAGGATGGGTTCTGTCAGATCAACCTGCAAAGTTTTGTGTTTCAATTATGAAGTTCTCACATGATACATAAAGAGATATTTCAGAGAGACCATTTGTCCAAGGGTTTGACTTATGTAGGGCGTAGGGTAGCTACTATAAAATCATTTTTAAAATCCAAATTATGTAAAAGAATCCCCAAACTATTTATATCTGTATGTGTGAAATATATGTTAGTGTTATATTGTTATCAGTTAGTGTATATTGGTAGTCTACATTTTAAAGAAAAGTTTGTGGATGTTTTTTTATTACCCATAAAATAATTTTAGAAAATAATTTTTGGGATTTCTTAACGTAACATAGTCTAATAATTATACTTTTTCTTTTTTTTTTTTTTTAAATTTATAATAAAGATTTTTTTAAAGCTACTTTATCCATTCTAGAAAAATTCACAAACTTCCCAACCTTGAAAAATCAAGTAAATTTTCCCAAACCGTATCAAACCACCTATTACACTTTCAAAAGTCTATAAAATATTTTAGCAATTATATTTGTTTAAAAATATTTAAAAATAAATGTAGAATCTTACGTTTTCTGAAAAAGTCAGTGAAGGATCATATCTGCCTCCGATGGGGTTTGCTGCAGCTATGATGGTACAACGCGCTTGCAGCGAGGTAACTATGCCAGCTTTAGATATGGAGATGCTCTGCTGTTCCATGGCTTCATGGATACTTGTACGATCTGCATCATTCATCTTGTGACAACAGAAACACAAAGAAAAATGTTATAGCTAACAAAAATTTCAAGATAAATTAATGTCTAGTAATAAGAAAAGTGAAGTAAAAAAAATACCCTACCTTATCAAACTCATCAATAAGACAAACTCCCTTGTCTGCCAACACCAAAGCACCTGCTTCCAACGTCCACTCTTTTGACACAGGGTTTCTCTGAACATATGCTGTTAAACCTACAGCAGATGCACCCTGGCCCGTTGCAAATACAACTCTGGGTGCAGTTTTTTCAAGATATTTCAGAAATTGTGACTTGGCTGTACCAGGGTCACCACAGATTAGAACGTTGATATCACCTCTCACCTAAATTAAATAAATAGAAATTGTATTTTTAGATACAGAGGTATTTGTAAAAGGTATTCAGTTATGTAAATTACCTTCAGCTAAGATTAAAGTACCAGTATGTTATAGAGACTACCTTGTGTTTCTGACCAGGATTTTTTGCCTCTCCACCAAAGATTGCCAAAGCCAGAGCCCTCTTAATATCTTCATGACCATAAATTGAAGGAGCCATGCTGGCAAAGATCTGGAAACATTGAGTATAGAACAGTCAACACATTTTATTGAAATGACACAAATGTTATCTTATAGAAAAAAAAATCCAGATTGTAAAGCTATAAAAAAAAATTAACTGCTCACCCTTTCTGCTATTCTTTCATCCTTTGAAAGTGCAACAATAGCTTTAATATCCTCATCTGTCAAAGAAGCAACAGCTGCTTTGTCATCTTTTTTTGTTATGAAATTTGCCTGAATAACTGTAGCAAAAACTGGAAAACCATTGGCTGTATTTAATGACCCATCATAGTTGTTGTGATAGATCCCAGTTAATTCCTAAAAATGAATTATAAAAATTGAAAAATAAATATACCTGTTCAACAAATAATAACATGTTATCAAATATTAGATTAATTATCTCAATGCCTATTTTGCAACAAAAATAAAAGGCTATGAAAAAACGTGTAGGCATAAGTGTAACATATTTTTATAATTTCTAACGGATTTATTTTTAATAATTCTATATTTGTTTTCATAATTAACTCACAATTTCATCACCCGGTTTGCAGGAATCAACTAAATCGTCCAATAAGATTGAATCTTTTGACCTTGGCAGACGGCCAGCTGGCACCTTTCCTGGACTCTCTTGTATTGTGATTCTTTGATAGTTTTTGTAGATAGTCTTAAGAGTTAAAAAATTAAACATTTTACATATTAGAGCCTCTTAACAAGGATTATAACTGGCACAACAAAAGAGATATTAAGCTGAGTAGTACAAAGCATATAACTATCTGTTTATTCAATTACACAAAAATAGCATCATAGGTTTGTTATTAAAATATCAAAAACAAAAGATTTTAGGCACTCAAGTAATATTGCGAAGTAAAATAAGAAAAAAATTATTCAAGAAAAATTTTCAACATAAATGGGTAAATGACATATTTTTTAGTGATGGGACGATTAATCGGAATCGTATCGGAATAATAGGAATATCTGGATTTTTTATAAAGTATCACGAATTGTATCGGAGTTGAATAATTCAAACCCAAGTTTCCAATCCATTCAATTCAAGCTAATTCCAGCTCTATGCAGTAATAGTATAGATTATCTTCCAAATGAATGTACCCTAACTTTTGGATAGCAGTAGCAACTGTGAAAAAACATTTTAGAAGTCAGAAGAACGATCATTTGCAGTTTTAAAATTCAGAATTAAACTGATTACTAAGATTACCACCGTATTCCATGCACAAGTGTAAAGAACCACCTTGGAACAGAGTAACCAAAATCGCTTATGGAAAGGAGCTATGGCACATAAAAATGTGACTTCCAAGGACCCGATGAAGTGCTCATTACCAATTATCTTGTAAGCGATTTTGGTCTCTCTGTACGGGTGCTATTAGATCTATTGCTATTAAAATGCAATGTGATTGTATTTGTTTACTTTTTGTAACTCAAACTATTCATTTTATTTCAGAGCCCAAATTAATCATGGCGAGTGGCGGTAAAAGTTTAATACATATAAGCTTTTGTAATAATGGCCAGGAATCGGAATCGCATCGGGATAATTGGGTAGAATCGGAATCGTTAAAAGTTTTGGTATTAGCCATCACTAATATTTTTTTCATCAAATCACAATAACGGGTAATAAAAATGTCTTTATAAATACCTGCTCCATATTAATTTCAAAGGGCCCTTGCGATTGGCACTCAGGGCAAGAGCCTGGTTTGATTTCTGTATTCTGAGTTTGATAAAATGGTCCCAACACAAAACTACATTTGTTACAATCAAAGCGAATAACACTCAGCTGGGGCAGAACACCAGTAACACTGGTAACAACACCATTTGTTCGGATCATTTGATTTAAATGTAGCTGCCTAGAAAGGAGACAAAACTACAACTGAATGTCATTTTATTTTAAAAAATCAACAGAATCATACAACTCTACACCCATAAAAATGTTACAGTTACAGGTTCTTGCATGTTAATTTATAAAATATGCATTAACAATATGTTGAAATCTGCTTGGCTATTAGCTTAACTCGTTCTATGAGACACAGTGTAGGCATACAGTGAGTGCCTTTGCTGTCCTTGCTCATAAGCTAGGACTAATATTGTTTCAATACATTGTTTTTTAGCAGCCAATACATTGTTTGTTTTTTTAGACTTTAACAGAAAAAGAAATGGGGCCAATGCCATTCAATTTGAAGTATTTTGTTTGCTTTTTTTTATCTTCTTCATCCATATTGCTAGTAATTTTAGTTATACTAAACAAAGAAGTATTGTGCATCCATTAATCTTTCATACTAGGTGATTGTGTGGCCAGCACTATGCACAGCCGCCTTTACTTTACCCCAACTAAGGTCAGGTACCCATCAGAGCAGGGAAGACTCATGGACACCCCCAGACCCAGAAAAAAATCCTAGCCTGCAACAGGATTTGAACGAGGGACCTTCTGTACGCCCGATGAACGCGCTGCCGCACGGCCACATGCCTCATGTGGTTTTGTGGCAGATATTTCTTTTTTGTAGCTGGCAAGATATACAGTAGAAGTCCATTAGTCCGGCATCCAACAGTCCAGGATTGCCTGATAGTCCGGCATCGCTCCAAAAAATTGTAAAAATATTTTGGTTTTCTCCAAAAGTATGTCTTTAAAGCAAATAAAAACACTCGAGAGCTATTTGGAAGTTTTCGGGGTAGTTCAGGATCACCCGGAAGCGTGCAGAGCTCAGTATAAATAAATTTTATACTAAACGGCAAAAGTAAAAAAAAACAGAAAGACATTCGTGACTTTTTTTAATCTAAGTGAAATATGTTTTACAGTTGTACATACATTATATGAAATGTAAAATAAACATTGTTGTATTTGCTTACTGTATTTTTAGTTTAATTATTTACCTAATTGTTCTTATAATTACGATTTATGTATGTATGTAGTTAAAAACATAGTACATTTGTTTTACGGCAAAGCCTACACTAAACAGAAGGGGTACCGCCCGATAGACCGGAATTTTCGGTAGTCCGGCATCGAGCCGGTCCCGAACGTGCCGGATTATCGGACTTCTACTGTACTTTATATTTTACTAGAAATCTTTATCTTATAACTTATTGTAATAGGATTAGTCTACTTTTTCTCACTCTTGGAAAAAATGTATGCCAACATTTTTTTTTATGAAAGTAAATCTACAGCAAAGAGTTGAAAACCAACCTATTTTTATCCTATTTTTAAACTCATATGAAGTAAGTTGGCTTACCTTAAAGAACGAATTTCTTCAATCAAGGGTAAATTTGAAATTCTGACATGTATGGTCTTGGCTATTCTTTCATAATTTGGGTACATGCTAAAGACAACTTCTTTAGCAGCCTAAAAACAAAATTAATTTAAAACAATAAAATACGTATAAAAAAACCAACAACACAAGATACAAAAGAATAGTACCATTTAAATATTTAAAAAAAAAACACACATACCTCATCTAGATTTATTAACATTTCAGCAGGGGCTTCGGGTAAGAAATATGCCAAAACTTGCTCCATGGAGGCAAACATATTGTAATCTATTATCAGGCTTTCTTTGTTTCCTAAACAATATTAGTATAATTCATTCATTAAATGTAAGAGCCTACAGTTTTTAAAAATGAAAGATGAAAAAGAAACAAAAGTATACAAATGAATTACCTTCAACCATCTGCCGAATTTTCTCTCTGTAAACATTGTGTCCCTTCTGGTCAACAAAAGTACGTAAAAAATTCTTAAATCGATGCTTGATTTCTGTCTTTGGTCCTAACATTGTAACCCATTCTCTGACAGAATGCCCTTTCATATCTTCTAAATTTTCAATGCTTTCAATCATCTATTTGAAAATGGGAATATATAAATAAAAGAATATATAAATAAAACATTATATAAAAAAAAGATTATACAAATAAAAGAATATATATATTAATATATCAACAAAGAATTATTAAAAGCAAAAAGTAAAATATTCCAGTCAGGCCAATTTATTCATAGGGTCAGTGAAGCAGCATTCACAGGTTTCAGAGGGCCATGGTATACTAGCAGGTTGTGTGGCAAGCCTAATGCCCAGTCGCCTTTACTTTTCCCCTATTGTCAGATACCCATCAGCACTTCTGTACCCGGAACCTCAAAGTGGTGAAGTGTGTAAACTGCCAATACGCTCCTATTGTGTGTTCACACACTGGTGGGGTAATGCAAGGGGGACAGCTCGCATTGCGGAGAGGCCCGGAGACTAGGTGGGGAGGCAGCAAGACAAGGTGCCTGGATGTCCAGGCCTATAGTCTGGAATTTGTGCTACTGGGTGACAGTGCAGGCATACGAGCAAGCCACCATGTTAATGATCTGGGGAAAATTCACAGGTGGGGAGAAGCAAAGTAGTGTATGTGACTGCAGTTGTGACTAGATATTGGTGTGCCTTGGACTTAAGAGCAGGAAGGCTTGTCTATTGTTTTATTTGAGATATAAAATTGTTACCCATCAGAGCTTGGTAAACTCAGAGTCTCCCCCCCCCCCACCACCACCACCACCAGGTAAAACTGGAATTTTTTAATTTTTTTATAAAAACCCACTATTTAAACATTATATAACACTATAACTAGAACTGTAAAACATTTAAAAGATATACATATATGTACCTCTTCCTCATCTTCAGCAGCCACCCCTTCTGCTGCGCGTTCTGCTATACGACGCTTTCTTGCAGGTCTTCCATCATCATCATCTGAATCATCTGCCAGAATTCACCAGTACAAAAAGAATTATTACAAATAGTGAATAGTCTTACAACAAAAAAGATGCATGGTGTTAAATCAGATTAAAAAAAAAATTAAAATAATCAATAGCAACCTAACAATTCAATCTTGTAGTAAGAATGTTTCGTTACTTAGTTATTCTTGTGTCTTACAGTATTTAGCTATTGTGTTTGTCTTGGAGTTCTGGTTGCGATGGAACATGGATTAGTATTGTTAAACAGTCAGCAGTTCATGTAAGCTTCTGTGTCGTGTATTAAACATATCGAACCTGACTCATTGCCTTCTTCTTGGTAATAGTATTTATCTAATAATAATACTACAGTGCAACTTAACTTTATAGACCTATACAAGATTGAACCACACTAAAATTGACCTACCATAAAGTAATCCTTTTCTCATACGCCCAGCCCGAACACCTTCTTCCCTCTCTCTATCTCTTATTTCTTGCTCAGCTTCCCTGCGCTGTGTTTCTGAAATGTCTGAATATTCAGATGTATCAAGTCCAACATCTTCATAAGTATCCAATGCAGGAATAGCTTGATAATCTCTGAAAAAATTATGATGTATATAATTATAATCAATGTGTAAAATGGAGCTACCAGCATTAATAAAATTTAGGTCATAAATGAAGTTTTTAAATAGGGTAGCCTACTTTACTTAGACATAATAATAATAATAATGAGCACTTTTATAGCGCAACTATCCATGCTATAATAGCATGCTCAGTGCGCTGTCATAACATAGATACAAGAGCACAAATTAGACAATGATTACTTAAACATATAGGACTTTAGGTTCTTTTTAAAAGACTTTGCTTCAGTTTGCCTTAGTGAAATAGGCAAATTGTTCCATAATACGGGCGCCACCGCCTCAAAGGCGCGCACTCCAAAGGTTTTCTTTCTATGTCCAATAAGACTGGGAGTCCTGAGTAATGACTTTTCACTTGAACGGAGATCTCTTGCTGGAACATATGTTGTAAGAATGTTTTGAAGATAGCTAGGTGCAGTGCCATCCAAGCAGCTGAATGCCAGGGAAAGAAGCTTAAATTCAATTCGCTTTTGCACGGGGAGCCAGTGGAGATCCCTAAGTATAGGGGTGATGTGAGCGGACCTCTCGACCAGAGATACTATGCGTGCAGCATTGTTCTGCACCTTCTGGAGTCTCTCAATCTGCTTTTTTGGAATCCCCCACAAACAGCTGTTGCAGTAATCAAGTCTTGAGAGAATAAGAGAGACGGCAACAGCATTTGCTGTTTTCTTGTTTAGATGAGGTCGCAATTGACCTAAGGCTCGTAATTGCATAGAGCATGCCCGGACGACAGAGCTGACATGGGTAGTCATTGAAAGTTTACTGTCAATAAACAAGCCAAGATCTTTTACATAGTCAGATAAGGTAATTTCAGCAGTGCCAACTTTTATTGCTTCTAGCTTAGAGGTTTTAAGTTTAGCATGAGACCCACACAACATTGCCACTGTTTTATCATCATTTAGCTTTAGCCTATTTTCCACCATCCACGATTTCACTGACAGGCAGCAGTCTTCAAGAGATTTTACAGCCGCAGCACAGGAAGCAGGATCAGGATTGAAACTAATGTATAATTCCGTGTCGTCAGCAAATAGCTTACGATTTACGCCATGGGTACTAATGATTTTGCCGAGTTTACTAGTATAGATAGAGAATAGTATAGGTCCCAATACAGAGCCTTGTGGTACTCCGCACCTCAGTGGTGTGCTCTGCGAAGAAGCTTGTTTTACCACAACATATTGGGTCCTATCCTCCAAATAAGACGTGAACCACCGCAGCGCATTACCCGTGATGCCCATCTCCTTTTTAAGCCTGGCTAGAAGAAGCTCATGGTCAATTACGTCGAAAGCTGCACTTAAGTCAAGCAACACTAATAGTGATAGTTCGCCACGATCAGCACTACAAAGTACATCATTTAGGACTCGCAGAAGTGCTGTTTCGCAACTGTGGCCATGACGATAGGCAGATTGGAACGGGTCAAGTAGATTATTAGCATTAAGATGCTGTACAAGTTGTTGCGACACAACTCTCTCAAGTATTTTAGAAATAAAGGAGAGATTTGAGACCGGGCGATAGTTATTGCAGTCATTCATATCTAAGCCATTTTTCTTCAGGAGGGGCTTAATGATCGCCGTCTTGAATGGGCGTGGAATTTCGGCAGACAGTAGGCAGGTGTTTATAATACGTACCAACACAGGAAGTAGAATGTCCATGCATGTCAGCACAATTTTGGTAGTCTTAATGTCTGACTTTAACAATATTTTTATTACAACCAGAAAATAACTTTTTGTCAAGTTTTGCCAAAGAACATTCATAATTTAAGACCAAATAGAGTTATCTAATTAAGACTAATTTAATGATTGTGGGCCTAAGCCCCTCTAAACACAGCTACTTCTATTGTCTAGCCTATTGTTTTTAACTAATTTATACTTATAGTAAATTGTCAACTTTGACTTTAGCATGTAAGATTGTAGGAATGTAGTCCTAATGCCTATTATTATTAGGCATACTAATGCATGTGTATCATCTGAAATTCCAGCCGGGTAATTAAAGTTAACAGACTGAGACTTCTTGACAACAATTGAATGATTCAATGGCTTTTAATTAGCGGTATCTTATCTTATAAGTTTACAGACGTTCCTTCTAGATAGAAGATTATTACGTCCACTAGGCCCAAAACTCCTGCAGGGCAACAGGGATGTCGGTGGCAGGGATAGAACCAAAAACCTGTCCCTTGGTTTTTGGTTGACTGTCTGGTGAACTAACCAGCTGGACCAGCAGTAGCCTACCTTTCAATATCATCTCCAAAAAGGTTTTCCCCTTCCTCCTCTTCTTCTTGATCGGCATCATCATCTCCTAACAGTTCAGATTCATCTTCGAAAGGTGGGAGATCTCTATTAGGACTTGATGTTAATGGATCTCTCGTTCTTCCTGGACTGCTGGCAGTGGAGAAAGGATCCGCATCTGATGATTCATCCTTGATTTTGAATAGATAAAATTAATAGCATTTAAAAAAATGTTAAATATACACAGGGATGTTGCAAAAGTCAGCGACCAGTGAGTTGGGAGCTGTATGGTAAGGTAGGCCCTTGCCTTTGTTTGGAAAATACTGTTGACTAGGACGAGTGTTGACTGGCAGCACTAGCCTAGGCTGAGGATAATTAAAACTGCAATATGAATTATTATGAATTAAGAGAATGAATTAGATATGTCGACTTTTGCAAAGAAGAAATGACGGTATTATTTAAGCGAAATCAATTTAAACATAAGCTGATGTTGATTATTTTAACACAAACATTTTACTTACAGCCATTTATGAATTGTTTGATATTTCTGTTAAATACTTGGGAAAAAAGTCAGGTACAATAAAGCAACAATTTTTTTCGCGGGAAATATCGTTACAATGTCAAAGGTTAAGTTCCTTAATAAATAGTTCCTGAATTTATTTAAAAAGATTTTTTATGATTAAAGAAAACGGAAGTTTTATTATAATTTTACTATTTATAATTATAAAAATAAATTTAAAAAATGAATTATGTTTTACAAATAATATAAATAATTAAAGTGTATGAATATTATATAAAAAATTATGTCATTAAATAAAAATCTAATAATTCATAGGCTGGTGCGATTACATTTCCGTTGCTACTATAGATACAAAATGGCGATATAAACTTGTGTACAATCAGATCTGTTGCGAAGGTTTACTCTTGCTTTGATTATAAACGCCAACACGATTTGGAATTTTTAGTAACATTGTAAGATTATTGGCTAGATTATTCTATATCCGATTATATTTATTGACGCATAATATTTATTTAAATAAATAATTAAAACAAACTTTCACATTGGATGTTGTAAACCGTAGGCCGTAGGCCGTAGAGTAGTGTAAGTGTAGGCCGTAGGCTACTTAATTTACTTAGGGGCCGTCCATAAATTACGTCACACAATTTTCGCTGATTTCTTACCCCCCCCTCCCCCCCTTGTCACACATTGTCACAAAAAGTCAGACCCCCCCCCTCAAATATGACATCACAAAATCTGCACCCCCCCCCCCTCCTAAAAGATATTTTTCTAAAATGCAGATTTACAGTTCCAAATTTAAAAAATGTTGTCATCGTTTTGTAATAATTAATTAATTAATTTTGTGTTACACAAAAGAAAAATCGAAAGTGTAATTATAACAATATCATGTGCACAAAAATAAATGCTTTAGTAAAATCAGAACAATTTAAAAAATAAAGTTTATACAAAAACAACAACACAAAATGTATGTTTATCATGTATTCTCCCAAAGTGATGAAAAATGCTCCTTTATGGAATAAATGGGGACTGCATTGGTCTCTTCATCAGGTGGAATGGCTATTCCATTCAAATCAAGCTCTTCTTCATCTATCCATTCAGCACTCTCTCCATTTTCTTCATTAGCGATAATAACAATTAATTCACGTTACCTATGTGCAGCAACTCTTTGTGGCCTAATAGGTTTGGGAGGAATAATTGATTCCTGCTTGTGTGTTTATTTAATGGCTGCGCAGCATGACTAACGAAGCGAAGTACATATAATATTTTTTGAAAATCCCATCGCTAATCACAGATTGTATTGACGGACAGTACAAAATCGTATGGAATCGAACCAGTGCCGTTGCTAGGGATTTGGGGTCCGGGGGGCTTGGCCTCTTTAGGGGCCCCTGCATTTTGACATTCGACATTATTACATAAGAAAAAAACTCCTTTGGGGGCCCCCCTAAAGTAGGGGCCCGGGGGGACTTTCGAATTTGGACCCCCCCCCTCTCCCTCCCCTAGCTACGCCACTGAATCGAACGATAAGGATTTAATGACTGAGGAAGGATATCATCCACTTTCAGACTTTGAGCTGCAAACAGAGATGGAAACTTATGCGACGCTCCATCTGTTGTCTGTTCTGGAATTTTCAGACCTTCGCATGATTGAACAACTGGTAAAGGATGTGGAAAAAATCTCTCTGTTACTACACTGAAATATGTATTTCTTGGTTTTGAACAGCACTTTTTGTCGGTGCGTTTTACAATTTGAGTTTTGTTCGTACATGAACGTCAAACCATTTTTGATCTCCATCGATTTCTGAGACTGTTGGGTCAATGAATTCTGCTACTGTTGAAAAATTATCGACTACCAACTGTGACCAAATTTTAGCTAGAGTGTTGCCTGCAAACTGAAAATTCTTTTTTTCTAAATCAGCATCTATGGTAACACCTCTATCGTTCAAATGACTACTATAGTGGTCATGTGGTAGGCCTAATATCAACCCAGTAAGTTCCTTACTGAGTGACGCCATTTTCCTTTCGACCCTATTAAACGAACTTCTCCCTGTAGCATTGGTAGCGATGAATACAGCATAAAAATCGTACTGAAGAAAGTGGTAGACTGCAACCTTAATAACTTTTCCGTATCTTGGGTTTTCGTCTGAGCCACCATCAACTGTCGACACTAAAATTGGTTTCACCAAGCGATCAATACCCCTCCGTGTAATGACATTAAATTCCTTGAGACAATTTCTTGAAATCGAGTCCATGACTGAATTCTGTTTATGAAGAGTGTTTTCCAAATCTGATTGCAATGTAAGTCGGTCCTGAATAACCAATAGCTTCTCGGTTTCCTAAACCATTGGACTGAATTTGGATTCCAGCATACACCGATGGAATTAGCTTGTGTCATGCAGCCAAAACCCAGTCATGGTCAGCCAAGCTGACTCTGTATTCGATATGCATCAGCAAAGGACTTTGCTTGTTAGCAGTAGTCAACCCGACTGGCACTCGAGCTTTATCGTCTTGGCTCACAAAGCACACTTCGTTTGACCCTAGCATGGGTGCCAACTCTTCCAGTAGTCTTATTGTTGCCGTACAAAACAAACCGTTTATATATTTAACGTGTTTAGATCATTCTGTGCTCTAATGAGCGTCACTTGGACTGTTGAGACATGACGCTGGCCTTTAAGAGATGAGCTGCACTTTGGTAAAAGACGAAGGTAGAGTCCACTTCTACTGATTGTAAATCCGTCCATCTTTAAGTGTTCAGTGAGTTCATCTAATGTTTTTATGCTTCTGTAGACATCACTTTGCCTTATTTAGTGTTAGGATGATCCGTGCATAGCAATATCCACAATAGTTTCCAGTAACGATGTGTGATCTTCCTCAAGTCCTTGCCTACCATGCTTGGCTCTGACGTTCAGAGATGCGAATAGTTCTGGATTACACAAAAAAAGTCGGGAAAACCCAAAGTTGGCTGTTCAACACTCTCAGTGAAAGCAAAATGAAAGGGAAGCTACTCTCTTTTACGTCGATGAGCTTTTTCTTTTTTTTTTAAATTACAGTCATGTGTGCATAAATGGCATACTTCTATTTATATAAACTCAACAAAGTCAACAGCATACGTGAAAAACTAAAATTTTATATTCCTGAAAGTTGCAAGAAAATATTCATTTTTGGTTGTCCCGATCGATCTAACGGCATTGGAGTCTATAGCGCACAAACATAGCCTATATGTATAAGCTTATTCATTTTTATGTGACGTCGGATATCTTAGACCCCCCCTCCCCCCCTCGTCACACCTCGTCACAAATGCGTGACCCCCCTCCCCCCCCTAATCGTGTGACGTAATTTATGGACGGCCCCTTAGACCTAACCAAAAGTTAAAGTTTGCAAAGCTGGCTGTAACTAACTGTAACTGTAAGAAGTGTAGGCTAACCAATTCTGATTTATACTAATAATTTACTCACTAACTCAGCATAAATACTAACTAATATAATAATAATAATAATAATAACTTCGTGACTTCACGTGCTCGGTAGCAAAAATATAGTAAATAATAAATAGTATACAGTATAGTGACAGTATAGTCTAAATTTCGACTAATTAATTATTAAGAGTACTAAAGCCTAAATAGCCTATTGGGAGGCTATTTAAAATAGTATTTTAAGTATTTAATACATTTTCTGAATTTTTATAGATACAAATGTCAAATAAAAAAATCTCCTGTCAAAAATCCAAAGTAGGCCTAGATCTAGATCTCTAGGCCTACTACATTAATATAATTCCAGCAAGGGCAAAACATTTCAATATATAGGCAATATAGGCCTAACTATAATATATGAGTATGTATTAGTATTATGTAGTTTTGCAACATAATATCATAATATGTGTTTTATTTGCATTTTTTCTTCTAAATATTCAGTGCTTGCTGCTTGACATTTAAACTGCCTAAAAATGACTGAATCAATAACAAATGATGCTATAGCACAACACACCAATCTAACGTCTTCACAAAATTCAGGTGAGCTCAATGAAACATGGCACCTTTTGTCTATTTTGTAAATTTAAAAAAAATATGAATCCTATAGTTATATTTTATATTGTTGAAAATGGGACCACTTATATTGAATAATAAAGTATGACCCTTAGCATTTTAAGTTTAAGATTAAGTAAATTCTTAGGCCAACGGGTTAGTATTTATTTATAGGCTATATGAATCGTGAGACAAATTTAAATACCCTTGAAGTTGAAGGTTTATTCTTTTTCAAAAAGATTAGATTACTTTGAAAATAATTCATTACCATCTATGAGATCTTAGTGCTACGATCTTGTTATAAGTTATTGGAAGCATTTAAAGATTGGCTTAAATATGAAATTTATAACAAGTCAAGCATTATTTTAAAATAAGTCAAGAGTCAAGATATATAGGCCTATACTTTTCCCAGCCTAATAATTTATTGACTTATTTTTACAGATGATGATAAAACAACAAAGCTAGGCCTAAAAAAATCAAGCTCTTCAGGTTCAAATAAAAGATCAAGTAATACATTTCAAACTTTGTTATTTTAATTTTTCATTCTGCTTTTCACCATTAAGTTAATGTTTCTGAAGATATTTTTCAAAAACGTTTTTTTTTTATATTAAAAGACCATGGAGTTGTAAGTACAGTGAATCCATTCAAGATGCCACCAGACAGTGATATATTCTTGTTAAGGGACAAAGAGAAACAGAAAAAGATGAAGGTAATGTGTTACAAAATGATCTTGCTTGTTTACCCTGACAGCACACCTATATATTGGCCCAATATTCTGCCAATATTTAAATATTGGTCTAATATTTGGCTGATATGGAGTGTTGTTAATTATTCACTGTTTTACTTTGAAGGCTTTTTAAATTAATAGGCTACATATTTAAAGCTTTTGAATTGTTATAAAATTCATATTATTTATACAGTTCCAAGTAAATGTTGTACAAAAAACTCCATTGTAAACAAAGAATGAAAATTGCATTTACTGCCATGCTTATTTCAGGAACGATTACGTCAAAGGGAATTGAAAGTTCATGAAAAAACAACTTACACATCAAGAATTAGCTTCCGTCCTGCAACCATGATTCAACCCCCAGAATCTGAATCAGAAGATGAGGAGGATACTGACAAGGCAGTTGCTGTCAAGGATGATCCACAATTTACTATTGCAATAACTAGAGGTGATGTTAAAATAATTAGGACTTTTGTGAGTCTGCTTATTATCATGGGATCCTTTTAAATTTTTATACAATTACTGGTATTCAATTATAAACCATGCAATAATTTCTCTTTTACATTTACCAGATCGCCATGTAGAAAAAGAGTCTCTTTCAGAATATATTGCCAAAAAACGTGAAATGTTTCTTGTACAGGTATATTTCTCTTTATGTTACTGGCACTCTTTCTGTATTAGAAGATTTAATTTATCTGTTTGATTAGCCTGAATTAAACACACCTCTTGGTTTTGCAGTTATATTATATTGTACTCTTATCTTTCCAGTATTCTTTGGGAGTTAAGAGAGATGAAATGAGAAAATTAGAAGAAATAGCTCAGGCTGAAGAAAAGAAGTTGGAGCTAGCCGAGCAATATTTGGAAGAGGATGCAGCAATGTTTGATGAGTTTCTAAAAGAAAATGATAAAAACTCAGTAGAAGCTATTAAAATGTGAGAAATTTCATCAATTTTGTATTTTTATCACTTCTTTGGGTTGTGGTGGTGGAGTGGCATCGCATTCGGCTGGCGAACCGAAGGTCCTGGGTTTGAATCCTGGTGAAGGCTAGGATTTGTTCCCAGGTCTGGAAGGTGTCCCTGAGTCTACCCAGCTCTGACTTTAGTTGGGGTAAAGTAAAGACGGCTGGGCATTGTGCTGGCCACATAATCCCCTTGAATGCTATGGCCACAGAAACTGGTGAACGCTGCTTCAATGACCCTATGGATCAACTTGGTCTGATAGGATACTTTTTATCCCTTCTCTCAAAAGTATTATTTTTTATAGTTCTAGCATTTTTTTAAAGCACACAATTTCTATTATTTTTCTATCAGTATGAGTAGGCTAAAAACTTCATGTTATTATCATAGAAGTCAGTAAGCTTATAAAGTTGATCTTTTTAATGCTAAACTCATCAATTCAATTGAATGTAGTTAGACAAATAGAACTAATTAGAAATGTAGTGCTTACTTTTTGAGAAAGTTAAAATATTGTCTTTTGAAGTGTAAACTTAGCAATGATTATTTATATCTTTTTTTAGAGCTGAAACAGAAGCAAAATTAAAAATGGAGAAAGTCAATGAAATTAAACGCATCAACGCTCAAATGATGGCCATCAAGTCAGAAATTTCCAAATATGAAGACACTTTAAAAGAATATCAATTGTACAGTAACTTCCTAGAATCTTTAATTCCTTCAGTAAGATTTTTGTTCATTTAATTTGATTACTTGTATAAGCACATCAATCCAGAAGATAAGATAATAGATTATGTTAATGGTTAGTTCACAGAATGTTTATAACTGTTCCCATTGTGATTTTCATTTTTTATTAAAGTTGACTAATATGTAGACTAAAATGGTCGAGGGGCAGCTCATTTGGCTAACCCTGCCTTAGATCCCAGGTTAAAATCCAGGCTAAATGCCAGATTATCTGCCTTTGTCTGTAGGATTTCCCTGAGTCTACTTAACATTAGTTCTGAAAAAGTAACATTGGCTGGGCTTGGTTCTGGACACACAGTCCCATAGATGAGAAAGCCACAAACATTGTTAAACATGCTTGACTAGAACCAAGGCCCAATATGGTCTAAAAGATATGCTTTACTTTAGGGATGTTAAACGAAAACCGGAATACCGGATTCCGGTTTTGAATCTGAAAACCGGTTTTGATTTTCAAAACCGGATTTCGGTTTGTTGGTTGGCAGTTGGAAGGTAATCATTACTTCAAGTAGAAGACCCTTTTTTTTGTTCTAATAGAAATATTTTTAATAAAAAAAGTTGGATTCGCACAAAGCAATTCCTGAAATGCCTTGCTAACACTATTAAGTCTTAGATATTGTGTTTCTTTTTTTTTTCCAATGCCAAGTTGCCAACTATGGCTTGCGATAAAAACAACATCAAACCAATTTACAGTTACAATTAACATGAATCTTTTTACTTGTCGGCACATCTTTTAGATGTCCGCTGCTCTTTGATATAAGCAATGGAGTCGCAAACTTGCCCTTCCCTGTGACCCTGAACTATTCGGCTAGACACCGCGTCTGTGCTTTGTTATTAACGGCACTATTAAATACACATTATCTTATCTTATACATTACAGACGCTCCTTCTATAAAGAAGATTATTGCGTCCTACGCTCATCCGTGGTCCGAGTCTAGTCTTGCATTTTTATAGATGTCTTAAATGATGTTAAGTTACTGGTTTTCCTGGTTTGTTCAGGCAACCCATTCCATGCCCGAATGCCACTCGGGAAGAAAGAGTACTTATATGCATTTGTTCTCGCATAAGGGACAAGGAAAGTGTTTTTATCTTTATGTTTATCTGAGATTTGCAACAGATTGTTATTGTGTTGTATTTCTAAATTAGAGTTTAATGCCTTATGTATTATTACTACTTTACTCTTTGCCCTTCTGTCTTCTAGTGTTTCTAGGTTTAATGATTTGACTAATGGTGTTACTCTTGTTAATTGGGAATATTCGCTAGTTATGAACCTTGCAGCTCTTTTTTGAAGGGGGGGGGGGAATCGAAATCCGGTTTTAAACCGGTTTTATAGAACCAAAAACCGGTTTTGGAAAACAACCGGTTTTAACATCCCTACTTTACTTACTTTTACCTACATTAATATAAAAACCATAGCCCTGACCCTAATCTTATTTTAAACAATTGATCACTATGCTAAGGAATAAAAAAATTTTTGTAAACAAGGAGGGTCTCTAAATTGTAAAAAAAGAAAAAAACAGAAGATAAGATGTTTAATTATGTTAATGATAAGTCATTGATGCTTGTTATCCTTTAGGATATTCAAGAAGCAAGGATGAAGGAAAAGATGACAAGAAAAGAAGAAAAATTGAAAGAGAAGGAGAAGAGTCTTGGTGTGAGGTGGACTGCTCGTAAATCTGATGCCTCTTCTGGAAGAACATCTTTGTCTGGAAAAGGAAAATTAGGAGCAAAATTTCCAGATAAGAGGAAGTCAAATGATAAAGAGTAAGTATTGTACCTTTTGACTTGGTTTTATTAGTTGAATCTGTGTTCTAAAATGGTTTACATTCAAAATACAGTAGAATGTAGGGACAAACTTAACGTCAGTAATTAGTCATCTGTTTTGTAACTCTCATTTGTAATGTGTTTAATTTTCCTTGCTGAGTTTATTTTCTGTTATATTTGAAATATTATTCTCTTAAGAAAAAGCTAAATTCATTTCTTTGGTTAACTTGGGTTTATAAAAAGATAATGGTCATGAATATGTTGAGACAAAGAAATTTAACTTTTGTCTATTGACAAAGGTCCAGTCTTGAAAAATAGCTCATAGTTGTTTTAATTATAAGAGGCTAATCTTGTAGTCTGTATCTTGTCTATTTTATGTTTAGCTCAGTGTAATAAAAAACAAATTGTAGCTCAACAAAGTTATTTATTTATATCATATTGCATCTGGGGATAATCCACTTACAGCTGACATCAGTTTGCGGAAAATAAAGATGGCCAAGTGTTGTATAACCCTTGACTAAACTGAAGTGGGAAGGGAAATAACTAAAGAGCTGTTCTTTTGTTTCCTTATCAAATACATATAATTTTTATTTTCAAGCATATTGAACAGGTTTTTAACTTTTTAATTTAAATTTCTATTACTACTTAAAGTTTAATATTAACCAATGTGCTCACTCAGAGCTACTGATATACTACAGCATGAATTCCTGAAAGACATGGCCAGTATGGCTGCGGAAAAGTAGGCTATCAGTTGTATTAAAAATTGTGTTGGCTTTATTTTTTTTTTACCCTACTACCCTAGTAATTTAATTTTTGTTGTTGTTGAAATAAAAAAAAAATATCTGGCCAAAAAATGCTGATCTTTATGTTAAAAAGAATTTTATGGCTATAGCATTGTTTTATATATCATTTTTGTTTCTGTGTTAAACTGCTTTCTTTTAGTTTTATGTTAATTATTTCAAGGTTGTCTACTTCTATTAAAGTTAAGCAGTCTTCAGTTTCTTTGATTTGAAAGTCACATATTGTATAGTGTATCCAATATAAATTGATCTAATTCATAATTGTTATCTATTAAAAAAAAAGAGTATTAATAAAAAAAATTAATTTTTTTTCGGTTGCTAGTTGGATAATTTATGGCCATGTATAAAGCAAATATTTTTGGTTGCTAGTTGGATAATTTATGGCCATGTATAAAGCAAATAAAAAAAAAAATGAAATAATTGTTTTTTTTTTCAATCAACTTTTCAGCAAAAAATTAGAAGAATTGGAGGAAAGTGCAATAACTATGAATGATATTGAGGACAGTGATGAGGTACATGAATTGAAACCTTTAAAATTCATTAAAAACTTTCAACCATGTGAGCACATTTATTTAACCCTCAGATGTCACACCAAAACGTCATGATCTTTGTACATTTATCTATTGAAGACGTCAAATCCTTGTCATTACATTTAAAGTATGGAATTAAAAAAAAAAATGCAAAGTCAGCAAATATTTTGTATTAAAAACCTTTCAGTAGTCAAAGGGTGAAGTCATTGAATATTAAATTTTCATGCAAGAGTTGTAACTATGATTATCTTTGAATGAAAAATAAATAACCTAACTTTGGTTCTGAAAGATTAAACTAAATTTTCTTTCTTGATTAAATATGTGACAAGGCATTTTTAACCTTTCATACAAAGTAATTACGGTAATAACTTTACTGGTTTATTTTTACTGTAGTTAAATTCAGTATATAAATATAATATTTTTCACAATCATAAATAACAAATAAATATATTTACACAAAGTTGGTTGGGATTTTTTTTTTCTCCCAGGAGTTGGAATTATATTTCACAGACCCACAACAACTGTTGGAGATATTTGCAGAACTAGAAGAGCAGAACTTGTCTTTAATCCAGAACAGTCAAGAAACAGAGGAAGCATTAGAAGAAATGAAGCATACAATCAAAAGCACAAAAATTAAAATGTATGTGTATATCATTATTATCATGTACTTCTTTTCCTATTTTACATAAACATAATGTAGTTAAGTTCTGACTAGAGTTCCCTTTAATTTAGTATTTAGCTAACTATTCTTATAAAAACAGCTTGGGGTTCATTGAACTATAGGATTCATTTTAAAGCATTTTTACTTCTTGACAGAAGTAGATAATGGTGCTCTTTTGTTTAAAATGGGTTTCAAACTCTGAGAATTTCATTTGTGTATGACAGGCCCTGGGGGCTACATAGAGTTTTTCCATTGGACAGGTTAATATATGAAAGATAAGTATGCGGAAAATTTGTGCACATTGTTAAGTTTCAGGCTATATTGTATAATGATGATACAATCATGTGTTTAATGTCTATATTGTTTATACTCAATCTGTTTTAGTTATGGTTTGCTGTTCTCTAAGTTCAAATTAACTTCTATTCACTTAAAACAAAACAATTATACAGAAGTCCAAATAAATAACATAGATTGCCTTGCTGAATAATGAAAAGTTCCGGTATTTATAGAGAACAGTTGTATAGAAACTGAATCACAATGAAACTCAAAATTAAATAATACCTACAGCAATCAAATGGAGAACTAAGGTCAATTAGAAATTAATATCAGTGAAAGAAGGTGAATTTTGAATTTGGAAGATTAAAGTTTTTATTAATTCCCTTTTGCTTCTACTGAAAATGCAGAAAGGTAAAAAAAATGTTAAGAATAATTTTTTTTCCATTTTACAGGGAAACGGAAACAAAAACCCTGAAAGAACAAATTGATAGATTGCAGGCAGAGATACAGAAAGAGGAAGCCAAGGCAGCAGACTTGAAAATAAAAGCAAAGTAAGACTTTAGTCTCGGGTTTATATACTTTTTAGTCATTTATGTTATAAATTAGTACTTTTAAGATTTGTAGCTTTGATAGTCTAGATACTGTAATGGTATTATACAAGCCATTGTTGTATTATTTGACAGTCGTTATATTCTTTTTGTATTATATTATTATAATATTTAAACAATGTATTATTGTTGAGTAACTGTACTTTGGTGGTCTTACAAAGGTTTATAAGTGTAAACAATATCTTCATATTTGTAACATCAGTGGTCGTGTATGAAGCTATAAAATTAACAACTACATCAAGATAAATATATAATTGAAATTTGATCAAATTTAGGCTTAAAAGGACATAAAAACTATTGCCATTTAAACAAATAATTTGATTCTGTTTGTAGAAATAAAAATACATCAACTTGATTCTATTATTAAATAAATCATCCTCTTTAATAATATATATATAAGATTTATGAACTAGTATATATATATATATAACATGTACTATCTCAGGGGTCGGGAACCTTTTTGTCTTAGAGAGCCATGGATACCACATATTTTGAAAAGTAATTCTGTGAGAGCCATACATTATGTTTAAAACTAAAAATTCAAGTAAATGTGTGCATTTTGTGTAATTTCAACACTAAAAGCACAATAATTTTGTCTCTGAATTTAGACTCTAGCTCATTTGTAGAATGAAATATTGATATGCAATTAGTATGTAGATCAAAAAGTCTAAAAAAAACATTTTTTTAATAATCGAACATTTGTCTGCGAGCCAGATGCAGCCATTAAAAGAGCCACATCTGGCTTGCGAGCCATGGGTTCCCGACCCCTGTACTATCTAAACAAACTGTATTGTTCAAACTGCACTATGGTATATCATTTACCATGAAACTATAATGTATGGTTACAACTGCACTATGATATATTATATACCTTGAAACTTTAATGTATGGTTACAAATGCACACAGAATGTTCAACTATGGCGAATTCAAAGCAGATGATGACCAAGAGCAGAGGCTGGCAGACTTGAATAAAAAGGTGGAAGAAGTTTACAGAAGTTGTATAGGGGACAATGAGGCAAATATCAGGTCGGTGCAACTTAGCCAAACCTTCACTCCCAATGTTTCTTACAATATTTTCTTGACTTAATCCCAGAATGGGTTGCCTGAACGAGGCCCTAAGACTTAACACCATTTTATACAAAGTTTTCAGTTTTAATAAGGGTTTTTAAGAATTATAATGCAAAAATCTTCTGTATAAATAGAGTGCCTGTTTATTATAATATTTTACAAATGCAATGCTAAAGTGTTTTGGATATTTAAAATGTGCAATTATTTGGGTAATATCTTTACTTACTAATAGGCCTACATTGCCTCTATTATTATTATTACTCTATACAATCAAGATAAAAAAAATTCAAGTAGACACCAGCCCTATGATCAGTTTGGTCCGAAGGGTACTTTACTTTTTTTTTTAGACAAAGAAAGATAACTGAGATTTTTTGTCTCCTTTTTAAACAACGACATGTTTGTCTTTAAATAGCTATAAAGAAAAAGCTATATTAACTTTTTAAATACAATAGATTTATTTTGCAGCATTGAAGTTCTTTAAATCATTGCAATTTTTAAATATTTTTTTTATTCCTGCATAGAGTGAGTTTTTTAGTTTGAAGTAATCAATTTTCCTTTGTCCTGCAGTACACTCCAGATGTTGACCAACATTGAAAACAGATTGGAAGAACTGTTTGAACTGATAGAGACCATGCCTCCGGATAAAGTAGAAGCAGCAGAGAAAGTGAGCCGAATAGATGTTTCATTCACTTCATTTAGCTGACCTTTAAACATGCACCCCTCCTTGAAGCATTGCTATTTTTAGTTCATTAATTCACTGTTCATTTTATCAGGCTAAAGATAAGGAGAGGAGACAGAAAATGAGAGAAGAAAAAATGGAGCTGTTGAGGCTGCATCAAGAGGAAAGAGTTAAGAAGGCGTTGGAACGTGCACAAGCAGAGCCTAAGAAGCAGGTTAGTATTGTCTTCATTACCTGACTAGTCTAGTTATTGCAATGAGTTCCTTATTTGGTGGCCATGCAACCTAGATCTATAAAGAACTTCTTTTTTTCTATTTTCATGCCATTCTAAAACATTGCTATTAATTCTTATCTAGCTTGTTTTAGTGGAGAGTGGAAGAATTTAGCACAACCTATTGTTTGTTTTAAAAAATCTACTCTGTCCGCCCCTCTCACTCTGGTTTATTGAATGTTTATATGGTCCAGTTGCAGTTTTGCCATTCTCAAATTTGAATTCAAATAAAACAAACGGGAATATTTTAAATTTTTACTGTGATGGAGAGTGTCCTTGAGACTACCCAGCTCTGATTGTTACCTGACATTAGTTGTGGTATGTAGAGAACAACTGGGCAATATGATGGACACTCTATCCTCTTACATTCAGTGTCCATGGAATATGCTGTTTAACTAGCCCCAAAGACTAAAAAGTGACTGAAAGCCTTACATTTTTTAATTAAATGTTAATAAAAGTATTCAGAAGTGTGTGTGTGAGATTGAAATGTTGATAAAAGTATTAAGAAGTGTGTGTGTGATATTCAAATGTTGATAAAAATATTAAGAAGTGTGTGTGTGATATTGAAATGTTGATAAAAATATTAAGAAGTGTGTGTGTGATATTGAAATGTTGATAAACCTCCTTTTTGCAGACTGGCAAGAAACTAGTATTCAGGTCAGAACCACCCAAACTTAAGAAGAAAGAAGATGAAGGAGCAGACCAGACTTCAAAGGAAGAAGAAGAGTTGCTCTATTATTTCTCTTGGTAGTCAAGTCTCCATGTAATAATAAGGTCTCTGGGTTAAGTTCACTCAATACATAGTGTTAGTGGATTCATTGCCCAAATGAGCTAGAATAATGAAATCTTCTTTGACTGTTCTAAATGGAGTAATTTCTAACAGTATTTTGACAACAATTAATATCAAGGAACAGAACACTATGCAAAGGTAAAAAGAGTTTTGACATGAAAAATATTTTTTGCTTGGTGTACAAAAAGGGATGTAAAAAAGTATTTTCTTGCATTATTGAAAAAGGTACAGCCTTATATTTCAGCTCCAGGTTTAGACACACATATATTGTTTATATATACCTGTATCATTTATTTGTCTACTATGTAATATTTGTATAGACTTATGAAATTTTAGTACTTCTTTTGTGTTACACATTAAATAAATTTCTCATGAGAGAGAGAAAAAAAAAGAACTATCAGGTTTTGGTGTTATGATATAGCCGTCGTCAAACTGGATTCCACAAGAAATTTGTGAACTGTGTGAAAAAGTACTATTTTTCTCATTGTTGCCTATCAACATCTGTAGAACGAAATTGAAACAACTTTATCCATTATGCCCATACTTTTATCAGACCAGTTGTTTCAAATAGTTCTGCCTATTGTACATATATTATTGTCTTCCCTTTTACAAGAGAAGAAATTGTATCAATCATATAAAAAATTAACATTTACGTAAAGAGATTACAAAAACAACAAAAAACAATTGAAATAAAATGTTACCAACTTGAACGTGTTTGGATTCTAAGGCAGGATGTGATATCTGTGTGTGTTATTTATTCAGTAACCATCATAACATACTCTTTTGTTCACTACACATGAAATAACAACAGAAGCCACCTGAACTTTATATTATGATTTGTTTTGTAATGAACATTTATATACAAGCAGTGTAGAAAGGGGAGATAAACAAGTGAAACTGCTAATTTTTGTTAACCTGATGAAACTGTACATTATATAATGTTAACAAAACAGAAGGAAACATAAACTCGGCATAATCACTAGTTTCTATAGTAGGCTCAACATCAACATACGTAGTACAGAACATCTCCACAGAGCTTATTCACACATTGCCAGTACAGAACATCTCCACAGAGCTTATTCACACATTGCCAGTACAGAACATCTCCACAGAGCTTATTCACACATTGCCTGTTTATGAGTCAAATCTCGGCTCTTAATTTTTTTGATTACCCATTGTATTGTTGGCTTTTTATAGAAGGATACAATTTTTTACAAACACACAACTCTAAAGACAACATAATAAAATACAAATGATGTGTGTAAAAAAAAATCACCAACAACAACTTAAAAAATAAGTACAATGCCTTTAAAATAAAACAACAAATTATTATAATCACTAACACAAAGATGTATTTCTACTGGATGATTTTGTCCACAACCTCATCATTACATTCTTTACTTTACTCAAATGTAAAGACTTTAAAAAAAAAGATAATAACAACCTAGTAGCAACAACCTTTGAAAAAAAGTTTTTAAAAATTACATTTCCTTTTAAAAAACAAAAGGTACATTATTTTCTATGTAAAAGTGATGATGTTAAAATAAATAAATACATTTCCATACATGATAGTTTTATCATTTATTTTTCTTTTACAGATCAAAAAAATTTTTAACTTAAAAACTGTTATTTTGCACTGACCAGCATAAAAGTAACAAAATTAAAAAAAATAACATAGTACATTTGCTAATTCATGTCACTAACACTTGACAAGTTAAAATGTAAAAATAAAAAAATTACATCGGTGGAAACATTAGATTTAGAATTATTTGAGTTTACATTTTCCTATAACTTAAATTAAAATGCTGCAAAAAATAAAAATATCAAAGTTTTATTTCCAAATAAGACATTTAAAATTTAGTAATAAAAATAAATCTATTTAGCACCAAATATGATGTGCTATAAAAATTGAATTTTAAATGTTCTTATCTTTAAACCCAAAAAAAAGATTCCGCAATACATGTATGACTTCAAAGCATTCCTTATTACTCATACTTAGTATCAGCAAAAAATCTTTGGGCTTAATGATATATAAATTGAATGCTAGAACAATGGTACTGATGTTTCAATGAAACATTCAAATATGGTTTAAAATGACAAAGCATAAAAATGCCAGAGGGAAGCATGCGAGAGATAAAAAAAAAATCCTAACTGCTATGTACATCAAGTTCATTAAAATACTGAGATTGCCTTGTTCAACTTTGACCTTTGACATGTGAGTTTCTTCAAATGTACACATTATGGCATGAGATCTAAAGACTAAAAGAAATAACATGACAATTTCAGGGAAACTAAAAAGGCTACTTTTTACTTTTTAATGCAGAAATAAAAACTCAAAAACTATTTCACAGCTATATCTTTTAAAAAAATTGGAAAAAAAAACAAACTACAACACAAGTATGTTAAATCCAAATAGCTACAGCTGCATATTTCATATTGTTTATTTTTAAAAACTAAATGAGATATTTTTTATCGGCAATTTGTTTTCCAAAATGTTGAACAAAGAAGAGAGTGTTTTTGAAAAGCCGTTATTTTTACCATACCTTCAAAGTCCCATTAATATCCTTTTAGAAAGGTATTTTACTGTTTTTTAAAGAAACTAAATGTTTATGATAATTTAATCAACAAAATAGTTGAATACATTACAAGCCAATGTTAAAAAAATCTTTCAAGCTCTATGAAATCTTTGAAATAAAACAATACAAGGTGTATAGTAGGACTGGGTGGCAACAAGATAACATTTCAGTCCCCCTTAAAGTATGTGCCTTCCCTACCAAGTTGATCAGAATGGCTAGTGAGTGAGGCAGTGCTCACCAGCGCCCGTGGCCACAGCAGCATGTGTGTGTGTGTGTCCAGGCAGAATGTGTACTCAAATCAAGAGTACAAGAGCTGTCCCTTCAGCATGTTGAGCTATCACAGAATTATGCCTTACAAGAAGCAGCCAGTGCATAGTTTGTTCAGATGTTAACCACAATGCAATGTTAAGAAGAAGTAGAAAAAAAAAATAAAGACAATAATTTTTCAAGAGCATCACATGTCTGCTTACCTTGGTACATGTAATAACAATAAATAATACAATGGCAGATGGCTTGAAAACAATGTTAAAAAAAAAAGGCTTACAATTAAAAGCCTTTCACATGACTTAAATTTTTCTTCCATTCAGTAAAGATTAAACAAAATTTCCATTTTTTTTTCCAGAATTCATTCAAGTGTTTGTATATGTTCATTTCATTAATTGTAAAATATGTATTTATTAAAATTGCATCCAGCTGCTTTCTATATTCCATGTGAATATAGAAATAAAATAACTATCGATCAAGAAGCAGGTCAACCTTTCAGAACATAGTTTAATCAACTTAATAGTGTTGAGTAATCAGTTAGTACTTTACTTGACAGACTACACTTCTTGTGTTTTCATCAAAGAGCCTGATGCCATAGCAAGAACGAAATATATTTTTGGCCTAAGGCGCACAGTATCATTTAAGAAATCTTCCAACAGGATTAATAGCTGAACGATATCTGAATATTACCAACAGGAGGATGGTCCTGTAACGAATCAAGACTAAATAGATTTTTCCTTTCTCCATGAAGCTCGAGTATATAAGTTAAAAAACTATTTACATTAAACAGATACAACTAAAATGCATAGTAGCAATTGTGTCCAAGTTTAGTTTTTGCTCACTATGTACAAGCCCATTGTTTCTCCTCTTTTAGTATGTTATAAATTATGTACACATTTTACTGGCTTATTTTGATTATATGGTCAAACATGGTTTATATACCTGGATAGATATTGTTAATAAACGGAAGGGTGTTTCATGGATACATGGATATAAAATATTAAACATGTGTTATATGTTGCATGTAATGAATGAGGAAGATGCAGAAAATCAAAATTAAACAACAATATAAGACACAGTAATATCAGGTTTTTAAGCTTCTGACTACTAAGCTGTTGTACTGCTTGTTTAGAGGCACTAAGATTTTTTTCTGAATTATCCAACTCCTAACAAAACAAAATCTGTATATAACTGTGACAACAACTAATGATGATGAAAAAGTATTTCTGGGAAACATGAACAATGAAGTTGAACGCCACCCATATTTACTTCTAGTGAAACTAAGCAATGAATCTAGACTAGTGTGAGTCCGTCACCATGTATATGTCATCTGTCACCTTATGAATGTTGCATGTCGCAGTGAGAATGTCATCTGTTAATAGTTGTTGAAACGTAAATGCTGTTGCTGTGATGGCAGTAACGACGTTTGAGGGGGCGGAGGAAGCGATGAGTAGTTATGGTAGAAGTCGCTGGGGTGCTGGAGTTCCGGAGGAGGTGGCGGCAGCGGCTGCTGCTGCAGCTGTCTCCGGCCCATGTGCGGTGAACTGTGACTAATGGGTCCGTTGGTGAGCGAGGGAATATTTTGATTCAGCAGTGGCATTGGGGCCAAGCTAGTCGGTGAAGCAGGTGGACCATCTGTGTAAGAATCATAACAAAAGAAATGCTGTTATTTTAACAATAAACTTTTAAATGATTAGAATATTAATGCTCAAATTCATGAGATATTATAGAGTGTATCCAACTTTATACATCGCTGCCTTTTCTTTAAAAAATATAATGTGCAAGGAAGCCAGTTATCATTCCCCCCTCCACCCACTTCCATTTAACAACCATTAATTAATTACCCCAAGAAATTTAAAACACTAGCTGGCAAGGTAGACCTGTGGTGGAACCTCTGCGTAAAGGAACAGTTGCCAGTTTTGAAAAGAGCATCTGCACTCGCATTGTTGAAATTTGTAGAGGCAGAAGTGACGGGTCTAGCATGTGCTTTTAGACTGCCCTGCAGAAAGGAGTTTTAGAGTGGATGGGAATGGTCAACTGTATGCACCAAACCTATATGGTGACCTGCTACACTGAGTAGCACAAGCATGTTTGTTCTCTGAGCCCTAAGAGACTAGTCTTTGCTCATTTTCTCACTTGAGAGAAATAGGGTTCAAGGCTGGGAATCATTTTGTTGTCAGAACACAAGGAAGCAATGATCGGACGGAAATGAAAAACATAATACATTTATTAATTACTACAAAAATGCATCAAACCACCTCCTTATTAAAATGCACTAAAGCTGGTGTTTATATAGCACCAATGCTGATTGATGTCTTTCCTATTCATTGTATTACATTTGAAAGAATGGTCATTCAAACTCTTATTGCAAACACATTTTACCAGTAATAGTAAATAAATGGCGTGGCTCAGAGATTTTAACCCTCAAACTGTCAAGTGTATTTTCCTGTACTGTCAAGCTGTTTTCACTAAATTGTATATACCTTACTAAATTTAAAAAAAGACTTATAAAGTGAACTAATATTGCCCTATAAGTATATATTTTCTATAAGTATATTGAACAAAGCACCAAAAAAGATAAAAACAAAACTCATGTGACCTAATTTAATGTGACCTTGGCCTTGACCTTATAAAGTGTGAGTACAATTTGACCACTATGTTTTTGCTTTAAACCCACACCAAGTCTACAGTTTTATACCAATCAGAAAAATGTAAATGAGAAAGTTGTTAGAAATTTAAAGCCCTTTCAGGAAATATATAGTTGTAATACTTTTAAAAATAAAATATAATTTTAAAGATTTTTTTTTTTATTTCCACCACAAAAAACACGCTTCACGCACACATAATAAAAATACACTTTAAGTATATTTTTTCTTTTAATGATGAAAAATTTACAACACAAAAAGCAGAATTAATATATAGAATTGTTATTTTTACTATTTCTCTTTTTGCTGCCTATTGTTTTAACTATTTGGGGCTATTTCTTGACAAGGCCCGGGTTCATTAATGACATCAAGTCAACAGGTTCTGGGCTAATAAGCTCATTTTCGTTATGATTATTGAATGCACGTTCACTACTACTGGCCCCCCTTTCATCATTACATTGTGGAATGTCAATAAAATCATCTTAAGCCTCAATTCTCTCAAGTAAAAACCATTTAAATATCGAAGATTTAGGATAACTATCACTACGATCATACAGAATGGCAGAAAAAACATATCCCCCAATACATAGCTGTCGGAGAAGTGATAGTAATGGCTTATTATAAAAGTTTACATGAAATCAACACAGCTAGCACGAAGTATATCCATTCATCTGTAGTTATTTCCCCTTTCGAAACGTTAAAAAAAATATTCGCATTTACAGTGCCGATTTTAATGGTGGCCGATTTGGTCGGCCGTAACACTGTGGAAGTGGCTTGACGGCCGATGGTCGGCCGTAACGACAGCTGGAGGGTTAACTAAACTTGCTATAAAATTCAATGTGTAGTAATTAAAGTAAGTATCCCGTCGGACCAAATTGATCCATAGGGCTATTGAAAAAACGTTCACCAGTTTCTGTGGCAACGGCATACTAAATAATTGTATGGCCAGAACTATGCACAGCCACCTTTACTTTACCCCAACTAAGGTCAGGTACCCATCAGAGCTGGGTAGACTCAAGGACACCCTTTAGTCCTGGGAACAAATCCTAGCCTTCACCGGGATTTGAACCCAGGACCTTTGGAACATCAGTCGAACGCGCTGCCGCTCGGCCACCATCCCCCATAGTAATTAGGCTTACCAAATATTGGTGGAGGTTTATTGGTTCTTCTCATCAACAATCTGACACTTGGCCCACCATTCTGTATGATTTCTATGGCCTCTGTGTGTGTCATACTGTCTGTGTTGAAACTATTGATTTCCAGGATTTGATCCCCAACTCTCAGCCTCCCGTCCATGTCAGCGGCCCCGCCCTCAGCAATGCGCAAAACAAACAAGGGCATGGCGTTGAACTCTCGACCGCCACGGATGGAAAAGCCGAACCCTCGGGAGCCTCGATGTAGTTCTACTTGATAGATCTCACCACTGTCATCAGAGCCCTATGGAATTTCAAATATTTAGGATTTCATTTATTGCAATTTAGCTGACAACTATTTTTAACTTTAAAAAAAGGGTGATAATGTTTCCCTTTTGCTTGAATATAATTTAATTCAGGACAGTTATAAAACTGTAAAAAAGTAAGACTATAATATACAAAATACTTGAGTATAATTTAATTTAGGGCAGTTATAAAACTGTAAAAAAGTAAGACTATAATATAAAAAATACTTGAGTATAACTTAATTCAAGGCAGTTATAAAACTGTAAAAAGTAAGACTATAATATAAAAAATACATAGTATAATTTAATTCAGGGCAGTTACAAAACTGTAAAAAGGAGGACTGTAATTAAAAAAATACTTGAGTATAATTTAATTTAGGGCAGTTATAAAACTGTAAAATGTAAGACTATAAATATACAAAACAGCTACATTTCTCATAGCAGCTTTTCACAACTAACACTATCAATGTCAACTTGTAAATTTAAAAAAGCTGGCTAAAATCTATCTGAGTTGTTTTTTGTTTACCTGGTTGCTAGGTGTTCTTGGTCTGTTGATATCTCTAATTCCAGGCTGATTTCTACAAAAAAGTCAATAAGTATACAAGTGAATAGATTATACCATTAAAAACTAAATGCTTTGTTAAATGTTTAAACAATATAAAAGGAAAAAATCCTAGTTATATTATTATAAGTTTCACTGGTTTATTACTGACCTCTCCCAGGACTGTATGTTCATATCTGGCCTGTCATTATTCAACACTGACCCCGCAGAGCTCTGTGAAGAATATATTTCTTTAACATATCTCAACTGCTCAAAAAAATCATTGTTTTGTAACAATCTAAACTAAGTCTCTATAGCCATAAACCATATTACACAGTAAGAACTCACCCTCTGAGATGCTGTACTTGAGTTATCATCTGTTTTTTTTTTCAATAAACAAAGAAAAAAATTAATTGAGTAACTAGTAAAAAAAATATTTCAAAATGTATGATAAACTGATGACGGTAAAAAAGAAAAACTAAAAAGTTATATTGAATGCTGTGGTGTACAGACCTGGAGGTGGACCGATGGTGAGTGCAACTGAAAATCCAGAATCTTTGATGAGGCTGACAACATCCTTGTGTCGCATGTTTGAAGTGTCTACTCCGTTGACGGCCAAGATTCTGTCTCCGACATGCAGGCGACCACATCGAGCGGCAGGGCTATTGTCTTGAATGTGACCTGCGGAGGAAAGCATAGTCCAATTTACTTCTTTATACTTCTTACAAACATCCATTTGGTTAAACTGGTGATTCCTTTTTCACCACAATGTTAAGAAATAGAGGTTTAACGAGAAAAAATACAGACAGGCAAAAGCTAAATAAAACAAACTTAAAATAATAAGAAGAAAGAGTGTCTTTTAAAAATTCTATTCTTCTTTCTAAACCAAATAAAACAAATGAACTTTACTATAATTTATATTTTCCAACATATTTCACTATTTGAATTTTTTGTGAAAGAAAAAAAAGCTCAGAAGACTTTTTTTTTTAAATGATTTTTATCTACGGTGTAAAAAGCCAAAGCTAATGTTTTTGTTCAATAAAAAAAAGCAACAGTCCTATTAAGCTAACTGTAGCAACATAAAAAATATCGTAAGGGGTTTCAGATAACATTAAATGTCGACTACCCTTTCTCCAGATCCTTCACAGTAACTGAAATAAAACTAAACATAATAAAAAAAGATATTTACTTAATTTACTTCACTGAACCGTAAGCATGCTATAGATACAGGTAAGAAAGTTAATCTAAAACATCTGTACCTACAAAACTAACATTTATGATTAGTTTATTATATTCACATCTAAATCACAAGCCCACGACTGAATGATTAAACACAGCAAATTATCACATAAAAAAACAACAACAACAACATGCACATATGTGAAAACTAGGAAACCAATGTAAACAAAACACAACTTTAGAAAATGACCTCAGAAAGGCAGGAGTTCATTATTTCACTTTATACTTTTATAACTCAACTGATACTTAGAATTGAAAATTGTTTAAACTAATTTCATTCAAAAATCAGTCTTCTGGCCTTTTTTTCCCTCTTTCTTTAACACAAAAAAACCGCTTTAACTGCTTTAGAATTAAAAATACATTGAATTATAACTACATTTAGCACCATTAAGAGAAAAACTAAATAGTGTGTTCCAAAGAAAACTAGATACAAAGAGTCAAAGAGTCATGGCAACAAGCATTAGAGTGGCAAGTTATGAGCTGGAGAAAAATTTCAAAGCCAAAATGAAAATGGATATATTTCTACAATAAGTTTAATTTAGTCTCTGCCCCCATTTCTTTCAAATAATGTACATTAACTATATCAAACTAACACGCACACAAATTTATTTAAAACAAAACTCTAAATAAAATACCATGAATGAACCATTAAACAAAAAGAAAATTTAAAAATGAATATATATTTAAAATATATTAAACTATATCCAAATTTAATATATTAATAGAGGATATAGAAAGCTTAATGAAATAATTGTATGACTGTACTATTAAATAAAACTTTTGTTATTAATAAATAATATTTGTTTAAGCCCAATTGAGAAAATGTATTTAAAGCAATAGAAAAAAAGCAAAAACAACCAAAAAATATATAAAATGTCATGATATTTTTAAAAAATAATTCAGCTTTTTTTTTTTAATAAAAGAATTTGCCTTCAGGTTTGGAAAAAAAAAACAACCTTTAAGCTGTGACCTCTTAGAGCAAATCAAAACAACACACAGTGTTATTGTCACAGGAAGAAAAACAAAAAAAAAACAAAGAAAAGGCAAATGGAAAACTGAGATTATTGTGGTGAGTTGTTGACAATAAAGGAAACAGCAACCCCTAGGTGAGCCTCACCGATCCAAGGGCAGACAACTGCCTGTGATGAATGATTCTCACTGCCATCTGAAAGTGATGGTGTTCAAGGAAGAAAATGAAAGGATTATGATTTTGTTTAAAACTTTAAAACAATAAGAGAGGGTAAACAAACAATCGGACATAACAATGACAAATAAAACAACATAACAATGATGAAAAATGGAAGTGTAACTAACTACACTTGGTGGGAAATGTGGAGGGACAAGGCTTAGTGAAAAATTTATTGGTGGAAATGTGGAGGGACAAGGCTTAGAGAAAATAAATTTAAAGCTTTAGGTTGATTTATTTTACAATTTCTAAAATTCTAAATTAATGTTCAAGTTTGTAGCTCATTTAATTTTACTGTTCTGATGTAATAAAAAAAGAAATAATTTGTTAATACATTTTTTGAAAAACTGGGATAGTAGGGAATAAAAGTGATGTAAAAAAAAAAGACATACCGTATATACTCGCGTATAAGTCGCACCCCTAGTTTAAGATTTTTTTTCCTTATACGTTGTCATTGACCCGCGCATAAGTCGCTCCCCGATTTCCCAGGTTACACTGCATTTTAATATCTCAAAAAAAGCATACATTTTAAACATAAAAGTTACTAAATATTCACCCTAATTTGGAAACTTTCCTTAAAAAATTGTTTTAATCGTGCATAAGGCAAACATAATTAAATAACGGCATATCCTAATAACTATACATAACTCCAATCAACTATAGGGGTTATGTAGGAAACTTTATGTCAGAGTAGTGATGTTTTTTGAACTTTTCAAAAACAGTGTCGGGTGTATAAGTCGCCCCCTACTTTTTGTCGAAATTTTCTGTAAAAAAAGTGCGACTTATACGCGAGTATAATACGGTAGGCTATATAGAAACATTTATCAAAAACGTCAAGAATTCAAAACATGTTTACTCAAACATACATACATACATTTTCTTCTTGACTAACCTAGTAACTGTTGGTAACAATTGGTGTAGTTTTTATGTTGTAAACATTTTTTTGTAAGATTTTTTTAGTTTATTGGATGACACAACAACACACCCCAACACAAAAAAGTTTAGGCCTTAATGAGTTGGAAAAAAAAAAGGCAAACACCTACCTATATATTCATCAACACTGCCTCCAGACTTGTTGACTGATGAAATGATGACAAAACCAAAACCTTCGTTTTCTCTACGGGACACAACAACATCATAAGGATACTGAGGCACACTGCTCAGGGATAAATTGGTCTCTGGAACAACAAATGTACATATCACTAGCATGTCATTGGTACCTAGAGTGTTTTGAGAGAACAACTTTTCTTACAGCACTTTTTTATATTGCCTATACAGCCTGTTACAGGGTTCGTACAGAAAAATTGCCTCAAAATTCCAGGAGTTTTCCAGGAGTGTTCCAAAAGTTTTTCAGGAGTAATTTTTATGAAAAGACAAGCTGAGCTCTTTAAAAAAAACAGACACCTCGCCACACAGCATTTTTTTAATGACATTACGGGGGACTTGTATAGCCTACATCCCAAGTTTGGATACAAAAAAACAAAAACAACAAGATCTAGTAAAAAAAAAAGAACCATGGAGTGGCATAACTGGTGTCATCAATGTTTGCGCGCAGAAATAAAAAGTGGCAAAGAGGGTTAACTCCAATAGGGCTTTCTGGAAAAGTGCAAGTACAATCTAAGAGCAGTGATTACAATTTTTTTAAATTAATAATTAATCTCCCTAAAAAAACAAGGAGTTTTTAGTATTTTCCCAGGACTAAATGCAGTTTTTCCAGGAGTTTTAAGGTCCTGGAACACAACTTTTTGTTTTCCAGGAGTTTCAAGGAGTTTCCAGGAGCTGTACAAACTACGAACCCTGCTATATATGTGATGGAACCCCAAAGAATGGTAATGAAGTAATCAAAATAATATATTTAGCTATAGGTGTTTCTGGAAGCTAATTCAATTAGCTATATTTGGTGAAAAAAGAAAAAAAATTTATTGATTAGGTCCACAGTTATTCACAATTACTTATTTTAACTTAAGGGCAGTTTGTTTTATTTAGAGAAGAATACAAAAATGTGTACTGATTTTTTTAGCACTTTAGCATAGCAATGAATGAGCTTTTATATCAACCAGATGAATAAATGTTTATCTAGTGTCATGAATCTTTGTGCAAATTCATTGTTAATGAATACACAAGCCTGATACACAAGTTTGAAATCTATAAAAGAACATTTAGTTGACTTTTAATAATTTTATCTCTGAAAGAAATCTTTCTTTAAAAAAAAAACAACTGAAAAAAGCAGCACAAATGCTCTTGTAATTTAAAGTAATTTCTAGAAACAATGTCTGAAAATTTTACAGATATATATGTTAAAAAGCATTCAACAGGGTTCTCACATTTTTCCTGGAAAAAAATCAAGGCTGTTTCCAGACTATTTAAACAGGGTTCGTACAGAAAAATTGCCTCAAAATTCCAGGAGTTTCAAGGAGTGTTCCAGAAGTTTTTCAGGAGTAAATTTTTTTAAAAGCCAAGCTGAGCTCTTTAAAAAAAACAGACACCTTGCTACACATTTTTTTTTTGTTTTATGACATTACGGGGACTTATAGCCTATAGCCTACATCCCAAGTTTGGATCGAAAAAAAACAAGATCTAGTAAAAAAAAAGAACCATGGAGTGGCATCACTGGTGTCATCAACATTTGCGCGTGGAAATAAAAAAAACAGGGTTAACTCCAATAGGGCTTTCTGGAAAAGTGAAAGTACAATCTAAGAGCAGTGATTATGATTTTTTTTATTACTAATAAATCGCCCTAAAAAAATAAGGAGTTTTTAGTATTTTTCCAGAACTAAATGCAGTTTTTCCAGGAGTTTTAAGGTCCTGGAACACAACTTTTTGTTTTTCAGGAGTTTCAAGGAGTTTCCAGGAGATGTACGAACCCTGTTAAAGGTTATAAGAGCCAAATTCCAGGCTGCTGGAACACGTTATTTGTAAAATGGTCACACGCCTCCTCCCTCTAAGTGACCTAAATATTGCGTGAATGAGGCATCAATCTTAAGGCTCGGTCAGTGGGCATTTATGACATATAAAAATGGGATTGGCGTTTTTGTCTGACCTTGATTTTTATAATAAATTTAGATATAAATATAGATTTAGCTAAATCTCCAGGCTGACAGACTATTTTTCCAGGCTAAAATGCCAATATTCAAGGTTGTCCAGGCCTTTATTTTTATTTTTGAAAATCCAGTCTTTTCCAGATTGTGTGAGAACCCTGATTCAACATTAAAAATCAATCAAAATATCAAAAACTACAATGAACAGTTTTTCATATTATTTTGCAATTAGTGAAAAATGATTTTTACCGACTTCCATACCGGTTTGTGTGGCAGCAGCACATATTTATTTCTTACAACCCAACAACAAAAAAAAACAAAATTATATTATTAAAGTTGACAATGTTGATTAAAAAAAACCAGCTTAAAAAAAAGTTTATACTCCTAAGTTTCAGCACTTACCCGACCCGAGGACTCTACGAATGGTGAGTGTGACCCGACCATTGAGGGCCGCATTAGTCATGAGATGCACCACTTTGTGGTGGGAAGCATTCACCACACTGTTACCGTCGACATGTGTGATCTCATCAAACTGTCTCAAGCGACCATCCAGGTCAGCAGCACCACCTGGTACAATATGCCCAACTGACACCTGCAATAGACATAAAATACATTGTTGTACAATACAATAGCAACAAATTTTATATACCGGTACATATATTGCTTACACTGATCTTAGCCTCTCCTGTTCAAGCCTACCTCACCTACCCGCCGGTGAACCCTGTTCTACCCAGCAATCCAGCCAGAGGTTGGGTGTAAACCCCAGCAGATGGCCGGATGAGACTGAGAACAAGGTTAACGCTTGCTCCCTGCCAGAGGGTAGCAACTCCCAACGAAATCGGAGATATGTCGACTGTTCCAACAGGGGAACAGTGTGGGAGCATCAGAAAACGGACATACACACAACCATAAAGCTTTCAGATGAAATGAAGCTTTTTATTAACTGACCAATTACTAATTGGCTCAACCATTTTATTTCATTCAAAAGCTCATTCAAATGTTCATTCCTTATTTTATTTTTTTTTTCAAAGAATTTTACTTAATCATATTTATCATTCAATCCTGCCCATTCCCTTTGACCCTAAACCCTATACTATTCCCTTTATTTGTGAGATTTTTTGTAAGAATATCAATTTAAATACTGACAGCAGTTGGCAATCGTTTAAAAAGTCAGACTTTAAAAAAACAAAAACAACTTTTACTAATTCACTTGGGAATAAAAAGTTTGACATAAAGCCCCAAATTACTTGCATGTTTCTTCTTCTTGTTTTTTTGTTTTTTTTTCATGAAAAAAGACAGTATAAAGAGTGGTAAAAAAATACAAATGCCTTTAAAACAGTATAGAAATAGCAACTAGGGGTAAGTAACTCTCTCAACAATTTAGTTTCAAGTACACATTAAAAAACAAAAACATTTAAAACTGCAAGGTTTGAAAACCTGCCAAAGTCTAATAGACACACAGACACACACAAAAAAAAGCTTTAGCTATTATGCAGAGAGAAGGATAAAGAGATAGAGAAAAAGATGGAAAGAGAGAAAGAGGAAGAAGGGGTCTATTCACTTTTTTACTCCTCTATCTTTCAATGCCAAGTGGGTGTTGCAATGCTTTTTATTTTTAATTCAGTGACAATAGTTAGCTGCACCATAATGTTTTCTTAACATCTATGAGCTAAAACAAAACATGTTTTCTGACATTACCTAACCCTGCTTCTAAAAAAAGACAGAGAAAAGAAAATATTCAGCCAACAAGAAAAATACTCTGCTACAACAAAAAGAAAAAAAAAGAAATACAACTTCAAAAAAACAAAAAATATTGAAAAGTAAACTACCATTCCTCCTTGGCTACCAATGACCTTAATTAGTCCCAGCAGGTGATACCTGCACCCCAGAGCTGTAAGCTGGTTGATCTGCCTCACACATGGCTTCAAGACTTGTAAAAAGACAACAGGTAGCAAGAAACCCCTGATGGGACTATTACAGTTTTAACAGCCCTTGAAGTGACTTTCTAAGCAAACCGCTCAGTTAATTATCAAGAGGCACTTGATGTTTCATAAATACCCATTTCTAGAAGAGATTCTGATTAATTTTACATAAGACTTTTGTCTAAAAAAAAAAAGTAACATCTTTGGAATTTATAGTATAAAACTAAATATACACACAACTGTAAGTTTGCTCTCAATGCTACACCGAGATTGTTTTGTTTATACGTTATTTACTTTCTTTACAAACAGCAACAAATAAAAAAAAAGGAAAGTGTCTATAGGTTGGAAATTTCAAATGGTGAACAACAAGAAAACTCTTTCAACATGACGTAAAGGCAAATATATTTTTAGATTTACTAAGATAGAGACATTTTATGATCTAGCCTAGTCACTTGTTATCTGTTAAAACTTTGGTAAGCAATGGTGCATTAGTCTTTGTTTTATTATATATTACCAGAATATTGTGTAAAAAAAAAACTTAAGGGTGTAAAAAATATAATGTTTAACTATGTATAGTTCAAAGTTCAAAGAGAAGGACTAGTGTAAATAAACATTGGGCAGATAGGATTCACTATGTTATATTTTTATATTATATTCAGTGTTGCCGTATAAACATATAATGTTTAAAGGTTAATCAACTTAAAAAACAGAAATGCCAACAAAATGAAAAAGCAAGAGAACACAACTAGAGCCTCCCTCCAGCAATAAGCAACAAAATGTTTAAATTCTAGTGTCAATGCAGCAGAAAATTGTGGAACATTTATCTGTGCAGGAGGTAAATTTAGTGAAGACAAATCCTGAACAGGTGTGTCAAGAAGAAAATATACTGCCTTGCCTTGGTGGTAGTTGTATTACTTCTTTGAGCCTCACAACAGCAATGTTTAAAAACAAATGTTAGCGGGAGCAGTAGGCTATGACTTGGAACTTAAGAAAATGTTGAACTGACATTGATGCAAGTTCAGCATAGTGATTTACACAAGGTACTGGATCAAGATCTTTGAAAACTAAGAAACCTTGGTCGTTATTGTTGTTTTAGGTAGAAAGACATAAAAAATTATACATATATATATTTTATTTGCAAATAAAGAGATAGCATCCATTTCAGACCCTTTTAGAAAAAACTAATCAGATGCAGAGGGTATCTGAATGAACTAATGTCTGTTAGCAACAGAAGTAGACAGACAAGAGATAAACCTAGACTTGACCCAGGGTATAAACCTAGACTTGACCCAGGGTATAAACCTAGACTTGACCCAGGGTATAAACCTAGACTTGATCCAGGGTATAAACCTAGACTTGACCCAGGGTATAAACCTAGACTTGACCCAGGGTATAAACCTAGACTTGATCCAGGGTATAAACCTAGACTTAACCCAGGGTATAAACCTAGACTTGACCCAGGGTATAAACCTAGACTTGATCCAGGGTATAAACCTAGACTTGACCCAGGGTATAAACTATTTCAAAGCATAGTGACTAAAAGGCCAAAACAAAAAAACCTACCGAAGTCGCACTTTTTTAAACGAAAATTTAGACAAAAAGTAGGGTTAGGCTTATACACCCGACGCTGCGTTTTAAAAAAGTTCAAAAAACATCACTGCTCTGTCATAAAGTTTCCTACATAAGTTACATAACCCCTATAGTTGAATGTAGTGATGTAGAATTACTAGGATATGCGTAAGCCTACATTTTACATTTAGAAAACTTTTGTTGGTGTAAATATTTTAAGGAAAGTTTCCAAATTAGGGTGAATATTTAGTAGCTTTTATGTTTAAAAGAAATGCATTTTTGAAAAGTTAAAAGACAGTGTAACCCCTGGAAGTCGGGGTGCGACTTATGCGCGGGTCAATGACAACATAGAAGAAAAAAAATCTTAAACTAGGGGTGCAACTTATCCACCGGTGCGACTTATACACGAGTATATACGGTAGAATGATAATGAAACTAAAGCTAATATCCTAAACACACACTTTGCATCATCTTTTTCAAATCCAGGTGACAAAGAAATCTTCATAAATTTAAACAAACTAGAAGAAATAGGAAAGATAAATGTAGATGAAAAAGGCATTAAACAACTCCTAACCAACTTAAAAGTAAACAAAGCTTCTGGTCCAGATGAAATACCAGCAAGACTGCTTAAAGAATTAACTAATGAAATATCTCCAATCTTTAAAATACTTTTTCAGGCCACTATAAACCAGGGACCAGGGCAAAGTGCCCAAAGATTTGAAATTAGCCAATGTAACCCCCCTTTTCAAAAAAGGAGATAAATCTGACCCAAGAAATTATAGACCTGTTTCCCTAACAAGCATAACATGTAAATTACTTGAACATATAATATATAGTAGTATAGTAAATCATCTAGACAAACTTAATGCACTGTGCCTACACCAACATGGCTTCGGGAAAAATAGATCATGTGAGACTCAATTAATAGGCTTAATAGATGACTTGTCTAAGGGATTAGATAATAACAACCAAATTGATGCTATATTACTAGATTTTTCAAAAGCATTTGATAAAGTTCATCATTCTAGTCTTCTTAAAAAACTTAAATACTTTGGCATCTCTGGTCCATTACATCAGTGGTTTCAGGACTTTCTTATAGGCAGAGAACAAACAGTGATAATAAATCACCAATAACAGTAAACTCAGGAGTTCCACAAGGAACTGTTCTAGGGCCCCTACTATTTCTAATTTACATTAATGATCTGCCAAATTACATCAACACAGGAACAAAAGTAAGATTATTTACAGGTGATTGCATAATTTATAGAATAATAAATACAGGAAAAGATAGTGAACTTCTACAAAAAGACCTAGATGAACTACACAAATGGGAATCAAACTGGAGTATGTTTTTTCACCCAGAAAAATGCCAACTAATAAGGGTATCCAAGAAAAAGAAACAAATAATAACAAACTACTTCATTCATGGTAAAGAACTAACTCAAACTAACAATGCTAAGTATCTAGGAGTAATAATAAATGATAAGTTATCTTGGAACCCTCATATTGGTGAAGTAATTAAAAAATCAAACAAAACATTAGGATTCATAAAAAGGAACTTTTACAAATGAAATGTAATAAGAATATAAAACTAAAATGCTATCTCACATTAGTTAGGCCTATACTAGAATATGCAGCATCTGTATGGGACCCATCAACTAAGGAAAACATTAAAAAATTAGAACAAATTCAAAAAAGAGCTGCAAGGTTCATAACTAGTGAATATTCCCAATTAACAAGAGTAACACCATTAGTAAAATCATTAAACCTAGAAACACAAGAGGAAAGAAGGGCAAAGAGTAAAGTAGTAATAATACATAAGACATTAAACTCTAATTTAGAAATACAACACAATAACAACCTGTTGCAAAGCTCAGATAAACATAAAGACAAAAACACTTTCCTTGTCCCTTATGCGAGAACAAATGCATATAAGTACTCTTTCTTCCTGAGTGGCATTCGGGCATGGAATGGGTTGCCTGAACAATCCAGGAAAACCAATAACTTAACATTATTTAAAACATTAATAAAAATGCAAGACTAGACTCGGACCAAGGATGAGCGTAGGACACAATAATCTTCTTCATATAAGGAGCGTCTGTAATGTATAAGATAAGATAGTCCAATCATATAATTTTCTTCATAGAAGGAGCGTCTGTAATGTCTAAGATAAGATAGTCCAATCATATAATGTTCTTCATAGAAGGAGCATCTGTAATGTATAAGATAAGATAGTCCAATCAGTACAAACAGATTTGACCAGGACATTATAAAAGCTTCCAATGAACAATCAGGTCTACTGTACCTGATAAAAACTGTCCTAAATGAGCTTCAAGTTCTACTGATAAGAGTCTCAAACCAGAACGACAAGTGACAAGCTAAATAACAAAAAATGGGAATCTAACTCGAGTATGTCTTTTCACATAGAAAAATGTCAACCCTGTTAAGAATATCCAAAAAAAAAAAAAGCAATTCAGAATACTGTTTTGTTTTTTTAAAAGTGAATTACCGTACAAAACTAAATTGCAGAACGTTATAACTTTAGAACCACTAGTTTGCCAGAAATATGCACAGAGAATTAAAAATTAGGACAAAATTAAAATTATAGTGAAAACACAAAATAAAATGAATTGTAGATCAGATAAATAAAACTTCTGACAAATTATCCCAGTGTCTTGTTAGACCAGCAGAACCACATTAAACAAATTCCGCACCCACAAGTGGAATGGATTCAAGACCCAGAGCGCTTTCTGCAACAGTGCCCGCTCAAATCAGAGGCCTGAAACCTGGTCTGGCTTTAAGAAAGCTCTGGGGACCAAAATCATGTATCACAAAAACAGAGAAGCAGGACTGGCAGTCTAAGATGTAAAGGGAAAGTTTAAAATGAAAGGCTAAAGATCTCAGTGTCCAGTTTTTCCAGTAAAAAATAAATAATTGAAAATTTACAATAAAAATATTATAAATAAGAAATATTATTAAGAAAATAGTTCAAACGTTTACCTGTGAGCCTTCCTCTGTTCCACCGATAATTCGAAAACCATAACCACTTTCTTGCCTGTGTAGAGTAACTAGCATTTCCACAACTTGACCCTCTTCTTCAGGAATACCCCTACTCTGTGAGCGTGGAGAATGATTGGCGTAGGCTGGATGTGGAGGAGGCCTGCGGGGCACCTTGGTAATATTGCTTGGGGCAGGGTTCTCACTCTCAAACGATGTGCTCTGCCTCAGCGCTCTGTTGGGTCCTGTGACATTTTGGAAGGCAGGTGGCCGAGGGAACTCACCGGCATAGCTTCTGTTCAAAGATGGATTTTCAAAAGTACCAAATCTACGCTGGGGAGGAGGAGATGAGAAATCAGGCCAATTACTCTTGTAGTCTTGGTACGGGGGCCTGTACTGTCTTCCTTGTTCAGATGATGGGTTGGGCGTGTAACGGCCACTAGTTCTAAAATCAGCTGAACCGTACGAGTGGCTCGACATGGGTGGTTTTCCGTTACTGCGCATGTCGGCGGCTGTGGGGGTTTTAGGCCGACTGATTTCTGGTCTGCTATTCATGTAGTCTGGCCCAGCACCTCCTCGGGCCATAAGCTCAGGTCCCGGAGTCCTGCTGCGAAACTGGCCAGGCTTCGCTTCTCGACCATAACCACCCCATTTTTCATCCCCTGCCCCAGCACTGTTTTGCATGGAAGGAGCCACTGTGGAAGAATATGACCTTTGGAATGGATCTCTGGGGTCAGTGCCTCGAAGCCTTGGGTCATAGCGTGGCGCAAAGTCAGGCCTGTTGGGGCCAGGAGGTGGCCTTCCTTCAATATCTGGTCGAGAATGGTTACTGTTGTATTTATTGAGTTCCTGGACATCCTGATAGTCTCTCCTAACTTGCTGCATGTCCATATAGCCTTGCCTTGGGCTGCCCAACTTGCTATTCATTGATGGTGTCTTTGACCGCCCATCCAGCGGCGTCTTGGGGCGCTGATTAAGATTTTTGCCTTGCTGTCTACTTCCATCAATGTCATCTGGATCTGCAAAATGGTAATTAATATGTTAGAAATAATTATTTACTAACAAACTAAAAAATCAAAAAGGACATTGTTATTATTCATAATATTTTTTATAAAAAAAAGGAATAAATATATTTACTCAAACAATTTTACAATCAAAGTTACTCATAAACGTTTACAATAACAAAGTTAATCAAACATTTTTTACAAAAACACACAACTAAGTTACTAACTGGTACAATTTCACACATAGTAATTCATAAACAGACAATATTGAAAAATATATTTTCTTTAAAGTAACTCACAAACTTCACAATAAGACACAAAAGTAACTCTTCAACTTCACAATAACATACAAAAGTAACTCTTCAACTTCACAATAACATACAAAAGTAACTCAACTTCACAATAACATACAAAAGTAACTCTTCAGCATCACTATAACATACAAAAGAAACTCTTCAACTTCACAATAACATACAAAAGTAACTCTTCAACTTCACAATAACATACAAAGAAACTCTTCAACTTCACAATAACATACAAAAGTAACTCTTCAACTTCACAATAACATACAAAAGTAACTCTTCAACTTCACAATAACATACAAAGAAACTCTTCAGCATCACTATAACATACAAAAGTAACTCTTCAACTTCACAATAACATACAAAAGTAACTCTTCAACTTCACAATAACATACAAAGAAACTCTTCAGCATCACTATAACATACAAAAGTAACTCTTCAACTTCACTATAACATACAAAGAAACTCTTCAACATCACAATAACATACATAGAAACTCTTCAACATCACTATAACATAAAAAAGTAACTCTTCAACTTCACTATAACATACATAGAAACTCTTCAACTTCACTATAACATACATAGAAACTCTTAAACTTCACAACACACAAAAATAACTCATAAACTTAACAATAAAATGACATCACCAGAGAAAACATTTAGCAAATTGAAAGAAGAAAAAAAGCCATTAGTTTTTGACTTGATGGGAAAAAATCAAAGACAGGAAAGGAAAAGCCATCAGGGGACAGAAGTAGAGAGGATGCCAGGGGAGAGGGGGGAGCTTTTCTGAAGGTTAGAATGTGTTTTGGAAAGGAGAAAATGTGTTTGTGTGTGTATGTATAAGACTTTTTGTAGACCTAGTACCCCAGAGACTAAAGTAAACTTTTAGCAAGCCATTGAAATTAGGGGAGAGAAGAGTATTGTATGTGTGTGCTGCAGTACAAATAGCATCAAACTAGAAAACATACAAATAAGGAGTAAACATTGTCCATTATATGTAAACTCAAAATCATTGATATCTTTAAAAGCTATTGATGTTGTTTTTTTCAAATGAAAGAGATAGTTTCTCTGTTTTCTTTAGAGATATTTTATTTCATCCACAGATAACTTATAACCATTTAACCACTATTGTAGAAAAGCAAAACAAAAGACAACTATTTTTTCTAAAAACTCATTTTATAAATTATCATCTCTTTGTAAAAAAAAAATTTTCTTTTTTTTAATGTTATAAATTAAAAAAAAAAACACCCACTTGAAATATAAACATCTTCTTAAATGAAACAAACTGACTTTAAACTAGAGCAGGAAAAAAATATTTCGATTTTAAATTTTGGTCTTAGAGTATTTTATAATACTTGTATATGAAAGTAAACATCATTAATTATATATAGTCCAGGGTTACATGTGGAAAGCCAAGTTTATATCAGTATACAATGAAAGGTGAGACATTCCAACACCAAAAGATGATATAATAATGGGACATTCTTGTTGAGAGATAGCCTGAGGTACTAATTGATTCTAGTGTGTATTTGACATTGGAAGGTAGCAGAGCATGTTGAGGATAACAATGGCCTTCTCAAAGGCTAAACACACCAAGTTCATCAGTATGAATAGTTAGAGAATACAGAGCAGATTGAGGATAACAATGGCCTTCTCAAAGGCTTAACACACCAAGTTCATCAGTAGGAATAGTTAGAGAATACAAACTTATTAAAGTCAGCAGCAACCTTATGACACCACTGACTATATATCTACAGACTTGATTAAGTAAGCAGTAATCTTATGACAAGAAGTAGACTCAAAGCCATACCACTGACTATATTTATCTACAGACTTGTTAAAGTACCAGTAAGTACTAATATTATGACAAGAAGTAGACACAAAGCCATACCACTGACTATACATTTATTTTTCCTTCCTTTGAACAAGACATCTCTACTCTTTCCACCATCCCCAAAACCCCACAGGGAAAGCTGAACATTTACTTTTAGGAATGCAAACCCTTTTGTATAACATATGTCAAGCATTCTATCTCCCCCCAAGCAGGGGACTTCCAGGCAACCAGATGAATAAGTATGATAAGGTGAACATGACGTAGTGGGGCTAGGACTCACAAACACTTATAATAAGAAGTTTATATGAAAACAAAAAAAAAAACAGACTCAAGTATAGGTCAGCGAAGACTTCAACTTCTCCATCCGTAATTTCTCAATGTCAATGTGTTTGTATACAGACATGGCCAAAACACTTTTGTCTACAAGAGAGGGTACACGTTTGTTTTCAAAGGTCATGCGGAGGAAAACGGGAGTCTGGGAGAATTCACATTTTTCTGTGTATGTTACCGCTTACTTGTCTTGGTCATTCTGAACATTCAATTTCTGAGAGATTGTTCTACGGCAGCGACCAATAAGTTCATACAACTGCCAGATGCTTACATTTCTTATCCGTGGTTTTAACTTCCAGTTTATTGACGATACATTTATATGCAATGGACTAGAATGACAATATTCCCTATAAAAGAACTCTTAAAGCTTACTTAATCCATTTTATTTGGGCCGATTGTAGCCTAAAGGATTTCAAATATAAATCCCACCATACAGACCACGAGGTTTAAATTGTGAGAAAGATATGTGGCACTGTGGCACTACAGTTTTCAAAAAGCTTAAAAGTTAACGTAACAAATAAAAATTTGTAATTTAATTTGTCAGTTTTAGGAAATCTATAAGATTTCTCTCAACTGAAAACATGCGTCCTTGAAACTGAACATCAATTCTATCTTTCCTACTTAACGCTGTTTATAATATATATTGAAACATGCTTAACTAATCAATTATAAATTGTGCCTACTATATAAAAAAAAATAATCCATTTCATTTTACATTAGTTAACATGACAAGTTGATGATATGAAATCTATTCTACCGTAACATCCGTCCAGCGTTCTGGCAACTTGAAAACACCACATTCTCAGTAGCTGAGCGAATGTGTCTGGAACATAGCTCCATTAAGATGAGCTAATCCCAAGCGACCCGTCGCGGGCGCCATCGAACCACAGAAGACTCGCCCATGGTCTCGCAATAAGAGGACACACAAACACACAAAATTATGTATCCTTATGTATTCACTAATCCAACGAACACACTTCCTTCATCCTCGGCGCTGAACACGTATCCTAAAGACATGGAATGAACACGTTTGACTGTTTCTAGTTAAACGCTTTCCTTCCGTGGTTGTTTCTAAAGTAGCTTCAAAGTTGCTTCCATTCCAAGTGAAATATTAGTATTAACTAATATGTAAATAATGATGAGAGGAGTTTCCAAAACAACAACCACCATTGGCAACCACACACACACAACTGAAGCGTTGCAACCCACACACCACTAGAGGATGAGTACACATGTAGACCAGGTAGCGGTAATCCAGCACTCACAGGCTTACACCCACCCCATCCCTCCCTACTCTACCTGAGATGGTCAGAACGATGAGGGGTGGGAGATGGAGAGAAGGGTGTGTGAAGACGCCTTCAAGAACTGCATTTAGAACAATGAAAGGAAGCGAGAGATTGGGAATGGTGTGTATGGGGTGAGGCTGGTTGAGGGTGTGACATACTCGCGCGTGTTAAAGGCAAGCGCCAAGTAAATAAGACGATGACACCACAAAGACAAGAACGGCGTTGTGTGTGCACGAATACTGAATGGTTTTCATTTCTTAGCAGCACCAGATAGAATCAAAACGATGGCAGTATGTGTGTGGGGGGGGGGGGGGGGGGGGAAGGAATCAAGGGCTTATACAGCACTAGTCAAGAGTGTGGCACATGGTTAGGCAGGTAAGAAAGAGTTGAGGAAACAAGTTCTGTGTTGAACCATGAAAGAGGATTGCCCTCTCGTCCTCATATAAGGCTGACCTTACAGCAGAGAGAGAAGGGAGGGGGGGAAGTTTGGTTGCCGGATTTGGGGGGGGGGGGGGGGGGGAAGCGTAATCTAGTGGTGCCAGGATGTGTCTATAAATAAAATTGTCAGCTTTATCCCATGACATCGCAAGTTACTATAAACAAAGACACACACACATGCGCTCATAGCTAACAGAGGTGATATCACATGTAGACATCACACATTCATATCTCATAGTATTAAATGGGCAATGCGAGTATATTTTTTTCTTTAAGCATTTATTTACATTTATTTTCTTCCAAGCCGCTCTAACGATTTTCTGAATAAAAAAAAAATTTGGTGTCGATTTATTAGGCCTAGGCAATAATTATTTAGCTTTTTGGTCGTAGGATTTTAAAAAACCCAATAATTCATTGTAAAAATTTATTTAGCCATAAACGCACGCATCCCTTTCACTAATAATGTTGATTTTTTTGTTTGCGTCACAACTATGTGTCTTCGAAAATAGCCATTTACAAATAAGCGCTACATAATATCGTTGCACTTAATCGCTGAACATTTCAATTCACTGTTATGGCGTCATAGTTACAGGAAACAGTAAATAAAGACTTATAAAACATACTGTTTTGTGCACCAGTATGTGTGTGTGTTTTTGTTCGGACGAATGTAAAGCGCCCATAAAGTTCTTTACGGGTGAGAATTAATTAGAAAATGAAAACACGAGATGAGCATCAACTATTAGGAAGACGTTATTAAATAACATAGTACGAAAAGAGTGGTAATCACTAGACAAGTCCTAGGCTGTAACATCCGCTATCGATAGGCCGTTAGATTTAACAGCAACATAAACAAATAGAAATGAAAACGTAAATCACATGTAAACATCTTTATAAACATTTATGGCATGTGATGTAACATATAGGTTAATTATTATTGTAGGTAATACGTAAACTAACTACAGGCCTAATTATTCTAAATTATATACACGACCAATATAATATATTTTATTTACCTTTTCCCAAACAATTTAGTCTATTAAATGTAATGCCATAATTATATTGTATTTCATTTCCGTTAATTTCTGTTAGATGAAAGTTTGCTAACGCAACATTAAATAAAAGGGCTATATATTATGTTAGCTGGAGTATTGATAAACGATCGATTTTGGTCTATATAGGAATATTGAATCGCATTAGTGGTAAATGGGTTAACAGAAAATACACAATTATGATTTCAAAATAGTATAGGTCAGAGGCATTTCCCCCACTCATGCACTATATGCAATAATCGTTATAGAGCTGCAAGTCAATTACCAATTTCAAGTCCGTTGCCGTTTGCTTCCAATCTTTTTCTTGCTTTTTTTGGGGGGTTTTATTTTTGGTGGATTGATAAATAAATACAAGAACCGTGAAATAGTTTTGACGTAGGAACAAAGGAATTCCGCAGCCTACTTAAACAACAACGGTGAAATATTTTCCCAAATGCTGATCACTAACTAGACCCCAACCAAGCTTCTCAAACTACTCTCACCCAGAGACCCTTGGACTACAAAGTGCAGTCGACGAAACCCAATAAGGTTAGTTCCCTAGCCTCGAGATCGCCCTTTTGTTTTTCAACGCAGACTTCTGAAGCGGGCACTTCATTCCTGCGCTACAAGAGTCAGGCGCGCAACTGCTGCCAAAATAAGCTGATGGATAAATAAATACACACACGGTTTAAATGTACCGCACCCTTACCCCCCCCCCCCCTCGCCCCGCACTATAACATACGCCACCCGCCACAGCACGACTATTCACGTAGGACGTAGGCAATGACTCTTTCATCACCACGATTCCATTACTCTCACACAATATATTATTATCCACTGTGTGCGTCCTCCATTACTCTCACACAAGATATTATTATCCACTGTGTGCGTCCTCCATTACTCTTACACAAGATATTATTATCCACTGTGTGCGTCCTCCATTACTGTCACACAAGATATTATTATCCACTGTGTGCGTCCTCCATTACTCTCACACAAGATATTATTATCCACTGTGTGCGTCCTCCATTACTCTTACACAAGATATTATTATCCACTGTGTGCGTCCTCCATTACTCTCACACAAGATATTATTATCCACTGTGTGCGTCCTCCATTACTCTCACACAAGATATTATTATCCACTGTGTGCGTCCTCCATTACTCTTACACAAGATATTATTATCCACTGTGTGCGTCCTCCATTACTCTCACACAAGAGATTATTATCCACTGTGTGCGTCCTCCATTACTCTTACACAAGATATTATTATCCACTGTGTGCGTCCTCCATTACTCTTACACAAGATATTATTATCCACTGTGTGCGTCCTCCATTACTCTTACACAAGATATTATTATCCACTGTGTGCGTCCTCCATTACTCTCACACAAGATATTATTATCCACTGTGTGCGTCCTCCATTACTCTCACACAAGATATTATTATCCACTGTGTGCGTCCTCCATTACTCTCACACAAGATATTATTATCCACTGTGTGCGTCCTCCATTACTCTTACACAAGATATTATTATCCACTGTGTGCGTCCTCCATTACTCTCACACAAGATATTATTATCCACTGTGTGCGTCCTCCATTACTCTCACACAAGATATTATTATCCACTGTGTGCGTCCTCCATTACTCTCACACAAGATATTATTATCCACTGTGTGCGTCCTCCATTACTCTTACACAAGATATTATTATCCACTGTGTGCGTCCTCCATTACTCTCACACAAGATATTATTATCCACTGTGTGCGTCCTCCATTACTCTCACACAAGATATTATTATACACTGTGTGCGTCCTCCATTACTCTCACACAAGATATTATTATCCACTGTGTGCGTCCTCCATTACTCTTACACAAGATATTATTATCCACTGTGTGCGTCCTCCATTACTCTCACACAAGATATTATTATCCACTGTGTGCGTCCTCCATTACTCTCACACAAGATATTATTATCCACTGTGTGCGTCCTCCATTACTCTCACACAAGATATTATTATCCACTGTGTGCGTCCTCCATTACTCTCACACAAGATATTATTATCCACTGTGTGCGTCCTCCATTACTCTCACACAAGATATTATTATCCACTGTGTGCGTCCTCCATTACTCTCACACAAGATATTATCCACTGTGTGCGTCCTCCATTACTCTCACACAAGATATTATTATCCACTGTGTGCGTCCTCCATTACTCTCACACAAGAGATTATTATCCACTGTGTGCGTCCTCCATTACTCTCACACAAGAGATTATTATCCACTGTGTGCGTCCTCCATTACTCTCACACAAGATATTATTATCCACTGTGTGCGTCCTCCATTACTCTCACACAAGAGATTATTATCCACTGTGTGCGTCCTCCATTACTCTCACACAAGATATTATTATCCACTGTGTACGTCCCTCAGTCAGTTCCGGCGTTGCCAAATGTAAAGAACAAGGTTGTGGCTTGTGTTAAAGTAACAAATAGACGTTTGTCTTCTCTGTGTGTGTGTTATAATAGCAACAATAATACCTTGTGTCGACGTTGTTGTTTTTTAATGCAATAGAACGATATTAGATTAATAATATATATATAAACTTAGATTTAAATAAAAAATATTGAACAATTAATTGCATTTCTAGCTTGGTTAATTGCTGCCTAAAGGACTGTAACTAGTTTTCTCAGAAAATAATTGTATTGTAAAAGACAATTATTTATAGCGAAAACGACTGAGTTATTGCGGACAAAGACAGTTATGCGGGTAGAGTTGCTATCTCATCTCCCCCTCCGCCCATCTCCCCTACTTTTCCTTTTACTCTAGCTCTGTCCATATGCCTTTCTTTTTTTTCTGGCCAATCCCTTCTCTTTTCTCTGTCTACTCCATCTCCAAACAGCCCCCCCCCCCACCCTTTTTCATGACACTCCTATCATTTCTTTCTTATAATACTCCCTTCTGTCTGCTTGTCTCTCTCTACCCCCCCCCCCCCCTTTTTTCACAATCTCGCAATACTAATAATTAAAACCACGAGAACAAATAATTTTAATAACAACAACAGAAGTATAGTAGTATTATAATGTTTATTATTTGCAAATATTGAAATGACCATCCATACCTGCATATATGTGATATTACCGTATGTTCGTTCCCATTATTTAGAGTACTGTTTCCTTGACTCATGTTTAAAACAGTTTTTCAAATCAGTTCTTTTTTTTAGCAAAAGTGATCAATATGTTTTTTTGCATTTAAAAAACCAGCGTCGTTATGCAGGGTAAGAAACGTTATAACAACCCTATTAGATTGATCACCATGTTCAGTTTGAGTCTATCGAATGTTTTGTTTACAATATTTACATGGTAAGTATGTTTGATCTTCTGCTGCTAGTCCCGCGTTAATCGTTCCAACATAACTTCGCCTGCTAGAGTGTTTATACGGTGAGCGAAGTAGAATGTTACATATTGAGGAGCCGAGTGGCACGCCACCACCACCGGGCGTCTCTCTGAGATTGGAAGTGGAAGGAGGCCTCTGATTAGCCGACAGAGGTGAAACAAATTGAAGTCTGTTTATGTTGGATCTCTCTCTCTCTCTACTACTCGTCAACCACCCTAATCCCCGAGCACAGAGTCGAGGCCAAAAGAGCAAGGCAAAAAGGTGTAGAATCTCAAATGTTATGACAAACCAGTAAACAGAAGCTCTTATAACTGGTACATGCGTGTACATCTAAATTGTAGTGTATCGACAATCATTTTATGCGTAATAATATATAAGGTAATACACGTGTATAAACAAAATTCCCAAAGATTGATTCGACTGTGTTGGTTGCCATAAACATTACACAGGGGTCTTGTTATAGCAGATAAAGCCGGATGCACCTAGTTTAAAAAGTGCTCGCGAATACCGCGTTTGCCCGTAACAGATGAACGTAACTCAACCTTGGCATTTTGTAAACGCTTTTCAATCTCGAATGCCTGTTGGTTGACGCAATCATCAAATTTAATCTATGTGCATTTCTGTATACACAAGTGCCTATATCTCATATGGCCAAATAGCCTTGATTTCTAATAAAGCTCTGTTGGGATAAGGGGGAAAACTAGGCTGTCACTTTCAACTTTCTACAGTAGTTGTCATCTGATGTATAGATCTAATAGACGCAGTTTCCGTTCCATGAGAATGCTGGCGTATTGCCCAAAGAAGTTAGATAAAAAAAGCAACTTAGCATCATAGGCAATCCATATCAAAATGTAAAGCCATAAATTACAGCTAACATAATATTGTAGATAGAAAAAGTTTAACTTGCAATAAAAAAACAACAAAATAAATACAATAGATACATACTCCATTTTAACGACGACTACATTGAATTAGTTTTGAATTTCTCGACACAATTTTAAAACATGCCATTCACTGTTTGAGACAGAGACTTTCAGACAATATAATCAGAACAATCGAATGATATATAGAGAATGTTATAGAACGATTTTATCAAACTCCCAGTGAGACTTACTTTCAGTGAGATCCCACAGATTGACCAAAATTAAATGCATCTTCATCCAGTCGAACGGTGCGTGAATGTTTCGCTCTTGATGCCCGGGCCGAGAGCCCCTCGCCAAATCTCTGCTGGCACACTTGGTCGGCATATGGGCGCGGTACGTCATGTTATCAACAACACCATGTCACCCGTTGCATCAGACCGTGCAAGATAACTTTACACTATATAACCGATGCCGCCACAACACCGCGAAAGGGCGGGGAGCGGGGGGCATAACTGCCCAGGATGATGCCCAGCTGACAAGAAAGAATAAGTTGGTCACTCACAAAGAAGTGAGTTTGGGTAGGTGTGTGGAGTGGGGGGAGGGAGTGGGGGGAGGGAGTGGGGTATGTACTATGTATGGTGGTGAAATGATTCTGATGTCGGTAAATAAAACCAACGGACAGAGCAAAAGGGTGTGATCACGCCTCGCTGCTTTCACTGCATGGGGGTAACAAATGAGACAATAGAACGTTCCATGCAATTGTTCCCATTGATTAGGTAAACAGCTTTCCCCTGTTATCTCACGCACGAGATCCCCCATCATTGGCCGCTGGGGACCAAAAATCCCATCAGGCGTACGATAGAAATCATGGAAATCATACAGAGTTCTGAAATTGTGGTCGGTGTTATCAGCCACCCGCAAGGGAAATATACAGGCACGCCCGATTCAAATCTCCACACACACACCCCTCCCCCAATCCCAATATCCTCTCACATCATCTCCACAAGTTTTATTCCTCCCTCCTATTTCTTTTTTTCACTTTTCCAAACACAAATTTACGGACAGAATAAACTGCCAACCTGCCATAAACATAAACAAAAATCCTATGTTTTAGATAGTGTGTGAATGTAAATTTTAAAAACAAACAAATTAAAAACTACAGCAACCTTTAGACTAAATACAGACAACTTTGGCGTTTGCAAGGGTGGGGAAAGAGGGCAGTAGGGGCAGGGGGGGAGGAGAACAGTTTTCTAAATATAATAGTCGGGTATTACCCCTGCCCCTCCCAACATATAAACAATGAATACACTGGGGATAAGAAAATAAAAACAACCGCGGAAGTGACAGAACCAACAGGTTATAAATGTATATACTCACGGTATAAACAAATGCTATATATACATTGTATACACAAAGGCTGTCTATAAATGCTCACGTTGAAAAGGAAACGCTATCTGGCTCATTGTACAGTAGGCGAGTTTTTGTTTTTTCTCCCTATCCCCTTCCTTTATATTTTTTTAACTAGACACTAACGAACTGAAGGTGAATATATTAAAAAAAACAACTTCCAGGTTTAAAAGCGTACGTGAAAGTGTCTAGAATATTCCACATCTCTGACATTGATGAGAGACGTGAGGAAAGCTGTTGAACCAAACAAATTAAAAAAAACAACAGCAATTCTCCCGGTAATTCTTGGCTTCGGTATTGATGTCTGCAACACAGACGGTTTCATTCATACTTCATACATTTATTACAGGGCAAGCCAAGGCAAAACTTTAAAACTCGATTACACAATGGCCTTCAAACCAGGGCTGTGGAGTCGGTAGATAAATGTTCCGACTCCAACTCCGACTCCTCAATTTTTTTTGTACTTCCGACTCCAACTCCGACTCCAGGTATCAAAATTTCCTCCGACTCCGACTCTTAGACTCCGACTGATAAATGGTAGATAAATGTTCCGACTCCAACTCCGACTCCGAAATGTGGCTCACATTGTTACAGTTAATTAAAAAAATGTAATTAAAAAGGGAAAGGCCAATTGTATAGTTCGTCCCCGGGCGCCGAATATCATAGATACGCTTCTGAAACACCGCCTCCAAGCATAGACTGCTATAACAAACACCAAGCCCAAGACCGAGACCGATGGAAAAGTATAGTTGCGGCTTTGCGACCCTACGTGGATACACAGGATTAAGTCAAGACAAACACTTCCAGACTTAACAAATCATTGAAAGAATAGGTTTCTACAGAAACACCACTGTTGCATCATGGTCATGGTAGCAGATAAAGTCTTGGCCAATATACCAAAAGGTGTTCGAAAACAACATGACACTGATCACAAAATGTTTAAATTTAAATTAGTAGACGAGTGCCAGATTTAAATAACAGATCTAGCTTGAAATACTCCAACAGTAACAGTAAAAGGAAATAGCATTGTTGTTTGATATGATGTCTTTTACCTTGTCTAGCAGTGTGTGTTATTACTATCGCTCTAATCCACTAAATATATTAAAAGACTCTCCCAACCTCCCCTCCCAACCAGGGGCAAGAATCAATGCATTCTTGATAAAAAGCGGAAGTGGAGAATCACTACAAAATATTTACAAAACTGTCAATGGTAAACAATGCTATGATTATTTTCTCAATCCGTCCTATCGATAATTTATCCCCCCCTCCTCATCTGTAGGCCTACGCTTCACCATGCGCAGTGCAGCAAAATACAACAAGACTTGTGTTACAAGATGATACTTTGGGGCAATACTCCAACATAAGGACATATACACTTTCCTTGTCCCTTGTGGGAGAACAAATGCATACAAGTACTCTTTCTTCCCGAGGGGCAGTTGGGCATGGAATGGGTTGCCTGAACAAATCAGGAAAACCAGTAACTTAACATATTTAAAACATTAATAACAATGCAAGACTAGACTTGGACCACGCTGCACCACGCATGAGAGTAGGACGCAATAATCTTCTTTATAGAAGGAGCGTCTGTAATGTATAAGATAATATAATATAATATAGAGAAGAAATGTACTCGTTTCTTTGAATTAAAACCACTGAATCAATGCTATTGTCGTGGTTATCACGCAAATCTCACGTAAACACAAGAAAATTGGCTGCCACCCAGCAGTCAACAATTAGGATTCCCTCTCTCATGAATGCAGTTTTATCTATGTTGACATATCGCTAGTGCTAGGATGGCATAAAGAGGTTTTTAAACAGAAATAACGAGAAGGCGGGGGGGGGGGGGGGGGGGGGGGGGAATAGCACGGATGGGGGGAAAAGGTCATCTCCACCTCTGCTCTTCTGGCTTACCTTTTTTTCTTCATGTAGTGCAGCCAGGCCTCTACTGTCTATGTAAGATAGTTTTCAAAAGTGCAAAGGAAGAGGGGAGGGTAGAGATGATCATTTAATATTCAGAAAATACAAAGACCCTATAAATACGAAGACCCTAAATACTAATATACTGCCATGGTGACAAAACAATAGACACTGCCATAGTGACAAAACAATAGACACTGGCGTAGTGACAAAACAATAGACACTGCCATGGTGACAAAACAATAGACACAGCCATAGTGACAAAACAATAGACACTGCCGTAGTGACAAAACAATAGACACTGCCGTAGTGACAAAGCAATAGACACTGCCGTAGTGACAAAACAATAGACACTGCCGTAGGGACAAAACAATAGACACTGCCGTAGTGACAAAACAATAGACACTGCCGTAGTGAGAAAGCAATCACTAATGGGACTACTGCATAAAGCAAATCAGTCTATTTTAATATTTAATATGATTTAATATAACATTATTGTCAAGCGCAAGACATAAATAAAATCACAGCAAATATTATATATTGTGTAATTCATCCAGATATAGATCTAGCCAGAGATTGAAAAAATGAATAAAGAAAAGCAGAAGCATGCAACAGTGTCTAAAGACTAAACATTCGAGTGTAGTCACAATATTAGCGAGCACTTTGTTTATAAAAAAAAAAACACACACACACTAATCACATTAGCAACTCTTTGACTCCGTAACTTGTTGAGGTATAACAACAGCATTAAACACACCTATTAATGATATAGACTTTTATCTACACTACCTTCATCGTAACTTGTTGAGGTATAAGGACAGCATTAAACACACCTATTAATGATATAGACTTTTATCTACACTACCTTCATCGTAACTTGTTGAGGTATAAGGACAGCATTAAACACACCTATTAATGATATAGACTTTTATCTACACTACCTTCATCGTAACTTGTTGAGGTATAAGGACAGCATTAAACACACCTATTAATGATATAGACTTTTATCTACACTACCTTCATCGTAACTTGTTGAGGTATAAGGACAGCATTAAACACACCTATTAATGATATAGACTTTTATCTACACTACCTTCATCGTGCAGTTCCCCAGTATCCACAAACCCAGTGGCACATTTAGCGTCTTCCTCCATCGTCTCCATTTGTTTAATACCAACTGGACTGTCGGAATCCAGGGTCATTAGTGAGACAATGGCCGCGCGATGACAAATATTGGATGCTCAAGTTATATGGCCTCCATTTTTTTTAAACTGTTTTGTTTTTGTGTGGATATCTGCAGTTGGCGCTGTCAACACTTTTTTTTTTCTATAAATCATTAAGGCTTTTAGATAAAGGCTCATTATGATGACTAAAAACCCGAACTTAAAGCTCATAATATTTAGTGTAACAACCTCAGTCTTAGGAACACTTTTACTTTCTTTAAATCATTTAAGCTTCTAGATCAAGGCTCATTATGATGACTGAAAACCCGAAGAACTTAACAAAACTTACTTATAATGCTGTGTAACAACCTCAATCTTAGGAACAATACTTTTTCATTATTTTTTTTGGGAACAGCGTTTTTGTTTTCTGAACAGGGTTTTTGTTTTCTGCCATCTACAACAATCAAAAGAGTTGCCGCTCTCTGTATGTGTGTGTGTTTCAGCTATCTATACTTTAATACCATCAACAATCCGGTTTAATTAAAGGACATTAGTTAGTATTAAACAGAATTTTAAAAGAATAGAAGAGCTAAAATACTAAATTGTTTTAAAAAGTCAAACCTCGTTACATCCTATCCAACATTAGATTCGTTTGTTCACTGATCGATCATGTGTATTTACTTATCATAACGGATCTTATCCCACATGACTGTCATTGTAGTTTTAGCATTAGGAATATGAATTGCTTTCAAAAACAACAGCTTGGTGTAAAACTTATAAAAACTCGGATTTGACCTGTCAGCCAGATGGATATAACGAGATTTGACTGGACATTGAAAAAAAAAAAAGAAAAAAAGAGTAGAACTAACCCTCTTCCAGTGGGGGTGGTGGAGGGGGCAGAGAGGAGTCTCCGTTTTCCAGGTCGGCGCCACCGTTGAACGTTACATAGCCATCCTCTAAGTGCTCTGAAAAGGGGGAAGAACCAAAAGAAACTAACCACTAGTGGATTTGTATGCACAGTGCTCTCCCCTACTTACACAGGGGATAAAAAGGAAGTGATCATTCACCATATTTTCAAGATTACATTCTAAATGGACTATACTGTAGGCTACTATATAAGTATTCGACTAAATCAGACATACTACAGCATTCAATGAGTATATCAATATCAACTAGATCAAAATCAACCATATCATTCAATGAATAGTTAAAAATCAACTATATTATATCATTTAATACGTTTATATATTTAGATTACCTAATTATCAGTTATAAATTATAAATGTATCATTTAGTAGTTTTTCAAACACAGTGTAAAATATATTTAAAAAAATTAAAAATTTAACTAAGACTTTAGTCTTCCCTTACATAATCTAGCTATAATAAAGCAAGTCAAATCAAACTTCCTCTCTAGAAATAAGCTTTATGTAAAAAAAAAAAACACTTTCTTCTACAAATTGTTAGGTAACAAACTGCACATTTTATTAATATGGATGCAATTTTCTATGTTTCTTAGTGGTAAATAAAAGTTGTATAGTCAAGGATTGTTCTTTGTTACTTTGCATCCCTTAGTTATTTCTTGTATAATATTCTTAAGAAAAAAAATCATATTTTCTCTAAATAGGACAGTGCAAGAACATAAGTGTGTCCTATAATTTCCTTTTCTTTTAAGACTATACATTTTTTTTTTACAATTATTCTCAAAACACCCAAAATATTTTCTTTTAAATGTGTTGAATTAAAATAAAATGTAGCTTTGGGTTGCTTTCAATAAAGAGATTTAAATCTGCAATATTGTCATTAATAATGAATACAACTGTAAGAGGTTGTAAAAAAAAGATTTTATTCAGTCACTTGGCTTTTAACAAGTATTAAAATAAAAAATAATTTAAATTCCTCAGTAAAATTGTGTTAAATTTATGCTAGCAGTAATTTGTGCAAAGCATCACACACAATGAAATAGCTATGAAAAGAACAGGCAAGAAGAAAAAAAAGCCTCGGCTACAAAAAGTCTGCTACAAGGTAACAATGCCTACCATTGAAGTTTTGCTCAGGGCTCTGGAAGAAGTAGGCCCCAGGTGATGCTGGGCCGTTGCTGCCATCTGAGGGTTGCTGCCTCTCATCAAAACTTCGAGACTGCAAAAAGAAATGTAAAATATATTAGTTTAAATTTTGATATTAAGGTTTGACTAACCGGGTAACTTGGACCGTTCAGGAACAAGTTCTGATTTGGCTTTAATACTCAGCTCCAATTGAGAGATCTACATTTTGTAACAAACATTTTTAACAATAAATTTTTTTATATATAATTTTATCAATATTTTATTTCTTATTTAAATATTTGTTTAATAAAACGTTTGACGTTCACCATAAAATATGAAAGTTTAGTAATAATTTCAAATTTGCCGTTAGTACATCAGATTGTCAATAAAACGGCCTGGTTTCTAGCCCTACGGCTGACCAATCCCTGCCACCCTACCGGAAATTTGAACCTGGGACGTAATAGCCTTCTACCTAGAAGGAAAGTCTGTAAACTTATAAGCAGTTTCAGCAACTGGTCCTCATGCCTTAGACTGACCAGCCAATGATAAGTGGTAGCAGAAGATTGTCTCACAGTCCACACACATGTCAATGCACACACATACTGAGTTTGGTTCACATATCCATGACAAGCTTGATATTAATAGCAAGTTCTTCAGATTGTATTCTATATAATTCTATTAGGCTTGAGTTCTTCAACTTCACAACGTGAAGAGCTGATTATAAAGAGCATCACAGTTGATCAAAAGTCAACGAAAAAATAGCTTGGATATAACAGGGACAATAACTTTATTCACAATATTGCGTTAAACATAAACAGTACTGTACTCTTTGGTGGCAAAAGCAAGATGATTAGTGTGACGTCGCTGTCATCTATGCTATTGCTTTGATGGGCTAGGCTAAGAAATGCAAATTAAGAGTATGGCATTGAGGCCACATAAGCAATATCCATTTTAATAATTTTACAGGCGAGTACTAAACGCTTGACATGTACTCCAAAGTCACATTCCACTTTTCACATTTATCAAAACATTTCCCTAATTTTATTGCAGTTTAATATTTACTCATCCAGTTAATATTGACTCTTCCGTTGTGATGCTAAAGAGTTGAAAATTGAAACTGTTTTCTTTTTTTTCAGAAACCACTGCCTTTACTTTACTTAATTTTGCATACATTTAAACCTCGTTTTTTTTTTATAGATGTTTTTTTCTTCAATTCACAGATAAATGAATTTGCCTTCACAACACATGAAACCATGTCGTCTTTTTTAGAATGCTTCCATGGGTTTGCGTCAAACTTTTTCTCAGAACCCATTACTCCGTTTGAAACAAAATCCAGCACTGAGAACCTGGCTATGGCAGATTCATACAATTCTGCATGCTTAGGAATAGACATGTTCTTTATTAAGATTGAAGCTGAAGACAAAAACTTGACTTACCAATTTAATGTTCTTTTTGCCTTTTCCTGGAGGTGGAATGCCTGCAAATAAAAAATAAAATGATAAAACCTATTGAAGCATTTACTAACCTAGACATTCTTTAAGGCATTTACAACACATGGTATATTCATGTATATTGTTTAGTCAGCTTTATATTCTAAATAACTGGTAAAAAGAAAATGGTGTCACATATGAATGGTAAGGACAACATCTGCTGTCAGCAGCTGACCACTGGCCCCTTCGCCTATGTTCTAGTTGTCTTTGTGTTGAGAAAGATAGCACAGAATTGTGTCTTTCTAATTTTGTTTGTGTTTTAGTATTACTTGAAAAAGCAGGAGTGGAACAGCGTGAGAGGGAGTGAAAGAGATGGGGTTATGCAGGGAAAATATGGAATAGGAGAGATTGAGAAAATAAATAGGTATTTAGATTTTAAGTAGGTGATCTACTGTATGTTGGCTCTAGCTAACAATACAAGAGTGTGTACAATCAGTTTGATCATTTTCATGTTTATCATATTAAAAAATTATTTACAGAACTAATAAAGTTTATTTTATTACTGTAACTATTTAAGTAATAAAGCCTTTACCAAACAGAAAACATGTTGATAGACAACTGTAAGCATTGATTGGTATTTAGATTTAACGAACTATATACAAAACTGCAATTATTCAGCAAAAAAACAAAATATTCTAGCAATCATACTATTTTCTTAAATGTATAAACTAATATGCACACATTTATATTTAGCTATTATTTCATCAACATTCATACAAGTGGTACAAAACTTCACACACACACACAGCTTTACTTACCACCTCTCTGTACAACAATACTTGTTTCTTGATCTTGCTTACACTCTTTAAGAACTTGTACAGTCTTCTGATGTGGCAGCTCTCTCACAAGGACAGAGTTGATCTGAATCAACAAGTCACCCTCTAGCAGAGTCTTGCACCGGCCTTGGTCAAGTATTTGTTTCACCCTCTGTCCATAGGGACTGTCCGCTATTGTAAATCCGAAGCCCATGGGACCTTTGACTATCGGTATGGTCAGTATTTCTGGCTTGCTTATAGAGAGAGAAACCAGGTCAGGAATGGCGCCACCATCCTCATGGTTGATCATGCCGTGGGTCGTCCCGTCATCGTGGCTGTTGGACGGGGACAGACTGGACGTGGAGTTGAGGCCAGGCCCGGCCGCAGACCTGGCCAGATCAGGCAGAGATTTCATCCCAGAGCGCAAGTTGTTAAAGTTCCTGGCATCCACGAAACCATTGTTCACCGAAGTGTACGAAGCGCTGGATGTGCCACCGCCATCCTGAGGTAGTGTCACTGCCACTGTGGTGACGATTTCCGTGTTAGGGTCGTCCGGGTCAAAGTTGAGTGGGTAACCTCTGCAGGTTTCCAACTGTACTGTCTCACCGGGCTGAATGGACTGGAAAAGTCTAACAACATCTTGATGTGTGTAGCCCAGCACACAGATGCTGTTCACCCTCACTATAACATCACCTGAAAGTTGACAAGAAAATCATTTACTTTGCAATAAACTATTTTTTCAAAGCTCCTGCTCCTTGAATTAATTAAATAAAGTAAGCATTGAGAATAGTCCTTAATTGTTCACACATAAACAAACACAATGTCATCCATATATTTCAACACAACTACTAAGTCTGTTGAAGTTTGATTCATTGTTTTAATCAATTTATAATAATCAGTTTATCATCTCACTTTTTAATTTAACATTCATGTAATATAATAATGTACTAGAGGAAGAAAATACTAAGTAAAATATTTTTCAGCTTTAATAAACTTGTAAATACTTAAATATTAATAGCATATTTTTATATTGAAGTGTCTAAATTTTTTTATTATTATAAAGATAGTTATATATAGTTTTTAAAAATGCATTTGCATTCATATTATTTTACCCTCAAATAATACTCGACTATAAAAGGTTCATTTCTTTTTTGTACAATTAATTTATGGCCCTTTTATGCTATTTAATAACTTTAAAATCTATTATAACTATGGCTATCATTCTTTTGAAAAACTGTCAGTGCCAGTTGTGTCTATACTGTATTCATGAAAAGTTGGTAAATGTACACATGCTTAGAATTAGCTGGTGCAGACCCCACTATTAGCCTCCTCCCCCTGGACTTGCACGGTTAGCTCCTGTGATTTGTAATCTCCTACAATAACACTTCAATAAAATACTTACAACAAAAAGAACCTTTTTAAAAATAAAAAATCACTCATATGGTTTAGGTCAACATATCTCTATCAAGTAATGGGAGAATAACAAGTTGAAGCTCAACAGCGATAAGACCGAAGCCCTACTCGTAGGAACGAGACAGAAGCTTGCTTCCCTCAGAGTGACTGACCTCCAGTTGGGTGACGTTACTGTGCCCTTCTCCTCAACGGTAAAGAGCCTCGGCATGTTTCTGGACTCCACTCTGTCCATGCAACCCCACATCTCCTTCCTGATCAAAACCTGCTTTTTTCACCTGCGACGTATTGCCACTATCCGTCGCTACCTCACTCCGGAAGCTTGTACCAAGCTCGTCATCACTCTCCTCTTCTCTCGTTTGGACTACTGTAACTCTCTTCTGGCCGGCCTTCCTGCCGCTTCCATTCAAGGACTCCAACGCGTCCAAAACTGCGCTGCCAGACTAGTCCTAAAGAAGAAGAAGTCCGACCACATTTCACCTCTGCTCTACTCTCTGCACTGGCTCCCTATTCAAAATAGGATTTTATATAAACTCGCATCTCTATGCTATAAATGCCTCAATGACTCTGCCCCGGATTATCTAATTTCCTGTCTGGAAATATATACAAAACCACGCCCACTTCGATCGGCTGCTCACAAACTCAATTTGACGATCCCGCGGACAAAACTCGTGACAGCTGGTCAGCGGGCCTTCACCTACTCCGGCCCCTCCGCATGGAACACCCTGCCACTCCAGCTGCGACAAAGCTCGAACTTTTACATTTTCAAGACCGGACTCAAGACTCACCTGTTTATTATTGACTCCTAGCCCACTTACATTTTTAAACATTTGTCTGTTATTGTTATCATCGTTAATTGTAATTGTAATTGTAATTGTAGATGTAATTGTTAAGCGCATAGAACTGATTGCGGGATATGCGCTATATAAGCTTCATTATTATTATTATTATTAATAAATAAAGTACCCATCTGACCAAATTAACCAAAGGGCCAGAGAAGCAGCATTCACCAGTTTTTGTGGCCACGGCATTCTATGTGATTGTGTGGCCAGCACTATGCACAGCCACCTTTACTTTACTCCAACTAAGGTCAGATACCCATCAGACCCTTGAGACCTGGGAAAAAAATCCTAGCCTCCACCAGGATTCGAACCCAGGACCTTTGGTTCGCCAGCCGAACGCGCTGCCGCTCAGCCACCGCGCCCCCACAGAGAATAAGAATAAGTACCTGTTTTAAAATTGCCATTGTGATAAGCAGGTCCATTCTCTACGACATTCTTGATCTGTAAGAACTGCGTGTCCCTAAAGTTTCCACCAACAATAGTAAAACCAAGTCCCCTGGCTGACTTGATAAGTGATGTTTTATTGAATTCTCCTTTTAACTCATCGGGATTCTTTGTAAAGAATGGACGACCTAGAGGGAAAAAAAGTTTTTAAAAACCTTTTGAGACTTGAACAAACAACATGACCATCAATTTATGCATGGCTAGATTGTCTATAAATTATTTTCAGTTAATGTGTTATTGTTTTTATCAACCTTTGGTTAAAGAATGAACCATTTATAGATATACATGAATCAAATAACTTTTCAATATTCTCCAAAATATTCAATAAGAACAACAAAGAATTATGAACATACTATAATGGTTTGTCAAAATTACAAATGCAACAGTTTGGGAAAGAGATGGATAGGAAAGGCCTCACCTTGAGAAAACCTACAAGAATAAATCTGACCATGGAATCCAAGAGACGAAAAGTGTTTTTTACTCTTATGTTTATCTGAGCTTTGCAACAGGTTGTTATTGGGTTGTATTTCTAAATTAGAGCTTAATGCCTGATGTATTATTACTACTTTATTCTTTGCCCTTCTGTCCTCTAGTGTTTCTAGGTTTAGTGATTTAACTAATGGTGTTACTCTTGTTAATTGGGAATATGCACTGGTTATGAACCTTGCAGGTCTTTTTTGGATTTGTTTTAATTTTTAAATGCTTTCTTTAGTTGATGGGCCCTAAACAGATGCTGCATTTTCTAGTATAGGTCTAACTAATGTGAGATAGCATTTTAGTTTTAGTTGGAGAAGATAGATATAGAGAGACAAGAAAGAAGGACAAGATATAGAGAGACAAGATATAAAGAAAATATATAGAGCGACAAGATATAGAGAGACAAGATATAGAGAGACAAGATATAGAGAGACAAGATATAGAGAGACAAGATATAGAGAGACAAGATATAGAGAGACAAGATATAGAGAGACAAGATATAGAGAGACAAGATATAGAGACAAGATAAAGAGAGACAAGATATAGAGAGACAAGATACAGAGAGACAAGATTTAGAGACAAGATACAGAGACAAGATATAGAGAGACAAGATACAGAGAGACAAGATATAGGGACAAGATACAGAGACAAGATATAGGGACAAGATATAGGGACAAGATATAGAGAGACAAGATATAGAGAGACAAGATATAGAGAGACAAGATATAGGGACAAGATATATTATAGGGACAAGATATAGGGACAAGATATAGAGAGACAAGATGTAGAGAGACTAGATATAGAGAGACAAGATATAGAGAGACAAGATATAGAGAGACAAGATATAGGGACAAGATATAGAGAGACAAGATATAGAGAGACAAGATATAGGGACAAGATATAGAGAGACAAGATATAGGGACAAGATATAGGGACAAGATATAAAGAAAATATATAGAGAGACAAGATATAGGGACAAGATATAGGGACAAGATATAGAGACAAGAAACACAGAGACAAGATATAGAGAGACAAGATACAGAGAGACAAGATATAGGGACAAGATATAGAGAGACAAGATATTGAGAGACAAGATACAGAGAGGCAAGATATAGAGAGACAAGATATAGAGAAACAAGATATAGGGACACGATATAGGGACAAGAAACAGAGAGACAAGATATAGAGAGACAAGATACAGAGAGACAAGATACAGAGAGACAAGATATAGAGACAAGATATAGAGAGACAAGATATAGAGAGACAAGATACAGAGAGACAAGATATAGAGACAAGATATGTAGAGACAAGATATAGAGAGACAAGATATAGAGACAAGATATAGAGAGACAAGATATAGAGAGACAAGATATAGAGACAAGATATAGAGAGACAAGATACAGAGACAAGATATATAGAGACAAGATACAGAGACAAGATATATAGAGACAAGATACAGAGACAAGATATATAGAGACAAGATATAGAGAGACAAGATATAGAGACAAGATATATAGAGACAAGATACAGAGACAAGATATATAGAGACAAGATACAGAGACAAGATATATAGAGACAAGATATATAGAGACAAGATATAGAGAGACAAGATATATAGAGACAAGATACAGAGACAAGATATATAGAGACAAGATACAGAGACAAGATATATAGAGACAAGATATAGAGAGACAAGATATAGAGACAAGATATATAGAGACAAGATACAGAGACAAGATATATAGAGACAAGATATAGAGAGACAAGATATAGAGACAAGATATAGAGAGACAAGATACAGAGACAAGATATATAGAGACAAGATATAGAGAGACAAGATACAGAGACAAGATATAGAGAGACAAGATATAGAGACAAGATATAGAGAGACAAGATATAGAGACAAGATATATAGAGACAAGATATAGAGAGACAAGATACAGAGACAAGATATATAGAGACAAGATATAGAGAGACAAGATACAGAGACAAGATATAGAGAGACAAGATATAGAGACAAGATATATAGAGACAAGATATAGAGAGACAAGATACAGAGACAAGATATATAGAGACAAGATATAGAGAGACAAGATACAGAGACAAGATATAGAGAGACAAGATATAGAGACAAGATATAGATAGACAAGATATAGAGACAAGATATATAGAGATAAGATATAGAGAGACAAGATACAGAGACAAGATATATAGAGACAAGATATAGAGAGACAAGATACAGAGACAAGATATAGAGAGACAAGATATAGAGAGACAAGATACAGAGACAAGATATAGAGAGACAAGATATAGAGACAAGATATATAGAGACAAGATATAGAGAGACAAGATACAGAGACGAGATATAGAGAGACAATATATAGAGACAAGATATAGAGAGACAAGATATAGAGACAAGATATATAGAGACAAGATATAGAGAGACAAGATACAGAGACAAGATACAGAGACAAGATATAGAGAGACAAGATATATAGAGACAAGATACAGAGAGACAAGATATAGAGAGACAAGATATAGAGACAAGATATATAGAGACAAGATATAGAGACAAGATATAGAGAGACAAGATATAGAGAGACAAGATACAGAGACAAGATATAGAGAGACAAGATATAGAGACAAGATATAGAGACAAGATATAGAGAGACAAGATACAGAGACAAGATATAGAGAGACAAGATATAGAGAGACAAGATATAGAGACAAGATATAGAGAGACAAGATATAGAGAGACAAGATACAGAGAGACAAGATATAGAGAGACAAGATATAGAGACAAGATATATAGAGACAAGATATAGAGACAAGATATAGAGAGACAAGATATAGAGAGACAAGATATAGAGAGACAAGATACAGAGACAAGATATAGAGAGACAAGATATAGAGACAAGATATAGAGACAAGATATAGAGAGACAAGATACAGAGACAAGATATAGAGAGACAAGATATAGAGAGACAAGATATAGAGAGACAAGATATAGAGAGACAAGATATAGAGAGACAAGATAAATACCCAAAAGCCTACTAACAGATTATGACTGAGACTGAATCAAGAATTGAACAACTGAAACAGTCATTGCCAGGGCAATAAGGGCAGAACAATGAAAACAACTAAAGCAGGTAATAAAGCCAGTAAATAAATGAAGACTGGTATTGTACTACAGTGCCTGTGGTGAATGACACTAATAAACTCATGTTTTTTTGTACTGCTAGTTAGATCAGAAGCTGAGATACCCAGAGTCTACCAACATTAGTCAAAAGGGGAGGTCATACCAGTGAAGTGGTTATCTTGCTCTACCTGTCTCCAGAACTACACAACACACTGAGAGTAAACTGCTACTTGTGGAATCTGCTCCACTCAACATTTTGTGTAAACACACCAGCTATTTTGAACGGGCCTGGTGGATGAGCTCTCTGGCATTTCAACTGAGGGCTAATATTCACTATTGCCCGAGGGACATTGGCTCTCAATACTGACATTAGCCAGGAAGAATTTCATGAAATGAAAAAAAAACTATTCAATGTTTCAAGCTGATAAAAATCACTTTCGCAATTAGAATGTGGTCTCAGAGTAATGTGATCATTCATGAACAAAAGTACTAACCCCCCTCCCCCCTTCCACCTCCTCTGCAGTCACCTACCCAAGTATTCTTTTTTAAAGTACTCACCCCCTGCATAAAGCTGTCCGTTCATGTTGTTTTCACTAGCTGATCGCTTTGTCCCAGGCTCTGCAGGCTTTTTAAGGCGAGGATAAGTGTTGGTCACCTCATCTGGATAATGAGAAATAAACAACTGCACTAAGTCTAAATAAGATAAATAATTATTAGTTTAAAACATCCAACTAACAAAAGACTGTAACACTGCAGTAGATAAGGTAGTAAGTAAGTAAAGAACCCATCGGACCAAATTGATTATGAAGCCTTCTGTGGCCCCGGCATACTAGGGGATGTGTGGCCAGCACAATGCCCAGCCGCCTTTAATTCACCCCACCTAATGGCAGGTACCCATCAGAGCTGAGTAGAATCAGGGACACCTTCCAGTTCCGGGAACAAATCTTAGCAGCCTTCACTGTAATGTCCATAATTTTTTAACTTCTACCAAAATATACAAAATATCATGAATGAGTTAAAACTATGCCTACAATGCACTAACTAAATCCAAAGGCTACTTTTGCGAGAATACATTAGCATTTAATGTATAATTTGCATATGCTACTTCTATATAGAAGCTTATTTCACCCTTAAGTTAATTGTGGCTTACGTTTAGTTTTGTGATTTGAAATTTTAAATATTTTAAATAAAGTTAAAATTATTGGTTTTTCTGAATAGTTCAGGTAACCCATTCCATGCACAAATGCCACACAGGAAGAAAAAGAACTTGCATTAGCTTTTTATACCATTATGACTGAAACAAATGTATAATCCCCCCAAAAAAACTGGAATATACAAATAGAATATAGCGATTTGTAATAGGATGTATATAGCACTGTAACGGTAGTCCTACTGGTAACAAGACTAACACAGGAAAAACTAGACAAAAGAAGGAGAAACAAGTTCTACACACAGAATATATACCGTAATTCAACAGCCAGCGAATTCATAGTACAGAAATCGGTAACCTAGGGCACGCGTGCCAGACTTGGCACACTTGGCACGCAGAACAACTTTCAATGGCACGCGGAAGACTCGTAAAAAAATGTTCGAGTATATCCTTTTAGAAATTGTGTGCTAAAGAAGGGTGAATTTTAGTCTGTTGGCACGCTGAATGAATACAACTTTGGCATACTATTATCAGAAGGTTGCCGACCCCTGTCCTAGTAAGTTCCTAGGGATGGTAAAAGATAAAGCTGTATTACATTAATTAGGAAAAAAAAGCTGCCACCTTCCAGTTTAATTGTGACACTAACAAGATTTAGATATCAAAACACGTTTTTTCTTTACAGGCCAACCCTTCAGCAACAATAATTAGACCAGGTGTTGGGTATAATCTTCTTCCTGGTTACAACACCTGCATCCATGCAGGATATGGGTATCACTATGGATACAGTGCATGTATGTTCGGGAACTGAGTAAGGTTTTATAAGTATAGTATGAAATAATTCATTCAATTTGATGCATGGTATACACGAAAGCACAACAAACACACATACAAAAGGCTGAGCTGAAGGCACCATCTGTTCAGACTCCTAACATTCCACGGGGGCATAAAATGAAGGCCATTTTGAAAACAGGCTGTCTGACTATGACTAATCCCTAAACATCAAGTGAAGTTAATTACTGTTTTTATGGGTCAGACATTAACTAAGAAGCAGGGAAGGTGCAGAAAGTTTAAACCAATCATTAGATTGTTAGAGAGGGAAAAAAATGGACTTCAAGAAAGTTCATGGACAATAACTAATTGGATCTTTTATTTCTAAAAGTAGCCGAAGAACCAGATACACGGTCATCTAATTAAGATAATTAGATTAAATTTAGCATTACAGTTTTAAAAGTAAGCAACTAAAACGACACAAACAAATTCATTTTAATTTATAACACAGAAATATAGTTAACTGCAATAAATACAAGTAGATGGCAAGCAAAGTTCATTCACAGTAGAAAATACACAACATAGGAGAGGTAAACACTTAACTAACTTTTATAATTGATTATTGATAGTTTTAAACGTTATATTATATATCGATCGCCATACATCAGGCATTTGATATAATGTAAGAGCGTCATTATTACATAACATGAAGACTACAGCATCTAAAACTGACATCACATCTGAAAGTGATATCAGTTAAACATGAAATGCACAGGTAGCATCAGATTGTTGTTTTTTCATCCAAGAACAGGTGGAACATCCATTACAAAGTTCCAGTGTACACAGGTACACCTACCTTACCCAGTCTCTTTCACCAACAGACACTGAGCTATGAAATCAACAGATAACTCCACTGCAACATACATCTGTGGTGAACTCATTAGAGGCCATCCATTCATATTATATTACGTACACAAAAACATAATATATTCAACCTCCCTCCATCATTATTGCACCCCGTGAAATTTTGGACACCCTTCCTTTGCATGCCCATGTTCAAATTCGCTACTCTAGCCCCCCCCCCCCCTTGCCTCCCAACCGTGTTTAAATTTTGAGCCATAGCCGCTAGGCATATGTTTTACAATTTATAGTGGTTTAATATGCAAGCTTGCTCGCGCGTTATGATTTATTAAAGAAATATAATAGAACATCCTCATTTCTTGACACATTTCCTCCATGTGAGAAGGTAATAATCGTGTGTGATTTCAACCATGATGTCATCTGTCTGAGCTTTTTTTTTCTTCTTAAAAGTGTTATGTAGTTTATAATATATAGATTTGTGTGTACTAATGCCTATGCATTCAATAAAAATCTTCCTCCCTCCTAGACGTACCCGTACGCAAAATCTCCTGAATCCTCACCCACCCCCTCAGTGCGTACATAACTTATGGATGACCCCTTTACACTCTACACTGATAAGTAAAAACCCCAAAAGGCAAAAGAAATATATCCCCCAATGGAACAAGTACCAGAAGAAGAACTGGGAACATTAATTACAAAGACAATACAAACATACATACAAAGAAACATACAATTTTTTTAAAATTTAAACAAACCACACAAGTTTTCTCCTAGTGCGTACGATCATAGCATTCCCTGACCAGGTATCGTGAATACAGCAACGATATAATTACAGCTATTAGGTTTTCAGAGTTTGAGGTGACCGCAACTTACATTTAATGAATAACCCCGTTGAACAGAATGTTCTACATTAGAATGAAGTCGATAGCTAGGAATGACTGTCAGAGTTTGGAAAAGAGCAAGCCTTATGGGGTCATAAAGTCATAAGACCAAATAGCGCGAGTTGTAATAACAGTAACCATAGATCACTTTTTATATTGTGTTTGCTATCCTTATCATGTCGTCGGACACAGGCCACAGTGAAGACTGTATTGTACACTTGCCACACGTATCATCTCCCCAACAAACGTTTGCCCACCTAGAGAGAGCACAATATTCCAAGATCGACCTACGGAGTCTGTGAATCTTAAAGACCGATCCTCAACGTATAATAAATAACACAATAATTATAGGAGCCAAACGCATCGTTGTTGCCTAGAAATAAAACAAAGACAAGCGTACACCCCCCCCCCCTCCTGAAAGGCTCCACAGTGATAGAACACAGATTGATTTGAGCCTATCAACGTGGAGCCACCCGTGTCATGTGCTCCATGAAAGAGATAACCACGTGAGCCATTCCGACATCCAACACAGTCCAGTCAAGTCTTCGGATAATACTAATACTCATAAAGACTCATGGAATAATGTGCCAACAAAGCGAATATAACCAGGCTGGATAGTTGGCTTTGTGAACATTGCGTAAACAAAATAACAAACTAATCAAGAGAGCAGCCAACAACAACGGAGTACTTGTGTGCACATGTTTACAACATCACTTATATCTTGTAATAAACATTTTTTACCGTCACAAATGGACTGAAAGACAAAATAACAACCACTTTACACCAGCCATGCAGTCTATGCATACACAAAGAAACCAAAAAAAAAATGCCTTGTTTTTGTTTTAAACCAGCAAACATAAAAACTTCGACTGGAAACTGGAAACCTTTCTCTCAATATATGAAAGAAAACAAACGGCGTTAAAGGGAGGTAAGCTTTGTAATACGCGAATATTTAGCTAGAGTGTTATTGTTTACATTTTTACATATTATCTCGGGACTTCTGTGTTTATTTCTAAGACCTTAGCTTTAGCCTTTTACCACAGTTAATCCGGTGTATTCGTTTCTTGCAGTATTTATTTTTAAAAATAATGAACTGAGAAATGGAAGTAGCCGTCGAAAGAAAAAGAAACCCTAAAAAAAAAAAAACAACGTTTGTTTTTGTTGCTGTGGCTGCCAGAGGAGCTGAGAACACAAAGACACAAAGAGACTTACCCCGAATGTTGTGGCCGTGGCATCACTTCCTCACCCACTGGATACAAACTATCGACACATTGTGTGTGGGGGTGGAGGGAACACCCATCGTCGTACGTCATTTCCCTTTATCAAAACCCTATTACACATGCACGTGCGGAGTGAGCAGTAAAAGGAAATATTTGAGCAGGACAGCGCGAACTTTAAGAAAAGTTAACCCGCGAACACAACAGTGCAAAATTACATGTTTTAAAAAAAAAAGCCTCCTGGAGTGGGGGCGGTATATGAGGAGAAGCGGTTATGAAGCGGGGGTGGGGGTGCAGCGCGGCCTGGGTTGTGGGGGGGGGGGATCACACACACACCAGGAACCGAAGGGTGAGCACACGGCTTTTGAGGCGCACAAGGAAACTTTGAACGTTAAAACAAAAAATATGTTTCTGCAGCCTGCGAATATACAACAACATAACAGAAGGTCAAAGGCCGAGGCTAGATGTATGAACGATGTATCAAAATAAGCCTACTCGAACTCTTGCTGTTAATGCACTACATATTTCTTTCAAAGTATGACTCTTGTCTGACTCAGACTAAACATATCAAGCAAACATAATGTTCAAATGAGAAGGAATGCGATTGCATGTGCCAAGATAGAATATACAATTATGCAGTGCTCTTTATTACACATTTTCGTTTCAATGAGTCTTATTATTTTAAAAGTCCTTTCTGTTTTAAGATGCGGATTTTCGACAACAGAAAGATGCAGCTAAAACATTCAGACAAAAATATGAGACATGCAGAGATAGGCCTATCTGACATACACAATTATCAGACATACGGACATACAATGTTGGAGAATGAAATCAGACAAAGACATCAGACATACAAAGTTATCAGATAAAATCAGACTTGTAAAGCTCTCAAAGTTATCAGAGAATGACATACAGAGTTATCAGACTAAAATATAACATTATCAGATATCAGCCCTATAAAGTTATTAAATAAGATATCAGATCTACAAACGTATCATATGAACATATCAGAATTACAAAGTTATCAAATACAAATACCAGAACTACAAAGTTATCAGATGAAAATATCAGAACTACAGTTATCAGATACAAATACCAGAACTACAAAGTTATCAAAGATATCAGAACTACAAAGTTATCAGATAAAAATATAATATCCGAACTACAAAATTATCAGACAAAAATATCAGAACTACAGAGTTATCAGATGAACATATCAGAACTACAGAGCTATCAAGGTTATGAAGCAAATATATTACACTAAAACAAAGCTCCCAGTTTATTTCTTTTACAAAGGCAGTAGGCCTACTTTAAAAAAAACACTTTTCAATTACAGTGCTAAAAAAAAACAACTGGTAACTTGCACAGTAAACAGAGCAATTATCCCATTAGCGGTTCAAGGCATAATTGTATTAATTCCATGTATTGATTACATCTTTTTCAAAAATATCCGTTCTACAATCAACTAATGTTATATTTGTAAGCGTATACACACACACAAACACACACACAAAATCTATTGATTTTTACAAACAAACAAAAAAATTCGAGGGGCTATAAGATGAGTTTTGAATTGCCCAAAACTAAGCACAGAAATAATTCCACAGTTACCTGCTGCTGTTCAACACACAAGTATAAATCAAAGACTAAAAACTGGCTGTAGCTAAATTAAGAAAGACTTTCTCAGGCTACAATACAGGGAACTTTTTTTTCTTCATAATTGATGTTTCCGATGGCCACAAGGGGTAGGGAAGGTGTGTGGCTGGACCGGGGGCGCGACGCAGTAATCTAAGGCGAATGTTACCACAAGGTCACGTAGCTCTTTTTTTCTCCGTTTGCATTCCCCACCCCCCGCCTCACACTTCTCACCCCAACAACGGTGGTTTTAATTAATTTCTTCATTAAGGCCCGACACACCAGGGAGGCAACGGTGGTGGGCGGAGAGTGACCAGCTTTGCACCTCGCCAGACATGCCCGCTAATTAAAACATGAACCTGACGCAGGATCACAAGACCAACATAGGTAAAAACTATAACAACCCACTGCTAGTAAAACAAAAAACACCTTGTGTGTGTGTGTTTGTGTGCAATATATACACAGGACACATATTTCACATGCAATTTATACATAGGACATTTATTTCACATACATTAAATTCGCAGCTTTTACACAACAGTGTATGAAAATGGTTCTTACTCTAACATCATTTTAAAGTATCAAAAAACTATTTCTAAGCCTTTCCTAAACTTCAAAAATAAGTAAACGTTTTCCCAATAATTTCCCACCCTGATGACAAACACTGCTTTAAGTAAGAGTAGGGTTGCCAGATACATGGGTATCGAAAGGAGGACACGAAAGGAGGACAAGGATAGCCAAAAAGGAGGACAAAGGAGAACGAATGGAGTGAATCATTTGAGTTAATCCTGACTATACCTGAAATCAGTAGGCCTACAATTTAATAACAATAGTTGCTATATTAAGTGTCTATACGTAAACCGACAAAAAAACGTATATCAATTTATTTTTTTTAATCAACTTTACAGCTCCTGCAAGAGTATTTAAAAAAAAAAACTTTTCATTCGTTTCCTGCATAAATGACTTATTTATTGTACTTGTTTATTATTTGGATTATATGCATGTTAAAGTTATTTTTTTAAACTGTAGGTATACAAACAGAAGTATTTCAAAAGCCAGACACATTAAAGGTTTTTAGCTTTGCCTGCAGGACGGAGGTCAAGTAGGTTAAAAAGGACGACTAGCCCCTCCTTTTGCCGGACGTCTGGCAACCCTTCGTCTCAAGCTCAAATATTACTATTTCTACATTGAACCTACCTGTTTGTTTTTTCGCTGTGTGCACTGGATTCTCATATTGGGTCTTTCTGTTCACGTGACTGTAAGATAGAAAACAAAACGTGTTACACAATAGACCTGCAGCATAATACAACACGTTGCTATTCGATATAATTCAATAAATGTCGTTAAGGCATATTCACACGCAGATAATCTGGTCGGGCATTGCAATAACATAGGACATACAACTGCAATTAGATATCGACTGAAAGGCCATTTTTATGTGAAGTAATTAAGTCAATGACGCTCTGTCCGTTTACTGTTTAGTATTTTAGCTAACGATTCAGTGGTCCTATCATTTTACTTATAAATCAGTGACGCTATGTTAGTTTACTGTTTAGTATTTTAACTAACGATTCAGTGTTGCTATCATTTTAGTAATTAAGTAAACGATACTGTTTGGTTATTTAGGCTAATGATATTCAATGTCCAATTAATTACCTTGTTTTTGTTTTTAAGTCCATTTTTTTTTTTTTGCGGAGCGACGGACTTTTTTTTTCTCCTTGAGCTATTTTTGGTTTGAAATTACAATTTTGTTACAAGTAGGCAATCATTCCCCAGTTGTTCAATTAATTCCTAAATTTGACTTCAACACCTCACGAAACAGCAGAGAGCAGAGCACGTATTTCCCAATGTAAACATTGGAAGGATTAAAGGAGTAACCTACACCAGACCGTTGATCCTTTTTTGATTCCTCCCCACTGCCGTGACTGCGCATGTACATTGCTGCTAGTGTCCATGCAAAAAAAAAAACAAAAAAAAAACACGAATCTTTGTTTTATGTTCAAAATGTCGGAAGTATCAAGTGTGACTATTTCGTGCGCTGGAAAGAAACAGGTCGTCCCCACTTGACGTCAGGTAGCAAACGGGGGATCCACAATGTTGTGGGTAAAGTGGGGGAGACGTGTGATGAGGGGCATACATTCATACGAAATCAAACAAGTCATTTTATATTGTTATGAAAAAAACAACTTTTCAGCTCATTAGACTATGTCTAATACTGACCGACGATTGGTGCTATGAATATAAAAAATTTAGAATTTACCGTACCATAAATGATAATCATAAAAGTATTCAATTAAAGAGGGTGGGGGGTGGAACGTTTTTTGACGACACAATAAGTTTTGAGTCTGTGTCACAGGAATGTGACTTTGAAAACTTTGAAAGGGAATGGAGAGGGGGAGTTATCAACAAATAAAAGCTTTTTTATGACTTCATGTGTGGATGACCCTCACTCTTCATATGTGGATGACCCTCACTCTTCAAGTGTGGATGACTCTCACTCTTCGTATGTGGATGACCCTCACTCTTCATATGTGGATGACCCTCACTCTTCATATGTGGATGACCCTCACTCAGACTGCCATAAAAAATTAACAATCCGTGTAGTGGCCCAACCAACTATCGATCAATAAAACCACTGATCCGTGTCCGAGTTAAGCAGCGTGCGGTTAAGAACAATTATATTGTTACGTGTGATTGGGTCGATCGAATTTGGCTATAAGAAAATCAATAAGGCAAATTTCTACTTACTCAATGTAATAAACGCCATAGTGTGGATCTTCAACTTTTTCCCAGCCAAATGGAAGCTCTGTACACAAAAAAGAAATACAATTTAATTAATAAACTTAGTATTTCAATATACATTTTATTAACAATGAGACTTAAACTAATATATCTCCGTTTTACTGATTGTTATATAAAAAAAAATGAACTCTATTAACCCTTACAGTCCCGGGCGCGTATATAGCGGAACTGAAGGCAGCATAGATAGAAGTAGGTCGGTACGGGAAGGGTTAAGTCAGTAACTATATAGTATAAATGCCTACAAATAATTATGTTCGGAGAATAGACAGTGTTGTAAATAGAAAGCATGAAGTCGATTCTTGGATATTTAATACACATTGCATTTATTCGTATTGTTCACATTTACTTATTACACTATTCTGGTGTTTTCAATTGGAAGATAATAATATTATAACATCAATTAGTTAATACAATTTAGCGGATGAAATTATTAATACATTTCAGTGTGAAAAAAATGAGCAAAGGTCACTTTTAATGTAGCACCTATTATTTTTAAAATCAATTTTTTTGCTGTAGCCATTATCTTTATAGCCATTTAATGATGTAGCTATTGTCTATTTATTTTAGTAGCTTAAATAGTTTATAATTTTAGTAAAAATTGTAAAGCGCTTAGAGCTGTAAGGTAAGCGCTATATAAAAATGCCTCAATAAATAAATAAATAAATAAATAAATATGCATATTAAACCGTGGCGCCACTGTGATAAACTCACACAATGTTTACAAATCCATCAAAAAGTACACAGACACACGACCTGAAGTACTAGCACACTGTACACGGCGGCGATCCCAACATTTGAAATAGCTCACACTCTGTGTACCCACAACAACAGTGTACATGAAAAAGCCGCAGTCATTAGTAACTCACACCACTGAGTACTTAGCCCCGGCACAAGGCAACCTCAGAATAGAGAACACGTAAAGTGAGACACAAAGTTAGAATATTTCTCCATGAAGATCACCGAACAAATGGACTACGCTCGGAGGAGGTGGAATGGGGAGACGGGTGGGTGGGGGGATCGAAAACAAAACCGCCTTACCTAGCCTCTCAATGGATCCTACACTAAGTGTAGCGGAGTTTTTTAAAACTATTTATAGAGGAGTTTTTTTTTATCAAGATCGCTGATTTCGAATGCACTTCTTGCGTCAAATTATTATCATTCAATAAATATTTATAGATGAATTTGTTCTGGATGTTTATTTAAAACAAAATGGAATTTTATAAAGCATATATTTCCTGATCCTTGCACGTGATTTAAGATTTTGGACCCATACACCATACGAAACAAATCATATAATTATATAGTACATTATAGTATATAATATATATTACTGTATGATAAACGCTATGGGCAAACTGAAGCGTGTTATGACCACTTCAGAATAACACAATGGCAGGGAGGAGGTAGGATGTGGGTGGATGGGAAACAAGCCCTCCCTCCCCCTCTGCCTAGTCTAAATAGATCCTATGCTTCGTGTAGTGGAGTTTAAAAAAACAAACAAAGGTTATTCAAGTCTATCTCTCAGCTTTTCCTTAAGAACTACCGGCAGGTAGAGGCAATGACGTAGCCAAATAAACGAATACATCATAAAAACTATATTTTCCACCAGAAAATGCCTAATCTGAAAATCACCAGAGTTCGGTCTATAAATAAGATAAAAGCAGAAGGAACTATTTCCAGGGGCCAGTGCAGCGTGCAAATAATGGTCAGAATATTTCTCAGGCGCTTTTTTATGTATCTCATCGATCAAACTTTAAAAGCAAAGTGTAGGCGGATAAGTTTCATTCGAGTAAGAAGAAACCTTTTACAAACCACCTATGACGTACTATTGCACACGCAGAGCTACAGCTGGGCTGCTTTACTCTAGATTTTTTTTAGGTAAAACAAGTCGTGCATCAAAACATGAAGAAAATCGTTAGAGCGCTTTTGAAGAAAATTTCCAGACATACACATAGCCTATATATATAATTTTTGCTCGTATTATAGTATAGGATAGACCCACACCAGTGTTTCATCGGAGGCAACACAAGTCCATTAGAATTCGGTGGTCTTATGTTGTGATTCTATAATTATAGGCCGTTAACATGAGATAAGGACTATTTTACTGAACGTAGCTAACCTAGTTTATATGTGTTGTAAACTGTTTGATATAAAATAGTACTCACATATACAGAATATAGTAAAATGGTCAATAAAAACGGTAAAATGTCAATGGTAATTTGACATAATAATGTAGCTATGCAATGTTGTCACAAACTATCAGAATACAGTTGTATGTTTACTATAGAAAAAAAGAACGCTGAAATTGTTTGCTAAACTTGACGTCATGTTTCTTACCTTCACCAAGAGTAAGACTTCAACAAGTACTTGTATGCCCCCCTCAATACCGAATTATGGAAGACGTAAACAGGCCAATCACCAACTCTGTGAGCCAATAGAACAGGAGAACAGAAGAAGTTACGCTGGGGCTTACACTTGATAGCACGGGCTCAAGGCCTTTCAGCTATTCCTACCGATGCCATTCAATGCTAAATGCCAAACTTAACAACCCTAAACTATCAGAAACTGAGAGTAAACACACACACACAGACATGTGCACATGCTAGCACCATTTTGTGTTGTAAAAATGGATGTAGGCAAAGACTTCTCTCTTTTTATTCACATTCTATGAAATTCAGTAAGAAATACAGACTACAACTAACTTTAGTAAGGAGGTGTGTGAATTAATCAATGTATATTTGTGTGTGAGTAATGTATGTGTGAGTAATGTATCTATGTGGTGCAAAAGAAAGGATGATCAAAATACTTTTTCAAAATACCATATTTGAATTTCCCTTTACAGCTTAGACTACCAGGGTCAAATGATCATAATCAATAATTCGGGAAGTGATTGTCTAGATTTCGCCAAATAAAAAAACTAATACAAATAAACCGACATGAAATAAAGATTTATTTGCTTACAGGCAATCAAAGAATTAGGAGATTGTTTTAAAGAAAACGTAATCATTATATATACTACTGCTTGGCGATAACATAGTGCGTGTTACGGACTACAGGTGTATTCTTATCTTACACAACACGTTGTTGAACAGGTACACCAAGCCATCACTCATTCAGAGCACACACACACACACACCGCACACACGCAACCAGGCAGATGTCTGGAATATAACAGTCGAACGTCACCCGTGGCATTTGGAAAACAAAAAGCCAAAGTGCTTCTGGCTGTGCCTGTCCTGTAGCTCTGAATTGATGGGAGCAGCGCAATGATTCCGGTGGTTCTGGAAGAGGGTAGACACTGGTGACCGGAAGCGGATTCCATTCGTTGTACTTATGGGTTGCAACTATTTATAGATGATTTATCCGAGTTATTTTTTTAACAAGATCGCTTCATTCGACGGAACATTTTGAGACAAATTATTATTATCATTCAATAAATATTTATAGATGAAATGGCTCTGGATTTTTATTTGTTCCACTATCAGTGATAATCTTTAAACCGAATCGTCAGTCAGCCAGATAATAGAATAGCTGACTCTTAATGATACTTTATCACACTTTTACTTGTATACTAAATAGTATGATAGTGTGCGTGAATGTCTATTTTTATAAGTGTATATTTCTGTGACTACGTATAAGGAATTCTTTTATATTGTTTAAAATTTGCTGAAAAAGACGAAATTTATGTCATCAAGTCAAATTTCCATTTGTTTGGATCAATAAAGTAATCTTATCTTAAAAGAAAACGTTATGGAATTAAATTAAGCATAATACATTTCATGATCCTTGTATGAGAGAAAACATTTTGAAATCATAAAACGCATATGCAACGCATGCAATATGAAAGAAATCATACCGTGTTATAGCTATATTATGATGAACGATATGCATAAACTGAAGTGGTATGGGCGCCTCAGTAGATCAGAAGGTCTGGCTAACAACAATATTGCATGGCACAATGAGAGGAGGGAGGAAAAGGGGTTGAAAGGTGGAAAAGATGGGTGGATAACATCATGGAGTAGACGGGAATAAAACTGGGCGATGCTAAGAGAAATGCAGAAAAGCGAGAGGAATGGAAGATGATAGTGTTTATGTCATCTATGGCGCCCCAACGGTTCGAAGATCAACGGGCATGTGAGATGTAGTTAGGAAAGAAAATTATATTTTTTTTATACATAATAACTTAATCGAGAAATTTTTGAAAATAAAAATCGTTATTTCTTATAGCCATAACGTAATATTACGGATGATAATAGAAAGAGGCGCTGCTTGAGACTTGCCACTTTGAAGAAAGACTTTAGTTGGATGCGAACCCTTTAAAGATAGTCGATGGGGGGGGGGGGGAATTACATTTCCAATTCCGAAAAGACACCGTAACGGGCGGAATTATAAGTGGTTCATTGAAATGATCAAAATGATAATATTAATGTTCAAAAACATTATTTAGGGCCTTTTATGTTTGCGAACTTCGAGGATGTGTGGTGAGTGTTTTTTCCCTCATCAAGTATATACTATTACACGATAGTTCACATTAAATTAGAAGAACCCAGCTGTTTTCGCCTAAACTCTAGAAGCAGCTCTAGGGTACACAGAACAAAAAATCAACAACGAAATCTACCAGAACAAATTAATTACAGACTAACTGTTCTCGTCTAGTGGCCAAGTAAACCACTTGGTGTTTTATTATTACTTTTTTTTAATAATAATTATAGTTTTTGTATAGCGCTGCCAACAACCATCTCTATAAGGCCCACATTGAAGGTTGAAGATATATTTCATTAACCTAATATTATGCTTGAATCTATTCTCTTCTAAGGTTTACAATACCATTTTCTGAAGATGCTGTAATTCTTTATAACAGAACATACGTTTTACTCATTAAATGTACTGTTGCTTTTTTCTTTTAAAGTTTTTCTGTAACAAAATTAACTGGAAATGAAACCACAATGTAGAATAATCAATCGCCTTGTAAACTTGTAATATTGATTCAAGAAAAATGTGTCGAAAAAACTGAATCTTAGAATCTCTCCTTAGTAACAATTGAGTCTTTTAACCCAGTTTTAAAATCACAAATGTTGCCCGTGCGTATTTCGTGACTTTCTATTAACAATTTTCAACACTTAAAATCGGCGTTTCTTTCGCATCTGAATGAAAGTAAGTCAAGCACCCTTCGTACCAGATTGATCATAGGGCCGGTGAAGCAGTGTTCACCAGTTTCAGTGGCCACGGCATACTAGGGGATGTGTGGTCAGCACAATCCTCAGCCGCCTTTACCTTTCCCCAGCTAAGGCCAATTACCGATCAGAGCTGGGTAGACTCAGGCACACCATAAAGTCCAGGGAAAAAAAATCCTAGCCTTCACAAGGATTCGAACCCAGGACCTTCATGCCCATATTTGAATGAAAGAAATAAACAAACAAATTTACTCTAGTCTTTTGTTGTTGCCATTTCTACTCTTTTCTAAGCTCTGTTACTTTTCCAAAATTTCAAATCTATAGATCTATTTCAAATGCACAGGAACACGCAAGTTGTGGCTGCTAGAACGGCAACCTTTACTTTTAAAGTAGGAATCCGCGCGAGAAATCTTCTTTTATAATAGGTGCAGCAGAGCAGGGTTCGGCAACCTAAGGCACGCGTGCCAGACTTGGCTACGCAGGGCAAGTTCCAATGGCACGCGGAAGACCCTAAAAAAGGACAATTTAAGTTTCTTCTTCAAAAAATTGAGTTCTAGAGTATTTTTAATTTTAGGATGTTGGCACGCTGAATGAATTAGAAGTCCTACTTTGGCACAGTAAATAGTCAAACGGTTGCCGACCCCTGCAGTAGAACGCGTTATAGTTCAACTGGAAAAGACACAATTGAGTAATTATTAGATAACTAAATACTCAAATTAATGCCCATACCGTTAGAAGTTTCTTTTACCGACGAGTCGCTGCTTTCTGATTGCTTGCGGGGCTCTGACTTTTCCTCCATTGTTAGAAAGAAAAAATTGTTGAAAACACCGAAAAGACTGCCAACCTTAACTCCTCTAAGTAGTTTATGTACAATTTGTAGACAAGTACCAGATCTATATGTTGTAAACGCTCTCAGCTAAGCCGTTTGTGGTATAAACACTCACTGCAGGCTGCTTAGAATGGTCTTGAGAACAAAACTAAACACAATAGTGAATTTGAAGAAGAAGAAGAAAAAACGGTCTAGTTTCTAGTGACGATACAGATGAGCTAGAACGCCTTTCAAGAATCCGCCCCCTTGACTGTATGTAACAGTATACGGTGAAAATTAATGAGCTTTTGACAAGCGCGATAGGCAAATGTAGATAGAAAAGGCAACAGACGAACGAGAGTATGAAGAAAATGAACACACACAAAAAAAACCAACAGAACAATAAGAGAATAGAAATGTCTCTGTGTGTGTGTGTGTGTAAGTGTATATACGGATGTTTGTGTTTTTTTCAAGAAAATTTTTAAGGTTTGTGTAAAACAAAAAAATAAGTTAATCTGATAAACTTTGGACCAGGGATAAGCAACCCTACGACACGCTTGCCAGACTTGGCACGCAGAGCGGTTTTTAAAGGCACGCGAAAGACCACCGATAAGGAAATTCAAATGTCCTCTACATGAAAAGAGCAGGATGACATTAAGGCTGTTGACAGGCTAAATGATTTAAAAATGATACTTCGGCACACTTTTATCTAAAGGTTGCCGGCCCTTGCTTTAGAGTTTAGACTATAACTAATTTAAAGACGGAGTATTTTTTTTTAAAGTATACAATTTGTGTATTTCTAAAGTTACATGTTTGACAAGAGTTATTTTTTTTAATGCTCAGAAAAAAATGGGAATAGAAAAGAGATGACCAAGCAGCTTTTAAACTTACAGTTTTAAGTTGTCGTCACCGATAATAAACTTTCAGCCAGTTGAACAAATGTATCTTAGCAAATTTCATTAAATGAATAACATAATTAAATTAGCAGCGGGAAACCGAATAAAAGCGATTTTTACCTAGAATAGAAATCAACGTTAACAAACATTTTTTTCTATATCTTATTTTACAGTATAGTTTGTTACTCCATGCCTCAAATGTAATGTGTATGTTGCCTAAATAACAAAAACTCACGACTGCATACAAAGGAAATGTTATTAGAACTTTAAAAATACTTATATACCGTAGATGTAGATAAAATCTTCAATACCCAATACAGACTAATGAGTCACACATACAGACTAATGAGTCACACATACAGACTAATGAGTCACACATACAGACTAATGAGTCACACATACAGACTAATGAGTCACACATACAGACTAATGAGTCACACATACAGACTAATGAGTCACACATACAGACTAATGAGTCACACATACAGACTAATGAGTCACACATACAGACTAATGAGTCACACATACAGACTAATGAGTCACACATACAGACTAATGAGTCACACATACAGACTAATGAGTCACACATACAGACTAATGAGTCACACATACAGACTAATGAGTCACACATACAGACTAATGAGTCACACATACAGACTAATGAGTCACACATACAGACTAATGAGTCACACATACAGACTAATGAGTCACACATACAGACTAATGAGTCACACATACAGACTAATGAGTCACACATACAGACTAATGAGTCACACATACAGACTAATGAGTCACACATACAGACTAATGAGTCACACATACAGACTAATGAGTCACACATACAGACTAATGAGTCACACATACAGACTAATGAGTCACACATACAGACTAATGAGTCACACATACAGACTAATGAGTCACACATACAGACTAATGAGTCACACATACAGACTAATGAGTCACACATACAGACTAATGAGTCACACATACAGACTAATGAGTCACCAATACAGACTAATGAGTCACACATAGTGCAACCATTCGTATTATTGCGATGCAAGACTCCCCTGATATTTTATTCACAAAGTTTTTTTAATTGAATTATAGCAACGCAGTGGCAGCGCGCTTGATTATCGTTACGTTACGAAGCGTCTTAGGTTCGAATCCCGGGAGCCACAGCGTGATTTTCCCCCGGGTATGGAGGATGTCTACCAGAGCCTTCCCAACTCTGAATGGTACCTGGCAATAGCTGAAAAACAACGCCAAGGGCTGGCCACACAATATCCTAGCATGCCGCTTACACGAAAACCGATGCCCATCTGATTTAGTACTTATAACTATTCTTTCCTAGCTTTTAGCTATAACTGTTCTTTACTAGCTTTTAGCGATAACTATTCTTTCCTAGCTTTTAGCTATAACTATTCTTTCCTAGCTTTTAGCAATAACTATTCTTTCCTAGCTTTTAGCTATAACTGTTCTTTCCTAGCTTTTAGCTATAACTGTTCTTTCCTAGCTTTTAGCTATAACTGTTCTTTCCTAGCTTTTAGCTACAACTGTTCTTTCCTAGCTTTTAGCTACAACTGTTCTTTCCTAGCTTTTAGCTATAACTGTTCTTTCCTAGCTTTTAGCTACAACTGTTCTTTCCTAGCTTTTAGCTACAACTGTTCTTTCCTAGCTTTTAGCTAGAACTGTTCTTTCCTAGCTTTTAGCTAGAACTGTTCTTTCCTAGCTTTTAGCTAGAACTGTTCTTTCCTAGCTTTTAGCTAGAACTGTTCTTTCCTAGCTTTTAGCTATAACTGCTATTTCCTAGCTTTTAGCTATAATTGTTCTTTCCTAGCTTTTAGCTATAACCAGGGTTCTCACATTTTTCCTGAAAAAATTCAAGGCTGTTTCCAGACTATTTCAAGGTTAAAAGAGCCAAATTCCAGGCTGCTGGAACACTATTTGGAAAAATGGTCACACGCCTCCTCCCTCTAAGTGACCTAAATATTGCGTGAATGAGGTATCAATCTTAAGGCTCGGTCAGTGGGTATTTATGACGTATAAAAATGGGATTGGCGTTTTTTGTCTGACCTTGATTTTTATAATAAATTTAGATATAAATATAGATTTAGATAAATCTCCAGGCTGACAGACTATTTTTCCAGGCTTAAATGCCAATATTCAAGGTTGTCCAGGCCTTGATTTGTGTTTTTGAAAATCCAGACTTTTCCAAACTTTCCAGACTGTGTGAGAACCCTGTATAACTGTTCTTTCCTAGCTTTCAGCTATAACTTTTCTTTCCTAGATTTTAGCTATAACTGTTCTTTCCTAGCTTTTAGCTATAACTGTTCTTTCCTAGCTTTTAGCTATAACTGTTCTTTCCTAGCTTTTAGCTATAACTGTTCTTTCCTAGCTTTTAGCTATAACTGTTCTTTCCTAGCTTTCAGCTATAACTGTTCTTTCCTAGCTTTTAGCTATAACTGTTCTTTCCTAGCTTTTAGCTCCATTTGTAGCGCCCATGCTTGAAATGAATGACAAAACATCGCAACTATTGCGCAATTTAATCCAACTACATTTGTAAACTATAGATTCCCCAAATCGGTACACAGACTCGCTTTCTAAAGATTATAAAATGCGAGTATTATACCGGAGTCATGTCATGTTTCTGATAAGCTCACTTTAAACAATAACGATAATCGAATGATATATAGACTTAACAACTGTGTGGGGGGAAACTGTAATTGCACTTTTGACTTCAGGTACAGAATAACATTGGCCAACTGCCAACACGCTGTACTACACCCTCTTTGTGCAGTTGAATCACACATTTCGATTTATCTTTTTAAAACAAAAAAAAACAAGAACAACTGCAAGCACAAAGCCCTTAAAAAAATGAGGATTTAAATCTAAACGGCATCAATTAATAAGGCACAATCCATCAATAACAATCAAAGTACACGTGCTTGAACAATTGATATGGGAAGAAAATTCAAGCCAGTGTAGAGTTGTTTGCATTTACCAGCACGCATTGATGTTTGTGTTTAGGTGAGTTGTACACATATTACCTCCGTGGTGGTATGGGCATTTGTTACATCAACGAATAAGAACACCGTCATTAGCACTGCTAAATCTGAACAACCTTTACACGGAAAAGCCAGTTGCTGTTTTTTTCCTCCATGGTCTCGTAATGACCTCGGGTGAGTGCACATAGATCAAACTTTGAAGGGGGGGGAGGGGAGTCGACAGTGCATTGTGCTGGTCACACAACCCTTCTGTAAGCAGAGGCTTCGAAACTAGTTCAACTCTACTTCACCAACGTTTAAATGTGTACCCGGTGTATTGTTTCGATGCGCGGTGGCTAAAACAAAACCAGCTAATGTATAGCTGGTACTTTTTACCGAAACCCCCACATTATCACATACCATCTTTTCCTAAGCCGTTTATAGACTTACGCTGTACATCAACAGACCAACAGACCACACTATCCCGATTCTGTAACGTAGTAATGAGACCCAGATAGTTCAAATAAACCTTACAACTACACGGGGTCTTTTGAATGGGAGCCGTCGAGGTGGTGTGAGAGGGAAGGGGTGGGGTGGGGTGGGATTTTTAAGTGCCGTGTTGAAGACTCACCACTAAACAGCATGGACAAGACCTGGAAGCCGTTCTAGAAACAGTTCACACGCTCTTTTTTTTTTTTTTAAATATTAGGCCGCGACAGCTGCGTTGAAGTCGCGGGTGAAAAGAAAGGAGAGAATGAAGAGGGGGAAGGGGGGGGGGGGGCATGTCTAGGCTTTCAATGAAAAAATAAAACAATTTGCTCTTCGGCAGTTGCCGAGTTGTGTTTTCAGTGAATGCCTTTCCAGGAAATGGTGCTACAACGGAGTTAAGGAAAAACAACCAGACAGAAAAGATTCACTCGGTCACAATTTATTATATCTATACGTTTTTATGAAAAGAAATAGTATCATTCACCCTGCGACGTTATTGTAAAGTAATAGCCTAGTAATAACAATTTCTAGCATAACAAAAACATTCGTTGAAAAAACGCAGGCTATTAGCTATTAAATTTCCTCTAATTAGCTAAATATCGGATAAGAATCCCATGTCAGTTTAGTAAGATGATACCATTAAAAAAAATAATAATCTGCAGTCTTTAAAGCAACAAACTCTTCATTAACATGATTTCCTTTAAACAATTTTAGCCGTAACAGGAACTGTTCTTTTTTCTACGTTTGAAAGGGAAGGGCACTAACCGAAAAATAAAGTTCAAGTGAAAGCTCATATTGAGTTATTTCTCTTTGACGCTAATGATAAATTGCAGCCATGTGATGAAAGGAAGCATTACCTATAGTTTAATTTGCGATAACGTGAAACGAATAATAAAAGGAAGCACGGATAATTGACTGCAGACACAGGTCTATATATTTTTTATTACTTTATCTTATGTGTATGTTTATATATCTGATTATCTGTCTGTTTGTGCGTGAGCCAACAAACAAAGAAACGCAATTTAAGATACACTCACATCGAGTTTCATAATGGAGACTTGTCTAAAGAGAAAGCTTTATTGTTAAGATTTGATGATTGTTATTTTAAAAGAAAGCGAGTTTGCTAAATGGACGGGGAATAAAATATAATCAACAAATGTACATTTTACAAGAATTTTAAGGTCTTTCTATATTGTGATCAAAGCAAGAACGATAAGAATTCAATAAATGCACTTTGCCTAGTAAACAAAATGAACAAAGGCACAAAGGCCTTTTGGTGATTTCTCAGGTGCTCCAAAATAAAATAATAACAATTACTGTTAAATTAACTAAACTATCATCTACCCACGTCACCGGTAAATCAAAAGGTATCACTTTAATCAATAAAGAACCTAAAATTTGAGTTTTTACACGTGAATCAGCCAAGTAACAAAAATACCCAATCCACGTGAATTCATTGGTAAGATCACGTGTTGGTCTAAATGCTGGGAGAAAGGATTGATTTACCTGATTCAGATCGCCGTCTTGATCTGGAGAAGAAAAGAAGCATACTCCTGCTTTTCTTCCTGGAAAAAGCCATGGCTAACGTCTATGTCCTTGACACTAATCCAAAAAACCCATAGATCTCCGTTTTGTGTTTTCTTCTTCTACTTCTTCTTTATATGGGGTTGAAATAATAAAGTAATCTAAACACACAGACAGGGCTGATCGTAAATCCACTGTATTTCCTCGTGTTTGTATGCATCCCAAACGCTACACGTCGAAATAGGGAAAAAGTATAAGAAGGCGAAAACACATCTACTATCAAACATCACATTTAAAACATCATTGATTTCGGAACGAACATTTTTAACGCCGTTACAATAAACGTTAAATGTGAAAAAAAAAAGAGTGAAGTGAGAGAAGAAAAAAAAAGTGTCTGCTTTAAGCCTTTATGGTTTTATAAGAAACTTTCTCTTACGCGCGTTCACGAGAACAGATGTTTAAGTCATCAGCATCACAAAAGAGAATCCATTCATCGCCCAATACTACCCCAAAAGCCATTGATGAATAAACTGTGTAAATAAATAGCACATTGATCGCCAATGCCGGTGTTGGTGTTTAAACGTAAGCAAAGCCACACTAATTCAAGTTCGACATTTAAAGACTAGATCTAGATTACTTTAAATGTACTTTAAAGAGAATATATTTTTGAAAAAAAAAAAAAAAAAAAAAAAGGCTAGACTGGCCAAGACTATTTTTATATTCGGGAGTAGTTGGAAATGTGCGTTCGGTCGAATTTGTATTTCTATCTTGCTGTAAAATCTATCGTTAAACAAAATGTAGCGTGTCAAAATACGAGACAGATGTGTGCTGTGTTAAATGTATTTGCATGTTGTGAAATTATCCGTGTGTATATAGTACGTATATAGATTGTGTGTATTTTGTGTTGTGGTGTTTTTTCTGTCTAGTGTGTTGTGTTTTTGTGCAGTGCGTTTCGTGTAGTGTGTAAATATGATTCGTTGTGCTTTGTGTGGTGTGTTAAGTGTAAGTGTTATATAACTGTGTGATGTATATCATTTAGATGATACTTGAAATCATGTTTCAATAAACCGATATTATATAAAAACATGTAGGCCTTTATCAGAATCTGCTTTATGCTTAATACATAATCGGGTCTAACGCTTTAATGCTACATTGCAATAGATAAAACTTATACAAATCATTACATCCAGTTTCTAAATATCCTGTTATTACTGTCTGTAAAATGACAAACTTACGCTAAATCAACAAGTTAAAAGGCAAAAATGTGCGTTTATATCATTTTACATTTTGAACATGACTTTAAAAAAATATACTGGCCAACTTTATTTTGGTATAGCCCACTAGATATAATATATTTATATGTATTAATCAAGTATTTTAAAAAATCGCTCATCATATTTATAAGTACTATAAAATACAAGATAATTTTTGGCCTTAGAAACTGTTAAAATTATTGTAACACTTTTATAACGTTTATATAGTCTATATTAAAATTTTCTAGAATATAATAATTAGACTAGAATGAAAATTGAAAATGCTGTGGACAATATTATCTTCACTTATTAGTTAGAGACGCTATTTACTATTTCTATATATAAGACAATTATTGTACCCAAATTATGTTAATGACTTTAAAGCAATAACGCCTTACAAACACTTTTTTACAGCTCAAGATATCTATCTCTAAATTCTAAATGATAAATTCTAAATGTATCTGTATATGGAATAGAGACGAGCTTGCCTTTGAAATTAAAGCAGGTTCTTTAAAAACGACCTTGAAGCGTGGGAAAATAAACACAAACACGTGTAAACACTCACTATAGCAATTATCTGCTTTACTTTAACTACACACACACAAACACCACTATACGAGAGATAGAATCCCTAAAGCAGTGAAATAACAAAAAAAAATTATCCGTTCGTGAAATAAAGCAACTTGTGCATGTTATGAAAAAAAAAAAACACAACCCATTCCGTTGTACTATCCCCACACGCGTTGTGTTCACACACATGACAAAGTGCTAACGCTGCTGTCATGCTCAATAACGCTCCAGTGGAAGGAGCAGTGGTGGCCACACAACCAAAAAAATCACGAGCACAAATTCTGTACGGAACATCTGCTACGCCATTCCTCTTGTCCTTTTCACAAAGTTTCCGGCCTGGCTGTTTTTTCTTTTTTCTTTACTTTTTTTTTCTTTTTCTTTTCAAAGTAGCGCTTGATCGAATTAATTTTTTACTTTCTACCTTCCCACACTTCGACTGACTGGTTCGAGCCAGTCAATTGGGCAAGGTATTCGCCTTCAAATAAGTTATAATTAGCAGTTAGTTTTGGAAGAAAAGAATATAATGGGAAGTCAGTGTGTTATAGGTTATATAGGGAAGGCAATGTTGGGCGCCTAACCATAGGGGGGAGAAATATGGTGAGAGAGAGCGAGAGAAAGAGAGAGAGAGAGAGAAAAGGAACAGATGTGCATCAAAATGCCATTATCGTTACACGCTGTACAATTCGACGCTTCCCTCAATATTTTTTTGCTCATTTGAAGGTTTGCACGGCATAACAAGGTGGGGGAAACCGTGCCGCAGAATGGGGTTCACCTGTCCAAGATATTCACCCAGGTAGAGGGAGAGAGAAAAAAGATGCAACTTCCTATACAACCCTATAGTTAGGTGTATAATGTAGAGATAGATCATCTACGTTCTTTGACTCAATTCAAAGCATGTTTAGCAAATGTCTCCAGCTAAATGTAAGAATATGTTTGTATGTGTAGGCAGTAGATATATACCTTACTAGTCTAATAGATGTACGGATGCAGCTAAGGTCATGTTGTTTGTTTGCACCTAAGGTAATAGCTCTATGTATCCAGCTAATAAATAGTTGTAGTTGTATGTTTGCACCAAAGGTGATAGCTGTATGTATCCAGCTAATAAATAGTTTGTTTGCATCTAAGGTGATAGCTGTATGTACCCAGCTAATAAATAGTTTGTTTGCATCTAAGGTGATAGCTGTATGTATCCTGCTAATAAAATAGTTGTTTGTTTGCACCTAAGGTGATAGCTCTATGTATCCAGCTAATAAATAGTTTGTTTGCATCTAAGGTGATAGCTGTATGTATCCTGCTAATAAAATAGTTGTTTGTTTGCACCTAAGGTGATAGCTCTATGTATCCAGCTAATAAATAGTTTGTTTGCATCTAAGGTGATAGCTGTATGTACCCAGCTAATAAATAGTTTGTTTGCACCTAAGGTGATAGCTGTATGTATCCTGCTAATAAAATAGTTGTTTGTTAGCACCTTGTCACGATTCTGGAATTAAATCGTAACCTTATTAGCACTCATGGATAGATCATAGCGCAGAAGTAGTGTAGAACTAGAAACATAGGTTAGCGTAGAGTTAGATTAGGGAGTAGAAAAGTAGCCTGGAGCTATTACACTCTCCCTCTCTCACGCAATAGGAACACCCCAACCATCCCTTCTCCTCACCTCTCTTTAACCCTCTCTACACTTTTTTCATTCCCGAATTCAGAGTTTGCCGAAGCAGGACGTTTGGGCGCAGCCGTTTTGGCGCGACCGTTTTGGCGCGACCGTTTTGGCGCGACGGACGTTTTGGCGCAGCCGTTTTGGCGCAGGACGTTTTGGCGCGACGGACTAAAAATACATCACATCATTTAATCAAATAAACTTAATAACTTTATTTGAGGAAAACAATATGTTTTGTATAATAAATGCACAGTAACACTTGAATAAATATTGAAAAGATAACAGTAATCCAATGAACTTGCAAAATCACTTTATGTGTGCTTGGCAACTCACAATATATTTATTGATATGAGGACTAAACCTTTCTTAGTGGCTTATATACATACAGTTGTTATTAGAATTTTGTTGAACGACTAGCACGCGTAGATCTAACTTTTGCATATAAGCTTAGGCCTAACAATCTAGGGGTTGAATAAAAAAAAAAAACAACAAACAACTTCCTTATTAAGCCGACATATATATAAATAGATAAGCCTAAATAGATAGATAAGTATTTTATGCCCATAAATAGATACTTAAGTTTTTATGCATATATATAAAAAAAATAATTTTAAAGTTTAATAGTCCTATAAATGCATTATTATTATTTAGGCCTATTATTAGTTTCATTTATTATACAACAACAAAAATAAATGTTTTCCTCAATTTTTTCCTCGCGCCAAAACGTCCCGCGCCAAAACGGCTCGCGCCAAAACGTCCCGCGCCAAAACGGCTGCGCCAAAACGGTCGCGCCAAAACGGCTGCGCCAAAACGTCACGTACCGGAGTTTGCTACTTGATTCAGCCAATTGGTATTACACTATTTGTACGTGTGATTGTATGTGTGTGTATTCTTTAATGTATGTATATATATATTCTATTATGCTGTCAATTATGATTCATGTTGTATTTGGATAGTAACTACTCATTTATTTTGCTAAACTCAGCATACACGTAAAACCCCCACCCACCTGTAGAAACCCCCACCCACCTGTAGACACCCCCCACCCACTGCTACACCTTTTTCATTATCTCCCTTCTTCGTCCCCTACTCAGCGCCCATGGTCAAGCCCTTTGATCCACTCGTCGTAGTGACATCTGGAGCGAAGCGTCTCGCACATACGTAAGCGCCTCGGGCTGCGCTAGACCAGAACCAATAGACGCAGGTACATCAAGGGAGATAAGTCATTATCTTATCCTTTGTATCTCCGTATACGTCTACCCACCCCCCCTTTCCCCCTGGGCCCCACCCCGCAAAAGTCGGCGGTACTAATTGTTCACCTACACCCACTCCTAATTCCCCCCCCCCCCAATAGTCAATCCTTTATGCAAGTATATTTCAAACCAGCCAACCAGAACATATGTAATTCTAAACTAATGTAGCTATCCAATCAAATTGACCACTGATCACGTGACTAAAATGCACGGAAGCGCGCTTAACTAGTTTTAGGGACTTCGGCTCAAGCGTGAGGCGGAGAAGGTTGTTCGATTCTAGCCTCCACTTATTCAGTTGTTCCATAGGATATACCGCCTGCATGTGTATAGATAGATATTTTGTCAGTCTAAGTATTTTCAGGAACACAGCTACGTTTGCCTAAATTTTGGATAACCTAGCAGTACCATGTGTTGAGTGTTAACTGAAGCCTGTGCAAATTCATATATGTATCTTGCCATTGAGTGAAGAATTGAAATGATAATAAACACCTGAACTTAACCAACGATTTGTTTGCCTACTTAGGACTATCTGTGTGTCCGTCATAATATCTAACGAGCCAAGAGAGAAATAATAATTATTCCAGGGCGATTCCAGTCACGGTAATTCATACCCCACGACGACCTGCCACTACTACCCCACTCACCTACGACTCCGCACCCCTCTCATCGCCCAACTTCTGCCAGGTTGATGTCCTAATCTTAAACACATCCTGACACACCTAAGGTGATAGCTGTTTGTATTCAGCTAATAAAATAGTTGTATGTTTGCACCTAAGGTGATAGCTGTTTGTATTCAGCTAATAAAATAGTTGTATGTTTGCACCTAAGGTGATAGCTGTTTGTATTCAGCTAATAAAATAGTTGTATGTTTGCACCTAAGGTGATAGCTGTTTGTATTCAGCTAATAAAATAGTTGTATGTTTGCACCTAAGGTGATAGCTGTTTGTATTCAGCTAATAAAATAGTTGTATGTTTGCACCTAAGGTGATAGCTGTTTGTATTCAGCTAATAAAATAGTTGTATGTTTGCACCTAAAGTGATAGCTGTTTGTATTCTTGTATTCAGCTAATAAAATAGTTGTTTGTTTGCACCTAAGGTGATAGCTGTTTGTATTCAGCTAATGTTACTGTTATAAGATAAGATAAGAGTGGAAATTTGACTTGATTACATAAATTCCGTCTTTCAGCATACCGGTAATTAAAACAATATTAAATAACCATTTGTACTCAAACACAATAGACATTCGCGCACACTATCATACCATTTATCATACAAGAAAAAGTATCATTTAGGAGTCAGCTTTTGAGCCATTGTATTTCCTGGCCGACTGATGATTCTTTTGAAAGATTCTCACTGACAGTACGTTTACTGTACGTGTGTAAGTAGTGTGAGATATTTATAAGCATCCAGCAAAAGTTACGTACATCACCTAATGACTAACGTGATTTTGGTCCATTTACACCTAATGTGATTGTATTTATCCAGCTAATGTAATAAGTGTAAGCACACACAACAACAACAACAACAACACAAATCAACAAACTGCAAATAAGTCATCCTATCGCCAGCCAATAACAATGGGCAGGTAACTCCAGTAATGATTGCCGCATGGGCTAATACGATTTCACAAGCACGTGAAGAAAAGTATACACACACAAAAACTTGAACAATTTACTTAAGTTAAAAAAAAAACAACTACAACAGAAAAAGAAGTATTTGGCCGTAGTTTGAGTATTTTTCTCCATCGACTGGATAGTGTTCAGTAGCTGACGCTCATAGCCTAAATACTAAACCCTTAAAATTCAAACAAGATAGAAAAATGACCGAATCAGACTGTACTAAATGACCTGTTTCTTTTGTGTCCAAAACAAAGAGCATAATAAAGTAAAAATAAGACTATTAAAAACATACAACAGGTTTTAATGTGGAAAAGAAGCTTGTTATACAACTTCGACAAAGAATACCTTTTTTTTTTAACGAAGAACACTAAACGTCAAAGTTGGCAGGTCTTTCCAAACGAAAAGGCTACAGTTCCGGACAATGTACTCGCTCAGGTATGCAGTATGTATCCCCCCATAGAATTAATGAAGTTCATTATTTCACCGGTACGACAACGCCGCCAACACGGCAATCACATATTGGCAACAAATGTTTGCCGTTTCCTACAAGAACTTAAGGTGTGAGAACGTAACACCCTATAGGAATGTTTCCCCGCAAGCTAAACACAAATATCAGCTTTTCAGCTCACGCATTTAAATATACAGACTATATTTTGTTTATGAATGCTAACACTTGTTGAAAATAAGAATAATAATAACAATATACGATGCTAATCCATTAGGCTATGTGTTAATGTCGTAAAACGTCTATAAAAAAAAAACAATATACGATGCTAATCCATTGGGCTCTGTGTCAATGTCGTAAAACGACTATTAAAAAATAAACAATATACGATGCTAATCCATTGGGCTCTGTGTCAATGTCGTAAAACGTCTATAAAAAAACAATTAACGATGCTAATCCATTGGGCTCTGTGTCAATGTCGTAAAACGACTATTAAAAAATAATATACGATGCTAATCCATTGGGCTCTGTGTCAATGATGTAAAACGACTATTAAAACCCGAATAATTCAGTATGTCCCAAACAATCATCTAAGACTATATTATATACACTAAACACAAAGCATGCGATTATATTTTTTGCCCAGTGTGTGCTTTACTTCACAGGGAAACGAGGAGTCAGATGAAAAGAAGAAGAAAAAAAAGAAGAATAGCACGTACACGTAGGCTGAATGAGTTGTATAATAATTACAGACACTTGCCACTCTTTTAAGGAAAACTTGGAAGTTCGAATACAAGCCCTTGTTTGTTGCGGTGTGGTTGCGAAAAAAACAAACATTTGGCATATATGTGCTATAGAGTATATTTTATTACATGCAATCTCTATATTAAAAATTATATAATGTTGTAGTTGTGTTTATCAATTCCGACTGCCGTTGTTTAATTTAAAAAAACCACGTGACCTTATTAACTTATTGTCTTATATCTTAGTTTTAAGATTATCAGCTTCATGCATATGTCACCATGAAGAGACGTGTTTAGAATCATCCCCCGGCACCACGAGGATGACGTTGGTTGGATTCCCATTATGGTAGTTTTTTTTTTCCCCTCCTGCTTACACCTCTTTTAGATTGTGAAAATTGTCAGAACTTTTAGCTTTCCAAAATGCCGGTAAAAAAAAAAAAAAAAATAATATACACACAGTTTTATCAGATTCAAAACTAATGCTATTAGTGAGTAGGACAGTACAAATGAGGGCCGGGGGGGGGGGGGGATTAGCAACATACTAAGCTTTGCAAAATCATTTTGTCAAAACTCTAGAGTTGCTGATAAACTAAGGGAAATAGTAGTCCAAATACTAGGGATTCGCTACGCAGTAAAAAAAAAAAAATCGTCTACCGGATCAATGATATGTTCTTTAAATTATATTTGTTATATGGCAGGTGAAGAGAAATCCAGCACAAACACACATTTACATACAGTTGAATTTAAAAAAATAACCACGTTTGATGCATGTTAAGCTTTCACTCAATATTTGCTCTCTACACAATGCGCACAACATACAACGTTTGCACACAGTGTGTGTATGTGCTAGCACATAGGGGACAAGCGTGTGTGTTCATGACACGCACGTGTTTGGGCAAGCACATATTAAACCGTACAGGCCGATCATGACGTACACCGGGTGCTATAATTAGCTTTTTTAATCAGCAGTTGTGCGGCAGCGGTAAATACACCATTGTTCTTGATCAGAAGATTGCACAGGAAAGGAAGTCTGTGACATCCTTTGTTTTGTTTACAAGAGTAGGGGTGGAGCCTACAACTAAGAACTCTAGCCCGTAAGCCACGGAAACCTTCAGTGAAACTGCTGAGCAGTCGGACAGAAAATGTAAGAACATTTTAATGCATCCAGTTATAGACTAATTTTTTCTCTCTCTCTTCTCAAGGTTCTTTGTTTCTTCCCAGCCTCGGTACAACTGGATTTGAGATCATCCCCCTCCCCGCTCCCCTGTGCTCTGGGGCAACTTGACTTCAAACCGGAATGCCAGTATTTGGTTATCGGGCAAGCACATTGTTGTAATACCCCCTCCCATTTTTCCCAACACACAAGCACAAACGCACACAAACACACACATTATTAGAACACACAAACTCAGCCAGGAAGACCAACGAACTCTTTACAATCTCCATATCATTCTTCCTAAAGTATGACTGTATGTGTCTGTTTAAACGATTACATTTCTACATTTGCTAAGATAAGAAGAAAGATCGTGCGTGCGGAGAAAATTAAATGTAATAAATATACCGCAAATATTCGTTGAAAAGGTAATTACACACAGCATTCAAACCATATCTCCAGCAGTTTGAAATCTTCCTTTTCAAAAAAATATCTCCAGTGTGCATCTTTAAAGCAAAAAAACAACAACACAACTAAATACCAAGAAAACGAAGTAGCTGATGCTGACAATGCAAATATCACAGCATCTGAAGAGCTAATGGATTGTATACAGCCGGACACAAGCGTTCTGTGGGGTGTATATAAATAAGACCAACAGCAGCCACGGTCTTTTGAGTTCTACTCGACTAACTGGCCAAGATAAAGTAAACGATAAACGAAACTGTACATGTTCGCATTGTGCACATTACCGAGAAACAGTGGCCCGCTGTGAAGTAAATATTGCAGGGGGGGTATTTATTTATTTATTCTGCACCCCACACGACTGTTTAGAAAGCACAAATAGCATGTTGACTAAAGCAGCCTTCCCAAACTTTATTCTTATCGTTACATGGTTATTTTTTATACTTCTACATCGTGACCCTAACCCATTTGCATCACCTATACTAGTCTAACAAGTAACATTTTAACGGTTATACATATTGCATCACCTATACTAGTCTAACAAGTAACATTTTAACGGTTATACATATTGCATCACCTATACTAGTCTAACAAGTAACATTTTAACGGTTATACATATTGCATCACCTATACTAGTCTAACAAGTAACATTTTAACGGTTATACATATTGCATCACCTATACTAGTCTAACAAGTAACATTTTAACGGTTATACATATTGCATCACCTATACTAGTCTAACAAGTAACATTTTAACGGTTATACATATTGCATCACCTATACTAGTCTAACAAGTAACAATTTAACGGTTATACATATTGCATCACCTATACTAGTCTAACAAGTAACAATTTAACGGTTATACATATTGCATCACCTATACTAGTCTAACAAGTAACAATTTAACGGTTATACATATTGCATCACCTATACTAGTCTAACAAGTAACATTTTAACGGTTATACATATTGCATCACCTATACTAGTCTAACAAGTAACATTTTAACGGTTATACATATTGCATCACCTATACTAGTCTAACAAGTAACATTTTAACGGTTATACATATTGCATCACCTATACTAGTCTAACAAGTAACATTTTAACGGTTATACATATTGCATCACCTATACTAGTCTAACAAGTAACATTTTAACGGTTATACATATTGCATCACCTATACTAGTCTAACAAGTAACAATTTAACGGTTATACATATTGCATCACCTATACTAGTCTAACAAGTAACAATTTAACGGTTATACATATTGCATCACCTATACTAGTCTAACAAGTAACAATTTAACGGTTATACATATTGCATCACCTATACTAGTCTAACAAGTAACAATTTAACGGTTATACATATTGCATCACCTATACTAGTCTAACAAGTAACAATTTAACGGTTATACATATTGCATCACCTATACTAGTCTAACAAGTAACATTTTAACGGTTATACATATATTACATGGACCATTTTTTATGGATAATAATATCATATATATAGTGTTGCATATTCTCAATGATTGGTACTAAAAATATGTTTCAAATATCACAAATGACATGGATTTGTAACTTTTTTTTTTTCTCCATCTGTTCTGCGACCCGGCGAATTAGCTTGCGTGTACCGGTGAGGGTCGCGACACGGCATTTTTGGCAAACTGTGACCTTGAACTAAATAATACATAAAATAAACATAGGCATAACCCAGAAGTGAATTCTTTTACAACATGTGTAGGCCCTTGACGAATCAAATATCAAGTCTTGAAAACGAATTACACAAAGTATATGTTGTGTCTGGCATTTTCTACCAATTACAGTAGAAATTACTATAAACTGTGGTTCTAGGATATCGCCAGTGTGTGGTCCAGGAAAAAAGGTGGGTGGTCCGCGCGGATAAATTGAAAACAACCAAATACCGTTCACTTAAAAAAAAAATATTCAAGCTGCAATTTATAAATAAATCCACTTTTCCGTATGCGTGTGTAGACGTCTCTATATAATTATCTAGACTATATAATAAACATTGAAAATGCCATTTGAATATAATATCGCCTTCTGTATTCTATTGTATGCGCTTTAACGGTTCCTTAGATAATGTGATGCTATTAATTATTGTACAATCTGCTTTCAGCTGCACTACAGCCAGCTGTTTATACACATATTCTACATAAAGGCATTAGTGTTTGGTAACACAGAGCTCTCTGGTGATAAGCTCAATATTAGACCACGTGGAGAGAGAAAGGGGAAACGTAGAGATGGACGAGGTTGGCTAGAAAGATAGAGAGAGACAGAGAAGTAATTAATCATAATATACATGTTTTGAGAGAGAGGGAGATTAGTATAGATATGTTGAAAGATAGAGAGAAATCTAGAGAGATAAAGAGAGAGATAGAAAGTCAAAGATAAAGATAGATAAATAGATAGGCAGATGATATACAGATTGAGAGATAGAGAAATAATATTAAGATAGATATATAGATAGATTGAGAGATAGATAGATAGATAGATAGATAGATAGATAGATAGATAGATAGATAGATAGATAGATAGGAAGAGAATATAAAATAGAGAAATTGATAGATAGAAAAAAAAAGAGATATAGAAAGATAACAAAACATTTTTTTATAATTTTAATATAGCGTTTATATATATATTTTTTTTAATTTTTACCCTATAGACTTGTCTAGATCTATAACGCTAAACATTTCTAATAATTGTTCAGTCAAAAGAAGATATTATTTTAAGCAAAACCGAGCGGTATATTCAGCTCTTAGATACTCAATAAAGAAGAGATTACGGCATATTAAAAAAAAAACCAATGTTGTGTCTAACAGTACACAGCCTAAATAATACAATAAGCATATAATATAATTTTAATCCACTAGATTATAGAACCTTGTGTCAGAAATGTGAACAGAAATCTGGGTTAAAAAAACAACAACTCAAATTAATCCAAAAGTAGGAAGAAAACACGTGAATACCAATGTATGCCAATACAGCAATCGCCGCTAGCGATACTGAAGTTGGACCGGGGAAATGGGGAAAGCACGGGTGGGATTGAGGGAGATTTACAAAAGCAATCGCTCGCAGACATCCAATCCTGTGATAGAGGAATTGATGAAAACCTAGGGAATCAGGAAACGTGAGCATCAAAGAGATACAAGGCATTAGGAAATCCTGTCAACGGCTGCAACATCCACCGCAAACAAGCACACGCGAACACTCGACACATCTTCACACAACAAGTTTGAAATGGGATTCGGTTCTTACTTGGCTGTATATATATCATCAGTTAAACAGAAAGATGTTTTAAAAAAAATGATCATACAGTTCGAACGGAGCCTTTATGTTGGATCACAATACTTGGATTTAATATGCCCACCTGACAGCAATAATTAGCACAGGCCATACTACAGACTGGGGTACGGTGGCCGTGCGGCAGTGCGTTCGGCTGGCGTATCGAAGATCCTGGGTTCGAATCCTGGTGCAGGCTAGGATTATTTCCAGGGTCTGGAGGGTGTCCCTGAGTCTACCCAGCTCTGATGGGCACCTGACCTTAGTTGAGGTAAAGTAAAGGTGGCTGTGCATAGTGCTGGCCACACAATCACCTAGTATGTCGTGGCTACAGCAACTGGTGAATGCGGCTTCACCGGCCCTATGGATCAATTTGGTCTGAGGGGTTACTTTTATACTACATGCTACATTACTTTACGTACTTAATTCTTAACACGCAAGATATGAGTTCACATACATTCTAATTCTAGTACACAATTGACATACAAAAAAAAATGAGTTATTGATTGGGACTAAATATTTAAAATTACTTATGAGCATGATCAACGGTTTATTAGTTATTCGTCCTCGGGCCAAGCCAAGACCAGCGTTGGTTGAAGGGAAATGGAGGTGGTGGCACACAACATGATAACTAACCAAGGAGAAATCAGTCAGAAATGCGAGTTCTCGAACTGTAAACTTTATATAAACCTTATGCAACAGCAAAAAGTAAACAATACGCAAATTCTTTTTCCACTCACCAAAAAAACTTTGCCGACATAACATAATATGTTAATTGCTATGTTTCAAAACATAACGGGCACATTTGGTGTCTGGGTAGCATTAAGCATATTTTAAGCAAAGATAAACAAATCATGAACACACCATTAACCTTATTTAACCAACAAACTCTATAAAATACTATTGCAAAAATAAATAAACAACGCCACTATTTGATAAATGCTGGTACGAAACCTTATCATTCGATTCAGTTTGTTTGAAATCTTTTTGACTGGTACCTACTAGATATAGGGCTGGGATAGAAAAACAACATTTAAACGGTTGATAAACGCAGCGTTAGAAAATCATTAAAAGCCTCACTCTAACGTTGGCACAGGCATACAATGAAATAATGAAACAGATGACAAGAGAAGGGCGAGAGGCATTAAGGGAGGCGGAAGAAACGGGGAGTGATGGGAGAGAACCAAATGATTGCTGTTGAAAACATGATGCTGACGTACTAAGGGGTGTAAACATTTACAGCAATTACTTTCACAATAGAGCGACTTGAGATAAACGTACATCATCGGGTCACGTGAGTAACTCGGGTAGCAACAAGAAAAAAACGAGAATGGGGAAAAACATGTGGGAGGAAGTTTAACTAAAGGGAGAAAGCTGCTCCCATGCTATCTGAGACAACAAAGGCTTGTTTCTTAAATCAGCTTCATTCCTGGTGCATTAACCTTGACATGCTGGGATAGAACGCGAACGAAGCAATTCGTACAGCTTACTAGCAACCACTGTTTCAACATCAACAGCGGGGAAACGCGAGTGTTTATAATAAGCATACACACCAAAACATTACACACACAAACTAACACGCTACACGTATTATCATACGCAGCACCAAACTAGCTTACACCACACAGATACCATAGAAACACACACACACACACCACTTGCACACACAAAAAACTTATACACACCTAACACACCACACAGATCTATAGAAACACATACACATTAATATCTGAGCTTGAGAGATGTATGCCATCCCTCCCATTAATGAATATCCCGCAGGCTACAATACAAACTACAAAGTCATAACTAGTTAGTGTTTGTCTCCCTTCACTACGCGTACAATAAATACATATACAGTAAAGTTTATCATAGAGCATCATATTAGTGGAAAATAAAATAACTGAAAGGAAACAAGAATCAAATCTTCATGTCTAAAATGGCGTTAAGAAAATCACGTTTCTAAAAAAAAAAATTGTTTAAAAAGAAAAGTTTCAATTGCTGAAAAAGATATCAATGTCCTTGATATCAAGGATTGCAAGTTGTGATTTAAAACGGAAATACAGTGGTACCTTGGTTAACGAACGCCCCAGGTTACGAACAATTCAGGTTACGAACAACCACTTTGAATTTGTCTCGGATAACGAACAATGCCTCAGGTTACGAGCAAAGGCGAGAGATAGAGAGGGAGCGAGGTTTGACACTGGTGACAAACGATCGCGTACAGTACAAACGAAGACCACGCAGTACTATCTACAGAACGAACAGCGAAAGACATTAAAGAATAAAAAGTCGTTAGATGATAAGGAGCCAGTGACGTTTCAACTGACAGGATTTAAAAAATCTGCAGCGAACGGGCAGACGTCGAAGTCTTCATTGTTAACCATCATACAAAACAAACTTGTGGCTAACAGTAAACCGGTTGAATATTAACGCGAAGACACACATAAAAAAATTCTGGAACCAAGGAAGCGATACATTTCCGTTGATAGTTTCCTGGTGCAGACAGATCTCCAGTCAACTGCTTAGAAACAGCAACAAGGAACTGAGACGTGACAAATTTCCAATTATCGTTATCTTGGTGAGAGCGATAGACAAATCTTTTTTTTTTTAAACTTTACATTTATTTTATTCGGTTGTTTTATATCTATTTTTTCAAATACTTCAATTTGAAGTACACCCATACTTTGCGTTTTATCGGGTAAACGACAGGATTTTAATATATCTATATATCTATGTATATATATATACATAAAAGAACGTTTCGTTCATCGTTTTTATTTCATGGATCTTAATGTTTCAAGTTACGAAAAGAGTTCAGGAACGAATTAAAAGTTCGTTACCCGAGTTACCACCGTATGTTTCAGTGCACTGTTCATGAAACACACTAACTTCTACAAGATTGTGTTGATTGGTGCTACATAGAATCCAAATATTAAAACCCATTTATGGGTTTCTAAGAGATTTAAAAAAAACATAAATATTGTAGGTGCAAACAAACAACAAGTACTAACTTTTATATTCATAGTTACATTTTACAAACAGAAATGGTTTAAGCATCGAACAAGCAGGCTGAGTACTTTTGTAAGCTTCTAATTAAGACACTTGCTCCAAGACTTCTAAAAGTTCCCCTCTATTGTTAACCCTTACAGTCCCGGGCGCGTATATAGCGGGACTGAAGGTATGCATGGTAAAGTAGGTCGGTACGGGAAGGGTTAATAGTGATGATCGCATCCTTATGCTCTTTTTATTTTTGGTCTTCTAATCAGATACATTGAGTATGCGCGTGGTGTGATGTATATGTAGTGTGTATGTGAGTGTCTACAGAGTACACATTTTGAAAGGCAGTTATGGGCCACGCATTGTACACACAACACCTGAAATCTTCAGCAAATCCAATTCTATCGATCGGCTCGGTAGGGTAATCACAGAGATATAATAAACCATGATTGTTTTACGTGGTTACACGATAACTACAAGCTTTCCTGCTGAACGTAACCCTAACAAGATAACCCTTACTTAGCTTCTCTATTTATTCAAGTGTTTTACAAACAAAACGTGGGCAATGGTAAAAAATGATAGGAAACCGAGAGGAAAAATATTTTAATTAGCTATCAACATTAACATGTATTGTATTTACATTAACATTATTTATTTACATTATTTATCCTTAAGTCAAGAAAGCCGTCAGTTGTTCATGTTTTTTAAAGCTTTCAGGTGAGTTTGTTTTATCTAAGTCCCTCATTGTTATTTAACACGATGTTTTCTTTCAATAGAGATTTGTTTTTTGTTGCTTGGCTATCTAACAGCAAACAGTCTAGGCGTCAATGCATTTCTTAGACATATATAAATTGGTTATGGCTTCCACACATCAAAGAGATTTAATTACCTACAAAAAGTGGCGTTAAAGTCGTTCTTACAAGGAGTTTTTGTTTTTGTTTTTTGGAAAACAAAATTAAATATAAAAATAAATGCAAAGAGAGATAACTTGATGTGACTCGAAAGACTTTCCCATTTTGTAAAAAGTTGATTATGCCCCTTGTTAAACAAAGGCCTTAGCCAAAAAGCTTTTTGTGCGTTTTCTTTGTTTTCTTTGGGTAGAGAAAAGGATGAGACGGGGGTGTGAAATGTGGAATGTTTAATATTGAATTATTTCAATAAATCAGACGTATTAATTTCAAGTATTAGCATTTAACAATGAAATGCATCATTTAGTGCAGCTTAGTGTTACAGTTTTAAAAGTTATTGCAACCCCCTTTAATTTTTTTTTAACCAAATTAACTTAAAAAAAAAAACATTAGTTCTGAATTTCTGATTCACAAATGGAGACTGAGACCAAGGGTGTGCACGGAGATAAATCAAATAAGACAAGCAAATATAATAATTTAAATGTATAAACCTGCCTGGCATATGAAGGTACACAGTCCGGCACTTGCCCTCGGGACACTTCTCACAAGATGTGGCTCCCACGTCGTTGTAATCCGGCACCTCGTGTACACTCGGTGGGTATCTCTCCTCATCTACCACCCCCACATTGTGTGAGGAAGACGAAGACAATGAAGAGGTCGAAGGGGACAGGAGCATGGGCGAGTCCACTTTGCACATCTCGGGCGTCGTCTTGATGAGCAGCGGTGACGTGACGACCAGCAGGCCCGAAGACTTGGACGAATGGGAGGAGGCCGACGAGGAATCGGAGCACACAGAGGACCGAAAGGGGTGACGGCCGCTAATGACCAGGGGATCGATAGTGTTGTCTGTGAATTGAAATGACGTCACGGCATCCTCAGACTCGTACAGCGCGGATGCCACAGAGCTGGCACCCGAGTCCGTGGAGGCATTAGATAACACAGACGATTGGGGTGCATGGTGTCCGACACGCTGGGGTGGTCTCGGGGGGTTGGCTTTTCGTGCTTTTGTGGCCACAAATGAATTGGGGAATTTCGTTTCTGTTTTGTCACTATCACCTACGACCACTTCTGTGACATTGTCTACTGGTTGGCGCCCCATCATATGCCCCCGTGCGCTGGGCGGGGCGACTCTATTGTCCATCTCTTCAATGACAGTTTGCATAACAGAGTACGCCTGGGTAAGTACAATGTCCACATCGTCCTTAAAATTCACAGTTTTCGCTTTCCTGGTCACGGTCTTGGGCAGTGGCACGGGCGGCTTCTTGGGTTTCCAACCAGGTGGGTGCATCGCAGACGACCCTAACGCTTTGACGTTGTCGTAGCTTGAAGACGATGACGGGGGGCCTACGCATTCAATGTCCGAAGAAGTCGACCCGCCGACACCGCTGTCCCTGTTGCGTGCAGCTAAGGCTCCCAGTAACTGGGCCTGCTTGGCTAATGACAAATTACCGTCAGAACTGGAGGCTTTCATGTTCATATTTTTATGAACGTCCACAAGCACCATGGTTATACGTGGCTAATAGGATCAAGCCAACGTTACTTTTAGCGCACGCATACACGCACACGCAAGTGTGTATATCTGAATAAAGATGTTTAGTCCACAGATGTCACCATAAATAAATAGATGTGTTGCCAGATCCACTCCGTTATCATGTAGACAATTGTACAATGTGTCTCCTAGTTAATGAAAAGCATTTCAATGTGCCTTCGGTTTGAAACCTACTTTTTAAAAAAACAAGCTTAACAAAACCATATTTGTATTTTTTACCGTTACAAACTAGATAAACCTTTGGATAACGGTAAACACACGGGCACGCGCCAGTGTATAGAAACGTCCTTAGCTTAAGTCTGAATCAACGGATGACCACTGAATGGACTATTCACTGCTATGAAGAAAACACAATAATTTACCTGACACATCTGAGCAGTATAACAAATATATCACAGACACATACGATATCCAAATAGTTTTAGAACAGCTGTGACACCGATAAATCCGTTACAAACATTGATTTCAACTGCCATCGCTCATCATACACGTGTGTAAAACTGTTTGGAGAAAGTGAAGGAAAAACTTAAATACAAACACGGCTACTTATGAGAACCTGTGTGTCTACTATACTGATGCTCGGGCTAACGACATCGCTAACTAATGCCCGTTCACTTAGCACGGGGCATGCACCATAGGAATATCACGTCTCTACTCAACAAAAAATACGAATCGATCCCACGGCGCACGCTCAATCCATTTTAGCCGACTCATACAAACTTCCCCAATGAATCACAGGGATATAAAAATAGCCTACCCGTTGTCTTCGCGATTGTGCTCAATCGGTAACTACCGATAACTATACAGGAGACCGGTACCGCTACTATAAGAGACTGATGAGTATATAAGAGACGAGCTGATCCAAGATAAAACATTTCTCCCTAACACTTAGCAAAAGTTTGTAGTTGTACAAGTTTGAAAGTTGAAGTCTCTACGTTTATTTCCATATGCTTACGTTATGGAGTCGCGTGGGGGGGAGGGGAGGGGGGGAGTCGCGTGGGGGGAGGGGGGGGGGGAGTCTCCGCGTGACGAACTATTGATGTATTGCGTAGAAAACGATCCAGGTGTACAGCGCAGGGGTGGGGAGTGGATAAACTGGCTCCACCCACTGACTACAGATGCAAGATGGAGTGTTGATGGGATTTTAAACGCTGGTGTCATATTCTTTTCTCTTCGCCTGAGATTTTATTACCGATTACCTTACCGATTCATCGACAGTCATCGCAGTCAGCGGTGATATTTCTCCAAATTACAAGGATAGTTCAAAGACTATAATAAGATGGACCGCTTGCTCTATTTTTAAAGCTTACATGTTCTTTTTTTCCGTGCGCAACCAATAAAGCTGTCTTAAATTACTTTTAACGCTACTGCGTTTGCATTAAAAATATCCGCTGTATACAACGTTCGATTTTAATTTTTTATTGAGAAAATCGTGACGATTAAATAAAACGGAAGTGTACAGTACATAAGGGAATCGGGAATTCCGAAAAGAAGTCACCCGAGTCATCAAATAGCACAAATATTAAAGCAAGCAGTCCATCTTATTATAGTCTTTGGTTTGATTGTTCAATAGAGAATGCATTTCTTTAAATAAGATAATAATAATTCGTTCAATTTATTTTATTTGAAAAGGTGAAGAAAAAAAAGGGTCAATGTATAAGTATTTCATTAATAATATATTTAAAAGAGTTGCTATTAATTTCTTTATAATATAGAATATCGCATTTTACCACCTGAATGTTTGTTTGTTTTTTTACATTATTTAGGGTCGTTATCAAGGCTGATTAAAAATCGTTTCTTCATTTCAGAGATTTAAAAAACATTGCCATGGATGCAGTGGTGTAGCTAGGGGAGGGGGAATCAAAATTCTTAAGTCCCCCCGGGCCCCTACTTGAGGGGGGCCCCCAAAGAAGTATCCGAATTGTTTTTTTCTCATGTCATAATGTCGAATGTCAAAATGCAGGGGCCCCTAAAGAGGCCAAGCCCCATCGGGTCCCCAAATCCCTAGCAACGGCACTGCATGGATGCTATCAGCAACACTGAAACTAATTATAACTAGCCTTCCTGTCTCGATAACTTCTCAATAACCAGACAGGCGAAGACCCTTGGCAGCACTAGGAAACAATCAATAGAATCAAGTTAACGTAAGCAAGTTCAGCGGTACTATAAACTGCTTACACATAGAAAGAAATAACGTGAAACGGGAATTCCCTAGCCAGCCCATCTCGAGAGAGAAGCAAAAACGAGGGCGTGAGCTAAGAATAGAAACATAACAATGTTTGACGCTATTATATCTAATCAAACCGTGAGATCACATTTAGTCTTTATCATTGTTTTTGTTGTAATTGGTGGGGAAAACCAAAATGAATGCAGAATTCAGAAAGTCCACCGGACATAGTTAACAAGATTGTCACACAGAAAAGAGAAGGGAGAAAAAAAGGAGAGAAAAAATTTTAACGTTTTTTTTTCTTCAGATCACTGTTTAAACAAATGGCCAAGGGATCTCAAAACTAAATCAGTGCTAAGAAAGATTTGCTAATATATATGGGTTCTGTATGTGGTGGTTTGATAGTAGTGTTGAAAGTTCACAGATCTCAGTGGTTTGAATGAAGAGTTATAAGCTCACAGAACTAAGTGGTTTGAAGGAAGAGTTATAAGCTCACAGAACTAAGTGGTTTGAAGGAAGAGTATAAGCTGACAGAAGTAAGTGGTTTGAAAGAAGAGTTATAAGCTCACAGAACTAAGTGGTTTGAAAGAAGAGTTATAAGCTCACAGAACTAAGGGGTTTGAAAGAAGAGTTATAAGCTGACAGAAGTAAGTGGTTTGAAGGAAGAGTTATAAGCTCACAGAACTAAGTGGTTTGAAAGAAGAGTTATAAGCTCACAGAACTAAGGGGTTTGAAAGAAGATTTATAAGCTCACAGAACTAAGTGGTTTGAATGAAGAGTTATAAGCTCACAGAACTAAGTGGTTTGAAAGAAGAGTTATAAGCTCACAGAACTAAGTGGTTTGAAAGAAGAGTTATAAGCTCACAGAACTAAGTGGTTTGAAAGAAGAGTTATAAGCTCACAGAACTAAGTGGTTTGAAAGAAGAGTTATAAGCTCACAGAACTAAGTGGTTTGAATGAAGAGTTATAAGCTCACAGAACTAAGTGGTTTGAATGAAGAGTTATAAGCTCACAGAACTAAGTGGTTTGAATGAAGAGTTATAAGCTCATAGAACTTAAGCAATAAGATAGATAGGTCTAAAAATCACATCACTGAATCGAGAATTAGCCACATAATAAAATTCACACTTTACGTGTCGTAAAAGACCGTACAATAACATTCTTATTTATCAATTCGTTCATACATGTCAAAAATGCACTATTCATCAGTACACGGATGTTTTAAACATATTTTAAGAAAAAACCACAATCACCGCAAAACTTTTCACATAAGAACTGTGTAAGGTATTACACTGTGGAATCTCATACAACTTTAATCATCTGAATTACAATCATAATTGTGTTTGTCAATTATTATTTCTTTTTTGATGCAAAATAGAAACTGATTTACGAACGCAAAACGTTGAAAATTCACTCTAAGAGTCACATATCCACATATTTTTAGTATAGATATTGATATAGATCGAAGACCGAAAGTGCGCGTGTCAGAATAAACATGTTTTTCAGAACAATAGAAAGCACATTGTTCCAGAATTGACTTATATTCACAGGCCTACACATTTGTTACTATTATGCACATAGGACAAATAGTGCGAGGTTGCCGGCAAAAACATTTTTTCCCCACTCTTCCTAGCAGCACCACTATTCCAGCGCTCAGCAGACAAGTTCCATATGATCGAGCAAATCAATGGGCGGTAATGAAAACTGAACTATTGGATCAATTGTCAACTATGGGAGAGAACATCAACCAATGGGTCTAACTAGCATTTTACCACGGGCACAAAGTCCGCACGCAATTATAGGGCCCGCTCATTCATATCATTTTAGGGACATCGCCATGCGAATCTCCCTCTCTATCCATTTCTACCACTTTTTACCCCCTCCCACATTAGCTTTTATCTGCCCGTTTTTCCTCTCCCCTCCACCCCCATCTCTCGGTCTCTGTCAGTTGACCTTATATCTCTCACCCTTTCCCAATTCATTAATCTATTCACGTATCTTTACTTTTTCATTTATTTTCTCTCTCTCTCACATCTCTCTCTCTCTCTCTCTCTCTCTTTCATGTACCTACAACTCAATGTATATTGTTTCACTGCATGGAACTATCATTAAATATTGAGAACCTTGTTATCAATTATCTCCCTTTGATACAGACACGGCGTTACGTTTGATATCATTACCATGTCTGTTGTCCTGCAACGAATAACTGCGCAACCCATTTTACTTACACCGCCATGCACCGAATGGCGGTTATACCAAGTCTATGTTATATCAAGTCTAGTACTGAGTTATTTGTTAGTTTAGCAGTTATAGTAATTGAATCAAACCTATAAGTATTTGCTAATATTGCAAAGTATCTCCCTTTTTGGTGTTTATATAACTCAATATTTTTGTATTTACAATGCTAAAGTATCTTTTTGTATGTGTGTCCGTCTCCGACCGATCCCTGCCGCCCTGCAGTAGTTTTTGGCCTAGTGGACGTAATAATCTTCTATCTAGAAGGAACGCTGGTAAAACTTATAAATTAAAGTAGATGTGACACTAACAGGTAATTTTTCAGACAGGAGTCAGTCTATCGTTCATGCAACAAGTAACACAAGGAGTGTCAGACTTGTGTGCGGTGTGTACGACAAGTAACACCTCGGGTTATGTCAGTCTCGTGTGTATGTGACAGTAACACCAAGCCAGCAACTTACGTCCCCTAAACATTTATGAGCTATTGTTAAGGTCCATTAGATTCTACAACGCACGAATGATTATCACATGCTCGAAAAGACATTCACAAAGGCTACTAGTACATTGACATACCTACACAGACAAGTATTATATTCATTTACTTCTATTACTGACTATAGGTACTTAAAATTTACAACATTATAGAGACTCCAATTGAATACCTTACAAGTACGATCTGTCCATTAACAGCTTACTTGGGTGGATTTACTTTATTTCCTATACTTCATTTGTGCCAGCGATTAAGTGTGGGGATCAATCAGACTCAACCATTTTAAATTTGCGCTTCAACATGTTAAGAACACAAAGTATGCCACTAAGCCTAGAGATTTAGAGTTTTTGTTATTGACATAGCTAATACCGTGGACTTCATATTGTCATAACTTTGTGCAAGTTTTAATTGATAAAACAAAAAACCCCTATCAAACCACACGACCTTGAGGATCCCATGCAATTAAAACATCCACCTTGCGCTTTTGTGACGATTTTATAAATAAACCTGATTTAAAAACGATTACATGAAATCACGATTTGCATGAGTTTTGGAAACTTTGAAATAAGAGTGATAATTTAAAAAAACAGAAGGTTTAGCCTAACTCTTTCTTTTTAAACATCTAACGAACAATGTCAGTCAAAATTTTCTTGCTATATAAAGCCCCAAAAGCCCGCCGAGAGATTTGGTGATTGAATTATTCCTTCGCTGGAAAGATGGCAACTTCCACCTCCAAATTTTGAATTTTAAAACAATTTCGGCAAAAATTATCCTTTCGACTTGGGATAGAGCTCTGTGTGGCATGCGAACACATTATCGACTCTCCGAAAGGTAATTCGCAGGGCCCTTTAGACACACTTTGAATGCCTTCATCGGAGTAATAGGCCTACCCGAAAAGAAGAATTTCAGTTGTTTTTTTTCATATGGTGTTCTCTACTAATGGTTGATTGCATCTAAGAAATCTAGTTGCAGTTGTTTTTTTTTTTGTTGTTTTTTTAATTATTTAAATTCGAATATAACACTCTTAGATCTATCACTCTGGAACATTCGAGATATATCAATCAAATACACACACAAAATGAACAACTGTTGAACAATCGGGATAGATCAATCAAATACACACACAAAATGAACAACTGTTGAACTGGGTGGGTGTCATTTTCATGAACTTATCTTTGAGATTGTCTGGGTGTATGGTTCGAGTCCAAATGTTGAAATCTCTCAAAACACGCCTCTAAAAAAATACTTTCTCGAATGGAGCTCTAGGGTTACAGGTGGCATTGCATTACCGACAGATGACGCCGAGACTAGGATGGAGTTTGGCATTGTGAACAACAGGCAGTATCAGCAATAACAACAACAAAAAAACAACCAACAACCGACTCTATGGAATGCTCGCTCAACAAAACAATGTTCATTGTACAAACGGAGGGGCTTGAAAGAAAAAGAGGGTATGGTTTGGGTTTGAGGAAGAGTATTGAGAGAAAAAAAACTGTGCTAGAAAGAAATGGATTGTTGTCAGTTTTCTGTAAATTATAAAATGTGAGGTTTAAAGTAACTATAGACTAGAGAGTTGTTGTAAAAGCTGAATTCATTTTTTGAACCCTCACTACTACCGTGCATCCAATGCATTAATTTCTGATAACAGTAAACAACAATTTTAAACACAATGCAGAAAAAATGGTTTTGAAATTAGTGAAACTGTTCAGTAATGTTCAGTTTTGATTCATTGATAAAATAATGTTTCCACGTTCTCTGGTAAATTTTGTTTCCTAGTCCAACTTTAATTACTTAGACTAAATAAAATGTTCTCAATTTGGACAGCATGTTTCATTGTGTTTTGTTAAATATCGTTTTACTTGAGAAAAAAAAGAGTCTTCCTTAATCCCACGATGCTTTCTAAAGTTAAACCTAAGGTGAAACAGGGAATCACACTTTAAGCTAAATGCCTAGCAGGAGAGTTGCGGCACGTGCACCACTTCAACGTGCAAGTTATTTTTAACTTCATTTTTTGTTTCTTTTCAACCCTCCAGTTCAAAGTTCAACTTTAACAACAACAGATTTGTGACTAGATATATATATATAACGACAGTTTGGTAGTGTTTTTGTTGTTGTTTTATTTTTGTCGTCAATCTGTAGCTATCTGTTCTTGAATGACTATTTAACATACATACACAAAATCAAGTCCCAAGACAACAGTTTTTCTCCTCAACTTATATTTAAAAAAAGCATTGACGTTGTAACGTATACGAACATGTGACCACCACGCAACGCGGACAGCTGAAGTCATTTGAACATTAGTCAGGCCTGGTTAACAAAACTCTGATCAAAGATGGTGTCCATTGGTCCAGTAGGATTTTGAAAAAGACAAATATTCGAAAAATGAAATTAAAGACAATTGCATATATTTCACAATAAATTTTCCAAACGGACTGTAAGTGAAATACATAAAGGAACCTGTCGGCTAAGAGAATTAGTAGTAGAAAAAGTAGAATAGTTAACTGGATATACTCTAACAAGGAGATTAAAATGGTGTGTGTACCACAAAACATTGGTTTAACGCTGCTTGGCTTGCTGTTTAGCTTTCAGTTCGCGAAATAGGTGAAACGGTTACAAATAGAATCGCAATATCTAAAGTACTGTTAATAAACAATGTTCATTTGATGAAACACAAACTTGACCAGTTGAATACAAGAAGCCAAAAACTTTACCTTATAATGAACATCAAAAATTCTGTTGAGTGAAACGCACTTATTGTATGATTACAAACACCAAAACATTACTTTAACACTCTACTGCTCTTTAAATGTTTAGGAATCGCATAAAAAATGAAAACAATAAAGGATATGTTCTATAAATAATATGTAAGACGAAGAAATCGGTTATTAGCACATGGATCGAAGAAAAGGAAAAAATAAATATGTACACAGTATTTCATTAAAAAATAAAATAGAAACAGCCCGTGCTTTTAACTAAATAGGGAACAAATTATATGAATTACTAGCAACGAATGCACATCCAACACATGTCTGAAAAATCATCACAATAAATGAACACAGTCGCGACTCTATTACTTGTAACTAAATGAACGAGTCTCTTTCCTCGCGACCAAATCTGGGCTATTCGTTAGCAAGACTAAGGAAACAACAGCATAAGCTACCTTTTCATTAAATGAGAAACCTATAAACGCTCACGTACAGGTCATTAGTTATCACTCCCAGGAGAACTCAAATGAAATCATCACCTTGGCTAAAAGCTCATTAATTACGGCAAGATTGTCAAATCCCCCATAACTCGTTAACACAAACCGGTCACGTTTTTTAATAATGTCAAGGGAACCGCTCGAGCCACTGACGATTTAGATTAAAAAAAATGTAGCAAGATGAAGTCCAAAGAGCTACATTTATTCACTTGCTCAGCTTACACGCGCGGGACGCGGGAGCCACGTCTTTACTATATCTTGGCAGGCATCATTCTATTTCAACTTTTCAACGTATCTCGTTTGTTATGACAGGCCCTATCACAACGCTTCTACATTTTATCTCAGGAGAAAATACTCTCATTTGACTCAGTTTTTGGGAGACGTGACGCCTTGGTTTAGAGGTGGGGGGGGGGGGGGCGCTGCAGTGGCGGTAGAACTTGTGGAGTAAGTGTGCTTCTGAAATCAGCGCCTATTTCAAGAGCTGCTACCGAAATAACAATATTTTAAAAACAAATATTCCCCTGTGATAATAATCCCTGGCGAATATTGTAACTCATATAGACCACCGGTGAATATTGTAACTCATATAGACCACCGGTGAATATTGTAACTCATATAGACCACCGGTGAATATTGTAACTCATATAGACCACCGGTGAATATTGTAACTCATATAGACCACCGGTGAATATTGTAACTCATATAGACCACCGGTGAATATTGTAACTCATATAGACCACCGGTGAATATTGTAACTCATATAGACCACCGGTGAATATTGTAACTCAGATAGACCACCGGTGAATATTGTAACGCATATAGACCACCGGCGGATATAGCTTAAATCCGGGGGAAAATGCATTTTGTATAATTATAAAACACCTATACAAATAATGAAAAATGTATATAGGAAAACGTCATTTAAAACAAAAGAAATAGCACAAATTATAGGAAACATCCGAAATGTAAAGCTTGTCCAAATATAATAAGTGGGCCTAATAAGTAAATAGTGTCAACGTGTACACAAAGCTTTAGTTTATACAAGTGTAAAGAATAGGATTCATTGTTCCAATGCATTCGGAGCAGGTATGTGTAAGTACACGGTGCAAATCTGTTTCTCACTCCCCCCCCCCCCGGTGCCACCACCCGACCCTCGACCATGGCGAGTTCCCCACTACTCCAGGTAGAGGCAAGGCTTGCTCTATGTAAGAGAGTGAAAGTTTAACCCTGCACCACTGCCAAAGAAATTTGTTTCAACAAACAAACACACAAAAATTCAAGAGAAAATCCAAACAAACAAAATTGAAGAAAAAAAAATGCTACTATCAAGTCAAGGTTTTTTGTCGTTGTTTTGTTTTTGCTGATGTTACTTTCTGGATAGGTTAACACACATGCAGATGTTTGCACCCAATACCTGTGTGATGATGCTTAGATATAGGTGGTTTTAATAAATCAGAAGATTCAGATACTACACCGGTTGGCAAAAATACACTAGGATGTAAAAACTGATTTCATTCATTTGAATAAATTCACTGTTATTCACGGCAGTTTTTTTTTACCCAAATATTTTTTTTTTTAAACTATATCTATATATATTATAGAATGGAAATATTTGCATTTCATTTGTACACCCACCAGTACATAATACAGTATACTATATATGTTGGGTTTTAGCAATGTTCGTTTTTTTTTTTTGTAATTTCACAATGCATAATTTTATTGCGACGCATAATTTGCAGTAAGAAGCTGGTTGTTATGTCATGCGCTCCTCTGTTTTATAATGAATGTTAAAGTTTTCCTGACTAGTTTGGGCAACCTATTCCATGCCAAATTCCTTATCTTATATTATATTATATATTACAGACGCTCCTTCTATAAAGAAGATTATTGCGTTTTATGCTCATCCGCTATATAAGTGACCAATTATTATTATTATTATACGTGGTCCGAGTCTAGTCTTGCATCTTAATTAATGTTTTAAATGATGTTAAGTTACTGGTTTTCCTGTTTGTTGTTTTTTCAGGCAACCCATTCCACGCCCGAATGCCACTCAAGAAGAAAGAGTACTTATATGCATTTGTTCTCGCATAAGGGATAAGGGTGAGAACAATGAACTCGAGAACGTATACGAATCAGTTAGTGTTTAATGTATAGTGAATAATAAGTGGGTTGTTTTTCACTGTCTTGCTATATTGTCTACAATGCGGATGTCAATTTATTCCATGAGGTTAAAAAGAGCATATAAAAAAATCCACAATTATATTAACAGCTAACCATACATCAGATGCATGCGCGCGCATTCACTTCCGGTCCAAGTTCGTGCACGCACATACCGGGGACAACAAAGACACACATCTATCTGCACGCCAACAGCACCAGACAATACCCAGGCTAGTTGGTGGTGGTGGTGATGGCATACCATTTAATTATTGAATATGATGGGCGGGTCACTCGGCACCAGACAAAAGACGAACTCTTCACAGCACACTTGGTTACGTGATGAAGGGGGATTGGGGGAGGGGGAGATGCTGCACAATTCTGGAGTGAACAATTTCCATAAGTGGACACCAAGGACGGTTACGGCGGCGACTGGTTGCCAGGAAAAGAAAAAGGATGATGTCCGTAAACTCAAGAGGCACCGAAAAGTATAATGGGTGAAAGGTTGCAATGATATTAACAACAATGTTTTGATGGGGGTGGGGGTATACTTTCCCGGTCAATATATGTGTCACAAATTATCTTCTTATATGTCACAGACGCTATTTCTATACAGAAGATTATTGCGTCCAAATCTTAACCGCGCCGTGGTTTGAGTCTAGTCTTAAGGTTTCAAACGATGTTTGGTATTTTATCTGGTTTGTTCGGGCAACCAATTCCATGCCCGGATGCCAAAACAGACTGCGCACCCATTCAAAAGTTAAAGCAAATCGAAGGGAAATAACTCTAGTCATCATTTATTGTTAGTATGTTGAGTATTTTTATCTGTTTATGCCATTGGGCTACGTCGGGAGTGGGGGCGGGGGGCTGGGAGGGGAGCTGGTCGTGGGCCAGTATTAAAGAGACAAAAAAAAAGTGGCAATTGACATGTGGTTGTTGTTTTTTTTCAGCCATATTAAAGAGATAAATGATAAATGAGCTAGCTAATGAAGACACCATTTTCATTATTACAGGGTTCTCACATTTTTTCTAAAACAAAATTCAAGGCTGTTTCCAGACTATTTCAAGGCTATAAGAGCCAAATTCCAGGCTGCTGGAACACGTTATTTGGAAAATGGTCACACGCCTCCTCCCCCTAAGTGACCTAAATATTGCGTGAATGAGGTATTAATCTAAGGCTCGGTCAGTGGGCGTTTATGGCGTATAAAAATGGGATTGGCGTTTTTTGTCTGACCTTCATTTGTATAATAAATTTAGATATAAATATAGATTCAGATAAATTTCCAGGCTGACAGGCTATTTTTTCCAGGCTAAAATGTCATTATTCAAGGTTGTCCAGGCCTTGGTTTCTTTTTTTTTTGAAATTCCAGACTTTTCCAGACTTTCCAGACTGTGTGAGAACCCTGTTATTAAAACGTTGGGGTAAATTGTATTATTATCATACCACTGCTTGTCCCTTCAGACGATAATAACCCGCAAGCATATCACTTATTATGGTTGTAGTTGTAGTAGGAAAAAAATGGTTTAGAGTGGGGGGAGGATACGGGGCAACATATTTCAAATACTGCGATGCTACAGTTAATGGATGTGACCTGTCATGGTCATACGCAACTAAGGGCCGCGGTGTGGTTGGGACTAATTACTCTTTTTTTGTTAATCAATACTTCGGCTTGGGCGAGTGGGCGGGGTGTGAACTACTACCGTGAACACTGCCGATACAAACAAGCTATCTAGCTACGGTGTACTGGTACATGTACTGGGTTGTTTGTTGTTGTTTTTTGGAATCAGGAAACGTGTTTTCTCTGTTATTAATACACAATGCACTGTCAATGCAGTAATTCGTATGATTCAAATCAGTAAATACTGAACACGGACGTAAGCAGTTACCTTATCGAATACACGTCTGGCAAAAACTATCTTCAAAACAACTTTTTAATGCCATTGTACGTTATAACCGCCGTGGCCACAAAAACTGGTGAACGCTGCTTTACCGGCCCTATGGATCAATTTGGTCCGACGGGATACTTTTACGTTATAACCAAAGAAATTCATAAAGCTTGACTTCCCGGACCACAGAGAATAATAATTAAGTCAATTAAGGCATAATGTGAAATCGCCTTGGGCATTCGCTTCGGCTGAATATCTAGTTTTTCGCAAATAGTCACAAATAAGAAAACGTGAAAAAATTATACTTCAATAAATGTCAAACTCTTTTGTATATAATACACAATGTTTCCAAAGTCCGCTTTTTTTGTTGTTGTTGTTGTAAGTAGGCCTACCGTAATCGTACGGGACTTGTGGGGGTGTGGATGAAAGGTTGGCAAAAGGGAGTCTATCAAGAATATATAAGCTTTGCTTCTGGCGGTGAAATCCCAAGTTGTCTCTACTGTTCAGCTCGTATCCAAATTTGACAAAAAAGTACGTCCATCCAAATACTCGAATTCGCTACTCGCTGGAAATCGTCTATCCGGCTAAGCCCTAAAACTATTATATATTTGTAAACTTTAAAGGAACCTACATTTATCTCCAGTCAAAATTCTGAGACGCGTTGTTAAAATAGAGTAGCAGGGCTGTAAAAATCCACCAAAGAGGTCCTTGGGTAAGCAATGGTAGAATTTAAGCACAGTTCTCCACGTCAAGCTTCTCGGCTTAATGGGTCCAGATTTCAGGTGTGCATGGAGCAGGTCGGTAATTCTAAAAACGGCCACGGTAATTCTACAACGGCAACGTATTGATAATAGACTGTCGAAGTAGGATTTCTAATTATACAGCGTGACAAAATTATAAAATTCAACCTGCTCTACTCATTTATTTCTTGTAGAAGAAGAGACTTGCATTGCCCTTCAGATGGGTTTTCGGCGAACCATTGATAATCGCTTTGCTGTCAAGCCTGGCACGCGTTTCATAGGTTGCCAACCTCTGTTCTACAAGACGTTCTACTATACGGATTTCTGACCAATGGAATCCAGGCCCATTCGACGCCCGCTGCTGAGATATGGATGTCAACTAAAGGATTTTAAAGAAGCTACAGGTGGGTACTGTGGAATGAGGCATGGCCACTGGGAAAGAAACCACACACACAAAAAAAAAGTATGATGCACTTTTTAAAAGGGAAGAAACGTAGAAAGCCTTACAGATAGCTGAAGAAATGGGGATCTCGGAATACTCTCAAGTGTAAGAACTGTGAAATGTGCATGTTGATCACAGATTGGCCTCGACAGCCACACAAAGATGCTGACTAGTGGGTGGAAGTACTCGCCTTTCGAGACGCAGCTGCCATTGATTGATGATTGAAATAAATATACACTGCAAGCCGAGACAAGACAAAGCAATATTCATGTCTATTCATGCAGACACAGGCTCCACAAAATCTGTGTCTGATGCCATCCCGCTCAGACAGTTCCATTATTTACTCACCAATCATAAAGATACAAAAGTAGGACGAAGAATGGAAATGTTTCAGTGCTTATCGCAATCCAGTGATAAATATGAATAGCTCAACTTTTTATTCAGATAAAGCAAGGGTTAATGCTAGTGATAAATATGAAAAGCTCAACTTTTTATTCAGATAAAGCAAGGGTTAATGCGGAAGCATCAAAACTATTCACTCTTACCCAACTGGATTGGATTCATTTGTACTCTACAATACTTTGAATGAAAAACTTTAACATTGACTATTTCTTGTATAATCTAAGAATTTGTAAATATTTCATGTTCGTTGGTTTTTTGCAGGTATTTGTAGTCTAGGCTTAAAATTCTAATACCGTTTGGCAATCGACCAGCGATTCATTTTTTTTACTGGAACTACGACATATTTGACAATCGAGTACCGGTATTATTTGTCACATAATTGTGACATAATAGGCCTACTGTATTTTACTTGTTTTGGCAATACTTTAGAACAACTGGCCCACGGGATTGTTCTAAGTAATATTTAAAGGTATGTTTACGCTGATTACGGAACAGCTGGTTTCGTTTTGAGATTGAATCTGTGATTTTTTTACGTCTTTTTTTTTTTTTTTTTTTTTTACAAAAAAAGCTAATAGAATTTATTAGATTAAAAGATTTACAAGTTGAATATGAAGACAAAACATGTATAAAGTAAGCATTACTTTGCAGAGTGGCGTAGAAGGGGGTGTTAAACATAGGCCTATAGCCTATATATCAAGGCATTACTCTGTTAGACTAAAAACTTTAAAAGTGAATAGGCCTAGAATGAATTGTGTCAATGGTATGCAAACTATTTAATTTGTGTGTTTCTCTTGCATATTTAATAAAGCTATGAATATTTTTTTTTAAAAAGCAATGAAGAGACATGCAGCAGAACTACATATTGACAACAAATAACATTAACATGCTGTACCCAACTTTTACTACAAACAATAAAAAACAAAAGTACACAATTTAAAATTTTTACAGTATCTCCTTACCGAACTTTAGGGCAACTTGGTACAGTCCCATCACTAAAATGGCACTTTTAAAAAAAACAACACCACCCTCAGAACTAATTTTTCAGTTGAATCTTATGAATCTACGAGCAAGCAAGGCACAATCCCATACACACACAAAAAGGGGGTACGGGTTAGCACCGAGATAAGCAGACAGTGGTAGATAATCTACCTGGATCGCCCTGAATGGACGTTTGATAACAACAAAAGGTGGCAGACAAATGGAAAGCTATGAATAGACCAGGCTATTATGACATATATAATATAAACAACGTGTTGTTCTGATAGGTAGGTAGAGGGAGAAACGTAGGATTCCGAGTAGATTTAATGGAACATTCAGAGAGCCTGGTTCTGGTGAATGGATCGTACATTGCCTGGTTCTATGCAAGCTCCATACAACTATGACAGCGAGATGTAGTCAAACGATAGACCTCTGCTTGTTACACTAGCTTATTATTCACAACAACAAAAATATCATTTCAGCCTAAGGGTTGTAAGTTATAATGAACACTTAAACATAGAAGATGTAGTCCTACATACAAGAGAAGACACAGTCCTACAAACGAGACTTAGTCTTAAAATCATGTAAACAAAAAACAGAAGAAACTATTTACTCTCTACTACTATATTCGAAAAAATCCTTTTTTTTCTTTCCTAAAAATCCTTCACTTTGCTACGGGTTTCGCCCCTAGAAATAAAATGGGAATCTTTCAATTTCTTTCAGCCTGATCCCATCACACACCACACAAAGCCATCAAACCAGAACACTCCCCCCCCCCTCCAACCCAAATCCCCTTTTCTTTTTAATAAAACGTCCGTAGCCCCCACACTCTCGCCACTCCCTCTCCCTAAACACACACATAAAAAGCACAGCTGACCGGTCAGGGTTTTTTTTTCCAAAGGAAATGCGAGAAAGGGGAAGGGGGACCAGTGGCGGAAACACACACACACAAAAAGTGGGCAGGGAGGAGCAGGGGGTTGGGGGAGGGGTAACTGTCTCGGACAATGCGGACAATGCGATGCTTAAAGGCGGCGAAATCTCCTTTTTTTTTTGGTTTATTTTTGTTTGCTCTTTCTCCATGTTAGTTTGTTTTGATGGGATGCCCAAAAGTCTGCTGGAGAGGGGGGGGGGGGGGGCAGGAAATATCAAACTCTACCCAAAATTTACAAGTCCTATTATTAGAAAATAATATCTTGAAGTAGGCCTACTAGATTTGGCACAATGAATATACAGACCGACATTCCGTAATATTTCGGAATCATATGCCTACAATTATTTTCCTACACCTTTGTTTAAAAAAAAAAAACGTAGGCACGGTAGGCCTACCTTGTTTATTTTATTCATTTTTAATAAATAAAGCTAGTATATAATAATAATACTATTTAAAAAAATACTCGTCTACATAGAATAGTATACATATCGTCATATGTTTGTCATTTTACTGCACGCCTGTTGGTCCCTGTTGTGGCCTTGAAAAAAAAAAAAAACGGACAACTATTTTTTTTGTGGGGTATCTCTCTAACGGACACCTGTTCTTCACCACTAGGACAAAGCGGCAAAAGGCGGGTCCCTTATCTGCCACATCAGCACAATCGAGAACTGGAGTAGGCACGAGACAGGGTGGTGGGGGGGGGGGGGTACTCTAGTGTCCGGGGATGGGGTGGTGGAGGAGGGAGTGGGGGGGTAACCTTTATGACTGAGCGTGGCCGCCTGTGGCCGGGTTAAGGAGGTGAAAGATAATGTGATGCCCCCCCCCCCCCCACAACTTTCCCCCCCCCCCCCCCCCCCGGAAGGTGCAGGTTTATAATGGAGAGAAAGGGAAAATAGGGATGTTTATCCCAAATATCTTTTCCACCTGTTTAGAAAATTTACTTCGAGAATGTGTATGTCTGGTATTGTCAAGGATTTTAACAAGATTCTCTTAAAGAATTAAAAACTAAAAACAGCCTTAAAACTGCAGTTTCATTCAGAGAAAAAAAATATTTAAATTGTACAAGGAGTAACACTATAGAAATGAATATAAACAAAGCAATAGAAGGGTATGCCTACAAAAAAAACAACAACATAACATTGAGTACAGTACAGACAGCCAGACACTATAACCAGTACAGGACAAAGAGTCAAACACTACAATGAGTAGACCTACAGTACAGACAGCCAGACACTATAACCAGTACAGGACAAAGAGTCAAACACTACAATGAGTAGACCTTCAGTACAGACAGCCAGACACTATAACCAGTACAGGACAAAGAGTCAAACACTACAATGAGTAGACCTACAGTACAGAGAGTTAAGGGGGCATATTCGGCTGGTGTACCAAAGGTCCTAGGTTCAAATCCTGGTAAAGGCTAGGATTTGTTCTGGGGTCCGGAGGGTGTCCCTGGGTCAACCCAGCTCTAATGGGTACTGACTTTAGTTGGGGTAAAGTAAAGGCGACTGGGCATTGTGCTGGCCACACAATCCCTTAGTATGCCGTGGCCACAGAAACCGGTGAATACTACTTCACCGGGCCCCATGTTTGATGTATGCATTTCACCATAACTATATTTAAAAGAATTACAACAATAACATTTTGTTTACACAAGGAGGGAGGTGGGGGGATTTACTGGTAGACAGTAACAGATATTGTGGGGTTCAAAAGTGACAGGTTAAAAATGTGTGCTAAAAAAACATAATATTTGTTATATAAGACTTCAGTTAAGTGAATGTCAATGTGAAAGAGACAGTAAAACAGAAAAGAGCATGCCACTCTCCTACTCCTTGGCCACCAAAACAAATGAAGCAAAGAAGAAATAACCACTACAAAGGGGGAGCTAATCTCTATATTTAAGATTTTCCACTCCAATCCGTGCAGCATTTCTTCTATCATCAAAACAACAAGCATGAAAACACATACAGTACAGTAATGATTCTTACAAATTTATACACAAGTTAAAAGATCATATTTTACAACTAACTTTTATGCTTTAAAGCTTTAAAGTAAAACAGTGGCGTAGCTAGGGGACGGGGGGTACAAAGTAAAAGTAAAGTATCCCCATCAGACAAATTATGTGATCTATAAAACATGTGAAGCAGGGTTCACAAGTGTCTTCGGCTAAGGCATACTAGGGCAGTGGTCGGCAACCTTTAGATAATAGTGTGCCAAAGTATGATTTCTAATTCATTCAGTGTGCCAACAGCAAAAAAAGTCATGCTGCTCTATCGCTCAATGTCTTGTAGAAGAGACCTGAATTGCCCTTTTTGGGGTCTTCCGTGTGCCATTAAAAATTGCTCTGCATGCCAAGTCAAGCATGCGTGCCGTAGGTTGCCGACCCCTGTACTAGGGGGATAGCGTGGCCCACTCAGCCACCTTGACCTTGCCTAAACTAAAGTCAAGTACCCATCAGACCTATGTAGACTCAGGGACACTCTTCCGACCCAGGAACAAATCCTAGCCTTCACCAAGCCACTTAAAAATAATCACCCTAATAAATTTTTAATCATTTGTTTATTTTTTAATCAACCTTTTTATTTGTACAGAATAGAAACACTAAGTGAAAAATATAATCTTTTCAATTATCTCCCTTAAACACCCTTTTTAATATTGTGATACTTTAAGGATTTTGACTGATAGATCATCTTTGAGAAAGTAATGCCTAAATTTGTTAAATATCATAATGTTCATTATGTATGAAATAGTTTGATGCTGCTTTCTCTTTGCTAATTGTTCACTATATAAATGAATAGTTTGTACTTTATTTTACCAATCAGCTATTAAAAAATAAAATAGTTATCCACCGTCGGAAGACAAGTTACAACATTTTAGCTTTTAACACAGAGACAATACAGGCCCCATGTATGATTTATCGAGGCTTTCATTTTCCCATCCAACGGGATGAACTATTTTCTGCATTATTTTTTTTTTAAATGGCACCCCATGTTGAAGAAGGCAACACATTTAAATTACACTGTGTTATGATCATTTTCAGGACACAAGGAAACACAGCACACGCTGTAGCCAGCAGGATTACATTTGGACAATATAAACAAAAAATTTAGAGCTTACCATCTTCATCGCATTCAGCAGGTGCAATTTTTTGCAGATGTGCTAATCTTGGATCCAACCAATGTGTAGTTTCATTGTTGTGACTGAAATTTTCAAAAATGTTAATAATTAATTGAGGTTTATTTGAAATGTTTTAAATTAATACAACAAACACTTTATATGTTTATAATTTGTATACTTTTGTTTCAAATGTTTAAAATTAAAAGTATTGCTTAAAATAATATTTTAAAAAAATGTAAGTATAAGCAAATAAAATACTACAGTACATAGGTAAAAATACTAACGTAGAATACTAATTATGCCCAGTATAACAGCCATCCCATGAAACAAAATAAAAAGATCGAGAAAAGGAAGTCTTTCTTTCATTAAGAATGATTAGCAAATGCAGAAAATCTTTTATCAATTGGGAACTTTAACATTACTATAGCAGACGATGTGGTTTAGTTTTGTGGGGGTGTATAGTGTCAGGTTTGACCCCAATTGTCAAGCCTAGTGTTGCATGCACTACTGATAGCCTACCAATGACAAATAATGTTTGTACTGGAAAAGTGGTGGAGAGGAAATGAAGATGAACTATAAGTTATAATATGAATTATGAATAATATAAATAAATATAATATATAATATAATATAAATTTTCAAGCCATAAGGAGGGATTAGATTTTAGCATTAATCCGAGCCATGTTAACTCTAGATTTTCACCCTTTATTTATATTTTGAATAAGAAAAGTAATAATTTATTTAGTTGTTAATTTGGTTTTTATGATTTTTTAAAATTGTTTGAGTATGCGTTTTTGTAAATCAAGTTAACTCCAGTAAATAATATGTGCATACTTTGTATGCGTAATAACAAAAAAAATTTTGTTCAACAAGTGATTTTTAAAAATTAAACCATTCCTTAACTCCCTCCAAAACCAAAGATTATAATGCAAGCATTAAAAAAAGGGAATACTTTGACAGATTAAAAAAAAATATGTTGAGGGGTTAACTCACTTTATAAAGTAAGGATGTCCATCATCCGTGTAAGCCATCTCCCAATTTTGTGGTAATGGTCCTAGATTAGAAGAGCTGTGCGCTTTCTCTAAGGATTTCTTCCTTGTTAACGACTGGGGTGGTAGTTCATTATCATCAAGTGCTTTTTCTGATCCTGCCCGAGATTGCTTTCTCTTGTCATTTGGATGTCCAGATTGTGCCTGACCACCTGCTAACCCCATAGACTGGGAACGCCGTAGAAGCTGTCCTTGGGGTTCTTTAGAAGGTTTAGGTGTACCATAGTAGTTTCCTGATAATGGTTTTAAAAGTTTTAGTATCTAGTAATAATTAATTGTAAAATGCCACAACAATTACACAATTTTAAAAAATTGAAAAAACAAATACAAGCATAGCATGATAAAGTTAAACTTGTTTGTAAGTTTACTACTATAAAAATTATAATGATGTAATCATTTAAAGTAACAATTTACCGTCAAAGATACCACTTTCTAACAACTCTCCAGCCTTTTCTAATTGCTGAAACTCATCTATGCTCAAGAATGTATAGTCCACACCATTCACTTCTCCGGGCCTTGGGGCGCGTGTTGTGCCTATTATGAATAAAAAGAAGAATTAATAATGCTGACATAATTTTGTTAGTAAGGTAAGAGAAATGTATAATAAAGACATTCACATTGTTTGGAATTGTTTTCAAACTTTGATCAGTCACTTTTGGGACACTTTGAAATTGCAAATATAGAACTATCAATACAATACGTCTCTTAGTCCAAAAATTCATTAGTAACCCAAAATAATTAAAGGATAAAACTTAAAATAGCCTACTGCTCCCTATATATCATTCTACACCAAGATCACTAACTTGAATTGCATTTATTTTAAGACTTGGGTTGTTAGTTTTTAAATAAGATGAGAAGCATGCATTTTAACAGTACTTTGCCAACAATTGTGTGGTGGATTTAATCTTCCAAGTTTTATTTCACTCTATTTAATTGCATGCTTACAAATATCACACATACTTAAGGATTCTGAGACCAAAACAGCTGTGATTTAGCAATAATGGTGCACATAATAAAATTGAAATACATCATAGTTGCCAAACATAACAAAAACTTCTGTAACAGAGTGATTTTATGTATATTGAAAATGTTTAATCACTGTCAGCTGCCAAGATTTCTTATTGCGATTTTGTAAAACTGAAATGTGTATCTTAAAAATGTGTATTTCTCAAATCTGTAAACCAATTTCAAGTTATGTCTGTGTTACACTGATTTTTTTACAATTAAACCTTAGAAAGCTTCAAACTTTTGTATAGAGAATTTTTTTTTACTACAGGCCATATCCTACTGACATTTTTTGTTCCAAAGTTGCAGTTAGAACCTCAATGGAAATTACTTAGATATTAGTTATTACTTACAAGGTACAGTGCGCATATACAGGTTGTCTCTTATTATCTGCTGCAGATCATGATCCACAGATCCTTTTTGGAATCTTGTTATTAAAAAAGCCCCAAGCTCTTTTGGGAGAGTGTCTAAACAATTTTTCAACAAAAGAAAAAGGTAAAAGTTTTTATTAAAAGACAATTTTAATTAAAATGTAGAAATAAAGATGCTAAAAATTATTTTATTTTATACACCAAACAGCAGAGTAAGGTGCAAAAAGGGATAGATGGATTTAGATGGGTTGGGGGGGAGTAAACAGAAACAGATAGACATACATTTATCAATTATGCTTGTACCAGAACATACACAGCTGTATGAAACTGTCCTGTCATCACAGTCATAGAAAGCAATTAATCAAAAAAGCTATTTCATTTTTTGTTGTAATATATATTAGAATATATATAATAAATTATTTTATTTTATTTTCAAGTTATTTTAAACTTTGCATTCTTTCATTAAAGTTATGATTTATGATAATAATTATAATGTATGGACTGTTTGATTCATGCTAGATATTTCGTTTAGCTTGCAAGCCTCTAAAGAAGTAACACATGATGAACATGAAGAACATTTTAGTAGAGGCCTACATAGTAATAATTAAAAAAAAAAAATAATTAGTAAATATTTTAAATTTATTAATACCGGTAATTTAAAAATATAAAGTAAAATATGGAGTGCAAGCCCTTAATTAGATCATTATAATGTTGACAGTGTTTTTTTTTATTGACTTAAATGAAATACACATAAACTATATTTTAGACAAGTCTCAAATTTAAATTTAGGCTTAATTAAAGTCAATTCTAGATTAAAAGGCTATGCTTGACTATGCCATTTTTGTCATATTATGTTATTAAATAAAAATCTTTTAGTTAGTCACAATAACAAGTGGTACGCCTATCTATTAGATATAAGTTAGAATTAATGTGTTAAAGTTTATTTGGCTATGCTCAAAACTACTCAAAACCATAAAATACTAAATAAAACTAAATAGGGATAATTTTATATACAAAGTTGGAAATATCTTCTTGTTGATTTTGGATGTAAGTACAAATCATACAAAGACAATATAAATTTCAGATAGCCTACATACAGTTATACAGTCTTCTTTGACAGTGAAGGGCAGTGACACTGTCTACTTTTACACATTCAATAAATGATACATGACTTGACACTGTCTACTTTTACACATTCAATAAATGATACATGACTTGACACTGTCTACTTTTACACATTCAATAAATGATACATGACTTGACAATGTCTAATTTTACTTTTATACATTCAATGAATGATTCATGACTTGACAATGTCTACTTTTACTTTTATACATTCAATGAATGATTCATGACTTGATAATGTCTACTTTTACTTTTATACATTCAATGAATGATTCATGACTTGACCCTGTCTAATTTTACTTTTATACATTCAATGAATGATTCATGACTTGACCCTGTCTAATTTTACTTTTATACATTCAATGAATGATTCATGACTTGACAATGTCTACTTTTACTTTTATACATTCAATGAATGATTCATGACTTGACACTGTCTACTTTTACTTTTATACATTCAATGAATGATTCATGACTTGACCCTGTCTAATTTTACACATTCAATAAATGATACATGACTTGACACTGTCTACTTTTACTTTTATACATTCAATAAATGATACATGACTTGACACTGTCTACTTTTACTTTTACATTCAATGAATGATTCATGACTTGACACTGTCTACTTTTACTTTTACATTCAATGAATGATACATGACTTGACACTGTCTAATTTTACTTTTATATTCAATGAATGATACATGACTTGACACTGTCTAATTTTACTTTTACATTCAATGAATGATACATGACTTGACACTGTCTACTTTTACTTTTATACATTCAATGAATGATTCATGACTTGACACTGTCTACTTTTACTTTTACATTCAATAAATGATACATGACTTGACACTGTATAATTTTACTTTTACATTCAATGAATGATACATGACCTGACGGCTGACACTGTATAATTTTACTTTTACATTCAATGAATGATACATGACCTGACACTGTATAATTTTACTTTTACATTCAATGAATGATTCATGACTTGACACTGTCTACTTTTACTTGTATACAGGGGTTCAAATGGGACAGTGATGCGAAAACAAGACTCATTATGTCTACTAGCCTCTCCTGTTCAAGCCTACCTCACCTACCCGACGGTGAACCCTGTTCTACCCAGCAATCCAGCCAGAGGTTGGGTGTAAACCCCAGCGGATGGCTGGATGGGACAACCAACGAGGTTAAGGCGAAGTCATACACTCCCTTCCAGAGGGGAGCAGCTCCCAACGAAGTCGGAGATATGTCGACTGTTACAACTGGGGAACAGTGTGGGAGCATCAGAAAACGGACATACACTCAACCATAAAGCTTTCCAATGAAATATGAAGCAGACTTTTATACATTCAATAAATGATACATGACTTGACACTGTCTACTTTTACTTTTACATTCAATGAATGATTCATGCATATGATAGGACCTACACTCCTACACATTACGATATTACACATTATCATTGTCATTCTAAAATATAAATGTATGACTGAGAATTACATATTAAATTTATTTAAAAAAATTGAAACATACATTTTAGACTAGTATTAGTAGGTAGTAGGTCTAAATATAAAGAAAAGCTTTACCTGAAGATGCTGGCACAGTTTTAATCATCACGGGTGATCCATTTTGGCTAACCTGTTTTAGCCATACTCGTGCATCTCTATTTGTGTAACCAGAAATTTTTTGACCCTGGATTTCAAGAATTATATCCCCTGTTGTAATTTTGCCTGAGTGATAATTAATTTTATCAACTCTAATAAGGCCAACGTAACAAAATTGACCGTTGTCTGCACCCCCATCGATTTCAATAGGCAGGTCATCATGAAAAGCAGATGCTACAGTTTCCCGTACTTGTTTGGTCCAGTGGAGTTCATGACGCTTTTCGGGAGGTGGTGGACCCATTTGGGACATTGGTTGTTTACTTTTAATCATGCTGGAATAGAAATCCAACTTCCAATCATCTTATTCAAGTTATTGATAAGGGATGTTTACAAGCAATTGTAATGGAATGAGCATTCATTTTTACACATACAAAGTTTACAAAGTGTTAGTGTGTCACAACTTCCATGACACAAAAGTGGAGACGTTACCGTAGGACACTTTAAAACAGGCCAGTTAGCCGTGTTGTTTACCCTTTGACAAATGCATTTCACTGTGCTTCATGTATGGAGTCCTCAACCATGTAAATAATATAACAATAACACAAATATTAAGGGATATTTAAATAAATCCAATAGCCTGCCAAAAAATCAATACAACTTCCGTGTTTACTAGTTTTAATCCGTGGGAATGTTGATCGTGTGCTATTTCAAACTGCTGCCATTCGATACACACAACTCGCGCATGCGCAATGTCTTCATTTTTTATTTCCTTTTGTTAGACATCGTTTTTTTTTTTTTTTTTTTATTTTTTTTTTTTTTTTTTTTTTTTTTTGGTACGTTTTAAGATGCCAAGAGTCAAGAGGATCTAGTATTGATACATGAATAAAACTAGAAAAATAACTTGTTGTAATGAGAAATTGACGAAAATTGATAGTATAACAGGATAGAAGGAGCGTCTGTATTGTATAAGATAAGATTGGGAAACTTCTGTCTGGGACACATCACATCAACCAACACAAATATTTCTAAAGCATTACAATTTAAATTTAGTCTAGACCAGGGGTGAGCAGAGGCAACCTACCAAACGCCAACCCGACTTGGCGCGCAGATCGCTTTTCGATGACACGCCGAACACCACTCAATAATCTTCTTTATAGAAGGAGCGTCTGTAATGTAGGCCTATAAGATAAAATGGCAACTCAAGTCTCTTCTACAAGAAATTGAGGGCTAGAGCATAATAATATAGCCTATATGGCATACTTCCATCCTCAAGGGACGATGGCGCAGTCTCCTTTTCTTCTGGCCCTCGCCTTTCTCCTGGCTCGCTTCTCTTCGCGCATCTTGGTCCAAGGCTTGGACCGTCAGGAGGTTCGTTCATCAGCAAGGCCCTCCCACGTTTTGTGGTCAATGTGTGCCAGTAGCCTACCTCTTTTTCTTGTTCCAGCTGCCAGCTCTCCGTACAGCAGAGTTCTTGGGATACTTACGGACCCATCCTGTGGACATGGCCTATATATACCCATTGCAGGTGCCTCTCACTCATACTCATTATCAGACTTCTCCTGAGCACCTCCACATTTGTGACTCTTTCCTGTCATTTGATGTGGAGTATCCTACGCAAGCGTCGCAGGTGAAAGCTATTGAGCCAGGCCCCACGAGAGGGGGGTACAGCCGGTACGCCGTACCGGGGCCCATAAGAGTTTAGGGGGCCCATGAAAATTAAAATTTAAAATTAAATTGGCAATTACGCAAGTATTTTTTAATTGTTGCAATAAAGCTAAGAGAAGATGCCCCAAAACCTCCAACAATCTCACGTGGCGCTGGGGGCCCTTAATTTTGGTATTTTTTTTATTGTGAACTTGAACATTTTGTTAAATTTGCAAAGAAGCCTCGAATCTAGTTGTAATATATGGCCTATTTATTTTCGATAGCATTTAGGATATCTTTTTTATTTGGTTTTCTCCAGAGACACTTACAAATATAGACCTATGAGCCCTAAAGGCTTGCAGTTCTCCCTGTTAGCTTAGTAGCCTAGGCCAGGGGACGACAACCTAAAGCACGAGTGCCAGACATGGCACGCAGAGCGATTTTAGATGGTACACGAGAGACCTCCAAAAGGTGCTTCTTGTTGATTTTTTTCAATAATTGAATGAGGAGGCACTAACTGTTGAAGCCGATGTTTCTGAATGGCGAGCGACACATTTCAGTGAGTTGAGCTATTGCTTTTATAAGGACGTGGCCAAACAGCACTTGACTGTTCGACCACTGGAATGGATTTGCATTGAAACTGGACAAATCTTACCCGTTCATTCAATTTCAAAACACTTAACTACTTGTAATTCCCTAATTTATGGCATATATTAAAATAGATAGATAGAAGTTTTATAAACAAAGACAAGACTTTCAAATTTATGGACTCTTGTTTTCATACCACATAAGGTCTGACTGGATTTATCCATATACAACTATCTTGGATGTGGATCTTTTTTTTTTTTAAGTGGAGGGATAGTGACCATTTAAAATGAAGCACGTTGAATTTTAAACAAAAAATGCTAGATTTGTATAAAGAAATAATAATTAAAAAGTAATATTAGTTTTTATTTTAAAAGAAGGGAAATAATAAACCCGTTTTGTATATGTTTTTTTTTTTTTGCTCTAATATGTCCAATATGTTTCATATTTTTCTTTAATAAAAACATTAACGACTCTTACAATTTATAATTTTGAAATTTATCAAATTGTGTAAGTTAGTTGACAAGTATGTAAATATTATATGACTAACGAGCTTATAATAAAATGTGTACATTTTAAAACATTACATTAACTACCAAGTTTGTATGGTTACAATGTCTCAATACCGCTCAACGATAGTTTGTAAGCTACCGCTTTCGTGTAATAATAAGTTAAGAGAATATCTCAGTAAAACTGAGCTCGAAATATAATTAATGTATAGCAGGTGCCAGATCCATATCTCGAATCACGATAACTAAATTATAATTTTAGGCGATAATTAACTATCAAAATGTGAACGTTTAGTAATAAAATTCTGTATTTGGTGTAAATGCAAATAAATTAAAAAGGATGATAACCAGGAACTCGTTTTTTTTTTAAAAGTTAAATATTAAACGCTCTAAAGATTTTCTCTATACACCTCGTTTTTGGGCCTTTATCTTGATACGGCGCTAAATAAATATTATTATTAAAAAAATATATATATAATAGAGCAGGTTGACTTTCGGGCTGTTGGCACGCTGAATGATTTAAAAATCCTAGTTTTGCACACTATTAGCAAAAAGTTGCCGACCCTTGGCCTAGGCCTAAATACTCTATGTCGCTGCATATCGGTACTAGTATGGCAGTCAAATTAGTCAGTCGATTCTTTTACACTTTAATGATTTCCTGTGCGGTAGCCAAAGAGGGGAGATTGAAGGTATCATCATTTTAGATTTTAGACAAATGTATTGAAAATTTAAAACACTTTTTTTGGTCATTTAATAAAATGTATTTTGGGAAGAGTTTGTAAAAAACAAACTATGTGTCAACTGTATTGCCACAGCAGATCTAACCTTACATTAGACTACACAACATACATTACTGGTGAATATTTATAACTGACAAGAATAACACCAATAGTTAAATCACTAAACCTAGAAACACTAGTCACTAGAGGACATAAATTATCAATCAACAGTGAGAGTCACTGTTCCCATTTTACACATCTTTGTAATATTATTTGCAAGGCCTTCTGAAGCGGAGGAACAATTACAATAATTTAAACTAGGAACTATGTACTTGATTAAAGTATTTTCGTAATAGACCTGTAAGGCTGTGATTGAAATGATTACACTCTAATGTTAAATGGTAACACTTATGACCGTTTCACAAAATGGTTCACAGACCTTGTAAAAAGATTCCTGATTTTTCAAACGTAGGCCTATGTAATACAAATAAATCATCTAGAAATGACTAGAGTTAAAAAGAAGTAGGGGGGGGGGGGGAGGGGGCCCAGAAAAGATCTCGTACCGGCATCTTTTTTTTCTCTCGAGGGCCCTGTATTGAGCTGCTTTATTTGCTTAGCGCATGTAGCCCAGGTCTCGCTTCCATAGAGGAGTGTGCTGAGCACGCGGGTCTGGTAGACAGATATTTTTGTCCTGTCAGTGAGTTGGGCATTGTCCCATACTCTTTGGTTGAACCTTGCCATTAAGGATACTGCTTTGCCGATTCTGGTTTGTATTTCTCTTTCCAGGGACAGTATGAGCTTGAGATGTTGCTGCCAAGGTTTAAGTGTACATGTAATTTAAATACTCGACAACATCCAAAGTCTTTCCCTCAATAATTAATAAACAGATGGGTAGGCTATTTAGATGGATAAATAAATCAATGGATGCCTGAGTTGATGGCTGGATACATGGACGTACGGTCGGATGGATGGTGGATGACTACAAGAATAGATGGGTGATTGCATGAATTGATTGAGTGATGAATGAGTGGACGGCTACACCAATGGGTGCAGAAATTATACATTAAGATCACCCACTTGTTAGCGCCCCACTTGTCTCTCCAGGCCTGTCTGTCTGTCTGCCTGTCTGTTTGTCTGTCTGTCTTTAGAATATAATATCATTGAGCTATATATGCCTATCTATTTGATATGATTGTCTATCTATCTATGTCAGTGCTCTTTTTTCTAGGTAAATCTTTTTAATGTTTAGGTAAAATAATACGAAAACAAATTTTATTGAAAATAAAGAAGAGGATCAGTGCATACAAGTAAACCACCGTGAATAAACAATACATGCTCGAATGAAAAGGTTTTACAGTTAAGGTTTAATGTTTTTACGGGGAATTTAAATGAACCTAAATATTCGTTCTAAAAACCAGCAAAAGAAATATACCGGTTGAATTGTATTTTTAAAAATACCAATTGGCAGAATTGGTGGCAACGAAGTTGTTACGAAGTTTTAGTATAGTTAGGCTACTACTACTTGCTACTACTTGCTTGACTTCAGACACTTCAGTCTTATTACTTATAATTACTTATAATTACACTATAAATAATTATAATTAGACTATTACTATTAATTACTATTATTAATATATTAGTATAACTAATTACTATTTTATTATTTAAAATTATTATAATTATTCAGCGTTAATAAATAATTTAATGAGTTAAATCAGCTGAGCAAGTCAGCTGTGTCTCACTAGTCTTGACTAGTTAGGCTACTAGTACTACTAGTGGTAGTGGACTTGTCTGTGACCAGGGGCGAAGCCACAGGGGGGGCTGAGGGGGGCTAAGCCTCCCCTGGAATTAAAAAAAAATATTTTTTTCAACTGATTTTTTGAAAATATGCAATAAATTTGCAAAAAATTTGGTAAATCTTTGTCACGCGAAAGTTCAGCCCCCCCTGGAAAAAATTTATGGCTTCGCCCCTGTCTGTGACAGACGGGCTCAGACTCAGAAACCTGAGAATGTGACTACTTAAAGTTTAGTCACTAGAATCTATTATCTAGTAGACTTCTGATGTCACTAATCTCAGTCACTAGGTCACTAGGCCTACTCATTTTATTCTTATGTGAGTCATAGTCCTAATTTGCTGAAAGTTTTGTTTGTGAGTTGAAACTGAAAGACAGTGTCATCAGTGTAGTGGCTCAGGTACTAAGACTAAGTTAGTTTAGTCTTCACTTAGTAGTCTTAGTTGTAACTTTAACTTAGTCTTAGTAATATTTTATCAACTTATAAAAAATAATACTAATTAAGTAGACCTAATTAAGAAATTAGTATTAAGTTGGCTGCGGCTATTCGGACCCGGATCCCTTTAGAATTAAATGGCTATTTGGACCCAGCTTCATTAGGAATTCCTTAGAACCCATAAAAAACATTAAAAAGAGGGTAAAAGCACAAAATGTATTTGTCTTACCATATTTTATAACAAATAGCACCGAAAACACCAACTCTATCCCTGTCTTATATAACCTAACGGATACTAACTATTACAAAAAAATACTACTAAGCCATCCCTAACCTATATAAACTAACCAATGCTATCTATCTATTAGGCCTACTAAGTCTAGCGGGTCCGAATAGCCACTTCGTAAGTTACTAAGTTTTAAATAAGTAATTAAAATAGGCTAATAATAATTTGTGCGACATGAATATACACTGATTTATATTTTTTTATTCAGGCCTACTCCTTTTCTTAATTATCTTCTTATCTGAATATATGAGTGGTTCCTTCTATAAAGAAGATTATTGCGTCCTATGCTTATCACTAGTCTGAGTCTGAATTAGAAATGTGCGTCCAAGAGAGACTATGTGTTTCTCGCTTTGGAAGCCAGAAGAGCCACCACCTTATCTAGTCTTGCATTTTTATATAATGAATTATTAGTGCTTTAAATGATGTTAAGTTACTGGTTTTCCTGGTTTGTTCAGGCATTCCATTCCAGGCTTGGATGTCACTTGGGAAGAAAAAGTACTTATAGGAAAGTGTTTTTGTTCTTATGTTTATCTGAGCATTGCAACAGGTAGTTATTAATGTTGACAGGTTTTGCAATAAGGATTTCATGAATTCTAATTTTTTTGAAGAAAAAAAATTAAAGCCTGAAAGTCCAGAAATCCAAATAAGACACTCATAAAGTCAGCTGATATTTCAATATTTTTTAATTTAAAAAAAAGATTAATTGAAGCTGCCGCTGCTAAAAAAGGACTAAACAACAGCAAAACAGCAATAAAACAGACAAAATTGTTGAAACGGATATTTTTGTTACAAATAAAGTCACAAAACGTAAAAATATCAGTGTTTATGTTGTGTTTTGTTATTATTTTTACAATAAATCGTGATCGTCCGTCCAATATGAAACGCTAGTGCCTATTTAAATAAAAATAAACAATATAACAACATAATTAAAGCACACAATACTGATGCAGCTGATACTTTATGGACATATAAACATATACAAGTAAAAAAAAGCATTTTGTATAAAGAATTTTTTTTTTTTTATGCTAAACAATATATCATTCCGTGGGGGTGCATCACATTTTTTTTTTTAAATAATTTATGCTAAAACATTACGGTAATTTTGTTTTTATTTCACACCCATATATTGGGCTTAATATTTATATGTGTGGGCTAGCCTTTGATGATAATGGTATAAAAAATCACACAAGATAGTAGCCTATGTGTATGATATGTTTGTTATTAAAATAAACTAATAAATGGAATCAATATATATTTTATTAAAGAAGCTATCACAATAATTTGTGCTACTGTTTATTACTCCAGTAAACTCTATTAGTTATTACTTATGACCATTTTAGTCAATGATATTCATTGATATAAACATTGGCTGTTTAGCTTTTCTGAGTGTAGTATTAGTTGGGCTTTTCTTAGTATGTTATTGGCGAGTCATAATTTATGTCAACTTAATGCCCAATGTAATATGTGTCCTACAAATATAGCCAGCTAGATAACAATTATAATACAAAACTTGTTCTGAAATACACGAATAATTTGATTATTTTTTACCAGGACTAAGTGTAGACTTAATGCTCTATAAACACCTGAACAAAACAATGAATGAATCAGTCCAAATATGTTCATTGCCATTAAATATACAGTCAAATTTTGGTAAACATTCTTAGTGCATTCCAGACCTTTGGACTTGTACCAAATGTATTTCTGACAGTGAAAGAAAAGGAAAAATGATAAATTCATTACTATAAAAAAAATCTTATTTTTACTGATCGGTTGTTTAAAATAATTTACAAAAGGGGATGATAACTCCAATGATCTGTTTTGATGACGATAACAGGTTTTGAAAGCCATTAAATAATGAAATGCGTTGCATCAATGCTAATGCTATGTCTTTCTAAAAAGTACAAGCTACACCATTTAATTTAGCTTTCCTCGCCTGCCTTTTATGTTGTATTTTTAAAAAAATACTAAGTTGGACTTATTTCAAAGCAGACATATACTGAGGTTCCACTGTATAGCCAGATATTATTACATTTGCATAGCCTAATGTAATAATATAAATAAACTTTAATTTAATAATAATAGGTTGTATAATAGTATAAAGCCAGTCATATTTGTGAAGGGTGGCAAAATGGTGGGTCATGATGTGGATAATGTGCCTTTTAACAAGTTCTAATGTTTGTTTATTATATGTGTCATTAAATTTAATATTAATGGTACATATTTCAGATATTTTGTAATGTAATAATATATAAAATACAAAATTACTGTAATAATAATATGTCGTATAATATTATATAGCTTAAAGTCAGTCATATCTGAAGGGTGGCTAATTGGTGGGCCATGATGATGATTATGTCACTTAATGTGCTACTCAATGTTCTAATGTTTGTTTCTTATATGTGTCATTTAATTTAATATTACTGGTACTTATTTCAGATATTTTGTTAAATCACAGAGGATTTTTAATTGAAATTGAACATATGATTTGAGCAAAAGAAATGAACCCTGCTAAAGTGAATACCAAGAAAGAAGTCAACAATAATTCAAAATTCAAAGTTTTGAATGGACTTTCAACAAACAAAACTTTAAAGCTCAACAACACCAAGGCTCAAGCAGATGTAGATCTACCGCAATGTAACAATAATAAAGCAAACAGTTCTAGTGACTTGAATAAAAGTACAGTTGGTTCAAAACTGACTAATACTCCCTTGACACAGCAAAATGTCAATGAGAAACAAGGTTCGGAGAGCACACATAAACATAGAAAAAGAAAAGGTGATCATATTTTTTTTATTAGCTATACTAGAATGGAAAAAAAAGCTGCAGCAGAAGTTCCTGTCAATAAAGTAATGTTAACTTATGCCAGTTCAGCAAAGACTATAATATAATTTTTGTTTAAACTTATACATTGCTGAATTCTGTCAATTTGACCATTTGTGGCAGAAATTATCTATTTGTGACCTGTTTTGACAAAATGATATTATAGGGTTAAGACAAATTTATCATTTTATGATATTTATAAATCAGAAAAATAAAAATATCACTATGATTATGATTCAGAAACAAGAACAAGCCACATATACAATACTGGTGAAAAATAAGACATTTCACACATAGTTGACATAGTAGTATAAATTGTTTTTTTTTCTGTAAAGTTTGTGAAAATTTGTTAGTAATAACACCAAATAAACAATTCATGTATGTTAAAAAAATTAAAAGACTCAATGATATAAATTATCACTCATTTTCCTAGCGAAATTATTCTAATGATATATTGAAATAAATAAAATTTATATTTCAATTTTTTTAAAGCCCCTAACAAAAAGGATGTTGGTACATCAAATTGGATGAATCTTTGCCAGGTAATTAATTAATCTTACTGTAGTAATAAGACACTATATATTGACAAACATTAAAGATACATTTCTATATACATTCAATATATATATATATACAAGCTACATTGCCCGGCGTTGCCCGGGTGAAAAAAAAGGACTGTCTGGGGTGCAGATAACAAATATATAAACTACACTTACTGAATACTTTTAGGAAAGTAAATAAATATTGTAATAGGGTAACAAAAATAGTCAAATATTTTTATCTAACAAAATCTATATTGCCTATAGATTTACAATGTCTTTTGTTTTTAAAAGTTTGAAAAATTAATTGTCGAAAAAAAAAAGTATAGTCTAACTGGAGAATCGAACCCTGGTCGCCCGTATAGCAGTCCACTACGTTTACCACTGAGCTATCGAAGACACATGTCCGATGTGAAAAATTATTAGACGGTATATTGGGCTAGGCCTAGATAGGTCAGTGACACACGTGTTTTCAAATTGACCAATGGGGATGCTCGCGGGGCTTAACACTGTCTTTTTATATATATAGATAATGGATCATATCCATCCATCCCTATGGCGCTACAGCCCATGTCGGGCTTTGGCCTGCTCCACCACCTCCTTCCATTCGGCCTATCCCGGGCCTTCCTTCGCCAAGCCAAATTGTGTACTCTCTTGTTTTTAGAGTATCATAGTTTTTCCACCTAGTTTCTTGTAGGGCAGCTATCATGTTGTTATATTTTGCAAGTTCTTCCACGAGACGGGCAAGTGCTCCGGCTCTATAGAGGCTAAGTATATTCCATGTCGCAATCCATAAATCATGTCCGTGTTCAGGCTTGGGTCGTAAACCATTAAGATCTGTCCATTTGTTTAGAAGTGATTTAGCTTTCGTAACAGTGGATTTTTGTGTGGCTGGGTTGTTAGCCCTGCGCACAACCTTCTGGGGGGATGCCCCTTACAGCTCTTGGGATAGCTGCCTCTTTGTTCGGGTGAGGTTCCCTAGCCTTTCTGGATCCCTCCACTAACTGCAAGGAAGCAGTTGCTATTTAATTTCCCCGGTACCTGCCATATCTGATGGGCATTCCCCTATCAGTCACCTGGGGAGGCGCCAGATGGGAGTTCATCAACTCCTCACTAGTTTTTTAATTGATAGTACGGTATATTACATCTTTAAATATTTGCTTTTTTTTTTTCAAATCAAAAACACATTGCATTTTTCTTTGTTAGAAGTAAATAACATATTTTAGTATGTCATAATGATAAAAAAAACTTTAGTTATAGGTCAACCAATATTATCCATGAATCAGTTATTATTATCTTTAAAAAATTTTTGTTATACTTTTCAACATTGTTTTATTTTAGACATTAAACATTGCTAAACCAAACAGAAAAAAAGTTGCTGAAAAGAGGCCAGCTGAAGAAGACACACCAAGCACTGACTCTAAAAAGTAAGTCTTCACTGTTATCATCTCATTATATGTCACTGTCACTCCTCCTTTGTTTGGCAATCTTTCCAGTTGACCTGTCCAGCGTAGCCTGCTCTTTTTACAAAATCTGTTCTACTACTATTGTGGGATCCTAGTACAATTCATACCTGCTTTATTGCTGTGCAATCTCCATCCACTTTCATCCTTTGTTGGTCCAAATATTCCTCTGAGGACTTCTCTCTTCTGAATATTTAATATGTTTTCTGTGTTTTTTTGTGAGTGTCCAGGTCTCACTGCTGTAAGTTACCACTGGCCTTATTATTGTTTTATATATGGATTTCTTTTTTTTTTTTTTTTGACTGGTCACTTTGGTCTTGCTTTCAGTTACACTTCTTCTAATTCTATGGACAATTGAGTTATGTCTTGGTTATATTTTCCAAATAGTGCTATGTAATCTGCATACACAAGGTCCTGGGTAGGTTGGCTGTATAGGGTACCAATTGGTTGTGGGCTTTTTAAGTCTATCTTAGAAGTATCTGTTTATCAAAATTATATTTCTAATAACTCTATATCTAGATCGATATTGAAAAGCATATAGGATAGTGAATCTGCTTGCTTTAAGCCCTCATCTATTTCAGAATTCTCTTGAATTCTCTGTATATAACTCTATAGAGTCAGCCTAAATCTTTACTTTATTCTTAGTATTGTTTAATGTCATGTGTATTAGACTTGTGAGTTTGTTGGGTATAGTAAATTCCTTCAGGGTTTCATAGAGGAATTTTTTATGATGCTGCTGTAGACCATTTTGTAGTCCATATACAGTTGGTATACTATGATATTGTATTCATGGCACTTCTTAAAGATGTACCTGAGTGTTAAGATGTGGTCAGTTGTTGATCTGTTTGATCTGAAAAGCACATAGTCACCTAGTTTATGGTCAGATTAGGTCTTCCCCAGGGGCTATGTGATTTTTCAAAGACTAAAAATAGAAAGTCTATTATGGTTTCTTCCAAAGTTGATGAGTTTATATTAAAGGGTCTGGCCCTCCTGGGGTGGTTAAGAATATTTTATTTTTAACTCTTAATAATTAATCCATTTAACTAAATATTTAAAATGACATTGCATAACAGCTGGATATTTGGGGACAGTTATCTTCCATCAGTCAGTTTTCAGATTTTTTTTATCCTAGCTTTTTTCTTTTTAAGTCTCTAACAATTTTATAATTTATTCAAAATTTATTTCAGATCAAAGCCAGTTATTTGGTTTGATAATGTGGACAACATTCTGCTGGAGTCTGAAACATCTGAAGTTGAAGAAAAAACTAAAAAATCCAAAATAGACCCTTTAGTAAAACCAGATTCTTTTAAAGGGTATTTTCCAGTATATAATTTCCATTTTTTAAAAATAGTTTTAGTTTTTATAATGCTGTTTAGTTTAGTTATATTCACATTAGATGAAAGAAATGTCTATTTAATTATTAAGAAAGAATTGTCTATTTAAATATTAAGATTTATAATAAGTAGTCAAGGAATTACAATTACCTGTTTAAGTTTATAACACATTATACCAGTCCTGATGATGATCTTTTATGTATTTAGTTTCACAAACTGTGTTGCAATGGACTGTGAGATGGTTGGTGTTGGACCCGATGGGATTGAAAGTATTTTAGCGAGAGTGTCAATTGTAAATCACTTTGGCGTTTGCCTCTACGACAAGTTTGTCCTGCCTAGAGAAGAAGTTACAGATTATAGAACGTTTGTTAGTGGCGTTACAGCCGAGAATTTATCAACAGGTACGCATTTAATGATAAATAGTTTAAACACAAAGCATTATACATACTGCCAGTGGCATAACTAACCAAATATTTGCACCTTTTAAAAATGTTAGTTGTCATTTATTAGTAATAGTAAGCTTACGTATCTAGATGTCAAGAAAGTGTCAGCTTGGTGCATATCCAAACTTTCATATATGGGGCGTCCGCCCGCTCTGCCCCTTTTCTGGTCTAATGTAGCTACTGCAATACCTAAAACTTTTTTTTTGGCAGGGTTAATGTTATATAAAGATTTAAATTAGGATCTAAATTGGACCAATAGAAATCATGAAGCAGTTTAATGTCAATTATTACTTTATGTTTGAATTTATATTTATTAATGTTTGAATTATACATTTTCCTATTTATACATTTTACAAGCTTCCGTAGATTAAATTAATGATGAATAATAAACTTTCTAGATTAATGTTAGTGCTAGTCAATAACTTTGGCATAGAAATGTAACATTGGATCAGTTGAATGGGACCTGACAAAAGTGTTGCTGATAGATGCATTTTGGCACATTAAGCCCAGGGAGATAACTCTAAGATATGACTGTTATTGATTATAATTTTGTTTAACTTGAAGATAATTCATTGAATGTACAATATTTTATAATAAATTATTTAAATTTGATTAGAATATTATAAAAAATTTCAATTTGGGAAAACTGAGAAAAAATCAAATCAGGTTAATTAGATTTTAGTATTATTTTTGTAAAACTATTTGTTGAATTTAATATGAAACCATTCTATACTATTTTATGTAGTATTTTTTTTTAACAGTAAAGTACTATTTAACATAATTAATATAAAATTAATGAAACTCCAAACAATATTAAAATCAATTTAAGTGAGAAAAAACCCCAATAAAAATGTTAATAATCCTATGTAATGGTTTAAAATTAATTTTTATTTTTATGAACCCACTAATCTTTTTAGCAGTAATGTCGACTTACTATTTCACTTTAGGATCAATAATATATATCAAAGTCTAAAGAGAAATATGTTTTAAAAGAAAATCTAATTTAAATCATTTAAATTGGATCCTCTTTTTTTCTTTTTATCCTGGTTTTGAGTAAAGGTTTTACACTTTGAAATATTATTCTTACATTCATCCCTCAAACCACACAGGTGAGGAGTTCACAAAAGTACAACAAGAAGTTAGTGACATCATTCGAGGGAGAGTTCTTGTTGGTCATGCAATTCATAATGATTTAAGGGTAAGTGTGCTCACTAGTAACGGTTATGTGATCTTTGTTATCTTGTTCAGTTGTTGCCTTTTTGTTATCTTGTTCATATGTTGCCTCTTTGCTATCTTGTTCAGATGTTCTCTCTTTGTTATCTTGTTCAGATGTTGCCTCTTTGTTATCTTGTTCCAATGTTCTCTCTTTGTTATCTTGTTCAGTTGTTGCCTTTTTGTTATCTTGTTCAGATGTTGCCTCTTTGTTATCTTGTTCTGACGTTCTCTCTTTGTTATCTTGTTCTGATGTTCTCTCTTTGTTATCTTGTTCAAATGTTGCCTCTTTGTTATCTTGTTCAGATGTTCTCTCTTTGTTATCTTGTTCAGATGTTCTATCTTTGTTATCATGTTCAGATGTTCTATCTTTGTTATCTTGTTCAGATGTTCTCTTTTTGTTATCTTGTTCAGATGTTGCCTCTTTGTTATCTTGTTCCGATGCACTATGCCAGCATTTTACAAACTTTTTTGAAAGACCTGGTTTACTTTAATACTTTTTGACCCACATTATCATATAGTTTTATTGCCTATAAGTAATATATAACAGGTATGTTTTTATAACCTCCTCGCCGCATGGCATGGCATAAATATCGTCCAGGTCTCTGATCGGCGAGACGGCAAAGACCTCGTACTACTGTCACCAAACAAGGAAAATTAAGTACAAAGGCAAATAATAGGAAAATAACACAAAACCATTATGGCGGTATTTTCAAAACAATCTATACATATAAAAACATAGTAATGTATATGCTGTAGATCTGAAGCTAGAATCTGGTTCAAAAGTCAAAAAAGGTCGGCTTGAGGTGAAATAAAATTGGTATTGAGCTGGTACATTATGAAAATTTTAGTCTGGATTTTGAAACATCTTTTAGGATACAGTGCACTACACTAATTTAGACACTATAGCATAAAAATAAAGATTTCATAGTTGTGTCTCACCAAGCTATGACAGCATGCTCAGTGCACTCATACTACTGCTTTTGGGAAGACTCTTTTGTAATGGTCCTTAACTTTTTGATTTTGGATAGACCAAGTTTTTTTCTGCAGCCACCTCAATTTTTCTTTCTAGGCACTGTTTCTGACTCATCCCCAAGGAATGATAAGAGATACAAGTCTTTACAAACCATTCAGAGAACTGTTCAATGGTAGACTGCCATCGTTAAAAAAATTGACTGCTAAAGTTTTGGGTGTATCTGTTCAAGAAGGCCAGCACAGCTCAGTAAGTTGATATGTAAATATATGATTTTACTACAAATTGTTTCATTAGTTCTCTGCTCATAGTTTTATTCTGTTTCAAAGTATCATGCATTTGTTTAAATTTGTTAGGTAACATTAGCTTCTAATTGTTAGCGAAATAAACTTTATTTTGGTCTTTTTTTTACTTAAAAATTGTTGTGTATTAGTTGTTTATTATAAAAGTTCATTTTACTTTTTCCAGATTCAGGATGCCCAGGCAACTATGCGGCTATACACTATGCACAGACAGAAGTGGGAAAAAGAATTCCAACATAAACAAAGACTTAAGAAAAAGAAAAATAAGAAAGAGAAGAAAAAATAAATACTCTGTCAATATTTTAAAAAAGATTTGAGTTGTTAACACTATTCTTTTAATGTGTAGCATTTATCATGTTAGAATAAGCTGCATAGCAGGCAAAGTGAATATGACCTAACCTAAGTCTCTGTGTAAAGTTCCAGCCCACCTAACAATTGCCAAGAAAGTGAATACAATTTACGAGGTTTCTCTCATATAAATTCACTGTCATCTTAACTCTTTCTTCCCATCCTCCCTGATACACTAAAATCACTACTCATCACATTCTCAACCCCACTTTCCTTTCATTAAATTTGTGTTGATAAATCTGCAGTATTCAGGCAAGCTTATCTATTGTATGTCTTTTTATTCAAATCAGCAATTGTATGTTGCAAACAATGTAATCTTTAAAAGTTGCAAAATAACAAAATATTTAGAGCAATGTAGGCCTATATTTTTCTTGAAAAAGCTTACAATGCAATATTGAATATCATTTTTGAAATGTTACGCTAATGTCATTTTTGTAAATAAAAATGTATTAGCCTACAGGGATCATATTAATTTTGAGGAAAAAAGATAAACAGCAAAGTAGTAAAAGTTCACAAAATAATAGAGCATTAAAAAAGTTAAATTATAGCTTAGATTAAATAAAAGACAATAATCTATACTATAAAAATTAAAAACGTGTCATAGTTTGACTTTTCTTATTCCATATGCAAATCCATCATATTATATAACACATGCTACATTGCCCGGCGTTGCCCGGGTTAAAAATAAAAGGGCTGTACTACTGTATTAGGTGCAGATAAAAATTGTATAAACTACAATTAAAAGAAAGATATAAATCTAATATTTAAATAATTATTTTTTTTCGAAGACTTTTAGGAAAGTAAAATAAATTTTGTAGCTACTTTGCCCCGGCGTTGCCCGGGTGAACAAAAAAAACAGGACTGTATTACTGTATTAGGTGCAGATAAAAATTTTATACTCTACAGTTAAAAGAAAGCTATAAATTAGTATAAATCTAATATTTAAATTATTCTTTTTTACTGAAGACTTTTAGGAAAGTTATTTAAAATAAATATTGTAATCGGGTAAAAAATATAGGCAAGTGTTTTTATTTAACAAAAATCTAAATTGCCCGTACATTTACAATGTCTTTTGTTTTTAAAAGTTTGAAAAAAAAAGGTATAGTTTAAGTGGAGAATTGAACCCGGGTCACCCTCATAGCAGTCCGTTACGTTAACCACTGAGCTAGCGAAGACGTATGTTCAATGTGAACAATTATTAGACAGTATATAGGCTTAGGCCTAAATAGGTCAGTGACACAAACTCACGTGATTTCAAATTGACCAAAGGGGATCCGAATGCGGACAAACACTCTTTTTTATATTATATAGATATAGTCTAGGGGAGGTAACCTGCGTGCTAAAACATCCTCTCAAATGCCAATCCACATTTTGACGATTTGACTAGACCTATATATTATTCTAAAACAGAAAATGCAGTGACGAAATTCACTAAAATAAAATCACCTTATATAGTGATGAGGGGGCACGGTGACCGTGCGGAAGCACGTTCGGCTGGCGTACCGAAAGTCCCGGGTTCGAATCCTGGTGCAGGCTAGGATTTTTTCCCGGGTCTGGAGGGTGTCCCTGAGTCTACCCAGCTCTGATAGGTACCTGACCTTAGTTGGGGTAATGTAAAGGCGGCTGTGCATAGTTTATAGTGCTGGCCACACAATCACCTAGTATGCCATGGTCATGGAAACTGGTGAACGTTGCTTCACCGGCCCTATGGATCAATTTGGTCCGGCGGGATACTTTACTTACTTTTACTTACTTATATAGTGATAAAAATTGTTTTTTTTTTTAATCTTCAAAACAACATTGAGATAAAAAATAAATGAATGTTTGCTAGTTTTTAAAGAAAATATCAAATTGGATATATATAAGTCAAGCAGAAAATTTGCAAAACATTTTTCTGATAGAATGGGGCAACTTTCTAAAAAAATATGACTCCACCCTGTCTGAAATATAATTTTTAGACTTTTACTTTTACTGACTTAAAAATTTTAAGAAAGCTTTAAGTCTGAAATTCTTTACAATCTTTAAAAACAAAGTAGGTCTAATATTACATAACAAGAAAAAAAATAGCGAGAATAGAAACCCAGGATTCCGCATGGCAGTCGGAGACACTTTAACCACTCAGCTAGGGAAAACACAAACAGAATGTGAGATCACAAAAACAACAAATGAGACAATAAGTTGAAAAAGGTCACACGTCTTTAAAAAAAACAACCCAATGGGAGTCGGATTAGGCACAATCATTATACTTTACATATAGAAACAATAATATGCTCAAACTCAAACCACAAATAAGTGTGGGACGTTATAAGTATTATCTTCCCATTGCAATACTCTATAAAAATAAAGGGAGAGTCTGGGGAGAAAATTCCCAATCATAGAATATAAAATTATTATAGTTGTAGTTCTGCCAGGTGTCCGAATTTATTCCCAACATTTCGGTAGTTTTAGCAAAATACTAAGTAAACTAAATCCAGATGCCCAGAAGGGGAAGAGTGAGAAGGTGTCCGGCAACCCTCAAATTTAAATATTTTTACGGTAGATAGTTTTTACTTGTGTAGCCTACTTTTTTTTTGGGGGGGGGGGGGGAAGGGGTCCCCTCCACAGAATAGGTATATACCTAATCTGTAGTCCCCTCCTACACTGGCCTCCAGTAAAAGCATTTTGACGGACGGTGGTGATTACAAAGATTAAAATACCGGTAATAAACGTATTAAGCTTAATGTCCGTGCATGTTCGATTTAGAAGTAAATTATTATGGCGTTTTTATGACCAAGTATTGAACTGATTCAAATATTAATCCTGATCCTGACCAATATTTGTTAACGCAGGAACTCTTCTTTACAATAATATCATTTAAGTACTCTTACACGTATTGTTTGTTTCACCGGCAACGACCAACACTTTTGTTACTTCGATTCGAGATAGAAAATCATTTGAAAATGCAACAATAGAATGGCTAGACCTACACCCCAATCGACTCACGACAGTTAATGTCATGAAAATTATTTATCTACACACCCAAAATTTAAAACGTTTGTGTGGATCTAAAAAAGCGTAAACTTACTTAATAAAAACCCTGTTAATTTCAAGGTTTACTTTCGTTTCGTCTCTTAACTTTATTATTAATATTTATTTACTTGATTAGACTTTACTTGGCCTACTAAAATTAAAAGTGAAACCTTTTTATTAGTAGAAAGACTACCACATAATAAATAGGCCTTGCCTATAGTCAGTATGATAACAATGGGAGAAGTGGTACTACAAGGATTCATATCAAAAGTCATAGTTACAAACTCATAAATTCATAAATAGTCAATGAGACTCAAACTCAATGATACTCGTAATCACTCAGATATCATAAATTCATAATACAATTTTTATTACAATTTACAGCTCTTTTCTTAATTCTTGTTTTATTTTGTTGATGGGTCCTAGTGTGAAAATGCATATTAATCAAATTATTATAGTTATGCTAGTATGAGTTATGGGACACGGTGACTTTTTATTGGCTTCATTCATGCAAGCACATATTATCATGACATATGATCTTCTTCATGAGCAGAGCATTCCCTTAGTATTAGTAGAAAGTTGTGTTCTAATATTCTATTGTGATATTCTATTCTAATACTATGAGGGGCCTAAGTGTTCATATAGTAATATAGATTATAATATATAGAAGTCCTCATTTACAGTATCATTCTGTCGTTATGTAACCTTCATTTGTATGATTTGTAAATTAATATGCACTGCACCAAAAGTAGTGAATATACTATGTAATATTAAATACTAAGTAAACTAAATCAGGATAGGTACCAATGAAAACATAAGCAAACCCACGATGGTGCAGATTGAGAAGTGTACATTTTCAGGGTTTTATTATAGGCCTACGTCTTTTGTTGCAAATTGCATCCTGAAGACTCACCCTCTACATTTCATTTGTTTATTTTATTTTTGACTCAGAGAAAATATCACTTCCAAGACATTTTTATTTGTCATGGCAGAAATTAGTATTTGTTATTTTTTCTTTTTAGAGTAACAAATCTCCATAATGGAAGAGGACTATTATGATGATATGGATAGTAGCTATTTTGATGGTGTCCCAGAAGAGGAATTATTAGAAATGTTGCAAAATTATGATGGTGAGCTCACTCCAGAACTCTTGGAAATGTTACAGTCTTCTAACAGGTACACATCTTAACATTTCATTTGTTTTTCGAAGTAAAAGATTTAAAACAAGTCTTTCAGCTCTCTTGTGTAGTTAATGGGGAGGGGGGAAAAGGGTTTTAGCTCTCTCCGGCTAAGGAGTATAGCCAGTACAGCACTCAAATGAGCCTTGAGAGCAGCCCTTGGCTTTGGGGTGGATTATTGTATTGTATTGTTTTTTCATTGGAACGTAAGTGTCATCTTATCTTATGTCAGCAGCAAAACAGATGCTCATTTCAAGCAATGATTCATGGACCGCTACGAAATCTGTCCCCCATGCCTTTGGGTTTAAGCCTGCTTCAGCATTCATTGTTTTGCATTAACTAATTTATACTTTATTGGGCATGCATGTGACACAATTGTTTATAGTTCTTGTGTGTGGTATTTTCAAATGCATTTTTTTTTTAAGTTGTTTTTTGTTCTGATAGTGCTATTGCCTTTTTCCTTCATTCTGACTTTGCATACTTTTTAAATACAAGTTTCCCTTCTCTCGTTGAACGCCTATTAAATCTATTTATTTTCCTATTGGTTTTAAAATAAAACACATTTTTTTGTAAAAAAAAAACTCTATAAATTCATTTGATTATTTAATTAAAAAAACATTATGGTCATAGAGTTTCATCAGGCCATTGAGACATCTATTGCAGCTGATAGTTCAAAATATTAAATTGAACAGCATAATTTATGTGTGATTAAGTCTTTTAAAGTAACTTTTCATGTATATTTTTGCAACCAGACATTCCGATGGCTAATTGACCCACTTCCCCACAGCATACTAGCTGAAACTTGGCACACAGGCGTTACGTCGGCGACCACAAACTCTTGTAACTTTTCAGCCTCATCAACCCATCCCAGACCCCTGCATAAATTCTTTTTTGCTGTTTTTATTTTCATTACACATTATGGTGTGCATTGGTAAATCCTTATTAAAGACACATAATGCATTTAAACATCATAACAGGGTGACATCAATTTTCTTCGTTTGTTTCTTTTTTTACATAATATATTTAATACTTTTGTATTGTTTATAGCTATTGACACCATAATATCATTATTATATTTTCATTGATATTTTCTTTTATAAGCCTAATTATGTGCCTTTATATAATTACATTGAACCTTTCAGACCGAAATCTTGGAAGGATAATGTATACAGAAAATTTTTATAAAGGATTTATAATTTATACTAAGAACTTTGATTTTAGTGGTTGTTTAGTTTTTCTATTTCAAAAACAAATTTATAGATGAAACTTAGATGTCTAGTATGTAGCATATAACATTTAAATTTTGAGATTGAATAAGCCATTCGACTAATTCGTTGATAATTAGCTATTGATGTGAAACACATTACCATCCCATTCTTTTTTTTTCTTTTACTAAAATGTCTTTCTTTCATATTTTGTTTATTTTAGGAGAACAAAAATTCCAGAAACTGTATACAGCCGCAGTGGTTTGTTTGAACTATTTGACAATTGCATGTGGCCTACATGGAGTCAGACATTTGATCTTTTGCTGCCACTCTTTATTTATTGCATTATATTTCGCATTCTACTTCAACTCAGTCAACTTGGTAAGTTTTAACTGTTTCTTACATATTTTTTTACTTATGAAATTAATAGTCCGATTAGAAAGTATTTAATGACAGAAAGCTCATTCCAGTAATCTCTCAAATATTGCTGGTGATGTGGTTGGGACCTGCGCAAAATTTTTATGAAGTAATTTGTATATGATGGGGCACGGTAGCCGAGCGGGAGTGCATTCGACTGGCGAGCCAAAGGTCCCGGGTTCAAATCCTAGTGCAGGCTAGGATTTTTTTCCCGGGTCTGGAGGGTGTCGTTGAGTCTACCCAGCTCTGATGGGTACCTGACCTTAGTTTGGGGTAAAGTAAAGGCGGCTGTGCATAGTGCTGGCTACACAATCACCTAGTATGCCATGGCCACAAAAACTGGTAAATGCTGCCTCATCGGACCTATGGATCAATTCGGTACAATCAGGTACTTTACTTTAATTTGTATATGTGTAAATTATGTCTCGCCTCATACATTCATTATCAAAAAGGCATCCAGTGAAAATATTTCATGGTAAAACTACATGCACAAATCTGTATGATTTTGCTTTTAAGTCAGATTTTAATTATTTTTTTTTGGCAGGAGCAAAATCCTTTGGTTTACCACAGTGGCTGATTCATCTGTGCAGCGCCATTCTAGGACTCTTGGCTTTAAGCTCCTTCTTTAAACAGGCCACGGTGTATATTGTTGCCTGCTGCCTGCTGTCTTACATTACCTATAGTTTACTTATAGAGAGGAAAAGAGAGTGGTGTGGTCCGGCTGGTGCAGTCCTTATTGTTGTCTTTTGCCTTTCATGGTATGATCAAATGATGAGTATTACATTTTTTTAAAAACCCATTGTGTTAGATATTACTTGAAGCGATAATATAAACCCTTTTTACATATCTATGTGCAACAAGTGGAAAAAAAAACAACATTGCTTATGTTTTAACCTCTTTACAGAATCATAAAATGGTATTTAAAAATAAATAAATCAATAGTTAAAGACAAATAACTCTTCTAATAACTTAAAGATGTCAAATGAAAATAAAATTTAAACAATTTTTTCAGTGAGTTATGTTTTGTTGATGCAGAAACATGGCACAAAATAAGAGGTAACTTGTTGTATTTATTTTATAAACTAGGAGTTATGCCCATCAAAATGGCGGAGAAACAAATGATTACAATGTGTTTTGTTAAAAGTTAAAAGAGAAAGAAAAAATAACAAACAATATTAGAATAAAAAGTGTAGTTAGAACATTTCTTTCTGGATTTAGTTTTTTGTTATTTTTTCTTGTTTACGGTTGCCTGGCCCTTGAACATGCATATGAATTGTTGTATTTATTTTATAAATAATTATTTATACCTAAAGCTGACTTAAAGTCTATTCAAGCTTTAGTGAAAAATCTGTAAATATAATTTTTGGCATGTTTTAACTTTTGGCTATAACAATATTATTTACCTAGTTTAGTTCAAATATTCAATTTAACAAAAATTGAACAAACTAGGTTGTCAGGATTAATTACATCGAAATGGAAATCAATAAATATAGCTGTAATTGCAAAAGGGTAAAAAAAATATGTGTTTATTGAATACAACTAATGCTTCCCTGATCATCAAACACAGTGGGCTCTGTCAAAAATATTTCTTTTTACCTTAGTATGTGTGAGGAGACAGAATGTCAGAAAGCGCCTCCAAAGTCCCGTGCTGAATTAGCAAAAATGGGAGATGTCCATTATAATCATAGCATCATGATTTGGTTTGCTTTCCAAACATGATGCCATATTGCAGGGCTACCACTGTATACAATGATGAGGAACTTGAACCTGCCTATGGTTTCCTCACATGCACATGTTGCTTTTGGACTCATCAATGGGGGGTGGGGGGAGTTCTAGTTCTTGATAAACGAGACAACAGCCTAAGACTCATTCTATAACTATAATGGAACCTCAGGTTTAGTGGATCCATGAAAGCTTGACCAAAGGTAAAAACTGAAGAAGGGAAATTACTGTAAACAAATTACTTTAAAATCTGATCTTTTTTTTTTCCCTTTCAGAACACTATTTCTTATTACATTCTCTGTGGTCTTTTCTCATCAGGTGCTCAAATTATTTTGTCAATGAAAGTCATATCACTAGGGGTTGATATCGGACAGGGTGCTGTTGCTAATCTGCCCAACGTCATACAGTATGCAGGCTATTGTTTCAATGTGGGCACTGTTATATTTGGTCCTTGGATAAACTACTCCCAGTATTCTAGGTCTTTGGATAGCAATTCTAATTCACTGGTAAGTGACTACAGTATTTTATTGATTCTTATTGCATGTAAAAATCAACAGATTAAAAAAAAACACATTGTCTCCCCTTTGTAAACATTTAAAACATTTCAAGATTATCTCTTCATTAATTTCTTATATTTCCTCATCTACACTAAAGAGTTGTTGGCTTTAGTTAATTGTAGTTCCCCTTCAGTTAATATAATTTCTGTAAGTTGCAATAGTATTCAAATATTTTATAAATTTTTCAGGGCATTTTATGGATATTAAAAGTGCTAATAACGTCCTTTCTTGCTATTTTGTGCCTGACTCATTCAAACTGCTTCACAAGTTGGTTGATTCTGGATCATTACTGGAGGTCATTAAGTATAGGAGTAACTTCAAACCTGTTTTAATTAAATGTTTAATCAAATGTTAACATTTTTTTTTTTTAAACTAAATGTAATCCCAAGTTTTTCTGTTTGTTTTTTTAGATGGTTTCTTGCTTATCGAGATGCACAGTCTTTCAGATTTAGTCATTACTCTATAAGCTTTTTGTCTGATGCCACTTCTACATTAAGTGGAATAAAATTTGATGGACCTGCTCTTCAGTGGTAATATATTCTTACCTCAGTTGACTTTTTCAGAGTTTCTATCAATGTTAGGTTTAGATTTTTATTAATTAAAGCTCACGATTAATGTTGTTGAGTCCTTAATGATTAGTAACTCGTGCATTTACTCAATACTTCAGGAATGTTGCACGTCCACATAACATTGAGCTGCCCAGGTCTCTTGTCGAAGTGGTGACTAACTGGAATTTACCTATGCATTATTGGCTTAAAACTTGTAAGCTAAGTAGCAAGATTTTGCAGTATTGTTTTTTTTTTGGTGTTATAGTGTTAAATAGTTTCTCATTTAATTATTATTTGACATTTTTCAGATGTTGATGTGTTTTTAAAACCATAATTTCATGTTTTTTTTTCAGATGTCTTTAAGGTCGTCCGTCCTTATGGAACTTTCTTGGCTGTCATTTTAACCTATGCTGCCAGTTCACTTTTACATGTAAGAATCATGACATAAAGTATATAGTCTGTTAGTTAAAACAAACAAGGCTGAAAAAAGCTTACAAAATTACATTTTGGCATCTGCGCCTTGTATAAACATATTAAGAATTTAGATGCTGAAATGGCAGTTGACAATTTTTTATTCCCAGGGTCTTAACTTTCAGTTGGCAGCAGTGCTGTTCTCACTGGGCCTTTACTCATATATAGAGTTTGGTGAGTAGTTGATTTTTACAGATGTGAACATTATTAATTGAACTGAGCTAAATTTCTGATTCTCCTTATTTCCCTAAAAAAAAACAACTCTTAAGTACATGTAGATTAAGCTTGACTGTCTGAGTAGATCCTGTACCTTTAACACTGTAATGCCATCACTCCTTTATTAAAACAAAGTCTTGGTCTTGTTGAAGATTCAAAAAGTTTGCTTATTTTTTTTTGGTTGAGGAAGTCAGAAAAGAGAACATGGCTTCAAGAAGATCCAAAATACAAACAAAGAAGCACCTACCTTCTGGGTGTATTTACGAGTTTCATCCATTGTCTCGCACAGGCCAATACCAACAAATTAATGCGTATAGGTCCACTGGTGCACTCTTAAATATAGATTTGAAAAAAGAAATGTGTTGTCAATTGGCCGACCTTAGTTGTGGAAAAATTGATTAAACAAGGTGCGGTTTTCTCAGAATTCTAAACACTGCCTTGGCTAAAGTCTATAGGTCCAAATAAAACGCATAATTTTTCCAAAATGTCCTGAAATGTGTCAATCGAGTAGTTTTGGAAACATTGCTTAGACATGGTGTGGTTTTCTTGGACACTGCCTTATTAGTAGGCTATAGCATATAGGCCTGGGCCATAGGTCCTAAATAAAACGCATCTTAAGCTACTAGTCTACAAGCTTATACCTATATTATAGGCCTAGATAGACTTTTATACATTTCCGATTCTTTCCATATTATAATTTCCGATCAATACATAATCTCCATCTCAGGCTCATGCTACGCTTCAGCAATACAAAATCAGTCCAAAAGTTCAAAAGAAGTGATTTTTTTTTTTCAAACTATGTCGAGTGCACCCCTAATTTTTATTGAAATTTTAAGTTTTTCAAAAGTGCTACCTATACTTGAGTATATACAGTAATATTTATATAATATAATCAAAGCATGGATAGGCAAAGTCAGGATTCAATTGAATTCTTTTTTATTCAATTAAAAAATAAAACTTTTTTCAATCAACTTGTTTTGATTGGTTTGTTGGTTGCAAAATGTAAAAGAATAGTTGTTGTAATGAAAAGTTGTTATTTCTTTCACCAGTGTTTAGAAGAAGACTTTCTCAAATCTATGATGCTTGCATACAAGCCAAAAGATGTAAAGAAAAATGTGATCATAAATATACCAGAGTAAGTGATTTGTTACTTTTCTATGTATTTTAGATTACTGGGAGTAAAGATATGTAAAATAATGTTTTGTAGCTAATAAATAATGATTGCAGACAATGTTACAGATTTTATAATTAAAACGTGAAAATTCTGATAAAATCTTTCATTTAATTAATTATATATAAAGTCAAATTTACATTGTTAATCAAGCTAAATGTTTTTATATTGAAATGGCATTTTTCAGCATAATTTTCCACCTTGAACTTTCAGACAAATCCTATTGTGATATTGACAAATTTAGCCTTTGGTTGTCTTGCAATATTTCATCTGGCGTATTTGGGCCTGATGTTTGACAGCAGTGATGGGGAAGAAAAGGTAATTTTGGGATTTCTAAATAAATGTTATTAAAAAGTGTTCTCAGCGTTTGATATATTATACTATATTCACATAACTTTGTTATATATAGTAGATACACTTAACCATGACTTAGTGGGGATCTTTTTCTACCATGCTCATAGAATGTTCTTTGATATGTAATGCATCTAATAGTAATCCATTCAAAGCAATAGTTCTCTCCTGTATATACTCTTAGTCTTATAAGTTTAAAAAGACATTTTGTCTAGATAGAAGATTATTAAGACCTTGGCCTAAATCTCCAGCAGGTCAGCGAAAGGGCTAGAACTGGGATCATAATGTTGACAGTCCGTTATGCTAACCGCAGGACTAGTCCGAATGGGTACCTCACACTAGTAGGCACCACTCAATTTCCCATGCATGTTTAGGCTATTGACTATGGTGATACAGAATATGTAGACCCTTATTACTTTATATTTCTTTTTATCTTTATATATTTTAATGTTTATTGTATAATATATTATTATTTTCCTTTCAATTTTAGGGATACACAATGTGGCACACACTAGAGAAATGGTCAAGTTTGAATTACCTCAGCCATTGGACAGCCTTAGGAACATATATCTTTTATTGGTTAATATAAAGCTGACAAGCTCTACAAGTTATTTGTGTGTTTATTTGCTATGTTTTCACTCTTTTAATGAGTTCTGTTGTATCCTTACTGCTTACCAAATAAATCCAGCGATAAACCTCTTTATTTAAAAAAAAAGGCATTATTATTGTTTTATCTGCGAAGTTTAAAAAAAGCTAGATCTAATTGCTTAAAAAAAAAAATGTGTACTTAGTTTTGTTTTTAAAATTCATCTATCTAGACCTAATACAAACTGAATCAAATTTAAATCAAAACATAATGAAATAGTTTTTGTTGAAATTTTATATACATCAAAATTTATGTTCACTGTTAGAATGAGCATTATTTGTTCACTTACAATCAAATTAATTGTTCATTTTTTCTTTTTAAATTTAACCATTTAAAAATTTCTAATTTTCTTTCTAAACTTTGTCTGACATGCTTTTTTTTAACTCAATTTCTATATTAGAGAGCCTATGATATTTATAATGTAAAGATGTTTTTGAAGTGCATTTTATTGAGACTTTTCTATAACTTACCATTGCATTAAAGAAAAGCTATAAAAAAAACAATATTGTATTAAATTTAAATGTATATATTTTGTATAATGATTTATTGATTACAAAAATAATGCATAATAAGAAATTACAAGAACAGATGAATAGCTAATTTAAAAAAATGTTTTCAATCTGATAGGACACAATAATCTTCTTTTTAGAAGGAGCGTCTGTAATACTGGTATTTTACACAAAAATATCTTCCACAAAGGATCTTTTTTTAAGGTGTATATCTTTTGTATTTTCACACAAGATCTTTTGATTACCTGAAACTTACCAGTTGGTGTTTTCTTCCAATATTATTCCAAGTCAGCATTATTTCCTGTTTTTCAAGTCAGCATTGTCTCCTGTTTCTCAAGTCGGCATTTTCTTCTGTTTTTATCTGCAGATCTCTGTACTATTACAGATGTTATTTGTTGTCAATTATTAAAACTGCATTTATTTTCAATGTTGATGATTAACAAGCTATTCTCTCCATTTTTATATATATATATTATGTAGTGTAATTTTTGTCTATAAATTGATTTCTAATACATAATTTATTTATCTACAATTTTGTTTAATTGTTATTAGAGGATCAAAATTTTTGGAATCGACATTTTTAATTTTTATTGTGTTATACTTTTGATTTTTTTCAACAAAATTGTGTTAGCACTTTTTATCACTTTAGAAAAGAGGTTAGTTGAGATTCACTGTTTGTCTGCATAAATAAAAAATGTTACAGAAATATATTTTTTTGCATGAATTGATAAATTGTATTGGATTATCAACATGCAAAGGTTACTGTCCTGTTTTTAGTATTTATTAACCTTGAAAGATGCCAAGAAAAAAACAACTAGAGTGCCTCATTTATATTACTGGTACTTTAAGCACTACTAAAAACCATAATATATACTGAGTAGAACACTAGAACTGTTAGTCTATAGCAACACCCCTTATTTTAGTTTGTCTTTTATGGGTCTCCATCTTTTCATATCATATAAACACTGATTCAAGATCATTTACATTTTGCTGTAACCTCTTAAATTATTTATTTTCTGCCATTATACCTGTTTTACTTTAATGCGCAGAGGTTGGGGAGCTGTTAATATAGAGAATAAAAAAGTCTTCTTTATAATGAATTCATACATGACCTCTTAGTGATACATATTGTCTTGTTGATCTTCTTTTATTGATATTTTATACCACAAAGCTAAATTAAAAAAATATTTTTGTCATGCTTTCTTTTATGCATTACCAGTATTGTTATGGGTATCTGGGATAACCTCCATTGCTGTTCAAAATATTTGAGCTTTAGCAAAATCTGTCAATACCAGTACTTGTTAATGATTTCAAAAATGTATACTTCTGGGGTTTTTGAATTTTTTCAATCTATGTTGAACAGGACTTTGTTTTTCTATGTATCAATGTTTTTTAAAATCTAAACTTTTTGCTTCTATGATATTCTGATATTCTTCAAAATTCATTAAGAAATAATATTGTGGAAATTATATTTTTTTCATTTAATGAAATGTTAATTGTGCAACTTTGACTCTAGTCATAACAAAATTAATTTAATATTACCAGTTTTAAGCCTTCCCCCTCCCCCCCCCCCCCCCGAAAAAGTATAAAACACTCAAATTGTAGACTAATGAAAACTTGTAGGTCATACAGGTGAAGAAACACATTAATAAATTTTAGTGAATATTGTATTCAAAGGGTTTGTGTAGTTTTACAACGCCACCTTTTTTTTCAAATTATATCTGGTGCCCATCTGGGATTTGCATGCTCTGCATCACCCCTTGAAACAAAATCTTGGTGTTCATAAAGTTTTAAAAAATATTTTTTCCTAATTGTATTAAGGCATTTATTTGTTACTTTGTTTTCATTACAAAGCTTGATGGTTTTTACAAACAATTTATTTTTTATTGATTTGGCACAGAAGTTTGCTAAGATCACTTCTATGCAGCTACTTCCAGTTGTATCCCTAAGTTTAATCTGTCATTGATATTGCTGTTATAAACCGGAAGAGTTGGTTAGACAAATGTAATTGAATTACTACAAGTTTCATGTCATTCTAAATATCGTTTACTTTAGACTAGAGAGAAAATAACATAAAGAGTAAGCTGCTTACATTTTTACTCCTTGTTTAATTATGTTTATGATCAGAACAAAAAGGCCTATAATATTCCTTAACAAACAAACAAAAAATTTTATATTTATATTTATTTATTTTGTATATTCAGAAAAAAATGTTCTCGAGTGTCAAAATAGTTTGAATGTTTATGATAAAAGTTTCCTTCAAAAAATATTATTTTGTTGAGGGTTTACCTTTTAGCCTCAAATAAAGTTTATTTTCGTGTTATTCTTACAACGATGACCTTTCAGAACTCATTGTGATTTTGTGTCGTAATTAAAGTGCAAGGATACAATTTTAAAATAAATGATTATGTTTTGCACAAAATGACTTTCAGTCACTTCACGGTGTGGAATGAAAATCTTTTTTTTTACCTGCAGAGAAATCTGTTTAAAATGTTAAGGTGCTATTTTAGCTTTAAACTAATATTCCATCTCATCTTTTAATTAATGTTGACTGTGATGCTTTTAATTAATGTGTTCATTTAGAAAATTATCTTTATTCAACTGCTTGCGTGATGATTTTATCAAGCTTAATAAAACAAAAGGATTAATTAAATTCATTACATAATTTGTGGCAAACATAATTATTTTGTTGACTTAATGTCATTTATGGAAAAATGTTTGAAAACTTTTTTTTTTTTGAGTAATTCAATGATGTTTTTTTTTTGGAAAAATTATAAATATTGGCAGAAGAATTTTTTTTTTTACTTTTATGGAAACTAAACAATAATAATGTATGTTAGCTTTTGAAAAAGGATTCTAAAAGGAACAATTACTTTCAAGACACTGTCATGATATTGAAATGCATATAAAGAACAGTTTTACAATGTCCTCTTTATTTTCTCTTGTAGAAAACATTGCTCTATTTCTTTTGGGGTCCATTTTTTTATATTGATTGCTTTACTATTTTGTAAACTTTCAACTCACTTTTGGTTTCTTTGCTTGTTTATGTTTATTAAAAAAATAAAATACAATATAAAAACCAACAACATTTTGTTCATTTCTTTATACAACTGTACCTGTATATGACCTTGATCGTATTCATCATCATCATCAATCCCATGACCGTTGTGGTCGTTGGGGGGAGCGAAGGGACACTTCGGCAGTCAACTCTCTCCTCTTTTGCCTATCTTGAGCGGTCATCAATAGTTCATTCAACTGCAACCCTGTCCAATACCTTACAGTGTCTAACCAGCATCTCTGCTGACGGCCTCTTCTACTCCCACCTTACACCGTATCCTAGAGGATTGTTTTTGACAGGCTTTTGTGCCGCAACACATGACCTAACCAACTCATATTAGTTGCACAATATTTGTTTTAAAAAAAATAATTTTTTGCTATGAAGCTATTTTAAGAAATTTTTTTCTTAAAATTTAAAATCTTAAATCTGCATATTTTTCTCATTGGAATAAACAAATTCAAAGCTAAGTTTTTATAACATAAATATCCGAACACCAAATTCACTAATGGCAGCAATGTTTGTAGTCATCTCACATAAGTTTTTGCATATTTTTTTTAGTATTGCTGCACAGACATTTGAAAAGACCGAAATAATTAAGCATTCATTATACAAATTTTAAGGGGTCATGTTGAAAAGTTTCTAGGCAGCAGGGTGATATCTTCATCTTTAACCTGAAGAGGTGTCCTGTTTTGAACCATTCATTACAGTATTTTAGCTTATTTCAATAAATATTGACATGTACCACAATATACCCAGTTTTCTGGGAAGGGAAGAATGGAAAAGCATATAAATATATATATACAGGCAGCATCATGGGCGACCTAAATGCTAAAATAGGCAGCAACAATGATGGCTATGAAGTATGCATGGGTACACAAGGCTTGGGAGAGATGAATGAAAATGGTGAACGATTGGCTGATGTATGTGCCTTAGATGGACTAGTCATCGGAGGTAGCCTCTTCAAGCACAAAAATATCCACAAGCTGACATGGATTTCATCAGATATGTCAACGGCCAACCAAATTGACCATGTTTGTATATGCAAAAAGTTTCGAAGATCTCTCCAAGATGCTAGGGTTAAAAGAGGTGCAGATGTAGCATCAGACCATCACTTACTAATTGCCGAGATAAAACTTAAACTTAACAAGAACTGGACAAATAAGGGAAATAAGCGCCAACGTTTTGACACAAGTCTCCTAAAGGATGTAGCAAAACAAACCGAGTTTGAAGTGGCACTTAATAACAAGTATAACATCCTAGAAGAACTAGAAAATGAGGAGGCTGATGACAAATGGAACAAGGTTAAAGTAACACTCACTTCTACATGCCAAGAAGTACTGGGTCCACTGAGAAACCACCATATGGAATAGATATCGGCAGCTACAATAAAACACATAGAAGAGCGAAAAATAAAGAAGGCAGCAGTGAACAACAGCCGAACTAGAAATGAAAAAACAAAAGCGACAGGCGAATATTCAGAGGTAAACAAAAATGTGAAAAAAAGCATAAAGGCTGATAAAATAAAATATTTTGAGTCACTGGCTGGCGATGCAGAAGATGCAGAGTACCATATAACAACACGTAGCCTACACGAGACCTCTACAACGCTATTAAGAAAATAGCAGGAAAAATTAACAAGTCAGAGAGGCCAGTGAGAGACAAAGAGGGGAAGTTAATTGATACCCAATGAAGAGGGGCAGATGAAGAGATGGGCAGAACATTTCCAAGAACTGCTGAATAGACCAGCCCCCCCCCCCCCTCAGTGCACACAGGAAATAAAGCCAGCGGAAATGGACCTGCCAATTGACTGTAGCCCACTAAAGAAAGAAGAAGTAAGCCGAGCTATAAAGCAGCTTAAAAAAGGGAAGGCTGCACTACCAAATGGTAACCGGCAGAAGCACTCACAGCCGACATTGAAACCTGCACACAAATGCTATTAACACTTTTTAAGAAAATATGGCAAGATGCAAGAGTTCCACTGGAATAGAAAGAAGGACACCTCATCAAACTCCTTAAAAATGGTGATCTTAGCTCCCGCTCTAACTATAAAGGGAATAACACTGATGTCTATCCCTGGCAAAGTCTTTAACAGAGTAGGCTACTTCTAAACAGGATGAAAGAAGCTGTAGACCCCAAACTCCGTGATCAACAAGCAGGCTTTAGAAAAAATAGATCTTGCACAGATTAAATTGCTACACAACGCATTATCCTAGAACAATCACGGAATTCCCCTCTCTACATAACCTTTATATACTACGAGAAAGCTTTCGATAGTGTGGACAGATCGACCTTATGGAAACTGCTATGACACTATAATATGGAGTCCCGCAGAAGGTAGTTAACATTATAAGGTCGTCCTATGAAGGTTTAACATGTAGAGTAGTACATGGCCAGCAAACTACAGAAGCCTTCCCTGTGCAGACAGGAGTAAGACAATGTTGCCTGCTTTCATCATTCTTGTTCCTATTATATAGCCATTGATTGGATAATGAAGATGGCCACAGAGACAAAGCGGAATGGAATACAATGGACACTCTGGAAACAGCTGGACGATCTCGACTTTGCGGACGACTTGGCCCTCCTCTCACACACCCAACAACAAATGCAGGAGAAAACAACAGATGTAGCAAATTATTCGACCTGCATGCATTGGCCTTAATATCCACAGAGGAAAAAGTATAAAGTCCTAAAGTTCAATGGAACAAGCAACTCACCAATAGTGCTAGCAGGATAAAGCCTAGAAGAAGTAGAAAGTTTCAAGTACTTAGGCAGCATAGGCCTAGTAGACAAACTAGGAGGGACCGAAGCAGATATAAAAGCCAGAACGGCCCAAGCAAGAGCAGCCTTTAACCAACTGGAAAAGGTTTGGAGCTCCAGAATTCTATTCCTGAACACAAAGTTAAGAATATATAACATCATCGTTAAGCCCATTGTGATGTATGGATCGGAAACTTGGAGAATGACCGCCACCAATGTCAGGAAAATACAGGCATTTGTTAACACCTGTCTCAGAAGAATCCTTAGGATAAGTTGGCCAGAAACCATGAGTAATGAAGAATTCTGGCAACGAACTAAACAGAGGCCTGTGTAAGAGGAAATTTCCCAAAAGAGATGGAAAGGGATTGGCCACACCCTCAGAAAACCGGCAAACAGTGTCACTCGGCAAGCGCTCACTTGGAACCCACATGGCAAAAGGAAAAGAGGTCGGCCGAGAAACACCTGGAGGTGCGATATAGAAACCGATGTAAAAAAGCTAGGGCTAAACTGGGGTCAGATAGAGAAATTGGCCCAGGATCGGGATACCTGGAGGACTCTTGTTGGCGGCCTATATCCTATGTCCCAGGTGGGGCGAAAGGCATAAGTAAGTAAGTAAGCATCATATGTCATAGTCTAGATCAATAAGGTAACATGCATAAAAGTTTATCAAGATTAATTTTGCAATATTTTAATTTTTTATTTTCTGTTATCAATAAGACTAATTATTTAGGCCCTACAATTCAATAAAATTTGCCCCCCCCCCCCCGATGTTAGGCCTACATAGGTCAGTGAAAAATATATTCCTTAATAGTAAAATAATGCCAGGTAATACAATGGGGAAAAATTCAACTAAATATTTGTAAAATATATTACAATTCCTTCCTCGGTTCGAATAAAATGCAAACAATTTATGTTTAAAAATTTTGTTTTTCAAAAATAATATCTGTTAATTTTACCCCTAAATCTATTTAGATTAATATTTATAATAAAATAAATAAAAATATTGACATTATTTGGCATGTTCAATAAACAACACTGCTGATTGAGGGTGTAGTCAGGGATGAATTTTAATGATATAATTATTTCAATTTATTAGTTTGCTTATATTTATCAATAGTTTTGCACCTCAACTTTTAGTAATAACTTTGAAAATGCTAGAGGTGGAGCAGTTGCGTTTCGAGGATGCTTTGGAAGATAGTCCCCATGTAAGTAGTACACGACTGTCTCACGATACGAATTAATTTTAATAATATTTATTAAATTATTAATAATTAATGCATTTACAAATTTTACGTTCAATCACCAATTACAATTATACTTTAAATATAAAATTGCATATATTTGTTTTGCGTGATTTGAGATGAAACTTGATACAGTTTAAGTTCTGACTCTGATCTTCATTTATTCCTGAACAAACCAGGAAAATCAGTAGGCTAACTTTTACATAGTTTGAAACCACCGATCAGTGTTTAAAACAGTGACTAGGGCTAGGGCACTAGGGACTAGCCTGACTAGGCTAATAGAAATGCACGTCTAGACTCTAGACACTTATAGTACTAGACTAGACAGACTCGAACTCAAACCACCGATGTGATGATACATGATGTGTGTAGGCTTACTAGTAGTGCTAGGGTAGGACGCATAGAAATAGAAGAAGCGTCTGTAATTAATTGTAATGTATATAGACCGTAGTATAGTTACAGTATATTAAGATAAGATGAACATTGGCATTGGCATTGTGACAACCCGTGAAGCCGGCTGGCCTAGCGGTTAGCTCACCAGACTGTCAACCAAACAACCACTTGACACCTCGCGGGTTCGAGCCCCGCCACCGGCAGATCCCTGTCGCCCTACAGGAGTTTTGGGACTAGATGACGTTAATATTGAGTTATCACTTGCGCTTAACCGGCAGCAGTGAAACCTCTCACAGATTAATAGTCTTCTAGAGCGCACTGAGCATGCTAAAATAGCATGGATAGAAGCGCTATATAAATTACCATTACCATTACCACAACCATGATCAATGGGTTCACTAGCAGACATGGGCTTATATAAAAATCAATTAAGATATCCTCTGAAACTGGTGTTTGTTGACATGTTGTGAGGATTTTGTAGGAGTTAAATAAAATTATTTTGTTGGTTGATGGGCAAAAGGCTCTTACTCTTAACATTAAATGTATTGGTTTTCATATTGCTGACGAGTACCTGGAGTACCAGCTACTTTTTCTGTAGATCTACAGTGTCCTAGTTTGGTACTGTCCTACTTCAAAAGTAGCCTTTTAAAAAATATGTGACTGTTTAAACCATAATATAGTTTACTCAGCCAGCAAATGAAATGTAGCCTTTACGTACTTCCTAATAGAACAGCAGATGGAAATAATTGTTAAAAGAAAAAAAAAAGTTGATTAAAGAGTATTCATTAAAAAAAATGACTTATGAAAAGTGCTGCTCAGTAATGCTCTGTGATATTCTACATCTAGGTTTTATTCTTCGTATTGTTGACATGAGAATATTATCTAGCCTCTAATGGGGATGGGTCTCTAACATTAATTGGGGAAATGTAAAGGCGAATGACCATTGTTTTGGCCACCCTATCATCTTGTATGCCATTACCATCATGGAAGTCTGCTTTGCTGCAATGAATTAAACAGTCTATTACATTACATAATTATTTATTCTTTTTTATTTTTTTTTGTAGAGCCGTCATCTATTGTTGGTGTTTGAAAAGGACGCCATGATGTTAAAGAAATTTACACATAACATGCATAACTGCTGCCAACGAATCATGAGTGCTCAGGTAATTTAGCTCATTATCTTCTTTGGCATTTCTTAGCCCCATTCTTTGGCTACATTGTTCCGGTTCTCATATCTGCATATATATTTATCTTAGTTTTAAGAATTGCATATGAAATTAAACAGAAACAATTTTAATGTAAAAATATTTGTTGCTTTAATTGAGAATTTTTTCTATCATACACTAGTATTTAATTATTAGTTAAGAGTAGCTGAAATGTAAATATATGGCCCAGTTTCCGCAAGCCTATTTGTAAGCGCCACAAAATTTGGTTAGCTTTAGAGAATAGGTTAAACAATTCATTCTTATTCTAGCTCCAAAGGACTAAATTAATGGTCTAATTAAAGAGATTGTTTTGATAGCAATTGTATGTATATTATGACACTGTAGATATCCTAAAATTGTTAAATCATTTACCCTTGTGTGTATTGTTTTGACACCTCAAACCCTTTGAACAAATGATCCCAAGATTTTCCTATACATTTTGACCATGTTGATTTAACTTCTTTACACAAAAATCCTCTATTTTAGAATGAATTATGCAGTGCCACCCAAGCCTTAGCTCAACAATTAAGATCATATGAGCACCAGGTGAGATCTACAGTTTAATTCTGATTTAAGTTTATGACTTTCATAATATGACTCTTAATGGTGCAAAAACATAATCTAGTATTTAGTTTTGTTACATGTAGACATTTAATGTCACTGTTAAAGAAAAAGTTAGGTTTGTACAAACCATAATAAGGAAACAACCTTTCCAGCCTCCTCTGCATTCTCAATAATCTTTGTTGTCTGGCTGTTAAGAAATGTCTGTGAGATTCCTTACTGTAGAGTTAGTGAAAATTCAGAGCTTTCATGATAGGTTGACATTTTTAATGAAGCTTTTTGATTCCTCAATCTTCAATTTATAAAGAGAAGGAACAAAAGGCCTTACACTCTGCAGAAAAGATATCCTGTTAAGTAAGTGAGATTTGTGTTGGGTGGAATAAAAGGCATGTCAGGTGGTGATTTGATTTTGACTCCTTCATACTTTGCAGGAATTTCCTTTAGAGTATGGTGACAGTGTGCTTGCAATAACATTGAGACAGTTTGCCACCTTCTTAGATGATGTAAGTTTTTGGGTTGATCTATTAGCGACGATGTTTCATTTATATCTATTTGAAGCAATTAAAGAGAAACAACTTTTAGCGTTTAAAATTCTGGTTCTCCCTTCTGTTGTCAGATAAGCTCTGTTCATCAAGTGTTAGCTCAACAATTCTCAGAGACCATGATATATCCTATCAACAAATTTTTGCAGGCAGACATGGAAGGTAAATTTGTACATCTTATAATTGAGACTTGATAAAAAATCTGACATTTTTCTATTGTTTTGCATAATTGCTGATTTATTTATTCTAGGTTTTCTTTTTTTGAAACCTTGTTTTTTTTTTGTTTTTTTTTTACAGAAATAAGCACAATGCATGAAATGTACAAGGTAGCTTCTAATGGTAAGACAACTCAGAGAATTACTTTATAAAGCTATCTTTTTTTTCTGCCATAGGCAAATGTTGTTAATTGTTATGCTGCTGCCAAATATTGTTATTTAGTGTTCTAACATCCTTCCTATAGGGCGTTTGCAATCACGTGACAAAAAGCATGTGATTTTTGTTTACTTTGTTTAGTGGTGTACAAGTACAATGGCCGCTGTATTTATAAAGTTTCATATAGGCTAGAGCTTTTTTTAAATGATGTTTTGTGTTTTAAGTCTTATTAAGATTTAAGCTGAATTATGTCTGTTAAATAAAATAGGCTATTTTATTATTATCATAGACATAGATCATAGACGATGTGAGCCTATTAGTGACCTGACTAGATAGCCTATTCACCAACACTATCACTTGGCATCGTAGCTGCCCTGCTTACTAACTTAGCCATTAGCCTAGCCTACGAAACATTAAAAGTGTAGGCCTTTAAAGTGAAATTGAAAGTGTAAATAGGTCTAGCCGGCCCTAGCCTAATCACATTAATCAATTCATCTACAGTACTACTATTTACCTCCTTATTTTTTAGTAGGATAGCCAATATTCATATGTGAATTCGGCATGATAAGAAACATCACCATATGCCATATTCTTGTTCCTCAATAGTGGCTTCTATTTACAAATGACGTCACTAAAAAACTTAAGCTCCGCCCTTTGCAAACGCTCTATAAGTCTTTACATTTTATATACATTATTGTTCTTCATTCAACAAAAAGAATTCATACATATATAAAAAAAATCAGTTTTACTTTGCACAAAGCACTCAATTTCACACATTACTTGGTAGTTAAAAAAAAAGACTTTTTTAAATTTAATTAAACATCTCAAAGTAGAAGAAAGATATAGGAGGGGGGAGTGGCAATGAAAATGTACCAAAATGAAAGTGGTACATTTTAGCTAAAATGCATCTTCTTGGTTTGCCACTGCATAAAATGTCGTTGATTGTTCATTCAGACACAATTTCCACTCATCAAATGTTGCTAGTTTTTTTAATTACATAATTTCTGAAGAATATAATGGTTAAGTTTTACATTGTGAGGCATATTGGTCTAGCAGTAGCCTGTCATAACATTGACATATTATCTAGATCTCTTTAGAAATAGTTACCTGCGAAAAAAAAAAGAAATGGAAGGAAAAAATTAGATTGTTGATATGAAAGGGGTGGCTTTATTTGCTAACAAGAATTTGGGTTAAGGTATTTTAAAACTTAGGATCAAATTCTTTGCAAGCCCTTTTTCAGTAACATTAAAATTACATGTCTAATTACTATTTAAGGAATAGCTCTAATATGGATGCACTTGTTTGTGGGTCAGAATGAAGCAGCCTTGAATGGGCATGCAAGGGGTTTGTGTAGCCCAGCTCAATGCTCGTCCAGCTTAAATTTCCCTAAGTTTAAGTACCTATTAAAGCTGGTTAGATTCAGGGCTGTCCAACTTTTTGGTATGGCTAACAATGTGCTGCATCTCAACAACTATGCCTAATATGGGTTAAAGAAGGAAGTATTGCAATGTTCCTAAATATGTGAAATTTTAATAGATAGCATTTGACTTGTTTTTTAGAGCATGAGCAGGTTATCTCCAAGTACATGAAGCAAACAATAAAAAAAGATGATAAAGACAGAGTAGAAATCAACAGGGATCTGCATGCTAACAGGAAAAAATTTCATCAAGTGAGTCTTTACCTTTTGTTTTTAAATACACAATATATGTTATGTATAGCTAATGGTCAAGATATGTTTAATTTTCCTTCTTCTTAAAAACAAATAACAAAAGTAGTGCTTAATGTTCTCAATCCAATAAAACCTAATTCTATACTCGTGTATAAGATCTTCTGTTTATCCATTTAAACACTTTCAGTAAAGAACCTTTATTTCCAAAGTTTTTTTTAAAGAGCAGGCTTCATATTTTCCAGTTGTTTATGTGTTTAGTAAATTCTGTAGTTTGTTAGACTGGCCTTCTTTCATCTATCACAATACTTGTATAATATTTTCTCAAAGCTAATTGCTGTTCATTCAATCATTATTTATACCATTACAACCATTAGAAGCATCTATAACACATGTGATAAGATAATAAAGGATTGCTATAGATTTGGAAATCGTCAGTGACATTTAGGACAGTGTACACCAGTCTCGTCAGAATTACCTTTGTAGACTTCAGTTCATAACTTCACAGAGTGAAGCATTGCTTATATTTATAACAACACACTTAGCAGTACTTCAAACAGCAATCAATGAAACTTTGATTGAACTTACAACAAGAAACTTCATTTACACTATACACACCCAAGTCAAACATAAACAGTACTAAACTGCTTTATGTAAAACTGGCTATTAAAACACACACTGACCTTGAATGGACACTTTTTTGTGATTTCATAGTCATATATGATGTCTTTTAAACATGAAAAATAAAAGTAAAGTATCTTGTCGGACCAAATTGATCCATACAGCTGGTGAAGCAGCGCTCACTGAATTTTTAAGTCTTTTAACAACCGGACGAGCCAGTCCAGGGTGTAACGTATTAGGAGTGAGCTCTGGGGAGAGGGGGGCTGGGGGCCAAACCAAAGCTCTGTCTGGGCTCCAGCGCTCACCAGTTTCTATGGCCACATCATGCTAGGGGATTGTGGGGCCAGTACTTTACCCCAACTAAAGTCAGGTACCCATCAGAGCTGGGTAGACTCAGGGACACCCTACAGACCCCGGAACAAATCCTAGTCTTCACCAGGATACGAACCCAGGACCTTTGGTATGCCAGCTGAATGCGCTGCTGCTTGGTCACCGTGCTCCCTTTTGAACATGAAACGTTACTCAATAGATAGCATCTCATTGCTTAAGAGTATGATATTGAGGTTACATATACAAAAACATTTATGATATTGACAGTTCTTTCAATAGATGTTTTGGTAAGTTTTAAGAATGCATTCAAAGACTGCAATTGCTTTAAGATAAATATTTCACCAGCTTTCACCTGTTCCAATGCTTGTGTTATGCCTAATGTAATTCAAAACTTTAAGATAGAGTAACATTTTTACAGACAGCTCTCCATTACTACTCTGCTTTGAATGCACTACAATTCAAGAAGAAATGTTTTTTACTAGAACCAGTCATGGGCTTTCTTCATGCTCAAAGGGCTAGCTTTCAGATGGGCCAAGACTTGATGGTCAAATCAGACATCGAAGAATTTCTGGGAAACATTGGCAGCAGTGTACAAGAGTATGCATTTTATCTTCTTTTTTTAAAATCACTTTAATGTTTGTTTGGTTATGTTAACAAACGTAGGTTATAGTGACTAATGACTTATCAAAGTGACAAGAGAGATAACTTTGTATTTTGAATGAGGAAATAAAATAGAAAGGAATAACATTGAATATATCAATTATCAACATTACATTGAAGAGAATATATTAAATGACAATGCATGTAATGTCTATGATTTTGTTGCAGAGTTCATTCAGAATTGGCCAAAGAAACTCAGAAAACTGTTGAGGTTATTGACACAATAGAGAAGCAGAGCCAGCACAAGTACTTTGCTGAGCCACCACCTGACATGCCTTTTATTCCACCCAACACAAATCTCACTTACATAACAGGATATCTTTTCTGCAGAGTGTAAGGCCTTTTGTTTTTTTCTCTTAATTCAAAAATATATGTGATATGTATGTTTGTGGGCATCAGTATGTAAATAATCTTATCTCATTCTTTTGTGTCAGCATCCATTAAAGCTATATTTGGAGGTTGAATTGTATTGGAAAGGATGAAAGTTATATGGCAAAATACATGGCTGTGTCTAGGCAGAATAGATGACTTGAGATAGGAAATTTGAACTGAGGGCAGAAAATGATACATCTAAAATAGTCCAGATGGGAAGATAGCTGCAGATTGCATATTTGAGATGTGGGGTTGTGTTATAAGAACTACATTTAATGTGGGCCATCATTATATCATTATTAACAAAGATGCCTTGTTAAAGGTTGTGAAGAAGGACGAAGATATAAAACTAAAGTAGATAACAAATTAGTTTGTTACAGCGGGATGATACTTTTGTGAGAGATTGTTGATCCTACCTAGAACACAGGACCAATGAGTAGGTCTGGGACAGAATATCCTCAATTGCGGGCCCCCAAGAAACCATCATGGCAACAATAAAGGGGCGTAAGCTGACAATGTTCGGTCATGTTTTCCAAAAAAACATCCTTTAAGGCACTTTAGAAGGCAAACGTCGGAAAGGCAGACAGCGTAAATGCTGATTTGACAAAGCTGCAAACTATTGAGAGCAGCTCAAGAGAATGGAGAAAGATGACTGCTGAGGTGTCCATTCGCTCCCCCCAATGTCCACAACGGTCAAGGGAGTGATTATGATGTTGAACAATTGTGTATTTATTTCTTTGTCTGATATAGTAAACAAGTACTGCTGACAGCTAAATGGGAGAGGCTGTACTTCTTTACTCAAGGAAAATTCTTGATGAGCCAGACAAGAGAAGAGGTAATTATCTTCTAGTGATTTACTATCATGCTGCTAACTTGTATTTGTTATTAACAGTTACTCTTAGTTCTGTATCTGAATATATTGAAAATATTTTATATTAAATCTGTTTCTAATTTATTTAACTTACATTTACTAAGGACATTTTATTTGAGTTCTATTAAAAATTTTTCTGGTTTTAACTCATCAATAGTATTATTTGTCTACCGCAATTCAAAGACAAGTCAAAGAAGAAATTTAACTTTTGTAAACGTTATTTACACAACTGAGTTCTATTTAACTAATTAGGCTGCTTCTACTATTATTATGTTACCAACTTCATTGTCCTCCGTAAAAAATATAATAACATATTTCACACAGCATCTGTTAAATAAGAATAGAATTTAAATATACAATTTAAACTACTTGTTAAGGAACATTGTGATTTAGTAGCTCTTCTTGTCTTTATATGAAGTAAAACAATGACCTCAGATACTTGTGAATTATCCTTCAGATGGCTCTTATAAAGGCTTTAACTTGTAAATAAAAATCTCACAATCGACTGTCCATATACATTTCTTTTAACTGCAATATATTACCATTAGGTGTTCAAAAACCCAGAAGTAAGTAGTGAATTGGTAGTACATTTTATCCATTGACTTTCACTCCCATTCCCAAAATTATTGCTAAAACCCTTTGTAACCTTCATAAAACCCATCCTTTGTAATAGCCTTGACCTCACAGCTGTTTAAACAAAATATATTAAAAATGTCAACTATTGCATTTTTGTAGCATTAAATTTTAAGATTATCTATATTTATTGAAGCTTCCATTGCAAGCTGTTAGTAAATTTTTGATTGTGGTTAGTTTGATATTATTTTGGATAAGAAAATTCAGGAAAAGTTTTCAACTTGTGATTTTTGTCAACATGTCAATAACACAATGGGATCATTGAGTCAACACATAATAACAATACATTCCACCAAGAGTCACTATGCTTAATTGAGTACACTATACAGCAATGCTGATCAGCCACTCTAACTGTAACAGCTTATAGCTAGATGTTAGGAGTCAGAGATGATACTTTTAACAACATTTTGTGAGCCTGTCCTTGGATTAAACAAATACAAGAGTAGTTGAATGCAATCACAATGTTTAAGTTAAAAACAAATGTTCTTCAGTAAACAATTGTTAAACTCTTTGCCATTGTAGAATCTCTTTTTTTTTAAATCTAAAGTGTTGTTCAGGCTTAAGTCAATAATTGATTCACAGCCACTTTTATTTAAGTATTTCTTAGCTCTGGTCTTTATTTTTTTGCCGCCTCATGTTCCTCTTACAGTTCCTCTTACAGTTCCATTTTGATATTTTGTAAAGCATTAAAATATATTATTTTACCCAGAACAAGCAGTAAAAATAAGTTGATATTCCAATAGAATAATTCTTAATTTTAAGTTGCCAAATAAATCACAGATACAGACTTGCTAAGTAATACATCAAAAATACTCTAATCGTATAATTTCTGTTCAGGATGAATTGATGTAGGACAAAAATAATTCAATTCATGAACATATTTTGAAGTTAATTTTTTTATTTAAAAACTCCTCTTGACAATCATTACAGTAGAGATATTAAATACATTTTATCAGTTGCTTATATACATTTAAATGTACAATATAATATTTATAATAATGTTAAAAAATGAAAAAGATGATCATAAAAGGAGATAAGGATTTAAAAAAAAATGTTTTGATAATACTGTAGAATACTTTATAATAATTCTACAAAATTTTTCTATACAAATACTTTTATTGATATTAAAAAAAAAGACTTTAAAAGGATTGTCAGAAATTTTGAAGAAAGGTCTCAGTTTTATTGATATAATATTTGAAAAAAAAAAGACTTTTTAATGATTTGTCCGAAATTATAAAAAAAAAAGGTCACCATTGATTAGCTCTATTCCCCCTTTGATCAGTTTTAAAATTGTGTCTCTTTGCTAATCTTGACCAGTTTGCTGGCAGCCTGGTGATAGATTTGTCAGATGAAGGCATTATAGTAGAGTCTTGTCAGATAGATGATAGGAGACATACATTTCAAATAGTTTCTTCTAAGAAGTAAGTACAATACTTTGATCTGTTCTAAAAGGTTAATAATGTACTTAAAAATGTTATCTTTGTGTATGGCAAACAATTGTTTTTCAAATAGACAATTTAAAATGATCTTTTCATGCTCCTTTTAGAACTATTATTCTACAAGCCGAGAACTACAGGGAAAGAGATGAGGTACGTCATTAAGTAGTACCTCATTAAGTATTATTGTGTAAAGTAGGCTTTCATTAGTTTTGCAGTATTTCAATGGCACAATGTCTAGAGCAGGATTCGCGAACCTTTTTGTCTGAGAGAGCTATGGACACCACATATTTTGAAAAGTAATTCTGTGAGAGCCATACATTATGTTTAAAACTAAGAATTCAAGTAAATGTGTGCATTTTGTGTAATTTCAACACTAAAAGTACAATAATTATGTCTTTGAATTATTCTGATGCTGAACTGCAGTAGACTTTTGCTCATTTGTAGAATGAAATATTGATAGGCAATTAATATGTAGATCGAAAAGTCTATAAACATTTTTTTTTTATAATCGAACATTTGTCTGCGAGCCAGATGCAGTCACCATCAAAAGAGCCACATCTAGCTCGCGAGCCATGGGTTCCCAACCCCTGGTCTAGAGGCATAGAGGGAACAGGGACATTGGAGGGCTAATTGTAAGCTATTTTGTCCTACATCCTTCTAGATGTTGGAATTTTAAATGGATTTGATTTGTATTTCTGTGACTTTCATTAATGGGGGAGACAAACTGTTAGGAGAATTGAAGGCTATCTAAACTGTAAAGATAACTTTACTTGCCAACTCTATAAACAATATAGTTCTATGTTAAATGTGCTCTGAACTTACATTATGTTTTTTGTTGGCTGCGCTATACAAATATTATTATTATTATTATATGCAAATAATATCCAAGTTTGTATCATGGTAAGGGATCTTACAAGTAAAACAATGCTCAACTAATCCTATTTTAGTCTCTCAAAACGTTACTTTTGAATGGAATTTCCCTTAAATGACAGGGTCAGTACAATAAATTCTGATAACCATCTTACTACAGTTTTAGTAGTTTCTCAGTTTACCAATGTAAAATTAAATACATTTTTTACTTTTCATTTCAGAGATGCATCTAAACTGTATGATTTTTTTTGTTGATTGTTAACACACAAAATTTAGAAAATGGAAAAAAATGTTACTCCAAGAATGCAATATTGAAATATTTTTGTTCCATTTTTTTTTTAAAGTTTCAATAATTTCTTGAATTTTGTCATTTTAGTGGATAGCGACTTTAAACAACATTATCCGCGAACGTGAATTCAATAGGCTTGCACCGACACCTAGCAAAAAGAAGGTTAGTCTCCACAGTGTGCTAAACTATTTTTGTTTTTTTCATATTGCTTAGGCAAGATCATATAATATCTCAGAATATACATTTTGCAGGACCCGCCTGGTCAAACAGCAGAAAACACTTCTGGAGCTGGTAACTCACAAACTCAGGCTGGGTAAGGACATTGTTTGTTTTTTTATAATGATGAATTGTTTCAGTGTTTCTTTCAATTTCATATTGAGCTTTTCCTTTTTTTGGTGTTATTTATTTATCATAAGTATATGCAGATAGTTGTTTGAGAATGGAAACTGACAACAGTTGATTCCAATATTTAATTATCAGGCATTGTTTACTTTTATAGACTGAATAGTTATTGATTTTATGTACTCAAAAAAGGGGAGCCCATGTTAGTGTTGTTATTGATTTCTGAATTGATGACAGGATGGATCCATTAACCAAGATTGTAACCACCTGCCCTCAAAAGTTACCAGAATATTTCTTTTGATAGTCTAACCCAGGGTTCTCACACAGTCTGGAAAGTCTGGAAAAGTATGGAATTTCAAAAAAAGAAATCAAGGCCTTGACAACCTTGAATATTGACATTTTAGCCTGGAAAAATAGCCTGTCAGCCTGGAAATTTATCTAAATCTATATTTATATCTAAATTTATTATAAAAATGAAGGTCAGACAAAAAACGCCAATCCCATTTTTATACGCCATAAACGCCCACTGACCGAGCCTTAGATTAATACCTCATTCACGCAATATTTAGGTCACTTAGGGGGAGGAGGCGTGTGACCATTTTCCAAACAACGTGTTCCAGCAGCCTGGAATTTGGCTCTTATAGCCTTGAAATAGTCTGGAAACAGCCTTGATTTTTTTTTTTAGAAAAAATGTGAGAACCCTGCTAACCACAGGGATAATTTGTTAAAATTAAATTATTTTAAAATTGCACGCAATAAGAATTAAAATATAAAATGCAAAACTGCTTTCCGCACACACTCGTGTGTTAAAAGTTAGACAAGCCATCACTGAGTACCGGCACCTATTTTTTTACAAAAAAAGCACTGAATAGGAGGATTTATTTTAGCTTAGAAGTAGAGGAATAGGTTGGTTTGTGAGAGAGTACTAAAAAAAGGCTACTGAAAAGTTGGTGACGGGGTGTAAACAAACAAAAAACTGGGAGGGATAACTCTTGTATTAAATGTTGAAGGGACACAATCTTTGTTGCATGGTTAGACTTGGAAGTACAATTACAAATGTTGACCTCATTGCATGCCACCAGCTTCTATTCTCAGCATTAGTTGTGTGACTTAATAGTTGTATTTTATTATATTAGAATCTTCTTGTTTTGAGTTAGTCAGTTTGTGTGTGTGTGTTAATTTGTAGTGACATAGTGTTCAAAACTTTGCAAACATTCATAATCTGTTGCTGTCATCACTTTTTTTTTTGTTGATTAGTTTGAAGTCAAGTTTTTCTTTTTGTTTGCTGTTTTTATTTTATTTATTTCCTTCTCCCCCTTTGCCCATCCAATAATACATGACAGCTCCACACAGAGTGCTGTGACGAGTATATCTGCCGCTGCGTCCACCGACTCTTTGATTCTGGACACCCCCATACAGTTTGACTTGATTTCTCCCAGTGAGGAAAACAGGGCAGTTAGCTCCCCTCAATCTGGCCCGCCAAAGTTAGTAGTTAGGGGATGCTTTTGTAAACATTTAAATAATCATAGGAATGTTTGAAAAAGTGAATATTGATAAAGAGGCTGATTAATTGGCGATTTTTTCTTCATCTTATCTGATTAAAATGAATATTAATAAATTAAAACAATGTAAATGCAATCAACTGATCAGTATTAATATCAACTAACAAATTGTAAAATTTATAAAATAAACTAATATATTATTAAAATAAAACAAGAGGTTGAAACAAAAAAAAAAACATGTTGATTTCTCAAGTCGTGGTATATTAATCTATAAAATAGTATGAGATGAAGGAACTTAAAAAAAATAAAATTTTAAAAAGTCAGAAATGCGATATATAAAAAAAAAAGTCTATGACATTATTTCATTGTTTAAGTTTCACTCTATTGACATGCATGTTGTGTGCTTTTGTTATTTTAGGTAACTAGATTATTCTTTTGAAATGCATGTTGATTAATTGTTATTGGCTTTTAGATAACTTGCATTGCATTATAAAAGATTATAGTTAGATGAAGCTATGTTGGCCATTTTTCAGGTTATAAATATAAGACATTTAAAAACTGTTTTATTGTTACCTTTATTGCTACATTTATATGCCAGAACATATTTTATAACATCACATTTTAAGTTGTTCATCTAATTATAATATTAGTATTTTCTTGTACTAAGTAAACATTGTTGTTGTAAATTTGAACAGGCGGGTCAATCCATTTGATCAGATGTCTTCTATTGTGCTTAATCCTGCCTTTGACAATGCAGCTTTCTCAGAGACATTCACCACTAGATTCCTCGGTTCAATGGAAGTTAAAGGAGATAGAGGTTAGCTCTAGATTTAAAAGGAAAATATTTTTTCATTAGTATTATCTACTTTAGATTCTGCCACACTCATACAAATTTTTAATTTGGACTTTTGATAATTTCAATTGATTTTGCCTTTGTCCAAAATTAGGTTCTTGTTCATAACTGTTTGTGTGTTGCATTATAATTAGTTTTATTTTATATTTTAAAATATTCAACTTGTATTCTTGTCAAATTTTAAGGAATGTAAACTGCTATAACCATTGTTATCTTGTGCAGGAGAGCAACTTGTTCACTCAACAATCAGACAGATTATGGCTGCACGGGCAATACATAACATTTTTAAAATGACAGAATCACTCATGGTTGTTTCTAGTGAGGGAATGAGGTTGGTTGAAATATTCTATCATAAAACGTAGTTTTAATCTCTACAGATAAACCTGTAAATCACGATTGATAAACTTTAGTGTATTATCTTTTTTTTCTCTTCGTCTATCCCATAACCCGAGCGAGGGTCATTTTTTGACAGTTGGATCTTTATGTCTCTATTTTATAGAAACCATTGTTTTTTTTCTAATTCATTGTCAAACTCTTTTTTCCGACATATTTATGCAGACTGATTGATCCTTCCAATAATATTGTTAGAGTAGAATTTGCATTGCAAGATATTTCTTTCTGGTCAGCTCATCCAGATAACAACAGGTAGAAATGTTTCATTGTTTATCTTTCTCTAGTTTGATATTTTTATTTTAGAGATTATATAGTGTAGTTTTTTACTTCAATTTTTTTTTAAAGTCCTCAAAAGTTATTCTTAACAGTAATTTATAATAAATATTTAGAAAATTGATATCCTAATATATTATCAATAGATTGTTTGGCTTTATTACTCGAAATCGAACCCTGATGACCCCAGGCTCAAGTGACGGGAAACCACCTGAAGGGGACAAGAGTGCCACGCCTTCATTTTCTTGCCATGTTTTTGAAAGTAACAGCACTGCTGAAGATGTGAGTGCAGCGGATAGAACAGATATTATATTCTGCTTGTTCAACTGATGAAAACATAGGTCCTTGACACAATAAATTCCTATTGTTTATTTTCAGATTTGCCAAGCCATCAGTACTGCCACTAAAGTTGCTTTTCAAGCCTTGATGGTAACTTTTACATTTTCTCATTAACAATTAAGACTTTTTTTTATTTGAAGATTATTAGTCGTAGTAAATTTGTGGCTATGTAAAAAGGTTTTAGTTTTCTTCATTTTAAAAAAGTCTGTTTGCAGGTTAAGTAAGTCTAGTTCTTCAATCAAGGTATTGTTCTTGTTTTAAATACTTATCTATGGATGACTAGGTATATATTTCTTATTGATGATCTATTACAGAGACGAGAGTCAGATAATCACAGTATGTTTTTTTTTTTCACTGACCTATATCTTTCTTAGCTCTCTTTACAGTTTTGCTACTAACTGCATCCTGATATGTACATTTATAAAATCTATTGACATTTCAATTGTGAATTAATTTTGTTTTCTGATAGTGATTTAACAAATGGAAAACAATTCTGCTATGAGCAATTATACACAATATTATTTTGTAAGCATGGTTCTAAATGCTTTGTCACCTTCTCTGTCAAAATGATTTAAAAAAATACTCTATTTTCATGTGTAAATACTTACATGCTTGTATTCACACACACACAAAAAGTGCTTCTCAGCATGTTCAATATTTCCTATTTATCTCTAAAACAAGACGTGTAAAAATAATAATATTATTATTATAAGTAGTAAAATGTACTATGTATTACAATGTACTCAATTGTACTAAAAAAGCTTTTGGAAAAAAAATATCTTTAAGCATTTGAAAATTTGTATTGTGATTCCCTTAGTTTCATGAGCAATCCAAGGAATAAAGCAAGAATTCTTGATGTTACCATTTGAATGATTTGATAGATAGCATTCAACTGTAAAGAGCTTTCAGTAGGAGAGATTGTCGTGTTGAAAACTGTTTTGATGTTTCTTTTTCTCCTGGTATTTTGTTTTGACATTTGCTGGAGATATTGTAGATGACACCTGGCTGTGTCTTGACTGCATACAATTTTTGTTGGTAAACTAGATATTCAGATATTCTACTATTAGCAAATGTTTTACACCAAAGGTATACAATAATTAATTGATAATATCCTTGGAATATAAGTGTACTATAAACATGCCATTAACAGTGTTTTTGATTTGTTTTCATTCTGCATCATCAATATCATTTATTTCATGATTAATTCAACGGTCATAAATTATTGATTTTCTCATTTGTTCATTGATCATAAAATACAACAGTCTATCTCCTTTTTTTTAAACTTTCCTAAATCATACTTCTTATGACAGTGTTTCTGAAATTGTGGTATCCTTATACCCTGATACCAGGATGGGAATGTGTTATGAGCTGGAAGAATTTTTGAAGGCATTTTGGATTTTGTTTCTTTTTTTTTTATTGTGCCATTGCAGCTATAAATTGCATTTTATTTTTAAAAAGGGGATAGTCAATCTTTGTTGAACTTTTTAAGGATATACTAAGGGTGCTGATACTTTAAAAGCTGTCACAAGATTGTTAGTTGTTTGTCCTAATTTTCTTCATTTGGTTACTAAACTTTGGTCGCTTGCATGGACTGGCTTATAACAGTACTAATTTTTTTAAAATCCAAGTACATTTCTTTCTTTTATCAGGTGTTATGCATACAATTTTTTTTTTTTTTTGGTGAAATTATCTAAAATGAGAATAATTTACATCTAAATATCTTAAGATTAGTATAATTGCAGACAATAGTGTAGAGATTGGGATAAGTTATTTGTTTCAAAGCTCAATTATTTTACAGGAGAAAAGGAAAGGAATAGCTCCAACAGCAACAGTGCCTAAACCTAAAGCTCAAATCAACGAGACGGTAAGTAGTGAACTATTTCAATAATTATGAGAGAGCAAAGTTGTGTTATTTTAAATAGTCAAGATTGTAAGTTGTGTATTTAAAAATAGTTGAGACAGTAAGTTGTGTAGATTTGAAAACAAAAATTTAAGGAGTTGTGCTGTTTAAAATAAATCTTTCACTTTCATATCCTTAACTTAAAATGGGGTAAGAAGATTTTTAAAATTTAACTAAATATTGATATTGGACTATAAGATAAAATTTAAACCTTCAATACATGGGAAAAGCCAGATATAATTTTTTCTGAACAATTCTCTCAGAATCTTCTTCTCAAGAATATACAGAGTTTGCCTTGTGAATCGGACAATAAGAAGAAAGGGTATGGCATCGATGAGGTGGACTCGCTTGCAGACAATTATGATGACGACATCAGCTCTCGTCTTCCATTGAGTCCAGACGGAAAATTTCTTATACTAACGGCCATTGATGAGCCGCCTTCTCCTACCACAGCCTCCCCTGTTTCCTGTTTGAAGACTACTGAAGACTCCAATAAAGCAGATGAGGTAGATAGTGAATCCGAGGCATAGAAATTGAAGCCATTTATTTTTGATTTAGTGTGACCCAAGGAAATATGCAATAAATTTTGGACAGGTTTGGGTATCTTCTTAGGGTGCAAGAAAATATTGAACTCTTTGGGTTATGGAGATGCTTTTTAGATTACTTTAGAAGTAATTGATAATTTGTTTATTTTGCTAATGTATACATAACTTTATTAAAGCAAACAAAGTTATTGTTTTTAAATAACTCTTTAGAATGTTTTGAATTGTATTGGTTGCTTATTCCTTCCCATGTTGGCTGTGTATTTGTTTTTATGTAGAAATTGTATAAATAACATTTGAATCTATGTATGTACTGTGTAGAAGATGTTTAGACTGCTTTTTTTAAAACCACACTTAACAATATTGTCATGATATAGATATACGTGGACAATATAAAATCATGATTTTAAGAGTTTTTGTCTGGTTTCAATTTTTTTTAGTACACAATTTTAAGTTGGCATGTTCTACATTAATTTTATTCTCACATGGGATGATTTCAACATTTATTTACATTTGATTATGTCTTCATTGGAACATAATGGTCTCTTTCTTTATATGTTTTATTTATTCACTAAAATGCACAAAAAAAAAAAGAATGTTTGTAATATATTGTAACCATTTTTCTTCCCAAGGAAATGTCTTTCTCTAACTCATAATAGTCACAAATGAGTAGATAAATTTTGTTTCAAATGGAAAGGCCGGTCTTGTTATTTTAGCAAATTGTTTTATCTTAGCTGTTTTTTTTAGCTTTGATCTTTGTTAGCATTTGTTTTGTTGTTTCATTTTCATGGAAAAAAAAATAACCCCTAACTGCCCCAACCCCCAAAAGATGATTACAGTGTACAAAATGTATCTGCCTTTATAATGTACTTTAAAAAAAAAAAATGGAGACAAACAAGAGCTAAATCTTGATATAAAATTAAACAAACACAAATTCAACACTTGATGCAACCATTTTTTGTAAGCAGTCCAATGACAAATAGTAATATTTGATCTCATATTTAAACAAACCCAATGGAACCATTTTTTTCTCCCATTTTTTTTGCTATGACTGTTCATATTTTAATGAACTCCAACAATCAACAATTAGTTTTTGATAAGTCTGATTCATATTGAAATATTGTTTCATAAAGATTAAGCAATAAATTATGTACACATTTTTCAAATATTTTTTTTATCCTGATCATTATAAAATAGAACTAGCTGTAGTTCTAGGTGTTTTGATTCTGCTGCTTGTTGCCAAGGGATTGAGTGGAAATATAAAGGCTGTATCTTTTTTTATCTTGTGCTTACTACCTTTTATGTCAGTATTATGTTACGTTTCCTACATCCTGTGACGACATTTTCTTTGCTTCCTTTGAGTTTATGTTGTATCAGCCGGATTAATTGAATTAAGTCATACAAAATTTACCTTCTCTTGGATTTGAGTGCTGTTGTCGTTTATTTTATTATTGGATAAATTTTAGAAACATTTACAAACAAAAGCTTTGTTTTCTAAGCATTGTTTTTAAGAAATTTTTTTTTTAAAAACTATAAGTACACTATAAATGAAAATAACATGTAATTTTGATGTTCTGAATGCCTTAAAGATAAAAGTGCTGTTAACACTATAACAGTCAGGTAATGAGATATTTTTTTATTCTTGTTATATGTATCCTTTCTTAAACTCTAGTCCTATCTTTTTATTTTGTTTTAATTATAATGAACTCAATTTAATACATTTGTCTACATTCACATGTGTTAAAATTGAATGATTTATACATTTAATACTTTTGAATACAAACTATTACCCCTTGTTATGTATGTAATTCTTGTACCGGTATTTAGATTTTGTAATGAAATTAATAGTACACCCATTCTCTTAACCAAGCAAGCAAAAATTGTTGACTTATATTTTACAGTGTAAGATGTTATTTGAAATTTAAACTTTTTGTCATTTTATGTACTTTCAAGTTTTAATGTATTATTTCAGCAATGTATTTCCACTGAGTGAGTGGAACAAAAACAAAATAGAAAAATGTTTTGTATTTTTCTAGAAGTATTTACATACTTAATACTTGTATTGTATACTTATGAATATTGCATTTACATTTTACCCCCCCCCCCCCCTCCTTTTTTTTTATATTCCGGACTCCAATTTTTATAAATCAAATTTCAGGACTCTTTTTCAGTAGCATATTTAATAGCATAATAAAACTTGTAGTTAGAAGCAATTCTTACAAATGAACAGTTTGAAATTTTTTGCCAAATCTTAACCATTTTTGAGAAGTTAATGTTAAACAAACTTAATCCCTCCAGCTGGTGTGTATGTGACTTATGTGCTTGCAAAGTAAATTGTCATTGTTCAAGTTTAAGGTGTAAATTTTTTTTTTAAATAACAGTATCACCCTCTCTATTATTTGTATATATCAAGACAAGGGTTTGTTATAAGCATAAATTATTGCATACAAGTGATAATGTTTAGTTTTTCAGGCTTTTGTGTGATATTTATATATAAAATATTTATCTGATTCATTTTTTAAAAGAAGTAAAAGATGTCAAACTGCGACCTAAATTTGTGTTTTTTAACTTGTGCTTGTAGTCTTTGTATATTTTGATGATTTGCAAATGCAGTGAATTATAATTTGCATCTTTAAAATTCTGAACTCTTCTTTTTTTTTTTTTTTAAATACATTCATTATTTATGTTTTGATTCATTTGTCCCTTTATCATGCCTCTGATTGCAACAAACACAAAACCTCCTAGATGATACATCATTGGAAACCAATTCACTTATTTCTCAGTAATCATGCACCTAGATGATACATCATTGGAAACCAATTCACTTATTTCTCAGTAATCATGCACAATACACTGTTTTTGTTTCAAGACCTTTATATTTAAGAAGATATCAGTTTCAATCAAGTCTTTCAGTCTTGTACAGTACAAATATACACGAAGGAACAGGGACACAGTCAAAATATCTGCACATTTTTATACTTGGCTATAAAAAGAAAATGATATATCAAAAGAGTACGTGGGATAAATAAAGGCAGAATGACAATTTCAGTTTTCTAAAGAAATAATTTTTCTACCCTGATTTTTTTTCTTCCTTAAAATTAAAAGAAAACAACATTTTTCAATTACTTGTTGGTATTAGAAATCCCAAAATGATGTTCTGTTTATACTCTATAGTTGTATAAATATATATAAATAAATAAATCAACACACTCATGCAATAGCTTTATCAAATTAGCTTTCAATTAAAAATTATTTTTTACCACAGAAAAACATTACTTGAGGAACACTTTTCCTATACATAATATAATACAATATTAAGTGATTGTGAGATAAAGTTATAAACTTTGATTCCAACTGATGAATCAAATTCAATAAAACAAAGATAGACTGTACTGTTAAAACATTTCTTCACGAAACATTTTACAAACATTGGCAAATGTTATTTAAAAAACAATGCGTCCAAACTTGATGCGAAAAACAAAAGACAAAATACAAGTGTGGCACATGGTTTCTTCATTATTAAAAATAAAATTATATAGAAAGTTGTTCAAAATTAACTTTCAATAAATATTTGCTATTATACTTTCTGGGCCTTGGCGACTGAATGCCCAGCCACAGAGGGCCCCCTTGATTTTTCTTTCTCAGAGGCATCAATTTTTTTTCTCAAGACTTCTGCCATCCCCGGGAGCTGCGAGAAGTAATTCCTTGCGAAATTGTGTTTCTGTGTCACCTTGTGGATGAATACTTGACCGTATCCCTGAAATAAATGGTAACTCAATCAGCGGAAGAAAAGAAAAACTGGGTAATCTAGCGAAAAACACTATAAAACTCTAAGCAAATTCACATTAAATATAGCTTCTAGTTCTAGATCAGTGTCAAAAATATAATATTAGTTCCATTAAAGCCTACCTCTTCCAGGCTAAAGAGTTTCTTGTGTGCTTCTGCCTCATCATGAGTCAGCAGTATGCAATTCCATGGAGACCACTCTTGATGCTTGTCCCATCTCGCAAGGACAAGGTCATAAATATCATCCCAAGCACTTAGTACGCTTTGATTGCTCCAGATATTTTCAACAAGGTAGCGGAGGTCTTTCTCCTAGTTTAGTCAAAGTAAAAAATTGTTGGTTAACAAACAGTTTTTTTTTAAATATTTTTTTCAATTGTTTTTATATCAAGAACAAACAAAACTTTGGAAATAAAATCCGTTTAAAGCGCATATTTCTTTTAGAAAAAAGAAGTTTCATACTAATATACTACTCTAAAATGTACTATTCCTAATAACTTATTTTATGTAAAGCAATATCATTTTGAGTACAACATGAAGTTCCTGATTAATATTGATCATTGTAAAAAAAAGTGTGTTGCCAATTTTCCGTAATAAAAAAAATACAAGAGCAAGTAACAATTTTATCTCATTTTTCTGTTCTTTTAATTTTATTTTACACAGAAATTATGCTGTGAAGCTTGCAAGTTTCACAAGGGTGCTTATTCAATATCATCCTACACTATGCATATAGGCTATATAGTATGGAGTATGGTGTATGCATACCATACTATAATATAGTTTTTTATAGTTTATATAAGCTTATATAAATATATATAGTATGGTATATGAATTTGAGAAGTTGCGTTACATTTCAGGGTTTGTAAAATTTTGAGAGTAGGTATCAGGTTTCAAAAATTTTTTTTAAAAACATTTCAGGGTTCACTGCTCCAAGTGAGTGGCGCCCATGTTCATAATTTTATTTAACAAATGGCACAGATATTGTTTGCACTGACCTGCAAAAGATAGCAAATGCTGCTGCCATCCTGCAGGGATTCCTCAGATTTTCGTAGAACTTTAAGCATAACGCGATAGTAATTGTGGTCCTCTCTTTGCCTTCCGTCATTCTCAATCTTCTCACACTTCTTGCACCGGCCGACGCTGCTTGTGTTAGAGGTGATGAAGAACTCTGTCGATGGCAAGTAAGAGCCACAACTGCGGCAGTAGTTGATGTTTTTACGCAGGGTATTAGGATCTTGAGGAATCTATAAAAGATATATTTGTATAGAAAAAAAGGATAAACATTTAAAAAAAAATTTTTTTAGCAGTACTTGGATAATAATGAATAAAAAACAGGAATAATGAATAAAATTATTTAGTTTTTAAAGATAGCTTCTTATAGTTTTTTTATCACTAAAAAATCTTTTATTAATAGAAGCATCTTAATTCTTCATTTAATGTACCGGTACTTCTTTTTTTTCCCAGACTGTCAACCAAAAAACCAATTGACAAGTCGCGGGTTCGAGCCCCGCCACCGGCAGATCCCTGTCGCCCTACAGGAGTTTTGGGACTAGATGACGTTAATATTGAGTTGTTATCACATGCGCTTAACCGGCAGCAGTGAAACCTCTCACAGATTAATAGTCTTCTAGAGCGCACTGAGCATGCTAATTAGCATGGATAGAAGCGCTATATAAATTACCATTACCATTACCATTACAAGTTAAAATGCAATTATTACCCATCAAAAATGTTTTTTTTAATAAATCTTTTATGTCCATTCTTATTTGGCATAAGCCTTCTTAATGTTTTGCTCTTCATTACTCACAAAGGAAGAAATACCTGTACAAGGCTATGTTAATAGATCTATAAATGATTTTAAAATAATCACTTGGTTATATATGTAGCTTAGTAAAGGAAATACACATGTGAATATATGAGTCACCTGCATTAAATGTAAAATTAAAATGCGTTCAATAAGGATTTTAAAATGCATTAAATGTAAAATTTAAATTGCATTAAATGTAAAATTAAAATGCGTTCAATAAGGATTTTAAAATGCGCACTATAGTGTGTATTGAAACTGTTTTCAGTGGGTTGGAGTGGGAGGTCTAGCTCACAATTTGAAAGAATGTGTAGTCTGCATTAGTGTATTTAATTTATAAAGAGTACTCTGTTTAATTTTTTAAAACCAACAAAAATAAATATGAATACTGACCTTGAGAAGTCTGGCAGCTTCAGGGTTGAATGCTGGTGTTTTGATGTATTGTAAGAAAAGTGTGGAGATTCTTTTTCTAAGACCTGTTAGATTGCTTTCCTTGACTCCCCTCATCAATAGATCTGCTTCTCGGTCAATCAATTCTGTGATCTCTTGCGTCAGTTTACAGTCATGTTCCTAAGATAATATAAGAATAATAATAAAAAACTATTTTGCATTCATTAAAATAAGTGGGCAGCTGATACTTTGAGGCCTACCCATTCATTCCCTATCAACAGCAATAACAACAACAAAAATACAATACAGAAATTTCAAGCCTTACCTGGGCCTGAATTTTAGCTTTTTTTTTTTAAATATAGAATTAAGCAAGACGTTATACTCTAGAGCAGACAATTACATATTTTTCTCTATGGCTGAAACCAGTGAAATGAGTAATATTTTGTTTTTAATTCAATAAGAAAATATGTCTTGAAATGACATAATTCAACAGATAAATTTGAAGTAAATTGAAAACTTAAAAAAAATAAAACAAAATTACTTTGACAGTATGTTTTAGTGTTAGAAGAACATCAAGACGTTCATCTTGAGTTAGATACTTCATATTGATACTGTTGTAGATATCACGTAGTTCTTTGGCACGAATGGTGTATGGAGTGTCCATGAAGGTCAGTTTGCCATCGGGCCCAGCCCATTTTTTGGGTGCAGCTGCCTGATAACAAGAAATAATTACAGAATGAAAAAGTTATAAAGAAATTTGTCACATCAGAAAACTTCATAACATCATTTGGGCTGCATCAAACTTAATGAGCCTATAAAAGAAATACAAAATATATTTGCATATAGAACAAATATTTGTAGGCAGCATTCAGTTACAATAAATTGTGTGCTCTTTGAAGGGAGATTAAATATTACTAAGTTTAATCTAAAAGTAAATATCAACCATATCAATAAAGTATTGGATTTAGAGGTGAGGCTTAGCAAAAACAAATTTATAGAATTAAGTGTGAACAGTACCCTTTCTAAGAAAGCCATAATCTGCTTGTCTCTATTTTCAAGTGTGGCTTCATTCTTATGACGCTCAATGGCAGATAAAAGTTCAGTTTCTTGATCTAAAAGCATGCACAAGGCAGCCTTCCTTTCTGCACCAGTTAGGGAGGAATTAATCCTCTCAATTTCTTCAAGACGCCACTCTATGAATAATTATATAGATTTTTTTAATACAGCAGGAAATTGTAAATTTATTTTAGCATTTATTTTTTTAATAAATATGTCTCACTTTCTAAACAGTGCAGCAGTAAATCAAAGTCTGATTTAGATTGAGGGTTTATTCTTCTAGCATATTCTTTTTTAATGCGCTCTTCTTTTTCTTTCTTTTTACGTAGCTCTTCTCTCCTCTCCCAAGCCAAACGCTTTTCTTTATCTTCTTTAAGCTTTTGAACATAACGCTTGGCAAGCCAACTTCTGAAGTTCTTTTGTAAAATTATAACCTGTGAAGAAATTAAAAAGTGCATTCTTTTTAATTACATTTCTTTGGTCAGTTAATTAAAATGTAACAACTAATGGGTAAAATACATGACCTATGTAAATCAAACTGTACTGAGACGCTACTAACTTTATTGAGAAATTTCTCTCGGTACTCATCTGCTGTAACATATTGTTTTGGAGACATAAGTTTATCCTCCATGTTTGACATGTAGCATCCTATACCAGTCATCTGTGTACTGGTTGTGTTAAATGTTTGTTGAAGCTATGAATAAAAGACATAACAATTTAACAAAATCATTGCGTAGAAAGTGCCTTTAAATATTAATGATATAAAAGCAAACAGAGCACATTTAAAAAAAAAAAATCTAAACTCAACTACACCTTTGCTGCACTTGGTTTCAACTCAGATTAAAGGGGTGACTAAATAATATATTATATTATTTATTATATTAGCAATGGTTCAAAAGGATTACTGCCACCCAAAAGGCGGTTTGGGAAATAGACTGTAATGGACCACGGATGAGCAAAAGATGCAGTAATCTTCTTTATAGAAGGAGCTTCTGTAATATATAAGATAATAAACTCTTAATTCAAAGACGCTTACTTTAACCCCTTCATAGTGAATTGATTTCCAATTTTATACACACACAAATATTATTTATAAAATAGTAATTTTAATCACTAGACTGCAAGATGAGTTCTTCCAATATGAAACAAAGAAAGTATTGAAAACAAATTATCTGACACAAGCTACATTGCCCGGCGTTGCCCGGGTGAAAAAAAAACAGAACTGTATAAGGTGCAGATAAAAACTACAATTTAAAGAAAGCTATAAATCTAATATTTAAATTATTTTTTTTTTACTGAAGACTTTAGGGAAAGTAATTTAAAATAAATATTGTAATCGGGTACAAAAAATAGGCAAGTATTTTTATTTAACAAAAATCTAAATTGCCTGTAGATTTACAATGTCTTTTGTTTTTAAAAGTTTGAAAAAAAAATTATAGAAAAAAAAGGTATAGTCGAACTGGAGAATTGAGCCCGGGTCGCCCGCATAGCAGTCCGTTACGTTAAACACTGAGCTAGCAAAGACACATGTCCGATGTGAAAAATTATTAGACAGTATATCGGCCTAGGCCTAAATAGGTCAGTGACACAAACTCACATGTTTTCAAATTGACCAATGGGGATCCGTAGGGACACAAACTTGATCTTTTTATATATATAGATTAGTGTTATATTCTAGCTTGAGGTGGCTTGATTCCTTTTCACTAAATACATCTTGCGAGAGGTTAAGATTGATACATAACACAATTTTAGAACTCCAACTTCAGGTTTAAAGAAAACTATATTTCAAACTAACAAATGATAACATTTTTCTTACATTATTCTTCTGTTCACAAGTCTGAGTATCTCTGCAAAATCTTTCTGATGTTGCTAGGGGTCTTTGCTTTTGCATTGTCTGGGCAGATGCATTATGATATTCCACTCCAGTGTTTTTGTTTCTAAAGCCTCCCAGAAATGGTTTTTTGTTTCTTGACCTCTCAATTTCAACAACAACATCCTTTGTTTCACAATCCTCTGCTCATCAAAAACAAAAATACTATGTTGTTGTTTTTTTCATTTAGATCTAATTTACATTTATAAAAAAAAAAAATATTTTTTTTTTTACATCAATAAAATTTTAAAATATTGAAAAGAAGTTTCCATATACACTCATATTGACCTACTTATTGGTACTTTTTGTCAATGGTAGTTCATTATTCAAACATAATACTGATAAATAATTACCAGTTTAAATGTAAGCTTCGATCTCATCATATCATAATTCCCTTAAATATTCTAAAGCTAAGATACTTAAACGATACATTCTTAATACAAAATATTATTATTTTTACATTTGTGATTTAGTTGTATATTTTATGCTGCCATTTACAATAGATGAAATAATTTTAAGTAATTTGAGGTCTGTTTCAAAGCAACAGTTAGTTAAAACCTAAGCGTAGCAATTCTAAACTTTTGGGAGAAATAAATGACATTATACATATAAGAGACAATAATGTAGATATGACAATATGTCTTATAGTTAGGCCCTATAAAGATGCTTTAGAAAAGTTAAGGTCCTTCAAAATGTGTGTTAACTATAGTAATCAATATACTTAGACTTAGATAGATTTAGTAAGTAATGATATAGGTATAAGGTGCAAACTGTTGTAAATGTTTTTTCACTACCACCAATGATATAAGGGGTTTGAAGGGCTCTGTTTCAACATTCAAAAGCAATGAAAGAAGGATGAGGATATTTTTTCATAATGATGGCTCAGACGTACACAGAGTCCCCTCAACATTTAGGTTGTAGCCTACACAAAGACATAAACATCCAATTACCTGTTGTTACTCTGACGGTAATAACATCTGGCATATGATACTCCTGGCGAGGTCTGTACTGTTTTAGTGGAGTATTTACAGGATCAGCTGATAGAATCTCAAGCTGTATTGTTCCATTTGGCCCAACTCCAAGATCTTCTAGATTTGTTGTATCTGGCATGGTTTTTCCTGTACAATATTAAATATTATGCTTCTATAATTTTTGTATCTTTAATTTAAAAGATACAACAATAAGAATTTGTATTTTAAATTCTAAGCTTTTCAGAAATTTAAATTGTATTTTAAAACTATATACCATTAAATAAAAGCATAACCAAGTTGCTAGACATCTTTAGCTCAGTGGCAAAATGCAGCTTAAGGTCTTCTAATGTTTGGCGCAAGGTACATGCTAATGTAACAACCTGGCCACTTGGCATCATAACAAACTTGACTGAAAAAAAAAAAACACATTTAGAAATAAATGTAGTTAACTAACAGCTAAATAACTTTAAATATATAAAATTTTCAAACCATATCACTATGAAATTATTCACCCGTAGCAGTAGGATCAGTGTTGGCCTTAAATAAGTTCAATGATTCTTTTATAGCATCATCTGCAGAAATACATTTATAAAAAGAAAGAAATGAAACAATTAAATAATAATGAAATTAAAAACAATAAATCATTCATGAAAGTATATATATTACACATAGATAATGTACGGTAATTGCCTGTTTTGTGAAGTGGGCAATGGCCAAGAGATATTCATTTACCTAAATTGGCAAAAACAAAGTGTTTAGTTCATCGCTGGTTTCTTTTTATTAGCCATAGATCTATATTTTATAGCCATTAGGCTATATGTATGAAAATAGACATAGGCCTTGACATAATATAATACACTTAATACTACCTAATACAGGGCTGTGGAGTCGGTAGATAAATGTTCCGACTCTGACTCCTCAGTTTTTGTAACTTCTGACTCCAACCCTGACTCCCCAACTCCTCTGTACAACACTATGAAAAGTATAAGTATTGCCGCTCCTAATTGTGCATTGTGTGCCGTATAGTGAAGCAAATGAAAAGCATGCTTCTTCGCAGTCACTTAATGTGTTCGTATTGCGGTAAAGTGAGGCAATGCATACATTGGTCTTTATTATTGCAGTAGAGAAGTCATTAATTATAACTTTTTGTGAATTTAAAATTCCAATCTAAATTTAGTAGGAGTAGGAGTCAGAGTCTGTGCATTGTTTGCAGACTCTGACTCCAGGTACCCCAAATTTCCTCTGACTCCAACTCCTCGACTCCAATTCTGACTCTACAGCCCTGACCTAAAAGACCTTTTTTTACAAAAACTATTTCTTTCCTATTTAACTTTTAAACAATTGGGAGGGGATACATTAGTAAAGATAACAAAATAGACCTAATTATGATTAGCGAATATTAACGAACGACATCTAGGAAGGACAACTATTTCGCCTTAAAGTAAAACTTCTTACATTTAAAAATGACACTATCTGGGTGTAACATATACAATAAAAGAAGGCTATTTACCTTGGATAGTTTCCTCTGAGTATGTCACCTAAAATATAAATGACAAAGACAGAGTTAAATAACTGATTGTGCATGTGTATGGACAGTTTCAAACCAGTGCAAAAAAAACAACAACAACAACTGATCCTTAAATAAAACAGGTGTGGTCTAGAAAACAAATGAGATATAAAGCTTAAGGAAATGTGTGATAAAATGAAATTGAACTTTGTAAAAGATAAAGGAAATGATTTACAATCTTATTATATCAATTTTATTTTTTTATTTTAACATTATAGTATACCTGAGAGTCATTCCTGTTGAAGTTTATATTATTTCCATTCTCAATATGACTTTTTGTATCTACTTCAACATTTCCATTATCAGCATTGATTTCTTTCCAACTGTCACTAATGTATTCTATTTTTGTTTCTTCCCTGTATTCTTGGGGAGAGTTGTTCATTTCTCTATTGTCTTCAACTTCATCGTCTTTATTTAGTTCTTTACCGGTTTCTTCATCATCTGGTTGGTGATCTTTCTCTTTATCAGGTGAATTTGTCTGTAATCCTGCTTCTGATTGTTGCACTTCTTCATTTGTTTCTTCCTTATCTGCCAATGACACATGTTCAAGTTCCCCACTGTCATCCTTTAATTCATCATTTTCTTTTAATCCATCAGTTTCTTCTTCTAATTCATCATGATCTTCTTTCATTTCATCATTATCTGCTTTTAATCCTTCATTATATTCTTTTGATTCATCATTATCATCTTTCAAATCATTATCTTCCTTCAATTCTTTTAATACATCATCATTTTCCTTCAATTCATCATTATCCTCTAATCTTTCATCCTTAGCAGCTTCAGGTTCAGCTTCCTCTTCATTATTTACATCCTCTTCTTTTGTTGTAGTCAGATCTGTGTTTTCTTCAATTTCATCTTTTAAATGAGGTGTTGAGTCTGTGTCATCCATAGTGTAATTACTCAAATGCTACTCCTTTAAAATATAAAGTACCAGTTGTTTATTTGTTACACTCAAAACTACAAGTAAAAATTATAGGCTACAGAAAAAAATACAGGGGATGTGGAGTCTATTAAAACATTATCTAGGTAGATCAATATTGATATCAATAGTCAATAGGGCTTATTAGCACTTTAATAAAGTGCCCTAATCAAGTTTACTTAGAAACAATTATTTTTTTTTGCTAGTTCTGGCCCTTTAATTTAAATGAATGGCTTCAGAATATCCTGTTAATACTAATGATAAATAATAGTTTGAACTATTTCTAATGGCTAAATAGTAGGGCCTATAGTCTATAGCAGAAGCGTGCAACATTTTTCTGCTTTGGGCAGCATATGAAATTTTATACAACAAGACGGGCCACGAAGTGTGAACATTTATTTGCATTATCAATGCAACGAATTAAAAAAAATGCCTTTAGAAGCTCTTCGGGGGCCAAACTAAAAGGCTTGGCGGGCCGTTTTGTGGCCCGCGGGCCACCTGTTGCACAACCTTGGTCTATAGTATAGGCCTAGTAATAGTATTATTGAAAAAAAAAATGAAGGTTATTTGCAGATAATTTTCATAGTAGCATATATACACTATGCACCTAGGCCTACATGACTACATGTATACTGTATTATACATTGTATAATAAACATTGTTTTAACCTTATAACAATACAATATATTGGTTAAATATTCCAATATTAGGCCAAGATTTAAATTTAAAGTTGGGTGGATATTGAAGATATTCAAAGATATTCTACAGTCTACAGTGTAGACTACAGACCCAGGATCCAATCCTAGCCTTCATCAGGATTGGAACCCGTGACTTTCAATGTGACCGCATTTGTTGTTGTAGAGGTTAAAGGTAACAAAAAAATACAACTTTAAAACCACTTTACTGTCTTAGTCTTTACAACATTTATCATTAGCCTAGCCAATGATTTGCCTTACGCCGCCTACTACGGGCTACGGCGTTTTCATTTTTTAAACATTTTAAACATATTATTATTTAACTAAATGTCACAAGTACTTAAATAATATTGTATACCAGTAATAATATATGTGGCAGGCGAACATTTTATCTCATTAAAATATGAGAGATTCTTAAAGATTTTTACTGAAGTATTTTATCAACAAACTCACCAGTTCCTTTTAACGTAGACTTGCCGCCATTATTGTTGACCAGTTGCTAGGTAGGGGAAGCATTTTATCACTATTTTTTTATTGGTTCTGAAAAGAACATGGACGACCAATCAAACAAAACGTATTGATTTCAATAAGACCACTTTGGCTGTTAGTTTAAGGTCGACATACTTTTGTTTTGTAAGTATAAATGAAATTATATTTTCAAAATTTTCAGGGAAATAGTTAATTAAAAAATATACACATATATTGATCGCCTTAATTAAATTGCGAAGCGTACATAGTGTCAAATATTATATATGGAACATATATTTAAAAATAATAGTATTATAATTGCAACATCAACAAACCTGGCATATCGGCTGCTATGGACGCGGCGTTTTTTTGCTTGATTAAATTAATTTTAAAAATATGTCGTGAGAGATGTTATTTTTTGAGATAATTGTTTATTACAATTAACAGTTAAAGTTTTAAAGGTAAAAAAACAACAACAAGAACATATTAAAGTTTAAGTAAGCACGAAAATCACACTCCTTATAAGTTTTATAAGCAGGCTAAATTACCGGGTAAAAAGGCAAAAAACAAAAGTAACAGGAAGATAACTAGATAACTTAATTGTCTTAATAAACGTAGGACTTAGACCTTGGATTAGTTAACTTAGATTTATAAGCTCAACACAGTAGTCTACACAGAAAATTAAATAAAATGACCAGAAAGACAAAAAAAAAAAATTCGGTAAAATTCTTATTCCATCCGCTGAACTGGCTGAAGATACTCGCCTAGCGGCTTATCTCAGTTTTGCTATTGCCAGTGTGACTGTCTGCACCCGGATGGTGCACAGACTTTTAATGAATCACCTCGGTTATATAAGTTATATGATAAATCCGAGGTCATTCAAATTGGAGCCTAAAATAAAAGGGCTAAAGTTTATTGTTTGGAAACACTGATGATTATGAACTGACATCTTATCTTATCTTATACATTACAGACGCTCCTTCTATAAAGAAGATTATTGCGTCCTACGCTCATCCGTGGTCCGAGTCTAGTCTTGCATTTTTATTAATGTTTTAAATGATGTTAAGTTACTGGTTTTCCTGGTTTGTTCAGGCAACCCATTCCATGCCCGAATGCCACTGGGGAAGAAAGAGTACTTATATGCATTTGTTCTCGCATAAGGGACAAGGAAAGTGTTTTGTAGAAAAGGAAGAAAACCTTGGGTTTCATCCTTGACTCACAAATGTATTTCGACACTCATATAAGCAATCTATGCAGGGGCCTTTATATACAGCTGTGTGGACTTGGTTAGATCCCACCTTATCTGACACGTGACTCACTCAGCAAAGAAACTTTGTACACTTACTCCTCAATCAAAGTACTGTAATGCTCTGCTAACTGGGATACCTGATGATAAAGTCACCAAATTACAGCTATTCAAAACAGTGCTGCATGGCTAGTCATGCCTAGGTCAAAGTATGATTCTGCAACAGTTACCCTGTATTGGTTAGCCTACCCAGCTCCATTGGCTCCCTGTGAGAGCCAGAATTGTGCTTACATAAAAGAAGATACCTCAAATTTTATTTTATTGCTGATTCCTGATTCCATCATTCTCTAACATCAGGGCGAGAGAGGACACTGATATAAATTCCAGGCATGTCACTTGATACCACCTATGCTTACTGCAAGAGAGTGTTAGCCTAATGATTATGACCTGTCCTAGCTTAGTATACATTCAATGTTTGTTGATAGAAACAAATCTGACAAAATTAATAAAAATCACATAATTTGATAGTAGTCTTAAGTTTTATAAGATAAGATTTAGAAACTAAAATTAGCATTGTTAATACACTGAATAATTGAGGAAATAATTTCTTTTCAGAAAAATGGCGGAGGATAACCAGAAAAAGTACAAGCAATATATTCCAAAGAGCAAAGAAATGCATCGCAAGAGCTCAGGGCATTCCACTGGAATATCAACCAAGGTCTTTCAAAGAAATCAAGGAATATTACAAATAAACAGTAGACCAGTCCTACCACCTATCCCAAAATATGACTTCACATATGATCCTTGGATTCACAGCAAGCTAATGCACTACTCTAAAGTGAAAGCTCAACATGAAAATCTGATGAAATATTAGTATGTACACAATCTTTCCCTTGGAATGCATTCATCAAAACTGTTCTAAACAAGTGTCTTTTTTTAAACAAATGTAGATGTTTATGTTTCACATAATGTGACACGCTTTCTCAGTATAATGCAGTGTGCTTATAGTCAAAACTGACAATTAAGAAGATTATCTATGAATATATTTTGGTCATTTTTCTAAAACGTGTAAAAAAAACAACTAACTTTTATGCATTTTAATCTATAGGCTAGTATTTAATTGTGCAACACATCTGAAAATAATGATTTTGCATAAATGCTATACAGAATGCTTAGAAACTTGAGGTACCTAACTTTTTTTTTAGGGGCGGGGATAGGATGTGCACATGGCCAATAATACTGTAATTATTTTTCAGTCAAAAGTAATGCTACTGCAAAAATATATAATTTAATTTGATAAATCTTATTTAGTTGTAGCTCAGCTTGTAAAGGAAAAAAATTTTGTTTACTCCCTTTCTATTAACTTGCACTGTCTGTCTGTTTGTCTGGTTGCTTGCAAAACTTTGCATAGATTTTTTTTACCACTTCCTGTTGTCCAATCAAGACGAAACTTGGCCAGCAGACTTGTCCAGACTAACAATACATTCTATAAAATTTTCAGCATCATAGCGTTTGGAAAAGTTACGAATTTATTCGACCAATTTGCGAATCGAGGAAAATAGTTTATGTCAAACATGGCTGTCTCTACCGGAAGAGACGAAAGTAAATAAACTTTTCGGATATGTTCGTTTTTACGAAATAAATAGAATGAAAACGACACAATGTAGCTGAATCAAAGCGAGTTATCTATTTATGTTTTTATTGCGGGCCAAAGCTAGAAAAAAAAAAGGATGCGCAAAATTTTAGTGTGAAAATTCATAAGGTATGATATCACTTATATTTATTTTAATCTATCAAAATATAAATCAAATATAAACTTAGTTTACAGCGAAAGTGAGTATAATAAAAACTTAGTTTTTATGGGTTAGTTTTACACTTTTGTAGTTTAGTGTTATTCCAATTTTAACAAAGGACATTGTACAGGTTGTTTTATGTTCTAATTTTCCTATGGTTATTGCCTCTTTTTTCACTTGAAAAGTACTTTGGTACATACTACATATGACTATATGACTGGGGCAGTGACTTTAAAATGATAAAATGTGATTGACGTTTTTTCCCTTGTGGTCTATATTATATGTGACATGGTCTTTTTTTATGTTGACAATGTGTGATTTATAAGTCGCTTAAAAAATAACAACTTTCATTACAAGTCAGTGTCAAGCTTTAAAAGATGCTAGAGAAGAGAAGATGAGGTTTCAGCAGCAACAGCTTCGTATTAAGCAGGATATAGAACCTCCATTACGACCAGAGGTATGCAACACTGCTTAACCAGATACAACTTAAATAGAAATTATACATATAAAATAATAATTCAAGATTAAAAAAAAAATTCTTTTGACCATTACATAACATTTTGAAGTGTATATGTTATTTTTATTAAATTAATCATGAGTTGTTTTTTTTTTAAATAACTATTTTTTTTCAGTTCAAACCCTCTGAGGATCACTGTTTAAAGGTAATGTGTCTTTAAAGATTAGATAAAAAGGTTAATTTGTTTAGAATCAGTTTATAATTTGATGATTACTACAAGCATCTGTTTGTATGAGGCCACAGTGTAACTCCTTGATGCACTCTTTGTGGTATTTTTTTGTATTCTACTTACAACCTTTTCCCCATTTCCTCTCTATATGTGTTCTGTTACCATAACATTTTTAAATATCATTTTTAGAAAGTTTCATGACATATGAAAATTACAGTAATTTTTTATGAATGAATACACTAGAGAGCATAATCACTAATGTAACACTTTAAGCCTAGGATAGAACTGGAGAAATGCTGAAATAATGATAAAACATTATTATGAAACATTATTGCATGACAGTTCTATGTTGTTTGTTAATTTACTGATGTTTCATATCCATTTCAGCTAAATTATTTGGCACTGAAGAAATTTATCATGAATACGCCTGTTGCACCCATGGACCAGACATCTCAACAGCGCATTATGCTCCTCATTCCTGAAAAGCTTCGTACAGGCGCTGAAAAGCAAAAGATGATAAACGAACTTTTCAAAGAAGTGAAGGAAATGTTTGCAGAAAGTATTCAGTTATCAAATAGTGAGTAAATGTCAGTGTTATTATTTGTTCCTTTATGTCTGTAGAAAAATTAAACACTGATTGAATGTGAATCACTTGGGTCATCCTAAAAGTTCATCTTTGATTCATTCTGTTTATTTCAAAAGTACAACACATACTCATCAAGCCAGAGGTGAAAGGTCTTGAAACAGAGAAGGCAGGACCACCTCCAAGTGAGCCTCTGTAAGTCTAGTTAAATTTTAAATCACTAAAGCACAATTTGATATCTTGTCTCATATATGACAGATGTTTCTTCTATACAGAAGATTATTGCATCCTATCTATCTATTGCATCCCAAGTCTGTCTATTTTCCTGGTTTGTTCAGGCACCCCATTCAATGCCTGGATTCCACTAGGGAAGAAAGAGATGTCCTTTGAAAATTTTATTAATACAAATAAATGACATTTGGCAATTGAAAATAACAACTCATTTGCTACTAACCTACTTTCCAAAGACACCCCTGAAAATACTAGCCAAAGGGAAGGAACTCTGTATTAAATTTAGTAAATTATTTAAAAAAAAATTTTTTTATGACTAAATATTCCCTAAAGTGAATAAAAATTATAGATAGATAAATATCTTAGCTTTCTGGAAATGTATACTTTTATACATAAAAAATGCTGAATGATCGATAGAATCATTAGCTGAGTGTTGAGACCCTAGGATTTGGCTAAATATTTTCACTAGCCCTAGTGTCAAAGTCCGATAAAGTATCATAAAGTCCATAAATCAAATTGTAATGGAAATTCCTTTATCAGAACTGTTGTTAAATGTTATATTTGGAGGTATAGAGCTATTGATTAATAAAGAAAAAAATTAAAGGCGAAGGCTATAAAAAAAAGTATCACAAGACGAAAGGCCAGTGAAAACTACCCGTACTTTGAACGCGTATCGCAAAAAAATCCTACTTTTTAAAAGCCGTGTTTGCAGTAAAAAATACAACCAGAACATATGGCGAAAAATCAATAAATGACAATAGGTTAGTCACACACGTGGCGGCCGCTTTCGGGCGCATTAGTATGGAGGGGGGTATGCCGCATTCAGTGGCGGTAGTAGCAAATGAGTTAAATGTTGATTTTTATTATATTATGAAGAACAGATACATTTAATATTGTGTTTTTTATCTATTCCAGAGGTCTTAACTTTTGTAGACCTTGGCACAAAGACTATTTAGAACGGAGAGCCAAGATATTTCAGACTCTTAACCTCCTCAATCCCACTCATGCTGCTGTGCTAGAATTTTGTCAATTAACCCTTGCAAGATATAGTCTATTAGATATATCTAATTACAGGTGAGGATGTTTAATTTGTTTTTGATCGAACCCACACAGAAAAACCACACCAGTCACATGAAGGCACAATTATAATTTCTTAGTAACATCTGCGCTACAAGAGGAAATGCTATAGAAACAATGATTCAATGTAGTTGCTGGTACAATGAACAAATCAACAAATCTCTCTGAACAAATCTGCAGACATCAACAGTTTCATTCCACTTGCAAAATTGCCTTTAGAAAGACATTTGAATGTATGTGACATTGCAGTTGACTTATAAAAAATATCCCTTAGTTGAAGTCTAGAAAATAAAAGACTAAGAAGTAAAGTAAACATTTAGAAAAGACTTGGACTTGAGATAAAAGAGGAAGTAACGTAAAAAAACAAAGAATATATATGTATAGGAATTATTAATATAAAAACCCACAATTTGCAGTAATAATAATAAATAAATATTTATTTATATAACAGTTGTCTAAGGACATTAGTCAAAGTAATTGAAGTAAGACCTTTTTCATGTAATACTTAATATGTACAACTATTAATAAGTCCTTAGTGTTATTGACCATACAAGTGCAAATGTATTATTTTGTTATGTATATAAGTGCTCAGCAAATGTAAGGATATATCTCTATAGAAGCAGGAACTATTTTATCATTGAAGTACCTCTATGGATAGTAAGCCCGGCCTGACTTGAATTTGAATACACAATCCAACCACACATAGAAGCATACATTTCCAATGTACATACAAACAATCACATAGAATGTACCAGATTTTGTTTTATTACTAAGATGCTAAGATCATTTGTTACCTTAATGAACGTGCAATGAAAAATAATAATTTGATCGACCTTGAAAAAAATCATACTTTTTTTCTCTTCTCTTATGACTTCAAGAAATTGTGTGATTTAAAGAAACTTTCAATTTCAGAAACATGGGTGTCATGACTTTGGATACATATAAAGACTGCATTGAAAGAGATATGACACACAGCGAACATAAGTTCATGAAAAGGTGAAGACATATATATTATTACTTTTAAGTGTTAGAGGACATGTTGTATATGTGGGTGTGTTTATCCTCTCTATAAAGGGCACTTCTGTAATTATGGGCCCTCAAGCTGGCAACGAGAGTTAACATTAGAGTTGACTGGTAGGATAAAGCATAGGGCATGTTGTGGTTCATAGCACAAGCTCATCAAGGTTTCAGTGGAGGTGGGTGGAGGAATGCCGGCAGGCTTGTCCTGCGCTTCACTGCACTGTCAACCCACACATCACAGGTTCTATCTCTGCCCTCCTGTAGGAGTTTTGGACGTAATAATCTTCTATCTAGAAGTAACGTTTGTAAAACTTGTACGAATATACTACCTGACCCCAAGCTTGATTAACAAATGACCAAGAGACTAATTAGACTGGAATGGTTGATCATTACTTGGTTATTACATAGTCAGGGGGCAGAACAAGAACCTGAGGCATAGGGCATACCCATTGAGGTGTGGATATTCTTGTCTTCTATTGTCTCATTCACCCTCAGCTCTGCCTCTGGGGACATCAGAAAAACATTGATGCTTAATAAAATTAAATGTTATTACTATTAGTAAAAGTTGATCGTCTCTAAATTGAAATTAAAAAGTGCATTTATGACTAAAATAAACTGGTTAAAGAAAAGAAACTTTTTTTTGTATTCATTCTAAAATAGAAAAATGAATTATAAATGTGCATATAATATAATAATAAATCTGATAGACAAGAATCTTAAAATGTCTATTCTCTTTCCTGGACAGCTGGTACCCAAAAGTGTTGAACATTTTTACAAGCAATTTTAAATCAGCCAGTTTGGAGTCTCCTGAAAAAATGGAGTCCTTTTTTAAGAGTGCATCAACACTTATAGGCATACAGGTAAAGACACGGATATTGATTAGTTACAGATGGAACATACATTTATACACAACACTTATAGGCATACAGGTACAGACACGAAGATTGATTAGTTACAGATGGAACAAACATTTATGCACAAAATTAAAACCTTATTACAGATGAAACAGATGTTAGTTGACAGCTTTACATTTTTAAAAATAAAACAGATATTAGTTAACACCTTAATATAGAATAATTTAATTATAAAGTAGACGAAACATGTATTTGTGATGAAATCAAAATTTCATAACAGATGAAACAGATGTTAGTCAACACCTTGAAAAGGTACGAGTCACTATTCCGTCCTGAGAATTACTTGAAACTGCCATATCTCCAGCTAAATATAGTGGTTGAGGGGAATGAACTCAAGTTCACCAACACTGTGGATGACGTCATTGAAGCCATATTGTTCTATGTGGAGCGTTTGGGAGAAAGTCTAAGACATGTAATTAACTCATATTCCTGTCCTTGTTTTTTTTTTTAGCTTGTGTATATGTAAATGGATATGTTTATGTCTTGTTTTATCTTTTTTTAAATATGGAATAAATAAAGTATCTCGTCTGACAAAATTGATCCATGGGACAGATGAAGCAGCGCTCACCGGTTTCTGTGGTCACAGCATACTAGGGGATTGTGTGGCTAGTACCATGCCTAGCCACCTTTACTCTACCTCAACTAAAGTCAGGTACCCATCAGAGCTCAGTGGACTCAGGGGCACCCTCCAGAACTGAGAACAAATCCTAGCCTTCACCAGGATTTGAACTCAGGATCTTTGGTATGCCAATCAAACGCGCTGACGCTCGGCCACTGCGCCCCTTTTATATGAAATGTTAAGACATTATTTTTTTGTAATGAACACAAAGTGTGTAAGTGTTCTCTGCTAGTAAATTTAAATAGTTGTGCTGTTTTCTGCAATCTTGTCTTGTGGTCTCTCTTGTGTACCAGGTCCCTACAGTCAAATCTTTCTTAGAATGGAAACAAGAGGAACTGTATGTGGATACATCGATCTCACCTCACATAGTTAAAGAGGTTGACAAAAAGCTAGAAGAACACGTCAGAAGGTATTTTGTGCGAGCAAATGAACTTCTGAACACATTAAGTGAGTAAATGGAAATTGTCATTCTGCATCAAATCGGTAAAACGTTTTATATACTCATCAAGGTTGAAAAAAAATAGTCATATCTTTATTTTCGTCTTATATTTTTTCAAAAAGTATTGAGATTATCAATCAGCTCTATATCCTTTTTTGTTTAAAAAAAATATGTATATACTTATCTAGCCTAGATAATTTTATCCGTGCTTATGCATGTTTGTGTTGCTCAATTATGTTAAATTGTGAAGCCGGCTGGTCCAGCGGTTAGTTCACCGGGCTGTCAACCAAAAATCAACTCACCAACTGACAGGTCGCGGGTTCTATCCCTGCCACCGACGGATCCCTGTCGCCCGGCAGGAGTTTTGGGCCTAGTGGACGTAATAATCTTCTACCTAGAAGGAACGTCTGTAAACAGATAAGATAAGATAAATGCGCTCTGAGCTTAGATTATGTTTGTTGACAGCACTATATAAATATTCTTATTGTGTATTTTAATTTAATTTGATAAAATGTTAAAGGAATCACATGTTTAAATGAAACAAATGCCTGTGTTAGAATTTTATAGTTGTGCTTCATCTTAGTTTCCTTGCCAATGTATTGTGTAGATCTTGCATACATTTTTTTTAATGTTTTGAAAACCAGCCGAAGAATATGGCCACATAGTGAATGGGGAAACTGCTAACAATATCAGAGAATATTTGAAAGATGAACATTCTTTTGAAGAGCACAAAGAGGTTTGGACTTCCAACTTTTGTTTTAAGTGTGCTCATTTTGTCTTAAGTGCAGAAAATAACCTGTTTCTTAAAGTGTGCTAGTTGAGAAGTATTTAAAAGATTGACTTTGAGTAAACAATCTGTTCTGTTTCAGTACATCAATGAGTTTTACTTAGTTATATCAGACATACAAAGCCTGCCTTCTATTGAGAGCTTTGATTTGCTGACCGTCCACTGCGATGAGGTTAAGGAAAGTTTGGTCAGATTGTCTAGAGAGTTGTGTCACGGTCTATTGGTGGCTGTCATTGAGGAGCACAAGAATGAGAATATAAGGTCAGAGCTTGTAGCCTAGCGACAGCATGCTTACCTAGTGTAATGAAAGTCCCGGGTTCAAATCTTAGTGAGAGCTAGGATTTGTTCATGGGCCTTCAGGGTCTCCCAGGGTCCACCCACTGACATTAGTTGGAGCATTGTGCTGGCCACACAATTAATTCCCTAGTAAGCCAAAGCCACAGGCCACATAGATCAATTTAGTCTGACAGGGATATGAACTTAATTTTTTGTACTTACAGTTTCATCATTATGTCAGAAATTCCACATTATTTCTCCATCAGAGTTTAAAGGGTTAGGGAAAACAGAATTTGGTTTTTCAAGTATTGTAAAGTTTGGAAAACCTAACCAATGTTTTTGGAAATTTTTTGAATTTTTCTATATTGGAGTATGAAACTTGAAAGTAATTTTTATTTCTTTAAAAAATCATTATCTTTGCCATTAAGTGAAAGAGTCCTTAACTCCAATCATGTATTTTTCTGAAATTATTTTACCATTTCTATGAGTACTGAATGAGATTACAAAAAAATATTTTCATCTGGACTGCCGATGTAAGATATCATTTAACATTATCACATTTCACATATATTGGTTGATTTTTAGGTTTGTGAATTTTTTTTTTTAAGTTTGGGAATTTCAAAATGATTTTTGAGTAAGAACCCTGTCCACATTGTTTCCCAGCATTTGTCAGAAATTTGAGATGATCAAAGACAAAGCTGAGCAGGTGCCTAAAACTACTGAAGAATTGTTCCAGCTGAGTGCCTTCATGGAGAAGGCTCGAAGTAGTGCTATGCAGTCCTTGAGAAGTCGAGTCCAGGTGAGGTTAAATTTAAAACAGGATAAGATAAACAGAGAAACACAATCCACCATTTATAAGCAGTGTCTGTAAAATATTGCATAAACATTTAGGAACATTGACCTGCTTGATGATGTTTTAGGAGACATAATAAGCTAGGTTATCATGAATTATTATATAAATATTATTTCTACTTAGTTACCTTGTCAATTGAACAAATTATTTAAACATATGAAATAATAACAAAGTTATAATTATATAAATTATTTCTCTATTGCTAGTCATAGTTAGAAGATTAGTTGCTTGTGATGAAAAGAATTCAAAGATAGTGTGACACATTTTTCTATCCAGACTTTTGATGTAATTGTTTATATTATGCTGTATTTCATCCACAGGACTCAGCTAACAGAGTTATGTACCTCATTGACAGATTTTTCTTCAGTGATGAAGACATGAACATGAACTCACAGGTTCTCACTTGGCCTGACAGGATAATTCCCATCTTTGATAATAATGACATTGTGAGTCTGTAGCTACAACAGTTTACCTAATTTAAAACCCCCACTCCCACCTTCATAGTTAGGTATATATGCTGGTTTTAACATGAACTAGAATTATGTGCCATGAACTAGAACTATGTGCCATGAACTAGAACTATGTGCCATGAACTAGAACTATGTGCCATGAACTAGAACTATGTGCCATGAACTAGAACTATGTGCCATGAACTAGAACTATGTTCCATGAACTAGAACTATGTGCCATGAACTAGAACTATGTGCCATGAACTAGAACTATGTGCCATGAACTAGAACTATGTGCCATGAACTAGAACTATGTGCCATGAACTAGAATTATGTGCCATGAACTAGAACTATGTGCCATGAACTAGAACTATGTGCCATGAACTAGAACTATGTGCCATGAACTAGAACTATGTGCCATGAACTAGAACTATGTGCCATGAACTAGAACTATGTGCCATGAACTAGAACTATGTGCCATGAACTAGAACTATGTGCCATGAACTAGAACTATGTGCCATGAACTAGAACTATGTGCCATGAACTAGAACTATGTGCCATGAACTAGAACTATGTGCCATGAACTAGAACTATGTGCCATGAACTAGAATTATGTGCCATGAACTAGAACTATGTGCCATGAACTAGAATTATGTGCCATGAACTAGAACTATGTGCCATGAACTAGAATTATGTGCCATGAACTAGAATTATGTGCCATGAACTAGAACTATGTGCCATGAACTAGAACTATGTGCCATGAACTAGAACTATGTGCCATGAACTAGAACTATGTGCCATGAACTAGAACTATGTGCCATGAACTAGAACTATGTGCCATGAACTAGAACTATGTGCCATGAACTAGAACTATGTGCCATGAACTAGAACTATGTGCCATGAACTAGAACTATGTGCCATGAACTAGAACTATGTGCCATGAACTAGAACTATGTGCCATGAACTAGAACTATGTGCCATGAACTAGAACTATGTGCCATGAACTAGAACTATGTGCCATGAACTAGAATTATGTGCCATGAACTAGAACTATGTGCCATGAACTAGAATTATGTGCCATGAACTAGAACTATGTGCCATGAACTAGAATTATGTGCCATGAACTAGAATTATGTGCCATGAACTAGAACTATGTGCCATGAACTAGAACTATGTGCCATGAACTAGAACTATGTGCCATGAACTAGAACTATGTGCCAGGTTCTCAGAACTGGCTAAACTTAATTTTCAATTCAGTCTAAGTGTTGATAAAGCTATTTCCGGCAATTTAAACATGAATGAAAAGTTTTCCCTTCATTCACAAAGATTGATGAAGTCATACAAATATTCTTGTGACGCCATGCTTTTTCTTCGTATTTGACCACAGTGAACAAAACACTGTCATTGTTTAGAAGGTAAAATGTTGACGGTGTTTACCACAGTAACTTAAAGAATATTTGTGGCAAATTTCATGTCAATATGTGCAGTATTAAAATATATCTTGCTATATGTACACATCCACCCACACCTTTTGAAATTTATATATGTGATGCTATCCCACGAACCGGTATGGAACTCGGCAGAACTGACTTTTCAATCAATGCAAAATAATGTAAAAAAAAGGGTCGTAGCGCATGTTGAGAATATTATTGATATGTAATATTGTTGATATGTAATATTATTGATGTGTAACGTTGAATTCCTTATAGCTGTAAAATTGTTTTAGGAATCACTTTAAAATTAGTTTTTAAGCAGCTTTTTTTATAAAATCAAGCAAAATGTTCTCTAAAGATAAAATTGTTTAAAAGTCAACTAAAGTCTGAATATTATTTAAAACTCTAACAGCTTGTATATTGACTCTTTTTGAGTGTGTTTGCTAAATTTCATGGCCATTGGTTTATATTTATTAATCTTGGAAATAGTTTATTATCTGTTGCGAATTGTTAAAAATCAATAGTTTTCTTTTTGTCCTAATCAACTTCCCTTACCTAGGTAATTTTGAATAACTTTTAAAGTAATTAATTGATTTAAGAAATGTATTCACCACTGCATAGATAAATAAATTAGCTCCCATTAAACATCTAAAATTAAATATATTATTTTGCCTACTTTAGTACCATTGTGTGGGGTTGCATAATTTTTTTTGTAAATTTTTCTTCCAGTTGTTGCCTGTGCCCATTGATTTAGCCATTCCTCCTTAAAGTTGTTTTTTAGCATGTTGCATACTGTGTTGTAACTGACAGGTCTTTAATGTTGGTCCATGTTAGCTCCCTTTCTAGCCAGTCTGTCAGCTTTTTCGTGGCCTGGTATGCCAATATGTCATGGGATCCATTGTAGAGTTATGTTGATGTTGTATGTGCAAACAAGCCCAACAAACAAGACAACATAAAGTTCCTCTTCCGCAAAGAACAATGCACTATATTCCAGTTGAGAACAGGACATATAGCACTCAACTCACACCTAAATAGAATAAACCCAACTCACCCATCTAACTGCTGACATTGCCCCTGCCCACAACCAACAGTGGATAACTTCCTGCTTGAATGCCTTGAGCTAACCTACTTCAGATACACTCTGCTCCCTCCTCAACATAACATTACCAACACACTATATAGCAATATAGAACAACTGAAAAAGACATGTAAATATGTTTGTCTGGCATTGACTGCAAGAGAGCAAACAGCTCTGCAAACTGGCTAATAGTAGAAGAAGTAAGGTTGCATCACATATATTATTTTCTTTCGCTGATGTTAAATTTCACTCTTGACTAAAGATGCTGGAAGAAACAAAACGCAACGGGGAGATGAAACTGTTGGAGGCTCGCAATAAGGTGACTGTTGAGCTTGAGCGCCTCAAGAAACGTGTGGAGGAGTTCAATGACTATGGAGAGTTACACATGATCCAGCAGTATGTCTTAGATGCCAGAACAGTGCAGAAAAAGCTAAATGACATTTCTAATCAGGTAAGTAGACTCGGGTATTTGTCTCTGTGAATCAGATTTGCAGTCAGCTGTTAGGTCTGCATTGTGAAGTCTCCATCAGCAACAGTTTACCTTTTGTAAAATTGCATTAAAGAACAAATGCACCAAAAATGGACAATTAACACACCAAAAATGACTCCAACTATAGCCTTAGAAGAAAACATTTACACACTTAATGCTCATTACAAAAAAAATAATGTCTTAACATTTCTTATTTAGGGGGTGCAGTGGCCGAGCGTTTGACTAACATACCGAAGGTCCTGAGTTTGAATCTTGGTGCAGGCTAGGATTTTTTCCCGGGTCAGATGGGTGTTCCTGAGTCTACCCAGCTCTGATGGGTACCTGACACTAGTTGGGGTAAAGTAAAGGCAGCTGGGCGTTGTGCTGGCCACACATCCCCTCGTATGCCGTGGTCACAGAAACTGGTGAACGCTGCTTCACTAGCCCTATGATCAGTTTGTTTCGAAAGGTATTTACTTAACTACAATGATTTAAAGTGGGTTTAATCCCCTTGTGTGAATTGCTATGTAGTATATTCTTTTTAATGTATGTTCTTCTTGTTTCTATTACAGCAGTGTATTGTATAGTGCTTTTTTTTTCTCTAATGATGATATAGCTTTTTTTTTTTAATGTAAAGAACTGTTTGGACAAGTAATTTTTTTGATAAAATCAATAAGATTTGTAATGTGTGTAATATATAGCATATTATTTATAACAGTGGTTATGGTTTTTTTTTTTTTTTGTGTGTGTTAAACACTTTAAACTAAAAGTGTAGTTTACTTATTGACATGTGAAATCATGTAATGATGAAAATGTTCCTAACAGATGGATTGGATTCATAAAGAAGAGTCGCTTTATAGATTCCCACCAATGGAATACCCAGACTATGATCTCATCACAGCAGCCCTTGAACCATTCTATAAGTTCTTCAATACAGTCTTGAAATGGCAAAGATGTGAGAAAAGGTAGACATACTGGACATACTGGATTAATTAGATACAGTAAACTGATATGATTTATAGTTTTGGTTCAAAGTCTATTGAATAATTGTTAAATTGAATTTAAAACCTACTTTTGATAGAAAAAGGCAGGGTAGCTGATTGTAATAGATTGTATTGATTATAATTCTTATTTGTGATAGTAATGTACATTTATTTTCATAAAGGTTTCTTGTAAATTAGTTCTTTGGATGTACATAGATAATCTGTGATTTTCTTCAATTTTTAAATTGAATATGTATTTATCATGACTGGGTAGATTTTGATCGTTTGAAGAATAGCTTCTAGTAAATATTCCCCTATATAGATGTAAATGGAATAATTGATACAGATGGATTTAAAAAAAATAAAAAATTAGTTAAGTGTTTTTTTTTTTAAATTTAGTAAATAATTATTTATTTTTTAAAAAGTCTGTTTCACTATGTCACAGTTGAGATATTTTACATTCTTTCCGTCTCGCTGGGTAGATGTATGGATGGCGATTTCTTGGATCAAAACGTTGAAACCATCACCAGTGAAGTGGAAGAGTATGGAAGAGAATTTTTCAAAGCCCAAAAGATTTTTGCTCTGAGATTAAAGAAAATGCAGGTAGACTGAAGTGTCATCTATCATTGTTCTCTAAAGTAGTTGTGATAGTTTTCGTTAAACTTTACTGAGTATAATTATGTCACTGCCACTATTCTTAGCGATATTGTTGTAACCGATGTGACATAATTGGAGACGTTGAACTACTAAAGTGCCGACTTTGCATTCTCTCTCCAACACAATGAATAACTCTAACAAGTCTGTGTCCGCAAGCAATTTATTGCTATTAACAATACAAACAGTATTCATATTTCAGGATATACCTTAAGCACACTTCCCTTTGCCTTTTCTCAACATCAACCTCTATTTCAACACACTATACTACTTAGTCTACTCAGCTCTGATGAGTACCTGACTTTAGTTGGGGTAAAGTAAAGGCGGCTGTGCATAGTGCTGGCTACACAATCACCTAGTATGCCGTGGCCACAGAAACTGGTGAACGCTGCTTCATCAGACCTATGGATCTATTCGGTCCAACGGATACTTTACTTTTCCAATGTAGTTGGCCACTTTACTCTCAAGTTCTATTTATAGTAGTTGTTTCTCATTTATAACTCGTACTTTTAAAAAAGATTTAAAAAGTATTATGTCCAGTCTATACAAGACAGTAATTGTGATAAGTGCTTCTCACATGTTTCAGATGGATTATGATGACCATGAAAGGGAGGTAAAGAAACAGCAGAGAGCAGACATGGCGGCTGGTAAGGAGACCACTATTCCTGATGTAGAACCATTCAAGCCACCAGAAATAATCACCGTCATTGACCATATGCTAGCTGGAGTCAATGAGTTCAAGGTTCTCATTTTATTTGTTTGCATTCCGTTAAACTTTTAAAGTCTATATATGATCATTATTAGTATTAAAAAAATGTAAATTAAGTACATCAGACTTGCTTTTTGTGTATGCACAAGTTTTCAGATACAAAAGAAGCTGTGCATCAAATTATCAGACACACAATATTTTAATTCTATTGTATATTTTTGTATTTAACCATTCTTAAAGTTCAGTATGACGATTAAGATATTGAGATTTTCGCGAGGGCCAAAGTCAGATTTACGCATGCATTAAGTGATATGTAATGTTCATTTTTATTAACCAAGCATCAAAAATTTAAATTGAAGCGCCATTGTGCTTAATTATCTCCTAATTATTTTACATCTGTAATGAATTGACCCATTTCAATTCCTAATACAGGAAGTGATACCAACAATTGGTATCATGTGCAACCCTGGACTTAGGAAGCGTCACTGGGATGCCATGTCAGAGGTGGCAGGATTCAACCTGACACCTGACGCTGGCACAACTTTGAGGAAAGTGCTGAAGCTTGACCTGGAGCAGTTCATGGAGCAGTTTGAAATTATTTCAGCCGCAGCAACAAAGGTAAAGATCCTGGGACCATTTTACATTTTAGAGGCAGGCCTGTCAGTGCCATTAATTTTTTAACCAATTGCAGTCCATTGAAATAGCTGCACATGTTTTGGGAAGTATATTCCATCCATGTGCAGATAATTTTAAAGATGTCCTTATTACATTGGGGGCACTTTGGCGAGCGGCGGTCCTGGGTTTGTGTCCTGGTGAAGGCTAGTTTTAGTGACTAAAGGGTGTCTATCAGCCTACCCAGCTCTGATGTGTACCTGACATTAGTTGGGGTCATGTAAAGGCGGCTGGGCATTGTGCTGGTCACACCATTCCTTAGTATGCCTAGGCCATAGAAACTGGTGAATGCTGCTTCACCGGCCCTATAATCAATTGGGTCAGACTGGTACTTTTACTTACCTTATTACATTCTAGGAATACTCTCTAGAGAAAGCCTTCAGGAAGATGACCACTGAGTGGGAGGATGTGGTCTTCAACTTAAATACCTACAAAGACACTGGTCAGAAAATTCTTGGTGGTGTGGACGACATTCAGACCATGCTGGATGACCACATTGTCAAGACACAGACCATGAGAAATTCACCTTTTGTTAAGCCATTTGAAGATGATGTGAAGGTAAGGAGACCTTTATTCTAGTTATTTCATAATACACTATAGCTGAGATTTAAGAACAACTACATTTTACAGTACTTAATTTTTTTTAATGTAGAAATATAAATTTCATTCAGTTTTATTTTTACCAAGAATTTAAACAAATTAGCTTTGTAAAAAATAATTGACTTATAAGTTTACAAATGTTCCTTCTAGATAGTAGATTATTACGTCCCAGGTCCAAAACTCTTGTAGGGCGGGATGGATTTTTTGGAGACAGGGCAAGAAACCTGCCCGTCATGTTGACAGTCCAGTGTACTTACCATGGGACTAGCAGGCTTCACCTAATGTTGACTTGTCTGGTGTATCGGTTCCACACATAATATGGATGAATCAGCCCTTATGTCCATTATAACATTTGTGGAGCATTTGACTTCCCCATGGGAAGTTGATAGTGGCTTGATTGTTTAAGATGCAAAATAAATCTTCAAGTAAACTAAAACTAATAGATTGTTCCCAGATTTGTATTAATTAACAAATTATCAACTTGTATTAGCAGCTTTTAACACAGTCATTGTAAGGTATCATAGAATTAAGAACTGCCTGTATTGTTGCAGTATTTTTAAAGTTAAGTTTGTGAAATCTGTATGTAAATTTAAATTCATGTTTACACAAATAAATTATAAGCAGTAGAAACATCATTAAATGAAAAATTTGGAACTTATTTCTTTCATTTATTAATTTTTTCTTAATCGTCATACAATGGTAGTTGGTATTAGTTTAAAAAAGACTATGCTGGTGAATCAATTATCCATCTGTTATGTTGTACTGACTCTTGTTTCCTAACTGTACGTAAAGGTTTGGGAAGAGACCCTACTGCTCACACAGACTGCCATTGATGAGTGGCTGAAGATGCAAGCCCAGTGGCTGTACCTGGAGCCCATCTTCTCCTCGGAGGACATCAACAACCAAATGCCAGAAGAAGGGAAAATGTTTCACAATGTGGACAGAAACTTCAAGGATGTGATGATGAAGTGTGCCAAGAACCCTCACGTAAGCTCTCTCACACTCAAGGCACCATTGTTATACTGTAATGCAGTTGTTTGTTTTGTCAATAATAAGTTGACAGAAGAGACTTATGCAGTGTAAGACTTAAGGCCAAAAGAATCACATTGGATGTAGATACTTGTGATGACTGATTAATTCCCTTGATTATGACCTTCAGTGGTAGCGGAGAGTATGTGTTTGATGAATGATAGTCTATGAGCAAGAGGATAGTAATGAAAGAAAACCATCTAATAAAAGATTAACATGAAAATAATGTCAAATGCAATGTGTTTAGTGAGGTGGAACCACTCTTACACTAAAAGCCTAAGCTTGTTAAAAGTAGGTGGGAGAGATAAAAGGCTTTGGATTGCTGGTCCTGGGTTTAGACTCTTGGTAAGTTACTGTTCAATTGTGTTAGCCAATGATCAAGTTGTTTAGAAGAAGGCTTGTTGAAGACCTTATATTTCACTCCCCTCCATCTTTTGAACAAGAAGCTTTGATAAAAAAAATATTTGAAATACTGTCCCTTTTTTTTAAATTCCAGCTGAAAAAGCAGTTAAATGTTATTATTTAACAATTAATCTTTTGGAGCTGAAAGGTGGCAAGCATGTATACATTTCCTGCACTGGATTGCCCTTTTACAACAATTTTCTCAGCTAATGGGAAGCCATCCACAACCCACCCTATGTAGAACCCATTTCAACACGACTAGTTCTTTTTGTTTGAATATGTCCTCCCAAAGTTTGACCACAAGCAACAAGAGTGTTGTTTCATAGGGGAAGTCATTCTATTTCACCTCATACAACTAAATGTTCCCTCCTCTAAAAGATACACTTTAAATTTTGTCAAGTAATTCAAGCAACAACAAAAAAAAAAGACAAGCACATATTTACTTCTCATATATGATCAGGTGCTGGAGGCCTGCACTACTAAAGGAGTGGTGGAGAAATTGATAGACAGCAACAATTTCCTTGACAAAATCAATAAAGGATTGAATGCATATCTAGAGAAGAAAAGGCTGTTCTTCCCCAGGTAAATATTTACATTGAGCTGTAAGATGTTTGAGTTTAGCGGGGGGGGGGGGGGGGAGAATGTTTAAATAGGAGGGTCAATATAGGGCAGCTAACCCCTGACATGTGGAGATGAGTCCTGATGGGTAGGACAGCCCTGGACTGATAATCTTTCTAGAGGACACAACACTGTATTGCTAGTACTTGTCCTAGTGGAACAAGCAGGACAGGATTGAACTGTTAATCCCTTTCCATCATAGATCACATCACTCTATGTTAACACATTTATCATGGTAGGGACAAAGTATGAGGAGAAGGCTTAGGTATTTTAATTTATGCCTAGCGAATCCAAAATCCAATACTAATTTTTGTATAGGGACTGATGCTGGATAGCTAATCCATTCAAGTGGTTGGGTGCTATCAGCATTGTTCTAGCCACACCATCCTTTCATAGTTATGGAAACCTTTCTGGTTTCAATTTCCTTTTTTTTTTGTTGTGCTCAACAGGTTCTACTTCCTTTCCAACGACGAAATGCTTGAAATTCTGTCTGAAACCAAAGATCCTCTGCGTGTCCAGCCTCACCTCAAGAAGTGCTTCGAAGGCATCAACAAGCTGGACTTTAATGCTGACCTGGTCATCAGTGGCATGTTCAGCGGAGAAGGAGAAAACGTGCCGTTCTCTTATACAATAGACACAAACGAGGCCAAAGGGTCTGTGGAGAAGTGGCTGCTGCAAGTGCAGGATTGCATGCTTGTCTCTGTACGAGATGTCATTGAAGAGTCTATTGAGGTAAGTTCATTTAAAATGTTTCATTTTTTGTTTATTTGTAGAGTTTTTCTTCTCTGATGATGATTGTCCGTCGCTTGCAAAGAGGGCCATCCTTTGTTGTCGTCATGTATGCTTATGTGTGCGAAGATGGCTGGTGAGGCCTAATTTAGCCCAAAACAGTTTGCCGCAGTGGGGGCATGGATGCAAGGCCAGCTGGCAGGCAGTACCGGGGCTGACTTGTCTGGACTTTCCTAGTCGTCGTTTCGCATTTGCGACCCTTTGCCATTTTTCCTCATGGGCTGCTGCTCCATTGACAGTCAAGCCTGTTGCTATTAAAGTAAGACCTCAGTTTAACAGGCCTCCACTTAGAAAACTTCGGAATGACCTATTTCTTATGCAAAGAGAAATGCATATAAATTCTTCCCAAGCAGGGCTCAGACATTTAAGCATACTTCTCATACTTTTAAAATTTATTGTATAATGCCATTATATAAATTTTTTTTTATATACAAAGCGTCTTTTTTGATAGAATGAACTGTTGTTAAATCTTTTTTAAGTTAAGAAATTGTAATAATTAATATATTTTTCTTTTTTAACATTTACTAATATGGGGCAGGATTTTTCCAGCTATGATGGGTACCTGTCAATAGGTGGGGAAAGTATAGGTGGCTGGACCAAAACAAAATCTTCCTTGTACATCATGTCAATAGAAACTGATGTACTCTGATTAGCATTAATGGCTGCACATGGTCTAAATGAAATATTTTCTCTTTACCCTTTTATTAATATTATATGTTGAAATTGTACATATCATATAGGAACTTCATTAAAAGTAGCAGAGTGTAGCATAGTGTTTTACTTTTGTAGGATTACCAAAATACACCAAGAAAATCATGGGTGCAAGAATGGCCTGGACAAGTGGTCATCTGTGTTGGGTCCATTTACTGGACACAGGAAGTGCAGGAGTCTTTGGTTTTGGGGCCAGAGGGCTTATTCAACTACTACAAGGTGCTTCAGGATCAGCTGAAGGATATTGTGGACTTGGTCAGAGGCAAACTGACCACACAGCAGAGAATCACACTGGGGGCACTTGTGGTCATTGATGTCCACGCCAGAGATGTCGTGTATGAAATGGCCAATAAAGGTAAGATAATACATTGACCAGCTGATTAACATTAAAATTTGGCCTAAGAACTTATAATTAACTTAAATTTTTGTGATTTGTCATGTGCTAAATTATTTCCAAAACATTAAGCATCAAATAATACAATCAAACTCCAACTTAACAGCTTTTTGATTTATGAGAATTCTCAAATGCAAATTTAGCCAAGGATTTATTAACTATGAAAATAAGTCATAGAATGAAAACTGTGATGATGAAACATGAGATTAAAGTCATTGAAACTCAACAAAGAGAAATCCCTGATGCATTCTCTTCTACCACTCACTATGCGGTTGATTGAAACAAAAATGACTGCAACTTAGAATGAACTATGCTTTAAAGTTGTACGGCAAGTTCATGGTTTTCTCGACTGTTATCAGGGAATTTTTAAAGAAAAGAAAAAGGAAACTAATACAGTATATAAGCTTGATTCTTATTTCAGCAAAATAAAAAATAGTGATTCCATCCACTAGTAAAGCAGCTAATTCACTTCAGTCATTTACCTGACATGAGGGTTTAGAGAAACAGGTAGCTGATGATCCTATAATGAGATGGTCCAAGTCCTTCCCACCTTTCAGCCAATAGTACTCAATGTACAGCAGTACTGCAACTATCAGATTCTGTAAACCCAAACATACTCCAAAGTTAATTAAATAAATTTAGTCTTACTTACATGTTTTTTTTTATTTTTTATCTCTAATTTGTAATGTATTTGTAATAAAATTCAATTAATTTACCTCTGTATGTCTTCACCTGAACATACTGTAGTAGACTGTATCATATACCATTCTCGAATTACAAAAAATCAACTCATAACAGGTTTTCCAGAGGCTACCCAATTTTTAAATCTGGTCTGACTGTATTTTGTTATAATTTGAAATATTTGTTCTTGTCAATCTCAGGTGTAGCTGCTGAAAATGACTTTGCATGGCTGTGTCAGCTCAGATATTATTGGGAGGATGCCAATGTGTTTGTCCGCATCACCAATGCAACAGTCAAGTATGCTTACGAATATTTAGGCAACTCAGGCAGACTTGTTATAACTCCACTAACTGACAGATGCTACCGAACATTGGTGGGTCTTGACTAGAATGAAAGAATATTCTATAAATTATAGGATAAGTTCCAGCATCGATATTTTATGGTAGAGGGCTTTGTGGTCCAGATTATAGGACTGCCATACTGAACGTCTTATGTTCAAAACTTATAAAGATTCCACCTAGGTATCAGTGAGCTTATCCAGATTTGATGGCTACCTGACATCTGTTAGGGTAAAAAACAGTGTCTGAGCCTTTTGCTGTCTGCACAATCACATAGTATTAAGTCGCCAAAGAAACGAATGAACTTTGTTTTCAATTGCCCCTATTTACCAAAAATAGTCTGCAAGGAACAATTTTTTAAAATGGAAAACTTGATAGTAAGACAAAAGAGCTTTCAAAATAGGTAATGGCAACAAATTGTTTACATAATATTACATATTTCAATTGTTTTTATCACGTTAATTTTTATTGCTTGGCCAGGTGGGGGCATTTTATTTGAATTTGAATGGAGCACCTGAAGGCCCTGCTGGCACAGGTAAAACAGAAACTACCAAAGATTTGGCCAAAGCTTTAGCTGTCCAGTGCGTTGTATTTAACTGCTCAGATGGCTTAGATTACATTGCCATGGGAAAAGTAAGTGTTTTTTTGTATTCTAGTAAAACCTAGAATCAATTTTTTCTCTTTCATCAGTGTTCAGTTTAGTATCACACATAAAAAGTACACTATAGGACTATTAGAGTTTACAAATTAAATATCTTTCTCATTTGTTTTTCAAATCCATTATTTCAAAGATTGATTATAACAGTAGATATAAAATGTATATAATATAATAAGTAGACAATAATTATTGCTTACAATTCATGTTTTTTTTTTGTTTGTTTTTTAAATTAGTTTTTTAAAGGCTTGGCTTCGTCTGGAGCATGGGCATGTTTTGATGAATTCAACAGGATTGATTTGGAAGTGCTGTCAGTAGTGGCACAGCAGGTACATACTTATATGCTATAGACTTTTTTATGTTTCTCCCTCATTGCATTGTCTAACAGAACAAATAAAATTACTTTATTGATCCAAAAACATAATTTGGAAATATTTTAAACACTTCAATAAACAGTAGATTATATCTATCATTTTTGGCTTACTTGGAGATGTTGTCACTGTGTGCTGATGCTAGTTAGTTCCCAATAAGAGGAGGGCAGGGAGTTCCTAATTAGAAGATGGGGGGGGGGATTATTTTCTATTTGTGCAGTTTAGCCAAACATCTTTTTTTCAATAGTCCATCTATTTGTGTAAGGTCAAATTGTACTGGCTGTCTTGGTGACCTTGTCACAACTTTGTTTCTCTCAGGCTCTCTCCCTAGTACATTACATCATATGTTAATATAGATAGTGCTGCCACACTAGACGCATCACACAACCATTGACAGACAATACATTTCTAAGGCAGCATCAAAGAAACTTTTCATTACTATGTTGTCATGCTCAAGTTCCTGAGTTAAGCTTTCACATTATAATGCTTATTAATAATTGTAATTTATGCAACACTGATTGGTAAAGCAAAAAACTGCTGCACCTAAGGTATCTATATACATTTCAGGATGTTCATTTTATTTTATCTCTGTAGATATTGTGCATCATCCGTGCAGTGCAAGGTAAAGTGGACACATTTATATTTGAAGGCACAGAGTTGAAGCTGAATCCCAACTGCTATGTCTGTATTACAATGAACCCTGGGTATGCTGGGAGATCAGAGCTGCCAGACAATTTAAAGGTTTTGTTTCGGACTGTCGCAATGATGGTGGGTCTGAGTTTGTTTTTATTTTCCTCCTGTTAATGCTGCATGGTATATTTTAGTTTAAGGATACATTTTTGTTAATAGATTAAACATTACAATGACAGAATAATATAAATTACTTAAAATGAGTCCTTTTAATTTATTATGTGGTTGATAAAGTTGATATATAATTTATGTCTTTTTTTTATATAGTGAATCGTTGTTCAATCTTGATTTTTGTGTAGAAATTTGAATAATTAATTTGTGTGTCTGTTTACTAATAAGGGTTAGTATTTTTCCGCCTATTTTGGTTACCTGTCATTAGTTGTGGAAAGTAGAGGTGGCTGGGCCAAACAAATCCCTTGTACTTGTGTCAAAAGAAACTGATGAAATATGATTAGCCTTATGGCTCCACATGGTCTAAATGTAATATTTTATCTTTACTATTTATTAATATTATATGTTGAAGATTGTACATATCACATAGGAACTTCATTTACTGTAACTTGTTGAAAAATGGGAACATCCTAATACTTTAAATTTCACTTTGATAAAGTCATAGTCATTTTACTAAAATAAAAAACTGTCTTCTAAAAAAAAGTCTTAACATTCTCATACAAATTTATAATATGTTGTTTTATTAAAATATATATTTTTTTAATTCAATACATTATCAATCATTAATTATATCTGATTTATTTCAGGTGCCAGACTATGCCATGATCTCTGAGATCTCACTTTACTCTTTTGGTTTCCTGACTGCCAGAGACATGTCAGTGAAAATTGTCACAACCTACCGCCTGTGCTCGGAGCAGCTGTCATCCCAGTTTCACTATGACTATGGCATGAGGGCTGTCAAGTCTGTCTTGTCAGCAGCTGGGAACCTTAAACTCAAGTACCGGAATCAAGCAGAGGATATTTTAGTAAGTGCTCATGCTCTCAATAATGCCTTAACCCTTCCCGCACAGACCTACTTTCTTGCTATGCATACCTTCATTACCTGCAATTTTTTTTTTACTAATTATTCCCCACGGCCCAGACTTTATTTTAGAATGGCTGAAACATCGATAGGGTTCCAAAATTAAATGTTTACTTTTTTATTTGTAAAAAGTGATAATAACATTCAGAGAGTAAATTGTTGTAAACTTAATAACTTATCTTATTAGAATAATCTAATTCTTAAAACAATTATAAGTAAATAGCTATCAGCCATTAGACCAGCACTTTCAATTTCCCAATAAAAACTCAATAATTGGTCAATTTTCATAATTTTGAAAAAAAAAAAAAAATCTACTATTCAGCTATCAAATAATCATTCTGGCCGAGACTATGGAGAAAGGTCAGATCCTTATTTTTGTTCTTTAAATTGACACCCTTTCTTTGAGGAAAATATATGTGCCTGGGCCACAAGGGAATTGTATCGGCTGATGAAAACATATGCTCTCAGGAGAGGGGGAAAGTAGGTCGATGGAAATATTGGGGCTGTAAGGGTTAATAAATTGGTGACATATTTCTGGAGCTGTGAAACTGGGCCGCATTGCAGAAACTGAAAGCTTGAGCTGGTAATAATTCCTACTGCACAGAGCTCCAAAAATTTAATTCTAATATTAAATGTTTATACATTTTTGAAAGATTGCATGGAACGCAGAAGAAGAAGAAGAAAGACTGCTTACTTTTTTCATGTATAGATTTTTGTTCTATCTAACTGTCACAAATAGGAGCTGTTTTAAATTGCTTCACTTCTCTCCAATGTCCATTTTTTCTCTGACTGTACAACAAATCTAATTATTTAGCTCAGGTACAGAGATGAGCTGGAGCTAAAAACAATTTGACCAGAGTTTAGGAGTTTAACAACCCTGGTGACACAAAAAAACATTTTAAAATGCCTCTATTTCTCCTACATTGGTTGTTTTTACGTTCATCAATATGTTTTACTGATTGTAGTCTCAGAATGTTTTTAAAGACTAAAACTGCACAGTTGGCAGTTTGTTCCAATAGATACATTTCATGGCAGTTTGTTCCAATAGATTCCTAATACTTTTTTGTCCTCCGTTAAAGATTCTGAGATCTATCATTGATGTGAACTTGCCCAAATTTCTGGCCCATGACATCCCGCTCTTCAACGGCATCATCTCAGATCTGTTCCCTGGGCTGCAGTTGCCCCAGGCAGACTACGATGTATTTTTGAATGCTATGAGAAGGGTGAGCGAAAAGAACAACCTGCAGTTTGTTCCATTTTTTGAAGAGAAGATAATCCAAACCTATGAGATGATGCTCGTACGACATGGGTGAGTAGAAATAATAGCAAATTTTTGTTCCAGTTTTTACGATGGTTGAAGTTTTTCAATGAATTGTTCCTGAAACAAAGTTTCATTCCAGGTTTATGATGGTAGGAGAACCATATGGAGGTAAAACAAAAGTCTTGCAGACTTTGGCAGAAGGTATGTCACTTCTGAACAGTGAAGGCATAACTGAGTTTGAAGCAGTTTACTATTGCACCATCAACCCCAAGGCTATCACCATGGGTCAGCTGTATGGACAGTTTGATCCAGTCTCACATGAGGTGATTTTTTTTTTCTTCTTTTTCTATTATTGACCTCAGGGCTATTAATTGATAGAAAGAACAACCACAATTGTCTATGGGTGAGATTGGGACACTGTGGTTTGGTGGTAGATGGTTGGATATCCATTGCCCATTGCACTTGTTCAACTACTGCTTAAAGACAGTATTGTTATTCTAGTTCCCGGAAGTTGTTCTTGAAGTAACCAGCTCTAATAGATAAAACACCACAGCTGGGGAAAGTAAAAAATGGCTGGGCTTTGTGCAGGCCTCACAATCTCCTTGTAATCTCCTCCTCCCAATTTCACATTGACAAAAAAGGTTATTCATCATTTTATCTCTCTCAAAATATTGACCTAATTCTGCTTTTTTACACACAGGGTAGTTGTCTGTCTCCTTCTTTTGATTTGACCAATGAAAACTTAAAAATATGATTAAAAAATATGCAAATTAACAACGGAACAAATCCAATCACATTCTTTTGGCTCCTCTGTAATTTTGCTCTTTATAAATAAATAGACTTCTATGACTAGTCCTTTCAGCACATACCATTACTCTAAAATTATTACAATGTTGGTCCAATTAATTTTAAAAGATTTAAAATGCTATTATTGTGCATCTTAAACTTTATGTTCATCTTAAAAACAACGGTCAAAGGTTTTGAACTTTTGATTTTTCTCAACACAGTGGTCTGACGGTGTCACCGCCAACTGTTTCAGAGAATATGCCGTGTCCCAGAAGCCCGACAGAAAGTGGGTCATCTTTGATGGCCCCATAGATGCTGTGTGGATAGAGAACATGAACACTGTGCTGGATGACAACAAGAAGCTGTGCTTGATGAGCGGAGAGATCATACAGATGACCAACGTCATGACCATGGTCTTTGAAACCATGGACCTGTCTCAAGCCTCGGTAAATGTCTGTTGGGCTTTCTATGGGTTGCAGGATATTTGTATTTCTTTACCTTTGTCTTTCAAATATAAGTAATAGGCTTATGTTATTTTATATGTTACAGATGCTCTTCTTAGACTTTTATACAGAAGATTGTTGTGTCCTATACTTATTGGTGGTTTGGGTCTTATCTTATACTTTTATGTTACACTTAAAAAATAAACAGATTCTACTAATGTATGCACCTGCGCTTTATAAATAGATTTATTTCAGCCAAGGACTACTGAAGACAGGACATGCAGACTTGAATTTCTGACTTCCTAGCTAAGGCCAGTTTTTTTAACAGTAGCGATACACTCCCTTGGCGCAGTGATATAATGTTAACTATTATTAAGTAACTAACAAAATTCTTTACTAATATGATTCATTGTATTTATCGTTTATGTCATTTTCATTTATTTAATGACAAAGAACGATCTAATAGCCATTAAAATGTTTTAATAATAACCAAGCATGAGCGCACTATTTTTTAAGGAGTATGAATAGAAGGCACAGTTTGGTTCCAAAATGGATACTTGTTGTTGGATTTTACTTCACTGTGTTTGTTTTTAATTTTTTGATCGTGTATTTTTTATCAAAATGCCTTATAAATGTGGTGTAGTTAATTGTAAAGGTAATTATAATGCTGCCAACAAGTGTCGTTTGTTCAAAGTGCCAAATAGTGCATATATACCATTATTGAAAGCAGAAAATATGAGAGGAGAGCACAATGTATGTTTATTTTTAACTATCACAGTCAATTTACATTCTTTATATTCCTTGTTCATGAAAACAAATAAATTTTGCCATAGATATAGAAATCAAATTATCGTATTTATAATTATGGTATACATGTACCACTTGGCAAAATTCTCAACCCAAATAATCGACTTACTTCATAATCACTTTTTTTAGAGGCTGTGCATTTGTCTCTTAATTATGAGCGAAATAAATTTTATGGGTGGGTTACGTTTTTCCCTTTTTAGGTCAAGAAATAACGATTTTTTAGAAAATTTTTTTCACTTTATTTTATTCCTTAGGTGACCCCCCACACGAAACCGTCAACACCAACCGCATATATATATAGGGTATCATGTGTACGGCCCTAATCATTCAATCCTCTAAATAGATCTTAAATAATATTCAAATGCTCTTTTAAACCCTACCAATCCTAACCCCTCATTAGTAAACGGCCCTGTACATTAACATTATTGACATTATTGACATTAATTATGTTAGTTACTAAATAATATTTTACTAAAGTAAAAGTAAAGTATATAAGCGCGACAAGGGAGTGTATCGCTACTGTTAAAAAAACTGGCCTTAGCTAGCTAAGTCAGAAATTCAAGTCTGCACGTCCTGTCTTCAGTAGTCCTTGATTTCAGCGTAAATTTTCAGTTAAAGTTATTTTCTTTTATGAATACATTAGGCTTTTACAAATAAATCATCTAAGTTTACAAAATACTAATGAAAAATAATGTATTTTAATTCATCTTTATTCATTTTGTTATGTTACATTTTGACTCATTTTGATAGTAATTAATGCATAAATCTTGAAAGTGGAAAATTCTTCTAGTTATTCAAATAAAATTTAAACATTCCTTTAGACATAATACTGAAATAATATCAAGTTTATTATGATTTAAAGCAGTGGTTCACAAACTTTTTTACGCCACGACCCCTTTATACAGTTTCGCATGCTTAGGCCCCCCCCCAAATAATAATAGGTCTAATAATAATAATTTTGTCCCTTCTTTATTACTGCATTTTGCGACTGTTATGAATTGTAATGTAAACATCTGATATCCAGGATGTATTTTTATTGTTAGAAATTGAACCTAGTTAAAGCATAGCGATTTAACATTAAAAAAAAAAGAAGACATAAAAACAAATCTAATTAAATATTGCATGATACCTGTATAGGCTTAGGCCTATATTTCTAATTATAACACAAACGTCAGCTATTGTGATGGTTGACTTTGCTTATTTCTCATCGGTTCAGAAATTCTTGGGACATTCTTTGCAAGAGCACAACTAAGAAGTTCATCTCCAACAATAAGTCTTCTGTGTTTAGACTTGATAACCAATAAGGTGGAAAAGCATTTTTCCTAAGAAATTTTTTTGGAAATGGAGAAAATGTCGAAACACAATCTCAGTCAAAATAGTTTATGACTGCAAACATTTGATCCAGAATTTTGTACCTGGCATTATAGAGAAATCAGTTCTCAGTTAATACGCTCAATGAACTCCTTTGTGCTTTCTCGGGAACATTTTCCACTTTGAATGTGAATGGGCTTCTGGCAAGTACATAGATATGTGGTGTCAGGTAGATTTGGAAAGTACCATAAAAAATTATTTTGGGCTGCAAGCATGCGAAAGTGTTATTTCACAGCATTTATCATCGTAATCATTTTGTCTGCTTAAATGTCTTGTTTTTCAAATATCAAGTAGACCAGGAGCCGAAGGAGAAAAAAAAAGTGCTGGTTCGATCCTTCTTACCAACACTAGTCAAATATAGATGATTTATTTGCATTACATATGTTTATAGAAATCAGAACTCTTTTAAAAGGTCTGTGGACCATTTTATCAAACTGACATAAGAGTTACCATTAGAATGTAATCATATCATTCACAGCCTTACATACCTATTCACACTTTAATCAAGTACAGTTTTAATTTAAATTATTGTTACGTTTCCTAAACTTCAGTATTGATCTTACAAATAATATTACAAAGATAAACTCTTATGGGCCCCCGCGCAGCGCAATAACTGCACATACACACACACCCTTTTCGTGGGGCCTAAAGTAGACAGCATATACATATCATTTTCATAAATTTTTTTTTATGCAAAGACTAAAGTTTCATTTGGAATGATTGGATCTTTTTAGATAAATTAAGGCATGTCACATTTTCCTCCTTGCAGTGATAAATTTAACTCATTCAAGACGACAATGATGTCAACCAAGTAAGTTATTGTCTGCAGTTCACTTTTATCACCAAAAAGTGCTTCAAAGAGCAGTCTTGCTTTCTGATATAAAATTAAAAAAAAACTAGTTCACCATGAAGCTAAAAAAACAAGTAGCCTACACGTATGCGGATGTATCTGCATGTCGGTGGACTCGCTTGGAGACAGAAAGATGAGCTGTGTTTCGGCTCCCAAGACCATCAAAAACATACGTTTTCCGAAGGTCTTTGGCGACCTCGCAAAATGGTCATTCGACCCCCAAGGGGGTCGCAACCCAAAGTTTGGGAACCGCTAATTTAAAGAGTCTATGTATGTTCATATGAAGTTTTAAAACATATTTTCAAGCCTGCCACAGTATCACGATGTGGGATGATTTACCTGGAGCCCTCAACCTTAGGCTGGACACCTTTGGTAAAATCTTGGCTCAACACACTGCCATCTTTCCTAGCTCCAGAGATACCAGCACACGTGAACATGATGCTACAGTGGCTTGTTCAGCCCTGCATTGACTTTGTACGCCATGAATGCAAAGTAAGTGGACAGTCTGTTTGATTATGCATAAAACCACCTCACTATGGTTATAAACCAAAAAAAAAGCATGCTAAGTGAGTAAATAGGAGGCATGTTTTCTTTCTCTAAAAAGGATTGGATTAGTAGCTCAGCTTTGGGAACGAAGCAAAACACATTTAATCCTGCTTAAACAAAAGATTGTATACTTAAAAAAAAAAAAGTATCCCATCAGACCAAACTGATCGAAGGGCAGGTGAAGCCGCGTTTACCAGTTTCTGTGGCCACGACATACTAGGGAATTTTGTGACCAGCACAATGCCAAGCCGCCTTTACTTTACCCCATTTAAGGTCAGGTATCCATCAGAGCAGGGTAGACTCAGGGACACCCTCCAGACCCAGGAACAAATCCTAGCCTTCATCAAAATTCAAGCCCAGGACCTTTGGTATGCCAGCCAAATGCGCTGCCGCTTGGCCACCGAGTCCCTAGACTTTTTTTACTCTTGCTTAATTATATTTTTTTTTAGTTAATATAGCTCAAAGCTTTCTAGTAACTTGTTTGAAATAGTAGTATCTCCTAATTGGTTAGCTAATGAAATGATGTTTAGCTAATATAAAGAAATCCAGAACAGTGCATCTTGTATAAAAATTCTGGAGAAGATAAGAAATTATATTGCTTACCGTTTTGTGGGTCTTCTATAGAATGGGTTATTAACATTTATATTGCATTTTTGTCTTTTACTTTTTTGGGTATATCTCCCTTTTCCCCTGTCATATCTGGGTTGTCATGATCACTGAAGTCTTTCAGGTAAACTTCCAAAGTAGATATTGTTTACCCAGCAGCCTACCAAACTTGCTTTATTACAGTCATTGTAAAAATGGAATATCATCACTGTTAGGGCAATACAACTTGCTTCTGGAAGTGCCCCATTAGAATCTTCTCAATATCCGTTCTGAAGGTGTGAATCTCCCATTCAACTCAGGCGAACAAACTCTATTGTTCCTTTCAAAAAGAACTTAAAAACGCCATATTTCAATATTTACCTTAGATAACATGCTTTAGACCACTACTGTCTTACTTATGTGTTAGGTCGGTAAAATGCTTAATTTATTTGATTTGTTCCATGTTTGTAAAGTTTTAATTTATCAATTAGCTTTATCTTTCTTAGCCTAGAATTATATCCATGTCCTTAGTTGTATGTTAAATGCGCTCAGAGCTTACATTATGTTCGTTGGTAGCGCTATACAAATATTATTATTATTTAATAATAAAGAAATCAATTGTTAGATTATGGTGCATTTGGAGCCCAAAAAATCAACAAGCATGTGAACTTGTGAACATGCCTTCATGTGCCACACAGACCAACAACTGTGCCTGAAAGGGATTCTATTTACTATTTTATTTAATGCTTGTGTTTGATCATATACCCCATCAAAGGAATACATACAAGCAAGTCATTCTAATCAAGTGGTGTCTCTCTTGAGCTTTATTGACATGCAAATGCAGGAGGCCTTGACAGCAGAGCATGCCAGCACCAACAAGCATCTCAAGTCCTATTACTCTGTGAGTCTTGTCTTGTAAACATCTATATTAATTTTAGCTAACAAAATGTCTCTATTGCACAATTATTTCATCTATTATATACTTGATATAAATTGATATCTATATATCAGAAATTATTTAATAACCAATGAATGATTTTAAAACTATATTCTAAATGCATGTGACAATAATAAATACATCCGACACTCTTTTCTATGTGAGCCATTCTGAATGTCTAGAATTCAAATTGTGTCAAATTGTCAGTAAAAAAAGCAAAATTTTAATTCATAGTTTTAAACAAATAATTTTGCATTTAAACGTTTATTATATTTCATTTTTTTTTAAAAAGACTACTTTATATGACATAAAGTAAATATATTCTCTAAGACAAAAAAAAGGCTATCGAGCCTAACCCTAAAAAAAAAAAAGTATTCCATAGGACCAAATTGATCCATAGGGCCAGTGAAGCAGTGTTCACCAGTTTCTGTGGCCAGGATATACTACTGGATTGTGTGGCCAGCACAATGCCTAGCCGCCTTTACTTTGCCCCAGCTAAAGTCAGGTACTCATCAGAGCTGGGTAGACACCTTCCAGACCCGAGATCCAATCCTAGCCTTTACCAGGATTCAAACCAGGAACCTTTGTAACGCCAGCCCAAAGCACTGCTGCCACATGCCCCATAGGCATAACCTAAGTTGAACTATTTCTTTTTTATCAGATGATTATAACATTATTTGTATCATTTTTCAAATTTCAGGGATCTGTTCTGTTTGCTATACCTTGGACTATAGCAGGCTGCATTAACAATGATGGTAGGAAAAAGTTCCACGAGTTCTATTTTCAGCTGCTGGAAGGCAAAAATCTAGACATCCCCGTACCAGAGGAAATAAAGAAGATTGAAGTCATGTTCCCTCAAGAAAACACAGTCTATGATTATTTTTATGATGTATGACTTCATTTTTTTTATATAATTTATTAATTATTAATGAAAATAGTTTATTACCAGGGTAAATACATTTTAACATTATATATAACCTGGCTTTTAGCCTTGTAACTTTAAGTGATTGTCATATTTATGTTTATTTTCTTTTCAATGTTTATTTATTACTTATAAATAGCCTGGCCTTAGGATGGAATCTTGGAAAGTCTGTTGTTAATATGCCAAGTCTGACTGGCGTCCTTGATTATGCCCTGCTTTAATGGCTACATGACATTGATTAAAGAAAGTAGAGCTAGCTAGGCATTAAACTGGCCACACAATCCCTTTTCTTGCCATGGCCATGGCAGCTGGTGAATGCTACACTACCCCTATATACCAATGAAAGGTCTAAAAGGACTACTTTACTTACAAGAGAAATAAATGTCTATAGGAATATTTATCTTATTGGGTAATTGAGGCACAATGTTCAGTATATGGTCCAATGTTGAGGTCAGCTTCACATGGATTATCCTAAATGTTTTTGTTTGTTATTTTATATTATTGTGGGGCACGGCAGCCGAGTGGCAGCGCGTTCGGCTGGCATACCAAATGTCCTGGGTTCAAATCCTAGTGTAGGCTAGGATTTTTTCCCGTGTCTGGAGGGTGAGTCTACCCAGCTCTGTTGTCACCTGACTTTAGTTAGGGGGAAGTAAAAGCGGCTGGGCATTGTGCTGGCCACACAATACCCTAGTATGCCGTGGCCACAGAAACTGGAGAACGCTGCTTCACCGGCCTTATGATATGTTTTGTCTGACTGGTACTTTCCTTTTTCCCATGTATTATTGACCTAATGTCAAAAACTGTGTTTGCAACCTTTCAGCAAAAAGGCAGAGGGAGCTGGCTGCACTGGAATATGCTGATCAAGACAGTGGAGAGAGAACATGTCAAGCCAAACATACGTGAAATGTTGGTACAGACTGTGGACACAGCACGCTACACTTACTTAATGGATTTACACATCGCCTCTGGGAGGTCTGTATCAGCTGTCACACTAAGCTATTCATTCTTTGAATTAACTTTCATGGAGGCCACTTCTGTAACCTTCCACATTAACTCTTTTGGTGCCAGTAGTTCCATTTATTTTCTCTTAAGAGACATGTATTGGGGATGCAACAAATTACAATGCACTTTTAATAACTGTTTGCCTTATACCCTCTATTAAATTCTTCAATTCAACTTTAGCAATTATGCATTAAACTTCTTTTTAGACTGGGTGTTTGTAAATTATTCTTCTTTCAATCAGGCTGGAATAACTGATATATACAGTTTTATAAAGTAGTCTTGTAATATAGCTGATATATACAATTCAATTAGTTGATGTATCACTTCTTATTTATCATAGAATAATATTTGGGCATAGAAAATTGTTTGATGAAAGAAAACTCCATATTTATTCTCAGACCTCTCCTATTTGTTGGTCCAACTGGGACGGGAAAAAGTGCTTACGTGTCCAAAAAAATGATGCATGATTTGCCTCAGGACAAATTCATTGCATCCATTCTCACGTTTTCCGCTCAAACTTCTGCAAACCAAACTCAGGTGAGATTAAAAAAAACAACTTGGTCAACTTAAGTAAGTGATCTGTCGTCTTTTTTTTATAATGTTCTTTTTTCCATGCTGTGTACACATTTGGACTTAACTGTTTGCTATGTCTTTAACCACCAGGATATCATTATGTCCAAACTTGACCGCCGACGCAAAGGTGTGTTTGGACCGCGGCCAGGAAAGAAGTGTATCATCTTTGTGGACGACATGAGCATGCCGCAGAAAGAAGTGTACGGAGCTCAACCTCCAATTGAATTGCTGCGTCAGTTCATTGATCATGGACATTGGTAAACATCAAGAGACTTGTTTTTAATTTTGGCCGTACGCCAGCAATTAAATGAACACCTGCACAGTTTTCTTTAGTATTAATATAGTCCAGTTTATTTACTTTAAAAAAAATGCATTTGTTAAACCTTGGTAGTTTTTATTTCAAAGTATGATTTTGATTGTAAGCTGATGATTTTAAGCATGATTTTATTTTAAGTATGTATATGTAAGTAAGTATATCTTAAGTCATGATTTGATTTTTAGCTAAGATTGACTTTGAATATGATTTTTTTAAAGTGGAATTTTATTTTGTTTAATTATAATAGAAATTTAAAGTATAATTTGATTTTTAAGTAAATTTGACTTTGAGTTATAATTTGATTCAGGTATGATTTAAAAGATACTTCAAAGCTGACTCTAATAGACATACAATTTTTGGCTGCAATGGGACCACCTGGTGGTGCCAGGAATGTCGTATCCCAGAGGCTGACGCGACATTTCTCTGTAGTTTCCATGAATGCTTTCAGTGATGACACAATGTCAAAAATATTTAATGCCATTGTGTCAACTTATTTTAAGGTAAGATCAGGGATGACACTTTCCAGTTGGCTAGAAGTGCTTTTTATGCAATTATAAAGGTCGCGTTTAAGGGCTAGTTAGTTTTGTATTTCTTAAAAAATAATTTTAAACTTAAATCCTTTTGGCATTTAGCATACCAATAGATACACTATTATATACATACTTTTACAATTCTCAACAAATTTCATTAACATTATAATGCATAAGCAGACTGAAGCAAGGAAAATGCATTTTAAGCCATTATATTCACCAATGGATAATTAGAACTGTCAAGGTAACAACCCGGGTTCTATCTCAGCCGCTGCCTAATCCCTGCTGCCCTGTAGGAGCTTGAGGCGAAGGATGTAATAATCTTCTATCTAGAAGGAATGTCTGTAAACTTATAAAACAAAAAAACTCCTTGAATATTTTAATACATTTTACTCTCTCCTTCCATTTAAGTTCAACACTATAGAGATTTTCAATCATCAAAAAGGTTTTTTAAATAAAGAATTCACTCTGGGCTTGTATCTTATCTTATCTTAAAAGTTTACAGACGTTCCTTCTAGATAGAAGATTATTACATCCACTAGGCCCAAAACTCCTGCAGGGCAACAGGGATCGGTCGGTGGCAGGGATAGAACCCGTCAGTTGGTTTTTGGTTGACAGACCGGTGAACTAACCGCTGGACCAGCCGTCTTTCTAGTTCTCATGCCTTTAAATATTTACACATAGATATAATTATCCCACAAAAAACTCGTAGGATTATATTTTTACATGAGCAAATGACAATACATCATTTAAAACACTAATAGAAATGCAGGACTAGACTCAAACTGCTGATGTGCGTAGGACCCAATAATTTTCTTTATAGAAGGAGTGTCTGTAATGTATAAGATTTAAAATATTCAAGCAAATCTCTTTCATTAATATTACCTCTGCTTACATTTTTATTGATTAATTTTATTGATTAAAGATAATCACAATAGTATTCTATTTATTTTAGCATGAGGAATTCCCCATGGACTTCATTGTGGTGGGGCCATTGATTGTCCAGAGTACATTAGAAGTTTACAAAGAGGCCATGGCCAACCTCCTGCCAACTCCCAACAAGTCCCACTATGTCTTCAATCTCAGAGACTTCTCACGAGTAATCTTGGGAGTCTGCTTGATCAAGAAGAGTGTAGTCTTTGAGAAGGCAGGATTAGCAAGGTAACTAGCAGTGTACTACTCTTTGTGTTATACAGACAGCAGAATAACAATGCACTATATCAATTCAATATTTGACCAATATTTATATATTTATACACTGTTAGCGCCAATGTTCTGGGCAGGGCGTTTGGCTAACATACCGTAGCTCCTGGGTTCAAATCCTGGTAAAAGATTGATTCCAGGGTCTGCAGGGTGTCCCTGAGTCTACCCAGCTCTGATGGCTACCTGACTTTAATTGCGGTAAAGTAAAGGTGGCTGGGCATTGTGTTCGCCACATAATCCCCTAGTATGCGGTGGTCACTGAAACTGGTGAGTGCTGCTTCACCAGTTCTATGGATCAATTTGGTCTGACAAATTTACTTCACTTGCTTTGGGCCACTATAGAGTTATGTACTGATTGAATGTACTTATTTCAAGACTAGAGCAATTACTTTTTATATCAAAGTATACTTATTTAAAGTAAACATTTTTACAACTAAGTCAGTGTTAAATTAATGCCTTGTTTCTGTTGCTAGGCTCTGGGTTCATGAGGTGTTCAGAGTTTTCTATGACAGACTAACTGATGATGCTGACAGAAAGTGGCTGTTCAAGTAAGTTTCGGGTACTGGTGGTCGAGCGGCAGCCCGTTTGACTGGCAATCCGAAGGTTCTGGGTTCAAATCTGGTGGAGGCTAGGATTTTGAGGGTGCCCTTGAGTCTACCCTGCTCTGATGGGTACCTGACATTAGTTGGGGTAAAGTAAAGGCGGCTGGGCATTGTGCTGGCCACACATCCCCTAGTATGCTGTGGCCACAGAAACTGGTGAACGCTGCTTCACCTGCCCTACGATCAGTTTGGTCCTGTTGCTAGGTTCTGGATTCATGAAGTGTTTAGAGTTTACTATGACAGACTAACTGATGATGCAGATAGAAAGTGGTTGTTCAAGTAAGTTTCGGGTACTGGTGGTCGAGCGGCAGCCCGTTTGACTGGCAATCCGAAGGTTCTGGGTTCAAATCTGGTGGAGGCTAGGATTTTGAGGGTGCCCTTGAGTCTACCCTGCTCTGATGGGTACCTGACATTAGTTGGGGTAAAGTAAAGGCGGCTGGGCATTGTGCTGGCCACACATCCCCTAGTATGCTGTGGCCACAGAAACTGGTGAACGCTGCTTCACCTGCCCTACGATCAGTTTGGTTCTGTTGCTAGGTTCTGGATTCATGAAGTGTTTAGAGTTTACTATGACAGACTAACTGATGATGCAGATAGAAAGTGGTTGTTCAAGTAAGTGTCATCCTGACAAGGGAATACGCAATATAATGATATAACCTCTTTTTTTAAACATTTATGTGTGCCTAGAGCCTCAGATTATTTTCTGGGTGGGGGCCCTATATAATAACTTAGTTAATTTTAAAAACTAGAAATCACAATTAGTTCCCTTGTGTTCCACAGATGGAACACTGGGCTTTAAGAGTAAAAAAAAATCAAAACATATTTAATTAATATTTGTACGTTTTTTAACAAGGGGGGGCCCCATTGAACATAGTGACCCGCGTGGCCTCTGAGGGTTAATTATCAACCACTCTTAAGTATTCATTGTTTACCAATTAAGTCCAAATACTTGCCAAGTATTAATTGTTTACGAAGCTCTAATTGTTTACCAAGCAATTAAAGGACTAACTATTTACAAAGCAGTCTAATGGCAAACTGTTTACCAATCACCATAAGAACTAACTGTATACCAAGCACATTATTAACCATACAAATTGTTAACAAGCAAAAGTATAAGTTTTTACCGAGCACAATAGAACATTATACATATCCACAATTCATATTTGAAATCATTCAAGCACCATGAGGTATAGGAAATGGTTGTATAGTATCTTGTTGTTGGATAGCCATTCATAAGGTCCAGCTCTGACGCACTTAAGTCTGGGAAACTAGATTTGGCTGGCCTTTTCATTTTTTTTTTTTAGCCAACAATCCCCCTGTGGCCATGTCGCAATTTTCCTTTTATGGTAATTTCTTTAAAGATTTGAACATAATAAAACTTTTATCACCTATTTATTGCATTCTTTAGGGGGGCACAGTAGCCAAGCTTGCAGCACGTTCAACTGACATACCGAAGGTCCTGGGTTCAAATCCTGGTGAAGATTAGGATTTTTTCCCTGGACTCGAGGGTGTTCCTGAGTTCACCCAGCTCTGATGGGTACCTGACATTAGTTGGGGTAAAGTAAAGGCAGGCTGGGCATTGTGCTGGCCACACATCCCCTAGTATGCTGTGGCCACAGAAACTGGTGAACCCTGCTTCACCGGCCCAATGATCAATATGGTCAGATGGGTACTTTACTTTTTTTTTATTGCATTCTTTGCTCTGGCTTGTGTGAAAAATATTGGTTCAAGTCAAAAGTTTAAAAAACCTGACTCACTGACTTTATTCTCTTGTTATCTGAACAGTCTTGTGTCTACTCAGATAAACACAACATTCAAAATGAAAATGGATATCATCTTCTCACACCTCTTAACCCCAGAAGACAGAGGCAAGGTAAGCTTCTGCATTTTTTGTGAATATATTATATAATCAATTTGATAGAAAAGAATGATGTTGTAATGATGGTCACTGAATGTGTATTTAAACAAAGCTATTTATGCATTTATTTATAAAATTTGATCGATCGAGTTAAAAAATACCAATCCAATGTGTAAAAATAACATCACTATCGCTCTCTTTGGTCAGTGTTTTAAAATATTTAATTGGGCATTTAAAAACTTGCAGGGCTATCAGAAACAAAACAACTCCACATCAGCAACCCGCGTTAACTAGAGTTGTCTACCAGTGGAGGCGACGCTCTGCGACTGTATTGGCCAAATTGATATACTAAAAATATGGAGAGAAATGAAAACATAATAGAGAGAAATAATAGTGATGCCACCTGTTCCTTGCTTTGCAGGTAAAGGACAGCACCCTTAACAATCTAATGTTTGGAGACTACATGGAGCCAGAGCTACCCCCAGAGCTAACGCTGTACAAGGAAGTCAGCTCTCTTGAGGACTTCAATGATGTGGTGGGATTATGCCTTGATGACTACAATCAAACCAACAAGACTCCCATGAACCTGGTCATTTTCAGGTGAGCAGACTTTTAAAACCTTCCCAGAACCACGGGGTAGTGTAATGAAACAAAGCTAATTGCAGCTTTAGGTCTTGATAATTTGTTTTGTTTATAAGCCTGAAAGAGTGAATGACAAACAAATAGGATCATTTATAACATAATTGTGGTGACTGCTAGATCTTGTATAGGGCAGGGTGGCCAAACGGCAGTGCGTTAGACTGGCGATCCGAAGGTTCTGGGTTTGAATCTGGTGCAGGTTAGGATTTTTTCCAGAGACTTGAGGGTGCCCCTGAGACTACCCAGCTCTGATGGGTACCTGACACTAGTTAGGGTAAACTAAAGGGCGGCTGGGCATTGATTTTCCTGTCACACATTCCCTTGTATGCCGAGGCCACAGAAACTGGTGAACGCTGCTTCACCAGCCCTATCATCAGTTTTGTCCGAAGGTTACTTTACTGCTAGATCTTGTGCACAACACACCTAACCACTGATCTATAAAAGAATGGATTAGGCAAGGAAGTAACATTCTTGAAGCCAAAATAAATAAGCTTTCACATGACTTTCACTTATAAAAAAAAATATATATCCTAAATACTGATCTGTAAATACATTTCAAGTGACTTAGACTTCCTTTTTATCGTATGGATTTGTTCTAATCATAAGTGGTTTATTCCTGTAACTTGCTTATGTAGATAAGTGAATAGTGGGAATGGGGAATTCATTTTGGCTTCGATTTGCGTAAACACATTTAAAAATGGAGGCGCTATCCATTCTTTTTATAGATCAGTGCATCTAACCAACAAAACTTTTTGAAAAACGCCAATAGATAGAAAAGACATATTAAAAAACTTTAATGAAAATTATGAGAACAACCGACACTACATAGCAGTTCAGATCTCAGCACAGTATTTAATGGTTTAATGGTCTCCCTACATGACTGCTTGTGTTCACAACAACCCACACACACAGACTTATATATAACCACCAAACATATCCCACAATACATTGCCTTTTTCATTCAGACATCTGATGACATCCACCCACAACATTCATTGATACAGCATTTTTCACACTTCTATCACACCAAAATACAACACCCACAATGACTCCTACCCTTAGAATACACAATATACTAAAACCCCTAGTCATCACAATAATCAAGGAAGTTGAAGTAGCAGTTCTTTTTACACACTTTGCACAATACAAATGACATATTTATATAGCGCTGTTCATAACAAAGTCTTCAAATGTGATTTACTATATGTTTTTGAAAAAAATAAAAAATGTGTATTTTGAATTTTGTTTTAAAAATGTCAATATTGTCGGCTTATTTAATTGAGTTCGGAAGTTCATTCCACCACAGATGTGCTACGACGCTGTATAAGCATGCTGAAAATGTTTTTCTTTTTACACTTGGTATTTCATCTAGGATGCAGAGATACCATATTTCTGTATATATGGGAAATATTTATTTAACTCTTTTTGAATTTGCCAGTCAGTCAAGCTGTTAGGTTTTTCTCTCTCTGTGTTTCAGATATGTCCTTGAACATTTATCACGAATTTGCCGTATTCTTCGACAGCCAGGGGGAAATGGACTACTTATAGGTGTTGGGGGCAGTGGCCGTCAGTCATTGACTCGCCTATCAACCTACATGGCTCAGTACAAGCTTTTTCAGCCAGAAATCACCAAAAACTATGGCTTAAATGAATGGAGAGATGACATCAAGGTACAGGTTTCCACCAAGTTTCACCCTAAAGAGGATAAATACATTTATGTAACATGTTCTTAGTATATTTTTTTTATGTGACAAAAAAAAAAAATTAACATTTTCTTATTCATTATTATTTCTTACCATTTTTTTTTCAATGTTGTATTACATTGTTATTTCATTGTTTTAATTTTTTGTTCTTTTATGTTTATTTCCTGCAAATTCTGCCCATGTATAAAGTGTTGGATGATTAATGTGATGAATTAAAAGATATCTGCTTCAATTGCAACAATAACTACACATAAAGACTGGATGGCCAGAGTTTCTTCACTATTTAGTCCTTGTTGTCATTTGAATAAAAGGTCGTCAGGACTAGAAATATTGTTGCCTGAAAGAGATGTCAAAATAAAAAAAAGGAAACAGTGATTTTCTGTCTGCATTTACTATCTATACAGATCTTCTGTAAGGAAAACAGCTAAACATAGTAGTTCCCAGTTGCCTTGGAAAAAACTTGCACCATATAACAACAAAACTCCCACTAAACATTGGTAAAGCCAGGGGTCGGTAACCTTTTGATAATTGTGTGCCAAATAAGGATTTTTAAAATTTAAGAGCATATCATTTATCCTGCTTTTGCACTCAATTTCTTTTAGAAAAGACTTGATGTGCCCTTTTTAAGGGTCTTCCGCATGCCATCAAATATTGCTCTGCGTGCCAAGCCTGGTGGGCATGTCGTAGGTTGCCGATCCCTGTGCTCTTATATTATATTATAAAATGTAGTTTAGTGAATAACAAAAGTATATAAATTATTTGTAGCTCATCATTCATTTACAATATTCAATGTGTGTTTTGTAAATGAGAACCATATAGTCTAACTATTCCTTCATGTGTTCCTAGACTGTGTTGAAGCAGGCTAAATGAGAACATTTAGTCTAACTGTATAGTCTAACTTTTCCTTCATGTGTTCTTAGACTGTGTTGAAGCAAGCTGGAGGTAAAGGAATCCCAACAACTTTCCTTATCACAGACTCCCAGATAAAAAGTGAACGCTTCCTTGAGGACATTGATGCACTGCTCAATTCAGGAGAAGTGCCCAACTTGTTTGCATCCGATGAGAAGGCAGAAATAATGGAAGTCAGTTTTAATTTTGCACACAATTAATTTTTAAAGTTTGTACACAATTAATGCATGAAAAGATGGTTTGTTGCTGTAAAATGAATATCCATCAGTAGCACTGTGGGAGTTTTATTGCCAAGAATTATTACAGAAAAACAAATTTTGTTTTAAAGTTTTACAGAATACATTTTTTAACAAAGTAAATATATTTTGTAACTGCAGTCCTTACTGGAAAATATTTAAATTTAGTATTTAATATACATAATAACATTTTATAAAACTACTTCATTTAGTAATTGATATTGTACAAAATTACAATTTTATATCTTTCTGATATTGAGTTTTCTAATATTGTATTAATACTTTGTGGAATATTGAATGAGAGTTGAGATGCCACTATATTTATCTCCAGACTGTAAGAGTCAATGCGGCTATATTGAATGAGAGTTGAGATGCCACTATATTTATCTCCAGACTGTAAGAGTCAATGCGGCTATATTGAATGAGAGTTGAGATGCCACTATATTTATCTCCAGACTGTAAGAGTCAATGCGGCTATATTGAATGAGAGTTGAGATGCCACTATATTTATCTCCAGACTGTAAGAGTCAATGCGGCTATATTGAATGAGAGTTGAGATGCCACTATATTTATCTCCAGACTGTAAGAGTCAATGCAGCTATATTGAATGAGAGTTGAGATGCCACTATATTTATCTCCAGACTGTAAGAGTCAATGCGGCTATATTGAATGAGAGTTGAGATGCCACTATATTTATCTCCAGACTGTAAGAGTCAATGCGGCTATATTGAATGAGAGTTGAGATGCCACTATATTTATCTCCAGACTGTAAGAGTCAATGCGGCTATATTGAATGAGAGTTGAGATGCCACTATATTTATCTCCAGACTGTAAGAGTCAATGCGGCTATATTGAATGAGAGTTGAGATGCCACTATATTTATCTCCAGACTGTAAGAGTCAAAGCGGCTATATTGAATGAGAGTTGAGATGCCACTATATTTATCTCCAGACTGTAAGAGTCAATGCGGCTATATTGAATGAGAGTTGAGATGCCACTATATTTATCTCCAGACTGTAAGAGTCAATGCAGCTATATTGAATGAGAGTTGAGATGCCACTATATTTATCTCCAGACTGTAAGAGTCAATGCGGCTATATTGAATGAGAGTTGAGATGCCACTATATTTATCTCCAGACTGTAAGAGTCAATGCGGCTATATTGAATGAGAGTTGAGATGCCACTATATTTATCTCCAGACTGTAAGAGTCAATGCGGCTATATTGAATGAGAGTTGAGATGACACTATATTTATCTCCAGACTGTAAGAGTCAATGCGGCTATATTGAATGAGAGTTGAGATGCCACTATATTTATCTCCAGACTGTAAGAGTCAATGCGGCTATATTGAATGAGAGTTGAGATGCCACTATATTTATCTCCAGACTGTAAGAGTCAATGCAGCTATATTGAATGAGAGTTGAGATGCCACTATATTTATCTCCAGACTGTAAGAGTCAATGCGGCTATATTGAATGAGAGTTGAGATGCCACTATATTTATCTCCAGACTGTAAGAGTCAATGCGGCTATATTGAATGAGAGTTGAGATGCCACTATATTTATCTCCAGACTGTAAGAGTCAATGCGGCTATATTGAATGAGAGTTGAGATGCCACTATATTTATCTCCAGACTGTAAGAGTCAATGCGGCTATATTGAATGAGAGTTGAGATGCCACTATATTTATCTCCAGACTGTAAGAGTCAATGCGGCTATATTGAATGAGAGTTGAGATGCCACTATATTTATCTCCAGACTGTAAGAGTCAATGCGGCTATTTTGAATGAGAGTTGAGATGCCACTATATTTATCTCCAGACTGTAAGAGTCAATGCGGCTATATTGAATGAGAGTTGAGATGCCACTATATTTATCTCCAGACTGTAAGAGTCAATGCGGCTATATTGAATGAGAGTTGAGATGCCACTATATTTATCTCCAGACTGTAAGAGTCAATGCGGCTATATTGAATGAGAGTTGAGATGCCACTATATTTATCTCCAGACTGTAAGAGTCAATGCGGCTATATTGAATGAGAGTTGAGATGCCACTATATTTATCTCCAGACTGTAAGAGTCAATGCGGCTATATTGAATGAGAGTTGAGATGCCACTATATTTATCTCCAGACTGTAAGAGTCAATGCGGCTATATTGAATGAGAGTTGAGATGCCACTATATTTATCTCCAGACTGTAAGAGTCAATGCGGCTATATTGAATGAGAGTTGAGATGCCACTATATTTATCTCCAGACTGTAAGAGTCAATGCGGCTATATTGAATGAGAGTTGAGATGCCACTATATTTATCTCCAGACTGTAAGAGTCAATGCGGCTATATTGAATGAGAGTTGAGATGCCACTATATTTATCTCCAGACTGTAAGAGTCAATGCGGCTATATTGAATGAGAGTTGAGATGCCACTATTTATCTCCAGACTGTAAGAGTCAATGCGGCTATATTGAATGAGAGTTGAGATGCCACTATATTTATTTACAGACTGTAAGAGTCAATGCAGCTAAAGCTGCGGGAGACAAAAATGCTGAGCTCAGCCCACTGGCATTGTTTGCTTACTTTGTCAGTCAGAGCAGGGCAAAACTGCACATTATGATCGCATTCAGTCCCATCGGTGACGCCTTCCGCAACCGCCTGCGCCAGTTTCCCTCTTTAATTAACTGCTGTACAATTGACTGGTTTCAGGTCAGTCATTTATTTAGTATAATAGTTAGATAACAATTAGGCAATCATTAAGTTTTATTCTGAAATTATTATAATAATTTCTTGTATTGGGAAATTTAATTTTCTACATTTGTTCATAAAAAATAAACAGATTTTATAAGTAAGTAAAGTAAAGTAGCCTTCGGACCAAATTGATCGTAGGGAGGTGAGCAGCATTCACCAGTTTCCGTGGCCACTGCATACTAGGTGATTGTGTGGCCAGCACAATGCACAGCCACCTTTACTTTACCCTAACTAAGGTCAGGTGCCCATCAGAGCTGGGTAGACTCAGAGGCACCCTCGAGCCGCTGGAAAAAATCCTGGCCTTCACCAGGATTCAAAACCAAGATCTTCGGTACGCTATTCGAACGTGCTGCCGCTCGGCCACTGTGCCCTCGAACAGGTTTATAAGTGTGTATTATTAAGGTCATAAAAGCATTATCCTTGTAGTTTCTCTTTACATAATTTATTATGCCAGTACAATATAGCATTTATAAAACCAACTTTTTGTTATCTCCTGCAAAATTGTTTTATTGCTCAAAGCAGTATATAGTTTAAAAAGCTCTGTGTGTAATTATTCTACTCCACTTTAAAGGCTTGGCCAGATGATGCTCTCTCCAGAGTGGCCAACAAGTTTTTAGAAAATGCAGATATTGATTCTAAGATCAAGCCTGATGTTGTGAACATTTGTAAGACATTCCATCAGAATGTAATCGAACTATCCAACAGGTTAGCACTGTGCATACCATTATCTTTGTAAATCTATAATAACACATGTATTGTAAGAAATCTAAAAATAAATATGTATTCTTCTTCTGTTAGCCAGTCTGCAGAGCAGTTTGCTCTCTTGCAATCGATGCCAGACAAACATATTTACATTTCCTTTTTAGTTGTTCTGTATTGCTGTATAGTGTGCTGGTAATGGTAGGTTGAGGGGGGAGTAATGAGTGCCTTAGGTTGATTAGCTTAGGACATTCAGGTAGGATGTGGTCAACAGTTTCAAGTATGTATAAACTGTGAACACACTTTAAGAAAAAATCATTTTTACTGTGATATGAGTGGCTCCAATGTAAGATTTAATATAAGGTGAAATACTGTCTTTCCCTCATTAAGATTCAGTAATGAGCTTGGCAGAAAGAACTACGTGACCCCGATTTCCTACCTTGAGCTGATCAACTCTTTCAAAAATTTACTGAAATCTAAACAGGATGAAACTATGAAGGCTAAAAAAAGATATATTGTTGGACTAGAAAAGTTAGCCTTTGCTTCTTCACAGGTCAGTGTGACATGACTTGATTTCTTAGGGTTATCTCCCTGTTACAACAATAATACAGGTACTGGTACACTGAAGGCTCACAACATGGTGGCTGCTGTTTAGCTTTACTGGTATAGGTAAAGTTCTTCACTTTAATGCAAAGCATCCCGTCTAACCAAATTGAACTATAGGGCTGTTGAAGCAGCGTTCACCAGTTTCTGTGGCCACGGCATACTAAGGGATGTGTCGCCAGCACAATGCCCATTCGTCTTTACTTTACCCCAACTAAAGTCAGGTACCCATAATAGCTGTAGGGTAGACTCAGGGACACCCTTGAGTCCAGGGGAAAAGTCCTAGTCTTCACCAGGATTCGAACCCAGTACCTTTGGTCCTATATAGCATATGTGAGCTTTCTGAAAACAAGTTCTATTTGTATATTATTAACATATTATGAACTATTACAACTTGAGTTTAGCATGAAAAGAAAAAAAAGGAAATAATGAACTAAATGGAATTAAACAGAATGAATCCAGGTAGCAAAGTTATAAGAGACAAATGTCATGTATTCTATGTGATTCATATGTGACTGAGCAAGGATAGTCACCGGAAATTGAAACACTCAATTTTGAGCTGTTGCATTTTGTCTCTTCTATTATGTCAATTATTATACAATTATACCCACTTATGTGTGAACTGTGCATCATGTTCTATAAGTCTGTCATGATGGGTGTATCAAAGATACTGAGCTGTTATGCGCTCAAGAATTTTCATAATAAAAATTCATCTGCTATGCTACATCAATTTTGTTACAATTACCTGACTAAGGACTGGAAGTGAGGATGAGACTTAATTAAGTATTCTTTTGGAGAAATTTTGACCAACTAAGTGCATAATTCTTTTAGATGGCATCTGTCCATCCTTAAGGGACGATGGCTTAATCTTGTCCCTTCGCCCTTACTCTAGCCCATCTCTCTGCTGTCTTTGTTGTCAGGCTGGCTTCTGCCTTTATTTTTGCCTTGTATCAGAGTACAACCAAGCTTCTCCCATGTGTTTTTCTTATTGTGTTTTATTGTTATTGTATGGTCAAGATATATTACATGTGTATGGGTTTTGCTTGTACAGGTGGCTACTATGCAAATTGAGCTGGAGGAGCTACAGCCGCAGTTGGTCACCTCGGCTGCAGAGACTGAAAAGATGATGGCCATCATAGAGGAAGAGTCCATTGCTGTGGAGGAAACCAGCAAGAAAGTCAAAATAGACGAGGCCCTGGCCAACGAGGCTGCGGCAGAAGCCAAAATGTTGAAGGATGAGTGTGAGGCAGAGTTGGCAGAAGCTCTACCTGCGTTAGAAGCTGCACTGGCTGCCTTAGATATTCTTAATGTAATTTTTGCTTCTTGTTACATGATATATATATGCTACCAGCATGGATGTATTATCTGCAGATATTGTTTTTCTATTTAATATATTCAATCATGCACTCAATTAGAAATTTGACTTATCTTATATTATTTTCTTTCATTATGGTTGAAACATTTTTCTGTGTGGTCAAAACCTATGTATGGTAATTTTTGACTCTTCTTTTATGATTTTTTTTTGGCGCAGTCCTGGTTTGTAATATTTGTACCCATGGTGATACCCAAAAATAACATTGGTAATGATTAAGAAAAGCAAACAAAAAAGGAATAATAGAAAAAAAATCTAATCAAGGAGTTTGGGAGAAAAAATGTTTGGGAACTACTGCTTTGGAGGAATCTTCTTATAATTCTTCGTCATCATTTGTCATCATGCATCTAAATATATTAACATTAATTGTCTAACACATCAGATAAAAGATTATCACAGCCTTGATTTTATTGATCTTAATGATCTGGTCCTGCGCCTAGATCACAGGACTGTAAAATGACTTGTCACGGGTTCTATCCCTGCCATCGACTGATCCCTGCTGCCCTGCTACCCTGCAGGAGTTTTGGGCCTAGTGGACATAATAATCTTTTATCTAGAAAGAATGTCTGTGAAACTTATGATATGGCTTGTCAGACAGTCTGCAAAATAAAATTAATCTTGTAACTTTCCATAGTAATCGTTGCAGCTTTGTTTGACATGACGTCACATGTTTTTTTTATTTCACTTTCAGCCGAGTGACATCACCATAATCAAGTCAATGAAGAGTCCACCGTCTGGTGTCAGGCTGGTCATGGCCGCTGTCTGTGTGATGAGAGGGATACCTCCACAGAGGATTAATGACCCGAATGACCCAAGCAAGAAGGTGACCTATATTGCACAATCTGTAATGCAGGCTGACAGAGAATGTTAAGATGACCAAGAAAATGTTTTTATAATGACTTCCTATATATTTACTGTCCTTTCTTCTATTTAACAAAAGCCTCAGAAAGATTTTATCTGATCGATCTTGTAAACCATATGAATCCTACACTGTGGTGCTACAGTCCATTGAGGGCTTCGGCCTGCTTTACCAAGTCCTATGAGATCAATGATTTCTTTTGTAATTACATGTTTCAGATCAATGATTTTTGTTGTAGTGATGTATTTCAGATCAATGATTTCTGTTGTATTGATGTATTTCAGATCAATGAGTTCTGTTGTAATGATGTATTTCAGATCAATGATTTCTCTTGTAATGATGTATATCAGATGAATGATTTCTGTTGTACTGATGTATTTCAGATGAATGATTACTGTTGCAATTAAAATGATGTATTTCAGATCAATGATTTCTGGACTCCCAGCAAGAGGCTATTGAATGACTTAAACTTCCTGAATGACTTAAAAAGTTATGACAAGGACAACATCCCAGATGCTGCAATGGCTGTAATAAGGAAACAATATTTGACCAATCCAGAGTTTGATCCTAAAACTGTGGCCAAAGCTTCGTCTGCTGCTGAAGGTCTTTATGAAAAAAACGTTATCTATAAATACATTATAGACTTCTTTCAGAAGAGAAGATTATACCGTCCCACACTTAGTCATGTACTTATATTAGGGTTTGGGATATGTTTACACAATATATGATAATACAACAAATATATAAATTATGTAAAGAAGTTTATATATAGATAAATATATAAGTTTTTCATGACAAAATATATTCTGAAAGATTTAAATTTTGACTTTGTTTTAGAGCTAAAACTGATAAGTTGATGGTAAAGCCCACATTTTCTTATAGTTCCAGCTATAGGTTGTACATAAAATGTTACTGTTTTCTTTGATTCTGTAATTATCTTATACATTCTATAAAGAATATTATTGCATCCTACACTCATCCGTGGTTTCTGTTATATTGTTATATTATTATATAGTATGGCAAAAAATATAACAACAGTTAAAGAACAATAAATGCATATTTTATTTAATAGTTTATGATTTTATAGGCTGCAAAAAAAAATAAGATTTTTTAATTCAGATGTGAAATAGTGTTTTTGTACATATTAATTGAAAATATTCCCTTTTCTTTTATGTTTCCGTCATGATAAATCAGAATCTCACTTTGTATTATAAAGTATAAAGCCTTGATTATCTCTCTCTCTAATCAAGGTTTGTGCAAGTGGATTTTAGCCATGGAAATTTACGACCGAGTGGCCAAAGTTGTGGCACCCAAAAAGATCAAATTGAAAGGTGCAGAGTCAGACCTGGTCAAGCTGATGGACACGCTGAACAAAAAGCGTGCAGAATTGGCAGCAGTAGAGAAAAAACTGGAAGACATGACAACTGCTCTTCAGGAAATGAAAGACAAGAAAGAGCATCTGGAATATTCAGTAAGTTGGCATCTAAATTGATTGCACTGAACTAAACAAAGGACCATTTGGGAAGATTTAACCCTTTAACTACCGCAGGTTTTTAATATAAATATTTGCTAACTTTGCATATTGTTACCATTTCTTTATTATTTATGAAGTCCATATTACGTCCTCTGTATTTAAGTGTACGGAAATGATAACGTCGATGTGATGTCCACAGTATTTAAGGGGTTAAAATTGACATGATAACATTGAGAGTGATCAAACGACAATTGTCCCTTTCCACTATGGGTTGATGATAGTTACAATCAGTTTACTTCAAGGAAAATTGTTTAATGATGGAATTCGGTTTCATTACCTGCTGGCTTATGGGGCACAGTAGCCGAACAGTGTGTCCCTGAGTCTACCCAGCTCTGATGGATACCTGACATTAATTGGGGTAAAGTAAAGGCGGCTGGGCATTGTGCTGGCCACAAATTCCTTAGTATGCCGTGGCCACAGAAACTGATGAACGCCGCTTCAACAGCCCTATGATCAGTTTGGTCCGGAGTGTACTTTACTTACTTACCAGCTGGCTTTGATATAAAAAATATCTGTAGCTTCAAAAGAAAATGGTCTATAAATAAAATATTTGCAGAACTCATTATTAGAGCCAGCACTGCATCTAAAACACAGTCTACAAAACATATGAAGTTTATGTCATATTTAGATTTCTCAGAAGTAAAACAAAGATGGATGCTTTTTTTTACATTATAATACTGAATATATATTTTTGTTATGTACAATATGTTGGTATATTGTTCCTGAAAATCAAGAATTTCAGACAAAATTAGTATTGCATTAATGAAATCAATATGGGGAATAGGTGGACCTGTGCGGCAAGAAACTGGTCAGAGCTGAGAAACTGATCGGCGGCCTGGGTGGCGAGAAGACGAGATGGACAGTGGCTGCCCAGGACCTTCAGAAGATTTTTGATAACCTGATAGGTGACATCATGATATCTGCAGGTGTTATAGCATACCTCGGGCCTTTTACCTCATCGTTCAGAGATGATATGACCAGTTCTTGGGTCAAGCTCTGTCAGGTCTACAACAATGTTTTCATTAAAAACTGTTTATTTGTTTCTGATGGCATTGTTTCTCTGAGGTTTTATTTGTGTGTTTACATTTGGTTCCATTTAAAGTTGTTTTGTTTTTTTATTCATCATTCTCTATGTTGACATTTTGTGTCAAAGTAAACAATTTGAACATCCTGGTGGCAAATGAAAAAATGTCATTGCTGCACAATTTGTTCTTTTATAAAACATATTGGTCAAGGGACAAAAATGTCTTTAGGGTTGTTTTCGGTTAGTGAAAGTTTGGGGAAAACTGACCTGAAATTTCAGGTTGAGGAAAGTTTGTGAATTTCACTAAAATAAACAAAACAGGATGAAAAATATTTCTTTCTTTTTTTTTTAAAGTGAATATGCATGTAGTTAAGTGGTCATTAATAATTTCTCAGGCTGTTTTTTTTTACTAAATAAGTACTTAAAAATATCCTCCAAATTTTTTTTATTTTGACTGCCAATCTTCTTTGCCAGTTAACATTAAGTAATTCCACACATGCCAATAAAAATTGGTTTAATAATTTTAAATTGATTGTAGTGTAAGAACCATTGCATTGCAATTGAATTGTTTTTAAGTTCTCTGTCATCTAATGAGCTTCTTAATAAGCTATAGAAAGATGAATTAAAGACGTGTCAATATTATAGCTATCTAAAGGGATTTGAAAAGAGAGTGGGAGGGGGAGAAGTCGTGCGGCAAATTAATTTTTTAGGCGTATAGCTTGCTGTATGCGGCAGAGTGGCAGCGTATTTGGCTGGCGCACAGTAGCTCCTGGGTTTGAATCCTGGCAAAAGATAGGATGTGTTCTTGGGTCTGGAGGGTGTCCATTGATTGTACCCAGCTCTGATTGGTACCTGACTTTAGTTGGTGTAAAGTAAAAGCAGTCTGGGCATTGTGTTAGCCACACCATCGCCTAGTATACTAGTATGCCATGGCAACAGAAATGTGTGAACGCTGCTTAACCGGCCCTACAGATCAATTTGGTCAGACAGGATGACTTCTAATAGTTGTACATAAATTAAATAAGTTAAGTTCCAGGAAATATTAGTACTAAAAATAGTTTTAAAATAAAATCATAAAAAATTATCTACTTAATGTATTATTGAACAAAGCGTAATGCTTTACAAATGTGAAATCAAATAAAAAAATTTGGGTGAATTATTGTTTTTTTTTATTTTCTGCTTGTGTCTCTAACTTAGGCAAAGAAAATTCCAGCTTCAGGTGAATTCTCTCTCTCTAAAGTGCTTGGTGAACCTATAAAAATCCAGGCTTGGAATATTGCTGGTTTGCCCAGAGATTCCTTCTCAGTAGACAACGGGGTCATTGTTGCCAACTCTAGAAGATGGTAAAGTTGTACATTTGTTTAGTTACTTTCTCTGTATGTCTAATGTAATAAAAATATAATCCTTGGACAGTTAATCCATAATCATAAAACATTTTAACTATTTTCAAATGGTGGTTGTATTTTAGTATAAAAGGGATTTATATATTCTCAGTTTTTTAAATTACAATCAATACAATGTTTATATTTTGAAAATGACCCAATAGCAGGCATTTTACTTGGTTCTGAAATATTTTGACTCAGATTTATTAACTAAAGTAAATGATCATTATTAAATTTAAAAAAAAGTAATTTAAATTGAAGGATATAAAAACTGATTTTATTATAACAATAAATAAAATAATTTAAAAAAAAAAGGTTGTAGCAATTCACATTTGGTGTTTAAGACAAATATTTGCATTCAGTATAAAGCCTCTGCATCCTTCCCTCTAAATAGTCGATGGTACATCACTGTAGGTTGGGGTTGCATTTCCTCGTATGGCTAAGTACGTAGACCTATCCTCAAATGGCAGTCTCTCTCTCAGCTTTTGCATACATGTTCTGCGTTTCCTATTTTTCTCGCCTTTCGTCAACCTCTTTTTTCTACAGTCTTTTCCATCCTGGGCTACTCCGCTAGTTTAAACCCCTCCCTGACAGCAGTGTGCCAGGTGGAGCGATCTTTTACGTTCCACTCCCAGTCGTTTGTATTTATGCTGGCTGCTCTCATGTCCCTTTGACTGACATCTTCTTTGAATCGGAGGCTTGGGCGACCAGTTTTTTCTCTTTCCAGCTGCCAATTCTCAGTGTGGGAGTTCCTTAGGAATGTATCCCGGGCTCATTCTTTTTACATGTCCGAGCCATCTTAGGTGTCTTTCACTAAGGATTGTTTCAGTTTAAACAAATATACACAAATTGTGTATGTTTTCTTTTCCTGGAAGCTTAAAAAATGCACAGCTGATTGACTAGTCCTGCGGTTAGTAACCCGACTGTCAACATGATGACCTGGGCACTAACCCTGCCTCCGACCAATCACTGCCCCCCCTGCAGATGGTTTGAGCAAAAAATGTGAAGCCGGCTGGTCGTGCGGTTAGTTCACCCGGCTGTCAACCAAAAACCAACTGACACGTCGCAGGTTCTATCCCTGCCACCCACCGATCCATGCCACCCTGCAGGAGTTTTGGGACTAGAGGATGTAATAATCTTCTAAAGCGCACTGAGCATGCTAAAATAGCATGGATAGAAGCGCTATATAGATAACCATTATTAATACCTAATAATCTGCTATATGGAAGGAATGTCTGGAGCTTAGGTTATAAGATAAGAAATTATAGTCTCCTTATATTTTTTGCTAGAATTTGACTTTGTCCGCAGGCCACTGATGATTGACCCCGAGGGGCAGGCCAACAGGTGGGTGAAAAACATGGAGAGAGAGAAAAATATTTCAGTCATTAAGTTGTCTGACCATGACTATATGAGAATACTAGAAAATTGTATCACTTTTGGCTACCCGTTATTGTTGGAGAATGTGTATGAAGAACTTGAACCATCCCTGGAACCTGTCTTGTTGAAGCAGACATTCAAACAGAGTTAGTGAACTGGTTTAATTTTTCACTTTATTTTAAACATTAATTTTTTTGTACTATTAAAGTCATGTAGCTGAATTTAGTCACTGTGCTACTATTTACGTTAATGTTATTTGATGCATGTTTCAAAGGTTTAACTGTATGTATCCCTGTGTGTAGTTATTATACATAATCTCTTTTCATACTTTACCATCATCTATGTGTGCCTATGTTAATTACACCTGTCACTTTGCTTTAATTGCACGTGTGTTTATGTTTTATGCTGTTTGATCAGTTTCAATATACTGAATGTCACAATACTTGAAATTGTATTATTGTTATTAATTATACAATTCAATTCTACTAAACCACATTATTTGAAATTTATACGTGTTACCTACAGGTGGTGTAGAGATGATAATGATGGGAGACCAGGCGCTAGAGTACAATAAAGATTTTCGTTTCTACATCACCACCAAGCTGAGAAACCCGCACTATCTACCAGAGATTTCAACAAAAGTATCCCTGCTCAATTTTATGATCACTCCAAATGGCCTAGAAGACCAGTTGCTGGGAATAGTAGTAGCCAAAGAAAGGTGTGACCATATATATGAGTTGGACTTATCAGTTTACAGACGATCCTTCTAGATAAAAGATTATTATGTATGAAGCCCAAAAGTGATGCCAGATGGTCCAGTGGCTAGTTCACCGGACTGTCAACTGACACGTTGCAGGTTCTATCCCTGGCTCCGACCAATCCCTGCCCCCTGCAGGAGTTTTGGGCCTAGCGGACGTAATAATCTTCTATCTAGAAGGAACGTCTATAAAACTTATACAAAAACTCCTGAAGCGCAACAGGGATCAGTCGGTGGTATGGATAGAACCCGGGCTGTGTTGTTTACAGTCTGGTGTGTTGATCACATGACCAGCCGGCCTCAAATGTTTTAGTTTTCTTTTCATATGTTTTGTATTAATTAGTAGCAGATTGTGTAATAATAATTGATTAAAAAAAAAGAAGAGCATAGGGTTATGCGTTAACTTCCTGGCTATTGTACAAAAAAAAATGCATACTGAACTGATTTGGCAATGTAATAAGTTTGCAAAGATCTTCCTACTGTGCAGGGACAGAAACAAAGAGTTTGACAATAAAGGAGAAGTTGATGGGAAGTCAATAGGTCACAACCTGAGAGTGCAAAGAAGAGTTGGGATTGTAGGAGACTGGTTTTCAGGTCATAGGTGGTGTTGCCTTAACACAGACCTTTCATTTTTTTTTTAGCTATAGCGAAAATAAGGTCTGAATACAGAAGAGACTGTCTTGAACGTAACAAAAAATAAACATTTTCTAAGATTACCTGGGGAAAAAAACACACATAAAAATGACCATCAAATGCACTGCCACTAGTTTGACCTAATAGAGTGACAAATGTATTACAGTAGGTTGAGCAAATGTACTAACTTGACCGAATAGATTGACCTAATGTGCTAGATTGACCTAATGTGCTAGATTGACCTAATGTACTAGATTGACCTAATGTACTAGATTGACCTAATGTACTAGATTGACCTAATGTGCTAGATTGACCTAATGTGCTAGATTGACCTAATGTACTAGATTGACCTAATGTACTAGATTGACCTAATGTACTAGATTGACCTAATGTGCTAGATTGACCTAATGTACTAGATTGACCTAATGTACTAGATTGACCTAATGTACTAGATTGACCTAATGTACTAGATTGACCTAATGTACTAGATTGACCTAATGTACTAGATTGACCTTATGTACTAGATTGACCTAATGTACTAGATTGACCTAATGTACTAGATTGACCTAATGTACTAGATTGACCTAATGTACTAGATTGACCTAATGTACTAGATTGGCAAAATGGAACAGATTGGGCAAACTGTCACCAAAGGCCCAGACTTTAGACACAACAACCAGAGCATGCTGTGTGTGGCTAGACCACCATGTCCCACTATCCACCTCTACCATCAGCTATTTTTCATGACAGCCGTCTCAAATCGGATACAGTATAATATTATTATTTCTGAAAACCCAACTTTTCTTCTGTAATGTAATATCACCAATTCATAAGAATGCTTTGCAAAAATAATACTAACAATCTTTTCATTTCTTGTATCTGTGTATCAGACCTGAGTTGGAAGAAGAGAGGCAGACTTTGATTGTAACCAGTGCTACCAACAAGAGGTTACTGAAAGAAATAGAAGACAAAATTCTCTTCACTTTATCCTCATCTGAGGGCAACATCCTGGAAGATGAGTCAGCCATCCAAGTTTTAGACTCGTCCAAAATATTGGCCAATGAAATTTCTAAGAAACAGATAGTAAGTAGGCAAAGGCTTAATGCTGAATAAGTCTTTACACTTGTTTTATATGGGATGTAGTCTCAATCCCACAAAATAAAGTCCTTACATTTTATTTTAGAGGAATACCTGCAAAGTATCATGTTTTGAGAAATGCTAACCGCAAAGTGGCAGAAAATTACTGTAAAGGACCTAGTTATTATTTTATACCACACAATTTCTTGTCATAGTAAACTTTCATTTGATAGAAAAAAAGTTTGCTGGTTTCTGTTACCATTGTACACAAGGGGATTTTGTGGCCAATTCTGTGAATTGGCTATGACATTCTGGTGGACTTCTCTATCCAATGGCCTCAAAGTCTGGCAAAGTGTGCAAATCACTCATATGATTCCATTAAGAGTACTCCGGTGGGCTAATGCATGGGAAGCCGCTTTTGTCCGTCCAAAAATAATTGCACTGCCGAGAGGCTCAGAAACTCGGTGTGTGGGAAGCAATGTGCACAACAGCCCGTCTCCCCAAGCCCTGGTGCCCGGATGTCTAGACTTATAGGCAATGCAGGAATAATAGTGAGCCACCACATCAATGATCCATGGGAAATCTGCAGGTGGGAAGAAGCAGAGTAATTCATGTGACTGCAGAGACCCTACCCTTTGTTACGCCCTTTTGCCTATCTACCGTGGGCTAGATCGTCTCAGACAGGATTTCGCTCCACCCCTTTACAAATTAATGCCCTGGACATAAGTGCCGCACGTTTTGTCAGCTTTTTTTAAAGAGAAATATAAGATCAGTAGACTTCTGGGACTTTGACATGATGGGAAAAAGTGTAAAGTCTTTCCCAGCCAATGAATTCATTAGCTTTAGTCAGTCTGTCACACACACACTGCTATGGCTAAGCTAATTGATTTACATAAATACTCAGGTGTGGGCAACATTACAAATTATGATGTTAAAAAGAAAATGAATTTATACCCTTTATCGTTTGTTTCTGCAACGATTGATGTTGTTAGTATATAGTGTATGTCAGGGGTCGGCAGCCTTTTGATAATAATGTGCCCAAGTAGGATTTCTAATTCATTCAGCATGCCAAAAGCCTAAGATGTATCCTGTTCTAGCCCTCAATTTCTTGTAGAAAAGACTATAATTGTCATTTTGGAGGTCTTCCACGTGCCATTGAAAATTTCTCTGCGTGCCAAGACTGGCATGCGTTCTGTAGGTTGCTGACCCCTGGTGTATGTTGTTACTGAATAGCATTTCTAAAACTGTTGATAGATTGGGGAAGAGACAGAGCAAAAGATTGAAGTATCAAGAGCAGGCTACAAGCCTATAGCTGTCCACTCATCAGTCCTGTTCTTCTCCATTACTGAACTGCCAAACATAGATCCCATGTATCAGTACTCTTTGACTTGGTTTGTCAACTTGTTTGTAATGTCAATCCAAGAAAGGTAATTCATGTATGCTTACTGATATCATTCAACTAAATTGTTTCCCTTTGTTTTTAGTTTTTTTTTTTTTGTTAAGTTTCATTTTTACATTAAATTGTAATACTTAAACCAGGGTTATAGGGTGTGGCTCCTAGCTTGAGTTCTAGAAAAAAGGTCATTTTCACTTAGAGCCATTAATAACGTTGTGCCGCTGTGAGCTTAGAAATAAGAAAATCAATTACAAATGCTGGCTGATTACACACGCCTCTTGATCCATCTGTTAGTACACCAGACTGTCAACAAACTGGCCCCGGTTCTAGCCCTGCCGCTAACTAATCCCTGGTTTTAATTTGAGGTAAAAAAATTATTCATCATATTAAACTTACATGCCCTCTATATTGCCAATACTGACTTTCATACTAAGTTCTTAAAGTCACAGTTAGCAGCTTTTTATGTTCTTTTGGATTTTTTTTCAAGCTTCTAGAATATAAATGACATTATAGTCTTTTTTTTTTTTTGCCATGGCTGGGAGTGAATTTAGAGTAAAGTAGAATAAAAAGGAGCTTTTCTAACAAGTATTTTGCTCTACAAAACCTGACTTACAAATATAAAAATAATGTTCTCTGCACGTCATGTAAGCCTGAAACATTTATAAAACTGTTATTTCTGTGATTCCCTTACTTATTATTATACTGTTATTCTGATAGTAACAAGTCCAAACACCTGGACAAAAGAATTCGCTTCCTGGCTGACCATTTCACCTACAGCTTGTACTGCAATGTCTGCAGATCTTTGTTTGAAAAGGACAAGCTAGTCTTTTCATTCATACTGTGTTCAAATATACTCAGGTAAATACACTTTGAACTTTGATGTTGAAGACAATCAGTTTAATAATAACACAATATGGAAAAATAGTACACTCCGTAATAAAACCAACTCACAAAATACGATCACAATGAAGAGCAAAATAAAATATACTCAACTGAAATCCAAGCTACACACTTTCCTAGCAACAAAATGTTAACACACATAAAAATAATAAACAAATATAGTGCTTAGAGATTATTACACAACAAAAGGATGAATAATTAAGTTTTAATAATAGATATGTGACACTATATATACCTTGAAGAGGTGGGGTGTGCAGAGAGTTTTCCAGATTGAATTTATATCCAGGTAAAACCTAAAGCATTTTTTACAGACCAGGAGGATGTTTCTGAGGCAACTCAGCTCTCTTGGGTAGCTAACAAAAACTAATGGCAGCTTGACATTGTAATGGCCACACAATCCCCATTGTATTCACAGACAAACTTGCTGCTGAACTGGAATGTCTGCAAAGGATACTTTTACTTATTTACTACTTAGAAAAACTAAATGCTCATTGACTGAAGGGATTCTTCTTCTTCGTTCTCAAATGTTATGATTGGGAGGATTCAGACAACAAGTCTGATAGTTGTAATGAACTGCGCCGTGGCTGTCAGTTGCTCTAGTCCACCGAACAGTTTGTCGTTGAAGGTAGCCCCCAGGGGCCAAATGGCTGACCGGGTAGAAAGATACAGAGGGCAGGTCTGAAGGACATGCTCCGCATTTTCGGGAGCTGTTTCGCAGGGGCACATTTCGCTTGCTCCGATTCGTAGTTTGCGGAACATATGTTGCTTTAGCCTGTTGTGACAAGTCCTTAGTCTGAAGATGATGTGTTGAAATTGGCGGGAGAGTTTGTAGTAAGCATCAATCTTTGGGTTGTTTTGTTGGACTGAAGGGATTATTATTATTAATATTATTATTAAACAACATAAACAAAAGGTGCATTGATCTCTCATTGTAATAGTAAAAAATAAAGTATTAAAAAAGTATTTATGACATAGTAATTTATTGGATGAAAAAGCGAATTAACTAATTTAGACTGGAATGTCTTGCTAGAAGATCATTCAAACAGTTAGAATATCCATTAGAAAAAGCTGTTGTTGTTTTTTAAGTAGATTATATAAATTACAGAGCGAGGCATACACTTAGCTTTGAATATCTTAATAAAGAGGAAACAATCTTTTTTTCTTTGTCTTTTCCATTTAGATCCAGAGAAGAACTTGACCATGCAGATTTTATTTTCTTCCTAACTGGTGGAGTAGTCTTAGAGAATAAAATCCCTAATCCAGCACCAAACTGGCTGATGGATACACAATGGGATGAAATCTGTCGACTGGGTAAACTGAAAGAATTTGTTGGATTCAGGTAGGCTGATTTGTTTTGTTACAAGTTACCAGTTTTTGCCGCGCTTGGAGCCTACACTATGTTTGTTGATAGCGCTTTATAAATACTATTATTTTTATTATTATTATTATTAAGTTGCAGCCAATAGAATCTTTGTCTTTATCACATCCCTAGAGGACAGAAGGGCAAAGAGTAAACTAGTAAAAATAATAATACAACACAATAACAACATGTTGCAATGCTCAGATAAAGATTAGGACTTTAACACTTTCCTTGTCCCTTATGCAAGAACAAATGCATATAAGTACTCTTTCTTCCCAAGGGGCATCCGGGCATGGAATGGGTTGCCTGAACAAACCAGGAAAACCAGTAACTCAACATCATTTAAAACACTAATAGAAGTGCAGGACTAGACTCAAACCACAGATGTGCATAGGACGCAATACTCTTCTTTATAGAAGGAGCGTCTGTAATATATAAGATCCCTTCTATTAGGAACATCTCTTAGTCAAGCACGTACTCGCGGTGTCGCCACTGTGGGGAGGAGGAGGAGACAGTGGAGCATATCCTGCGGGAGTGCCCCCGTCTCGTCGATCGAGGTGATGGGACGGGTGACCCACTACCCACTGATCTCTACGGAGATAGAGCCGTGCTCAAACGCACGGCTGAGTTCTTGTTCAGAGCTACAAGGGAATAATACTCCCAGCTCTCGCTTCCAATAGGAGTTCTAGTCTTAGTCAAGCACAAAGTCAAGGACCCTGAATTAGCTAGGGTAGAATAGCTGTGAGAAAAAAAAAGACTAATTGGTAGAACATTAGGGTATTTCTATGCATTTGGAACAGATAGCTGCAAATAGTTAGAGGGTAAAATTGTAAACAAACAGTGAACATCTTGACAGTTCTGGTCTTGTTCAAATTGCACAATTTTAACTAATACCTGATGTAACTCAAAACTGTAACATTGAGTAAATTTCTTCTTTCACTTAGATGTTAAAAAAAATCATGAACACACAAGTTTATAAAAAAATAAAATAATTTTCTACATATTATGTTCCTGGTTGATGGGTGATATGATGTTAAAATGAAAATGTATTTATCCCCTTTATTGTTTGTTTCTGCGACAATTGATGTTGTTAGTGCATAGTGTATGTTGTTACAGAATAGCATTTCTAAAACTGTTGATAGATTGGGGAAGAGACAGAGCAAAAGATTGAAGTATCAAGGTTTATGAGTGATATAATGATCTTTGTGCAAAAAACAATTCTGCATTTAGATAAGCCCACTTTTATTCCTGTATCTTTTTTCTTGTCAAAAATAATAAATTGCTGCTTACGTCTCCAGCGATAGCTTCGCAAAGAACATAGATTTTTGGACGGACTACTATAATTCTAAAGAGCCCCACAAATTAACACTGCCGGATCCTTGGAATACCAAGCTTGGTCTTTTTCAGAAGATGATGATACAAAGATGTATTCGCTCAGATAAGGTAACAGTTTACTTGTTTTTTTCACTATCACTTTTCAACTTCTACTTCCCAAATGAATTTTGTTTGCTACACTTGGTTGGTTAAGTTATACCATTGCCTTTTCAACTTCTACTTCCCAAATGAATCTTGTTTGCTACACTTGGTTGGTTAAGTTATACCATTGCCTTTTCAACTTCTACTTCCCAAATGAATTTTGTTTGCTACACTTGGTTGGTTAAGTTATACCATTGCCTTTTCAACTTCTACTTCCCAAATGAATTTTGTTTGCTACACTTGGTTGGTTAAGTTATACCATTGCCTTTTCAACTTCTACTTCCCAAATGAATCTTGTTTGCTACACTTGGTTGGTTAAGTTATACCATTGCCTTTTCAACTTCTACTTCCCAAATGAATCTTGTTTGCTACACTTGGTTGGTTAAGTTATACCATTGCCTTTTCAACGTCTACTTCCCAAATGAATCTTGTTTGCTACACTTGGTTGGTTAAGTTATACCATTGCCTTTTCAACTTCTACTTCCCAAATGAATCTTGTTTTCTACACTTGGTTGGTTAAGTTATACCATTGCCTTTTCAACTTCTACTTCCCAAATGAATTTTGTTTGCTACACTTGGTTGGTTAAGTTATACCATTGCCTTTTCAACTTCTACTTCCCAAATGAATCTTGTTTGCTACACTTGGTTGGTTAAGTTATACCATTGCCTTTTCAACTTCTACTTCCCAAATGAATTTTGTTTGCTACACTTGGTTGGTTAAGTTATACCATTGCCTTTTCAACTTCTACTTCCCAAATGAATCTTGTTTTCTACACTTGGTTGGTTAAGTTATACCATTGCCTTTTCAACTTCTACTTCCCAAATGAATTTTGTTTGCTACACTTGGTTGGTTAAGTTATACCATTGCCTTTTCAACTTCTACTTCCCAAATGAATCTTGTTTGCTACACTTGGTTGGTTAAGTTATACCATTGCCTTTTCAACTTCTACTTCCCAAATGAATTTTGTTTGCTACACTTGGTTGGTTAAGTTATACCATTGCCTTTTCAACTTCTACTTCCCAAAAGAATCTTGTTTTCTACACTTGGTTGGTTAAGTTATACCATTGCCTTTTCAACTTCTACTTCCCAAATGAATTTTGTTTGCTACACTTGGTTGGTTAAGTTATACCATTGCCTTTTCAACTTCTACTTCCCAAATGAATCTTGTTTGCTACACTTGGTTGGTTAAGTTATACCATTGCCTTTTCAACTTCTACTTCCCAAATGAATTTTGTTTGCTTAGACCCCCAATCTTGTGACCATCTTCAGTAGACTTGGGGTCCTGAAGCTTGCCCAGGATGATGGCACATTGAGGCAGCAATTCATTTTGCCAAGCCAGGTGCATGGATGACCATGCCTATAGTATGGTATTTGTGCTACTAGGTGACAGTGCAGGTATATGAGCAATGCTGCTATTTTAATGATCCCGGGAGAACTCCACAGAGGAGAAAAAAAGTGTATTGCATGTGGCTGCAGAGACTGTACACTCGGACCGAGTCTAGGTGTACCCCTCTTGACCAATCTCCAACATTAAGCCTGGACTAATACAACCCAATAACAACCTGTTGCAAAGCTCAGATAAACATAAAGACAAAAACACTTTCCTTGTCCCTTATGCAAGAACAAATACATATAAGTACTCTTTCTTCACGAGTGGCATTCGGGCATGGAATGGGTTGCCTGAACAAACCAGGAAAACCATTAATTTAACATAATTTAAAACATCAATAAAAATGCAAGACTAGACTCAGACCAGGAATGAGCGTAGGACGCAATAATCTTCTTTATAGAAGTAGTGTCTGTAATGTATAAGATAAGATAAGAAGACTTAAGAGACCTTATAGATCGGAACATTGAGGTCAGACCTTGATTCATGCATCTTAGTGTAGTAAGCTGTAGACAATGTGCTGGTTGATTAAGCATTTTTCCTTTGGTGGGTGAGATTTTTTTTCTTCCAGTCTTTTTGTGTGGTGTCTAACGAGGTGATTTGTGTTATTTTGAGATCCATACTAAAATGTAAAGAATAAAAAATCTGTGCTATATTTTTTTTACCATAGAAGTTAGAAGAGGAATAAAGGAAGGAAAATTGAGACCATTCCAATAGCGCTTAATATATATTATTTATGTTAAAATATTCAGGAAAAAGTTACTAAAAATGTGTTTAAATAATAGAAATGTTATTATTGCTCTTATAATATAATGAACATATTTTATTTTTTTTTAATTTGACTATCCAGATCTCTCAAGCTATTATGGAGTTTGTTGTGGAGAAAATGGGCAAAATATTTGTAAGCCCTCCGCCATTTGATTTGGCCAAAAGCTACAATGATTCCAATGCGTGCTCCCCTCTTATCTTCATCCTCTCGCCTGGGGCAGACCCCACCATGGCACTTCTGAAATATGCAGATGACAAAGGATTTGGAGGGAAAAAATTAAACTCCATTTCATTAGGACAAGGACAGGTACAAATATTGTCTGCATTAGCTATAGGTGTTATGGATGTCTTTAAAATATTTGGATATATTGCAATGTTTTCCTCGCAGATAACTGAGACGTTTACTCTATTTTTTTATAAACTGTCCTCTAAACCAGGGGTTGGCAACCTAAGGCACGCATGCTAAACTTAGCATGCAGAGCGATTTTCAATGGCACGCGAGAGACTTCCAAGATTTTTTTTTTATTGATGAAAAGAAAACATTTTCCGGTTCAAAAACTGACTGTTGTAGCCAATGTTTCTGAATGACAGAGTGACACATTTCAGTGAGTTGAACGCATTTACAAGGACGGGGGCAAACAGCACTTGAACTGTCAGTAGCACATCAAAGCACTCAAAGCGGAGTTTCAAGACTTTCAAATTCATGGACTCATTTTTCCATACCCCATCAAGCCTAACTGGCTTGTTCTTACCACAACACTCTTAGATGTTGTTGTTTTTTAAGTGGAGGGATATTGGCCATTTTAAAACGCAGCCAGTTGAATTTTAAACAGTTAAAGAAATGGGCATCGAAATGTGCCAATTTATGGGAATATCTGGATGGAAGCTGCTTATGAAAATCATCTGCTATTCTCAAGTTCTCAACTGAAGGCATTCGCTCTACTTTCAGCTTTTTGTTTAACTTACACTTATTGTTATTTAGTGTACATGAAAGCTGTATTGAGCATTCAGAGAGGTCACTTACACTTCATTACTCAGAAATGACGAAATATGTATATGCCATTAGAAGTTAGCAAAGAGCATTCAAGACAAGGCGCTCATTAATTGATAGAGATACAGACTAATTATATTTGAAAGAGTTTTTATGCTCATCTTCTATAATTAAACATAAAAAAAAGTAATTCTAAAACAAATTGTGTTTTTATTAATTTAATATATATAAGAAAGTTATTAACAGCATTATATTATGCAATTGTTGTAATTTATTAATGTTTAAAAGATAAACTCCTTAATGTTAAATGGACAAACAATTACATGTAATGCATTAAATGTTTCTTTATAACTGTTTAACGTAAATTAATTTTATACCTCTAACAATTAAATCTTGTAATGAATACCATAATGCTGGATTTATAAAAAAAATAATAATTAGTCAGTAATATTTGTTACATTACAAATCATAACTTGTGTTTGGTATCACTATCCAATATAAATGTACAATCTTTATTTGAATTAAAGGGAGATAATTAGCCTGTTTTATTTGCGCTAATATTTCTAATATTGTGTTTTATTTTATTTTACAAAAGACTAAATGCCCTACAACTTATAACTTTATAATGATCGAACTGTTAAAAGTATTCAAAAATTATATAAATATTATATGACTAAAAATAAATGTACATTTTCTGAACATTACATTAACTACCCAGTTTGTATGATCAATATGTATCAATTCCACTTAACAATATTAGTTTTATTTTATGAATTTCGGTTTGAACAAAATAATGAAAATCTCAGTTAAACTGAGAACAAAATATTATAATAAATATCAGCAGTTGCTAGATCTTTTTCTTGACAACCAAAAGATAATGTTATGAATTAATTACCATAAATGTGGTAATAAAATTTTGTATAAATGCAAACAAACAGGATGATAATCACAAAAACGTTATTTAAAAAAATTTAAAAGATAAAATGCTTTAACAGTTTTCTCTATAGCTTTCTTTTGCTTTTGTCATTGGTCTTGCTACGGAGTTAGATTATTTGTTTTATAAAAAAATTATTTTAAAAGTATAATAGAGCAGGTTGACTTTTAGGCTTTTGGCACGCTGAAGGATTTTGACATACTATTTTGGCATAACATTAGCAAAAGGTTGCCGACCCCTGCTCTAAATCACCATCTTTTAATTAGAAGTATTATGCATGTAGTTAAGCAGAAATCAATTCACTGTTAGGAGAAATTATTTAGAGGTTGGCTGGTAGGTCACTTGAGGAACACTATTGTCCAAAAGCTAGCAAATGCAAGCGTCCAGAAGTTAACTACTATAGCGAATGATTGAGACGCTCTTCAACTCCAGTATTTCATTTCAAAGATATTTAAGCACGATTCAGTAGATTATTTAAAATTCTTAACACCAGTATCTCAGTTCAAAGATTTAAGGAAAATAAATACAGTTAAATTTGTCCAAGTAAATTTCTGTTTCTAGTTTTAATTTATGTAAAGTCCAGATTTACTTATAGTAAATTCAACAATGTATTTACAGATTTAGTAAATGTCTTGCTAAGATTAATAATAATTATCTTCCTTTGACAATAAGGAAATGCCCATAATTACCCCAAGATATGAGCTCCTATATTTCATTTCTTAATTTACCGCTATTTATAAATGCATGAGAAAAATACTTTGAATCTCCTACGTAGAACACAGGACTAATGCAGAATATCCTCAATTGCGGGTCCTAAAGAAAACATTATGGCAACAATCAAACAACACAAACTGACATGGCATAATAACCTGCCAAAAACAATCCTCCAGGGTATGTTAGAAGGTGGACGTCTTAGAGGCCGTCAGGTTTGACAATGTTGGACAGGGCTGCAGTTGGCTCAACTATTGACAACCGCTCAAGATTGGCAAAAGTGGAGAAAGTTGACTGCTGAGGTGTCCATTTGCTCCCCCTAATGACCACAATGGTCAAGGGATTGATGATGATGATAAAGAGTGTATGCTCTCCAAATTATGACTGAATCAGTCTCGTGTGTTGATTGTGTATGACGTTCATTCCCTAGGGCCCCATCGCAGCCAAAATGATTAAGTCAGCCACTGAGGAAGGATACTGGGTCCTGTTGCAGAACTGCCACTTGGCTGTGTCATGGATGAACGCCCTGGAAAAAATTTGTGAAGAGTTTTCCCCAGAGACCATCGCTTCTGATTTCAGACTGTGGCTGACAAGTTATCCTTCACCAAAGGTTAGGCAACTCTAAATCCTTAGGAAAGATTTAGTCTCAACAGCGTTTAAGTCCCTTACTTATACAAATACAGCTATTTAATTTTGATAGCAATGAAAGTATATTGACAACTCACTGTGTATGTGTCTTTCTATCTCTGTCCCTCTCTCTCCCAGTCACTTTAGCTTTTTATAAACTCTCAAGCCTCCATGGACATTTCACTGTCATTGTGCATTTTTAATGTTACATATTCTAATAGTTACATGGGCTCCCACAAATACACCCAAGCACACATTGACACACACTGATGCAAGTTTTTTTTATCCTTAAGCAAAAAACAAAGAAAACCATTTACCCCTAGACTCACTCAGCCATTTGATCAAGGGAGATAATTATCAAATTATTGAATGTTTAACAGATTAAGGGAGATTATTACTTAATGTATATCATACTAAGGGAGATAATTACCAAATTACTTGATGTATATGGGATTGAGGGAGATAATTACTCAATTGCTAAATGTATAAGGGATTAAGGGAGATAATTACAAAAAATTTCTGATATTATCCAACCAGTTTCCAGTCTCAGTGCTCCAAAATGGTGTTAAAATGACCAACGAGCCTCCAACAGGCTTGAGGCAGAATCTACTGCAGAGTTACTTGAACGACCCTATCAGTGACCACAACTTTTACGGTGGGTGCATAGATCACCAAAAGCCAGAGAAAGATGCGGTGAGTTATCCTAAAAGTATAACCAACTGACCACATCACCCCCCCCCTTCCCCCATGTTCTGGTATCACAAGTAATACAATTATTTGTTTTTCCTGCTCTCCCATTCCTTACAGTACTTCACCAGGCTTTTGTTTGGGCTCTGCTTTTTCCATGCACTCGTACAGGAGAGAAGAAAGTTTGGTCCCAACGGCTGGAACATTTCATATGGCTTCAATGAATCTGATTTAAGGATATCTGTCAGGCAGCTTCAGGTTGAAACATTGTCTCATTTACTTTTATGTACATATTGTCACACCCAGGTTTTTTTTTATTTAATAAACTTACAATATATTTTAGATTTTTTTCCATTTTGAAACGGGAAGAGTAAATTAGTAACATGTGAACTTACTTAAAAGGGTCAGTAAGTAAAAAAAAATCATAACATTATAAAATGCTTTTTTTTATTAACATTGCTTTTGTTTCTGGCTGGCTGGTAAAATCTTCAAAAGGCTGATTGACCCACATCCTATCATCATATTGAACTGAAATTCAGCACATAGACCTTTTGCTGATAGCCTCACATTCCTTAGAACTTTCAGCCACATCTCAAAGCCCCAAACCTACCAAATAGATCCTGTTTGATAGATTTACACCACATTAGTCCTTAAGTGATTAAAACTTAAGGAACTTGTTTGGGCCATCAACAGATGTACATCAATGAGTATGATGAGATCCCATATGATGCCGTAACATACATGACTGGAGAGTGCAACTACGGAGGCAGGGTCACAGACGACTGGGACAGGCGCTGCCTGCTGACCATTCTGGGGGACTATTTCTGTGAGGCGCTTGTGAGCGACCCCAACTACAAGTTCAGTCCGAGTGGTCACTACCATCTCCCACTAAGGACAGACTATGAAAACTGCATCAAGTTTATTAAGGTGGGACCTTTTTTTGTTGTCAATAAATATTCAGACCACTTTGGACCTTCAATGGTGAAATTAATTACAATTATTTACAAATGCTTGTTAGGAATAATAGTTTTGGTACTAGATTGCATGACCAGTTGTTCAATAGAATCCAATAAATGCACATGTCTATAAATTGAAAGTATTCATACAAGCTTCAATAAAAGCATTGACAATTTAAATATACACTAAACATATTATTCATATCATTGATTCATTTTAGTCTTTCTTCTTTTAAAATTGATACATTAATTCAGCAATACTTGAAGTAAGTTTAAACAATCTGCAAAGGCCTTGAAATTAAAATAAATTGGGTGGACGTTGTGCTGGCCACTCATCCCCTAGAAGGCTGCGGCCACAAAAAAATGGTGAACACTTCTTGTCCTATGGAATAAATTGGTGTGATGGGAATACTTTAATTACGGTACTTTTACTTTTGTGTTAGCTAAAAGAGATCATTGAATTATTCATTCAATTAACCCTTCCCGTACCGACCTACTTCTATCTAAGCTGCCTTCAGTTCCGCTATATACGCGCCCGGGACTGTAAGGGTTAACATCAAATACAATGGGATTTATTGAACCGTCTTATTTGCTAGATGTGCCCTTTGTATTAGAAACACAAATTGCATCCTAGTCTTATTATTTGGAGTCAGATAAATAGAAATGATAGATTTATTGAATTAGAACAACTTTGATGTTTCAGCAACTTCCAATTATTCAAAATCCTGAAGTGTTTGGACTCCATGAGAATGTGGACATCTCCAGGGAGCTCCAGGACACCAAGCAGCTGTTCAGCTCCGTCCTGCTCACAGAGGGAGGGGGCGGGGGTGGAAGCAAAGGCTCTGATGCTGCACTGGCTGCAGTAGCTGGAGACATACTATCGAAAGTAAGTACACCGTAGTGTTATCTTCTCAGTTGTTACACAAGCTCCTTCTCTGCTAAGATTATTGAGTCCGTACTATCAAAAGTAAATACACCATAGTGTTATCTTCTCACTTGTTACACAAGATCCTTCTATGCTAAGATTTTTGTGTCCGTACATTCAAAAGTAAACACACAGTATTGTTGTAATCTCACTTGTTACACAAGCTCCTTCTCTGCTAAGATTATTGTGTCCGTACTATCAAAAGTAAATACACCATAGTGTTATCTTCTCACTTGTTACACAAGCTCCTTCTTGATTTGCTGATTTTTTATAGTAGTTTAGGCAAACCTTTTCATGTCTCTTGGAAAAAAGGAAAGATGTATGCGAATTTATCCTTGCATCTGGAATATAAAGTGTTTCTATATCTCTGTCTTTCTGAGTATTTTATTAAAATATTGTGTTGTTATCAAAGCTGTTTTTATCTTCTTTCTAGTTTCATGGTTTAACTAATGGTGTTACGCTAATGGTATCATGCTAATGGTGTGTACGCTAATGGTGTGTACGCTAATGGTGTGTACGCTAATGGTGTTATGCTAGCTAGAAGTGAACATGGTTATGTTTTCATTTTTTTATTCACCACTTTTTTTTTTAAAAGCAAAAAGTATTTAATGAAACAAATTATTTAATGTATTGATGAAAAATATGAGAGCTGAGACTATGAGTTTTGCTTTTAATCTTTTGCTTTCAGCTTCCCAAAGATTTCAACATAGAAGCAGCCATTCATAAATACCCTGTTGTTTACATAGAAAGTATGAACACTGTATTAGTGCAAGAGATGGAGAGATTTAACAGGTCCTTGCTTTTTTACATTTGAACTAAACACTGACCTGTATGTGTACCTATACTGTTTTGTTATTCACTGAGGTATAGATGATTTCCTTCACTTGTGTAGTGTTTATTAAATTGTTTGGCTTCCATTCATGTAGAGGAAGATGCCAAAGGTCATGGCTATAAGTAAAAAGCCACATGAAATATGGGGAATAATGTCCGGCAGTTTGGCTGGTGTAACAAAGGTCCTGGGTTCAAATTCTGGTGAAAGCTAGGATTTGTTCCCGGGTCTGGAGGGTGTCCCTAAGCCTACCCAGCTTTGATAGGTGCCTGACTTTAGCTGGGGAAAGTAAAGGCGGTTGGGCATTGTATTGGCCACACAATCCCCTAGTATGCTGTCGCCACAGAAACTGGTGAACGCTGCTTCACCGGCCCTATGGATCAATTTACATATTAAATATTTTCACTATAAATATTGATCAATCATTGTAGAGGTGCACAGCTCTGATTCAGTCTAATGTCACAATGAGTTTAAAAATTGATCTCAATACCTCTAATCAAGTGTATTTAAAAAAACACAACTCTTCCTAAGTTAACCAGCCCTTTGAAAGTAGCTCCAACATCCGAAGCTTAAAATTAATTGATTAGATGCTGAATTAGTATCTAGAAAGCAGAGCAAGTAGAAACTACTTATTGACCTAGAAACAAAACCAAGATTAACTTCTCTTTCATTTGATATGATGTGGATAATTTTGTTAATACATGTCATCAATATACAAGTTAAAGGTGCAAAGTAAATTATGTTATGTTTTATCATAATATTCTTTTTCTTTAATGTTAATCAAATATCTGTGTATAACAAGTACTGCTACTTACAGTTAACAAATACAATGTTTACAAATACAATGGCTAAATACAGTCATAAAAAGGCTTAACTCTGCTATAATAAAACAACTCGCCAATTGGAAAGAAGCCAGTTCGGCACTGAGAAGTAGACATACATGTAAAGGTTCAATCTGTGTCTTTGTATGCTTCTAGGAGATTTTGTCAAGTTTTTCTCTATACTCACAGGGAGTTTATAATCTTGCTATTTATAAAGTCTTATTCTGTGATTTCCTAAAGCTGATATTTCTATTTGTGCATTGCTTCAGGCTGCTGTCCATCATTCGGTCCAGTCTAATCAATGTTCAGAATGCAGTGAAGGGCTTGGTGGTCATGTCTTCAGAACTAGAAAGCCTGGCCAACAGTTTGATGATTGGTCAACAACCAGCAATGTGGGCCAAACGTTCCTACCCATCCCTGAAACCACTGGCCAGCTATATTAATGACTTCCTGGAGAGGCTCAGGTTCCTTGATGTAAGTATCCGTCAACTAAACAGTTTTCAGTCAAGTCTTTTTTCTATGGATGACTGATGCAACTGACAGCCACAGTGCAGTTCATTACAACTATTGGACGTCTGAATCCTCCAAATCATAACTTTTGAGAACGAAAGAGAAGTCTATAGATAACACATTTTGAATCACTTGCTGTCTATGCAGTATGATGTCCTGTTTTATTTAAATTTATGTCTTGAAGAGAATCTAGTGCTGGTCCTAGGTTGTAGTGATGACTGTAGATGTTGAGATTAGAACACTTGCAACCAAAACTTCCAATTAACAAAACATAGTCACAAACTCTGGTTTGAAAGTCAAACTGTAACATTTAATACAGATGACTATGTACGATAGCAGGGAATATTGTTGGTATTTGCACTAACTGTTTCACTAACAGATTCTAAAATGTTATAGGATTTGTCCTGGAAATTAGAATTGACCATGTTGGTCTTACTTTCAGAAATGGTACAGAGAAGGTAAACCTCAAGATTTCTGGGTGTCTGGATTTTTCTTCACCCAAGCTTTCCTTACAGGAGTGATGCAGAACTATGCCAGAAAATACACAATCCCTATTGACAAGTTAGCTTTTGATTTTGAGGTAAAGAAACCATGACTTTTAGAAATTCTACAAATTTAGCTTTTAAAAATTTAATGCATGGTTGTTTTTTATTTAATGTTGACTTCAACTCTTTATTTACCGGTACTTTAAAACAAAAAAACAACAACACCAGATTCTTGTCGAGGATAGGATGGAACAAGCACCCACAGATGGTGCTTATATTTATGGACTGTTTCTAGATGGAGCACGCTGGAGTAAAACAGAGTAAGTTGAAGTAGTTTTAAAGTATCTGAGTTATTTCCCTTTTCTTAGCTTACAAAATACAAATTTATGTTCAAATTCTTCTGTATTGGACTTATAATCATGCAGCATTGAAGCCATACAGTACGTTGTAATGAAATATTCATGCAATATTCAAGCCAATTGGTATATTGTAATGAAAGAATCATGCAGTATTTAAGCCAACTGGTATATTTTAATGAAATAATCATGCAATATTCAAGCCAATTGGTATATTGTAATGAAAAAATCATGCAGTATTTATGCCAATTGGTATATTGTAATGAAATAATCATGCAATATTCAAGCCAATTGGTATATTGTAATGAAAGAATCATGCAGTATTTAAGCCAATTGGTATATTGTAATGAAAGAATCATGCAGTATTTAAGCCATAAGGTGTGTTGTAATGAAATAATCATGCAGTATTTAAGTCAACTGGTATGTTGTAATAAAATAATCATGCAGTATTTATACGAACTGGTAAATTGTAAGGAAATAATCATGCAGTAAGCCAACTAGTGTATTGTTAAGAAAAAATCCTTTAGTTTATTGGAAATATAGATCATTGTATTTGAAAATCAATTTTCCAATACATTACCTGAAAACATCTTACAACAACAGACTTGACACTCTTATGTCCATCAGTTTTTATTGACAATATTTTGTTTGCCGTGTTTCTCACCCCAGTGGCCATTTAGAGGAACAAAAACCCAGAGTCTTAAATGAACCTCTCCCAGTCATTTGGCTGAAGCCAAAGTTCAGCGGCGAGGTGGACAAAAGCAACAAGCGCTACGTCTGCCCCATCTACAAGACGTCCGAGAGGAAAGGAGTGCTGTCCACCACCGGGCACTCCACCAATTTTGTCATGGCCATCTACGTGCCCACCGGAAAGAAGCCGGTCCAGCACTGGATCAAAAGGTCCTGTGCTGCTTTGTGTCAGACAGACAACTGAGAGGTAGACAGACAGTTGGGGGGGGGGATGTTTGTCTGCCTACTTAAAGTTTATTTGTTGAATGAATAATGTATAGCAGATCCCATTCTCAATTATATGCTTAACATGAAATACCTACATAGAAAATACAAGAACCTACAGTATTATTGGTATCTTTATGTGATATTCAGAACATATACATTGAATTGAGATTGTTTGTTTAATCATAATGTAATATCTTTGTGCTGATACAATAAATTCCTGGTTAAGATTTACCGCACTAATGTCTTATTTGTTACAGAATTAACTTTCTGTGTTGTTGTTAGAAACAATAAGTTCTATTTTCAGCTCTGTTTATTTTCAGAAACAAAACTAAGAAAAATGTATTTGATGTTCAATAATATCAAGATTTAATTGAGATGGAATTATGATAATGATAGATGATCAATCCATTGCATTTATAAACTGAATATAGTTATCTCTTTATTCAAATTCTCTAGTGGCTGTGATCATATGGGAGATTTATGACTTGCTAATACTGGGGGGGTCTGGTCCATATATTTTATATTCTACATTATCATTTGTTTTGTTACACCTCTGGATGTTGTCAAGTATTCATTTTGTGGCCGGGGCTTTCGTTGTCACATGACTCAATTTGACTTGCTAAGAATGAAAGTCTGGAGTTTTAGTTAAAAGTCTAAGTTACTTCCCCCCCTCCCCACGACAAGCCCACTACTTCCCAGTAAATATAGTTACATAGATGTAGAAAACAGATCCTTGCTCTACAGTACATCCACTGTTAAAGCTCAACTGTACATTGTATTATGATTTTATGTCTTGCCTTATAATAATGAATCACTAAATATTATTTCATGAATAATGTAGTTGTTATTAATGTCTTCGCACACTGTATGTGATCTCTATACAACTTTGTGTTTTATTCACCACTGGATTGGTCTTGCCCTTTTACCCTTCATATATTATACATGACAAATATTCTGTCTACGTGGAATAGGTGTGTGTATATACATATATATATACTGAGAGCATCTCCTATTTTTATTTACATTTATTTACCATTGTTGATTTTTTACAGAGTTAATACTCGTTTTTGATAAAGGGAGATAATTTATACTTGCAGAAATAGAACTGCTTATAAAATGTACCTTTATATTTTCTTCTGAAATGTCTGTGGCATTAACAATTAAAAACAGATTCATTTATTTTGACGTGTTTTCTTAATGTAATACTTGTGTTAGTTGTTGTTGTTGTTTATTGGTATACTTAAATATTTATGTCAAATGGATCAAAGGAATGCCATTGTCAATGTGTGTTTTTATATTCATTGTCTCCCTTTGAAACAGTGCCTGACATAAACCAATGCCTAATTTTTGTGAGGTACACAGTGCACACTTCTTTATAATTACTATAAAGTTAAATCAATTAATTGTATGAATATAAGAGAAATCAATTAAATGTATGAATATAAGAGAATATTTTGTTAAAACTATATCAGAATATAATCAAGTATTCCTGTCATACCAATTCGATCCATATGTCGTTTAAAGCAGCGTTCAAAAATTTATTTGGTCACGGCATAATAGAAGCTTGTGTGGCCAGCACAATGCCCAGCTGCCTTTACTTTTCCTTAACTAATGTCAGATACCCACCAGAGCTCGGTAGACCCAGGGACGCCCTCTAGACCCAGGAACAAACCCAAGCCTCCACAAGGATTTGAACTCAGAACCTTCGGAACGCAGGCCGACCGGGCTGCCGGTCACCGTGTTCCAAATCTTACACTGCAATGTCTATATTATTATTATTCTATATCATCATTTGGTTAGTTGTCATTTTCAACATTGTCTAGTCGGTGCGAGGCTACGGCGGATCCTTAGTCTTGCTCATTGTGAAACGATCCAGTGCAGGTATGGGCGGCCTTATGGGCACATGCATAGGGCCGCTAAATCTCAGGGGCATCCATGCTTGTAAAATAGCTGACGACAATGTGGCCTATGCTTGAATCGTGAGCAGGGGGCGGCAATTCAATGTCTGTAACGGACAAGTCCATTCGCCTTGCCTAAGAAACTATATTGACACGGACTAGGAAAAAGATCAAAAGACCACCTATTCTTTATCCGTCCAGGGGCCGTCACCAGCCTAGAACCGCCCTTGACAGGGCGCTGGCGAAGCTGGTATCGAAAATGGCTCGTTTTGTTGTTACTGACAAGGCAAACACACAACACACCTCAAACTGGGTTTTAATCCATATGTTTAAAGTTTAAATGTTTTGCAAATCATCCCAACCAATGGCCCAATTCAAATTACCGCCCTTGCCCAAGTCTTTGTGAAAGGTTGACCCGTCACTATCCGGCCAATGAGAATTATTATTTGCCTACAGGCAGAGAAACTTCCGGTTAGCGCTAAATTGCCTGGGAATATTGACGCTGTTTCCTGTTTGAAAACTGTACATCAGACTAGATGTTTACTCAATCAATACAAGCATGAGAGCTTTTAACCAATACTTCTTATATTAAAGTCTGTAGGCGATGAAAAAGTTAGCGTCAGAAGTAACCAATAAAATGCAATAGATATAAAGGATACGTGGGGGTCTATAATAAGATTGCACGCACAAGTAGGTTCAGACTTCAGACAAGAATAAACTGAATTTTTAAATCTAGAAATTTTCGATGTTTTTCTGTCCTAGTCCTAGCACAAGTCACTACTGCTGTAAGTTCATCTGCAAACCATAACATTGTTTGTCATGGAAAAGTCACTCTTTCGGTCATTGAAAACGACATGAAGTAATTTTAAATTAACCACGGCACACGAGTAGGCCTATATTGTGTGGCCATCTAACCGTCTCAGCGGGCGCACCAAGTTGTATTGACGGGGAAAATACGTGGATTTCAAGTTTTTTCCCCGTTGATACGACGTGGTGTGCCAGCTGGGTTTTTCACCTTGAATGTCGGGTACCAATAAAAACTCAGTGGATACTCAAAGATTCGCCAAATGCCCCCTCCCTTTTTTTTTTTCCATGTTTCAGCTTCCCAATTTCGCTTCATCTTTATTTTCTTGTTTATAATTGTCACAGGAGCTGGACTTGGTTGTCAGAGGCTATAAGAGACGCATGCCAGTGGGAGCATTTTTATAGGAAGTGGGAGATTATCCCCACTACCACCCCCAGTGATAACAACCTTTAAAAGCAGCTCCTGGCCTTCCCGTGTGGCTTAGCTACTAAGCCTGGCAAAACCGTTTCTACTGACAGGAGAAGGGGCTTAGGCGTTCCACTGGCGCCTCAAAACCAGTCGCTTCGGCCAGATGGGGCTCGTTAACCTTGGATGGTAGAATATCTAGGAGAAGGATACTCTGACTCCAAACCACCGCTGCCTTGCGGCTTACCCCTTCATGGGAAAGGCTAAGGGAGTAAACCCTAACAACAAAATCAGGAGCTGGAGTCCCTAAAGCGGTTTGACTTTGTATCGTCATCACCGGCAACTCCTGCAGCGCATCTGAAGCCAAGATGTATCGACTTTTGCGCTCCCTTGGATCTGTCAGCTGCGAGGAGAGGAAGGGGGGGGGGGGTTCTGCTGCATGGGCACCAGCTGGATCTCCATATTATTTCGTCCAGGCTCTGTAGCTCAACTGGAGAGGACACTCCAGCGTCATCGCAAGATGCCGACCCAACACGGGAGGGGGCAGCTACCGGTTATAAGCTCGTCCGATTGGCGCAGGAAACGAGCGCCAGGGGTCCCCTTCGACGGTGGGAGAGGTCATCGTACCTCATTGGATGGCTACCACCCGCCTCAAGCTGGGCAGCCCCCAGCCAGTTAGGTGCCGTCTCGCCATGGCTTACCTGCCCGACTGGATGCGTGGGGATCAGAGAGGCATCTATCAAAAAGTGGGCCATACAACTGCACCAGGCAACTCAAAAACAAGAAAGAAGCATCCAGCTCTTCGTTTTGCTAGCTGGAACGTCAGGACCATGTGTCCCGGCCTTACCCCAAACCCCCACCAAATAGATGATGCAAGAAAGACTGCCCTTTATTCACAGGGAACTTTTGCGACTAAACGTTGACATTGCAGCTCTGCAGGAGACCCGGCTGGCTGACAACGGTACCATCAGGGAAGCCAACTACACCTTTTATTGGCAAGGGAAGTCTCCGGACCAATCAAGACAGCACGGTGTCGGCTTTGCGGTGAGAAACACGCTTATCAGCTCCACAGAGCTTCTTATAAGTTTAAAGACGTTCATTCTAGATAAAAGATTATTACGTCCACTAGGCCCAAAACTCCTGCAGGGCGACAGGGATCCGTCGGTGGCAGGGATAGAAACCGCGACCTGTCCGTTGGTTTTTGGTTGACAGTCCGGTGAACTAACCGCTGGACCAGCCGGCTTCACACAGAGCCTCCCACAACAGGCACAGATAGACTACTCTCCCTCCGGTTGTCAACCTCTTCTGGCCCAATCAACATCTTCAGTGTGTACGCCCCAACCCTCCACTCCACTGATGAGGAGAAAGATCAGTTCTACCAAGCCCTGGATGAAGCGATATCCAGGATATCCAGCACTGAGGGCCTTTACCTCCTTGGAGACTTCAATGCAAGAGTAGGAGCTGACAAGGAAGCCTGGCCCACCTGCCTCGGAAACTTTGGGAGGGGAAAGATAAATGAGAATGGTCAGAGACTGCTTGAGCTTTCGTGCCATCACGGTCTGTGCGTGACCAACACCTTCTTCAAGTGCAAAGAAATACACCAGGTGTCGTGGAGACACCCTCGCTCTCGCCACTGGCAACAACTTGATCTTGTCCTAACTAGAAGAGCGGATATTGGCAGCGTCCTCCTCACACGTAGTTACCACAGTGCAGACTGCGACACGGACCACGCCCTCGTGGCGAGTAAGGTGCGTCTAACGCCGAAGAAGTTGCACTATTCAAAGAAGAAGGGTCGCCCACGCATCAACACCAGCTGTGTCAGAAACCCCGAGAAAACCCAACAGCTCATTAGCATACTCGACGGTGCCCTCAACGTGGTAACAGCAGATGACACCATCAACTCCAAGTGGCCACGCCTCCGCGACGCCGTGTACAACGCAGCCATCACTGTTTACGGGAAAAAAGAGCGAAAAAACGCTGACTGTTACGAGGCCCGTTGGGAGGAAATGGAACCCGTGATAGAGGCTAAGAGGAAAGCCCTTCTGGCCTACAAGGCAAAGTCTAGCCCCAGTACACTACAAGTTCTACGGACTACCAGGAGCAAAGCCCAGCAGACTGCCCGTCATTGCGCCAACACCTACTGGCTGAATATCTGTAACAGTATTCAGACAGCTGCCGATACAGGCAACGCAAGAGGGATGTACGAGTGCATGCTCCTCCAACACGCCTTCAAGGACTGCAGCGAGGGTGTCTTCATTCACACCAGGTCTGATGGCAAGCTCTACAACATAGCGCGTCTTCGTGCCAAGACCAAAGTCACAAAGGTCCTCATTCGCGAAATGCTCTTCGCTGATGATGCAGCCTTGACATCACACACCGAAGACGGACTCCAGCAGCTTGTCACTTGCTTCTCCCATGCATGCAAAGAGTTCGGCCTGACTGTAAGCCTGAAAAAGACTAACGTCATGGCTCAGGGCAGAGAGACCCTTCCATCGAGAGAGAGTGTGTCATCGATGGACACACCTTGAAGGTTGTCGAGAACTTCACCTACCTTTGGTCCACTATCTCGAGCTCGCAGTCCATCGACTTGGAGATCAACAGCAGGATCGCCAAGGCAGCCACAGTCATGGCCCAAATGAAACAGCGAAGACCAGACTGCGCGTCTACCACGCCTGTGTACTCAGCACTCTCCTGTATGGCTGTGAGTCATGGACCACCTACGCGAGGCATGAAAAGTAGCTCAACAGCTTCCACATGAGGTGCATACGGCGCATACTGCAGATCAAGTGACAGGATAGGGTCTCCAATACAGAGGTGCTGGAGAGAGCCAACATGAGCAGCCTTCAAGCTGTGCTCAGCTAGAAACGCCTCAGATGGCTCTGTCATGTAAAGAGGATGAATGCAGGCCGCATTCCCAAAGACCTCCTCTACGGAGAACTGGTCGAAGGTCGTAGGGAGACAGGGCGCCCGAAACTGCGCTTCAAGGACCAATGTAAAAGGGACTTGATCCAGAGCTCCATCGACCTCGACACATGGGAATGCCAGGCTTCTGACCAACCAGCCTGGAGGCTAGCAGTCATGCTTGGCACATCCCGCGCAGAAATCGGGCGCAATGAGACTGCCATCCAGAAAAGAGCGAGGCGAAAACACCTGCTGCAGCAGCCGTCCGCCTTCAAATGCCTAAAGTGCGGCAGGGATTGCCACTCCCGAGTGGGTCTACACAGCCATTCTCGGCGGTGCAGCTGGTCACCTCAACCATGAAGCTACACCATCGTCTCTCGAGACGGACGGATGCCGACGACGACGATAATTATCATCATGGTCTTGGCTTTTGGCACCCATTTAAATGCGCGGATGCCTAAGTAAGTCACTGGTTAAATGGTGCATTGTATTCTTGTCTTATATGTCGTTGACGCCTCTTAGATACATAAGATTATTGCGCGTATACAAAGATAAGCCGGGGTTTATCTCTAGTTTAATACCATTCTGATAGGTGGTTTAAAATTATATTAAGCTTCTGATTTTCTTTATTAGTTCAGGTAGCCTATTCCATACCAGAATGCCACTCGAGAAGCAAGAGACAAAACGTTGTACATCGACTATAAAAATGAGTGTTATATCTATACTATTTTGAATGTCTGTTTAGATTATTGTGATCTATTCAATAATAATTTGAATCAAAATAGGTGCCAAATGTATAACCATAGAGTAAATATTCGCAAGGAAAATAATTTTTCTCTGTACCGTATGAAGCGAAGAGTTTATTGTGTGACTGTAGTCAATGGACGCGTTTGAGAACCTTTCCTTTAAAAGAAATAGACTTGTTAGTGAATGTAGTACTTCTAAGGAAGCAGTACGTTTTCCTCCCACCATTAGCACACTACTGCTTCTTCTCTAGGTCATTTCCGTCTACACATCTATATTATCACCATATAACTAACACGCACGAACAAACACACAGACACTCCATAGCAATGTTCTCGGCAGTTTCTATAGCCATGATAATGGGAGATAACCCTAGCTGATATCAACTGTGCTGAAAGTTATCGATCTTGAAAAAAAAGAATAGGCGGGTCGGTAGGGTGTCTATGGCATTTTATGTTGTTTTATTCTCTGATGCTGCGCTATAGATAGAATTTTTCCCTATCTGAAGTCTTGCTCAAAAACTATGAAAACTCAATTTAGACCATAGGTTCTCAACAGGGGCGTTATCGCCCCCCCCCCTTCCAGGGGGTGGCGAAAAACTTTAGGGGGCGCTGATGTTCCCGGGGGCGATTGGGGGGCGGTGAAGGGCAAACGTACCTAATATAATTTGAACACCTCTACTATTTGAATCGATTAGTTTTGGATGAAATGAGATGTAAACGCAAGTGCTGCTAAATATCTGATATCCCCCAACAGTAGGCATACATATTATTATACTAATAAGAAATAGGAATCTCAATGACTTTTCGAAGATGTAGGGGTCAGTATTAGACAATATGGTGTGCGGTCTCCTGGTCCTGTGGTTGGTTCACCGGACTGTCAACCGTTGCTGGTTCTATTCCTGCCGCCGATTGATCCCTGTCTTCTAATATTAATGATCTTTTGATCTCAGTCTGAGATAACTTTAAATTAATTTGAACACGAGTGAAGAAGCGATACTATTATTAAGTGGAATAGATATTTACTAATCATACAAACTGGGTAGTTAATGTAATGTTTGAAAATATACATTTTGAGTCATATAATATTTATATAATTTTTAAACACTTTTTACAGTTTGATCATTTCAAATTTATAAATTGTAAGCCATTACAAATTTTTGTTTATAAAAGAAAAAAAAACATTAGAAATATTTGCTCAAATAAAACGGGTTAATTATCTCCCTTCAATAAAAAATTGTTTCCACATTTGATTCAATAGTGATGCAAAACAAGGTCTGTTTTGTAATCTGACAAATATTACTGACTAATTATTATTTCTTGTTATGAATTCAACATTATGGTATTCATAACAAGATTTAATTATTATAGGATGTTTTAAAATAATTATTGTATATGTAGTTAAATTGTGGACGTTTTCCTCGGTCCTAGCGGGGTCTCCACAATAACATGAAGAAGAAGAAATAGGATTAAAATAGTTTACGTTAAACAGTTGTAAATAAATATTTCCTGCATTAATTGTTTGTCCGTTTAAGGAGATTATATTTTAAACATTAATAACCGTAGAAATTACATAATTTAGTGCTATTAAATAAGTTTCTTATATTTCTAAATTAATAATAGCCTACAAATAATTTTTTTTTAGAATTAATTACATTTATGTTTAATTAAAGAAATTAGCATAAAAACTGAGTGGCCAAGTGACCTCTTTTTATGCCTAAAACAGCTTTCATGTGCGATAAAATCTGATCACAGGTGTAAGTTGAACTAAACGCTGAAAGTAAAGGGGCGAATGCCTAGCAGTTGAGAATAGCAGATGACTTTCTTAAGCAGCCTCCTTCCAGATTTTTTCCGCAAAGGGGCACATTTGGATGCCATTTTTAAAAGGTTTAAAATTCAACTTGCTCCACTTAAAAACAGATACACATCTAAGAAGGTTGTATAATATCAAACCAGTTAGGCTTGGTGTGGTATGAAAAAATGAGTCCATCAATTTGAAAGTCTTGCCTTTGATTAGAAACTCCGCTTTGAGTGGTATGATGTACTTCTGAAAAAGCCCAACTATCTATCTTAATATATTCTTTACCTTAGGGATGTACATATAGTTAAATGTTTTGAAATTCATTTCATGGCAAGATATGTCTAGTTTCAATGCAAATCCATTCCAGTGCAGTGCCGGATTAAGGATCCTGGGGGCCGGGGGCAAAGAAGTTTTGTGAGCCGATGTTATCAATTATTGACCATTAAAAAATTAGTTCAAAACTTTTCTTGCTTTCCTTAATACCCTGTCAGGTCTGGCGACAGTAGCGTAAACCATGTACTAAAACGTTTATTTACAATTTGCAGCACGTATTAAACAACATTTACTTTTCGAGCCTTTCGGCGTGCGAAATCAATCACAATATCATGAAAGTCAATGTCGCGCAAAATGTCAATGCTCATCAAGCAATGCATGTTCAATCGAACGTCTCCCATTGTGGACCTCAATGAGCTCTTCACTCTCTTCAAGGTAGAAAAACTTCGTTCTCCTGTGCAGTTTGTTGTCATCATGCAGAGGAATAGTTTGAGAACCGTTTCTACATTGGGGAATGTGCTCTGCTGTCCATTCTCAACGATGGTAAGAAATAATTGTAGTTCTGGCTGACGGTTGCTGGATGATACACCCTTGGGAGATTGCTGTGAGGATTCCACTCTGAGAAATGCGGCAAAATGAAGTAATTCCTCTGCTAGAGAATCTTCAAAATCATCTGGATATTTTTGCTGAAGCCGAGAGGATGCTGACCGAATCATATCAGTGGACGCATGCTCCAGATTCCTCAGAAATCCAAATGTTTGGTTCAGTTCTTTGTATGCTGCCAAACGATGTACTAGGTCACTTCGAAGCTTGTCAAGTGTAAGTAAGAAGACTTGAGTTTTGAACCGATCAGAAGGATTGAACTCCGTTTCATCAGCATCGCTCTCATCAAATTGTTTCATCAGTTTTCGTTTCCTTACACTGTCTTCTCTGTAAGAAGAATATCACTATGGAGTTTTCCTCGCAGTTCATAAGTTCCAAAGTCATTCCGCTGCTGGTCAATAAATTCAATTAGTGATTTGTATAGTTGCACAACTGTATTGAGATCCATCTTCGAGTCTTGTAAAGTACATCTGGTGGCGTTAATTCGGTCCAGGAACACATAACAAAATTCAGCCATAATCCCAGTTTCCAAATAGCTCATTGTTTTGGACAATGAGTCAGCCTGGAGCCTGGCATCTTGTCATCGTTAGAAAGATTATCGAGAAGTTGTTCAGTTTTATGTAACCTTTCACATAAACCTTCGTAGCGTCGGCGTGCGCAGACCATCTTGTGTCACTTAGCCTCTTGACAACAGACAACTGAAGTGGACGAAGCAGTTCAATAAGTTGGGCCCAACGATGAGTTGATCTTGAGAGAAAAACATATAGCTGTTGCATATGGTTAAAAAAAAGTGACGGTCTCCAGACAACTATCCACCGCGCATTGACCAACCAGATTGAGTAAGTGAGCAGCACAGGGAATAAACGACGCCAGTGGACAAAACTGAGAAAAATGGGCCTGCAATCCATTGTATATGCCGGACATGTTTGATGCATTGTCGTACGTTTGTCCTCTGCAGTTTTTAACATCGATTTAATTTTCTTACAGGAATGTCAGCAGACTTTCCACAAATATTTGCTTGTGTGACTGTTGCCTTCTGTGTTTATGAATCGAAGAAAACGTTCCACTGGGCCAGTCGGTAATACATAGCGTACAATGCAGTTGAGTTGGTCACAATGGGAAATATCCGGTGTTGAGTCCACAGATACAGAGAAAAATTTGGATGAGCGAACTTCAGACATTTTTTTAGAGAACACCTGCTGCCCCATTATCAAACTGATCTCTTCACAAGTTGTGGAAGATAGGTATGACGTATTTCCTTTATAACTGGATGAGTCCAGGCTACCAGAAAATCAAGCTTACTTTTAGATTACGTTTATTTGAGTAAAAAAAAAATAGAATTGCCCATTTCGAAAAATAAGTAAATATTAAAATCTAATTAATAAATTGTACTAGAAGACTTTTAGTGTTAAAGAAATTCCTCCAGGGGCGATGGTATGTGTATCGTGAATTGATGTTGTAGTTTAAAAAAAGTAGTCTGTTCCAGAAATATTGTCTGTCTATTGTGTGACAACATTTAGTTACTAAAAGTCTTGGTAATTGTCATTATCGCTCACTACAATATTACAGCAGTTCACAAATAAGTCATGCATTCAATGATTTGTTTAGACAGCTTTGCATTGATATATTAAATTATTTAATTAATATTATTATTAATAATATCTGTATTACTATTATTGTCTCGATATAATTTCTTATTGTTTGTCAATTTTATAATTTTCTAGTTATGTCCCTTTATTGGCTTTATTGTACTTATTGTTTGTACTATGTGGCAAAATAAATATTGTTCATTGTTCATCGACGAGGACTACAAGCGATGGCTACTGCACACAGAGGTGCGTTGGTTAGCAGAAGATGACTGTTTAAATACAATGTATGACACTTGGATTCGGTGCACGAGTTTTTGAAAAGAAAATGCGATTCTTTGGTAACAAATCAATCAGTTTCTCTAGGTCTGTGAGTTTTGGCAACAATTTTTTATTGCATTCTTATCAACCTCTTTGGCGGAAAGTGGATTTTATGCTAATACCATATGGTTGTCAAAAAAAAAACAACAACAAGACAAACTGCAAATAGCGAAGCGTGGAGACCTAAGTATTTTGCAACCGAAATTGAAACCAATATAGACAAACTACTAGCAACACACCGGGCAAACGATTCACATTAATATTTTTTTTTTAAGCCTCTTGTTTAGTTTTTTTTTTTCTAAATATTAATTCGTACAATATTTTTCCTTTCCGTTTTTTTAAGATAATAAATAAGCACTCAAATCTGGTCGGCCTTAGAAAATTGCGGAAACTATATTGACTCTTTAACTTTCAGAAGGGTGGGGGGAATGGACGCTATAAAAGTTGGGGGTAGGTGAGCGGAAAAACATAATTTGTAAAAGGGACGGTGAGCCGAAAAGGCTGAGAACCTATGATTTAGAGTAACTTAGACAGATGCTATTAGATCGGACAAGCAGTTCCTTTTTTTTTTAAATCATTGAATACTCGTAAAAAAATTGTTTAAATTTCTTTTAAGATATTTTTATACGAAGACAATAGTGAACCAGAGTTCCCATGATTCTATACAGGCCATGGTATATACATTTATACTTTGCTCTCCAGTTTTCGGATCACTATCATTTCTATCAAGACATGAACACCGTTCAACTTAATATAGGCTATAACAATATATCCCCTTTTTACTCCCTTTCTTTTAATTCATAAACTTTTCAGATATGTTCGTTTTTACGAAATAAATGGAATGAAAACGACACAATATAGCCGAAACAAAGCGAGTTATCTTTTTATGGTTTTTGCGGGCCAAAGCTAGAAACAAAAAAGGATGTGCACAATTTTAGTGTGGAAATTCATAAGGTATGATATCACTTATATTTATTTTAATCTATTAAAATATAAATTAAATATAAACTTATTTTACAAATAAAGGGAGTATAATTTAAAAAACTGTGTTTTTATGGGTTAGTTTATTTTTATTATGCGTGTGTATAATATGCAAAATAGATGCGAGAGGTCTATTGCCCCAGAAGTGAACTAAAAATAGCACTGAAGTGTCAGGTGGCAGTCTAAATATAGAATAAAGTAAGGCGTTTCTTTTATAGCCGTAATTCATTATCCATTTTTCCATACTTAGTAACTTTCATTAGTGAGCAGCATGAAGGCAGAATGAGTTGAAAGAAAGTGGCATAACGAAAGTGAAAGAAAGTGACATAACTAAGACGACATCACATAGTGTCATAGTAATTGGAAAGAAAGTGGCATAACCAAAAAAAGAAGAAAGTTACATAGGTCTAATCAAGACAAACGAAAGTGACATAACCAAGATGACATCACGTAGTGTCATAGTAATTGGAAAGAAAGTGACACAACCAAAACAGAAGAAAGTGACATAACCAAAATAAAAGAAAGTACATAACCATGATAAAAGAAAGTGACATAACCATGATAAAAGAAAGTGACATAACCATGATAAAAGAAAGTGACATAACCATGATAAAATAAAGTGACATAACCATGATAAAAGAATGTGACATAACCATGATAAAAGAAAGGGACATAACCATAATAAAAGAAAGTGACATAACCAAGATAAAAGAAAGGGACATAACCATACTAAAAGAAAGTGACATAACCAAGATAAAAACAATGTGACATAACCATAATAAAAGAAAGTGACATAACCATGATAAAAGAAAGTGACATAACCATGATAGAAAGTTACATAACCATGATAGAAAGTTACATAACCATGATAAAAGAAAGTGACATAACCATGATAAAAAGAAAGTGACAGAACCATTATAAAACAACGTGACATAACCATGATAAAAGAAAGTGACATAAACATGATAAAAGAAAGTGACATAACTGTCACGATTCTGGAATTAAATCGCAACACTTAGCACTCATGGATAGATCATAGCGCAGAAGTAGTGTAGAACTAGAACATAGGTTAGCGTAGAGTTAGATTAGGGAGTAGAAAAGTAGCCTGGAGCTATTACACTCTCCCTCTCTCACGCAATAGGAACACCCCAACCATCCCTTCTCCTCACCTCTCTTTAACCCTCTCTACACTCTTTTCATTCCCGAATTCAGAGTTGCTACTTGATTCAGCCAATCGGTATTACACTATTTGTATGTGTGATTGTATGTGTGTGTATTCTTTAATGTATGTATATATATATATATATATATATATATTCTATTATGCTGTCAATTATGATTCATGTTGTATTTTGATAGTACTACTCATTTATTTTGCTAAACTCAGCATACCTGTAGACACCTCCACCCACTGCTACACCTTTTCATTATCTCCCCTTTTCGTCCCCTACTCAGCGCCCGTGGGCATAACCCTTTGTCCACTCGAAGTAGTGACATCTGGAGCGAAGCGTCTAGCACATACGTAAGCACCTTGGGCTGAGCCCGACCAGAACCAAGTGACACAGGTACATCAAGGGGAGATAAGTCATTATCTTATCCTTTGTATCTCCGTATACGTCTACCCACCCCCCCCCTTTTTCCCTGGGCCCCACCCCGCAAAAGTCGGCGGTACTAATTGTATACCCACTCCTAAATCCCCCCCCCAATAGTCAATCCTTTATGCAAGCAAACCAGCCAACCAGAACATATGTAATTCTAAACTAATGTAGCTATCCAATCAAATTGACCACTGATCACGTGACTAAAATTCAGGAAAGCGCGCTTAACTAGTTTTAGGACACTTCGGCTCAAGTGCTTGGTGGAGAAGGTTGTTCGATTCTAGCCTCCACTTATTCAGTTCGTTCCATAGGATATACCGCCTGCATGTGTATAGATAGATATTTTGTCAGTCTAAGTACTTTCATGAACACAGCTAGGTTTGCCTAATGAATTGGATAACCTAGCAGTACCATGTGTTGAGTGTTAACTGAAGCCTGTGCAAATTCGTATATGTATCTTGCCATTGAGTAAAGAATTGAAATGATAATAAACACCTGAACTTAACCAACGATTTATTTGCCTGCTTAGAACTATTTGTTGTGTCCGTCATAATATCTAACGAGCCAAGAGAGAAATAATAATTATTCCAGGGCGATTCCAGTCACGGTAATTCATACCCCACGACGACCTGCCACTACTACCCCCCTCACGTACGACTCCACACCCCTCTCATTGTCCAGCTTCTGCCAGGTTGATGTCCTAATCGTAAACACATCCTGACAATAACCATGATAGAAAGTGACATAACCATGATAGAAAGTTACATAACCATGATAAAATAAAGTGACATAACCATGCTAAACGAAAATGACATAACAATGATAAAAAGAAAGGGACATAACCATTATAAAACAATGTGACATAACCATGATAAAAGAAAGTGACATACCCATGATAAAAGAAAGTAACATAACCATGATAAAAGAAAGTGACATAAACATGATAAAAGAAAGTGATATAACCATGATAGAAAGTTACATAACCATGATAGAAAGTTACATAACCATGATAAAAGAAAGTGACATAACCATGATAAAAAGAAAGTGACATAACCATTATAAAACAATGTGACATAACCATGATAAAAGAAAGTGACATAAACATGATAAAAGAAAGTGACATAACCATGATAGAAAGTGACATAACCATGATAGAAAGCTACATAATCATGATAAAAGAAAGTGACATAACAATGATAAAAAGAAAGTGACATAACCATTATAAAACAATGTGACATAACCATGATAAAAGAAAGTGACATAACCATGATAAAAAAAAATGACATAACCATGATAAAAGAAAGTGACATAAACATGATAAAAGAAAGTGACATAACCATGATAAAAGAAAGTGACATAACCATGATAAAAGAAAGTGACATAACCAAGATAAAAGAAAATGACACAACGAAGATAAACCAAAAAGACATAACCAAAATAATTTTAGTAAAAATGACGTCACTCATAAATATTTAAAGACCAATTATGTTTAAATTAAAAATAAAGACCAATGGTATTAATATTTATTGACACGGTAATATAGTTTCGTTTATATTATTGCTGTTGTTATTGTTCTGCAGTTAGCAGAGAACACGCCATCTTATTTATTTTGCAATATGCAGAAGGAAGCAGTATAGTCTTGAACGTACCGTATATATTCGCGTATAAGTTGCACCGGTGTATAAGTCGCACCCCTAGTTCAAGATTATGTTTCTTATATGTCGTCATTGACCCGCGCATAAGTCGCACCCCGACTTCCCGGGTTACACTGCATTTAATATCTAAAAAAATGCATACCTTTTAAACATAAAAGTTACTAAATATCCAGACCTTGAAAATCTGTGCTCTGAATTGATTGCATCCTCGTGTAAAAAAAGCAGAGACATAATTTTCTGTTGCTACTTTCTGGTACTTCTGCTAAACAGAAGGGCAGATGAGATCGATAATGTTCAGCTTTTAATTGCAGTATATTCGTGTTGCTACAAGTGAACGCGACTGTTTGTTGTGGGGGGGGGGGGGGGGGGGGTATACTAGACAAGCATGTGTCGTTACTGCAATGGAATGCCTTGCCACTAGTCCGCCACCACGCGCTGTGACATTTCTGATGTTTGTATCGAGATTGTTATATTGAGCTCTGGAACAATGATTCCGATTCTCGTGAAAAGTATCCCGTCGGACCAAATTGATCCATTGGTGAAGCAGCGGTCATCGCTTTCGATGGCCACGCCATACTAGGGGATTGTGTGGCCAGCACTATACACAGCCGCCTTTAATTTACCGTTTACCTTTACCATTGACCCAAGAACAACCCCTAGCCTTCCCTAGGATTCGAACCCAGGACCTTCGGTACACCAGCCGAACGCTCTGCCACTCGACCACCGTGCCCCTAGTCTAGTTCTCGCAGGTATCAGCAACTGTCTTTCAGTTAACCCTTCCCGTACCGACCTACTTTCTATATCTATGCTATCTTCAGTCCCGCTTTATACGCGCCCGGGACTGTAAGGGTTAAGAATCGTTCATTAGATTTGCAACGAATCATTAGTGGGTAGCTGCGGATTTAGTTTTGAGGTTAAATTTGTTAATTTACAGAATACGCTACTTCCAAGTAACATCTTACCAATTACGTCATTGAACAACAGGATCCCAACAGACGCAGACGTCATTGCAAGGTTAGGAAATTCAAAATCTCCCTCCGTATAGCTTAAAAAATATATATACCCCCTCTCCCCTCCAGAGAGCTTTCCCTAACTACCAGGATCTGACTGTTCAATTATAACACGAAATCAATCCTGTTCAATCATAACACGAAATCAATCCTGTTGGCCTGAAGGGTGACCGAAACCACCACAAGGATAACTTATGTTGGCCTAGTCATCCACAGCATGTTCAGAATTATTCCATGTCTGACCGGACACAATCAGAAAATAGCTAGCTATTGACAAATGAACCGCCCTCTTCATGTGATTGATGGCATCAGATAGATGAAATGGGCGTGGATAGGGCATAACCCTTCGTAAACTAGGCGGACACAAAAGGGGACCCTTCCCCCTCCCCCAAGAAACATGGCTCACCACCAACTATGGCGTCGTGCTATGCTCACAAAAAATATTATTATTCATTTCTGCCCCCCTCCCCTCCCTGACGAAACATTCTGCGAACCTCAACTGTAATGATCGACGGTATGGTTACTAATGAACACACGTATTATATTATCATTCTTACTTATTGATTAGAGTATTTAAATGTCTTTAAATTGTTGCTTTTCCCGTACATTCAACCAAAATCCACGCACACAAACCTTCAGACAATTAATTGCTTACATTTACTTGTGAATTGAATAATTACTTCCCCTTGATTGTCACAACTTACGGTCCTACTTCAATATTGCCAAACAGACAACTCATTACAGGAAGTAATTAAATTGAAATGAGGTGTCTCTGGTGTGTGTGTGTTTTTGTGCGTCTGTCTGTGTGCTGGGTACGGTGAACGACTGGAAAATAAAGACGTTTTAAAGTTCATTAATCAGACCATCGTCTTTATCTACTCATTGAATAGGACGCCATTAGTGGAGAGAAATAGCTTTTTAAAAAAAAATTTACATTCAAACTTTAAAAACAAAAACTTTTTTTAGAAATTTACTTTATAGTTTGAGAACTATTATTTTTAAAAGGTTTTATTTCAAATGTACCCTTTTAAAATTAGATTTCATTTCTTTTAAACAGAAAGCCTTTTAATTAAGGTCACGTGATTGGAATTTCAGTAATACATTTTAATGGACGCCTACAACTTATAATAATAGAAAAATATTTGTACACAAAATATCTCCCCCAGAGATTTGACCAAAACGAGGTAGTCAAACTAAAAAAATACTGATCCTTAAGTATCATGAATTTAAAATCCACTAATGTCATATGATATCATGGAGTAGAAATCTGCTAATTCACAATATAGCATCCTGAACTTCCTTTTTTTTTTATTTCTCCTCCATTGACCTGGCATTAAGCCAATTTGAAACTTTCACAATTTTTTTTTTAATACGACATTTAGAAAATAAATCTTTTTCTCATTTTTCTTTTCCCGAAAGTAAGCTACGAACTATAACGTCGAAAATAAAAGTATTATACATAATAAAATTACATATACATAGATTTTCATTCAGAGTGTTTTTAAAATCTTGAAATTTAACTAACGGTTGAAGTATTTGTCTGATAACTTATTCATAAGTGAATTTGCTGCATTCAAACAGAAAATAACAACAACAAAAAAAAAATCGATCCTTTTTTTTTGCAGTGTAATATTTATCTTTTATTAGACGCACTACTCTAAATCTACATTTTTTTACATGCTTTATATTTGCTCTTTATTATTTTGCACATACATACGATTTTTCCCTTAGAGAAAAGCTCGGTCTTTATCAGCTGGGTACAAGAAGCAGTACTTTCCTGGCCGCAACACTGCCCGCCAAGCCTTTTAGTGTGACCTCCACAGAACTTTTATTTTTATTCATTGCATTATTAATGTAAATAACTATTCAAAATATCTGTCCCATCTTGTAATAATGTAAATAACTATTCAAAATGTCTGTCCCATCTTGTAATAATGTAAATAACTATTCTAAATATCTGTCCCATCTTGTATTAATGTAAATAACTATTCTAAATGTCTGTCCCATCTTGTATTAATGTAAATAATTATTATAAATGTCTGTCCCATCTTGTATTAATGTAAATAACTATTCAAAATATCTGTCCCATCTTGTAATAATGTAAATAACTATTCAAAATATCTGTCCCATCTTGTAATAATGTAAATAAATGTTCTAAATGTCTGTCCCATCTTGTATTAATGTAAATAACTATTCTAAATGTCTGTCCCATCTTGTAATAATGTAAATAACTATTCTAAATATCTGTCCCATCTTGTAATAATGTAAATAACTATTCAAAATGTCTGTCCCATCTTGTATTAATGTAAAAAAAACTTTTCAAAAATGTCTGTCCCATCTTGTTGTGTCTAATTGTTTTTACGGCCGTATGGCGAAACATGTCGCACACAGCTGGTCCAAGGTCAGGGCCGCTGATAGGATTATAATATTATGCTAGAGTCTGAAATTGGGCTTCACTTTAAAATAAAAAAATATGGACCATAAGGATACTTTTTTATCCACTGTTTTATGTATGGGCCCTTTTGAACTTCATTGGCCCAGGGGCAGTTGTACGAAATGCACTTAGATCTCCTCGGCCCTGTCTATATTGTTGATATTTAAAAAGTTTTTAGTGAAAAAGGTCAGGCAAGCTCTGTAATGCCCAGCTGCCTATATATCCACGATGGAAGTTGAGCAAACTCCCAAGAGACAATTCCAAAACTGGCGGACTTGAACAAGAAAACCCACAGAATGACAATTGAATTCTCTGAAAACTGAACCAAAGAGCCGAAACATTAAAATTAAAGCTTCCTTAGTTTTATTTCACCTTTCCCCAAACATTTTGCGAATATTAAAATGTGCCTAAAAGGCGAAGGATAAGGCAAGTAGTTGTGAAATCTAACATTTTGTTTAACAATGTTATTTGAAACGTGATAATTCTGAGAATGGTAGGGCATGTGAGCTATTAGACTACTGTGTTCATCCGCTCTAATTGAAATAGACAATGTCGCTGTGATTAATTATAATACTCATAATCAGTTGTAGTAGTAGAGAATATTCAAAACATTACTTTAGAAAACGGATGCATTTTGTTTCAAATGATGATTTTCTTCGACTCGATACTCGATGTGCAAATGTCGCAACAGGAAGGGTGATAATGTTCCACAGAAGTGAGAATAAACTCTTGCTTCAGTGTTCTAGTGAGCGTTTTTCTTTTTGTAGATGTACAGGAACAATATTGTACAGCAAACTACGAATTTAATTCTTACAGATTTTCATGTCATCTAAAAGACAATTTGCATTTTCACTTATCATTTAAGTGAGACCAAAATCAGCAAGAATTATTCAAACAAGAAAAAATTTGTAGCGGCATAAATATATCATTTTAGGTTCGTGGCAAACTTTTAAGCTACAGCCATCAATCTGTCCCACCTCTTCCTTGGTTTCTCAACAAAGTAAAAATATAAATGATACAGATATGCGCTAGTGTGAATCCCCGACACTGCAGCTCATAAACACATCTACACATTCTAGATCTGCGTCCAAAAAAGAAAACACCAACTATAACACCCAATACTACGAGAAGAAAAGAGTCTTGAACAAAGAGTAATGACTTAACGTTCTTTTTAAATTAAAAACAACAACAACAATACACAAAAAACAACAACAGCAACAACTTATTGCAAGACATAAACAATTTAATATTAATGAACAAAAACAACAAGATTTAATAAATTAGTTTGATATTGCTGAATGCAGATAAATGAACATTAACTATAATAATATATAATATCTGTTTTATCAATATGATAAATATATTAAGACAAGTAAATAATTTTTTTTTCCAAATTTAACTATCAATTGATCTGAAAATTATATATATATTATATATATATATAATATTAGATATATATAATACAGTTTGTTCTGTTCAGGAATGTATAAGAATTTCAATAAATGACCAACGTGTTTAAAAACAAGTGTGGAAAATGTTAAACATGAATAAGGTCTTCATAAGCACCAATTGTGTGACGACATGAACACATAACAGTAAAGAGGCATGTCTCCGTCTATCAAATGCCATGTACGGTCCTTTGACAAGACTATTGATTGGAAATACTGTAACGATCATAACCTGAAGTAATGGTTACTTCATTTTCCTTCAGGGTTCTGGAAACATCTCTTCACTGGCTTGTGTTCTCTGAAGAAACTGATAAAAGCTCTCCGCCTCGCCTGCGACGATGTTGTCCTCCTGCGCTGGCTGTTTAGGCCCTCGACCTTTGTCTCGCAGAGTCTGGTTCTGGCAAGGAGAGCTGCTGGCTGGGCCTCGAGCATGTCCGTGGCGGGAGCAAGGAAAGTAACAGCAGCAGCATCGCCAAAGCGAGGTGAGAAGCTGCATGAGCTCTTCTCTGATCTGGCGATTCATGCAGCCGTAAAGTACCGGGTTGGCGGCGTAGCTGGAGTAGCTCAACCAGCTGACAACCAGCTCCACAGGTTCCGAAGCTTCACGACCGCAGGTGAGCCCATGAAGGAGGCAGGTGAAGTAGGGCCCCCACTGCACCAGGTAGGAGACGACTATGACCATGAGAGTCCTGAAGGCTTTCATGTGGCTTGACCTGACACGGCTAGGGTATGTTAACACAGGAGGCGCCACTGAAGAATCTAAATGCTCACTGTTGCTAATACCAAATGTACCGGAAATAGGATGCACCGAAGCACTTGGCAGCGCCTCTATCTCCGTGTCGATCCGTGGACGAGGAAACAACTCTGCATCAGTTGTATGGACAGATGGTTTCAGTTCCTGATTGTTGTGAGTATTTAAATACAAAACTTCATTTTGTTGAATGTTATTATTGGAATTAATGAAAGATTTCAAAGACAAGGCATCCGTAAAGTCCGCAGTGCGAATCCCTGAATCTTCAACCGACAACCTACGCGGGAAAACGCTTGCATCATATTGCAAAGAGTTCTGCGACACCTCCGTGATTTTAACTTTTGGGGCGACAACGTTATGTTGTTTGCTGGCGCCATGCCCGGAAACAGTAAACAACGCATCTTCTCGTTGGCTGGATAGCAACTGAGATTTCACGGGAGATAAGCTGATCCCGTTCGCATTCGGCGTGATGACAGTTGCAGCCTTCTTGGCTACCCGGAATATCCCGGCGTACATGCTGAGCAGAATGATGGAAGGAATAAGAAAAGAAATGAAAAATATAAGGAGGATGAAGACTGTTCCTGGAAGGTTTCCGCCTTGCCAATTGTATGAACATGATCGTCTGGAACTTCGAAACCTGTTCAATAAAACAAAAGGGGGATAATTACAGACACAGTTACGACGACTTTTTGGAAAAAAGAAATGTTCTTTTATTATGGGTTATTTCGTATGGATCATAGAATTTAAACATTCTGACGGCAAATAATGATAGCTTATAAAAATATTTACAAATTGATTGTGTAACTCATGTGTTTTAGACTTGGTTTTGCAGTTGTAGTTTTAGCAAGTGGATGTCTGAAGCAAGGAAACTGGTTTAGTGATACTTCTTGTAATAGATAACATCAACCCTAAAATTAACCGTCTCTAAAGTTTACATTAAAATATGACAAGTTTAAGAAAAATGATATATCTACTTTCAAGGCAGAAAACAAATATGATAAAAGACAGCTATATTAGTTATAAATATAATGTATGGCAGACATCTAGATTTGTAACTGTTATTTGGCAAACTGTTCATTTTACCTGTAAGCGTTAACCCCCAGAAGGGGAAGGGAGGCTACCATCAGGCTGGCGCCCCACACCGACGCCACCGCCAGGAGGTACAGGCACGGGGTGGCGTGACCGGCCTGGTGCATGGGGAAGGCGATGGTGTAATACCGCTCGATGGAGATCGCGCACAGGGACAGCACCGAGGTCACCATGACACAGGTGCTGAGGAATCCGTTCACATCACACGTCTGTTGGGAAAGAAGACAATAACAGCTGACAATATCGTCATAAGAAATATACAAGACATGCAAAAGAAATGTACAAGAAATGTATAAGACATGTACAAGACATATATACAAAAAATTATAAGAAATGTATAAGACATGTACAAGACATGTATAAGAAATGTATTGGACATGTTTATTTCATATTTTTGGTGTAGGCGTCATTCACTTAAGAGTCTCTAAAGTAAAAACAAATATCCCTTTCAGCCCATGTAGTGTCATTGTGGTAATAAAGCAAGCAGCTTTCACTAGTTTCCCATACTTTCCCCAGATGATGTCAGGAACCCATAAGACTTTACATACAAAGCTAAGAGAAATATATTACTACACGCTACACATTTTCGAAACTTAGTCTAGTCTTGTAGGATACATGTTTAAACAATGCTATATTAGGCGTTCGGCTCGCTTACCGAAACTTAGTCTAGTCTTGCAGGATGCATGTTTAAACAATGCCTTATTAGGCGTTCGGCTCGCTTACCGAAACTTAGTCTAGTCTTGCAGGATGCATGTTTAAACATTGCCTTATTAGGCGTTCGGCTCGCTTACCGAAACTTAGTCTAGTCTTGCAGGATGCATGTTTAAACAATGCTCTATTAGGCTCGCTTATCGAAGGACCTAGCTTTGAATCCTGGTGAACGCTGCTTTACCGGCCCTATGGGTCAATTTGGTCCGACGGGTACCTTACTTACTACTATTAAATTGCTGTTAGTTTCCCTTACTGAAAAATTCAATTCAATTTTTTTTTCAAGGATCGGACCACAGCAACAAAGTCAGCAAAATATTTTTAAAAAGCAGAAGAATAAGATTTTAACTTAAGCTTAATTTAGACTGTGTTTTCTTCTTGTTGTTTTTAATATAATAGTTTGTGTCACTCTATGATCTCAATTTCAAGAAAATGTATACAAATAAAATGTTTTCAATGTTAAATATTCTTTACATCCCATGGTTATTGTTTCCATGTGGTTTCTGGTATTTTAAATCAACTGCAGTGTAAATAAATGTTTTTTTTTTTATATAATGTAAATGTCTAATCGATGTAATTTTAAATTTCAGGATGATTGGCAGGTGACCTTTTAAAAAATAGATCCGTTTACTTCAGAAATGTTGCACAATGCTAAGCTTTTTAGCGGTTACGTAATGTTTGTTCAATAGAGCGTTTGCAATGGGCGGAGCTCAAGTTTTTTAGTGACGTCATTTGTAAATAGAAGCCATTTGAGGAACAAATATGGCGAATGTTCTTTATCATGCCAAATTCACATATTTATGAATATTGGCTATCCTACTCAAAAATAAGGAGGTAAAAAGTAGTAGATCATCTTCTATGATCTTTGTCTTTGATAATAGGCTTAATACAGCTTAAATCTTAATAAGACTTAAAACACAAAACATCATTTTAAACAAAGCTCGAGCCTATATGAAACTTTATTAATACAGCGGCCATTTTATACACCACTACATAAAGTAAAAAAAAATCACGTGCTTTTTGTCACGTGATTGCAAACGCCCTATTGAATTTTCTATTTATTAAACTTTTCATAACAAAGAATGTCGAAGTTTAAGAAAGAAAATTACAGACACACAGTTCGTCAATAGCAACATTCGCATGAAATGCGCTTATTAAGAAATCACTATTATTACAGTATTATGGAAAGGGCAAGTGTTAGATTAATGAAAACATTTGAAAATTAATCTAAAGTAGATTAGAGAAGTCTGCTTTATACAAATGTAATGTAGACCAGGGGTCGGCAACCTACGGCACGCGTGCCAGACACACGGAAGACTTCCAAAAAAAGGCAATTCAGGTACTTCTATAAGGAGTTTACTGCTAAAGCAGGATGACCTTTAGGCTTTTGGCACGCTTAATGAATTAGAAATCCTACTAAGGCACACTGTTATCAAAAGGTTGGCGACCCTTGATGTAGACTATTGTGAAATAGACCAGCAGACTATCTTTCTCAAGTTTTCTTTTCTCTCTTATTCTTGTTATATTTTTTTAGTTATGATCGGCAGCTACACATTATCTTGTCTTATCTTACACTTTACAGTCGCTCCTTCTATAAAGAAGATTATTGCGTCCTACGCTAATCCGTCTAGTCCTGCATTTCTATTAGTGTTTTAAATGATGTTAAGTTACTGGTTTTCCTTTTGTTGCTGTTTTTTTTTCAGGCAAATCATTCCATACCGGATGTCACTCGAGAATAAAGAGTAAGCCTATATATATGCATTATTATCGCATAAGGCAGGGGTCGGCAACCTTTTGATAATAGTGTGCCAAAGTAGGATTTCCAATTTATTCAGCGTGCCAAAAGCCTTAAAGTCATCCTGCTCTACCACTAAATTTCTTGTAAAAAGAAACGTGAACTGCATTTTCTGGGTCTTTCGCACGCCAGTGAAAATCAGTCTGCGTGCCAACTTTAGCACGCGTGCCATAAGTTTCTGACTTCTGGCATAAGGGATAAGGAACGTGTTTTTGTCGACACACTATTCGTCATTAGCAAATTCGCATAAAAATGCGCATATTAATAAATCCCTATTATTACAGTATTCTTCAAAGGACAATTGTTAGATTAATGAAAATATATAAAGAATAGAATCTAGTCCTTTGCTTTCATATTATATAATTTTTCTTATTACTATCGTAATCGACTTCGTCTAGAGCCTAACTACAGCACTTTCACTGGGTTGTAATACTATAAAGGCATTAAATTAAATGTCGCTTTTCTGCCAACATGTCATAACATTTTAAATTGGTTCGCGTGATTGCTGAAGTCGATAAAAGCTCTGGACGTACAAGAAAAATAGAAACAAGCTTTTCTTTTCTTCAGTAAATGTTGTTTGTTTTTTAAGTCACAGATCAAGCTCACCTGATAGTAATAATTATATGTTTACTTCTTGTCTGACGCTGTTGTCTATCGTCTGCTTTGTACTTTATGTTTCATGAGTCACATGACTTTAATGCACGCGCGAGAGTCTTAATTAGAAAAAGGATGAAAAGGGACAGGCCGCGTCCTGCTTGACTAGACACGAGAGTAATGTCGTCTGCCACGCTACATGCAGATCTAGAGCTCTATCATTCTAGAAATATCATTTGATGAGCAGTTTCGCAAAAAAAACAAAAACATAAAAAAACATGTTTGTTATCCCCTTAAGTCACTCAACCAATATAAATAGTTAAAAAAAAACTACTTTATTTGAAGGGGAAAAAACACAACTTGCATTGAACATGTTAAGAATACATATCAAAACTAGAGTCTAATGTCTTTAGCCGGGTAAATTAAGAGATGCGCTCTTACAGCTTCGTGAAGCGTTTGCTGTTAATAATATCATAGAAAAAGATGTCTTAAAAGTTAACGTTCATTATATACATCTATCAAGAATAAGGATTTGGAGGGGTGGGGGCAAGTGTGGTCACATCCTCGCTCCCACGGTAAAGATTTCGGTTACTATATAGATCGACACCTATTAACAGTGTCATTGGAAGCGATCTCATCTTATATCCTACGCATATCCGTGGTCCGAGTCTAGTCTTGCATCTTTATTAATGTTTTTAATGATGTTAAGTTACCTAAACCAGTAAAAGAAAAATAGTGAATAAACATATCCGTAGCTTACCCCGTTAAAAATTCTAATCAAAATTCAAGACTAGACCCAAACGTAAGACTAAACCTAACCTGTAGACGACAGAATAACTTTCTTCAGAAGCACGTCAATAAATAATTAGAGCACATTTCAATATATTTATTATTCTTTGAATTATAAATGTCCTTAAATCGACATAACAATTTAATGTTCTCTATAATTTGAATATTATTTCGTTTTGGGGGGAATTTTTTTTAAAATATAAGCAAAACAAAGAATTATAGTATCCGTTGTTGTCGTTCAATTCTGTTAGTTTTTCTCCTGAGTTCTTTTTTTTAACCTTTCATTGATTCTCTACCAGGATGCTTTGTCAACTTTTATCTTCACCATACTGTCACGTTCCTGCGTCACGTGCCCAGTTCATCAGACATTGTTAAATTAAAAGTAAACACGTAGAGTATAGAAAACGAATTGAATAGCTTATGATTGTGCTTGTGCTCGCAGACTTCATTTACTTATCAATTTAAGTTGTTTTATTTACTCGTATTGTTTGTATTGCAGAGAGCTGCCAACTGTGATAATCTTGTGTGAGGCAAACTTTTGCTAATTGTAATCTCAATTGTTTTACAGACTTGTTGGAATGAATTTAGATGTTCTGAGACTCTCTGGCTTTTTAAACTGTACGGCGACGCCCCCCTCCCCCAACATCCCCACCCCTTTTTTAATTTTACGAGTAAAATAAAAATACGGAATTAAAAATTACATAAAGCAATATAAACGACACAAAATAATATTATAATCATTGCTGTAGTAAAAATAATATTAAGTTGCAATGGATACTATTTTACTATTTCTTCGTATATGTTACAGACGCACCTATAAGCCTACAGAACACATAAATACACTAAAAAAACAACACACAACACATAAATGGACTAACAAAACAACACATAAATGGACTAACAAGTACTTATTATAATCAATAACTTGATTACTCTTCATAATTAATTTGACTCAACATTGACATACATATTTTTTTGTTTTGTCATTGAACGCATTATAGGCATAATTATAGATCTAGTTTTTTTGAATCGGTAATTATCTCTAAGCTTAGATTGAAAAGTATGTGTAAGATTATTGCAGGTCATGTCCACCTATTTTCGAGTTTACATAAAATAATGTTTTTCTACTGCCTTCCATGTCAGTTATCTCTCGTGTTAATAGTCTTATTTAGACTTAAGTTTACTGAGTTCCTTCTACATTCTAGATAGGTCCAGAACTCCTGCAAGGCGACATGAATTGTTCGGCAGCAGGGCTGGAACCCGGGCCGTTTTTTTGGCAGTCCGGTGAACTAACCGCATGTCCAGCCGGCCCCACATTAGTTCCTTACAAATAACGTAGCTCGACCAGTCAATGTATTGATATAAACACAAGCAGTTGAATTCTATACGATGGCAATGTTTTTAAACTGCTAGTCAATCGTTTCTACCTGTTACCCCTTTTTGGCGAGTCTAATATTAATGTCACAGCATACTAACTTGTTTCTTTTGTTATTAATTATACTAGTAGTTATGCCCGTCAAAATGACGTAGAAACAAATGGTAAAAAAAAACATAATACATACACTAAGATTTCGGTGTTTTGATTATCATAAAAGTATCAAGAGAAGGTTTTCAATGCAAAATATTCCAGAAGAATGTATGGTATTATAATATAAGCGTTACAGAAAGTTTGCTTAAGCCTATCTGGAAACCCTAACTGCATCAAGGTCAGGGCCGGATTATGGCTTTTAGAGACCCAAAGCACTAAAAAAAAAGATTTTGCTGCCCCCTCTTTGATATAAGTTAGTTATATATGAATAATAAACAAAAATTATTATTTATTGCAAGAAAAAAAATTACAACTAGATGGAAACAGTTTTTTTTTCACTTTTATTGAAATTAGAAAAGTTTTTTTTTTACTTCTTTTAAATTGCATATCGTTTTTCGTAAGTTTTGTTATTTTCAAATATCGCTAGATCTATATACTTTGATGTAATTGAAAAAAATGTTGCTTTTCTAGCCTAGATAAATGTCGACTTTTTTCTTGCATAAAAATTAATTAGCGCTTTGTATATTTGTGTTGACCGGTTCTCAATGCGCCCTCTGAACTTGGCAAGGGAATAGAAATAAACGTATTATTATATTTTTTTTACATTTTAATAAAAATTTAATGTGGGACCTTTTTTGTGGATCCTGGCTCAGCTACAATATTTGCAGCATTTCACCATATGGGCCATGGACCTTGTGAAATAGCTGTTTAGGAAAATGTATGAGGTGCCCCTTTTATATTGATGCCCTAGGCACGTGCTTATTTTGCTTAACGGCTAAACTAAAGTTGATCAAGTTGTATGATGATTAAATTAATGCAACTTCACACAAAGTATATTATTACATCATTGTATTCTTTTTGTAAAATAATATTTAAAAAAAAAACAGTAACTATTATACAATTAGCTAAGGGCCGTTAATAAACAACGTCACGCACCTAGTGGAGCGAGAGAGAGAGGTGAAACATTCACGATATATGACGAAAGGAGGAGGGGTTACACACATGTGACTTCACTTCAATAAAAATGTGCATCTTTAAATTAATTTCCATTTTAACAAAATTTCACTTAATGAACCACACGTAGGCCTACTGAATGAATGAATAATGTTTGTCCATCGGTTTCCACGAAGACCATCCTCTGTCAATGTCATAGTCGCTTGTCTGTCCGGAGATGGGCTGATAAGGCCAATTCTTGCCACCGGAAGTGTCGGTTGCATTGGATCACGGATGCGTGGCTTGGTGGCCAGTGGGAGCGGAGCTGGTGTCGTTGGGTTTTCTGAGGTGTCGCTTTTCTGTTTCGACTTTCAGCCATTTTTCTTCATGGGCTGCTTTCCCATATTATATTATTTATTGTAATACTTATAATAAACTGACAATAACGTTTAATTGAAACATGCTGATTTTGAATTTCGAAATATTGTGTATTGTTTGTTTATGTCTATTGTTGTTGTTTAGGTGTGTTGCAGAGTTTTGTGACGTCATTTCCAAACAGGTGGATTAACTTTTACAAAATTACAACAAATTACCAATGACATCGTTTACATAGCGCTATTCAGAACATGTTATGGGACACACACTGGCCAAGCGGCAGCGCGTTCGACTGGCGTACCGAATGTCATGGGTTCGAATCCTGGTGAAGGCTAGGATTTTTTTCCCGGGACTCGAGGGTGTCCCAGAGTTATACCCAGCTCTGATGGGTATCTGGCATTAGTTGGGGTAAAGTAAAGGCGGCAGGGCATTGTGCTGGTCATAGGCCTAGTATGCCGTGGTCACAGAAACTGGTGAATGCTGCTTCACAGGCCCTATGATCAATTTGGTCCGACGGTTACTTTACTTACTTACTTTATTCATAACAGTTAGTCTTCGAAAGCGCTTTACATCGACCCTGTGTTATTAAAATAAATCGAATAATTTTTTATTATTTTGTGACGATATGTAACGACGGGGAAGAAAATTAAAAATTGACCCTGACGTTATTTATGGACGACCCCTATAGAAAAACAAGCAGGTTGTACTTTACCGTTTTATCCAGGTCTTCGGCTCCCTTCACAAACGTGGCTATAGAGATCGGCAGAGAGATTCCGGACGCCAGGAGGTCGACGCTGCAGAGGTTGAGGACGAAGATGTTGGCCAGAGATGCCCTCAGCTGCGGGGTGATGAGGACAACCACGAGGATCCAGAGGTTGGCCTGGAAGGCGACCAGGGTGGTCACGGACATCAGCACCACGGCGAATATCTCAGACGCAATCAGCGGCTCGTGGTCGGCGGTGGCGTTTCCGGAAGTGACGTTTCCCAGCGTGCTGTCCAGTAATGACGTAGTGCTTGTGGTCATCCTAATTCAGCTACAGTAAGTAGCACACAATGTGTCTATTATGTCCATTTTTTTCTTTTACATATTCTTAATTGTTACATTTAACCTTTTCGTGGTCTTCCTTGCTTTTGATCACTTTATGAATGCGCTTTTGTGCACGAGCTAAACCACCACATTTCTATAAAAAACTAACCCCAGTCTTTATAAAGTTATGAAAAGTAAGACTCATAGAAAAGATGTGCATTGTTCAGCTTAAACAGTCTATAAAATAATGACAAGATTTTAAATTGTGATTTAGATTGCAAATTTTTTTTTAAAGAAGAAATAAATTAACAGTTGTTCAGGTTCCTTCTAGTACGAAAGAAGCGTTGTTGGCATTTCTCAAATAAAAGAAAAAACTAACTATAGACGACAACTACATGAACTGTTTATTCTTTAGATATTCTGTTGGTCTAAAATCAATGGTTCTTTTATAACTTTTGTTTAAGAAAAAATATAGATAAAACTGGTCAATGTTAATCCTTCCTGTACCGACCTACTTCTATCTATGCTGCCTTCAGTTCCGCTATATACGCGCCCGGGACTGTAAGGGTTAAGCTTATATCACTTTTTATTTCCCAGATGACACTTTTCTGTAAAAATAAAAAAGCGTCTGTAATGTACACGATAGATTCCAGTGTTTAAATTATTGCAGATGTTGGTAGCAAATTTTTCTAATAAGCTCCAAATTTGTAATAGTTTTTTTCATGGAGTTGAAGCTAAAAACCTGAAATATAGCACAATTTATTAGTAGATAAATGTTTAAAAAAAACACAACTAAAAACAGATAATTATAAAGTAGCCTATGCTTAGTTTTATATGCGTTCATTTACATTGCAATAGATGAATAGGGTTAGCTTGTCGAGGGGAAATAACTTATGGACCCGGTCGAATAATAGTGTCCCTTTGTTTAACATATCCATTCCTCACACTTCAGTAACCCATCATTCATCTGGTGATTATTCATTAAACATCTGATATGACGGAACAGTGGAATATTATTCCGATAACCTCATTTACAATTCTTGTTTTGTTTTTATGCATGCCATAAGGGAGAAAGGGGGGATGATATCTTATGGGCACTTTAATATGAGGACATTATTGTAGTATGTGGACAGTGTGTGAGGTCAGTATCCGAGTTTAATGTGTGAATTTAGTTTGTGGGATCAGTTGTTGACAAACCGGTCGACGTTAAATCAAATTATTTCATCTGTTGTTTTTTCTTTTATCAATATTGTAGTCGACAGTTAATTTAATGTTGTAATATAATGTGAATGTGAGTTTCTTGGGAAAATCTATACAGCGACCACAGACCTAGCTAAATAATTAACAATGACACGCACTTTAAGCCCAACTAACAAGAAATCACTTTCTATGAGAAATAATTTGAACATATTAAAGTCTTTGAAATAAAAATACTAAACTATTGAAAGATTTGTTTCAGATTTATTTTGGGAAGAATACCCAATACAGTGGTGACTTGGTTTACGAACTTAATTCGTTCCTGAACTCGGTTCGTAACCCAAATCGTTCGTAACCTGAGACGTTCGTAACCTGAGACGTTCGTAACCTGAGACGTTCGTAACCTGAGACGTTCGTAACCTGAGACGTTCGTAACCTGAGACGTTCGTAACCTGAGACGTTCGTAACCTGAGACGTTCGTAACCATTGTATTTAGAAGGTTTAAATGTGGTGTTCTTTAAGCAAAGTCTTGAATTATTTTTCTAAAGTCTTCTTCAAACCTATAAAGATGGCATGTTTTTAGTTGTTGTTTTTTCACGAAAGATTCCCAGCTCTGATTTGTACTATTGTTTGCACCCAATAACGTTGGAGGGTATAGTGAATAGCCTACGGGTGAGTACGGTGCTGGACACACAATCCCCTTTTACATATTGTCATTGAACGTGGTAAACCACAATTTGGCTCCAAGTCCAACATTGGACAAAAGAAACATTACCGAGTATTACCAATGCAGTAAATACGTGTATGGGAGTAATTATTCAGAGCCCTGGTATTTATATGTTTATTGTGTTTACGTTGAGTTCAAATCCAATCTGATATGGAACTTCGCATATTTTCGAAGACAGTACTGAGCTATTCAATTATAATTAAATTACACTCATTAAAACCATCAGTAAAACCATCAGTAAAGCTAATCGAAATCTCATAGATCGTGTCACGCGTTGGGGATTACATCGTAAACAAAGTTTTTTTTTGCACACGTTCTTATTGAAAATCGCTTGGGATGTTAAGGAAAGTACAGACTATTTTTGTTTGTTACGGAAAGCAACAATTATCTCCCTTCTTGTGGGAAATCTTCAGTCTCCCACAAAGAAACGTACTGATAGTTGTTAGTTCTTGTTTTGTTGTTTTCTCCAGAGCAACATCAAAGTGTTCTTATACAATTCGCACGTGAATTAGCTAATAAAAAAACAACACTAATTCAGTCCGTTTTAAGCAGTTAAGTTGATATTAAACCTATAGTTTTAATTTGAACAAAAAAAAAATGACTGCATATTTGGAAAGTGCAGAGATGTGGCTCTATAGAAGAATGCAACGAGTGGCATGGACAGAGAAAATATCTAATGTGGAGGTGCTAAAAAGGTCAAACGCTAACAGTAATAATTGTAAAGATCGTGAAAAGAAAATCAACGTTAGTAGGCCACATAATTAGAAAAGAAAACATAAAAAATCATCATAATAACTGGAAAGCTGGAAGGAAAAAGATGCAGAGGAAGACAGAGAAGGTAGATACTAGATGATCTAACGGAATGGCACGGCATGGCACGGCATGGCGAAAACCACAGAAATGCTAGAGTTTGCCAGAATTAAAGATACGTGGAAAGACATGATCACCTACGCCATCCGGCATGGCACCTTATGATGATAGTTTTCATTCACTGATATCCATTTAACACTGTACTGTACCTATTTTTCTTTTCTTTTGGTGAAAGAAAAGGTTCGCGTCGGCGACAACTTTGCTGTCTGGGAAATTACAAACTGTTCAAACACAAGTTAAGAGTTAATTACTGTTGAGAGTTAGTATTGAGAAGTATTATGAAAATAGAAATGGGAGGGACAGACTGTTGTGAATGAGTGAAGGGAACAAATACATGTGTGTGTGTGTGTATGAATGAATTCAAACCAGCTATGAGTGAATGGGAAGCGATGGACAGCTGACACGGTATGTAAGAATGACGGAAGAAAGAACATTCAGTGTGTGACCTCTGAACTATGAGCATTGAATATCGAATGTAGAAATAAAACGTCGTCTCCATTATAATATGCTTTCTATCGTTTCAATTGGCATGAATCTCTAGTGTGACCGAATCTATAGATAATATTGTAACAATTAGGCCTACCCAGTCATCAGCAACTATACTAGATCTACTGTTGATGAACAGTTCTTTTGATTCAAAAGTATTTTGCTCGCTAGGCAGTGTGTGCATTAAAAAGACAATAAAATAATGCTGTTGTTTTTAATTATTAATTATTATATTTTTTTGTTTTCTGACTTAATGAAGATATTATTTGAAAAATGAATAGAATCTTAAATTTGATATCGGGTTATTAAAAAATTCATAAAATGTATACTGTAGTGTTCTAAATATAAAATTTTCAAATATTTTACGTTCAATAAGCTTATTATGCCATGTCGTAAATACATTTTAATAAGGTTAATACATTATAAGCTAGACAAGCACTTATTGTTTTAAGAGCTTTTTTAGTTGGCAGCACTGCTAATTTAAATTAACTTTCATACCAATTAATTTTGTCTTTTAAGATTAAAAGAGAAAGAAATGAAGGAAGACTGGTGAATGAATATATATATATTTTAAAAAGTAAATAAATTTGGCGTTTTGGGAGGAGGGTCCACAATGTCGTTGTAAGTCTCCGCCGCTGATGCGAAAATAAATAAGAAAAACAAAAATGTATCGATCTTATTTTATATATTACAAACGCTCCTTCTATAAAGAAGATTATTGCGTCCTATGCTCATCCGTGGTCTGGTCTTACATTTTTATTAATGTCTTAAATGATGTTAAGTAACTGGTTTTCCTGGTTTGTTCAGGCAACCCATTCCATGCCTGAATGCCACTCAGGAATAAAGAGTGCCTTTATGCATTTATTCTCGCATAAACAGCTATCAAAGGAAACTTAAGTTTTTAAAAATAAACCATTCAATATTCTATAGGAAATTTGTTGATGTAAAAGAAAAATAATCGATTGAATTTCAGTTTTAAGCAGAAATCGTTGAACTCTCAAATATTTATTGAAATGTATATGTATGCTTTTGGAAGATCAAAAACAAAGATCAGCTAATAATGGACATCAAAAATAGGGATCAAAAGATCTCTTTTTTTTATTGAAAAAAAAAATCAATTCAAAAATAAATAGCCTTTAGGTTAAATTTAATGCGATTACATCTATTGTAAGAAAGAACACACAAGAAGAACGTCGATTTGTGTATTTTGCAGAATTAGCAGGGATCAGTACATTGTCCGTCGTTATACTTTCATTAAATATTTATTAATATTTTAATTAATTCCTTTTGTTTAAATATATTTACGTGTGTTTGTCTGCCCCTGTTATCTTACTTACAAATAGCCTAGTTTTGAATTCCGTTACCTTAAAATATCATAAACCTAAAAAAAATATATATAAAATGAAAACCATACTAACAAACACTAGATTCTAAATGGAAATAACGTAGGGCTATAATCGGATTAATTATACTCACGTCAATGAGCTATGTAATATTGTTGAGTGGCCCAGATAACACAAATTAAAGGCACAGATAAAAGAAATTGAAATCGCGCTGTAAAAATGTCTTTGGATATTTGTGGTTCACATAAAAATAGAAAAATAATTAAAGTGCATGTTAATTAATCATAATAAATATAGGCTACGAATTTTAAAAAAATGCCGACATTTATCTTAGTTTTAAAGTCATAAAATAATGTGTTGACAATTTGATCTAATTGAGTTCCGCCCTTGAATAAGCTTGTTAAATGGATTTCGTTTTCTTGTTTTTAAATGAGAGAATCAACAAAGCATATAGAATATAGAGTGTTTGCAAAAGGCGTGGCCTAGGTTTCTAGATGACGTAACTAAGTATATAGCAGCCATGATGGGAACGGTCAACTGTTTGCATCGAACATATATGCTGCACTACGTAACGCAAGTGTGTTTTTCCTCCTAGCCCTAAGAGATTAATATCGGTTCCGGTGAAGTGAGCTTCAAGTCTTTATAGAAGGAGCGTCTGTGATATCTAAGATAAGATAAGCTAAAATTTTCGTATCAATTTTTAATTCACTGCCGTCCATATTATAAATTGTGTTGAATAAATAAAGCTGAATTATTATTTTCTAAAGTTCTTTTCACTAAAGTAAGACTTAGATTTCCCGTACCACTCCTTTCGGGCATCACGCCTTACTGTAATATATTGACCACAGTTTCTGACGTCTGCTTAGTGGCACGTGGCTAATTAGAAGTTTATTTCAACAGCAAATGATATACGTTTTGAACTTGTCTATTCATCAGTCGTTACCGACTAGATCTATAAATGTCAGTTGGTGATCATACGCCCACTGTAAAGCCTGACATCTGTCATTCAACTTCAGGTGAATTTTAGTTTTAGGTATTAAAGATACTACTAAGCTTACTCTATGTGTTCGTAAGCAGAAGTATGTATAGTGATATAATAAGTTGCTGTTCAAATACAAATTTAATTTAAATATTTATACAGTAAATTGATTAGAATTCTGATTTATATGTGTATGTTTTGTGTATGTGTCTTACTCTTCATATTACTGTGGAGACCCCAATAGAACCGAGGAAAGAGTCTACAATTTAACTACACATTAAATAAAAAACATCACAAACAAGAATTATAAACAGATGATAGAGTTTCACTATAGGTTTTTAGTCCAGTGTGTATGAGTGAGAAAGAGAGACAGAGAGAAATCTGAGACGGAAGAAAGAAGAAAGAAAGAAAGTAGGCAATAAAGGAAAGAAAGAATAAAGATAGAAAGGAAAAGACAGAAAGAAAGAAAAAAGGAAAAGAAAGAAAGAAAAAAGGAAGACAGAAAGAGAGAAAAAAAAACGAAAGAAAGAAAAAAAACGAAAGAAAGAAAAAAAACGAAAGAAAGAAAGAAAACGAAAGAAAGAAAGAAAGAATGAAAAGAAAGAGGAAAAGACGAGTGAGAAATCATTAATACAGGGGGATTTTAAAAAAAACACGTCCATGAAACGCATTTTGTTTCTGGTGGTCCAATAGGCGTAAAGGCCTTTAGCTGAAATTTTAATTAATGAACAAATTAAATTGCTCGGGTTTCCATGTTTAAACATGTTCGCATTGAAGTATTCGCACCGTAACCCACGTTAATATGGTAATTAAATGCATTTTTTATAACGTAATATAATTGTAATTAATATTGCCTATACATGACAGTAGAAGTTTGTTCATTAATTCAACACATTTAAAATTGTTTATCTATTAGGATTTTTTCAGGTGTGTTTATATTTTCTGGATTGTTTAAAATGTTTAGAATTGTTGTTGTTTTTGTATCTTTTTTGTTACTTGATCAGTGCTTACATATTAATGAGATGCCGTCGAATGTCAAAGAACTAATCAAACTTTATGTTCCGCAAAGGACACTCCGTTCTGACGACTCATCGCTTCTGGAGGTACCCCCGTTTCTCTCTGACGATCGTTGACCTGAAAGCCTTCTCAATATCTGTGCCGAAACTATGGAATCTACTTCCCATTCAACTGAGTTAGACAAGTTCTATCATCACTTTTAAAACTTGAAAACACATTTTTTAAATATCTATGCCTTCGTTAAACATATTTTGGACCCCTATCCGGTTTTACTTGTATATTAAGTTGGTTACATTTATTTGCTTTGTCCGATGTTTGTAAAGTTTTGACAATATTAATTAGCTCTATATCCTTTTTAGCCGAGAGAATTGTTTGTTGCTCAATGTTAAATACGCTCTGCGCTTACACTATGTTTTTGACAGCGCTATACAAATGGAATTGGGGCCTATTATAATTATTATCATATCCTGTCGCCAGTGTTATCACACAGTATAATTTATATACTATAAAGTATTCAATATGCAAAGAACTAGACCTACTCACCTACATGTATGTCATGAAACCTCCGCTGTTGAAATCGTAAATTCCTATTAGCTTCCTGTTGTATGTTTTTCCCTCCCCCCACGCGTGATGCTAGAACTAAGGCGTTGTCTATTTGAAGTCATCATGAACTATTCCCCCCCCCCCCCATGTAATTGCCTTTTCATTCTCCCCCACCACCATCAACCCCCTACTAGGCTCTTACTCCCCACCAGAGGCTACGCCTGTTCCAGTGGCGTGTGTAAAGAACAGAACAACAAAACACCGGACGCTTCACTGGCGCAAAGTTGAATTGATTTCGGTAAGAAGAAGAAAAAAATACACGTACGCAGCCTCGCGTTATATTCTTGGTAACCATGGTAATGCGTCATTGGAAACTCTTCTCGATCAGACGTGTTTTCACATAGCTTGCCATTTATTCTATTTTAATCCCTTTTTCTCTTCGCATTTTCATTTTAATGTAGAAATTTTCTTAAATTTTTTTTTCTTTGATCCTAGTTCCGTGTTCTATCTCAACTCGTATCTAACAGATCGGTCAAGTCCGTTGTTTTTTCCCGTCTCTCTTTTTCAAAAGTCTGGACTAATGGCTACAATTTAACCGATGGAATTTTTATAAAGAGAAGAGAATATGGGGCGGGACGATGGGGGGGGGGGGGGGGGGGGGGCGAGTCAGGAGTTGTGGCGATAAGGAGTTTCACTTAATAGTTTGGGGGGGGGGGGGGGGTTATGGATATATTATGAACTATTTCATTTTCACGCAATAGTTTGCTTTTGAATAAAAATGTTTTTGACAATGTTTTTGATTTTGACGATTTCTTTGACACTGTTTTAGTCAGTTTTAGACATTGTACAAGGCAGTGTTTTTTTATAATGTTTTAGACAGTTTTAGACAGTATTTTAGACAGTATTTTAGACATTGTATAAGGCAGTGTTTTTGATAATGTTTTAGATATTTTATAATGCAATGTTTTTGGTAATGTTTTAGACAGTGTTTTAAACATTGTACAAGGCAGTGTTTTTTGGTAATGTTTTAGACAGTGTTTAAGACATTATATAGTATAAGACAGTTTTAAAAAAACAACTCACGTCAGGATTGAATTATTTACTAATGATTGGATATAGTCTATAAATTGTCTACTATGTTTGTTCTATGTTTGTTAATTTATTTCATCGTTATAATACTAGAAGATAAGCACCAGAGAAATAAAATACACACCCTGAACATCAGAACAACTGCCTCAGAATTGAATGATGCTCCAGATCTCCACATAGCCTGAATGATGAATGATGAATGATGCTCCAGATCTCCACATAGCCTGAATGATGAATGATGAATGATGAATGATGAATGATGAATGATGAATGATGAATGATGAATGATGAATGATGAATGATGCTCCAGATCTCCACATAGCCTGAATGATGAATGATGAATGATGAATGATGAATGATGAATGATGAATGATGAATGATGAATGATGAATGATGAATGATGAATGATGAATGATGAATGATGAATGATGAATGATGAATGATGAATGATGAATGATGAATGATGAATGATGAATGATGAATGATGAATGATGAATGATGAATGATAAATGATGAATGATGAATGATGAATGATGAATGACGCTCCAGATCCGCTGGCCCGACACCATTAGCAGCACCGACATTTGGCAACGAACCTGACAACTTCCTATTAAAGAAGATGTCAGAGAGAGATACGTCACACCCTACGCCAACTGCCAACCAATGTCACCAGGCAAGCAATGCATTGGAACCCTGAAGGCAAGCGGAAAAGAGGCCGCCCAAGAAATACCTGGCGACGCGACCCTGAGGCAGACACCGCAGAGACGGGGTACAGCTGGAATCAACTAGAGAGAATGGCTCAGGACAGAGGGCTGTGGAGATCTGCGGTTGGCGCCCCATTCCCCAGCTGGGGTGATGGGCAATGATGATGATGGTAAACGTCAGAACTACATAAATAGTAAATAGAAAATGGGGCTTTTGTTGGTATTAACTAAAGGACATCGTTTTAACCCTTACAGTCCCGGGCGCGTATATAGGGGGACTGAAGGTATGCATGGGAAAGTAGGTCGGTACGGGAGGGGTTAAAAATACTCTTCTTACTTAACTTTGTTTGGGTTATAAGTGTTACAATTAAAAAAATGGTTTGCTTTGCCATAAACGTCTTTCGTGAATCTATTTAACTGTTTTATTCATCATTATCTCTATGTCTATTCCTTCTTTAATTACTATAGAATCTCTAGATTTCTTTAATTCTTCTCTTCTTCTGTTTCTCTCCTTATCTACGTTTTCCTTACTATCTCGTCTTCCATCTTACTCTCGCTTATTCTCACTGACTCCACTAGTGTCCTACTATTCTTCTCTCTATCTCTCTTTCAATCTCTATTCTCTATCAAGCTTTCTTTTTTTTTCTGCCCATTTAAAATCAGCATAAAACCATTTTTTTTTCCTTATTCAATATGCAAGAACAAATACATTTAAGTTCTCTTTCTTCCCAAGTGACATTAGGGCATGGAATGGGTTGCTTGAAAAAACAACAAACTCAGGAATGCCCATAACTTAACATCAATTAAAAAACTAATCAAACTAGACTCAAACAAGGGATAAGATTAGGACACAATAATCTGCTGTTTTGGTATATCTGATCAGCTCTCTCTCTCTCCCTCTCTCTCTTTCCCTCTCTCTCTCTTTCTCTCTCGCTCTCTCTTTCTCTCTCGCGCTCTCTCTTTCTAGTCTTCTACTATCTGTCCTTTCAATAGAACTGCCTCTAAAGTCCTCGATTACATCATGCCAACATTGAAACCCAGAGACTAATCTCTTTACCCGTGGGCTAATAAAACTGGATTAATGTAAACATAAATCTTGTGGACTTTATTTCTTTTTTTTTCAGCTGATCCTTCAAATTGCTGAGCAGAGATTTTTTATGTATTCATCTGTCCAGCGGGGTCATGGTGGCCGAGAGGCAGCGCGTTCGGCTGACGTATCGAAGGTCCTGGGTTCGAATCCTGTTGAAGGGTGTCCCTGAGTCTACCCAGCTCTGATAGGTACCTGACCTTAGTTAGGGTAAAGTAAAGTCGGCTGTGCATAGTGCTGGCCACACAATCACAAGGCATGCCGTGGCCACAGAAACTCGCAAACGCTGCTTCGCCGGACCTATTAATTAATTCGGTCCGACGGGTACTATACTTTTACTATCTGCATGGTGATCTGTTAAAGACTAATGAATGAAACGGTATTTTAAGGTGTTTTTTTATGCTGACCCTCCGCACTTTCCGCAACGATGGTGATTCCATTGGAACAGTTAGGCTGATACAAGCAAGGGGCCAGCTACGCCCTAGGAGCTGCCAGAGTGATATCGCGATCGCTTCAGAAATGCCTTCGGGTCTCCGTCTGTCAAGATTTTCTGTAACAGCCTCTCCTCTGAACAGGTGTAGCCGCAAGGCAGTAGAGGTTTGGAGTTCCCCTCTCATAGACTGGCTGCTACCCAACAAGGACCTCGAGACCCATCTGCCTGGTTTTAAGGCGTCAATGGCAGCACACATGCACCCCGTTTCCAGTTAGTTGAAACGTGACTCGCCAGACATAGATAAAGGGGTCAGAAGGTGGACTTTGGTTAGCAGAGGCTATTTGAGACACTCATCAAGAGGCTATTTCGAGAGGAGTGGGTGCTTATCCAATGCCCACACATTTAAATGCCGATGCCCCGGCTCTAGTAATCTTGGACAACCATTAGATCTATGCCACAAGAAATGACAAGTGCTTGTATATAGGCATTCGGGCTTGTAAATGTGTTATATGAACTTGTAAGGAAAAACATCGTTTTGAAGAATCGTATCGTTCTTTGACTCTCTTCGGCCTTAGCAACCATTTTAATACTAGAGCCAGGTATCTCCTGTCTTTGGGTGTTTGTTAGAACGCTGTCGTAAGAACTTGTTTCACTACCACCTTGAGATAGTGATGGTCCGTCTACTGCTGTAGTTTTTTGAGCATCAGATCTAGACTAGAGATTTCATTTTTATTACTCAAAATTTCAGTTTAACAAATAATATCGTAATCGTTTAAATATTAACTTACTTTTATGACGACATGTTCGCAAAAGAATAAGTATGAAATAGTGCACCTTTGCCATTGAGTTTAGGCTAGACCTATGTGATTTTCAGGTGTGTGTTTATTTCAAGTCCATGAAAGCCTGAATAGGCGAAGACTTTTTCTTTGCAAAGTAGCTCCAAAGTCAATTCGCGAGTCAATTAGCCATTCAGCCTTCATTCGTGGTGAATATCTAATGATTCCTTTTTTTTTCCTTTCATTTTAATCTTCACAATTTTTTTTGTCTATTCTCATAATGAACTGAACTAAGTTAATTGGTCAATATTTTTTTCTCTCGGTGTCCTATCAATGAGTCTGTCACGACATTCTGCAGAATCTCTGCTGATAGAGTTATCCAATCATCGTCATGCTTACTAATTGGCCCGGTGCAGCTAATTTAGATAAGAGAGGCAGGTTAAAGGAAGCCTGACCCGGATGTTAATCGATAAGCACCGCTGAAAAAATATTTGTAATGCACTGACATACATACGTTTGTGTGTATGTGTATTCACGCTGAAAGTAATTTAACCAATCAAAAGACTTTTCAATAAATGTTCCACATAATTGCTCTATTTTTAGATTTAAAAAAAAAAAAACGTGTTTTGTATATTTACAAATAAGAAAAAAATACTTATTACAATACTATTAAATTGTTCTCTGTGTATTTTTTTATTTCTTTGGGATTTAGACACGTAAAAAGATTATTACGCCATTTTATGGTTGGATAAGAGCTTTAAATGGTATTGGTTTTCCCTTTTTAGGCAACCCATTGACAAGTCTTAACAAATTTGCATGCATAAAAGGTCGACAAAAAAGACATTTCCGGTCTTATTCGATCATTTACTTCGAATTTTACATTTACACATTTACTTTGTGTGCTACGTTACTGGTTGTACGAAAATATGTAGGTAATTAAATTTCTATTTCATTTACAAAAGATGTTGCCGAAAGAAAACGATGGATTGTGAACGTCAGACGTGAAGAATCACATATTTATAATCTCAAACGTATTGCTTGATACAAAAGATTTTAAGTTTTTTTTTGTTTTATGTATTTACGGATTGTGCTTTTTTAAATAAACAATGACTTAACTCTTGACTAATTTATTTTTTAAACAAAGTTTAATTTAATTTAACGCGACTAACTCTTTGAGTATTAATTATCGCCTACTCACTTATGATGTTAACAACGGATTCCTCATAACTAATCTTGTAGCCTTTGTATATTTCTAAAAGACCAGAACAGGCCGTCGAGGTTGAAATCAATTGTCAAGCACCAGCAAAAGCATGTTTTTTGTTTACGGAAATGGCACCGGAAGTTCATGATCTCTTCTGTTTGAAAAGGTCAGGACTCATTAAGACCTGTCAATATATGTGTTAAAAGTTACCTACTTGTTCAACTCATTGTAGCCTTTTTTGGCATATTCACAGTTTCCCCCCGTGTATTCTTTATAAGAAATTTGATATATGTAGTTATACGGTGTATACCTTTTGTTCAACAGAGTAATACTATGTCTTTTTGTTCTCTCAATTTTCCACCGTCACTCTCTCTTTCTCTCTCTCTCTCGCTTTCTCTCTCTTTCTTTTTTTCTATCGTTCACTCCTCTCTGGTCGTATTTTTATCTGAGCGTGTCTCTCTCGCGCGCTCTTTCACCATTTTGTCTCTCTCTCTCTCTCTCTGTGTATTATCGCTCTGTCCCTTTCGCAATTTCGTAAGAATCCTATTTTCATAAATTTATGCTTTTTTTTCATCCGGCGGGGGAGGAAGGTAGGAAGGGAGGAGGTTAGGTTGTATATTTACATTCTTACACAAAGAAATGGAACAAAGGGCAGTGTCCGCTTTATTCCAGAAATCTACTCCTCGTCATACATTTCCTATACAACTTGGGCGTCTTCTGTTGCTATGGTAATTATATTCTGAACCACGGATTGTAGTTTATAGCTCTTGCGTATGTATCTATAAATAGCCAACATCATCTGTTTGTTGTTTGTAAGAGTAGTGTCCCTTGATGACTGCAGCGTTATTAAATTATTTGTAGATTGCTCCGTAGATAAATAAATTGATAAATAAAACAAACAACGGAATACTGGGATTAAATTTTAGTATTTATAATGCTTTGTACAGAAGTGCAAAGAGTAAAGTAGTAATAATACATAAAGCATTAAATTCTTATTTAGAGTACTAACCACCTGTTGAAATTAAGAAATACAATAACAAGCTGCTCAGATAAACATAAAGACAAAAACACTTTCCTTATCCTTTATGCGAGAACAAATTAAATGCATATAAGTACTCTTTCTTCATGAGTGACATCAGGGCATGGAATGAGTTGCCTAAACAAACCAGGAAAACCAATAATTTAACATCATTTTAAACACTAATAAAAATGCAGGACTAGACCACGGATGTGCATAGGACGCAATAATATTCTTTATAGATGGAGCGTCTGTAATATATAAGATAAATAGTCCGAATATTTTCTTTCTTTTTAACTTTTTTTTCTTGTTTTGTTTTTATTAATAGACAATTTACCATAAGATAGATAAATAGTTTGATAGAAAGATTGGTGAATCAATGCATGGATGGATAGATAAGTAGATAGATAGATCGACAGATAGACAGACATACATAGATAGCCAGACAGATAGAAAATTGGAATAGTAATAAAGATAGATAGATGAATGGATATATGGACAGGTGGATAGATAGGTAGACAGATAGATAAATATCTAGATTTTTAGATAGATAGATGGACTGATAGACAGATAGACGGATAGACGGATAAACAGATAGACAGATAGACAGATAGACAGATAGACAGATAGACAGATAGACAGATAGACGGATAGACGGATAAACAGATAGACAGATAGACAGATAGACAGGTAGACAGATAGACAGATAGATAGATAGATAACTTATAATCAGATCGACAGATTAGACAAATAGACGGATAGACAGATAGATAGATTGATAGAGACAGACGATGCAGACACACAGAAAGACAGATAGATGGCTAGATAATAGATAAAGATAAGTAGATAATTGGTTTCTGGTTTCACCCCTTTCTAATCTAAATATTTGTTTGCACACTTACCTTGTTTCAGAAAGTTCTCCTTCAATAAAGAATGGCCACCCACAGATACCCAGATACTTCTCCCATTCCCACACACTCACCTTGTTTCAGAAAGTTCTACTTCAATAAAGAATGACCACCCACAGATACCCAGATGACTTCTCCCATTCCCACGCCCTCGGCAACAAAGACCCCCCCCCTTTAGCTACAAGACCCCCAAACCCACGGACATCTAAACCTCCTCCGTAGGGAGCCGTGAAGCCCACCCAACCCTGCCCCTCCTCACAAAGGCCACCGAATCATTTTGAAGAGGATGTAGTAGGAAAATCCTCTTGTCACCAAGACGCCAGATGGACACAGCAGTTCGGGTTTTAATTCCTGAAGACATAATTAAATGGCGCGGCATGGTGGCCATTAAATGTTCGATAGTTGACTAGCCCGAGTAGCCATTCACGTGACGTCCTCAGATAAATAAACATTGTTCACCAAATAATGTTGCCATTGTGACCTTTTTATGTTGCCTGTTTGTTTCTGTGTGTCGTTATTGTTGTCTTCTGTTAAGCCGACTTTTAATTTTTTGTTTCGTTAAGATGGGGAATTTTAAAAATTAAATAACGTTGACCTAATTATGTCGTCCAAAAATAACTTTAGTGTGTCCGAAAAAAACAACAACAAATTTTGATGACGTCATTCATTAATTTAAATTGTATTGGACAACATATATCAGAGATCTATCTGTTCTGTTTATTTGTCTTTTAGTTACACAATATATATATATATATAAATATTGTTTTTTGTTCTTCTAAATTCTAGACCGAAGAATTATCAGTTGTTTTTTAATTGTTTGCGTTGGTAACCAAATAGTAACAGAACATTCTAATATTACAGTAAATAAAGCCTAATGTTTGCCGTGGTGTGTGTGGCTGAGGTTAGGTGATGGATCATCATCCTCATGGTCCAATAAGGCTTTAAATAAACAATAATTCTTTTCTAGAAAAGAAGAGGTGAAAAGTGAATGGGCCGTATTGCTGTTGAGAGTTAACACCCTTGCCCCTTTTACAAGTCAATCTTTTATGACTGACTTGTAATTTACAAGTCAGTCATAAAAGATTGACTTGTAAAAGGGGCAAGGGTGTTAACTCTCAGCAGCAATACGGCCCATTGCAAGTTGTCGTTTTATTAGTGAGAAGGTTGCTACATAATAATGAATTATCTATATATATATATAAAGTAGACTTTGTGTGTGGACTCCGAGTCCCATTGGTTAATTGGAAGACACGTGACCTTATTGCGCATAATTTATTTTTGCGAATCGCTTCCTGCATGTGTCCTCCCTAGCTGAGTGGTTATAAGAGCGTCTCTGCCTACCACGCGGAATTCCCCAATGATATCGTTTTTTCTTCCTTTCCTGTAATAATTATATTTTTAAAATTATTACAGCTTTCTGCTCATTGTAGTTTAATTTGTGTATCTGTAGCTATTGGGCACTATAAGCGTTTAAGTAATTTTTGCCCGGGGAACAAAACGGCCAATTTAGCTTGTTTTGAAAAAAACAAGCATTTTCATTTTTTTTTTATTTTTAGCTAGAGTATGATTAGGCCCTAAGATAGGCTTACTCATTCGTAGTTCAAAACAAGATTTGTATGTTGATGAATAAAGTTGTAAATGATGTCACGTTTTTGGTTTTCCTGACTTATTTTCAGGTAGCCCATTCCCTTCCCGACTGCCGCTTGGAAAGAAGCACCTTAATATATTGAGCAATGCTTGATAAACTCAACATGATGTTTAAATAGAAAGAAAAAAACACTTCAAGATGTCACGATTAACACATTTTTTGTAATAATAAATTTGTAAAAAAAAAGCCTATTGAAAATAACGCGAGAGAATTAAACATGAAAGTTGTTAAAAGCCTGGCCAAAGAGTGTTATTATGATTTTCGTTATCCAGTTGTTGTCGTGCGTCCGGCGTAATTTCGATAACGCAGGTTTACTCCCCCGTAGCGTTATCCTACTGCCCAAGTAGGCTTGACCGCTACTGGTGAATTCAGGAAGCGGATTGTGGACCAGGATTGTTGACATCCTCTCCCCCCCCCCCAATCCCTCTCCCGAAATCTGCGTTTTACTAGAGCCTTATCGTGCAGACGACTGCCGCTGTGAAATCTGGATAAAGAATGTTTTAGATCTGTCTGCACCAGCTGCGCAATTCGCACATATCGACCCTTTATTTTATTTTTTTATTAAATTATTCTCTAGACGTTAGATGACCTCTGCCTGAACCGATTAAATAAATCTATTTAACACAAAGAGATGTTTAAAGATAATAACGCCAGTTGAACAAGTAAAAGCAAACACTTAAAATCTTAATGAGAACAAAGCAGATAATCCTATAAGATTAACATTTTTTTTTTCCGTTTTTTTTTTAAATCAGTTTTTTTTTCTCTGATTTTTTTTAAACCATGAAAAAAACTCCAGATTGGAAAAATAAATCTTTAAAAGTTCAAAATGGTCTAGTATTCACATAATTTTATATTAAAACCGTCAAAATTTTAAAATCTTGTCCAAAATTTAACTAACAAAAAGCCTGATTTGTTTATTGTTATTTTTAGCCTTATTAATTTAGTGGTTTTTTTTTCTTAAATGTTTTCTTTACTGTACAAGTATATTTTAAAATATTAGTTAGACCTCCCCATTTTAAAATATATTTTTCTGTATGTAGGCGCCCCATTCTTCTAAAGAAATATCTATGGAAGCGGATCTGATGAACTTCATCATGATGTTGAACTTCTTATACCGTTGGTCATGATGTCACTCATTGCTTTTTAACATTGTTATCATCATCGCTTACAAACATTGATGTCATTCGTCATTTCCAATATTGTTATCACGATGTCGTGATGTTCTTCATCACTACCAATATTGTTGTCATGATGCCATGATGTCATTCAATATTTCAACCATTGTTGTCCTTTTACTGTAATAAAAAAAACAACTTCTCGTATGCTGCTGTAATTGGTTCTATTTTTCTACCCATGATTCCTTGAAAAAAGACATGAACATTGAACCAGCTATGTTGGTACCATAGTTCTGGTTTACAAACCCTGGGGAACTATAGGGGTTGTGTTATCATGAAAGTGTCCAGTCCATTTCAAGTATTCTAGCTTTAGCTTTTAAAAAGTATGTTTTAAAATGTTTAATTCGATCGGCCTATATGTAGAAGAATACAATATGTCTGACAAATACTTAATATCAACAATATAATATCAACTGTCCATCATATCACTATCAAGAGTTTTATACACGCAGGTGTTTTAAATTTTTCACAATTAAAAGTCTATGATTATAATTCTTTTTCATTTCTTTTGGTATAGAAAAAAAATGTATCCTAGCAATAAAAAAAAAAATACGGCAAAAAATAATGAAGCAAAAACAAACAACAAATCATGAAATATAATATTAATAAAATGAAACTAATATTGCAACTGAAGTCATAGAGAAACAAAGCAAGAAAAAAAAAAGCTCTGATAATAATGCTGATTCAGATTGCACATAATGTATTAATTAAATAGGTGAAATTTGTAGTACATGCAAACTAACAATTTTTTTTTCTTGTCGTTAGGGACGTCGATAAATGACGTCATGCTAAATTTGATTTTTTTAACCCTTCTTCCCTCGTCGTCACAAGTCGTCACAAGTTGTCACAAATGTTTGGGGCCTGACATCATTTATGGACGGCCCCTGTCCAGTAAAGCTATTTATATAAAAAAAAACACATAAACTTTTGTCACAAACACACACACTCACTCACTTTGGTAATGGAAATACGGGGAAATGCATAATTTATGTGTTCGTGGCATAAAAATAAAAATTATATTTGTATAGCGCTGCCAACAAACATAATGTAAGCTCAGAGCACATTTAAAATATGGGTTGTAATGATAGTTAATATGTCTGGAAGTTATGGAAAGAGAAATGGGAAAATTATATTGAACATACATATAAAGTTTAAAGCCTACGTAATTAAAAATGAAGATAAGGGTATTGCAAACTGAGAATTCGATGGTGATGACAAATTATGGAGGGAGAAATAATTTTCAGTTTGAAAACGCTTGACAAGAAATAAATAACGAACTACATGTAGTGGATTTCCAAAGCAATATTAAGAGATATTTTAGATATTGTCTGAAACACCCGTCCGTAAATAAATGAACTCTCACTATCACATTTTGTAATGTGATAGACTTCTAGATCCATACATGTTCTGTCTGATAAAACTATAAATCTTAATATGCCAGACATCGTTGTGATGAATAGAGAGTGTATATATATATATATATATATGTTTGTGTGTGTGTGTGTGTGTGTGTGTGTGTGTGTGTGTGTGTGTGTGTGTGTGTGTGTGTGTGTGTGTGTGTGTGTGTGTGTGTGTGTGTGTGTAATACTGAAAATTAACCTAAACAACAGCAACGAAAACATGTAGAGTTGTGGACAAATAATTTCCGTTCTCCATTACTTTGACCACCATGCTGTCGTGAAACTGCTCTCCGGAAACGGAAAAAAACATCTAGACATTCTTGCCTAGATTTGAACCCGAGACCTTCAAAATAGCCAATCGACGCTCTGTAAATGACCACCCTAGCTCGTTATAAAAATGTCTCCATCCGACGTATGATGTCCACCAAGCGGTAAGCCAATAAGTACTTACCAAGCCAGATGTTTGACTTGAATAGTCAGACAAGAACTAAATATTTTCTGCGCCTACTTGGCAAGTACGCGAGAATAAACATGTTAACCCTTGATGAACAGTCACGAAATCAATGTCAATATTGACCAGGTCCTAATCAGTTGTTAACAGTTTTCTAGTTTAAAAAAAAAAATAACGATAATATTAAATGTATGAAACAAAAAGTTATTTATTATTCAATTAAAAAGCGACACAGCTAAGGAAGTATAAAGGCTATTAGACTCATCTGACTTTTTCAGCTGGAACATTTTTGCCATAAGTTAATGTTAAAAAAAACATGAAGTAAATTTAATTAGCAAAATGGTTACTGGAATAGACATTATTATAAAATAAAGTTTTTTCCATTTTGTCGGATGTCTTACATTAATGTTTAATGCTTATAGAATTAAATACTATAGAAAATAAATTGAAATTTTTTAAAAAGTAGGCTTTAAACTCTCATGTAGTCCTTGTCACGATTCTGGATTAAACCGTGACTCGTAGCACTCATAGATAGACTATAGCATAGATAGCAGTGTATAACTAGAACCTTAGATTAGCTTAAGTTTAGCTAGAATAGAGAGCAGGTTAGTCTGACGTCACTATCTTCTCCCTCCCTTACGCAATTACATCTCCCCATCACTCTTTCTCACCTGTTTCTCTATCCGTCACTATACTCTTGTACTACGCCCAAATTCAGAGTCTACTGACTAATACGATTCAACTTGGTACTACATCTTGGTTGAATGGGTACGAATGTGTTAGTTAGAATGTATATATTTATCCTATGCTATATTAATGTATTCATATCATGTCTTAATGTATTTATATCTTGTGCTATTTTAACGCATGTGAGCGAGTCATTATTCGATCCCTCACTCGCCCCCTCCTCTTCGCGTCCCCGCCACCCCCCCCTTTTATATCCCCTCAGCTTAGCGGCACGTTATGCAATTGCTTTGAGACGGTCGTTCTCTGAGCGTGGACCAGAAACTCCCCCACTCAGCAGTTCGCACACACGTAACTAATTCTCGTCCGAAACCCCCCCCCCCCCAGCCACTTGAGTTAACTACTTAAGATTCTACCAAAGGGAGATAAACTCCCCCACTCAGCAGGACGTCTGTTCAATTGTCTTTCATCTAGACTCCCTCTCCCCCCCTCCCTTTTCCGCCCCTCGCAACCCCGACCCCCAATCCATTTTTGGCTCCAATAAGCCTTTCTTATGCAAATGTATATTCAATCTAGCCAATGAGAATAGGATGTAATTAAATGTAAGCCAACCAAATTAACCTTGGGTCAGGTGACTAACGTCCACGAAAAAGCCGCCCAACTAAACTAAAGCAGATCTCTCCCAGCTCCCGAGCTAGATACATCGTTTTGGTCTAGCTCCCAAATTGTTACTCGGACTTGCAGATACTTAGCCAGTAATCGTAATTCCCTCATTATAGTTACGTAGCCTAACCTTGGATTCCGTAACAACACAGTATATTGAGTGTTAGACGTTCCTGTGCATATATCTCAAGCATTGTATCTCCCCTGCATGTTAGTATGTGTATTTCATCATTGGATATTGAATTTGAATCATAAATAAACACCTGAAACGTAACCAGAAACTTGCTTGCCTAACTTAGAACTGTCTGTCTGTGTGTGTTTAACAACATCTAAGCGAGCCAGTAGAGAACAAATAAATATTCCAGGTCAACCACAGCATCGGCACCTCGTACCTCTAAGACAACCAGCCATTATTACCCCCCTCTCAATTGCCACATCGTGACAAAGTGGGACCTCGTATCCGGGATTATCTGAACTTCAAGCCGTTCAGCGCACTGTCAACAGCAACAACCCGAGGACTACGCCGATTCTGAAACCGACCCTGGATGGGGGCTCATCTCTCTACAACACAAAGACTCTAAGCCAGCAACCAGACCCGTCATCCCAACGCCAGCAACCAGATCCATCAACCCATCAAACCAGGCTCGCCACTTTACGCAGCCTACGCCACCCCAGCCTACGCTTACGCCACCCCAGCCTACGCCTACGACACCCCAGCCTACGCTTACGCCACCCCAGCCTACGCCTACGTTACCCCAGCCTACGCACCCCAGATACGCCAACCTAAGCCACCCCAGATTCGCCACTCCGAGCAATCTACGCCACCCCAGCCAGCTCACCCCATTAAGCCAGGCTCGCCACACTACGCCAGCCTACGTCACCCCAGACACACCAGCAACCAAATTTGCCACCCCATTACGCCAGATTTGCCGCCCCAACCGCCAGGTCGCCACCCTCTGGCCCCGCATCAACGTACCGGCACCCGAGACGTCAGCAGAGAGACCCACCGCCGCCGCATCAGCCTGCCCGACAACTAGAGACCGCCGAGAACCCGACAACTGCCCTGTCAACCTCCCCGTAGGAACCCGCCGTAGTTCCCGGTATCCAAACCCGGGAAAATAGACACTAACATTAAACGCTAATCCAGTCCCGGCACGGGGAAAGAGAATTCCTAACCAGCCCGAAGATCTGCACCAACAGCGCCGAGCGCTATATAAACGATAACTTTATGATTGGATATACGTGTGTTAGTGTATGTGTGTAAAATTCTGGAATTGCTGTCTGGTGAGTACCATTTTGAGTTGTATTACGTTAGCTAAACTCTGAACCCCAACACCCCTCCTATATTTTCCTTTCCTATCTCGCTATATCTCTGTCCGCCTCTAGTATCTTAATCTCGCCTTACTCTGTCACTATGGCTAAAGGTAGACTATTGCGTAAGCAGCAGAGAGAAGATAGACTTAGAGTAGAAGCAGAGAAGCTTAGATTAGAAAAAATAGCTAGAGAGGAGAAACAATTAGACAGGGAACTTAGACTAGAGCAGAGAGAAGAAAACCGGTTGGATGAGCAACAACCCAAGGCACACACAGGCCCTGATCACTCCCAGAACCCCCCCATAATATGTTGCGTCGTCACCCTCTGCACTGCGGGCACTCCCGGCCGGCCTACAACCCCCGACGACCCGGAAACCAGGACAGAAAGAAATATAGAGATCAACTCTAAAAGAGCCAGGGCCCTTCTCTCCTCAGGTTTCCAGGCTGAGGGGATCATTAAGGCTTCCTTCGTGAATCCCTCCGACTACACTGGCGAGTCAATCCAGATTACAATTGCATGGGGAATAACTGAGACCCTCCCAACCGCCCGGGTTTACATCAGGTCAACCCTATACACTGGTACGGCCACCCTAGCGGTCCGAGCCGACTTATCATTTGATGTCGTCCTAGGGAGCCGATACGTCAGAGTTAACGATTTCCCCCTCCCTCCCCTAGCCTCAGTGGCCACACACGCGCACCCTGACCCTGTTCCCCACCCCCCCGTGGAGTCCCCCACGGCCAACGAACTCCCTCGGGCCCAACAGGAAGACCCGACACTGGCCCCACTATCCGCATATCGGTCCACCCCCCATTCTACTTTAGACTACACTCCCGATGAGATGTTACTCGATCCCCAACCCAGTGATCCACTAGAACGCCTCAAGGGCGCCTGGACCAAACCCTCCCCCCACCCCGAAGAACTCTCAGTCTACGCCTACACCAATAACTTACAGACTAGGCTTAAAACTGTCCACTCTATCGCCTCAAAACACTTAGCCAAGGAGAGGGAGAAAAAGGAGACGCTATACGATCGGCGGGCCAAAGAACGCTCTCTGGCTCCGGGCGATCAAGCACTACTGCTCCTCCCCACCTCTTACAACAAACTCCAGTTAGCATGGAGAGGCCCATACCCAGTTACGAAAAAACTCTCAGGCACCAAATACCTTATAAAGATCGGCAACGAAGACAAACTGTTCCCCATCAACTTGCTAAAGCGATACATAGAGCGCCCACGTGACAATAAACCCCCTGTAGCAACGACTATTGCTGAAGAAACAAAAGCCGATGACTCATTAACCGCATTCCCCTTACAGCAGACAGAAACCATAAGGGATGTAGAAATCTGTCCACTCCCAACCCCTGAACAAGCCAAAACAGTCAAAACCTTACTCCCCTCATACGCTGACGTGCAAGCCGACACTCCAGGGCGTACAAACTTAGAACCGCTCACCACGAAGGTCACCGACCCGCGAACCATTAAGGTCAAACTTACTATGCCAGACGCCAAATTAGAGGTCATTGAGAAAGAAATCAATTACCCGTTAGCCCACAACGCCATCGCTAGATCTACCTCCCCTTTCAATGCCCCGGTAAGACTAGTACAGAAAGGAGACATAATAGAGTCGTCCCACCCCCGTGGAAAAATTCACCCACCGCCCGCTTCCCGACGGGAAAATGGTAGACCGGGAATGTCGCCATCCTCTTACTCCCGCCCGAGACACCCACAGCCACATCGGCCTTATCGAGACAATCACTGCGCCAACCCTCCCCCGCTAATCAAACCAAACAGCGTCCCCTCATCTCGACCGGGTCAATCCCAATCCAGACCCCCTCCGCCCCTCCAAGATTCCCGACGTAGGGATCACCGCCACGCCAGACCCACCCCTCACTTAGCTCCCGAACAGGAACCCGCCGATCAGGGGCGTGACCAGTACCCAAGCAGTGACTACGATCGAGTCCACCACGTGTTCTCTATTTCCTCGGCAGACAAACATAACCAATTCCCCCGTAGCTACGTCGACGAGATAGTCAGAATCAACGGCCGACTCGCCTCTTGTACGTATGATTCCGGTCTTAGCTTTGAGGCCCTAGTAACGCAATCAAAAATCGACCCCCGCGACTACACAGGACGCTATGTGCGACTCCAAGGTCCATCTCATAACTCTCCTATTCAGCAGCTACCGACCGCACTCGTAAACCTCAGCTCAGCACTTTTTACAGGCCCCATTGAGGCCGCCGTAATAGAAGGCCTACAAGTAGACATCCTACTCGGAAGACCGATTGTAGGTAAACAAACGCATTGCCTGCCTACACCCGCAACCTACGGATCGCCCCGCCCCACCCCCAACCAGACACCTCTCCCCCACCCCATGTCCATTAAAGATAAGCTCCGTCATGCAAGGCTGCCCACGACGAGACTCGAACTAAGACAAACACTGTGCGAATTCAGCAACTATCAGAATACCCTTATACCAAACTTCCGTAAAATTGCCCGTCCGTTATTTAGATTGCTCAACGCACCCACATCGTTCCCATTATCTTGGGACAAACCCGCTACTAATGCTTTCGACACATTGCAACTTTGCCTAGGCCAAAACCCCTTTCGACACACGCGGCATAGCGGACACTAACTAGTGCCCCTACACACTTCGTGGCCCAGCATACTCAGTAATACGGCCCCACGCGCGCACACTGTTAATGAGTGTGTAGTTACTCCCCTTTCCCCATGTCCCAGAGACAGTAATTTAGGTAGAAATCTTCTTTCTGAGTAGATTCCCAAGCTACCCGGGTGAGTTGTCACGATTCTGGATTAAACCGTGACTCGTAGCACTCATAGATAGACTATAGCATAGATAGCAGTGTATAACTAGAACCTTAGATTAGCTTAAGTTTAGCTAGAATAGAGAGCAGGTTAGTCTGACGTCACTATCTTCTCCCTCCCTTACGCAATTACATCTCCCCATCACTCTTTCTCACCTGTTTCTCTATCCGTCACTATACTCTTGTACTACGCCCAAATTCAGAGTCTACTGACTAATACGATTCAACTTGGTACTACATCTTGGTTGAATGGGTACGAATGTGTTAGTTAGAATGTATATATTTATCCTATGCTATATTAATGTATTCATATCATGTCTTAATGTATTTATATCTTGTGCTATTTTAACGCATGTGAGCGAGTCATTATTCGATCCCTCACTCGCCCCCTCCTCTTCGCGTCCCCGCCACCCCCCCCCCCCCTTTTATATCCCCTCAGCTTAGCGGCACGTTATGCAATTGCTTTGAGACGGTCGTTCTCTGAGCGTGGACCAGAAACTCCCCCACTCAGCAGTTCGCACACACGTAACTAATTCTCGTCCGAAACCCCCCCCCCCCCCCAGCCACTTGAGTTAACTACTTAAGATTCTACCAAAGGGAGATAAACTCCCCCACTCAGCAGGACGTCTGTTCAATTGTCTTTCATCTAGACTCCCTCTCCCCCCCTCCCTTTTCCGCCCCTCGCAACCCCGACCCCCAATCCATTTTTGGCTCCAATAAGCCTTTCTTATGCAAATGTATATTCAATCTAGCCAATGAGAATAGGATGTAATTAAATGTAAGCCAACCAAATTAACCTTGGGTCAGGTGACTAACGTCCACGAAAAAGCCGCCCAACTAAACTAAAGCAGATCTCTCCCAGCTCCCGAGCTAGATACATCGTTTTGGTCTAGCTCCCAAATTGTTACTCGGACTTGCAGATACTTAGCCAGTAATCGTAATTCCCTCATTATAGTTACGTAGCCTAACCTTGGATTCCGTAACAACACAGTATATTGAGTGTTAGACGTTCCTGTGCATATATCTCAAGCATTGTATCTCCCCTGCATGTTAGTATGTGTATTTCATCATTGGATATTGAATTTGAATCATAAATAAACACCTGAAACGTAACCAGAAACTTGCTTGCCTAACTTAGAACTGTCTGTCTGTGTGTGTTTAACAACATCTAAGCGAGCCAGTAGAGAACAAATAAATATTCCAGGTCAACCACAGCATCGGCACCTCGTACCTCTAAGACAACCAGCCATTATTACCCCCCTCTCAATTGCCACATCGTGACAGTCCTACTATGTTTTTTTTTATTATAGGCTCAAATGAAGCAAAGCTGTCATAGATGCCATAGATGTCAAGACTCGAGGCAGTGACACTTTTGTGTCTACCAAAACTGACATTAAAAAATGTAACGATAAAAAATATATATCACGGCGTCTTTAATGTTTGTGCCAGTTGGGAAAAACATATTCAATCTCCATTGATTCATTTCTCATCCGACTATTTCAGTCTAAAATAAACATGAAATTTAATGGCTTAGGATTTGATTAATCAATTAATTGACTATTTGTATTACTCATTACAGATGTCAATAAATCATGACTAGGCTACTCTTTGTTTTTTTCTTCCGGATCTCATTACAATATCAATAATGTTTGCAAAGGACGCAATTATCTTCTTGATGGTAGGAGCGTTTGTAATGTATTAGATAATAAAAGAAAATTATTTCTTTGTAGCTGAACGGTGTAGCTATGTACCACTGATAACCAATGTATGTATCATGGCCTATTGGTCTAGATCTGATAACCAATGTATGTATCATGGCCTATTGGTCTAGATCTGATAACCAATGTAGGTAGCATGGCCTATTAGTCTAGATCTGATAACCAATATAGGTAGCATGGCCTATTGGTCTAGATCTGATAACCAATGTAGGTAGCATGGCCTATTAGTCTAGATCTGATAACCAATGTAGGTAGCATGGCCTATTAGTCTAGATCTGATAACCAATATGGGTAGCATAGCCTATTGGTCTAGATCTGATAACCAATGTATGTATCATGGCATATTAGTCTAGATCCGATAACCAATGTAGGTAGCATGGACTATGGGTCTAGATACCCGTTTCTTTCAATTGCCATATCACCTGTAGAGTCTGCTGCAGCGTCGATTGCCCGCCCAGAAGTGTAAGGAAGTTGTTTTTATTTTGAATAAAAGATGCCCTTTTCTCTGAATAATAGTTCCGTGCGTATGTGTGTATCTGTGAGTGTGGAAAAGTTTAATATTAATGTATCCCCAATGGACTTGTTTCCACCTCCTCCGCAGTTCATCATTGTGTCGAGTTGATTTTTTTATTTATAAGATCATTTTACACGAGACGCTGGGTAAAAAAGCTTCTTTTACGTAACTGAGTATATTATATGTTACAGACGCTAATTCTATAAAGAAGATTATTGCGTCCCACGCTTATCCGCTGTCTGAGTCTAGACCTGCATTTCTATTAGTGTTTTAAATGATGTTAAGTTACTTTTTTTCTGGTTTGTTCAGGCAACCCGGTCCATGATAATTTGTTTATTAATAAAAACAAAACAAGAAAAAAAAGAAAGAAAAAAATCAGACTATCTTATCTTAGATATTACAGACGCTCCTTCTATAAAGAATATTATTGCGTCCTACGCTCATACGTGGTCCGAGTCTAGTCTTTCATTTTTATTCGTGTTTTAAATGATGTTAAGTTCCTGGTTTTCCTGGTTTGTTCAGGCAGTCCATTTCATGTCCTGATACCACTCGGGAAGAAAGAGTACTTATATGCATTTGTTCTCGCATAAGTGATGATAAGGAAAGTGTTTTTGTCCTTATGTTTATCTGAGCATTGTGACAGCATCCAGCTCCCCCCCCCCCCACACACACACACACTTAAATCTCGTCCAGAACCTTACTTCTCCCCGGACCTTTATTATTTTCTAAATCATGGGATTAGAAAAAAAAACATCTTACACTTTTGGTTTCCTTTTGTTTTGAGAAAGTATACTCTTTTAACCCTTCCCGTACCGACCTACTTCTATCTATGCTGCCTTCAGTTCCGCTATATACGCGCCCGGGACTGTAAGGGTTAAAAACAGTTCCAGTGAGTCAGCAGGTTTTGTAAATTTTGATAGTATTACCATGTATATAGATGTATACATCATACAAATTCTTTATAATGTATGCGCATGTTTTAAAATATTATTACTTATGGGTGTTTGTACTGTTATAAATTGTTTTAACCCTAGATTTTGATAGAAATGTTTTTAGAATATTTTACGTCATTGTTTTGATTATTTATCAACTGTTTTAATGATGTGTTGTTTCAGAGACTATTATGTTGTTTTAATTTGTGAAAATACATGGACATTTTTGTCTCATTAAAATATTGTTTGAAATATAAAATGAAGCAAATGATTACGTTTTGAATAGTGGTATATTAGTTTTCAATAATTTAGGGGTTAAATGCGGACCATATTCCGAATTAGTCTGGTATTGCCCTCACCCACCCACCATGCTCTATTTTCCACCCCAGCCTTCCAATCCTGGATACGCTGCTGATTTATATATATCTATATATATATACAAAGTAGACTGTGTGTGTGGATTCCAATTCCCATTGGTTAATTGGAAGACACGTGACCTTATTGCCTCATATTATTTTACATTTAGATCTATCCCTAATTTTCTATCTCGCTTTCTCCATTTATCCTCCCTGACAGAGTTCGGATTGGTTAGCGCCCCGAACCGCCACGCGGGTGACCTGGATTCTAATCCCCATTGAAACTTTTTTCTGCTGTTTTCTGTAATGGTAATAGGCAGGTTAGTTTTTATTTTTTTTTATTAATATTACTTTCTTTTAAAGATTGTAAAGGATTAAGGACTTAAAGTTAAAGCTTTCCTAAAATGTTTTCAGTAAGTAAAATCTAATAAATATATTTTAGATATACGGAAGACTGGTGTTCGATTCTCCGCTGAAAACTTTTTTTTTTTTTTTTCTGTAATATCAATATAGTTTAGTTACTTTTTTTAATTTACATTTTCATTAATATTACTTTTTTTAAGATTGTATAGAATTTCAGGACTTAAAGCTTTCCTAAAATGTTTTCAGTAAGTAAAATCGAATAACTATATTTGAGACTTGCGGGCGACGGGTGTTCGTCTCTGAGTCAGGGATAGACCTAACTATTTTTTTACACAAAAAAGACATCCAGTTTTTTAAAACCAATTACAATATTTATTTTGAATAACTTGCCTAAATGTTATCAGTAAATTATTATTAATTATATTTTTAAAAATTATTATAGCTTTCTGCTCATTGTAGTTTATAATATTCTTATCTGTAGCTATAAGCTTAGGTATAGGTCTAAGTATTTTTTCCCCGGGCACTGCCGGGTAATTTAGCTTGCATAAATATAATAATATATAAATCAGTAGTTAGCGTATCCGACTGCCATCCGTGCGACCTGGGTTCAACTCCCCACTAATAACTTTTTATTATTTTTTGTTTTGTTTTTTATTTCCATGACTATTACTTTAATATTGTAAAGAATTTCAGGACTTAAAGCTTTCCTAAAAATTTTTCAGTAAGTAAAATCTAATTTTTATATTTTAGACGCAAGTGGGAGACGCCTGGCAATTTAGGTTTACTTAATAGCATTTTTTAAAGCTTTCCGAAAATGTTAACATAAAGCAAAATATAATAAGTTACTTATATTTTAGTTTTAGACATGCGGGAGACAGGTGTTCGTCTCTCAGCCAAGGCAAGTCCTAACTTTTTGTTAAATAAAAGACTTGAATATTTTGAACCTGATTACAATATTTATTTTAAACTACTTTCCTAAAAGTTTACTGTAAATAATAATTCTATTTAGTGTATTTTTTTCCCCGGGCATCACGGGAAATTTAGATTATAGAGAATATATATATAGCCTACATAATAATATATGTGTGTGTGTGTTTTGTGTTTTTGCGTGTAAACAGTTTAAAAAAACCTATAGATAAAATGTATATGGTGACATAATAGAACATATTATATTCATTTAAATAACAATTATATATATATATATATATATATATATATTATTGAAATAGTTTATAAGAGTTTAATGATACTGTCTAACATAACAGAAAACAAAAAATATTTGTAATAGATACATATACTATTTAAAAAAGTTATATCGCTACTGTAATGCGTTTTTGTTCTTAACAAGCCTGATGACGTCATAGTTCAGATTAAATAACTCCTTTGTTTATTCCCCTTACTTTTGTTGTTTCGCCATGGCAATAAATAATAATAATAATAAATCTTCTTCGCACATGATTAATACTCTAACCCCCGGGCTTTCTGTTACTGGAGGGAGATTATAGAACTGGACATTGACTCGGTACGACTAATCTATGTCAGTGCAGTCGGCGGCATTGAATCCCTCGCCTTGAAACCAAAACAAAACTACTTATGTGTACGTCATCAGGCATAATGATAATATCTTAAGCGTGAACCGCTTAAGCCAGTTGGTACTGCGAAAAAAAAAAAGAAAAACAGAACAGGAGTTACGGCAACAAATGCGACGCTTACCAGGCCATAATAATATGCGGTTATCTCACATGAATAATTTGTGTGTGTGTGATTTGGCTGATTTTTGTTATCGGCTTCTCTTTCTTGACTACTTTATGCTCTCCGTGGGATTAGATAATGCTCTGACGTCACGGCTTCATACTTTATACCAAGCAATATTTCAGGATCACAGGGCGAAACTCTGCTGTGACTGGTTGCCCAGGCAACCAAACGACATCGGTTTGTGGGGTGTGGAGGCTGGGGAAGGGGGGGGTGTCGCGGGGAGGGTGAGAGGTCTTCGGACTCAGTCGGCTTTTGCCAGGAAATCTCATTATTTATGATTGAGCGGTAAAATCTGTAGAAAGTGGGCAAAAGTAGGACTTAAAGACGAGATCAGCTTAGTATATTAATCATTGCTCCTTTGTTTTTGTTAATTTTCTTTTCTTCTTTCCATAATGTCTATATTATGGAATTAGGTTTGGGGTGGAGGAGAGAGGGGAGGGGCAGACAAATTAAACTAACAAAATTATGGATTCACTCCTCCCTTTCTTCTCAGTCCCCCTATTGCCAGATTTTCTGTATAAATATCCTCGCGGGCCAAACGACAAAGCATCATTTTAAAACGTCATAGGCTGTGGGCTATTCAAACACTACATTGCTTTTTTTTGTTTTTTTGTTTTGTTGGTAATAACGTTTAATGAGCCGAAAGCTTTATCTTTCAATTTTTTAAAGTTTGAGTCACACGCACAGACAGGGAGAAAAAAAATATTGATTATTTCCCCCTACACTTAGTCACTATGAGAAAACAATTAGCAGACTAAACGCTTCCAGATGGATTATGAGTTGGGATGTCAATTCTACTTAATTCTATTCGCCTGTATCACACTGTTCTTATACAGGTAAGTGGCAAGATGCACCATGTTCTTATTAACCTTATGATGAATATTTAATGATGAACATTTTCAATGGATCAGATATAGAATAGTATATGGAATATTATGATGTGATGGAAACGTGGAAGAAATGAGAGACACAGTGCGTGTATGTGTGTGTGAGTAAGAGAGAGAGATAGGGGGAAAGAGAGGGGGGAGCGATGAGAGTGTGGGTGGCGACAGATAGATAGAAATGGAGAGAGACAGAAAGCAAAAAATTGGGACACAGTATATGATAAGATTGAGAAGGAAAGAGCGTGAAGGAGAGATAAAGATTGGCAGTTAGACAGTTTACAGATTAAAAAAAAAAAAAACAAATAGATAGAAAAAATGATAGATTATTTGATACATGTATTGATTTATACATAGATAACACATGTATACTTATGTAAGTGAAGAACCCTTCGGACCAAACTGATCATGGGGCTGCTGAAGCAGCGTTCACCAGTTTCCGTGGCCAAGGCATACTAGGGGATGTGTGGCCAGCACAATGCCCAGCCGCCTTTAATATTTCAGGTACCCATCAGAGCTGGGTAGACTCAGGGACGCCCTCAACTACCGGGAAAAAATTCCTAGCCTCCACTAGGAGGCGAACCCAGGACCTTCGGATCGCCAGTCGAACGCGCTGCCGCTCGGCCACCATGCCCTATGTACCTATATCTATAAATACAAAGATACAAATTATTTAAATATAAATACAAAGATAAAAATTATTTAAATATAAATACAAAGATACAAATTATTTAAATATAAATACAAAGATACAAATTATTTAAATATAAATACAAAGATACACATTATTTAAATATAAATACAAAGATACAAATTATTAAAATATAAATACAAAGATACAAATTATTTAAATATAAATACAAAGATACAAATTATTTAAATATAAATACAAAGATACAAATTATTTTAATATACATACAAAGATACATATTATTTTAATAAAAATACAAAGATACATATTATTTTAATATAAATACAAAGATACATATTATTTTAATATAAATACAAAGATACGTATGATTTTAATATAAATACAAAGATACATATGATTTTAATATAAATACAAAGATACATAAATATGATTTTAATATAAATACAAAGATACATATGATTTTAATATAAATACAAAAATACATATTATTTTAATATAAATACAAAGATACATATGATTTTAATATAATTACAAAAATAAAAATTATTTCAATATAAATAGATGCTTAAGCACGTAGACTCTTTGCATAAATAGACATTGAATGAACCCTTAAAAAACATTTTTTTTAAAGTTTTCACACCCTTCAATAAAAACCTTTGACTACTACTAAACTGTACTAGACTACAAGTAACCCTTTGACAGCCTGTTAATATATTTTCTAATATTATGGAGCGTTCATTGCCATTTTAGAATTGATATCCTGTTTCTTTTGGTCTTATCTAATATCATTCAACGACGCAACACAGACTATTTCTGCACTTTAACATTTATTTTTCCCTTTATTATTTCCCTCTAGATATGGCACGGCGACTCACAGTGTGTGGACTTCACTGGGTGTCCCGGGACCCTCACCCACAGCCTTCTTCGGCAACATCCACCAGCTGTTTAACGCCCGGATAGGGGTCAGGCAGTCCGTGAGTCAGTGGCAAGAGAAGTACGGAAGAGTTTTCGGAATTTATTTCTTCCGCAAGCCCGTGCTGGTGGTCACGGATCCTGAAGCTCTGAAGCAGATATTCGTGAAGGATTTCAACGTCTTCGTGGACAGGTTCTTTGTCGGTGAAGGGAAACTACAGCATGTAATCATTCAAAAGACGCTGTTCTTTGCCCAAGGGTGCTCTTGGAAAAGACTTCGGAAGATGGTCAACCCGGCATTTACCAGCGGTAAACTGAAGCTTCTGATGGACTATATCAACCGGACAGCTGGGATTCTCAGTGATCACCTGGTGGACTACACACGAGAAGGAACTCCTATTGACGCTAAAACTGTTTTCGGAGCTTACGCTCTAGACATTATTGCGGGGACTGCTTTTGGACTTGAGCTCCATTCTCAAAGCGATCTCAGCAATGCCTTCATCCAGCATGCGAAAAGTCTGACCACCATAGACAAAGTAGTTCAGCTCAAGCTAACCATAATTGGAATCTTCCCGGCTTTGATCCCACTGTTCCGGGCAATGAACATCGGTTACTTCAAGTACAAAGACGTTAAATTTTTCCGGGACACGCTCAGAAAATTAATCCACGAAAAGAAAGCGTCCAAATCTGGGCAGTCGGACCTGCTGCAGCTTCTGATGGACGTCGAGGTGGATCACTCCGACGGGGACGTGATAGGACCGAAACTCACCAATGACGAAATCGCCGCCCAGTGTCTGCTGTTCATGATCGCCGGCTACGACGCGACTTCCTCCGCGCTACAGTATTTCTGCTATGAGCTGGCTAAGCACCCACAAGTTCAGGAGAAAATTTACTCGGAAATCCAGACGTACGTCGAGGAGGATGACGTGCCGTCCTACGAGAGTTGTCAGAAAATGAAATATCTAGAAGCGGCAGTGGAAGAAATCTTGAGGATGTACCCACCTCTACACACGATCACAAGAAATGCCGTCAGAGACACGACTCTGAACGGCATGTTTGTTCCCGCAAACAGCGCTGTGCTTATCCCCGCATATAACATTGGACGAGATCCGGAGTTTTACCACGACCCGGACACCTTCATGCCGGAACGCTTCTTGGACGCGTTCAAAAACGAGATTAACCCCGTGACATTCATTCCTTTCGGCTATGGGCCTCGTCAGTGCATCGGTGTAAGACTAGCAATGATGGAGCTCAAGATTGCCCTCGTGCACGTGCTTAGGCGTTTAAGAGTAACCAAGGCAACGCCGGAAGTGCTTGAAATTGAAGACTTTTCCGGTGGTTTGGTCTCAAAGACTCCAGTACAAATATTCATGGAATTGAGATCTTAGAAGTTCTGACCCGATAATTTGTTTCGTTTATTCATAAGTGGCTTTTAGCAACATGTGAAGTGAAGAATAGCTGTGCCTTGATGTAGAAAACAAAGATTGTAAATCCCCGTGCTTGGTGCAGTTTTAAAGTTTAAGTTGTTTGTTTGTTGTTTATGTTATAGACGTTGATGATTAAGACTACATTAAACTCTGTCATATCATTTAAAACAAAGAGACTTGTGCTTTCTTTCTCATTTGACTGGGCGAGGTCATTTACTAAAAAATATTTATGCTGATAATAAGTGTCGCTAAACGCAGCAGAATCCTAAACTTGGCCTCATTTATCTATATTTATCCATAGGCCTATATATGGGCATCGTCATTGCATCGGTGTAAGACTAGCAATGATGAAGCAATGAAATGTGTGTGTGTGTGTGTGTATATATATATATATATATATGTATATATATATATATATATATATAAATATATATAATATAAATACATATATATAGGTCCAGTGCTTTTTTTTCTAATGTAACGCACCGGAACGACGTTCCGGCACCTTCTTTCCATAGACTACTAATTTCAGTGTTATTTCTTTATGACACGACGGACATAAATTGGAGTTCCGGTACCTTTTTTTTATATATAGAAAAAAAGCACTGTAAAGGCACTGTATATATAATATATATATAGAGAGAGAGAGGGAGAGGGAGATAGAGAGAGAGAGAGAGGGATAAAAAGTGAGAGTGAGCGAAAGAGAAGGAAACAGGCAGACAGACACATAAAGACGCACGGGTGGTCGAATAGTTATACAGATAGACGGACGAATAGACAGAAGAGTCGATAGGTAGATAAATAAATAGATATATAAATAGATACATAAATAGATAGATAAATAAATAGATAAATAAATAGATAAATAGATAGATAAATAGATAGATAAATAGATAGATAAATAGATAGATAAATAGATAGATAAATAGATAGAAAAATAGATAGATAGATAAATAGATAGATAAATAGGTAGATAGATAGATAGATAGAAAAATAGATAGATAGATAAATAGATAGATAAATAGATATATACAGGCTGTAACTCTTTAGAACATTTCTGCATCAGGCATCAGTTTTTATTTTCATTCATAATTTTAACTTAGATCTAAGCAGTTTATAGAAAAGGTAACGAAGCTTAAAGCTCTGTTTTTTCAGTATACAGATCAGAAATCTATTATCTGTTTTTCTTTGACTATACTAAAGGAATCACGTTTTGACTGGAATCATGATTCAGCGAATCACTATAATTTATTTCAGATCGAATCAGAAATACGCTGTTTCACAATCAGCCACGCAACACGTAAAACACGATTCACAAAAAATCACGACGCGCAGTTTTATTACTTTCAAAAGAATCAAGAAAGTGTTGAAAGTGACTGTTCTTGACGCGCCATTTTATGTTCAAGAATCATGAATTCTAGCAGTGACGACGAAGGAAACTTGGAAACGAAAATGATGGGTGAAACCTTGGATGGGAAGAAGAACGATCTATTGAGCATACCTCTTTTAAGCGAACTGGAAGACGAAGCTGCCATCTTTGTTTTGTTGTTTAACTAGGCTAATTATCACATGATCTACTTTGCGCTTCCCATTGGCTGACTCAGCTTAAGTCACGAATAATGATTCCAAATTTTAGAAAATGTTCTAAATCTGTGAAACATCGCGAATCACTACTGAAACTGATTCTGGCTATGCCACATTTCTAGTGCTTTCCTAAATTTCCTGCGTCACCTTTAATTCAATGAGACTGTGTCAAGTAAATTATGGTTTCTCTTAAAAGGTAGCTAAGAGTTATGGTTGCTGGGTGAAAAGTACTTTAAGCCATAAATTATTTGGTAACCAAAAATGGAAAACAAAGAGAAAAAATAGTGATAACTTTGTACAAAGATTGTGAAAATTGGGGGGGGGGGGAGAATAAGAAAAAAATATTGTACATTTTAATTCGTTTTATTATTATTATTATCATTTTTTTTATTTTTTTTTTGAAATTATCTAAAAGAACAATGTAGAGAGCAACGAAATCGGGTGATATTGTGTGCGTGTTAGTTGGTTTAATTGTATTCCGTGACACGTTCACTTCCTGTCACAAGTTCGTGACCCGTCACACATTCGACAGATAACTCTCTTACTCTTAGGATGTGTGGCACGATCCATAGTGAGGGCAAAGGTCAGAAACAAAAAACAGTATAAACAAATTGTTGACTCTCAAAATTAATGCTGATTAATTATAAAACTGTTTTCGTTAGATGGGTTTCATTATAGTAGCAGTATTATAGTAGTAGGTGACAGAAACAGGGTCGCTCCGAGAGTCCCCTAATGGTGCCCCTTCAAACTTATTTAAAGTAATTCAATAATATATAAACCATAACATGATTGAGCTTAGGACGCAATAATGTTCTTTATAAAAGGAGCCTCTATAACATAGCCTATAAGATGAGAAAACATACACATTGTTTATTACAATGAAATAAAGCTTACAGTAAGCTATTTCGTTCTTGTTGTAAACTTCCATATTTTAGGTGTATTTAAAAAATTATCTCCAATTTTTTTTAAGATGCACATTTTTTAGTAACAGTTGCTTTGTAATATAATTTATCTTACCGGTATCTTATCTTATATATTACAGACGCTCCTTCTATAAAGAAGTTTATTGCGTCCTACGCTCAACCGTGGTCCGAGTCGCCGAGTCTAGTCTGGCATCTTTATTAATTGTTTTAAATGATGTTAATTTAAGTTACTGGTTTTCCTGGTTTGTTCAGGTAACCCATTCCATGCCCGAATGCCACTCGGGAAGAGAGAGTACTTATATGGGGTTTTGCAGTTTCCGGTTTAGCTGCGCAAGTTGCAAAATGCAGTATATGAGCAAAAATGCTTGTGCGAAGACTATAATAAGATGGACCGCTTGCTCTATTTTTAGAGCCTCTATATTCTTGAATGACTTTTACGCTCCTACGATTACATTAAAGGTTTCTGCTGTATACAACTTTCCATTTTAATCTTAATTTTCCATTGAGAAAATCATAGCGAATAACTAAACCGGAAGTCTAGAGGACTTAGACCGATCGGAAATTCCGAAATTAGGCCTAAGCGTTTCAAGTTATGAAATAGCAGAAATATCAAATCAAGCGGTCCATCTTATTATAGTCCTAGTCTTTGGATTGTGGTAAATGCATGTTATGGGAAATGTTCATGGTGCACCCGACTGCAGCCTCCCTTCCCCTGATGCACGTGCATATTTTTTGCTTTAATGGCTCATCTAGCCCTGGACAGTAACAACATGTTTTTTTTTTAATTTGGTTTCTTACACTTACAAATAAAGGAAACAAAGTAGTAGTAAGAAAGGTACCTTTCGGGCCAAACTGATCAAAGGGCTGGTGGAGCAGCGTTCACCAGTTTCTGTGGTCACGGCATACTTGGGGATGTGTGTCCAGCACAATGCACTGCCGCCTTTACTTCACTCTAATTAAATGTCACGTACATATCAGAGCTGGGTAGACTCATGGACACTCTCAAGTCAGGATTCGTACCCAGGACCTTCGGATCGCCAGTCGAACGCGCTGCCTCTTGACTACCATGCCCTATAAATTTAACAAAACTTGTGATTTATTTTCATTTTGTAAAAACACTTTTTAACCCTTACAGTCCCGGGCGCGTATATAGCGGAACTGAAGGCAGCATAGATAGAAGTAGGTCGGTATGGGAAGGGTTAAGCCATTTAGGTAATCAATTCCAGCTGAAATCTAAACGCCTTATGCAACTAGAGGCCGACCGAAACCAAAATTCTAATTACGGACGAAAACGAAACCATACCGAAAGTTATAAATTGGCTTTCGGTCGAAACCGAAACCGGAAGGTAAATACACCTTCGGCAGAAACCCATACCGAAAGATAAACCGAAATAAAAAAAAACAAAAGATTTTAAAAGACTGCACATTTTTGTGTAATATTAACTCAATTTTGAAAGTTAAAATATATATTTGGCTGACGAACGAAAGTCAAAATCAGTTTCGGCCGAAACTGTTTTTGGCTTCGGTCGAAAACGAATCTATACGCCGAAAGAGGCCATTAGCCTACATTCGGCGCCGGAAACCGAATTTCGGTCGGCCTGTGCATGCAACTACAATAAATTATATTATATAAAAGTAGGTCTAAGAATGTTCTGAGACCTCAAACTAGGTCGATTTTATCGTCGCCCCACACTGACCTATAACATTTCATTTAGTTTTATCGGCACATCATGAGCTGCTGTAATAAAATGCTAAAGAGAGATAACGATGATATTTATATGTCATTTCCAGCACGTTCAGAAATGTCTTCAATCAGAGCATATTATGGTTTAGATTTCTGGACTAAACAAATTAATACTTTTTTAAATATCTATTTTTAATTTAGTTTTAGTTTATTGTGTTGATGATGATATCATGCTTTTACATTTAGCATGCTCAGCACACTCTTGATATAAATTTCAGCGGCAGAGGTAGGGGTAAATAAGGCACATAAACACTTACTAGTTAAAGAGAAAGGTCTTTAATCTCGTTTTGAATGGCTCTTTTGTCTCAGAATCCCTCAGTGTCTGTGACAAGCTGCTCCATATAGAGGACGCCGCACATATTCAAACGAGCGCGCGCTTCAACGTACTTCTTTTTTTTTTGTGTCTTGTTTATCCACAGTGGACATTCTCATGAGTGTCTGTGAAGTAGCGTAGCCAGGGGGGGGGGGCAAGGGGAGCAGCCGCTCCCCCTACAACCAGGGCCCTCACATGCCTTTTTGGCGCCCCAGGGCACAAGTTTCAGCGCCGCCCTCTTGCATACTGTAACTGCATTGTTTAGTGCATAGGTTCCCCCTTTTTCAAATTTTTATCTCTCACTGCTTCCCCCCCCCCTCCCCCCCATCAAATCCGAAGTTGAACTAATGAGTCAAATTTGCCGCATATAATTTGTATAGGCCGACAGATTTGTATGAAATTTTATTATCCTAAAAAGAGCTGAAATATCATACAAAGAGCTGAAATTAATACATTTGTTTAATTGTTGTTTAATAAATAATAATAAAAAAATATACTGCAAAAAAGGTTTTGAAAATAAAACACATTTAAAGTGAAGCTTGTTCCTGGTATGTTGCTAGTGGGTTCGTCTACGTTCCAATAAATAGGGTGTGGAAATGGTATAATTTTTTTTTTTTTTGCCAAAACCAAAAGACCTAGAGAAATTGATGGATGTCTTTTTGCAACCAAAAGTCGTGATTATAGCCCATTTCTGCATTCAAGTTTTATTCTTTATTTGTTATTTATTCTTCTTGCAGTTGTAAAGGTAGGGCTGATTTTAATACTTCAACATTAGAAACAAAGGTCTAATAACCAATCAGGAATTTTCATGTTTTATAATATTATCGTTAAATCATCTGTTGAAGTAATCATTAATTGTTTCAATGTATTGAAGTAAGCATGTCTTCGTCAGTTGTTCTTTATACATTCAAGATTTCTGCGTCCAAAGTTGCGCTTGTACAATAGAAGTTTTTACATAAATGCAACAAAAAAAATAACTAACTCTTTGTCTTCTTTTAATTAAGGTCAATTCCCTGAAATCATTTTTTTAAACGTATTTAATTCAATTAAAAAGATATATCAATTTTCAATTGTATGAGATTTTCTCTCAAATAATTGTCTTTGGCTTCCCAAAACTTTAGCATCGAAACAAATATCCATACAATATATTTAAACTTTAGATGACTAGCGTACCTGAGTGGTAGTAACAAACTATTTGTAATCCTAATTATTCTTTAAAAAAATCTGCCAAACTTTCCGAACATTATATCATTGAATGCGTTGCTTTTGTTTTGTTATCTGCAGTAATTACGTTTTGTAGAGAGTCATGCAGGCGATATCTGAGATTTTTAGCAAATTAATGTTGTCCATGAATCAAAGAGAGCTAATACATCTGGCAAAGATTTCTTATATTACGACATCAAGCTATGATAGAATCCATACCATCGTCGATGGAAGAATGTCTTTTTTCCCAAAAAAGTATTCTAGTTAAATTAATATAATTTGCCTTTAGTGTCCTTAATTATTTTTCTTTAGCAAAACTAGCAAAATTGACCCTTCTATAATAAAAACAAACAAACAAACAACATAACGTTTAATTATTGTCAGGTAGCGTGGACTCCCATCAAGTTGTAAAAATGTGGAATGTTTTTAGGTAGGCCTACTCACACAATATACTCTCACTTCATCACGTGCCATTTCATTAATTCGTCTCTGCATAGTGCTTTTGCTCAACTTATATTTCTTTAATAAGTCGATATCAAAACTGGTTTTTATAAATCAAAGGTTATATAAATATAATTTATTCAAATTAAAACTAAAACAATCTGAATGAAACTGTGATAATGAACAAAATCACCGAACTTCGTTTTCTAACGAGCTGAGCCAGATATTTAATTTATACTCACCCTGGCTCCTACTTCCTCTTCTAAAAATCTAATCACCGCCCCCATCTGCATTTCTCAGATACAGTCTAAATATAGCAATAGATCAAGGTTAAGTACAGAATGGGCTTTTTATGATTTTTACGTCACAATTACACAGTAGGCATAAGTCGATAAAGTCTTTGTCAAAGCGCAAGATTAGCCTTCTTATAAGTGAAGCAGATCTTAATTTTGGTAATTAAAAAATCAGTGGTGTTGAATCTATTTCAAGTAGTCTACTTTCGTACCACCCACTGGCCCTTCAGCGATCACTACTGTTGCCGGGAACATCAGCGCCCCCCCCCCCCCAGAGCTTCTCACAGCCCCCTGGGGCGCTTAGTTAATTATTATGGTTAAAATGCAATTTTTTATTAAGAATATTCTAGATGAGCCAATCTTTTATGAAACCTTTGTGAGCCTCTTAAAAAGTGAAACATTTGTATAAAACAGTTTGAGTGTAATTAAATAAGAAGTCAACTTTTACTAATCTCTATTTATTCATTATTCCTTTTGCTTACAATTTGTGTTTCAAATTTTATTTCCCCTTCAACTCTCCTAAAATTTATGGTATGAACTTAGGCTAAATGTACCGCCCCCCTAGAAGTGCCGCCCCCGGGCATATGCCCCCTCTGCCCTCCCCCATGTGAGGGCACTGCCTACGACCATTTTCGAAAAAAAAGGGCCTTTTCGGGGAAAAAAATTATTTTATTAATAACTTTTACAAGCCACGAAGCACAACTTATACTGTTTCTAATTTTTTTTTTCTTTCCATTGCATTTCAACAATTTAATTTATTACAATCAAGAATCATTTTGAATCATTCAGTGTGTATACTGCCGCAATACTGCGTGAAAGTCAAACTGATCAACTATATTATTTTAATAAAACAAATTAATTAGTACCTAAGCAAGACAAGACCAAACAAAAAGGAGAAGAATAGAGAAAATCATTAGAGCGTTTTATATATTTTTTTTTAATTGACCTGTTTGTCATTATCAGCTTGTTAAAAAGCTAATACACAAGTTCATTACTCAACTTATACATTGATGGTTATCTACATTTGAATTCAATTGTCATGAAATTATTCTAATAATAGATTTAAGGTCTTTCCTTTTTTATCTCAGAATAACTGAGTAAATCATACTGTTTTAACTTTTAGAGATTATAAAATTTCCCACCAATTGCAATTAAGAGGAAGAGATACGTAGTAATCATACAAACTGGGTAGTTATTTTGATGTTTTAAAAATGTACATATACATTCTTTAGTCATAAAATATTTATATAATTTTCAACTATTTTGTGTAATTTGATCACTTTAGAGTTATAATTTTTGTAAGCCATTAATTTGTTTAAAAGGAAACAAAAAAAAAATCATATTAGAAATAGTAATGTAAAGAGAACTGGCTAATTATCTCCCTTCAATTAAAATTAAATTCTCCAATTTTGATGCTAGTGTTACCAAACGAGTTAATTGTTTTACCATAGACTATAATAAGATGGACCGCTTGCTCTATTTTTATGTACTTTTTTCCGTGCGCAACCAATAAGGCTGTCTTAAATTAGTTCTACGCTCCTCGTTGTTTCTTAAATGTTTCCGCTGTAAAGAACTTTCGATTTTAATTTTAATTTTTCATTGAGAAAATTGAAGCGATTAAAAAAACGGAAGTGCAAAGGAAACAACGAATCGGGAATTCCGAAAAGCAATCTTTCGAATCATCATATAGCAGAAATACTAAAGCAAGCGGTCCATGTATATTATAGTCTTTTATAGTCTATGGTTTTACTATAGCTAGTTTACTTCTGAAAATGCTCATCTATCTTAATTTGCCTTAAATAAGGGAAAGAGTTAAATGTTTTGAAATTGATTTCACGGAAATATATGCCCAGTTGCAATGCAAATCCATTCTAGTTGCCCAACACTTCAAGTGCTTTTGAACCCAGTCTTGTAAATGGAAGTTTAACTCAATGAAACCTCAAGTCAGTAACATTGGCTTCGACAGTCAGTTCTCCTCATTCAATAACGGAATTATTTTTTTCGATTAAGATGCATTTTAATTGCTTCCAGACAAAAAAGGAATCTATCCAAGACTTTACTTATGCTCCCTATGACTTTCTACTAGAAGAGACTTGAGAAACTATACAATTGACTATCTTAACAATAGATTGCAAGTTCAATGATGGGAGCTTTGCATACAAACATTCCTGAACTGAAACAGTCGACGTCCAGTGTGATTTCCATGTAGTTCGTTATTGCAGCACCCACTAATTTTGCTTACATTTGTTGTTTTCACTTGTATTTAACAATATTCTTTGATATATTTTGCGTGCCACTGAAAATCGTTCTGCGTGTCAAGGCTGGCACGCGTGCCTTAGGTTGCCGACCCTTGCTTTAGAGCATTCGCGTTGATTCTATAAATACTTTTCGATACTAGATGTTTATCCCGAAAATGAGCAGTAGATGCAATCAATTTTGCTGTTAGCTGCTAGAAAAAGAATTGTAAATGGTTAAATAAAAACTGCACTATTATACAGTGTGTGTATCCTGAGGCACAGGGATTTCTTAAAACACTTGATACGTACAAATTCTTAGTTATTCTATAAATCTGGAAAAATTGCTAAAAGTAGGGCCTTTTGCCTAAAATTTCGCTCCCCCTAGCGTCAAAAGCTGGCTACGCCACTGTGTCTGTGATAGGGAGCGCAATACTTTTGGTGATATTAGTAGGGGACATACGTTTGTGGTTCATACGCTTCGTCACACTGATCAAATGGAGATCTTTTAGAACTGGGGTGATAGGATGTGCTTATTGTTTTATAAATTCTCATTTTTATAGGAATAAGTATGAAGGCAGGCAACCAAAATCTGATCTATCAGCGTAGACTTAAAGAACAACACAGCAATGTTTATATCAGTGTAAAGTAATAATAATACATAATGCATTAAATTCTAATTTTAAAAATACAACACAAAAACAATCTGTTACACTGCTCAGATAAACATTATAAGGACAAAAGCACTTTCCTTATTCATTATGCGAGCACAAAAGCATATAAGTACCCTTTCTTCTTGAGTGGCATCCGGGCATGGAATATGTTGCGTAAACGAACTAGGAAAACCAGTAACTTAACATCATTTAAAACAATAATAGAAATACAGGACTAGACCACGCATGAGCGTGATAAATTTAGATGATCTGATAAACATATTGATCTAAGCTTAGAGTAATGAAAACCTTGCTAAATTTTTAAACTGCTTATAAAATAATATTTATATTATAATTTCCAAAAAAAGGGGACTTTATTGTTTATTTAAATTATTTGACGCGTTAACACATTAATTTATTGTTCTTTAAAACAAAAACGTTCTTATATATACCGGTGCGATCAAAAGTAATTCTAAAACAATTAAACAGCCAATAAAAACAAAGCTTTTTTTTTTATTATTAATTTTTATCTGCATTTTAGTTATGCATTGGCCTTACAAAGATTTTACTATTCACACCTACAAATAATAATAGGCTACAAATAACAAACAAACAAAAACACAGAAATTAACAAAAGCGAAGATATATAGGCCTATTATATATAAAATTATATAGCCTACATAGATGATCTAAAATATTGGAAACGTGCATTAAGGCTCTTTTCATAGGGATTTACCAATGCGTACCATAAAGTGAATAGGCAAAATACAACAACAGTTAAAACTTATTTTCGTGTGATGTAAGGATGTGGCTGAAAATATGTTACAGTTTGTTGACCAGGGCTGCCTAATGTTTACGTGGCAAGTTTCATGTCGATATGATGAGAGGAAGTAGGGTTCAATTCGTGACGGTATGTCGCCAGCGTTGATAATAGGGATTTTAAAAACTAAACATAAATAAACAATAAGAACTTATAGAATATAAAAGTGTTGAACTAAACTTTCAGATAGCGCAATAGTATGCCTAAGTGGTCTACAAGATAGGCCTATATAATTATAGGCTATAGCCTACACGTGCATTTTACAACACTAGGGGATAATTTAAAAGATTTCACTTTATTGTTAAATTAAACGTTGGCTTCAGACCAGTAGCTATAGGTTTAATCAGTATTATAGTTCTCAAAATGCGCCTTGGCGCCCAAGGAAGACGAGGAGTTTGTACTTGGGCGCCGATTTATATGACAAAGGCTTTCATAATTAGGGGCCTATTTGTTTTCTATTTAATTTGTTGTTGATTTTTTTCCAGATTTCATGTGATTATTGTCACTTGATTAGAATATCATTTTTTTATAAGCACAAAAAAAGTTGCCCCTACCCCCTTAAACCTTTCCCCTTATAGGCCTAGGCTAAGTAGACCTTATTCAAAATATTGACAATATGCACATGAAGAAAATGATAGAAACAAATGTTTTTTTTTTATATTTTCATTTTTTCCCTATGGTCTATATTTGTACAGTTTTCACCAACTTTTAAATAATAGATCTAATCTATTTTAATTTCATATGCTTGGGTTGTTGTTGTTTTTTTATAGTGGATCCTGCGAGGTTCAACTATTTTCCATATGTGCCAAGGGAAACTAAGCTTATTGCTTTGAAAATTATTTGTGGTGCTTTTCTTCCCTGGCTGCTTCTAACAGACACGTGCTTTTAGGTTTAAAGGTTTTTCCATTTTTTTTTGTCCCATATGAACCTACGTACATATAAATATGAGCATATTCCTCCACCCGCCCCCTCCCACTATAATGACAAGGCCAACCATTGTTATACGTCTTTTTTTTTTTTGTAGGCCCTATACCTTAGCAATATAATAAAAACATTGTTCAATACTGAATTGGAATCTACCAACTTACTATAAACTTTCTGCCTACCTTTCTAGGTTGACATTAGCATTTTTAACACATTTTTTTCTGAAGAAACATTAGATTAAGGAGCTATGGTCGGGTTTAAGGTGCTTTTATATGTTTCTTTTGATTAACTATAGATCTAGTTTTTTTATTGCACATCTCGAACTGTGGTTTTCACTTTTGTTGTTGTTGTGATTGTTGTGATAGGCTGCTACCTGTGCGGTAAATAAAATTGACAGGGTCTCCGACGCCATCTAGTAAGCTAATTGGCCAGCATATTATAGAATTCTAAGAATTAGAAATAACTCAAGTCGGAACTTTTAATTTAATTTAAAAATAAGTATGACATCCTAAGGCGAAGTAGAACAATTTTGTGAAATTAAAAACATTCACTGGGAAACAAAAGAACAATAACTGTAGAGCTATGTGCGACATTAGTTACGTCCCTTTGTGTTTACTCAAATTAAATACCTTTCTACACGGCTACACACAAATGAAATCGATCAATATGTTGATTTAACAATGACAAAAAAAAAAAAAAAGAAACAATAACTATGCAGGCTCATTACTAGATGTGCCCACAATCAGCGGTGTAGCGTTGTGTATTGTGGAGGAGGGTAACACAATAGCAAACAAACTTTTGAACTCGTGCACTATTTAAAAACATCAGCGCTTGGGAAGACTCAGCAACACCCGCATGACCCGGGGGGGGGGGGGGGTCATAGCGTTCACCAGGATTCGAACCCAGGAACTTCTTTATGCCAGGCCACCTGAAACTGAAATGACTAGGAATTTCTCTCCTTTCGGTACCAAGCAAGGTCTTCATCAGGACAATACTCAACAGAATTAAAGAAGCCGGAGATGATCTCCTAAGAGAAGAACTGGCTGGGTTCAGAAGAGGAAGATCATGCATTGACCAGATAGCAACACTCCAGATCATTATAGCACAATCTATTGAATAGCAATCTCCACTCTATGCTACATTTGTGGATATATGAAAACACACAAATTCTCTGAAAATTTCTTTTAATGGTTAAAATGTGTTGTTTTTTTAGGTTTCCCGGTTGAACCCTTTCAGCTTTACAACAGTCTGTCTCTTCATGTGCTCTAACAAAAAATGCTGTATTTATTACTTGATAAGCATAATATGATCTTGTCTGCAAATCATTCATTGCATTTACTGTATCTTTAAAAGTATACATTTAGACAAGAAATATGTTTACATCAAAAGACATTTTTTTTAATCTGAGAATGATCTCAAGAAACTTGATTTCATATTATAATGGGAACCAAAACTGACTAGGAGGATAGTAAACACCAAAAATCTATCTAATCTTTAAAAAAAAAGCTAGAATAAAATTTAGAACTTTCTTCCACATTATCTGAATAGTTTATTGCACTGTACAGGAGGTTGAAACACCCCCCCCCCCCCCCCACAAACAAAAAAATGTGAAATGCTTTCTGTAACATTATGGTCTAGATGACATTTAGATGTGGTGGTGATCTCTGTAGCCGGATCTACATTTGGCATCATACAGCATACACTCATTGAATGTCAGGAGATTTCCACATTACACTCAGATTGTTATTTATAGCAACCACGTAGACAAAAGGAAATTCATCTCAATAGTTATCACAAACAACACAAAGGCTGACTTAGTTCAATGAGAAGTAGTCTTTCAATATTAAAAATTAATAAAATGAGGCTGATGATACAATTTCTACTTTTGTAAAAATGTTTAATGCTTATCAGTTTAACATATAATATATAAAAAAAAATATTTAAAAGGTAAATTTATATTGATAATATTAAAACACGAAATGTTTAAAAATCTGTTCATAGGATGCATGCACAGATGAAGAAAATGAGAAATCACGAGAAAAACTAACCATGACGTGGAAGTGAAGTGTAAATGTTCAACATCCTGAACTTTAATTTTCGTACATAGCATGAACAATGTTCTATAAACTAAACTTTAATAATCCTGCACAGGATAAATAATGTTCTATAACCTAAGCTTTAATAATCTTGCATACCATAAACACTGTTCTATAACCTAAACTTAGTAATCCTGAATAGTATGATCAATGTTTTATAACCTAATGTTTAATTAATAATCCTGCATAACATCATAATGTTCTATAAACTAATCTTCAATAATCAAGCATAGCATCATGTTCTAAAACTTTAATAATCCTGCATAGCGTAAAAAAATATTCTATGGCCTAAACTTTAACTATCCTGCATAGCATGAACAACGTTCTATAAACTAAACTTTGACAATCCTGCATAGCACCTATAATATTCTATAAACTAAACTTTGATACCGTAATTCTACATAGCATGAACAATGGCTTTTTAAAATAACAAACACTGTTACACTAGACAAATAGTAACTTTCCTATGACATCACATTTAACAAGATATTAATATTTCATACACCTTACGTTTTTCTTTCACATTTGTGCCTGTGGTTTCTAGTGTTATTTTTTTAGACCAGTTCTTGATGTTCTTATGTTGTTGATTTGTGATTTTGTTTGTTTTGGTTCAATTTAGTCTTTTAACCCTTCCCGTACCGACCTACTTCTATCTATGCTGCCTTCAGTTCTGCTATATACGCGCCCGGGACTGTAAGGGTTAAGTAAATGTACTTTAAAATGTAAGTTCTAGATACTATTTTAACTTGAACTTTTAAAAAAATTAACATTCCACTTTGAAAACAAATGTCAGTCAACTTTTTAAAAAACTCAGTCATTTCTTTCACTTTCAAGTGTTATTTAATTACAGTACAGAATTATTTGGAAACAAATAAGTTGTAATATAGCTCTGCTTGACCTCAACCAGTGGATATCAAAATATTAATTAGGTAGTTGAAACCACACATTAAACTTGTATAGACAATAGGAAAAAAATTAAAAAGTCAAAAAAAAAAAAAAAAAGCAGGTAAAAATCAAGAAACAATGTTTCATTTATTATTATAAGCAACTTGATATTAACATGCATTGAATTTAACCCTGAAGCCCTGAATTTAAAAAAAGCATAATTTTACTAAATAAACAAAAGCGCTAGGAAACTAAATGATGGGACTTTAGTTCTTGTTCATCATTTACAGATGTATTGGTAGCCATGTATCTAACAACAAAAAAAAAGCCCTCAAATGCTTTGATGACCCCAGTTTTGACAAACTAAAAAAAACCGAAGACAAGCGTGGAATGAAATGGTGGCCATCTACGTTTCAAATGGAACTGGAATGGGTATTTCAAGTTGCTAACGCTAATTGTCTCTACTGAAAGACATTTTTAAAAAAATTGGAACACATCATTTATGTAATAGGGTTCATGTATTTATGTTTTATAAGAAAAAAAAAGGGGGGGGGGGGGAAGACACGACAAACTAAACTTCTAAGACAAAATAAAAATAATAAAACAAATGCAATTAATTACACTGTGCCCAATAGTTAAGTAAGTAAAAAGTAAAAAATACCCCGTTCAGACCCACATTGGTCATAAGGCAGGTGAAGCCGAAGTTCACCAGCCAAACATTTTCAACAAGGTATGGGGGAGTCTGTAATTTGTGACATTCGTGTTTTATGACTTGAACCTAATTAGTTCCAATACTTGCACGCCATTATGTCACAAACATAAAATTGGCTAGGCTTGGCTAGCTGGTTGAAGTGTTATTATTGCAAGGAAGAAAAATAAAATGTAAGGCTTATTTTTAAAAATTGTATTGAAGTTAAATCAAACAAAAAAAACTGATAAAAAAAATTCCATCACTTCACAAAACTGTATAAATAAAAAAAGATACTTTTTACAATGCATAGTCTAGAGCTATGGGCAAAGAAAAATGTGATGTCAAACAAAGGGACGACAATGAGATGAAAATGTATTATAATAAAATTTTGCATATATTTTCATGTCATACGTTCATTTGTGGGGTTCATACACTTTCAATAAAAGGTGACACCAAAAAAATATCAAGCAAAAAAATAATATTCAAAATTAGAAACAAAATTAAATAAAAACTCTTGTGTACTGTTTTATAACCAAAATTTTAAAGAAATTTTAAAATATCCATCAAATGGTAAATCATGTATTTCTGATCATATTTGGAAGAGTGAATTTAGGTGAGAGAAAGTTAACAATCATTTCCCCAAACTGTTGACTTATAAGACAATATACAGCACTGACTTGTGAGATATTGGTAATAAGCAAACTCACTAAATTTTTACCAAAAAAGACTACACTTCAGCATGTAAAACACATATAGGTATTATCTGAAGAAAAAACAAATGGATTATTGAACATGTTCAATATACATCAGCCCTAGAAGGTTCACCATTGCTGGTGTAGAGAATGAAGGAAAACTAGTACATGTAAAAACAAACAAGAAAAACATAGTGGAAAAAATTTAAGACATTAGAAGATTGATGAAAAGGTAATACGTCCAGCGGCTGCTTCTATTTCTGGTCGCACTCGGTGGCCACGTGCTTGTTGGGGTGCTTGCACACAAAAACCGGGACATGGGAATGGTGGACAAGGTAGTCGCTAACCGACCCCACAAAGGTCCTGCGGATGGTTCCCAGGCCTCGGCTCCCGACGACTATCATCACCGCCTTCTCCTCCTCCGCGGCTTTCAAAACTCCTTCCCCTGGCTTGGACGCCATCACACTCTTCACCTTGCCGCCAAGCTGTGGATACATTTTATACAAAGTTTACAATAAATATTTACACAGACATTTCTGAAATAGTAGGGGGGCCTGAGACCTAAATATTACAGTCACAGCTTATATAAACTATACAATCTTCATGAAAGAAGATTGGGTAGAAGTAATGGTAAATGTGTAAAATTAAACTCAAGTTAGAAAACCAAACTAAATTTAATATTCATAATAGGATCTTCACTGTATAGTTTATGACAGAATGCTCAATTATGGCCAAACAGTCATCCATCATATTTTTATTCAGCTTATTTTACGTGTCACAGATGCTCCTTTAACATACAAGATTGTTGTATCTGATAACAAAAAACTTTCAACTTTTGTAAAACATGCTGCAGATTGCAATGAAGTCTTCAGTCGGCAAGCCAACAGCTGACCAAGCTTATAGTAATGCTGGTTTAACTTAGCAGATGCATTTCATATTCTATTCAACTCCTAGTGCTATGATGTGAGTTGACTGTTTCTTCTTTCCTTCTTTTTTTTTCTCCATAATTTCACAATTTCCGACCAATAAGATTTGTATTAGCTTTCATTGTATGACAGAGACCACCTTATATGTATTGTGTGCACAATACAAGTAAATTTGGTTTCCTAAAATGTATACATTCCATCTGCTTAATATCAACAACATCATCTGTAAATTCTTTTTTGCTTGTTGTGAATTCTTTATGCCTATCATTAACACATCTTGTGTCAGCATGTAGTTGTAACTGTGTAACTAAAAAAAAATTGGGGGCAAAAGTTCAGTTTCATATTTCTAATCGAATGTTAACGCCTTCATAGCATCAGACAAGGATAGCCAGTAAAGAGTTTTGAACTCAAGGCAAACAAGCTCCATTGATACTTACAAAAAGAACTTAAAAACTCATTATGTCAATATTTACCTTAGATAACATACTCTAGACCCATACTGTCTTACTTATATGTTAGGTTGGTCAATGTTTCATTTATTTTAATTGTTCTATGTTTGTAAAGTTTTAAATCATCAATTAGTTTTATATTTCTTAGCCTAGAGATTATATCCGTGTTCTTAGTTGTATGTTAAATGCGATCTGAGCTTACACTATGTATATTGGCAGCGCTATACAAAAATTATTGTTATTATTATCTTACAAACAGAAATGAAAGCTACAGCAGAAAATATCTGGAAACTGTAAAAACTTGTCACTTCAAATCTCTGATGGGTTCAAAGAAAAAAAAGCTAACTATTAAAACAGTCTGATTCGCCTTCTGTGAAGGGTTTGTCTTGTGGAGTGACATACTAATTGAAAAACTTAGTGACTTTCAGTACAGTACAAGATCAGCCTGAAAGGAAATCCTAGGTAATCAAAAATATTTACTTTGAACAGACATAACCCAGTAACCTACCCCATGGTGTTTGAGTTTCTGAGCAAATTTTTCCAGATCACTCTTGATTCTCTCTTGCTCTTCTTTCAACATGGCCTCCATGACATCTCTGTCAAACACATAAACAGCTAAAGAGGAAACAGATTAATAAATAATTTGATTTTGCTTGGCACGAAATAAGAAAAATAAAATGTTTGCATTCATTTGAAGGATTTAAAAATTCTTAGAAAAAAAGAAAATAATAAGAACTTATTTCCGGGTTTGTGACAAATGAATTGTTTAACTCATTCAATGACGTACTTTTTTTTATACCTTCATTACATCTGTTTCTCAAATGTGGATTCAAGGTAATCCGCTCCCAAGCACTTTATGTTTAGATATTTAAATTTTCTAAACCTAAATTTGCACATTCATATTTCTGATATTTTGAAGGCAAATGTGAAATTAAATCTTTCAAAATGTAGGAAACACCTTGACTAATGTTGAGATCAAACAAGTTCAATAGGTGATACATAGGACCGATGATGCAGCTCACCAGTTTCTGTGATCACTACGTACTAGGAGATTGTGTGGCCAGCACAATGCTCAGCTGACTATACTTTATCCCAACTAATACCAAGTACCCATTTGAGCTGGGTAGACTCATGGACACCCTCCAGACCCAGGATCAAATTCTAACCTACATCAAACAAGTTACTTTAACAAAATAGCAAAGTTTATCTGCTATTTTTAATACTTCCACCAAAACAAAACATTTTTTTGAGTCACAAAATTTTTTTTAAAAAGCTAAATCCAATAAAGAGTTCTGTACATAGCAGTGGCTTTAAACAAACCTAATAGAAGAAATTTCATTTATTTTATGCAAGCCTTAATGTTTTAATTGCATTTCTCAGACCATTCATAATTGATTTCACAGGTAAATTCAACCCTTAGCTTTTTTTTTTAAATGTCCTAAATAAGTTTATTCATTTACATCTCCATCTGATAACAGCCTCATTACTTATGCTAGGCAAAATAATAAGATTTTAAAGAATGTATTACACTTGTTAGAGACAAAATATCAATTGTTATATTTAGTCCCTAGTGTTATTCAAACAAGCCTGAATAAGGGTAGAATATTCTATGCTATCATCGCACATAAGAAAAATGTCACTGTTATCTATAGCTGTGTACTGTTGACACACGATTACTACCATACCACTTGACTATCCTTAGTAGTAAGAGATAAGGGCCCTTGCGACTTACAGTTACTCCACTTGGAGGAGTGAAGCATGTCATTGAGTTCCGGAACATAGACCAGCACCACATGATCCCCCTCTCTGTGAATGTTTTTACAGTACCCTAAAAAGACAAGCAATGAAGAGAGAAACATTCAACAGTTTAACCAACGTTAAGTTCAGAGCTATGATTCTATGGAAATATTTACATCAGATGTTATAGAGCTCAGTACTAAATCATTCACCAATTAAACAAAATGGAAAGTTACTAAGTTACCCTTTAAAAAAAACAATGTTACAGAATTCACAATATGTATAGTAACCGCAATATAACACCTGTACAAAAGTTCACTACGAATTGTGTGGGGAGCGAAAAAATCCAGTTCAGCTGTATCATCTAAATTGCCAATGTATAATGATCATTTAGCAACTTTATTATTGTAAAAGTAAAAGAAATTGTACCAAACATGCAAATTAAACAAAAAAAAACTGCTGTTAATGATATGTCATTAAAAATTGGTATATTGTCATATTATATAGGGGGAGTGGGGAGAGTCAGATAAGATCATGTTTTTTGGATGATAAATATCTTGGCAAAACAACTTTCTGTCTTTTTACTAAAGGTTTTATTATAATACCTATAATCAAATACATTGATTTTATAAACCTAAGCCACAGTCAAACTCATATATTGTTTTAAGACACTTTTACTGCCGGCCATAAATGGGACGTTTTATAAAAGCAAGCACTAAATGAAAATGACATTTAAGATCGACTAATCTGGACATAAGTGGCTGTATAAATGAATTACTATAGATATAAAGCACAACAAACTAATCCTCCCAAACAAAATCAGATCAATTGTATTTTTTTCAACCACAAATAATTGAGACAAAATTATTTTTTATTATTTATTTTAATTTTCTATGACTATTACTTAATTATTTAGCAATTATTAGAAATAAGGTACATTTTCTTTTTGAATGTGTTAACTTGTTAATCCCATGCAAGAAGACAGAAAAACATTTTAATTAATTATCAGAGTAATTTATTTTTAACAAAGATATAAAATTATATTCTTAAAAAAAAAGTTTATTAATCTGTATTAATCAAGAATAATTCCAACATTCATACTTGTCATTTTTTTTCTTACTTTAAAATACCACTCAATTACATTTGTTTTTGTTTTTTTGGTTTTCAAAATGAATGATTTGTTAAAATTGTAAGTAGTGAAACATGTACATTTCATTATATATGTCTAAACTTAATTAAAACTTATAAAACTTTAAAACTATTCTTTTCATATTTAGCCAAAGTCAAAATCACTTCAAGGGTTCAGTTCAAAGTAAGGGTCACAAGTTATCTACCAGTATATATTATGTTGGGCAATCACTGATATGCTATCTACAGACTACTGTGATGACTACAAGCTACAATTAACTATTTCAATATAAAGCTTACTTCTCATTCAGCCTTCTAAAGTATTCTAAGAAAGAACAAAATTTATGTGGCCACTAGATTAGAAAATAAATATACTTTACTTTTTTTAAAAGCAAACTTTTAAGCTATTTTCTTAGTGGAATGAATAATAAAACTTCACAAGCAGTTCAGAGTATGTAGTGTTTGTCAAATAGACCTATTTTTTTTTAACTTACAAAAATATTTAATATTCAAACTTAATCTATGAATAAATTAAGTTTTATATGCTATTTGGGTGTTGAATATTTATTCTATGCTGTAGAATTTAAAATGAAAGGTTCATAATAAAATGTTCTAGCAGGCTGCATTTGTTGCCCTAGCTGACCACTGCATAGAAAAGCTTTATTTAATGATAATGCAGTGAAGAAATCAAAATGACACATCAAACTGCACATAACAACATGTGTACATTGTTGAACACAAGCTGGTGGCCTAATTTAAATTCCAATAAATAACCTTACCTAATTTAAATTTAAGTAAATAAGCTGAACTAATTTAAATTTCATTAAAGAAACTGGCCTAACTTAAATCTCATTCTCTATTAGAGAAACAGAAAGTAAAAAGCGAAATTATTGGTATGCTGTTGTTTTTTTTTACATTTGACTTAATAATACCAAAAACACATTTTGTTGGAATAATTTATCTCAAGTAACCAACAATTGTATTGGTTCTGAGTGAAAGATTTTTAAAGAATCATGATGGGTTAAAGTCATTAAATGCATTGCAAATCAGATAATTTTTGTCTAATAGATCCCAGTCATAATCAACTTTTGATACAGTATAAGGAAATAAAATTTGGCTTTCCTGGCCTGTGATGTTTCAATGGTGGGAGTTTTCTTCAATCAGCAATTTTGGTATGAAATACAAAAACCCAATTTTTTTTTTACTATTGGCTTTCTACAAACCATTTCAGTTTTGGAAAACTAAAATTGCTTTAAACGCCTAGTTCTAAAAGTGCAACATATGTATAACTGTATAAAGTAACACAATCATAATTACAAACATAAAATACCAGTAAGCAAAAGAGCAAAATATTTGTTGCAAGTCTAAATTTACTCATAATTTACTTTTTAATTCTCTGAATTCATAATCCAAATATATATCTGACAATGACACTGTCTATGAAAAGCTATGCTGTCCTTGTGATATTTAAATGTAACCATTCAAAACTAAAGTATAAAAAATGTACCTCTTTTCAGTACTACTAATATCTAGTATAATTATATTGAGAACATTACTATAGCATAGCCTAATTCTATTATAATTATAGATAACTTAAATAATTATTTTAATTATAATATAAGAAATTAGTCTGCCATATACTAAAATATTATAAGGCCTAAGCAGGTCTTTCATTTTAATCCCATATTTATTATTATCGAGGCATTTTTATATTGCGCTTACCTTACAGCTCTAAGCGCTTTACAATTTTTACTAAAATAATAAACTATTTAAGCTACTAAAATAAATAGACAATAGCTACATTATTAAATGGCTATAAAGATAATGGCTACAGCAATAAAATTGATTTTAAAAATAATAGGTGCAACATTCAAAGTGACAAAAACGATAGTTACAATATTTAAAAACAAAGACACATTATATTGCCTAAATCCGGCTATATACCCCGGTACTAAATATATTTTATATCCCTACTATATATTTAATAGGCCCTCACTATAGATTATAAAATTATAGGCTATAGAATAGGCCTAGTCATATAGTCTATGGTTACATTTCATTAGACCCTAGTTACAGTAGGCTTAAAGTCTAAAATCTAAAGTAAATATAAAATAGCCTACTAGTAACATTTAAATAGTTTGTTATATTGGCATATAATGATATAGGCCTAGGCATAGTCATAATTTATCACTGACTCAACTTATCAGTATCATCATGTATAATTTATGCTATAATTATAAGTATAGGCCAATTCTATTTAACTATTACTATTAATACTATTATCTATATAGTAAATAGGTAGGACTACAGTAAAAACTACAGTACAGGAGTCAGGAGAATAGACATAGTATATGTATAGCCTACCGTACAGGCCTAATATTATAAGTTATATATTATCTAGTTATACTATGAAGATTAGATAATAACAACCAAATCGATGCTATATTACTAGATTTTTCAAAAGCATTTGATAAAGTTCATCATTCTAGTCTTCTTAAAAAACGTATATACTTTGGCATCTCTGGTCCATTACATCAGTGGATTCCGGACTTTCTTATAGACAGAGAACAAACAGTGATAATAAATGGCTCTAAGTCATCACCAATAACAGTAAACTCAGGAGTTACACAAGGAACTGTTCTAGGGCCCCTACTATTTCTAATTTATATTAATGATCTGCCAAATTGCATCAACACAGGAACAAAAGTAAGATTATTTGCCGATGATTGCATAATTTATAGAAAAATAAAGACAGGAAAAGATAGTGAACTTCTATAAAAAGACCTAGATGAACTACAAAAATGGGAATCAAACTGGAGTATGTCTTTTCACCCAGAAAAATGCCAACTAATAAGGGTATCCAAGAAAAAGAAACAAATAATAGCAAACTATTTCATTCATGGCAAAGAACTAACTCAAACTAACAATGATAAGTATCTAGGAGTAATAATAAATGATAAGTTATCTTGGAACCCTCACATTGGTGAAGTAATTAAAAAATCAAACAAAACATTAGCATTCATAAAAATGAACTTTTACAATGTAATAAGAATATAAAACTAAAATGCTATCTCACATTAGTTAGACCTATACTAGAATGTGCAGCATCTGTATGGGACCCATCAACTAAAGAAAACATTAAAAAATTAGAACAAATTCAAAAAAGAGCTGCAAGGTTCCTAACTAGTGAATATTCCCAATTAACAAGAGTAACACCATTAGTAAAATCACTAAACCTAGAAACACTAGAGGACAGAAGGGCAAAGAGTAAAGAAAAAGTAATAAATAATACATATAAGGCATTAAACTCTAATTTAGAAATAAAACACAACAACAACCTGTTGCAAAGCTCAGATAATTTAAACATAAAGACAAAAACACTTTCCTTGTCCCTTATGCAAGAACAAATGCATATAAGTACTCTTTCTTCCCGAGTGGTATTCGGGCATGGAATGGGTTGCCTGAACAAACCAGGAAAACCAATAACTTAACATCATTTAAAACATTAATAAAAATGCAAGACTAGACTCTGACCACAGATGAGCATAGGACGCAATAATCTTCTTCATAGAAGGAGCGTCTGTAATGTATAAGATAAGATAAGATGAATTGACCTATGACTAGGGACTAGTATGAAGTATGACTAGCCTAGGCAATAACGATCATCGTGTTAGATAAGCTATAGTATAGCCGCAGTATAGGCTACGGCTATACTAACTATATAGGCTAGGCATAGTGGCATAGTCATAACTTATCACTGACTTATCAACTTATCAGTATCATCATGTATAATTTATGTTATAATTATAAGTCTTGGCCAATTCTATTTAACTACTACTATTAATACTATTATCTATGTAGTAAATAGTGTATAGGTAGGACTACAGTAAAAACTACAGTACATGAGTCAGGAGGATAGACATACTTGACATAGTATACTAAGTATAGGTATAGCCTACCGTATAGGTACGGTATAGCCACGGTATAGGCTTAATATTATAAGTTATATATTATCTAGTTATACTATGAAGTATGAATTGACCTATGACTCTATGACTAGTATGAAGTATGACTAGCATAGGCAATGACGATCGTCATGTTATCCGCAGTATAGAGCTAGAGAGTAGAGTCTCAGTCTAGGCTCTTTTTTAAGTTTTTACTGAAATTTACTGTATTATCTACGCCTACTTACAGTCTAATGCGTAATCAGCATGCTCACTGCCATCCATAGCAATCACACAGTTTCTTTGCTCTGCCATATTTTACGTAGAAGAATCACAATAAAGTGTATTTATTTAAAATGAAAAAGTAGCCAAATCGGATGACGCCTATCTACGTGATTGTTAGCCAACTACTACCAGTCAGGAGGTCGCGTAAGGGAAAGAACTCTAGTCAGGTGGCTATTGTTCCGTACATTTTTGTTGTTTACATTCTGTCTCGTAGTGGTACTTATTTATCGTCGGTAGACCTAGTGTTGTCTTTACATATAGGCTAAGCGGCTTAATTTTATAAAAGTGCTGTCATTATAATTATAAATATCCAAACGGCCAGTCGTCAAAACTGACAAAAGGCATCAGAAACTTATTTAAACGGGCGAAGACGCATTTTAATTTTGTTCTTTTTAAGAATTTAATAACTAATAGATTTTTAATTGACTTTCGTCTTTAGCATCGTTAAAAACCTCTTGATTCTTGATGGATATTTCTTTGAATCTTTGCTTACTTTGTGACTTTGTCATAGAAGTGGCCACCCGAGTTTACCATCACATCCACATCCGATGCAGCTTAACATCTTTTGAAAGTTTTAAAACCCTGCCCTGCTCAAAATGCAAGACTAGACTCAAACCACGAATATGCATACGCGTATGACCAATAATGAATAATCTTCTATGTATAATCATAAAGGAGGTCTGTAACTGTAACATTAAAATATAGGCCCTATGCGCACTTGCTTAGCAATTGAGTGGAGGGTATGGCATAAGTAATATTAAGTATGGTGAAAGGTATGAGAGTTGGCTGTGGTGCATATATAGGTAGGCCTACTGCTAATTTAAGTGTGTGTGTGTGGGGGTAAAAGGGGGCGGTGTGCGACCAAAATAGAAAACAAATCTTATTGTGTATAACTTTAGGGAGGAGTTCTATTAAACAATGTGACGTCACATCAACAAATCGAGCAACTTTAATTTAAACTTGAAATGAAATTTCCACTTCACTTAATTACAGTACCCGGTAGGCCAATTGGGTCTATAATGTTTTTTGTAATACTTAGAAAGTCTGTACCGAAATGCAATTACAATAAAAGTGAATTGGAACATGCTAATTTTGAAATTGGAAATATGGTTGGGGGAGGGGGTAGTAAGACCTGGCCTGTCGCCATTTATGGACGACCCTTTACATTTAGCATGTTTTTCGTCAGCTTGCCAGAATAAATTAATAGATATTATATACATACTACGCTGGGTTATAGTATAGACAGTGATTTTATTCTCCATGAGACGATGTGATTTGTGTGAACAACAGGGGCGCGAAATACTTGAGGATAGGCCTAGTGTGGTCAATAGTTCTCATTCATCCTTTACCTTTTCCCAAAGACCTGTAAAACAGTGTTTTTATTACCCATTATTCATTCCAGGACCACCTAATTGGCTGACCAACTCTACCCACACAACCCATAGAGAGAGTAAGTTCACATTAAATTATTATCTCACATTTCTTCCAGGGAGATGAGTCATAATACTTGTGCATATATAACATGAAAGCAGTGGTAAAAATCTAATGTTGTAAAGTTTAAAATGTTTTCTTAAGCATACTGCACACACATTTTTGAAATGTTCTTAATTACCGGTACATTATTGCACTAAATTACCAAGAAAAATGTAATGCTCATTTTATCTCTTATTCCTACATAGCTTTTCAGCCTTCTTTACAACTTATATTACAAGTGTTTCTAAATTGTATTATTACTTATGGTATTACAATTGAAATTAATAAACTCAAGAGCTCATTTCTCAAGTTGATTTAGCTTGCAATGTTTTTTTTTAATTTTAGTTGATTGTCCCAGGCACTAAATTATTTTCTAGTAAAGTTCTACATTTAAATGCTGTTAGATAGTACTTGAGATTTAAGTTTTTGTTACATTTGTTAGAATTTTTTTATCCATCACTTAAGCATGTTGTGCCTGCTAAGTTATTACTGATGTGCAAAAACCAAACATGGTAATAAATTTGTTCAATAGTTTTAAAAGTAAATGTAAACTAAGCTTTTGAAAAAAAAAATTGTTTATTTTTATGGCTTCTTTCAGTAGTCATAATTTGCTTTTATGAAACTTTTGAAAATAGAATATGTTGACTATATATAGTTACTAACAAGCGGTGACAGCCATAACTCAGCTTATCTAATATAAATACTAAGTTACTTATAAAACAATAAACAAAACACAAGACAAAGAAGCCTTTATATTTTTCAATGTATTTCTTCAGTACTTAGCATCAGCAGGCTGGAGGGATGTAGTGAAGTCACCACAATGGAAATAATGCCCACTGAGACAGGACTGGTTAGCTGGTAGAAAATAACACTTAGGTCGCATTAAATAATAATTCATCAACTGCACCAAAACAAAAAAAAATATTTATCATGTTATATAAACAAGCACATCGTACAGGTGAAATTATTTGCCCTACAAAACAAGGGGCATCACTTTAATTCACACACACTACTTTCACCTTTTGTTTTTTTGTGCTGACAGAGTTACTCTACTTTTAACAGTCTGCTAGCTTAAAAACATCAGCAAACATCCAAACCAGTTTTTATTGGGTACACAAGTATGTAGAGTGAGACAAGAAAAAAAACAACAAGAACAAGAAGAAAAGTATCTGCTGCATAGCAACCAATCACCAACCAGCTACACCTTCGTTACGCACATGCTCATGAACACATAGCAACAGAGATGTGATGTAGCAAATTTAATACATATCCAGGATGTATATATAAAAACAAACAAACACCTAACCCTATGTGGCCGAAACAATACATCTGTTTTGTCTATTAGCGTTTAAGGTACAAAATAATTACAATGAGACCTGGAATACAATTCGGCCACAATGAGTTAGTCCATTCAAGTATTACCAATTATAAAAAGTCTTAACTGTTTCTTTCTTTAAAAGGAGCTCTATAATAAATGTACTCTTCTTCAAGTTTTTAAGCAAAAGAACAACGGTGTCATGTAAAATGCATGAGAGATGAAAGCTGTGTTTTCACTACATCCCCTCAAGCTTGCTCTAACAGACCAACATTTGACTCCTGCATTGGTCGTTTTGTGTAATCATTCAATGAGTTGATCCCACAACACAACAGCGTCTTTAACAGCACTAGGGCTTTGCCACAAGGAATGATAACGCAATCTAATGTTGATACAAAGGAATCCAACACTCTCTTAATAAACTCTAAAAAAAATCCTCGTACATTCTATAATAGTAGTATCACCCACTAGAGTATTACATGTATACCTGATAAATATGTATACATAGGCTATTATCTTTTATATATTGATTACAATATGATCAAATATGCTTCGCTACATGAACATAAAAGTGTTCAAACTTTATGTGGTAAAACTTGTAATAACACTGAAACAAACTAGCAAACAATCATTCCCAAAGCATCTGAGTTATCAAAAACAAGTTGCACATATTACATAGAGTAGTTTGTTTACTGTTGTTTTTTACATGGGATTAATTTATGTTCACATCAAGGCTAGCAAATATACATACATTAGAAGAACAAATTCTGTACAAGTTGAATGGTGATGACTTAATGTGTGCTAATTACATGGCGATATGTTGGGGATGACAGATGTCATGTGGAGTGCAGACATTTGTAAGCGAGAGACTAAAAATTGACATCCATGACAAGTTAGGCCATTAAAATGAACTTGCTGTAATCATCTTAAAGACCTATGACAGGTTTCATATTTTGGCTTACAAATGTGGCTTACAAATATATCAATATCAAGCATGATGAATTAGTCCAGAAACTAAATAGAATGAATGCTCTAATGATACACACAGTGAACAGAAAACTAACATTTCAGTCTTGTTTCAAATTATTCAACGGTCCAGTTAATGTTGTAGCTATGGAACATATTCAGGGTTCTTACTCTAAGATCATTTAAAGATTCACAAACATTTCCCAAACCAACTTTCACCGGTATGTGTGAAATTTCTTATTAACTGCAGCATATAGTCTCTCCAGGTATTCTAAGTAAAACAAATGTTTCTAAGTACTTATTTTATATAAAAAAACATGCTGACTTAACTACATAGTTAACTTTTTTAAAGAAAAAAAATGTTTACTTCACACAGTTTAGTTTTGTCAATTTTAGTGAAATTCACAAGCTTTCCCAAACCTTGGTCACTTTGCCCAAACCTAAAAAAAATCAAGTAGGTTTTTCTCAAACTTTCACAAACCATAAGAACCCTGAAACTGAAACTTAGAAGTAACGCAAGATTTAAAAACATACTTTTTTAAACAACAACCGAAAGCTTGCAAAAAAAAATAGTGTGTGGTGGACTAGGAAATATTTTGAACTTGTCTAAGGGCCTAAACAATTAATAGTTTGACTATCTTCAATTCAATAAAACTAGATGAGTAGCACTGTTTGCATTAAAGAAAATTTAACAAGAAATTAGTACGCGACTCAAATGCTCTTTATCTATTTTGTGAATTCCTTTTTTGAACAAAGGGTATAATAAGATGAACAGCTTGCTTTGATATTTCTGCTATTTGACACTTGAAACACTTAAGTTTTGGCATTTCCGATCGCCGTACGTCCTCTAGACTTCCGGTTTAGTAATTTGCTATGATTTTCTGAATGGAAAATTAAGATTAAAATTGAAAGTTGTATACAGCGGAAGTCGTTAGGGAAGTTTAGGAGTCATTAAAGACAGTGTTTTTGGCTGTGCACGTAAAACAAGTGTTAAGCTCTAAAAATAGAGCAAGCAAAGCGGTCCACCTCATTATTGTCTTTGGTTTGAATAAATAGTGATGTTTAGATTTGTTTCAATGTGCTCTAATACTTCCAGTTAGAACTTGCTAAAACGGTGCTCAATCATTCATACAAGATTATTATAGATTGTTTTATTTTGTGATCACCATGTTATAAATATACCAATAATACTTTCTAATCATTTTCTTTTCTAGAATTATAGCACAACAAAACACTGTTCAAAGCCGAGGCTAGTAGAAAAAACAAACAAATAGACCATAGAAATAGAAGCAAAATACTACAGAAAAATTGGTTGTTAAAACTTTTCAATTAAAATTGTAACCACATAAATAATGTATAAATATGCAATTCTTAAAACTTATTTTTAACACGTGTAAGCATCATAATTCAAAACCATCAAAATATTTCAAAAACTAATTTGCAATTTTGTGTGATGTTGATAAGTCAACACTTAAACAGTAACAATGAAAAAAATTCCAAAAAAAAAAAAAACACACATTCTAAACAGAACTTCAATTTGGTCCATGGAGTTATAAAATTAAGTAACAAGAGGCTGCGGAGTTCTATTTGGATTTTATTCAAACAACTTTAGTAATTGTTAATTTTGGCTTAAAAAATGAAGTAGAAACTTTAAAAAATTTCATCTAATAAATACAGCTTGAATTTTTAATATTCTCGAGGGGAGAAAAAAAACTTTTAAAATTTGTCTTATCAAATATGGATTTAAGAAAAATTAGCAAAGAACTTCTGTTTTAGACAGAACAATTAAACTACCACAACTATTCGCATGCCATTTACCTAGAAAACAAAGAAAAGTGCCGAGCGCTAAACCGTTTTCAACAATAAGTATAAGGGATTGTAGAGTACTTCAAAACAAAAAATATTAATTTTATGATGAAATAGTAAAATGTTTTTAAATGTTTTCAATTCATTAAATTTTTTGCCCCAAGACAACTATCAAAATGATGGTATTGTTGAAGGTCTATTCTCTGTGATGTTAAATTGTTTAGCAACTATTGGGCTGTAAGAGTAACTATATTCAGTAACTGTTACTCAGCAAATACAAAAATACAAATGATATAATGTAAGGACAGCAAACAAATTTGTTTTGCCTTTTTAAAAGAAAAAAAAAATTTTCTTCATAAAGATATCCAAAAAAATTCTTTGCAAAATAATGTTTTCTAGAACTGTTAAAAAAAACGTGTATATTTATTTTTTAAAAACTTGCACTGAATCATCACTTATATTCTGATCAAGCTAAGTAGTTAAAATAAGCATGCATCTTGACTGAAAAATAAATTGATACTACTTAAATACATGCCCTGGCCAGAAAAAAAAAATGTAAGAGGTCAGAGTTTAATTTACTTAACTTATCTTTAAATTATAATGAGAAAACAGTCTTTTATAATTTTGAAATAGCAAACAAAATGATAATGAAAAATAAACTAACTATTTGGGCTGAGATATTTGCTGTCCTTAATTAAAACAAAAAAAAAGACAAAAAAGTCACCCTAAGAAGAGCCTGAATATTAATGCAATTGTCTGTGTTTATAAAAATCTAAAGTTATTCTTGCACAAGACCATGGTACCAACACCATAACTACTGATGGGAGTCAACATAGAGGTTGTACTCTAAAACAGCTATTTGCACTTGTCATAACAAACATATTGTAGTACATTTGAAGGAAAAGAAAACAAAGGCAGCATCCAGAGACATCAAATTGAATAAATTATTCATGGGGACACCAGGAAAAGTTAAGTATTAACAACAGGACTGCCAAAACAACAGCTTCAACGTGTTTTTTGCAGCTCATTTTTGTTTTATTTTTTCATAAAGTCCTTTTTTTTTTATATTCCACAGAGCTTAAAATATTTTCTGGCAGTTGAGTGATGAATGTTTCTAGAAGAAAAAACAAACAAAAAGCGATCATATTGACAAGATCCCTAGCCCTGACTGGCTGCTGGTCATACTTCCTGTAACCATGGGTGCTTCAGACACTCCGCTGCAGTGGCCCTTTCAGCTGGATCAAACGCCAACATAGGAAGCAGGAATTCACTAAAATCTCTGGCGTCCTTCTCTGACCATTCATATTTTTCTGTGAGTACCTCAATTAGACCCCAAGGTTTCAGTTTGCTAATATGCCTTAGTTCGCCTAAACAAAACAAAAATTAATATATATTAACATATTATATTGATAGAGCTAACACATGACGAAAAAAAAAAAATTTAAACTCTCTCTCACTCTCTCCAGAGATTTTCTTCAAATGATTTTAAAAATTCTATGATTGATGAGAAAAAACAAGTCGGGCTGTGTGCATATTTGTATATTTGTCATTATTTAACCCACAAACTGTGGTTGGAGGAAAAAAAAAAGTCTGGAGCCTTTTGTCATGTGATGGATGATACAAATTACGCTGAAATAGCAGCTTCCAATCCAATATTTTAGAAAAACTATAGCTACTTCCTTTACTAAGAAATAAACTTCAGTTTTTTTATCTTCTGTACTATTTTTATAAATTTTAAGTGTTTGTTTTTTTACAAAGATGTCAAACCAATATTTTGTCGCTAGCTATTTTATTGAAATGGAAGCTGGACCATCTGGCTTATGTAATAAATCAGTTATGAATATTCAAGTGATTCAGAAAATGATTTTTCAACTACACATGAAAATAATATTAGTATTAGTTTAGGTTCATCTTCTAGTGAGTCGGAAAGCTGAACAAAGTCTAAGGTTTTAGGCTTAGGGCTAATAGGTGTTGCCCCAAAATTGGTACCTAATAGTATCTATTGTTAATGATTGTAAGTGATAGTTGCTATGAATTAAAAAAAAAAATGGATGTTGTTCTGTTTTCTTATACTGTTTTTCATTAAATTAAAAAGTTTCAGACAAGCATTTGACTTTGATTTCTACCTTGTTATGTCCATGACGTCATGCTTTGTTGTTTTGACATAATTAGAGATAGAGGGAGAAATTTTGTTTTTCAAGGACTCTATTAATAGACTTTTTTTTCATCTTTCAAAAATACTGGGTTAAAAAAGGCAAAACACAAATCCTTTTTTGTAGAGAACTAAATTACTGTAAATAAGAAGATCAAATGTAAAGCCAATTTTCTTATTTTTTTCACTCTACTCCTTTTTCTAAAGACTTGGCTATTAATAAAACTGAACAAAATAGTTGTTTTACCTTTTCTATTAAAAAATTCTCTTGAATATTTTCCGCTCAGCGCTATATTCCTGGGAATAGGTCCAACCAATTCAATAATATGTGCTAAATGGTCTTCATCTCTGGTGTAATCTTCACCACTGTGGGGCTCAAAAAGATAGTCACCTGTGGCAAGCTCAAAAGCCTGTAATCATAAATATCAAGTTAAAAAGCTGTCATCAAATCAATTTTAACACAAAAAAAAACAAAACTATAATTCACTTCTATATGTCTACAAATGGTAAAGGCCATGACTTTTATACTTTGTAAACATGCAAGAATTATTCATCAATGTCCAAACATACATTTTCGTCTACAACTATGAATGTTTATTTTAAACAGATTAAAGCAGAAGTCAACACTTTAAGAATCCAATAGAAGTTACTTTACCATACAAGCTGTACTCCATATATCGGCTGGAGTATCATAGCCTGCTCCTATTAACACTTCCAAACATCTATACTGACGGGTTTGTATATCTTCTGTAAACTGGTGGTACTGTAAGGCAGTATAGAAAAGTATTAGTTCAGTTTCAAACGTATTTTTAAATCAGTGTTCAAAATAAATAACTAATGGCTGTTGGGTGACTTCAGATGCAATGATAACATCTTTAACACATTAAAAACAATATGCTTATTAACAACAAAATTTTGGGGACAAAGGCAAAGGTTCTTATCTTACATGTTACAGACTCTCCTTCTATATAAATAATATTATTGCATCCTAATAAATCCTATGCATACTTATGCACTTTAAAAAAAACTTTTAGGTGAAACAAGTCAATAATAGTGCATTCCTATAATAACAAAAAAAGATTTTTTTTAATGTTACAATAAAATGAGATACCGTATTTACTCGCGTATAAGTCGCACTTTTTTTACCCGACACTGTTTTTGAAAAGTTCGAAAAACACTACTCTGTTATACAGTTTCCTACATAACCCCTATAGTTGATTGGAGTTATGTAGAATTATAAGGATATGCCTTTATTTGATTATGTTTGCCTTATGCACGATTAAAACAAGTTTCCAAAATAGGGTGAATATTTAGTAACTTTTATGTTTAAAAGGTATGCATTTTTGAGATATTAAAAGGCAGTGTAACCTGGGAAGTCGGGGTGCGACTTATGCGCGGGTCAATGACAACGTATAAGGAAAAAAATCTTAAACTAGGGGTGCGACTTATACATCGGTGCGACTTATACGCGAGTATATACGGTAACTATCATCAGCACTCTTGCTGAAATAATGCTTGCAGGATTTTTGTCGGAATAAAAAAAATAACACTTTCAGATCAATTTGATTCATAGGTCTAATGAAGCAGCATTCAGCAGTTTCTGTGACCATGGTAAGGGGATGTGTGACCGGCACAACACACAGCTTATTCCAAACTACTGTCATGCACCCATCAAGCTGGGTATTTAGGGACACCCTTCCGACCCAGGAAAAATTCTTGCATTTACCATTTAGCCCGGGACTTTTGGTATGCCGTGCCTCTTATTTTAGTCTGAACCAATTATAAATCTTGTACTTATTAATAAATACACTGTTTCAACTGCAATAACCTTGAGGGAGCTATCATGGCATACCAAGTGCATCCCCAGGTGGCAGATAGGGGAGTGACCTTTAGATATAGGTGTTAGCCAAGAATACTGAATAAGCGGCCACGGACCGATGTTGGTTTGCAGTCATGGAGGGTGTGGTAGGGTATCCCGTGGTAAGGATACTCTTAAAAAAATGCCTGATAAATCCAAGGAAATGACTGCATAAGGAGCTTTTAATCTAAACCGGGACAGATGAGGTTGTTAGCTAGGGATAGCAGTCCTCTAGGAGAGAAAACTCAGAAAATAAATCAACTGTGGCATTGCAGATGGTCTTGGCTGATCTAAGGCTATGGAAGCACATCCAGAAAAAAAGAGCAGGTTGAAGTCAGAGACAGTGGGCCTTTATGGCGCATAACTTACTGCCACCCGATTCTCAATGAATTAATAACAAAGAAGAAGAAAGAACTGCAATAATTTTATAAACGATGCCGCTAAAAATATGGCCACAATCACAAATGTTATAAAAGATGCCGCTAAAAATATGGCCACAATCACAAAGGTTGAAAGTTAATTTTCACTTTGACATTTTGCCTTTAATGCGTGTCTTTAAAAAAAATATTAATATCAATCTTACTGTCCAGCAAGCATTGCCAAGGTCAGCAATTTTCACAGGAAATTCATCACAGATCTCATGGACAGCGTCTGGTTTTCTGGGAGGTATTGTTTGTTCTGAAATATCAGAATACATGAAATGAATATTCTTACCCAAACAAACCATTATGAATGTAAAAATATTTGGAATGGGCTTTTAACAACAAAAGGCAATGGGTTTTAAACAACAGACAAAAGACAGTGGGCATTTTACAACAAACCAAAACACAATATATTTTCAACAAAAGACGGTGAATTTTCAACAATAAACAAAAGACAATGGGTTTTCAACAACTAACAAAAAGAGTGGATTTTTCAACAACAAGCAATGGGTTTTCAACAACAAACATAAGACAATTGGTTTTCAACAACAAACATAAGACAATTGGTTTTCAACAACAAACATAAGACAATTGGTTTTCAACAACAAACATAAGACAATGGGTTTTCAACAACTAACAAAAGAAAGTGGATTTTTCAACAACAAACAATGGGTTTTCAGCAACAAACATAAGACGATTGGTTTTCAACAACAAACATAAGACAATTGGTTTTCAACAAAAAACAAAAAGCTTTTAACTTTTGTTGCTTTAGCATGTGTGTATATATTTTTTTTAAAGCTTCAAAACTGATTTCGGATTCTTTGGAAGGTTTCTTTGCACGTGGTGACACATGTTTTTTCTGGAAGAAATATTTGAAATTAATCCCTTTGGATTTGCTCAAAACAACTAACTAAATGCCTTAGTGTCTGATAGGCTTACTGTTGTTTCCTTTTTCAAATGCCAACTATCTATCGCTTGCGATAGTAAAAACAACACCAAACCAAATGTGAAGTTTCAGTCTAATGTGTCCTCTGCGATGAAAATTTCTTTAAGATTGTGTCTTTTATTTTATCCCCGTTCAAAAAAGATTTTCTAATCACGCATATTTTAAAATGATACCAGTCACTATGGCTAAGGGTGTTTTTTCTTTCACTCTGTCATTCATTTCACTGACGAACAATTGCTATATTTTCAACCCTTACATCATACACACAAACAAAACAATCACAAAAGGACATGTTATATGCTGTTTCCATTATTATATTTTTTTTATCAACTTTAAACTACAATATATAAGTTGAAAATGACTAATTTTAAGGAAATAGGCCTACTAATTAGGTTAAACAATTTTATTAGTGTAAACAATGCTTTCCTATCTATAATTTAAGGGGAGAAGGGCAATGAAAAAAATGAAAGTAACATCCCTACTTTTAATCAAATCTAGAACTATTTTCATTTGATTTATGAGTTGACCTCTTTTTATTGAGACAATAGCATTTGAAGGAGTTATTGTATATTGAATAATATTGTGTGTGTTGGGTAGTGACATTGAATTATTTAATTATGAGGCTTCATATTTCCTTCTTTTATTTATAGAAATATTTGTTTGCAATTGTCAGTAAAAAGAATATGCTTCGGGTAAAAATGATGTATTTAATTTATTTTGGAGTCACTTATTTTTTAAATATTATTTGTTTTATAGTAAATACAAGTTTATAATCGCTATAAGAAACTTTCAATTTGCTTTAAATTAATACCAAACCAAACATTTCCTGATAAAAACCATAAAAGCCTTGAAGGTAGCATAAAAGCCTTGAAGGTTTAATAAACAATTTTTTCATCATTGCCATATCTAAATGCTAATTCCTTCAGAATAGGGAAAATTATTCCAGAGACAATCCGATAAGTTAAAATCATTTAAATGTTATATTTTTTATTTCAAGTACTGGTAATGGATTATCATGTTCTTTTTAATTAGTTTTACTTAAACCGCTAAATCCATTAAATGCATTAGCTTTTGAATGTTTTGCACTTCATCAAACACAACAATAGAAAAGAAAGAAAAAAAAACAAAATAAAATTTTACAATGGGGAGAAATATGTTAGTCAGGAACATTCAATAGAAATATTTAGAAATACACTTTAAAAAGTTTGATGAATAAAAAGGTAGGTAAAAACATTTTAATAGGCTGAAAATTTGATGGATTGTGTTGGCACCAGCAACAAGTCTATGTGCCAAGTTTGAGTTGATAGGATGGCAGGAAGTGGGTCTATTAGCCATCAAACAGATTTAGCCATTCAGAAAGCCACCAAGTTTTACAAAGTTTTAAAGGATTACAAAAAAAAATTTGATTAAGCAATATATTCCATCTAATATGAATACAAAGTACATATTTATCTAGAGTGATCTAAACTCAAAACAACTCAAACAAAAAAAAATTTACCTTCTAGAGTTCCTTCTGTTTGCATATCCTCTATTTCACCATCACAAGATTCCACAGAAACACTATTCACAAGCCCCTGTCTTTCAAGTTCACATAATCCATCATGTTCGACTAGGCACTCTCCGGCACCAATCACAATACTCGACTCAGGGCACTGAAGTTCAGGAATGGGGACACTGTTTCTGATATTGTTCTGGCACTCCTCATCCTCATTTTTTGGAGAGTATTCTGCCTCCATGCTCGAAGAGTCCCTAGAGAATTCTGAGGCGTGGCCATTATACAAAGTTTCTGAATACGGTGCTGAGGCTGTTACAGCATTGCTGGTTTGATTGTCTGTGTTCATCTGCATGGGGCTATTGTTATTTGCACACACAAGCTGGTTATTGCCCTCGTTGTTGGAGTCACCAGTCATGTTGAGTTTGGCAATGCCAGTGGCCTGAGTGTCAGAGCCTGAAGATCTATTGAGACTGGAGGTGTCATCATCTTCTGTGTCAATGATAGCTGTCTTACATGTAAGACTGCTGTTGTTTTCACAGTTTTCAGTTTTTGTTTCATTTTTCTTGTTCTCTAATGAATTAGCTTGGCTTCCACTTTGCACATTTTTTCCAGTTACTTAAAAAAAAGAATAGTAAAGTAATTATGATAACTGCTAGAATAAAAATTATTTGGTTTGTATATATATTGATGTCTTATAATATTATGTTTGTATAATATAAGAGAAAATCAACTTTCTGAGATATAAAAATGTCTTTAAAAGAATAAAGATTAATATAATAGTCAAACAAATTTTTTTTTTCCATAACCATGTAACTTGAAATTTAATTTTATTTTTTTGGCCATTAATAGATTTCTATACCTTTTTAATCATTCTATTTGTATGGGGTGAGCAAAGAGGGATGGAAGGTAAGGAGGAAGAGTATTTTGGAGCAATGAAGCAATTTACAAACACTATTTACACTGTCACTGTGTTGATGAAGTGATCATTGCCTTACAAAGAGATTTAAGAAAAGCATGTTCTTTACAAGGACAAAAGTAATTTGTTATAATTTGGACAGATATTAGTTCTAAAAAAAAACAAGCATGTTGTTTTTGTTAAAGACACAGCGCTTAGCTTAGAGTCTTAGGAATATTGCGACCATCAACAATCCTCAAGCTGTCAAAGAATAGATTAGCCTCCTCCTCACTGAATGTGCTGCATTAAAACTTTCACTGTACAGAAATAGGAAATCTTCTAACCTACTGCATTGTTATTTTCTCCTTCTAATAAAAGAGATTTTCGCTGACCATTGGTCAGTTTAGTACTATGGTCCCCTCCACCTCCTGCATTGTTGGGTACGATCGTCTTTGTGCTGTTGCTGCATGATTCTGCCTCCATACTTTGCAGGCTAGTTGTGCTGATGCTGTTTTGCATTTCTATGTCCTACAAGAAACATGAATACAAAATGAGATTCAATACAAGAAATTCAGAAATACAGCTTGTCAATAAAAAAAATTCAGAAATACAGCTTGTCAATAAAAAAAATCACCATTGAAATAAAAATAAAATGTATACTTTGTTTCGATGTGTGCATATATTCTTGACATAGTCTTTTTTTATCCCTCATGGTGAATTTTTTAAAAGGCGATCTTACCGGTCGCTTATCACTTCCTTTCTCCCTGTCAAGCTCCTCTAGCTGCTTCATCTGCATCTGAATCAATTGTTCTTGTTTCTTCTGCTTTTTTTTCATTTTCTTTTTCTTATTTTTAGACATTTTGGATAAATCCTGGGGTTTTTCCTTAGGCGCTGTGCTCACTGTAGATGTGATTAATAGAGTTTTTACTACTTCATACAACTTATAGAGAAATGTTTTGACAGACAACAATATAAGCTCAGGTTAACCATGAAATAAAACTAGAGGAAAATAAAAGTATGTTTATTATTGTTTAACAACACTAAGTTATATGCATTCCAAATAAACTTTAAAATAAAAATGCAGTGGTCAGCTATTTTTTCTCCCATATATCCATTGAAATCATTTATCATTAAAGAATGTCCCCTATTTCCTGCACCACTGATCCCTAGAATTTATATAAAAAAAATATATCCAAAGCAAATTTAATACCCATTTACATTTTTAGATTATTATTTTAGGGTAATCTTTTAAAAAATAACATGTAATAGTGCTACTAATCATTATTAATGAACAATCATTATTCAATAACTTAATAATTTCTTTATGCCATTACCCCAGTGGTCGTCAGTGTTAAACCAAGAAATTGTGCTGTAATCTATGCATTTACATTTGTATAGTCATGGTCTTAATTTGTTGTATATTTAAACATTAAAAAGCTTTTTTTTAATAACCTGCTGAGCCTGGCAGTTTAAGCCCAAGCCTTTGAAATTCTATTGCATCAGCAGCTAGCTTTCTGATGTGCGACTCATCAACACACATGAGAATATTCTCAGGCTTGATATCTGTGTGAATTATTTTACATTTTGTATGCAGGTAGTCTAAGCCTTCTAACACCTGCAAGAAGAGATGAAAAAAAGCTAAAAATGTACATTTTTTTTTTTCCACAAACGTTCTCACTAACAATAAACAAAGTTATAAATGAAACAATTTAAATGAACAAAAAAAAAACGTTCCATGGTTTTAACCCTCCAGCTGTCGTTACGGCCGACCATCGGCCGTCAAGCCGCTTCCACAGTGTTACGGCCGACCAAATCGGCTGCCATTAAAATCGGCACTGTAAATGCGAATATTTTTTTTAACGTTTCGAAAGGGGAAATAACTACAGATGAATGGATATACTTCGTGCTAGCTGTGTTGATTTCATGTTTTATAATAAGCCATTACTATCACTTCTCCGACAGCTATGTATTGGGGGATATGTTTTTTCTGCCATTCTGTATGATCGTAGTGATAGTTATCATAAATCTTCGATATTTAAATGGTTTTTACTTGAGAGAATTGAGGCTTAAGATGATTTTATTGACATTCCACAATGTAATGATGAAAGTGGGGCCAGTAGTCGTGAACGTGCATTCAATAATCATAATGAAAATGAGCTTATTAGCCCAGAACCTGTTGACTTGATGTCATTAATGAACCCAGGCCTTAAGATTGTCAAGAAATAGCCCCAAATAGTTAAAACAATAGGCAGCATAAAGAGAAATAGTAAAAACAACAATTCTATATATTAATTCAGCTTTTTGTGTTTAAAATTTTTCATCATTAAAAGAAAAAATATACTTAAAGTGTATTTTTATTATGTGTGCGTAAAGCGTGTTTTTTGTGGTGGAAATAAAAAAAAAATCTTTAAAATTATATTTTATTTTTAAAAGTATTATAATTATATATTTCCTGAAAGGGCTTTAAATTTCTAACAACTTTCTCATTAACATTTTTCTGATTGGGATAAAACTGTAGGCTTGGTGTGGGTTTAAAGCGAAAACATAGTGGTCAAATTGTACTCACACTTTAAAAGGTCAAGGCCAAGGTCACATTAAATTAGGTCACACTAGTTTTGTTTTTATCTTTTTTGGTGCTTTGTTCAATATACTTATAGAAAATATATACTTATAGGGCAATATTAGTTCACTTTATAAGTCTTTTTTTTTATTTAGTAAGGTATATACAATTTAGTGAAAACAGCTTGACAGTACAGGAAAATACACTTGACAGTTTGAGGGTTAATGCAGTATAAAATGTTTCTCACCTGTTTTACAATGAGCTTAACATTATGCAGAGGTATCCCTTGATAATTTGAACGAATTATTAGCTTGAGGAGGTTGTTGCCCAACACTTCAAAGACCATGCATACATCTTCATGGAGGTTAAGAGACTTAATGCTCATTTAATACTTTAGAATGCTTGGTTATAATTAATATCATCATTACTATTAAAAATTTGTTTTTTTCCTCATAGCATAAGTAGCAAAGCAACTTTACAATCTAAGTAATCATTATTTTCAAACATAAATAAAAAGTTTCTAGCTGTGTCACATTATAACTTCTACACAATTACTATGAGTTGTGTAAGCTGTAAAAAAAAAAACAAGAATTCACAGGTTTTGTGATGGGGGAGTGAAAGGCGGTAAAGTGTTGAAATCAGTAATGGGTAGTTGGTGACCGGTGTGGGGAGAAGCCGATGTCTTGGATATCTTGAATTAAGTGATTTGTGATATATAACCTACTTATATTGATTCCTATGTAATATGATGCACTATGTTTTTGAACTGTTTAATATATTTGTGTAGAATAATGTGATTCATTTGCTGTAAAGGATATTTGGTATTATTATTCTTAGAGAATTAGAAATGTCTGTTATTGTACTGTTTTGTACTTCACGGAAAGTATGAAAGATGAGCACCTACAACTAAAACGCTACACCAGTATCAAGATATAGATGTAAAACCATTACATTCGTGTCAAGTCATAAAAAGTTACATTGGTAGTGTTACAAGCTGTAGTAAGAAAAAGATACGGGTCCCATTAACACCGGAGATTTTGAAGTCATCAAGTAACTGAACAGCCTTTTCTCTATGTGGGTCAATTTCATCAGATTCTCTGACCTAGAAATGTGTAAAATAAAACCAGCTCACAAAACAATACATTGAAGTATTGTGCATTAAGTAAAAAAAAATTCTTGCTATTTTATACTTTAAAAAAAAGCAACATTAGATGATAAAATGAATAAGAAAACATACACATTTGAGAAGCTTGATTTCATCAAGAGCAGTTTCTGTGTAGTGTTGAGCACTTTTGACTACTTTAAGAGCAACAAAACGTTTGCATCTGAAAATATAAAAATTACAGCTTGTAAATTAAAATGTATTGACAGACAACAAAAAATATAATACTTGTTTATACAAATAAATTGTACAATCAGATACCTCTAACCTTAAAGCTGTTAGTATTGACTTTGTTTCATTTATAATTATTACCATTGTATTTTGATTAAAAAATACATACTAATAAATATATGTTTGGGTTGAATAAAGATTTGTATTTTGCCCTTAAATGTGTTGTTCTTTCTGAGCTCTGTTCTACTTTGTACACAATATATATATACAATATAAAGAATCAAATGAAATCTAATCATATAAACATTTAAAAAACAATAATCTTGCAAAGAAATTTCTCAAACATTTTACATGAAAAGATATTACCGTATTCATTTTTTAAATGAATTTTATATCCCAAGCCTCTTATATTATTTGTTTAAAGTAATAAAGTTTACATTTTAAAAAAAAAAAGCACTATTAGTTCTAAATGAAGACAAGGTAAATTTTAAAAATATAGTTTTCCAGCAACTCAAGAACCTAAATCTATGGAATTGAGTTCTTAAAAACAATTGTTATGTAAATAATATGAATGTATTATATTATATAAAACTTTGTAATACAGTTAACAATAAACTGTTGAACAACTGTTATGTTTGAAAGATAAGATAACTAAATAATAAATATTTTTATTTTAAATACAAGACTGAAATGGATTGAAGGTTTGAAAATGGCCAGTGTTCTATTCAAACAAACTACTTTTATCACTAACACTGAATGTGGCTTCTGACAAATAAAACAAGCTAAAATATAAAACTAACAACCAATTGGTATTGACTCTCAAAGAAGAGAACACCAGATTGACAAGATAGCTGAATGCTGATTGTGATCACATAATGTAATGGGGGTGGCTTTACAATGATGATACACTAACCCAGAACTCCCTGGTAAAGCTAAATCAAATGAATCACGTGACATAGCTGTTTTGTAGATCAATAAATCAATGACTTGGCCAGCATTTTAGATATAGAAAAATACAGTAGATTTTTCCAATTGGGGGAGGAAAAAACACTTAATTCTATACCATAAAATATTTCTGCTCTGCAAATTGTACTTAGAAGAAACAGCTTTGTAGTTTAAAAAAGCCTTTTTAAGTCCCTGACAATACTTACGCAAGATCCCAGCTAAGCCAGACAGTTGAGAAATGGCCCCATCCAAGTTTTCGAACTATGTGATAACGATTATTGAGAAGATCACCAATCTTCACTGGGTGGTAGCCCCCTTTACAATAGTCACGAGGATCCTCTTGTTCATCATCATCTGACCCAAGGATTTCTTCATCTTCTTCTTCCTCTTCGTCATAACGTGGTTCGTGGTTCTTTTTTGGGTCGGACCTGAAAATTAAAACCATAGGGCTTATTCAAATGAATTGATTCTGCATGCAATGGAATACAATAAAACCATTATTTGCTGTCTGTTTGATATCTACTTAATAATGAGTACCCATGATGTGTGACTTATCTAAGGTACAGGCAAAATTAAGGTGGGGGGGGTGAAGTGTGTAGAAATTCCATTAGAAAGACTGGTGTATATTTTCAAAGAGAAAGTATTAATATTTGAATTAAATATTAACACCTATCACACTTTATACTTGCAAACTTTTTTATCCTTTGAATAACTAATCCGACATATCGAAACACTTTCTGAAGAACAAAAATATATTCCTTTTAAAATCTAGAACAAAATTGCATCCACTCTGCAAATTTGAAATATAATGTGAATAAAAGGAAAGGGTAAAACTGACAACTACCAGGTCTGAGGTTAACTTCCCTTACCACAGCCAGGTAATTACCTCCTGCCAGCAGAGAGTGTGTGCCATCTTCTAGTTTAGAAGCACACAAAAATCAAAATGTAACTGCTCTAATAAAAAAAGTTAGGCCCACAACCATCTCAAGAGTGTGGGCTACCTGGCTAGTTTTATTGGATTCATGCTGAGGAAAATCCAGCCAATGTATTAAATATACACTTTTTTAATAAGTGCTCAAGTTACAGCACTAAATGTACACAACTAAATGCTTCTAACAATGGTCTGCACTACTTTCTTGCTTATTGTTGTTACATGTGTTTCTTACTTAAAGGATTTGCTTCAGAATTGAAATTTTTACTAAAACTAAAATACAACTCTTAATAATAATTTTAAACATTGCAGTTTTGTTATATTGTCTTAATTTTTCTCCTTTCCAATCAATGCTTTTTTCTTTTTCAAAGATAAATGCTAAATTTACCATACACAATCATTAATAGAATGGTGTTATCCAAAAAATGTTAGTATTTCTTGTTAAAACAATGTAAGAAAATCAACTTTCAATATGCACTGTAAAAAGTGATCAGCTAATGTATTCAATTATTTTTGTTGTAAAACCACATCTTTGCTATTATATTAAAAACTATATAAGAACTGCCATATAGTGAGCATGAAAATGACTTTTACTTTATAAGAACACACACCTTTAAAATATGTTGCTATACAATAAGGGCTTAAATGATTATATGTTAGTTATACAGCAGTAACAAAGTATGAATACCCTTAGAAACAACTACTGGTAGTTAGCAATTAACTTTCAACAGACATGAAGACACTAGATATTATATTTATCTTGTATAAAAAATTATAATGTCAAACTTGACTTGTATGAATATTTAACAAAGACTCCTTGTACATAGAATAACTAAGTAGTGAACACCAGCAATGTTTATACTACAAACTTTGACCGTAATATCAAAATCTAAAACAATATGGTCAATGAATTGTATGAAACAGTTTGACATACAGAAAAGCTATTTCTACAGAAACACTGTATGTCTCCATAACAAAATATAATATTTGGTCACATATTAAAATAGCTTGCCTGGTAAGAAAGCTAATTTGTGAAATTCTGCTATATCTTAAACTGTAAAAACATGTTTGATGGGGTATTAATTCTCACCCTAAAGTGCAGTGATGGGAGTGAAGCTACAGGTGATTAATTAGCAAAATAAATACCTGTGCTATGCACATTTTAAAAATACTTTTTAAAGCAAAACATTGTATCCACACTCCCTCAATGTTCTCTATATCATAGTATATAGTGTGTCCCTCAGTAGGCAACACTCTTCTCTTTAGAAGAACCTTCTGTACTATTTACTTTTTATTATTATGTCAAACTGTAAAAGAAAAAACTAGAAAGAAAAATCAGGGGATGAAACACATTTTAACCCTTACAGTCCCAGGCGCATATATAGCGGAACTGAAGGCAGCGGCAGCATAGATAGAAGTAGGTCGGTACGGGAAGGTTTAATACCCCTGCACTAAAGCCATGACCAGAACATACACTTTAAAATACTTCCAAGATACAGTTTAACTAATTATATAAAAAAAAATCATAGTGAAATGTTTCAAGGAAAAAAAAATCCCACATAACTTATTGTTCTATACTAAACTGTTAGTCTCTCCCCCCCCCCTCCCCAAATCCTTTAAGCGAATTGTACCGAGTACAGAGGCGCAAGGGAAGATTAGGGAAGAGCGATAGTGAATGCGGTAAAGTGGGAGCAGATGCTAAATGTAGAACAAAAGAGCACACACTCAGTATCAGAAAACACTGTCTGGGCCGAAGACTCCAACACAGTTTCATTGGCATTCGCAACACCGGGAGGAAACTCTAGGCCAGCCTCATTCTTATCTATGGGTGTCCACGACTTGTCAGAAGAAGTTTTGCCTGGAGACGTCGTCGGAGTTTCGTCGGAGCAAATCGATATCTTATCTAGTGTGGTAGCGTTGAAATTAACGTCCTTCTGCTGTTCCTCCTCCGCGGCGTCATTATCCCGCCTAGCGCATTCTTGGCTGTTCAGATTGCTGTTCGCGTTGCTGTCGCTAGTGGGCGCAGTGGCTTCCCGGTGAACGTCCGCCAAGTTATCAAAGTCGGAACAGTTACCCGTCCCCGTGTTGTTGTCGACTTTGGTGGACACCATGGTGTGCTCCGGGTCCGTGTCGCGAAATATGCTAATGCACAGGCAAGTCCATGAATGGTTTGTTGTGGGTGTCAGGACCGTTTCACTGGATGGCATCTAGATGGCCCCCTTTTTATCCCTCGGCAAAAAAAGGTAAATAAACTGGAATCGAAAAGTAAATCACATTTTTTGAATGCCCGAGTCACATGGTCAACAATGGACTGTCGCTAATAGAGAAAACGTTTTTTAAAGCACGGCATATCTAACAACAGCTAACCGTTAGTATTCACAAAATCTGCGTGATAACACAAGTAATCCAACCGACATTCAGTCGCTACTAGAAAAGAAAAGAAAAAAGCGAGTGCCAAAAATCTCTAGGAGAATGCCGAGTGGGAGATGGGCAAGAAATGTGCCACCGCGATCTCTAAACTATGTTGGAACTACTAGCAAAGCTCCAACATTTCCATAATCGATGGCTGCTCGCTCGCCCCCCCCCCCCCCGCCCCCCAACGTCCCTCTCCTCTTCCATTCACATCGTCGCGACCCTTGACCTTAGCAAACCTTTTGTAACCGAGTAGCAGACAAGCCGAGTGACGACATTCATTGAAGAAAACTGAGTCAAAATAAAAACAAATGGGGAATGTAGCAACGTGAACACAGCGGACGGGGGACTACGTATGCAGTTCAAGATTAATGACCACACTTTAAGCTATCGAGGAAAAGTTTATTACTGACTAGAAAATCCTCTCTAACTTCCTATCCGGAAATCGCCTTACAGATAAAAAAAAAAATACTAAGGACAGTAGCTACACAAGAAATCGATAAGAAAACACCCTTGCTTTGGATAATTTCTCTTATTTCTTTAGTTCTCTCTCTCTCTCTTTCTTCTCCCACGCTACAGACAAGATCTGCTGCTACTGTCAAGACGTTGATGATTAACCACGTGCCCTGATAACATTAGCGATGGAATTTTATTACAGATACGTATGACTAATGGCTGTTACTGTGTAAATTACTTTCGTGGCCTCCGGATGGATCACTGCGCACGTAAAATAGATTATAGGCCTACATTTAAATACGCACTTGAACTACAGATATTGTACAAAGAATATCATAGCCACTACACGGTAACTAATCTTTCACATGGGGTAACGGGGTGCAAATTAGTGGTGTGTTTTCTTTACACGGAAACAATCAAAGATGTGTAGTTCGAGGTCATCGAAGAAACAAAACAAAATGGGAGGGAAATGGTAGGCCTATTAAGAGTATCACAATAGAAGTGTAAGTTTAGATTCTAGACCTCACATAATTACTTCTATCAGCTAATATTGCGTATATATTCTTCAGACTTTTACAATGATGCAGGCTCGCAAGATGGAGAATTCCAGCCCTGCATCAATGAACGCCCAGCGAATGAAGACACTCCGAGAAACACGTCAACTGTAAAACGCCAACCTGATTCATTTAGAAACTAAACGAGGCGGGCTGATAACTAGTGCTCAATAAAATAGTGTTGAAGATTGCTGTTAGTAGCTAGTGTACATTTTTACCCATAGCCCAAGACACGTGTGTAGTTTAAGAACTTTTTTTTTAACATGTGAAATTGTCAGTATTGAATGTAAACATCTACAGCCCAAGTACACGCGTGTAGTTTAACAACTTAAAAAAAAAAAAACACGAAATTAACTACATGTATTAACGACATTAAATTTACGCATCTAAGTCTTAGTACACACTTGATACAAGTACTAAGTTGAGTACGATATCAATTGGTATATCAATAGTACTAGGTAGTAGTAGAACGACTGATTGTGTGTGTGTATGTGTGTTTCTCTCCTTTACATCGTACAATTATTACATTCAAAGAAGCGCCCAAGTGTCCCCCTCCCCCACAAATGTCCTAACAATGTAGAAGGGTAACTTTGTGCACAACTATGAATGGTAGATCAATATTTTTGTTCCAAATAAGCTGTAGACTCTACAAGCACAGCCAAGTTTGTGATTGGCTGTTGCGATTCTCGGGGAAAACGAATGAAAAGGTCAACAGGCAAAGATCGACAGTGTCTCATCTAGTTCAACCTTTCATAAGGCAAGGGGAAACTTTCACTGGTCTGGGCAGAGTAATCCAATTTACACATTACCTACGTCATACCAGCAAGTGACGGACAAGTGGAGCTCAATGATTTATCATTTAATGATTTTTTTTTTCGTTTTATTTATATTTTCTCTTTTGTACACAATGGTATTTCGAGTACCGCTAATAACAAAGATTACCGTTAAAACGGTGTGTCAACATATGAAAAAACAACAACTGTTAAACTAAAAATAGCTTTTCATAATATATTCCGTCCTGAATAATAACTAGGTTCCAAAGTTTTCAATAGTTTTTTGTCAACGCACAACACAATAGATTGTCTTTAGTCTATATTCTATGTTATAGTCTATTGGTATGTATGAATTGTCCCAACTTAACGTTAGTATATAAGTATAAGGGTAGTTCAAATTAAACATTTACCGTATTTGTTTTTTTTCATTACTCATAGATCTTAACATAAACAACCTGATAGTTTAAGAACGTCAAAAAGACATAGTAAATTATTTTTACATTTTCAAATTAATATACATTATTGTGCATAATTGCTTAATCTATTGTTAGTATAGTGAAATTCCGTAAAGTGCTATTTACAACCTTCCACAAAGTCTGGTCAGTATTCCCTAACTTGAAAAAACAAGTCAGTTTTCCTAAACTTTCCCAAACTCAATGAACATTTGAATAACGGATAGTGTGCAATTAAGATCATATTTACATACTAATGTCACAATTCGATAACGAGGTATCGGAGAATGCGCTCTGGGACATTCTCCCCGACGGATGCTATTTTGCAGGTCATGCGATATAGCGTGAGCCTCACTTAAAAAATACTTTTTAAACTATCTAGACTAGGGGTCGGCAACCTACGTCACGCGTGCCAGTCTTGGCACGCATAATGATTTCAATGGCACGCGGAAGACCAACACAAAACAAATTAGGGTCTCTTTTACAAGAAATTGATCGGTGGCACAGGTTGACTTTGACACGCTGAAGGAATTAGAAATCCTACTTTGGCACTATTAACAAAAGGTTGCCGACGCCTGCTCTAGACTATCTAGACTCTTAGAGACTTAGACCTACCGATGGGTTCGTCTTCTATGTAAAGTAACCCAATCCTGGTGACAGTACTCGGATGTGCTAGTGGAAGAACGACGGCGTTGCCTCACCCACTGAGACAACTTTTTCATCATTACAAATGCCGAGCGATTAGCGGTTTTTGTATCTTCACTCGATGGCTCTTGCTTTGGGGCCAGCGTTGTATTTCACGTTTCATTCTCTCCAATCATCTCCACGGAGAACAGCAACAGGCATCGCTGGGTTATAAGTCAGAAGCAGCTGATTGCTGAGTACGCGCTAGAACTAGAAGAACTCACTCTATTCCAATAGCAAGCTACTCCGCCAGCACGGACATCCAACAATAACTTTCATATGAAATATCCAAAAACATCGCAAACGTGTGAATTTTAAACACATTGGTTCACTGCTATGTTACAACAACAGACCCACTTGATACACACTTCATTATAATAGCCAAACACTGACATGAAGGTTTCTACATTACACAGGGCCGCGTGTAACGAATCACACGTGTTTGAACTGACAACACCAGCCTGAAACACCACAGGTTTTCAATGGCAAAACGAAATGGGGAAAAACCATTTCCTCCCTAACTTCAGTACACCATACACTATGTGTTCTCTTTTTTTGGCTTCTTTGTTTCAAAAGGAAAAGTAAAATCATTTGCGGTCACACATTTAATGTACAATTTGGGGGAACTGGCTAGCAACGAATATATGTAAATGTGTTGGTTCAAAAGGGCATAAAATGTCACAGAACAAAGAAATCTAGACTAGACTAGGCTTACTGTACAAGCAGAGGTAAACTCATGGCTTTCACGTCGAAAGGGGGAGAACTGGAACATCCCCTAGGTATTTTTTTTTTAAAGGAGGATTTTTTTTAAAAACATTATACACACACACACGCGCGCGCGGGCCTCAAGAAACGTTGCGTGAATGAATCTGATATTAAAAATACTTTTCTTTCGACCTAACACTTTGATTTTTAACTTTATTGAAAAGAAAAAAAAAAGATGTGCACGTTTTATTCGTCCAACCAGATGCTTATCGTAATGTGTCCACCAGATTCATGGCTTAAAATAAAAATCTAAGAGAGGAAAGAAAGGGCAGAGAAATGGGAGGGGGGGGGCATCCATCTCGACATATAGTCTAAACATTTGGCGCTGGGAAACACTGGGAAAAGAAGAAAGAAAGAAAAAAGAAAGCGATGAGGGTAGATGGAAGAATAAATGGAACCGAACGGCCTGGTATGAGCATGTATAGATTCCAAAAAACTCACTGTATACATTTGCTCGGGGATACGAGGATAAGTTTGGCACATTTCCAGGAAGTGCTTTTTTTTGTCTACGCACACGATTCACTGTGTCAGTTTTCCCCCAAGTCACGCCCCGGGTCAGTAACCAGTCGTGTTTGATCTTAAAGCACACATAAACGTGTAAGCATTTAATAGTATAATAACATGTTAACGGGACTATTTCTTTCTATATAAGGGTATCGTTTATAAACAACAAGGCTTTAGTGGCAAATAATGCCAAACAAAAGCTCCACCCTTGCATTGCAAATTGCATTTCAGACTTCATCCGACAAATATTTATTTCATATCAAACCAATCTTACTTTCTCTGTTTACTTTACACCCCCCCCCCCAAACTCCAGGTAGTGTAACCTTTGAGATTGACACGCTTCTTGTAACTACTTATGTTGTAAGAAATGCCACAATGAGTGCCAGGAAATTGCGCGGCCAAAACGGATTTTAACAGTACCCAATATCCCTAACACACACACACCACCACACTTCGTATTTCTGTAACAGGAATTTAACGGTAACTTTATTTTTGGGGAGAAAGCAAGAGATGGCTCCAATCGATATCGTGAACAAATAGAGGCTGCTGTATGTGTGATATCCAAACACTATCGGAATCAAACGTTGACATGCAAAACATTTACTGTGCAGTTTAAAGCCCATCCACTCGTTTTTTCCTCCTTCTTTGTTCCCCCCAATCGACCCCTCCAAAGATAAATAAGAAATTAAAAATAGCTACCACAGACTGTGGCACATTTCTACAGATCAGATTAATCAGGTTTTGAGGAGGGGGGACGAAATGGTTTCGTTACGGTCAATACCAGTTTACAATTCATGTTGTATATCTGAATATTTTTTTTACATTGCTAATCTTAATAATCTTATCTCATGTCTGTGTAGTGCTTGTGTCTCGTGGACTACGCAATAATAATCCCTCAATTAGTTCACCAATGCTGTGGTATATAAGACTATAATATAATATATCTAACCAGATGGTTAACTGAAACTAGGCTAGGCCCATATGACGTGCTAGGAAATTACACGCATCATGAATAAAACACATCCCAACATCCAGCCTATTTCTGTATAAATTTAATCAGATATTAGATAGACCTACTTTATACTTCAAACAGCGTGCTGATCAAAAAGACACTTTTGAGTCAAACGAGTTCAATCATCACACGAGCGTAACTCATTAATTACCGCGACCCCCATTTTATTATATAGGCTACATAGAGAAAGCAAGTATTTCAAAATCAATACTTAAAACTGGTATATTTAAATTTAAAAAAAAGGTCTACCCATTCTTCATTTAGGCGTCATTGTAAGTTTCTAATGAACCTGAGCCTGCTGATGGCAGGAAAACGCGTTGCTCCACCTTCATTATGCCGTATTCTAAATCTACATTGCACAGTTTCCTTTATTTATTTATTCAATTTCCACAGGGTATTAGATTCTGACCACTTCATTCATTTTAAGCGGAAGGACGCGGATGGCTGTAAGAAAACAAAATGGGGTGGAAAGAGGGTGAACGTGCGTGTAGGGGAGAGGAGGGTCGTAAAAGTGTGCCCCCCCCCCCCACACCAAAAAAAGAAAAAGAAAAGAAAATCGGTGGAAGAAAGATGGATAATTGGCTACCAGGGGAGCTAACAGCCTCTCACTCTCACGCTTTCCCATTGGTGAATTCCGATCTCTAACTCTAAGTACAGCCGGACAGAGATTTTTTTTTTAAATAAGGATCGCATCACACATTAGGCTACCGTTATTTCAAAAAAATAATTATTCAAGCAATCACATAAATTTGCTATGGATTGCTATCCTCCATATCTTCTATGGATTATTACAGTCAAACACGAGTACGGTAGCAATAAAATTGTCAAATGACCGGATAAATAGCAGTCTCAACAGTTATATTATGAGAGACTTTGTTTCAACAGTACTTAAATATGTGTCCGTTCAAAACAAAATATCAAATACTGCCAAAAATTCAAAGGGGACAAATTAAATTTCTTATATTTATAATTAACGAAGCTGATTTAATGACTGTTCTTTCCAGAATATTTTAACAAAAGTTCAGGCAAAATAAACTTTCATATTGGAAAATGATATTCCTGTCTTTTATCCTATTGGGGATATCGACAACAGGGTCAAGCATATCAAATCACTGTGACCTTTTTAAATGTATCAGAATAAAAGGTTAAAAAAAAACACAAAGCCAGGCAAATAAAGGGGGATAATATTCTCCCCTGATTCCAGTAAACCAGTGCTCCCCCTTGTAAAGGCAACTTGCATTTTTTTAACATTAGTTTTGTATCTCATCTGTATTAGAACGAGCAGCTAGTTTTTCCATAGCCACCACCGCACAGATGGATTTAGTATATATTACTAGGACTAAACGAGTTCGAACTATTCAAAATTATAAAATACTTTATAATTTATAACAGAAAATAAATGATGTTGCTTTGACAAAGAATCATAGCCCTTTAAGAAAGGGGACATTAACAGATTATTATTTTTTTTATGGTGACGTGCACAGTAATGTCCCCTTGGTTTTATTTTTCAGTGGCTGTTAGTTTAGTGTATCTTTTTAAGAGCTCTGACTATTGAAAAAAACAACAACATATTTTTACCTTTTATTTACTTTTAGATGAACTTAAAAATTTCCTGGGACAACAACAACAAAAGGGTGTAAATGTAAAAGCTTTTTTATTTCTACTGAATTGTATGTGTTGATGCCAAACTAAGATTTGTTTAATTAGTTAACTTACTACTTATAGCTAAACAAGATTCTAACACTACAATTTTTTTTTTAATTCCCAAACTTCACACACAAATAATTACTAACAAATTCTCACTGGCATCTGTGAAATTTCTACATGTTTACTTGCAGCGTAATACAAAAATGTTAAGGTTGTTTTGAAAGTACTTTTATGAGAAAACATGATGGGAATTTTATTAGCTACTGCTTTAAATTTAAAAATAAGATTTTTGTAAGCTATTTACTAACTATTTAGTCCATTTTAGTGATATTTACACACTTTCCCAAACCTTGGTCAGTTTTCTTATCAAACTTTCCTAAACTTTAAACATAAAATCAGTTTTCCCTATGTTATGTGTGTTTAAGTAGGTTATTTCCCTCTGACCTCCCGTTAAACTCTGCCACTGTCGCATCATTAGTTTATTTTTAGTTTGCTAGATGATGCAATAGAATATTCTCTTCGCCTAGAAGTTAGAAGAACACGATGTTGACAATTTTTGTTGTGTTATTTTTGTAGAATATAACTTCGAGAATTCTCCTTTTTTTTTAGGGAATTTGCCCTATAGGGGAGAAGTTTTTTTTAATATCAATGTAGTCTATATATTCTTTTATAGAGCTTTTATTATAAAATCAGTGGCAGTGTTGTGTATTTACTATATTATATTTAATTCTGTCATAGGATTATTTTCATGAGTGTATTTATTGTGTTCACCATGCCAAATTGTTTTTAATTCTGTTGCAGGATTCAAGTGAGTGTAATTTTCTTTTTCTATTTTTATTTAATATTAATTATATTAAGTTAGTTAATAATTTATTTTTAATTGGTATCGTCTGAAGTGTTGTTTTATTAAAGAAGTTTTTTTTTACTAGCAAATAAGTTAGCCACAAATAATTAATATTACTAGTTATTTATTACAACCTCTTTAACCAGACCTCATAATTTAAATTTAATTATAAACAAGGTTTGTAATACCTAACTTTAACAAACCGTATGAGACCTGACATATAGATTACGTTTGATGTCATTATAAACTGCTAAATTTTATTCAGTTGACCACTTAGAATTTTTGTTTGGAGAAAAATAGATTACAACATACAGAGCCAATTCTAGCATGAAACCCACAATGATAGTACAATGTTAGTAGGCCTATAAAGTACACTCTTTGTGTAATAAATACAAACTATTTAAAAAATGTGTTTCCACAAACACAAGTTTCAAAAGGTAATGTTTAGATTTGTAAAGTATAATGCTAGCAATAACTGTCAAGGTTTATTTTATTATTATAAATGTAAAAGTAGTAGTTTATCATTTTAGCACTTTTAACTTTTTGTTTTAAAAATAATAAAATTGTTAAGCTTTACAAAAAGCTTACTAACTAAAATGTATAATGTCTCTTAATGTTCACTACTTGTGTAGGCCTATATATAAGTGAGTATGTAAGTAGGAATACTTTCAGACCAAGTTGATCCATAGAGCCTGTTAAGCAGCGTTAACAAGTTTCTGTGGCCATGGTATACAAAAGGGTGTGTGGCCAGCACAATGTCCATCTGACTTACTAATCACAAACTACTGTCAGGTGCCCATCAGAGCTGGATATACTCGGTATGAACCCTATCTCAGATTTTTTTTTAACGACAACCACTCAATTGAAATTTAGCTTCATTAGTTTCAAATATATGCCTGTGTTGTTTAGGATATTATCCTAAAACCTGAAGGGTTTATACAGTTAAGGTTTAAAGTATAAATAAATGTATAGGCCCTATTGTAGATTTAGCCAAATGTCATCAACTACAATTTAGTCAATTTTAATGAAATTTCAAAATATATTTTCTTATATTAAAATATAGGCCCCTATTACATTTCTTTACTTTATATTTTATATTATAACTGATTCATGTAGTAAATATGTATTTATGTAGGCCTACACAAGAAGCAAAAAAAATCAATTGTTAGATTGATTCATCTCATAATATCATATTATCATATATTACTCATGGCATTTTTTCTTTTTAAGAACTAAGGCCTAAATGTTTTTGTTTTATTTTAAAATAATCTGATGAATGATATGTAATATGTAGGCTTATTCATATTTTTCTTTGTGTACTGCAATTTAAAATCGGCCTAGATAATATAATAATTGATAGAAAAAATAATATTTCAATTAATCATAAAAGTTGAATATTGGTAGGCCTACTGATAATAATTAATATTGAAGAACAGTTTGAGTGAGAAGTTCAAACCTACCCTGACCCTAACTAGGCCTTAGCAAATTTAACTATTGAACTATTGACACTATTGTAATTCATTCGAACTTGATACGCACTCTGCGTAAGGTTAATCAAATTTAACTTTGCGTGCTTTTTTTTTTTTTTTTTTTTTACATATAGGGCTTATACTTTAATTACATTATACTAGCTCGTTTCGTTTTAGTATTAGAATTAGTGGGACAAAAAGACAAAACTATTTGAACAAGAGAGGTAAGCGAACTTACGTTCGTTTCTTGTCATCATGCTTAACTCGTGGCTTGCCCTTTGTTCGTTTCTTACGGGCTTGGATGGCCAGCGCTGAAATATAAAGTTCACATAATAAAAAATATACTGTGACATTAATTAAAGATCGTAAACCTATTACAAATCGCACAAACTCTAACCTTTTCGTGGAATTTTTGAGCTCATCTTGTGTTTTCTTCATTTAGAACACCAACGCGCATGCGTATTGTTGCTTAGCTGCATTCTGGGAAATAACTTTCAGAAACGATTAACAAAGGGATAGCACTATAAAAAAAAAGCTTTGGTGAATCATTTTCATTACTATAGTCTCCCTTTAAAAATCGAAACGCATAGTAAGCCTAAATTATTTCGTAAAGGCATCGTCCTCTTTTAAAATTAGGCGCGAAAAGAAAAAAAGAAACTTGGTAGAGTTTATACGACTTTTGTTTGAAACACAATTAGTTTATTTTAGAACCTTTTTTAGTCTAGATCAGACGGTTTGCGACACAACGCATTGACCATGTTTTTCTCACTCTGGCAAAACTAAAGTTTAGTACCATTCATTATGGACTGATTCATAAAAAGAAATTTTGGGAATTTCTACAAATGTATAAAAAAAAAACTAAAATGCTATATAACACTATATTAATTAAACTAACAATTGTTATTAGATCTACCTATATTAAATAGTATTATATATCTTCGATAACGGAGTTTTTTGCATTTAATGGCGCTGAGTATCCTCGTGAGGGCCGATGTCGTTGGTGATTCGCTCACGGACAGCGGACAGCCTCATTTATAACGCGATCTTTGTAGATGTTCACAATTTTACGGAGGCATCTCATTTCCAAGGCTTTGATTCTTTTCTGGAGATCTGCTGTAAGTGTTCATTTTTCACAGCCGTGCATAAAACTGACATAATCAGGGAGCGCATTAGTCGAATCCTCGAGTCAAGTGAGATTTTCTTGCTTCGCAAGATGTTTTTTTAGCTTGCAAAATGCAGCAGTTGTCTGGGCTATTCTTGCAAGAATTTCCGGCTTGGACCCTAAAGCGGATATTATGGAGCCCAGATATTTGAAGGAGGACACTTTCTCGAGCCTTTGACCTGTATTTCGGATTTAAACTCTTTGTTTGCCATAGCTTTGGTATTTTCAGCGTTGATTTCCATGCCATACGGCGTTGATATTTTCTCTAGTTTGGCAGTTAACTCCCTCAGTTCATCTTCACTGCCAGCTAAGCCATCTATGTCATCGGCAAAGCGAAGATTGGTGACTGGTCTCCCACCGATGCTGAATGTCCCGACGTGGTCGTCCATTGCATCCGTCATGATCCTTTCTAGGCAGCCTAAATATTGAAGAGTGTTGGAAATAGTAGGCAGCCAAGGCCAATGGTTGTTTTGAACCAGTTTCCAGTGACATCGTCGTGGAGGACTGTACTGGTAACCTTTTCATACAGACTTTTGATGACTGCAATAATGTTGGGGGTGATGTTGACACTGCATGTCAGACTCAGTCAAAAGCTTTTTTGAAGTCTACGAACACATGGTAGGCCTATATGGGTTGTTAGTGCTGTAGGTATTTCTCACAGATTAGTCTTGTAAGTTGACGATTAGTCTTAGGTTGACGATCTGTTCGGTGGTTCTTCGCCTTGACCAGCAAACGCGCTGCATATCCCCAGCGATCGCACTATGTGATATCGATCAGGTGGGGGGGGGGGGGGACGTGGAAACCATGAAACCACGTGTTTCCCCGTCGATACGACCTGGTGTGCCCGCTGAGTCGGCAGCATAAGAAAATGTGGCTAAGTGAGAATGTTCCTTTGAAATACACTTTATAATTCCTTCATTTGAATTCGATATCGTTTTTAAACATTATTATCTTTACATCATCTTATCCTAACATCTACTACAAAAAAGGCAATCAACTCGATATTATTGTTCACATCAAGATATAATAGGCCTGCCATTTTAAATCACATTTATGTATTTGTTTTTGTGGGCTTATTCTATGATTTTGCTTTCACGAAAAAAAAAAGCCCCCCCCCCCGCCCTACACCCGATCTACCTCCCTTTCCCGTTTCATCCTTTTATGTAATGGACATACAATTGTATGCCCTCCCCCCCCCACCCCCCGTTCCTTAAAAACAAAAAAAATCTACATAGCTAGATAGAATATTTGTTTTAAAATATATTATGACGAGTGAACGAACCAGTTAATAAATTTGCCGGTGCAGGTCAGGCTACATGCACGCCTGCCCCACCTCCCTCCCAATCCAGTAGCCTACCTGACGAACTTGCAATCCTGACTACGTCACTGACAGGGCAGGCTATTTGGTAACAGTGGCAAAGAAATAAAAATATAAAAAAAAAAAAACAACTTATAAATTACTCTCTCCCTACTAACTCTTTTAGATATATGATACCTATACAACTCTACGCCAGATAAGCTACTCAGACACATTGACAGCAATCTAGAATCTAGCCTATAAGATATAATATCTTGTCACTGAAATTGTTGGGGGTTCTGCAGCAGACGATTGCTGAAACGTGTCCACATAATGTTTACAATAAGCTTTATGCAAGAGATTTATTTATCCCTGTAAAAAATTGTTGTTTTTTTTTAACACCTTTGGTGATAATAATCACATTTTACTGCGAAAACACAAAGCTGTTTGGTGATAATAATCACATTTTACTGCGAAAACACAAAGCTGTTTGGTGATAATAATCACATTTTACTGCGAAAACACAAAGCTGTTTAAACGAAGAGTAAGAGCACTATCTTGGTCTTGGTCATCCACGCAACTTAAAAAAAAAATCGGTAGTGTCCCTTGTTGTTTACCTCCCTTCTTTTTGACGCCTCGTGAGTACTCCTAGTAGGCATACATGATCTAGAATCTAGTAGAATCTTTATAGTATGCTACCCTTTTCAACTCACTTTGCCGTATTAACATGTCTAGATTTTCCCTACTTTGCCTGGTTACTTATAATTATCTGCTTCTCTTATATGTTATAGACGCTCCTTCTAAGCTATCTCTATAGGTAGCCTACAGAAGATTATTGCGTCTTATAAGCTTATTACTATTTAAATTCAATTAAAATTGGGAGCATCAACAACGTCGATCAGACCAGGACATTTAGACTCATTTTGCCAAGGCCGTCGTCTGAGTTCTTTTATTATTAAAACATTTACATAAAATAAATAAGAAAGAAACAGCAACAAATTCTTTGTGTGTTCACAATGTGCTCCATTTCAGCCCATCGCCAGTGCCATCCCCGTGGTTTGAAACACTCTTTAAAAAAAAATTAAAGTTAAAGTAGTTTTTTTATAAAGTTTATTATTATATTGAGAATCTTGGTAAAGTAGAATGTTTGGACTGACAAATTAAAAGACTAAAAATACCGGTAGATCTAGTTCAGTAGGATCTGTTAAAGGTAATAAAAGTTTTTATTTTTCCTATTTGTATTTTTATGAACGTTACAAATCTAAAACACCATGCGTTGATCTAAACCTTGTTTTTATAGCCTCTTTACAGAATTAAATAACCAGTAGGCCCTACATAAAATTAATTTGTTAAATAATTTTATAGAATAGCCTGAAATAATTGTATAGAATAGCCTACACTTTTATATTTAGACACATTAAGACTGAAAAGTTTCTTTATAATTATTTTCTATAATTATTAACTTATATTATACTACTCATTATTTTTAGCTTAACCAAAAAATAAAGTTAATTTAAAAAGATAACATTAAATGTTTATCTAAAACTGATTAAAAGAAAAATTCACTGCTTGTGTATTGTTTAATTATTATACTATTTTATTAATCGTTAATATGTATTACAGAATAATTATTTCTTAAACATATACAATACAGTCTTTTAAAAAAATTCCATGAAATACAAAATTTTGAGTACAAAAATGAAATTAAAAAATTAGATGTCAGAATTTCCTGAGCTTATATCAACATTTTTTCCGTGCACAATCAATAAGGCTGTCTTAAATTACTTCTACGCGCCTCGTTGTTACTTAAATGTTTCCGCTTTATACAACTTTTGATTTTAATTTTAATTTTTCATTGAGATAATCAAAGCGCTTCAATAAAACGGAAGTGCAAAGGAAATAACAAATCGGAAATTCCGAAAATCAGTGTTTCGAGTCATCATATATCTATGATATAACAAAAAAAACTATTTTTGTTGACAATTTAACATTCTTCTTTTATATTCTTAAGGTAAAGTTAAAGCAAAAGTTTGACTAATCTAATTAATTTCTTTGGTTTACATAGCCAAGCCATAATTATGACATTTAAAATCAACAAAGTACAGCTAAAAGTTAAAGAAAAACAACAACTTTAGTTTAAAAACTATTGCTATTCTATTACACTATATCAAAGCACAAAAAAATAAACTATAACAATGAATAATTACTAATCTCCTTTAAATTAATACTTTTATTCAATATTTTATCAGAAAGCAAAGGCAAGTTAATCTATGCTATAGTCTATATCAGGGGTGGGCAACCTACAGCATGCATCCTGACTTGGCAGGCAGAGTGATTTTCAATAGCGCACTGGAGACCCCCGGAAAAACAAATTTCAAGCCTTTTATCTTATATATTACAGATGCTTCTTCTATAAATAAGATTATTGAGTCTACAAAAAAAGTGCAAAATAACTTTTAGGCTGTTGGCAATCTGGATGAATTAGACTTCCTAATTTGGCACACCATTATCAAAAGGTTGACGATCCCTGATCGATATTATAAAAGTAAATACTGAACGAAATTATTATCCCATTGAAACTAACAATGGGTTAGCATCTGGATATTTCAATGTTGTCAGCTATGGAGCGCTTATAAGTGGAACATTCAATATAGCCCTATATGTTTTCTCATTTGCCTACAAACTAAGTAACTTTGATAGTTTAAAGCTTAGTCACACTATGGTCACATTGCTATAACACTCCTTTTTTTATCGGTCTATAGTTCCCTGATTTTCTAAAGTTCCTTATTCCCTATTAGAATATTATTAGAAAATCAAATAATACACCATGCATGCTTAACCTCTTTTTACAAAATTAAATAACAATTTAAAAAAAACATTAATGCTGCACAATGAAATATAAAATATGTAAATATTATAAATAAAAATTAAAGCAAAATTTGTATAGTCTAATAATTACCATAATTGGAAAAAAATGTAAAAATGAACCATAAAAAAACACATCTATACAAACATTTATATTTAGGTCAACACAATAAGTTGTGCTTGTACTTGTAGTACTTCTTTATTTATTTATTTTGTAAAAAATAGTTATTTCATATCTAGTCACTAAGACATTGAGAAAACTAATCAAATGTTCCATTGATTAAAAAATTAAGAGGACTTCATCTGTACATTTTCTAAAGCTATATAAAAAGTTATTAGATATATAATGTGCATACAATATATTTTTTAATAAAATATTTTTTTTTAAAGTACTAATAAATGAGTAAACTATTTTTAAAACTTATCAGGCTCATTTTTTCTTACCTAATTATGAAAGAATTAAGTAAAATAGCTTAAATTACTGAAATAATTTGCAGATTTATTAAAAAGCAAAATTTTAAAGAAATATATTGTAAACATTTTAAATGATGTTTAATTATTTACAAATGATGTTTTACATAATTTTACAAAACTGATTGAGAACTACAATATTTAAAGCTAAATTTGTATAATTAATCATGAGCTTGTCACTATTCATTTTGAATAGAAATGACCTCTGGAGACAAGTTGGCAGCTTCATTTTCAACAACTCCTAAAGCAGGACAGGTGTTTACATACTGCGTGGGTCTCAAATCAATATCTGTATACTTAGTACACATTGTTGCTGCAGGAACTCTGGGACGATACCATGATAAACATGATGCAACGCTCTCACGGTAATCTGATTTTCTTAGTTTTCCCTGGCGCTGCCTATGTTGTGTGGTGAGCATTAATGCTTCATTATTCATCGCATTTATTAAGTCTCGATTGGGAGCATCATTGCCATGCACGGTGCGATACGTAGAAGTTGGAGGACCATCAAATGAAGTTTTTGGACGTTTGACAAGCATTTGAAAATTGGGTTCTTCAAGACGAAAATCATGTCTATATGTAGATGTTAAAGGTCTCCCTGCATTCATATTTCTTTTGTTTGGACACCATGCTATAAATGTAGGATCAAAAACGCCAGACTTTTCTGGGTTCCTTTTTCTTCCTAAGCCCTGTAAATAAATATTTTAAACAAGTTTTACCAAATTTCAAACATTGACAGTTATACAAAATGAGGAACTCCTATATGATCTTATTCATTAAACAGCCACTAAAAAATTTATTTTTTTGCTTAGATCCTTTATAGGCATTTTAGTTTTGCTTTTGCTCTTTGCAACCTACAAAAAAAGCAATTGACTAAAGCGTTGCTAATATAATTTATATTTATAAATGCTTTGAAAATATTTTTACATATGTCAGTCAGGTGTGTTCAATAAAGGTTTACCAATGCTCATAATAAAATAGGTTTACCAATGCTCATAATAAAGGTTTACCAATGCTCATAATAAAGGTTTACCAATGCTCATAATAAAGGTTTACTAATGCTCATAATAAAGGTTTACCAATGCTCTTAATAAAGGTTTACCAATGCTCATAATAAAGGTTTACCAATGCACATAATAAAGGTTTACCAATGCTCATAATAAAGGTTTACCAATGCACATAATAAAGGTTTACCAATGCTCATAATAAAGGTTTACCAATGCACATAATAAAGGTTTACCAATGCACATAATAAAGGGTGATGAAGAAAAAAAATAATTAAAAACAGATTTTTGGGGGTTATGGTGGGGGATGTGGCTGAAAATTTGCAAGAATGTATTGTCATCAGCCAAGTGCCATGTTTCATCATGATAGGATGATGGACAGTGGATCAATTAGCCTTCCAATATTCCACTCAGCCTCCGGAAACATAGGCTACATTCAAAAGCAAAATCAACATAAAAGATTTTAAAAAATTATTTCAAAGTGAACATAAATACTTGATACAATTGATACAACAAAAGGCAAAAAAACAACAACACAATTATAAAGATTTAACATGTTTTCCTACCTGTTCAAAATAAGATGCATCTATCACATTTGCATTTCTATTATCATGCATTGAAAAGAGATGGGCAGATGCAGGTTGCTGTGGGGGGAAAAGGTCAATGGACAAAATTGATTAGTTTTAGATTACATGCTTGCATAAGAAATTGTATAGATTGTTCCAAAAATATGAAAGAAATAAAAAAAATAAAAAACTACTAAGATATCTTAGATTAAGATTTATTTATAATAAACACTTTTTCAAAATATTGTTTAAATTGACAAACATTTAAATGAATGAGAGTAACGATATAGGCTATGCAAAAATTATATTTTTATTGGTCTATTTCACTTTTTGAATTATATGGAAATTTAAAAAAGAGAGGTATGTATGTGCAAAATCATAATTTATGAACATATTAATTTTCTGATGAGTTCCTACAAAACATTACATTAAGCAAGTAGCTTAATTTAGTGGCTGTTGAGGAAAACGGTCAGAACAAATGCCTACCATATTCTTAAAAAATATTCCTGACTCTATAGGAGATTAGGGCTAGCCTAGGTAGACAAATAATTGTTGGTAGATGAAGTTAAAGAAAATTCACCCATAATGTAAACATATAAATCTAATGATATACTTACTGAAGAACGATAGATAAATTGATTTGGTGGCTGGGGCTTAGACAATTGTCTGTATTCATTCATGAAATCAGTACGTACTCTGCTTCTATAGTGTCCATAATAACCAGTTGGAAACTTGAAAGAGAAAAAATAAAAAATTTCATTAATAACTATTTAAAATGTTGAATTGGGAATTATATACTTTTAATTCTATATAAAAAAAAAAGTTTTTAAACCAAGCATTAATCAGATGAGTGCTTTTTATCGAGTGCGGTTCTAGGTATTTTATTTGTTTTTGTTTATGCTGATGGCTATATGCACATATTTGTGTGAATATAATTCACTTTTAATAACCATTACAACTCTTTTCTGACTTTATGGTATTTCTATTATCGGCTACCGTATATATATATATTTATTTTATATGATGATGCTTTTTCTTTATTATGAATAATTTGCACCCAGAGTAAAAATTATGTAATGTGAGCTATATTGTACAAGTAGGGGTAAGTAAAACTATCATAGGCAATTGGATATTCCTTAAAATGATATGCTATGTATACATCTTCTGTATAGGACTGATCAACAAAGAACAAATTAAGAAAATTAGAGCAAATTCCTAAAGAGCTGCAAGGGTCATTACAAGTGAATATCCACAGCTTATAAATGTGTAACAGCAATTGTTAAATCACTTAAACTAGAAACAATAGAGCAGGGGTCCCCAACCTATTGCCCACCGACAGAATGCCTACTTGAATTAGCTTTATAAAAAATATAGAACACATGACGTTGTACTACAATGTGAATTTAAATATTATGTTTAGAACACTAAGAGATCTTCACATGTTCGGAGACCGCCTGACTGCTACCCAGTGCTACAGATAAGCAAGAAAACTAGGAAGTTCTTGTGGTATTCTTTGTCACAGGATGAGTCTAGGGATCTTCTGAGTACTTCAAGTTTTTATTTGTTGTGTCAATTTGGACTTTTAGATAAAGGAAGAATCGGCAACCATTTTCAGCATGCATGGGACAACAACTGAAACATTTTTATGGCATTGCAAAAAATGTTGCAAGACTATAAATTTCAGTAGAATCACTCAAATGTGTTACAGATGTTGAAGAGAAAAACATGGCTACATCAGGAAGAGTCTTGTCAGATCAGGACTCAGTGGGAAGATTTGCTAATTCTGAGAGCTCCATTGCTGATGATGGTTATTTAGCACATCTCTCCTTCCTATCACATTTAGCATGATGTGTGCCGTCTTGATATAAATTTCATTGGAAGATGTAGGGGTAGGTAATGCACACAAACACTATTTTTAAAGAAAGTTCCTTAAAATCTCTTAAAAGGACTCTTTTGTCTTAGAATCCCTTAGTCTCTAAGGCAAGCTGGTCGATCCATTGACAGGTATGTACTATGTTCACTGCATCATACAAGCACACAGTGAGAAAGTGTACGGAAACCACTTGTTTCTTCTGTAAACTTCATTTGGGTACATGCACGCAATCCCTGTCAGTTCCAGGATTTTCTCGAGGAAAAAGATTCTAAATTTTGTGACTTGCCTTCTCATACAGCAGCTGGGTGGCTCAGTTGTGATAAAGTCCTGTTTGGTTCTTAAAGCTCTGAAGCAAAATAGATGTTTTCTACTGAAAAATATAGAGCTGTAAGATCCTAACTGGCTGTCAAAGTTTTCATTTTTGGTCAACATCATATCCCAGATGAATGAACTGAACTTGAAAATTCAGGGAAAGGAAAACATTGTCTGTGATCTCTATAAAATAATCCAAGGATTTTGTAAAAAGTTGTAATTGTTAGAAGGCCAACTGGTAAGAGGAAACTTTTCTAATTTTCACTGTTTCAAAAAAATTTGGGGCTACGATTGCTGAAAATGTCAACTTGTATTTGCTCCAAAGAAATAATTTGTGACTCAAAGAATTTTTTTTTGTTTAATCTTTAATTAATAGTGACATTTTTCTGTTCCAGAGTCCATTTGATGTAATCTTAATGATATGTCAGTTGAACTACAATAGATTTGCAAGCAAATGATTTGTTCAAAAAGAAGCACAGAGAAGAAAAACTTGTTGATTTTCCAAAACTGAAGAAATTTGCATCTTTGTTTGGATCAACTTATGTTTGTGAGAAAAAAAAATCAAAAATGAAATATGTGAAACAACAAGCAAGATTGACTGATAAACATTTGAAAGCAATTCTCTTGATTGGATGTAACATTGATGATATCTTGAAAGCCATATGTCAGGTTAAGAAATCTCACTAACTCTTTTTCTTATTAGTTTGTGAGATTCGGATATAAACACTCTATGTCTCATGTAACTATCTTTTTGCTAAAGTCACCTTCTTTGATAACTTTTTTATGAAATAAATATGTTGGTTGTCTTTGATTTCATACATTGCACGCCACTCACCCATGAAAAAAAAATGGAAAGCTAAACTTAGTATTTCATCTTTTTCCAGAGCTTCTGTTCTGGCTTGTAAGTATTGTAAAAAAATGATTATGTGGCCTGCACACATCTCAATTTGTCAGTTATTTAGCCCACTGTGAAAAAATGTGTGGTGGCCCCTGCACTAGAGGAAAGAAGGGCAAGAGCAAAGTAAAGTAATAAATAATAATAAAAAAAAGTATAAATCATTGAATTCTCACTAATAAAACATAGAAATCTGTTACTATGCTCAGATGGACATAAAGATAAAAAAAACTTCATCTTATGCCATAGCAAGAAGAAACACATCAGCAGGGCATTGAATGGGTTACTTAGCCAACCAGGAAAATCAATAATTTAACATCAATGTATATAAAAACACTAATTCAAAATGCAAGATGAGATCAAACCATGGATAAGTGTAGGACACAATAATCTTCTTTTCTGTATAGAGCAGGAGCATTTGTAATTGTAATGTTTTAGAATAAGATAAATGTTTAAATGGCATAGAATTATCACATAGTCATATTGACTCATATATATTATATAGTTACTGTTACAGACTGCTCCTTCTATACACTTATACAGTATAAAGAAAAGGACTACTAATAAATTATAAATAAAGTGTAAAGTAAAATATCCCGTCGGACCAATTTGATCCATAGGGCCGGTGAAGCAGCGTTCACCAGTTTCCGTGGCCACGGCATACTAGGTGATTGTGTGGCCAGCACTATCATTCACTGTGCACAGCCGCCTTTACTTTACCCCAACTAAGATCAGGTAACCATCAGACTCAGGGACACCCTCCAGACCCTGGAAAGAATCCTAGCCTGCACCAGGATTCTAACCCGGGACCTTCGGTACGCCAGCCAAACGCGCTGCCGCACGGCCACCTTGCCCCTTTAAATAAAGTGTAGGCTATTATTATAATATAACAGAGTCTAGGCGTAGACTATTCTGCTGCTGTCTATTGTCAGTTCTGATAGACTATAAACTTCAGGCCTTAGACAGTGACATCTTATCTTCTATATTACATTACAGATGCTCCTTCTATTTCTATAAAGAAGATTTTTTCCTCCTATGCTCATGGTGTTTTCTGAGTCTAGTCTAGGGTTTTTATTAGTGTTTTAAATGATGTTATAATGTTGAGTTACTGGTTTTCATGGTTTGTTCAGGCAACCCATTCCATAATAAAGTAGATTGATTAGAATTAGTAGATAGCCTAATAATAATATATATATATTCAATATTCACATTTTATTCGGCCTATAATAACTATAGGCCTAATATATTCTAGGCTATATTATAAATTATTATATTAATATTATTGTCATTGTATATTTTTATAGGCCTAGCAGCCCTAGCTTTAACTTAATTAACTTATGATGGCTTATGAGTATGACTTGTGTCGTTATGCTTATGGCCTTAAATTATCATTTATGATTATCATGGCTCATGTGGCCATGCCCTATGCCTATGATCTATGACTTTATGAGTAGTATTAGGCTACTATGAGGCCTATGCCAGGCTATCAACTCAAAAGCTATGGCTATAAACTATAACTTATAATAACTATATTGACTATAACTATAACTACTACTACTATAATCTATAAGTATAAGTTATACTGTATAACTGTATAACTATAATAATAATAGTATAATCCTATTAATTATAGACAGTATTTTTATAGTAGGCCTATAACTAGTATAACTAGTAAAAATAACTATATTACTTCTTTAGACTTTAGAATAAATTAGAAGGAGCGTCTGTATTGTTAATATTGTATTATTTTGTATAGCCTAAGTAAGTCTTAGCCTGAGCCTAAGTCTAAGTAATAAGTATAAGATAAGATATAATAATAATATTATAACTCATAAATAGAAAAATATTATTTATTACCCAACTTCCTACGGTATTTGTAGAAACTTTAGCCATGGTATTAGATTTTAAATGCTATCATCGTTGAAATTTAAATCCAATTTTGTTTCGATTGCAGCCTGCAGGTGAAAGTAATAGCCATTCAGTCTTTTTGGTAACTAAGGGACAACATTCAGAGGCTACAAAATTCAATGAGCCAATGAAATCTCAAGGGCTTGATAAAAGGGGGCGCTTTGTTGATGTTAAAATTGTAAACTTTCAGGCCAGACGCAACCTTACAAAACTAAAAACAATTTAATTTTCCATTTTTTTATTACAGCTCAAACCATAGATTTAGAATGCCCAAATTCTACTATCTTGAAATAAAAAGGTTATCTAGTTTTTTTTTAATGACGCCTCTCGCTGTTGACCATGTATTTTCCCCCAGGCCTAATCTACGTAGATCTACGGCGTACGGTGTAAGACAAAATTAGGCCGACCCTTCCCCCACCCTAAACCAAATATTTTGGATGACTTGATTATTTAACTAAATTTTAACTAGATATCTAATGTGTAACATTTTTGTATATTTCATTATTATTTTTTAAAAATCTGTCTTTTCTCAGTTATTATAAATGTTGAGGTTAAACAACAGATGTAGGCCTTACTGTAGGCCTACACTCTGTAGGCTACACTACTGTACAGTCTGTACAGCATAACTTAGGCTATTTTATTATATGTAGCCTAGGCCTATTTGTTACAGATCGATGTTGAATTAGTCTACTGATTTTCCTGCGGGGAGATAAAGTGAGCTACTCAACAACACATGATGCATAAATCTGCATATCATAATAACTTATAAATGTGTTATAAGTTATAAGTAATAAGGGTGGCGGAACCACATATAGTAGATATAATGTGATATTTTTTTTTTCTGAAGCAATATGTGGAGAGATTATAGACATCAAGACCTTTTTACTTAAAATTAAACTTTTTTTTTCAGTTGATCGTTGTTTTGTGTCGAAGATGGTCACTGAGCCATATCGATCAGTAGGTATATGGATCAGTGATGCGCTGGTTGACAGATTTGCTTTATAAAGCTATTTTTTTTAATTCTTGTGATGTTTTTTTCCTTTTTTTTATTTAGTCGGTTTGAATGGTAAATTATAAAAAATGAACTCCGAAGTTATAAAATGCAAAAAATAGTAGTTAAATATTCAATAAAATAACGAATTGGGGAAATCGAACGCATGCAATTTCATCAAATGTAAGATATTATACCCTAACATTGAGTATGGGAAGTAAACATATTTTATTAAGCTGTACGTTATTTCGATTTGTCATTTTAATACACTGCGGACAAAATAATTTAAACGTTTTAGTGGTTGCGTTGAATATATCGTGACCAGTTTTGGTTTCTTTTATTTATTTATTTGTCTACAGTAGTATGCTTAGTTTGAAAATAATGCTGATAATAACATATCAAACGGACAAACTCCTGGCAAACTTAAATATTTTCGTCTGCTAAATGTAAATGGCATCGAATACTACAATTGATTTTGCACTAAATCGTTATAATATATTATATATTATACAGCAATTATAAAGAAATCTCTATCCCATTTTACACACACATGTGCTTGAAATAGTGAGAACTGTTTATTAATATGTCATTTAGTAAACAAGTTTATGTAGCTGTTGTATTTAGCCTAATTTGATAATTTTCTATAGGCTAAGTTTGTTTGTTAATTTCTTTATCATGATGCAGGCTACTCTACTTCTACTCTCTACTCACCTACTGTAGAGTGCTAGGCCTAGGGGCCTATTATTATTCTCACTATTGCTAACATAGAACTAGGCCTATAATCTATTAGTAGGCCTATTATTGAATCAATTTTAAATTTCATAAAAAAAAATGTAAGAAAATGAATTGATCTATCTACTCTAGACTAGACTAGTCTGTCATAGTCATAGATAATCACAATTCAATGATAATGGACCATCATATTCATAATCTATGAACTTTTCCTTTAGAATTTAACTTTAGGCCTTAGGCCTATCCTATACCTATAGGGCCTATAGGCCTAAGTTGATTTAATGTAGGATATTTAGTTTGGTAAAATAAATAATTATAATAATCTATTATCTATGACAAAATTGTTGTTTAAAGTTAAAGATTGTTAAATTTTGTGTGTACCATTTTATTTATTTTATTTGTTAGTTTTAGGCTTACTTGATATTCATATGATAATGATAATAATGATATGGGCATGAGCACCACATGGGGAATTTAAGAGCATTTGATGGACTAAATGACATTGTCTTAAAATATATAAGATTTCATTGTTAATTACCAACTAGCATGTAGGCATAGCTGTAGGGACTTCTATGGGATCTTTGGGACACACAGAGAACACTTGTTAAATTCATATAAATCTCTAACTCTAAGCATGAGGTAAACAGGGCTGGCTCGTTCATAGGCCTATAGGCAACCCAGGTGGCGCCAATTTTGGAGGGCGTATATTGGAGGATTTTTTTAAAATTTGGGGGTTTAAAAATATAAACTACCCGTATATACTCGCGTATAAGTCGCACTTTTTTTACCGAAAATTTCGACAAAAAGTAGGGGTGCGACTTATACACCCAACACTGTTTTTGAAAAGGTTGAAAAACATCACTTCTCTGTCATAAAGTTTCCTACATAGGCTCTGTTGGACTCATTTCAGAGAGAACATATACAGAAAATTTAATTTTACTGTATAATTTAAAATAACACACACACATTCCCTTCTGTGTCAAAAATGTGGGAATTTGTTTATAACATCCATTATGGTTAAACATTTTGGACTATCCATCACTTCTTTTGATAATTTTTATATACGTACATTGCCCCCCTCTCTCCCCACCTTGTAAAACAAAAATTAAATAGTATATATATCTTTTATAAATGTTTTTTTTTACGGATTTTTATAAATATCTGAATTTTTTATACTAGTTTGCTATTGCACTTTTTAACATTTTAGACCAAAAAAATGTGGGTTAGCCATATGGCCCATAGTCAAGACTCAGCTGGCAGTAGTGTCTACCAATCATCTTATGCACCAGAGTCTCAGTGCTCTGACTTTTCCCAAATTAACACACAAGATCTCTTCTCACAAAACAGCTCAGGAACACAAAATGAGGTAATATGTTATATTTAATTTAAAAAATCAAGGAGTATGTTTTATTTTTTTTTTGCTGTGGTAATATATTAAAGACATCTGGTTTTTACAGCAAACTCAACCCAAAAAATTGAGTATGTATGAAAAGTGGTTAAGCAAAAGATCACATTATAAAAGAGACTCCACAACAACAGATTCCAAGCTGCAAATATGCAAAGACGGAAAAGGCCCTACTGATAATGTTAATGTCCATGTATCAGCAAACAAACCTTATTGTATAACAGAGTCTAGGCCTTCCTTACATCCAGTTAGCCTGGCTTTCGGTCAAGAAAGGTAATGACAATCTTTTACATTATAACAATTTTTTATTCCTGCTATCAATTTTTTTTCTGCTGTTTTTAATATAAATCCCTACAACATCTTTCAAAATGACTTGGTTAGTGCAGTACAAAGTTTTAAAAATTGTAGTCAATTATTCAATCATTTTTGATTACAGAGAATTACAATTGTGTACTTATAAAAATTATGCTGATTTTTTTAAATTACAAAGGTAGGCCTTTTTACTTCTTCTAGTCCATTTGACTAACGTCAGAGTAGAAGATGAAAGTTTGTAGTATTTGTTCTTCAGGAGGACAGATAGATCAATTACTTTCATCTTACCATCTGACAAGTGTATCGCAATGTCTCTCGAAATCAATACACTAAAATGACAGTGGTCTTGGGACTAGACCTTTTTAGATTTTGTATGAGCCTTATGCCTTACAGGAATCAAGACCTTTCTCTGTTCACTTGGTTTTCTCTTTGGTTGGACTGGACTATGGATGTATGTGCTTGGCTCTTAGGCCTAAATATAAGAGCAATTGTGTAGAGAGCAAAACATGCGACTGAGCATGACATCCCTTCAAGCTTAACACTCAGTAAGGGTTCAACAATGATGCTCACCTTACTCAACAAAATCACTCAAAACAAAAAGAAAAGCTGAGCACTTCAGGCAAACTATATCAGGCCTAACCCAAATGGGAATAACAGGTTGAAAAACCATAGGCTCTTCCTATACAATAATTTTTTTTATGATTATATTTATTAGGATGATTAAATTTTGATTTTGGATCATTTTAATAGAGAAAATACATGTAATTATTAATTATACCATAGTTACATTCTTTTTTACATTCTAGAGATCTATTAGAACAAATAAAGAGTTCCTTTCAAGATTCTAGTAAAGAGGTTAGTTTTTTATTAGCAGTAAGCTGATAAAAAATTTGTATTAAAAAATACAGTTTATAAATTTTAAATTGATTTTAATATACTATTTTTATGCTCTAATAACTTAGAGGTTATTCAATCCCCTGAAGTACAAATTTTGACATCTATAAAATACTCTGTTGTACAATAAAGATTTTTGTTGCTTTCTTTTAGATAAGAAGTGCTCTTGATGGGTTCAAAACAAAATTAGATACTACTTCAGAGTTATCCCAGGAGCAGCTTTGTCAAACATTTTCCACGTGTAAGATTATTTCACTTTGTAAAAAAAAGTATTCTCTATTATAAAAAAATCAGATTGCTTGCTAAAAGATAATGGCACAAAGATTTTAAAGTGATTAGACTTTATATTGTAATGTGTTAATTTCTTTTACTTCCAAGGCACTATCTAGTATATTATTGTTTGCGCGAGATAACTTTTGATAAAGATGTATTTTGTTGGCAAATATATTGGTGCAATATTTGACAAAGATTGAATATTGCTATAATAATTTATATAAATTTTCCAGTAGGTATGATGTATTTTTTTTTACAAAACCAATTATCTTTTATAGAAATTCAGATTTTAAATTGATTGCCTTATTATGTTCCCTATACCAAAAAAAGGATTAGGCTACAGCATCTGCTTTTTAAAACATTTTATACAAAAAAGCTCCAAACATAATGGCATTAATTTAAAATAAGCATGAGTTTTTGTTTTTTTTTATTTGACCTACCTGCTTTTACAAAGGTTTTGTAATGTTACAAAATTTGAATTAGTTTTTGACCTCATTGAGAAATTATGAATTTGATAAATGGAATTCAGCTCTCATTGGCCTCATCCATGCCCACCCTGTTATGGATATTTTTTTAGAAATTTGTGATGAACAGGGTTTCAAATGTATACTTTTATTTTTATATTTAGTAGGCCTACTTTAATTTTTTTAGTTTTACAATCATACTTAAGGGTGGTAAATAATATTATACATAAATTTTCTCTTTAACAAATGAATGTTTTAATTTTTTTATGTTTAGTTTTACGTGACATTTGGAAGCATCAAGAAGAAATGTACAATGTATTGAGTGAACATTGTAAAAATAAATCGTCATCTGAAGAACTTCAAAAGCAAATTGCTGTGGTATATATGTATTATATATGAAAAATTTTATAAATAGTTTCCATCATGCAATATCTTACATATGATATGTATTTTGAACTGCTGATTTTTTTCAGAATGAAAGTAAAATTTGTCTTCTAGAAGAAGAACTGCTCACAGTGAGACAAAGTGAATCAGAAAAGCTTTCAAAAAATATGCAGGATGTAGTGTCATCACAACTTTTAAAATCAGAACAAAAGCTTGAGGTTGTTTATTTTTTTCATACAATAGTTTAACCAAAATACTGTTATAGTTATACACTTAAATAGGAAACTCTGATGGGCACCTAATATTAGTTGGGCAAAAGTAATTGTGTAGACCACATAATCTTTGTGTATGACAAGGTCATGGAAACTGATAAACACTGCCTCATGGATCAACATTGTCTTTGAGGGATATTTTACTTTTTATACAAACATATCAGGCTTAATTTGGCTTGAAAATGTTTGAAAACTGACTTGTTTCTTTCAAGATTGAGATAACAGACTAAAGTGTGCTTTTAGCTAAAATGAACAGCAAAAATAATTACGAAGAAGAAAAATAAGTAATCAGCTGTCACTATAATACTGTTAAAAAAAACTTAACCCTTTTCATGTTTTTTTTTATAGAAATAATTCAAAAGATGTTTTGATTAGTTCTATGATAACTTTAAAATGCAATTATAAACTGTTCAATTTGAACTACCTTTATTATACAAAACTGTGCAAGAGTAAGACATTTTTTACACAGACCAGTTTATTTGTTTGTGAATTGGTTGTTTTTTTTCTAGAAAATTTTGTACTTTTTCTAATGATTTTAGAGTAAAACGTACCCCTGTACAGTATATTACAAATTCAGCTCTATGATAGCAGTCTCTAATTGTGGGCCTATATACTTCTTCCTTTTTTTTTAGGAGATACTGAAATGGATAAAACAAACTAATGAAAAGCAGGAACTTCAATTGGATGACTACAAAAATTGTGTGGAAAAATATTTACAAGAGATTATGAATCAATACTCCAACAGAATTTTCAATTCAAAAGGATTTAAGGAAATTGAAAAAACGTAAGTTTTGATTTTTATTATATTATATGTACGGTACAAGGATGCTGTATATGTGTTGAGAAAATATTTGTGTTTCCCTTAAAAATATGTATTCTTTATAATGTTCATTTTACTGTTTAACTTGATAAACAAGAATAACCCATAAAAACACAGTTTTTATTATACTCCCTTTCTTTGCAAACTAAGTTTACCATCATGTAATTGAATAATTGATTGACTAGTGGAAATGAAACATGTACAGAAAAATATCTGTGTCTCAAATCTAAAAAATATCTCCTTACTCCGTATGAATTGTTCTAAAAATAATCTCAGCGCATCATTATTTTTTTTCTACCTTTGCGCCGAAAAAAACATAAAAAGTTGCACAGGCATTTTTTATGTGAAACCAAAATTTTTCTTATACCGGTACTTACCTTTTAAGAAATGAATATTGTCATAAGTATGGTATAATTAAGTTGTGTTAACTGAAAATTTGATAGAATGTATTGTTAGTCGGGACAAGTATGCTGTCCAAATTTCAGCTCGATTGGGCCACGGGAAGTGGTAAAAAAATCGATGCAAAGTTTTGCTATCAAGCAAGCAAGCAGACAGACAAGACAGAAAATACAAGTTAATAGAAAGGGAGTAAAAGCAGTTGTTTTTTTTTCAATCAAATTCTATAAACAGTACTATATTTCTGTGAATGTTTAGATAAACTGTTGAAAAACATTTAATATAGCCATTATAAATTAAATGAAGCTAATCTACTGTTTTAAATATCAGTAGTTGCAAATCATTTATAAGATCTGATAGCAAGCAGTCACACAAGGAAGGGGATTCCTTCTTTCACAATAACTTATATGGCCAAAGATTTGTTAAAATTTACTATTGGTAAGACATACAATAAGGATTTTGAGCTTACTTACTGCCCGTAACGCTGTGGGCGCATAGAGCAGCAACAAAGTCTTTCCATCTTTCTCTGTCACGTGCGACAATTCCAATCGTACCCCAGGAGTGACCAAATTCCTTTAATTCCTGCTCCACTGTTCTGTGCCAGGTTACTTTTGGTAGACCTCTCTTTCTTTTTCCTTCTGGAGCAGTGTAGGGGCTGTCCCCATCGCCAACGCTTTTTCATTATGACAGTGCCCATGTCTTCGTGGTTGCATTGGGACAATAATTCTTTGCTTAATTTCTTTGGCCAGAAAAAAATTCAAAATCCACCTGAGGTTTTTCGTGTGAAAGGTGGAAAGCTTTGCAAGGTCCTGTTGTGTCATGCGCCAACATTTGGCACCATAAAGAAGGACAGGAAGTACACAGCTGTTGTAGAATTTTAATTTCATTCTGGTAATATATTGGTCAGGGTTTCCAAATGTTGTTCATGTTGTAAAATGCAATTCTTGCTTTTTGGATGTTTGAGCTAATTTTGATATATTATTTATATTAATATATATTCTTTTATTAGAATTATATCAGAAATGACCAATTTTAAGGAAAAGATGGAAGAGAGATTTGGAGATATACAATTTCAACTCATGGAAGAATTCCAAGTGCTACTTAAAAAGCAAGGAAAAGATATTTCTGATACAAACAAGCAGCTTTTAAAACAGTTCAATCAAAACATTGCTCCACTAAAAAACTTGACAAGTCAGAACAATACAATCATAATGTAAGTATTGATAAAAAATGTACTTAATGTAAAAACTATCATTTATTGCATATACAATTAATGCTAACTATCAAATCTGTTTTTAGGGAGCAGTTTCAGGTTCTAGGTGTAAAGCTAGGAACAATGGTTAAAAACTGCTTCACTCAAGGTAATGAATGGAGCATTACATCTATGCAGAATTCATTAACAGAAAGTCTTCGCCCCATTGTAAGTATATTGCTTAAACAGTCACATGATGGCTGCACTGCAAATATGTTACAGAAAGTAGAAAATAGGTCAGTATTTTTATTTTCTTGTTTTAAAACAACATAAACATACTAATTTTCACAGTTTTTTCTTTTAAAATTATGTTCAGTTAATTAGGTTATTCGTTAACATTTTATATCTTTAAGTTTTAAACAAAATTTCTGTTGAAATACTTACCACATTGAAATCAAATGTCTATGTGTTTGGTTTAATAAATCATAATATGCCAATTAACCTTAAGCGAAGAAAAATATTTTTCCTTGCGGTGTGGTCACATCCCTAATTGCTTAAGACCTAAACCATAGTAAGAATAAAACGTAGGGATGTTAAACATTAGTTAATCAGAAACAGAGACTTAGTGACACACAATGGATTTTTTTATTGTAACCTGTTGACCTGTGATAATTTGAATGGCCTGAAATGGTGAGTTGTGTTCATGAATGTCTTTTTGAGTGTATGAATACTGAATTAATGCCTGTAAAAGAAAGAGCTTTTGTGGTTTGTGGAATAGGAATAAAAGTAGACAGTTAACAGACCAGCGGCTTGTTAAGTACTTACTTTTCAAGTCTAAGATTTTAATGGTTCCTAAGGATATATTTTTTTACAAAACCTTGTTGGATTAGCACAAAAACAAACATTAAATGAATAAATGCCTTATTTATAAACCTTGTTTCAAATTTCAACATTTTTTTTGACAGACTACAGTGTCATTTGTCACCAGTACCAAGATGTGCAGATGAATTTAGTAAAGTTGATTATGCGCAAGCAATGACTTTGAATGAGCCACCCCAGAAAAGAGCTTCTGATACAAGCAGAGCATTACATTCAACAAATGTTGATGTTCAGCCGTATACTATGTCACTAAGATCAAAAAGATATCTTACTCGTTCATTCAAATCTACTAATGACACTGGTGTAGAGAATAATGTTTATAATGAAGCAAACAACCCGAAAGATGGTGATAAAGTTGTTTACGACATGAAGACTACAAACTTTCCAGTAAATAATTATTATGGTAATGTCAAGTCAAATTCAATTTGCCTTCATAATAAAGCTAACAGTAACAATAGCTTTATAAAACAAAAATCTAATAGTAGAAAAAGACCTTACTGTGATAGTACTAATAAACAAAACAATGAAAAGCATTTTCAAGAAGATACAATACCACCTCATAAATGTAAACCAGCATCATTTCTGAGCTACGAGGAAGAAACAAATGCTTCTCAAACATGTAACTATCAGGTGGAAAAAGAAAAATTTAAAAATATGAAAAAGCCTTTTCAAAGCAACTTGGAAACTGTTGAAAATCTTCATCAAACAATAGAGACTCGTTCAGAAAAAAAATTTTGGTCTAAAAAATTTGAGAAAAATATGCAGAAATCAATTCAGTCTTCACAAGACCTTCATGAATGCTATGCCGATATGGCTAATAAATTGCAATTTTTATCATCAAGAAAAATTGAAGCTATTGGTAGATCTTCACTTGATAGGTATGTTGAAATAAGGCCAAATTTCATATTTTTGTAGTTAATTTTGTTTTGTGTCCCCAAGTTATAGAACAGATGCTTTTGAAAAACATTTTGTTTATCTGAACTTAATACAGTCTATTATTATCATCATCCATTCATAAAGTATATAGGCAAACATCTAGGAAACGTTGATATTTTCTAAGGTATATTCTTGTTATCATCATATAATTACAATCTATATCTAAAAAAGTTTTACCTTCAACATCATTGTGTGGGGGGAATGGGGAGTTGAAAATCTCCATACCCCAAAGTTGCAAAGCAAAGGCTAATACATAAAAGTGTTTTCATAGAATTTAAAAACTTAAAAAAATGGTACACAATCTAACAGAAATGTTCGATTTGCAATAATTTAGTACATCTCTCCATTTACACCAAGGGTATGCAACAGGCGGCCCGCGAGCCACAAAACGGCCTGCCAAGCCTTTTACTTTTAGTATGGTCCTCGAAGAACGTCTAGAGGCATTTTTTTAATTGGTTGCATTGATAATGCAAATACATTTTTAGACTGTGTGGCCCACCTATGTGCGGCCCAAAGCAGAAAAATGTTGAAACTTCTGATTTATACCAATGCCAATCATTCTTAATTTACAATAATCAATAATCTGAAAAAAAATGATTTACTTTTTCAAGGTGCTTTTTTAGCCAATTTGAATGCCTACACAAGTTTGTTCCAGTGTGTGTTGTGCAAAGCATGTTTCAAAATTGACTTAGTTGTAACAATGAACTGCTTAATAATTTAAATAATACTTACTGGTATATTACATTTAGTTTATTATAATAAGATTTTAAGCTATAGTCTACATCAGGTAGTAAATATAGTTTAAAGCGTATAAATCAGTTCGGTACCGGTATTAATTTCTTGGATCATTTTTTTCTTCATGCAAACTTAGATAGGTTGAGATATACCGGTAGTTTCATACACACAAGAATGGTAATAGTATTGTACAGATATAATAGTAATAGTAAAAAGGAAAGTACCGGTACCAGAAGAAGGGTATGGAAATAAAGGAATATAAAAAAAGCTGAAAGAACAAGGGGTAAAGTTTATAGAAAGAGATGATAGTTTAAAGTTTGAGAAAGGCTTACACTACAACTACAAATGCAAGCCAAACAGTTTAAGTGACTTTTACTTATTGAATTATATATTATAACTATTGCAGTAAAACACAAAATTTGCATTTCAAACTTTTGCTTTATGATTTTATCATTTAATGAAATGAGATACCTGATATTGTGATTGTGCCCAAACAAGATACCAGTTTATATCTTACATTTTGTAAAAAAACTTTATTCTATTTATTCCAGGACTAAAGGACAGAGTAAAAATGAAATAGAGGTAATTATTTACCATAATAAGAATGATAATCTTTTTAAATAAATAGTTACGCTAGTATATGACTAATCTTGTAATTACTAATCAACAGTACCATTAAAGCATATGAAAATAAATTAGAACTGCTAGGCGGAGACCTTGAAATTTGAAAAAGAAAACTAGGCTCTAAATTGTTTTTGAATTTTGAATGATTATTTTTAAGAACATTTTTTTTTAAATTACAGACTAACAGTTGTGATTCATCCCCAACAGTGTCTATAACCAAAGTCACTATTAAGAAAATAAAAGCCCCTTATATCCACACAAGGTTCGTTCAAGGTATGTGTAAAAATCTTCATATTTCATACTGGTATGTAACAAGACAGCTGCCGACAGGCATGAATAATCTATATCCCTTTAGCAGAAGACACACATACAATACTACCAACTGTAGAACTTGAAATAAAATTTTCATATATTTTAAAATATTTAGTAGTTTCACTTTTAGGTTTGTTTGAACTATTTAGTTATTTTTATAATTGTTATATTTGTAATCGAAATTTGTTTATATTACTTTTTTAGATACCAGTACTCTTACAAGTGAGCAAATGAATAGGATGGCTGCAAGTCCAACACATACAATACTCTCTGACATTTAGATTAATACACATTATTTACACTTTTTTTATGACTAAATAAAGAGATGTGATTTTATTAAATTTTAATAAAAATTAGTTTAATTACTCTAGTAAAATAAATTTATTAACAAACATTATGTCTTATGTAATTGACATTATGTATTGTGTAATTGTCTGTTGTATCAAATTACCATAAATAAACATTCACACATTATAATTAATAATTATAATAATAATTATGTAATATTTGTAATATAAATTATCATTGATCTAAAATAAATAATACTTTTGAAAACATTCTGTGTACTAATTAGAATTACCTGGACATTCTAATATTTAACTTTAACTGAAGTACCTGCAACCTAAAGGTTAGTTAAAACTTAACAGGGGCTTACTTTTTAAAAGATGATTACAATAACTTAAAAAAGCTCAGGGACAAAACAATATTTTATATTAATGAGACACAAATACTTGTCAGATTATTATTTATATATTTTGTTTATTGTTGATATTTAAGATCTAGGACGCTCCTTCTTTCCCTTGAACAAAGCCAGAAGAGACACATTGGCAACCTTGACAATTTTAAAACGGACACCAGGAATGTCACCCACAGCGTGACCTTTACGTCCAAAACCAGCAACAAGGACTTCATCGTTTTCCTAATTTTGAGAAACAAATCATATTAGATATTATTAGCCCAAAAAGTATATAAAAACCAAACTGTTAAGTCTAAGCAGCCACAAGCCTACAAGTTCCCAATCCTCACGCCAAAATCAAAATGTGTAACTCCGTTTATTAAACAAAAATCAGAAAACAATAAACAAAGACACTGAATTAAATTACTCATAGTTAAGATAAATATATAAAGTTTATTTCAACCAGATAAGAGGACAATAAACTGATTTTTAAAAAAAACAATAAACTAGAGCAGTGAGCATAAACAGACAGATCAATAGTTTATCATGGAATTTGTATCTAGTATTGGACTCAAATCCTGATATTCAACTTCTACAACAATTTCAATATCACTCTCACATAAGCCCAGTTTAACTCATTTGCTACTAACATACTTTCCAAAGACACCCGGGAAAGTACTAGCCAAAGGGAAGGAACTCCGTATTAATTTTAGTAAATTTTTTTTAAATATTTTTTTTTAATAATTAAATATTCCCCAAAGTGAATAAAAATTACATCATAAAATAGATAAATATCTTAGCTTTCTGGAAATGTATACTTTTATACATAAAAAATGCTGAATTATCGGTAGAATTATTCGCTGAGTGTTGAGACCCTATGATTTGCCTAAATATTTTCTCTAGGCCTAGTCCCATAAAGTATAATAAATCCCAAAAATCGAGTTGAAATGGAAATTTATCTAAGTCTATATCTGCAGCATCCTTATTATCAGAACTGTTGTTAAATGTTATATTCGGATGTATAGAGCTATCGATTAATAAAGTAAAAAATGAAAGACGAAGGCTATAAAAAAAGTTTTACAAGACGAAAGGCAAGTGAAAAATACCAATTTTTTGACGCGCATAGCAAAAAAACGAAATTAGATAAAAACATCCGGTTTTTATTAACGAAACAGACTATATTCCTACTTTTTAAAAGCCGTTTTTGCAGTAAAATAAAACCCCAGAACGCATGTCGAAAAAAAATCTAGAAACGACAAGGTTAGTCACACACGTGGCGGCCGCGTTTGGGCGCATTAGTACGGAGGGGGGTATGTCGCATTCAGTCGCGGTAGTAGCAAATGAGTTAATGCTTCTCTAAATATTTCCCAACTGTCATCCATTTTAGTAGAATTAGTGATAAAAATGAGACTTAGTTCAAAACTTTACTAAAATTCAATCAATTGAGTTAAAAATACTAAAATGTGTTTTTTATAAAAATGTCATCACCATCACTCTTTTCAGACTTTAAAAAGTCACATCAGAATATAGGTGTACACTTGTAGAGGTGACGCATAGCGACATGGTTAAGACTGGTATCTTATTTTACACAAGACTTACTTCAATAAAATTGAGACAGCCATCATTGGGAACAAAAGCTGTTATCTTTTTACCATTCTTTATGAGCTGAACTCTGACGCATTTACGAATAGCTGAGTTAGGCTGCTTGGCCTCTACACCACTGTGAGAAAAATATTTTTACAATTAATTAGAGATGTATGCCTTTATGCACCAAACTAAGAACATTTCAGAATATTGCAAATTTATTGGAAACGTGTACATATTTTTTTCTTCAAAGAGTGTAATCATTTATTCACAAGACCAAGAAGGCACTAAGTTAAAAAATATATTTCTGTATATCAAAACTTTACCAGTATCTAATACTGGAAGCTGATGCAATGAGAAGGGCGGAGAGACAGAAGGAACGGAAGAGGCTGGTGTACATGTCATCTGTGGCACCCAAACGGTCCAACAGACTACGGTATGTAGATGTTAAATAAAATATAGACCCCCCCCTTCTACTATAGAAATGTTATAAATACTTTTCATAATCATAACACTAAATATTTCCAGAGACCCAATGGAGTTGGAGTAACTAGGATAAATAGCAGATGGGGCAGAGCTAATAAAGAATAATCATTTTGAAGATTATCCAAGTGTTGGTGCTATGGGTAAGCCAGCACTTTTCAATTTTGCTGACAGGACCTGCTAAAAATAGGGGGATGCTGCAAGAATCATGCAGTAATCTATATATATATATATATAATGAGACTGTGTACGGATTCCCATTGGTCAAATTGAAATCACATGAGTTTGTGTCACTGACTTATTTAGACCTAGGCCTATATACTGTCAAATAATTGTTCACATTGGACATACGTCTCCGCATGCCCAGTGGTTAATGTAGCGGACTGCTATGCGGGCGACCCGGGTTCGAATCTCCAATGTAGCTAAAATATTTATGTTAAATTACTTTCCTAAAAGTCTTCAGTAAAATATAATAATTTAAATATTAGAATTATAGCTTTATTTTAATTGAAGTTTATACAATTTTCATCTGCACCTAATTAAGTAATGCAATCCTGTTTTTATTTCCAGCTTGTTATATTTATATAATTTAAGTAGGCTAAATACTAAAATATGAAACATACACTTTCTCCAAAACAATGCCTTTAGCATGGGAAGAGCCCTGGAAAGGATTAGCCTTCCAGCGAGTACCCAAGTGGGCTTTTTTGTAATCTTTATCATGCCATCGTTGCTCTCTACGATGGTCTTTCATTTTGCGAGCAGTGTGCAGACCCATAGGCTTTCCTGAAATGTAAAACAAAATTACTTTTAGCATTTACCCTTTGGCCTCTGAGATTATTATGGCTAATGGCCCTTAAATTCCCCTTCACCTGGGCCGGCTGGGCTCCTCTGATAAATCAACACAAAACAGACACAAAAGTAAAACCTTAACTATATTGAATTGTCACCGAATTCGTATTCTTTTTAACTTCCAAATTAGAAGGTAAAGAAGGGAGCTACCTAAAAATTAGTAGTTTTAGCCACACCCAAAAATTATATATGAGTTTTAAAATGCACCAATTCGGCGTTGGGAAGATTAATCTACTCGGAATTTCCGAGTTGACGACCAGTAGAGAGAATAGCATATGTCGGGATAAGATACGGCTAAGAGTCCTAAGCTAAGTAAAGTCTTAGTCTATTCTATGATTAATATGAATTCTTAGACTTAGAAAGTACCGGTAGGCCTATAAAATTATTTTCTTTGTCCGTAGGCGTGTTTAGATCAGAACATCTCAAAAGTGCATGTTAAGTTTTAGTGGGTTGGTCAACTCGAAGGGAAAGAAGTATTTTTTACTTTTTAATTGAAGTATATTTAACAAATATTAAATGAAAAATGTGTCATTCCAACTCAACATTGGTATTATCGATAATTGGTCCCAACGACAAATATTTAATATTTTGACCAAAAGCTATATTTTCGACAAAAATCCGTAGAATTTTAGCAACCTTACATGTTTAAATGTATGTGTTAGTTTAATAGCTTAATATTTAACAAGGAAAAGCAGCAAAATATTTTGTAGTATAATATTTAAACACGTGAGATAAAAAAACATACCCATGATTGCTAATGTGCGTACTCAAAAAGGAAGAGGTCAGTTGGATATACCAGATTTTTTGTACTTGTGTGGCCTCGTTTTTTTTTTTTTTTTTTTTTTTTTTTTTTTTTTTTGCTGAAAGGACAAGCTATTCACTTATTGTTTTTGATAGGTAATCCGTTACTTTGTGAGAAAGCCAATAAATATTTTTAGACTAATAGTTATTATCTGCATCTTAAATTGCTTGTATATATATAATATAGAGATTATATCGCCCTATATTTTATGAGAAGCCTCTGTAAACTATAAGCTTAAAAAGCGACATAGCCTACGACAATGAGCTTTAAATTATAAACAGAAGAGATGATATGAAATTGTCAGAATAAATTAACCTGACTTAATTAAATATCTTCAAAAACAATTTATTACATAATACGTTGCATTATTAGTCTTGAAAAGATAGAGTGTAGACCTGGTCGGCTATAATAAATTCGTGTAGTAGTCATAAAAGAGACAAAGGCTGAATTAATATGTACCAGCCCTAAAGCATTTTGATTTTAACATTTTAAATTTTGAAAAAATATTTTTTATAGTGGCTTGTGTTGCAAACAAATTTTATGTACAGAGTTATTAATGTCATGTTCTCATTTGATCAAGTTTAGGTTAAACTGGCATGAAAAATCATTTTTTGAGCATCCGGTTCCCGTTCAGAATATTGGTAAATCACAAGATTTCCGGCCAATTATTTCTGAGGTGCAACTGTCAAGTGTAAAGTGAAAAAAAATGACACCATTATTTTGCTTCTATTATTCTATATTAGTGACAATATATTTGCACAGTGTGGCTGCAAACGATGTCCCAATCCCTGCTCTTCTGTGGTCTCCAGAAAGGTAACATTTCATATGATAATAATTAGGCTATAATATAGGCACTTCAACAAAAAAATAAAAATTTGTTTTTTAGATTTAAATTCTTAACCACATGATAGAGTAGGTCTGGAGGTTTCCAAAAACACCAAGTTTATTGTTCTACCTTAAGTAGAACAGAAATTACAAATTTTTTTCGACGTTTTTTTGTCTCCTTCTTTGGCTTTGTATTTTAATTAAAAAAATGGTACCCATTTTTTGCAACTTTTACTTTTTTTCAACACAACTTTTTTATTAAAAAAGATTTCATAATAATTTTTTCAACATACATTTTTAATACAATGAACATCAAGGGAATACAGACAGAACACTAAAAAAATATTTTTTTTATTATATTATATATATTTTTATATATAGAAATAATGTGAATATACTAATATTAGGTACTTTTATAAAATGTACCAAATTTCCCAAATGGTGTTAGAGAAATAAAAACTTATTTATTTAAATAGTGCTTAGTTCAAGGATACATTATTTAGCTTTCCGAGTAAAATAGAAGCAGAGTTATACTTTTTTTTTGCTGTTTTTTTGTTTATTTATAGAGAAAAAATGGGTTTGTAAGTTCATAAATTTAAAACCGTTAAAGATAAGTAGCCTATATAAAATGTAATACAATATCAATTCTTTATACATGACATAATATGATGCTGTTTTATTATTTGCTGAAAGCATTTTTAATTTCAAATATTTTTAAAGACTAAACATAATGTGCTTGCACATGAAAAATCTTAAATAATCAAATACAAACACATCTGATGTAAAATGCAATTAACTTATTAAGTACAAATAGTAAATATAAACAGTTTACTGTATATTTTATAGTCTAAAGAAATTGTATATGCACAAATAAATATCCAAACATTATGTTTTATAATATACAAGCTACATTGCCCGGTTGAAAAAAAACAGGACTGTATAAAGATGCAGATAAAAACTACAAATAAAAGAAAGCTATAAATCTAATATTTAAATTATTATTTTTTTACTGAAGACTTTTAGGAAAATAATTTAAGATAAATATTGTAATCGGGTAAAAAATAGGCAAGTATTTTTATTTAACAAAAATCTAAATTGCCAGTATATTTACAATGGCATTTGCTTTTAAAAGTTTAAAAAAAAATAAAAAAAAATTATAGTCTAACAGGTGAATCGAACCCGGGTTGTCCCCATAGCAGTGCGCTACGTTAACCACTGAGCTAGCGAAGATACATGGCCGATGTGAAAAATTATTAGACAGTATATAGGCATAGGCCTCAATAGGTTAGAGACACAAACTCACGTGATTTTAAATTGACCAATGGGGATCCGTATGCATACAAACACTCTATTTTTATATATATAGATATGCAGAATAAAAAGGAAAAAAAAGCTCTCATAAATACATATATTATATCTATTAATAGTTTCTCAATAAAATTAAAGTTAACTTTTTAAACATTTATTTTCCTTTTTTGATGTGCGGCAATCTAACTACTGGTATTTATGACAAAACAATCACTTTTCAACCAATGTGGGAAAACGTGTGATTTTGTAAACAGTTACGCTTTAACAAGTTAACTTTACATCAAAATATGTTTGTATCTAATTACTCAAAATGAAACAATTTTTTTAATAATTAAGTTTACACAATTTACATGTGCAGCTATGTTCTAATTTGTGAAATAAAATTCTATTTTTCATACCTAATGAGTTAACACCATGAAATTCTCCAAAAGCAATGTATTAGTTGGTTTACTTGACATTAAATTATATTAGCTTATAAAATACAAGGTTAAAAAAAATTTCATAAAATATTAGAGTGGTGCCAAATTAATATTTTGTGTAATAAAGTTTACGAATTCATAACAAATTGACTAGTAAGTAAGTATCCCTTTCAGATCAATTCAATCCATTGTGGAAGTGAAGCCTCGTTTAGCAGTGGGATTACAACAACATTTTTAATATATTTCCAATATGACTTGATGTAGTCAGGGAGAAAAAAAAGTAATCACCAACTTCAGGTTCTGCGAATGAACAATTCTGCACTCTCCAGGTGTGACAAAGTTGGCATAAATGATAATAAATCTGAAAATAAAAAATTTAAAGATCAAAATTGCTATGTCTAAATGTTTAATCTCTCCTCATTTTTTTAAGTCAATGACCAGTCATCTCTCCAATCAATGCTATCTTTTATAATAAATTAATAAGTAAACACAATGTATAGCTATCGTGTATTATTTTTTTTATATAACATTATAATTAATATTATCATCTTTTAAAAGCTTTATATTAACTTTGTAAAACTTTCTTGCTGGTTGGCTTGCAACCGACTGATCAACCCAACCTTCAGATGCTAATTGAACAAATTTCTATATTCCTATCAATTTGAAACTCGGCACATACATGTTAAACCTATGGAAACACTTTCTATAAAATTGTCACCCACATCCCCAAGTGTCAAAATCTGTTTTCATCTGTTTTTTCTTTACACTTTATTATGGTGCATATTTGTAAATTCCTATGGAACATACATGATTAATCCTTTTTTTTTTGTTTACAGGTACTGCGTTTTCTTTATTTGTGGGTGGTTGTGGAGGGCTAATATTGAAAAGGCTAATGCATAAAAGAAAAATGCATATAAACTACATAATATTAGTTTAAATACAACTTACTTTGTGCTTTTCTTTCTTTATGCTACATTATATCATATAGTTAAGTTATATATGTTTTTATATTATTATGCTATTTTTTATTTTTATCACAAGGCAAAAATTAAATACACATAAAAGATTTATAATAAAAATTTGTTTTCAGCTTTCAGCTTCCATCTGCTTTTGAATTTTGTACATCTCTGACTTAAGTCTGTAGGCAGGGTCTTAATATAAAATCCTTTAAAAAAAATTACTTTTACTTTACTTTAAAACATTGATCTTTAATTTCTCAGACACTACTTCTTCTTCTTCGTAATACTGTGGAGACCCCGTAGAACCGAGGAAAAAGTCCACAATTTAAATACACATAAAATAACATAGCAAACAACAGTTATATACAGATAAAAGAGTGTCACTTTAGGTTTTTGGACCAGCACTAGGTTGAACATTACCTTTACTTTTAAACTTTTTTGGCAAGGTTGGGTAGCACACTTGGAACTCAATTTCTTCTGGTCTACAAGCACACGTCGCAATCAAAATATAACTTTTATACAAGTGGGCAAAGAGATCTCCTTATCTTGATGTGATTTCCTTGAAATACTGTCAGCTGCTGGTGATGGTCTTTTTTCTTTGTTATGGTACATTAGAAGACTCCCGCAGGTGTTGAATGGGATGCCAAATGGTGTTCAACCTATAATAAGTAACAAAAGGTGTTATCCTTAAAGTGAGACAATGGGAAAAAGCAACAATTTCCAAATTATATATATGCAATTCTTGGAAACATTTTTATCATGCATGCACATATTAACACATTCAGTCATAAGCTTTAAAAATATATTATGCCACAAACCTCTTTTTATAACTAGATACTTTGGTGATCAAGGATTTCAGGTTCTTGCTTATTAACTTTTTATTTGACATGTCGTTGCTGAAAGACTATTATGAAAGTGCATGTCCCGCTCAGAGGAAGTTATACCTATAAAATAATTGTATTTTGTTAAAATTATTGACAATAGTGTTAATAATATAACATACAATCATACAATAACTTAGGCTTAGAAGTTATGCTTTATGTAAGTTATTTACTATTTAATGCTAATTACTACTATTACTATAAAACTATTATAATAAATTAGTATTACTATTATAATTTTAATAATAAATATTAAAAAGCTTATTTACTGTTATTTAGGCCTACCACTTACAACGCTACTACTATTTAATTATTATAAATTATAATTAATAAATAGTATTAAATTAATAATAATCTAATTAAAATTAGCACAAGCATGGCCATGTCTTAGGCCACATGCATACGGCATATGAATTATGACATTTGAAGAGGTCAATAGTGACTCAATAGGCAAAAGGATAGGCCTATGCATAGCATAGCACCATCAGCATAAGAAATAAAAGCCGATGCATAGTGTAGGCCTGTAACTATAGGCCTACTTATACTACTAAATAGTACGTAGGCATAGCCTGGCATAGGAAAGTCTAATTTGCTAAGTCTAGAGGTATATGTATTAGGTATATATATTGATGCTAGAATATAATTTAGAGAATATAAATATAGTATTTTATAGGCCTAGATGTGGCCTAAATAAGAATCATTAGGAGTATCAAGTCAATAGTACTAGTAATTCTAGTACTAGGCTTATTAATTATTACAGGAATTAAAGGCAAAGGCTTTGGGAAAGGCTATTAGAATGTTTCATTAGCAAAGCAATTATTATTATAAAAGATTAAAATGCGAAATTATAGCTTATTTTTGTATTAAATTCAACTTCCGCTAAATATACAAAATTAAAATGTCTACTTTCGATTTTAGTGACACATTGATCATGATTTGTACCGTCCTTGGCATTTAGGGGCTTTATCTTGACTAAAATCCAATGGTACTGTAGTTTCAAGACTTGGATGAAGAATGAGTAAGAGAAAAAAGAATATGGTAGCCTAATTTTAAATATTAGTAGTGAATAAGCGAAAATTACCTTAAATTTGCTTGTTTTGTGTATTTTTCACATAAACGGCACCAAACAACAAATTATATCGATAAATTCGAAGTCTTCGGTCTGAACAAATGCAGGTCTAAAAATAAATGACGGTTAAACCATGATGTCACTATCACCGTTTCCGGTAGTACACCGTAAAAGCCGGAAGAAAGAAAAAATTCCGCCATCACGGGTTTTTAAAAATCGGAAATTCACGTTTGTTGAAGTGCCTATATAATATAAAATATAAATATTAGGCTGCCGCTATTCAGAATTCACTATTCCATTCGGACCCGGGTCCCTTGCCCTTTAACTTTAGGCTTAGCTTTAGCCTTTAGCATGAAATGGCTATTCGGACCCGGCTTCAGTCAGAATTCCTTAAAACTCATAGAAAACATAAAAAAAAGAGGGAAACAAACACAAAATATAGTTGTTTTACCATAGTCTATATATTATAAGAAGTAGCACAGAAAGCACCAAATCTATCCCTATCCTTTATTAACCTTTATTCCTTTATTACCTAACCGATAGATTACCAAAAATACTACAAAGCCACCCCTAACTTATATAAACTAACCGATACTAACTATTTATCACTAAGTCTATCGGGTCCGAATAGCCACTTCGATAATATATTATAACATTGATATGATCGCAGAGTAAGTGTAGGTGTACTCGGCGTAGGCCGAGTGACTAGGCGTAGGTGACTAACTCAACTACTAACTGTAAGTGAAGTATAAGTAAGTGTAGTATTAGTTTAGTAGAGGCAGACCCAGGCAGAGGTCGGATGTTGTAGCCTAGTACAAACTAGGTCTGATTGTGAAGCTGGCTGGTCCAGTTCACCGGACTGTCAACCAAAAACCAACTTACACGTCGCAGGTTCTATCCCTGCCACCGACAGATCCATGTCGCCCTGCAAGAGTTTAGTTTTGGGCCTAGTGGACGTAATAATCTTCTATCTAGCAGGAACGTCTGTAAACTTATAAGATCGTAAATTATCCCCCCACCTATTTATTTTATTACATTCCTTGATCATTCAATATAAATTATTTAAAAAATGCCTGCTTATTATTATTTTATGAGAATTATGAATGCAGCACTTATAACTTACAAGCCGGTATAAGCCCGGTCCTCCGAACCGGCTAAAAGTTATGTTTACATACACTCTAACTACTCGAGCAGTTATAATAAGATTGCTCGCATGACCTACGACGCGAATTTAAACGTGAGGTAATTTTTTATTTGCTCGCTACAACATAAATTACCCGTTAAAATCATTACCCATTACCCATTATAACAATTAAAAAATTGCCCGCTATAAATTACGACGCAAATTAAAACGTGAATATATTTTGTTCTATTCATTGATAAAGAACATTCGACAGTACTTTTATTTTAAAAAAAAATGATTGTTTGATATATTTTTTTTACGACAAACATTAAGTCGCAGACCTATGTTGTGTTGTTTTTGTTTATTTGCTATTTATTTATTTATTGTTGCTTTGGAAGCAAACTTAGAATTAATTTTTCTATTCAACATGTAAAACAACAACAAATGTAACCAATAAGAAACGAAGAAGAAACATTTTTTTTTAAATTGTGTTCAATGTAATCGCATAATGATATTTTACATACACTTTATCTACCCATGGAGTTATAATGAGATTGCCCGTTACACAGTTAATATATAAGGCAATTAATAAAACCTTGCCCGATACAAAGTTTATCGATGTATACGTCACAAATTTAAATGTGAATGACATTTTGTACGCCCGCTACAACCGAATTGAACTGAAACGTGAAATATTGCCCGCTTGAAACGAATTGAAACGTGAAATATTGCCCTCTAGAAAGATTTTAATGCGTATACGCCCGCTACAAACGAATTGAAAAAGCTAAAAGTTATGTTTTCATACACTCTAACTACTCAAGCAGTTATAATGAGATTGCACGCAACAACTACAAAGTTTATATTTCGTATACGACACGAATTAAAACGTGAATATATTTTGTTCTACATTAGCAAACAGTAAAGCAAAGTTAATTTAAAATGAATACGCAAAATTTGATGACGTCATAATGAAAAACTGGCTAGCTGTCTCTGCGCAAACTTTGATGACGTCATCCTGAAAAAAATCTCAGCGCCATCCTTTTTTTAATTTTTTTAGCGCGATCGATAAAAAAACTATAAAAAGTTGGAACGGCAATTTTAACATGAAACCAAAATGTGTCGTTTTATTCGCGTTTTTTGACCAAACTGACCACTGCGGTCATTTTAATTTGTTTGAAACCTTGACAGTGTTCACCGCCGTAACGCAAAGAATATTTGTAGCAAATTTCATGTTTTTATGTCCAGTATTTAAAAAGATTATGCGGTATGTACATACCCACATACATACATATTCCTTTTGAGATTTATATATATATATATGATAATATAATAAATACACTTACTGTTACACTTATGATTTTATTTAATTATTAGGCTAGGGCCCTATATATAATATCAGTAGGCTGAGTAGGTCAGTTAAGTCAGTAGTGTAGAATCTTCATGACGTGTGTGTTCATGTCATAATATGATAATATGAACATAATAATAATTGGATGCAGGTGTAAAAGTTAAGCCATTTGAAGGGGCCAGCCATTCATCATTAATGTTAAATTTATTTTACCTAATTACTAATTGATTTTTGGTAGCCTACTTAACTAACCACAACTTTTAGCTTCTTGTTAACCTTTAAAACTTGTTCTGTTGTACTACGACTACACTGCATTGCCTCAATGCTTTAAAAGAATACTAAGACATTTTCATATGGCAGGTTTCACGATAAGGATTTCAAAAGTTCCTTTTTTTTAAAAAAAAAATATTAATAAATAGGCCTATTTTAAGCTTTATCACTGTATTATTGTATAAGGCGTTTGCAATCACGTGACTAAAAGCATGTGATTTTTGTTTACTTTGTGTAGTGGTGTACAAGTACAATGGCCGCTGTATTAATAAAGTTTCATATAGGCTCGAGCTTTTTTTAGATGATGTTTTTTGTTTTAAGTCTTATTAAGATTTAAGCTGTATTATGTCTGTTAAATAAAATAGGCTATTTTATTATTATCATAGACATAGATTATAGACGATGATTAGTGGCTTGACTAGATAGCCTATTCACCAACACTATAACTTGGCATCAAAGCTGCCCTACTTAGCTATTAGCCCATTAGCCTAGCCTATGAAACATTAAAAGTGTAGGCCTATAAAGTGAAATTGAAAGTGTAAATAGGTCTAGCCGGCCCTAGCCTAATCACATTAATCAATTAATCTACAGTATTTACCTCCTTATTTTTTAGTAGGATAGCCAATATTCATATGTGAAACTTCACCATATGCCATATTTGTTCCTCAATTGTGGCTTCTATTTACAAATGACGTCACTAAAAAACATTTTAAAAAAGCTCTGCCCATTGCAAATGCTCTATTATATTATACAAATTTATATGGCAGGTTTCACAAAATGGCCACCAGATGATGGACATTTATTGTTTATTTGAAAAAATAAAAATTCTTGATACAAAATGTTTGTTTTTTTACTTGTATGTAATTTTGATTTGGGTTTGGTGCAGGAACCCTGTATACTATTGTACTTATTTTTTTAAAAATTATAAAGGTACAGGGCCCTCACATTGGGGCTCAAGGACGGTGCTATAAACACAGTCCGAGAGTCGACTGCTTCAATTCACTGCTTATGGTTGAGTCTTTTCCTACCCTTGAAACTGTGTTTGGATAAGCGTTAGCAGGCCATGCACTCTGACATGGAAAGGTGTGAGTAGGAAGACTTTGGCCGAGGCTAGCCCTATGCTGGCCGCATACAGGGCGGTCGCATGTTTGGTCAGCTTGCTCCGTTCGCATTCCCCTTTTCTGAACGTACATTTGCTCACCCCTCGGGTCATCCAGGGCTTGCCTCGTATTTTTGTTATGTGGGCTAACGGTGCGTTGGCCGAGTGGATTTTGTCTGCCACGGGGATGTCCCTATCTAAAGTGAACACATCCCCTGAAGTCCACCTTTGAAAGCAGCCGTTTTACATGACGTTTTGTATACCTTTCCATACGTCGCTCAAGCTCCCACCCCCGGGCATCAGAAATCAATTATTTGTAAAGTATGCGCCTCTATCATGGATTCTGAGCTTGAATTATGGTAGAATATAACATTTAAATCGGACATATGCGTCTTTTTTTTTTTAACATACCAAAGTAATATGAATCTGAAAAGTTCCACGTATCTCTTTCCCTGGTCCTTTTATTGGTTTCCTCTTTGTCTGGTGTTATTTTTCTGTATAAAATTGTGTATATTGCTCCTTCTATAAAGAAGATTATTGCATCCTACGCACATTCATGGTTAGAGTTTATGCCTGCATTTCTATTAGTGTTTTAAATGATGTTAAGCTACTGGTTTTCCTGGTCTGTTCAGAGAACCCATTCCAGGCCCAGATGCCACTCTCATTTAGATGTTTGTTTTACTTTTCAGATCCATGACTTATTTGCCAGAAGTCAAAGCCCATGAAACAGTTAATGCAGAAAGTTTTTTTAATACGTACTTGGAGCCTTTAATGAAAAGTTCAGAACAAAGTGCAGTTATATTTCTTCAAGACAAGGTATATTTATTTATGAAGTAATAATCACATCTAGATTTAACAATAACAACCCCATCATATCTACATTTTATTATTATATTATTATCTACATTTTATGTGCTAAGTATGGTAATAAATTGGTCCTAAATATCTTCTTTTTTTAAATAAATTCTTGTGTCATATTGAATGAAAACAAATGTACTGTATAGCTTTGCGAATTTTAAAATTATAATTTGTTTCATAATATACATTTCAGCTTCATGTAGATGACTTCACCAAATTTGCAGATGTGTATTCAGTTGACAGTGATGGTGGGGCATTTAAAAATATTAAGGTGAGACTTTTTGTTGTTGTAGTACTCATTTTGGTGATGTTTACATTTTGTTTTGGAACATTTTATAAGTTTAATTTTGAGTTACAAAGTTTGAAATATTGATGAGTATTGCTGTTGTATGTTGTTTTCGGTCTAAACATAAATATAATATATTTTTAATTTGGAATGATCCAAACTTTTATCCTTTCTAGTTTGAGAAGATATATCATTTGTTGATTTAGTTGTTGTCTTTTTTTAATTAATTAAATAACAAAAGTAGGACACTAAGAAAAGTTACTGTATACATTAAATAAGTTATTAAAGAGAGATATGAAATCTAAAAATTTAAGTTCATATCATATAACTTTGTTTACAGGATCTGATGGAAAATCATTTTTCCCTTGAATTACCACAAGTGCTATCTCCAGATGCTGCTGTGAAAAAACTTAAAGACTCCTATAAGAAAATCCATACAGTGAAGTCATTAAAGGACGTGGAAAATTTGAATCTATCAGGGGATGATATTTTTTTGCTCATTGTGAACTTAGAACCCATTAATAATCAAGTTGATCAAGAACAGGCCCTAAAACAAAATGGTAATTATATCATCTAATTAAAAAAAACAATCACAGAATTACTTATTTAGTATACATGGTAAAAAAAACAACTTTTAATTTTTCTAATTTTCCCCCTTTTTTTTTTCAGATGAGACTATTGGTGCCGTTTCCCATCATCTGCAAAAACGGAAGATAAGTTATACAGCTTTGTACACTGCACAGTCAGCCTCTGAGGGCTTGGTATGTTAATACAGTAATCTATGTTTAAAAACAAAATACTTGCTTTTTAATTTCATTGATCTGTTCTATATTTTAATGCTGGTCTAATTCTTTCCATTTGCCTCCTTTGTTTGATAAAGGTAAGATTCATGTATCCATGCTATTTTGTTTAACGGATATCAATAAATGGCATGCCTTGTAATGTTATTTCAGAGTGACAATGCAGAGTCCCATGTAAACAGACATCTACTGGAGGATTCCCTAAACAGCAATGGTACTGGCGTATTCATGAATGTCTCGGATGGACATATTTATGTATTCTTGCGTGGTGGAAAGGTGTGCTTAAAGAAGAACAGGGAGAACGAGCACATCTATGATAATTTGTGTGATTTAAATGCCACTCTGACAGTTGATGAAAACACTGCTAATTTATCAAGTTGGGAGAATGACACTGCCAAGTATGTCTTTTTTCAGGTTTTATATGGGTTCTGATAGTTTGTGTAAAATTGTCCAGGGTTTGTAAAATTTGGCTTAAAAATTTTTTATTGTTGTTAGTTTTTAAAAAAAGTGAATGACTATAAAGTTAAGTTATAGAGGCCTTAGGTACACTCATGTTTTTTTTTTGGTTTTTAAATTTTGCTATGGGTAATTAAAAAACATTCTCAGACATTTGAAATATTTGACTACTTATATACACTAGCAGACATTGTGATCATTCACACATGCAGGTATAAATTGGTTTGTGAGTTTTGTGTAAATTTTGAGAATTTAAAAATGATTTTAAAGTAAGAACTCTGAGTTTGTTAAGTTATTAGTTCTTTCATTTTCATTATTATACACTAGCAGACATTGTGATCATTCACACATGCAGGTATAAATTGGTTTGTGAGTTTTGTGTAAAGTTTGAGAATTTAAAAATGATTTTAAAGTAAGAACTCTGAGTTTGTTAAGTTATTAGTTCTTTCATTTTCATTATTATACACTAGCAGACATTGTGATCATTCACACATGCAGGTATAAATTGGTTTGTGAGTTTTGTGTAAAGTTTGAGAATTTAAAAATGATTTTAAAGTAAGAACTCTGAGTTTGTTAAGTTATTAGTTCTTTCATTTTCATTATTATACACTAGCAGACATTGTGATCATTCACACATGCAGGTATAAATTGGTTTGTGAGTTTTGTGTAAATTTTGAGAATTTAAAAATGATTTTAAAGTAAGAACTCTGAGTTTGTTAAGTTATTAGTTCTTTCATTTTCATTATTATACACTAGCAGACATTGTGATCATTCACACATGCAGGTATAAATTGGTTTGTGAGTTTTGTGTAAAGTTTGAGAATTTAAAAATGATTTTAAAGTAAGAACTCTGAGTTTGTTAAGTTATTAGTTCTTTCATTTTCATTATTATACACTAGCAGACATTGTGATCATTCACACATGCAGGTATAAATTGGTTTGTGAGTTTTGTGTAAATTTTGAGAATTTAAAAATGATTTTAAAGTAAGAACCCTGAGTTTGTTAAGTTGTTAGTTCTTTCATTTTCATTATACTTTTCAATTTCATACATATACTTTATTTTTTGTTTCAGTGTTGTCCTGAACTTTGCTAATGTGGTTTCTGGAAACGAGACTTTCAACGTCCAGTTTACGTAAGCTTTCTTTGTTAGTTTATGTTTTAGGCGATTCTAATGTCATTGAAGTAAATGTCCACACATATGCTTGAGGAGCCAATTCACTGATTTCTGAGTTCTGTAGCCAGTACAATGATTGGCTGCTTTTCCCCTTGTGATATATATAATCTATCTCTACTTTAAAAAAAATTCCCAAATCTCCCATGTAAATTGTCTTAAAATAGATTTGAAATAGGATAAAATTTAAGGCATATATTAAGGTTTTAAAAGTTTTGTAATTGTTTATTATAAAAGTTGAGAGAGGGAGAAAGTAAATTTAATGTCAAATTGGATGTTACTGGCATAGAAATGAGGAGTGCTATGTCATGAAGGGGTGTGGATCCAGGATGTGACGATTCCACAGAGCATTTCCAGAATTTAAAATACAAAAAGGCACAACTGAGTGTCCTAACCATTTGAGGAGCTCTGTGGATGGCATAGAATGGATCATGGGCCAACTCCACCTCAGCCCACAGAAACCCTGACTTAGTGTAACCCAATCCCGGAGTTCCACTTGCGGGTGCTGGGCGCAAAACTGAAAACTCTCTCATACTGCAAGTTTGGAAAAAAAGCCAAAAAAAAAACTCCCAGAATAACAGTGCCAGAGAAACCTGGTTTATCTGGCATTGACTGCAAGAGAGCAAACAGCTCTGCAGACTGGCTAACAGAAGAAGAGAAACAAATTTCAACTACTTGTAATGTGTTATTTGTGTGTTTATAGGAACATTTTTACTCATTCATTGGCCACCATTATTGCTAAGGCTTATTATGTAGTTTTATAAAACTTTTTTTGTTTTGTTTATTTATCTAATTTAAATACATTTTTTTGTTCAAATAGAATTTTTGCACAAAAACATGTTGATAAATGGATCATGAAGGAGCTCAATTTGAACCTAACCTTTACCTCGGGGTTTGGGTATAATGAATCGCTCCAGAATGTAACTCTTACCAAAGACACCCAGGACCTGACCGTTTCAGTGCTCTACTCTTACCACTGCACAGAGATGAAAATGTACCTTGACTACATCCGAGACAAAGATGTAGCTTTCTACAAGGGCAGCTACTTACTTTTGGATGGTTTCCAGGTTGGTGGATGCAATGGTTTAACCAAAACAATTATTACACAAACGATGGTGTTATTTTTTTTTAAGGTTTTTAAAAGCTTAGGTAAAAGGTAGAAAAGATCTGTCTCAAAAAGAAAATATTTCATTCTCTTTGAGCACACAAAAAAAGACAAAAATCGGCCTATAGTAAAACCTTTATTTATATAATATAGCATATATCTGGGTAAATAATTATTTTATAGACCACGAATAAGAAAACATTCATTGACGACATCCTATGATAAAGATGGTCATTTGTGTACTGTGTAGCGTGTCTCTCCATGTCACATTCAGCATGCTCAGTTGGCTCTATATCCATAATTGTGGATATTACCTGAAATACAATGGTAATTCATACACCATTATCCAAAAATCACTTTTTCAGTGCCATCTTAATCCTGAAGTTTTCAAGCCTTGTCCAAACTATTGTCAACAATTGCTTTTATGATCCTGGGAAGAGGAAGAGCTTGAATTTCTCAATTTACCTGTCTATGCTTTTAAATTTAATCTACCGTATATACTCGCGTATAAGTCACACTTTTTTTACAGAAAATTTCAACCAAAAGTAGGGGTGCGACTTATACACCCAACACTGTTTTTGAAAAGTCCGAAAAACATCACTACTCTGTCATACAGTTTCCTACATAACCCATATAGTTGTCTGTAGTGATGTAGAATTACTAAGATATGTATAGGCCTACATTTTACATTAAGAAAACTTTCGTAGGTGTAAATATACTACCTTTATATAACTGAAATTGACAAATATTCTAGGTTTTTCAAAGTTAAAAAGGCAGTGTAACCCAAGAAAGTCAGAGTGCGACTTATACGCGGGTCAATGACAACATATAAGAAAAATAATCTTCAACTAGGGGTGCGACTTATCCACCGGTGCGACTTATACGCGAGCATATACGGAAATTTTACAATAATTGACAGAAAAGTCTAACAAACGTCACCTTATCACCTTCAATTCAAAAAAAGTTATTGTTGGCTTGTATTCACATGTAATTTAACAAGTACTAAATACTTGAGGGAACACTCAGAAAAAAATTAGTTCCACACGATGGGTTACATTACCATTCCAGAAAGTCTGGATGTTAAGCAATAGAAAATCATTATGGATTTTGTGAAAAATTTAAAAAGTAAAAAATTTCATTGAAAGAATTATAGAAAGAATACTTGAGAAAATCAAACTGATTTATCACATCAATCTTATTATCGATCTGAAGCTAAAGCCACTTTTAAATTGACAAAAGACTGATCATAAATTGACGCATAGCTTGGTGGCTGTTGTATAAACCTGTGGACTTTTTTTCTTTTTCCAGATTCAAGCCTTCAACATTCAACATGATCGCTTCAGCTACGCTCAAGATTGTGTGCCCTACTTCACCACGCCCATCTGGATGGCACTGTTCTCCTCCATATTCCTGCTCCTCATCCTGTTCTTCGGCACTAACATGGTGCTTAATCTGTCCATCATGGACCGCTACGATGATCCCAAAGGAAAAACCATATCTGTCAACGCTGGTGCAGAGTAATTGAAGACTCCATGGCTCTCGAATGCTGAACAACAATATTTAAACTGTAGTTGAACGATGAAAAATCTTAATTATTTTGTTTTAGAAAGCTTTTGTGTGTTGATTTAACAGTTGTTTTTTTATTACCGCATAATTAATCAAGATAATTGTAATGTAATGTATCATTATTGGTGTAATCAAGTGGTTCTGTTAAATATTTAAAAGATTACATAACATTCTACCTGTTGTAATTGTAAGCAAAAACATAGATATGATTTAGGTTTCATTTAGCTTGGATAATTATGATTGGACAAGGAAATGAAATAGCTGTGGTGCAAATAGCTAAAGAAGAGAAAAAGTCTGTGATAAATTGTTTGTGTAAGAGCTACCTGGTACCGGTAGGTTTTTGTTATTTTTTTTGTTCATTGGTTGTAGTAAAGGTATTGTTTTTATATTTGAGATATCACTGGCTATAGTAAATGTATTGTTTTTTTGTACTTTGTGGTTTTTGTAAATGTATTGCTCAGAAAGACATTCCTTTAGTTAGCAATAAAGCAGTTTCAAACAGTGAACAAAATATGTGTACATTGATTTGTTTTCTTTTTTGTTTTGTTGTAATAAATAAATAAGAAATCTGATACTTAATGAAAATGTTGACAGCCTTAGGAAGTAGACAAGATAAAAAGATTTCCACTTCCAGAATGGTCAAAGCAATAAAAAGTAATTAGCGAGTCCAAAGCTTGTAAAGAGTTATAATAAATGTGCAGTAGTAAAAAAAATGTATCATCAAAATCATAACATTTTTTTTTTAAATCGTTTATTTTGTAACTTAGCATCATGGCTGTACCTGACTCACTCATTTTGCTACTTACAAATGCGCTCCCCCACCACCCCCTTTTCCCAATAAGGATTTTTTGGCAGTGCATGTGATATAGAGAATCAGCAATTTAATTTAAATCAAACTTTGTTTTGTATCATTTAGTAAAAATGAACGAAAATAAAGTGCAGGTGGAAGAGTCGCTTCATTGAGATGCAGTGTAAAGGCTCAGAGAAAATTGTGAACAGGCTATATACTATATAGATTGATTTTGTGAGCACAGAAGACTCCTTAGGCTAAAAGCTTAGGTCTATGCCTTTTATTTTTGGTAAACATATTTAAATCTTTAAATTCTATCAACCTTTCTAACGTTGCAAGAAAAAGTGAACACACTACAGTGCTCCGTAGGAGGCTACCGGTAGGCAGTGATACCGCTCTAAAATATCAGAAAAGCCAAGTTGAGCTCCTAAGAAAAAGCCCAGAAAAGCCAAGTTATAATAAAAATGGTCTCGGCGACCTATTCCCACCTTTTTTTTTTTCAACTTCGCCTATGTGCACCTCTCCGCCCTTCCCCTTTTTTGTACCGGTACCCAAAACTAAAAACTTGAAAAAAAAATAATAAAAAATTGTTTAATGGTTTATGAAAAAAAATAATTTCTTTCGAAATTAAAGTTAAATAAAATCAATGATCTGTTAACGTTTCAATTTTTGATGATTTAAAAAATAGTTTTCGAAATCATGCACAAGTGCTGCAAAAGCCTGATTTATTATTGCCCCCACCCCAAACAGTGCATTATTTTCCCGATGCAAAATGTTGCCCCTTACCCCTTATTATACCATTTACCTATCCTTTGCCCCCTCATTTTACTTATTTACACTATTTGTATCTCCTCCCACCTCGCATTTGCTTTTTGTATCGACATCTTCTAGTTAATAGGTAACCTACATAGTCATACGATGAAGAATATTTCTTCTATTCACTCGCAATAAGGGGCTGTGGTGGGTGTTTACCATGATGTCTGATCAATTAATTTTGTGTTGTCAAATGTGAGGTTTGATTAATTATAAACCACTTCACCTTGTTGCCACCTTATCCACTCACTCAATTTCCAGCCACCTCAACACTGTTTTTATACGAATTAATCGAGCCATCACAGGTGACACAGTGACACTATGAGTCTAGCCAAATCTGCTGTAGCAGTAAATATGACATTTACATTTATACTTTTAATCGCTTCCCAAAATACATTTTGGACACTAAAATACATAAAATAATGCGAATAATTATTTTCTTGAAAGAAAAAGCCAAGTTAAAAAGCCAAGCTCCGCGAAAAAAAAAAAAAACAATATCCCAAGTTGGGATCGAAAAAGCCAAGATCTTAGGAAAAAAAAGCCAAGGAGTAGTACCACTGCCGGTAGGTTTACGGTATATATTGTCACGACAAAAATTATTAGGACTAATTAAGCTCATATGAAACAGACGTATCTGACGTATCACTTCTTATCGAAGAAATCTGACATTGACATTACCAATACACGACTTTGAACAATATTAAATAAATTGATACAAATGTATGTAAAAGTGACAGCGAATAATAGGCTACATCACATACATAAGCTTACAACATATTGTGACAAAACAAGAAGTCAATGAAATATACATTATATTTTTTTTTTATTTTACTCCCTTAATTTTAAGTTGTAATTTCTGTCTGTCTGTCTGTCTGTCTGTCTGATTGCAATGGTGCAAGAATTGGCTTCGATTTTTCTACAACTTCCCGTGGACCAATCGAGCTGAAATTTGGACAGCAGACTTGTGGCGCCTAACAATACATCCTATCAAATTTTCAGTTAAAACAACTTAATAATACTACACTTACGACAAAATTCATTTCTTAAAAGGAAATATATAAGAACAATTTTGGTTTCACTTTAAAAATGCCTGTGCAACTTTTTATAGTTTTTCGGCGCAAAGCTAGAAAACAAAATTATGCGCTAAGATTATTTTTACAACAATTCATATGAAGTAAGGAGATATTTTTGAGATTTGCAACACAGATATTTTTTCTGTACGTTTCATTTGCAGTAGTCAATCAATTATTTAACTACATGATGGTAAACTTAGTTTGCAAATAAAGGGAGTAGGCCTATAATAAAAACTGTGTTTTTATGGTTTTCTTGTTTGGAATTGGACTTAAAATTATTGAATGGATGATTGAATAATATTTATCTCACTACTAGTACTACTAGTGACACTAGGGTCAAAGTTACGACTGCATTTTATTACTATAGGCCTGCGATTTCATATTCATTCTGCACATAAAAAAGTTCTAGGGCATATAATAATATTTTTTATTAACTTAGATAAGGGGCCGTCCATAAAGTATGTCACGCTCCAGGGGGAGGGAGGGGGTGTAAGGAAGTGTGACAGTTTGTGACAGGGGGGAAGGGGGGGTTAGGCCATGTGTGACGTCACACATTTTTAATTTTATTTCTCATTGATTTTGTAGTAGAATTTAACCGCTTGAAAAATAATTTTCACCACTTTGTGAAACATTTGAATTACATGATCGAATTTGCAAAGTATGTCACTTATACTTTGCCTCACAAACAATGTTGAAGAAACATGTAGGACAGCACAGAGCTCATGCAGGCTCGGGAGAATGTGCCAACCCAAACTGTTCCAGAATAAGATAAAACGCATCCGCTGCTATCACTTCTAGAAGGCAAAGATAACTCGTGGAAGTTATTGCCAGAAGCGAAAATGCATATTCAGAGGATGTTGAGTAGCTAGATGAGGATGAAGTTCATCTGTCTGCAATTATCCTTCCAGGAAACGATGATTGTGAAAGATTGAAGCCAGTCGTAACTATGGATGGATGATGTCCAGTGATATTTTTTAACTAAACATAAATCACAGACCCATAAGAAACAGATTCAATGTAGCATACTTTAAGAGTTTGTCACATAATTTGTCAATCCAATCTTTTTTTTTTGTGTCATTTTTTTTTTCCTTTTTATTATTTAATCACTGGGTGAGGTCAAGTTTTGCTAATCTACTTCTTATCCTGTGTAAAATGATGGCATAATCGGAAGATTATCTAAAACTTGACCTCACTTATTGTAAATGAAAAATTTTAAGCAGCAGGTAAATGATGTGTATTATATTATTTATATAATTGTCTAATCTTATTTGTGCAATTTTCTTTTCAAATACAATATAGATTGAGTTACTGCTTCAATGAATAAATGTGACAACTGTTGACAATTAACTATTCTACTATTAAATTTTAGATTAAATTTTAAATAGGTGGTAATTAAAAATGTTTGAAAGTGTGACGTACTTTAGTGTGTGTGTGTGGGGGGGGGGGGGTCCGAGATTTGTGACAGTTTGTGACAGGGAGGGGGGAGGGGGGTAAAATTGGTCAAAAATAGCGTGACATACTTTATGGACAGTGCCTAAATAAAATACAGCATTATTATTTCACAATTATTGTTTGGGCATGCATGAGGCCAACAAGAACTTCATTCAAAGAACATTTGCATGAGGCTCTCGCAGCAGCTTTTGCATACACCTATTATTCTCTTAACTATTCTTTATATCTATCTATATGATGATAATGATGATGCTTGTCCATCGGTTTCGAAGAGGACCATCCTTTGTCAGAGTCATATAGTTGCTTGTGGGTCTGAAGATGGCTGTTGAGGTCTATTCTTGCCCGAAAGTGTTGGTCGCAGTAGGAGCAGGGATGTATAGGGTTGCCTAGCCGTCCGACAAAAGGAGGACAGTGTTATCATTGATAAACGCTAAATGGACAAATAAAAGAAACAGACTCTCAGTCAACTCTGAAAAGGGCATCATCCTTACAAAGTTACAATAGTTTTATACATTTGTGTATATGTATAGACTATAATATATATAAAGTAGACTGTGTGTGTGTTATCTGATCCCGATTTATTAATTGGAAGACATGTGATCTAATAACCTAATTGTGTCATATTTTACTTTTGCGATCTCGCTTTCTCAGTGTGACCAACTAGCTGAGTGGTTGGCGTATCCGACTGCAAATCGGGCGACCTGGGTTCGATTCCGCACATATATAGCCTATAGGCCCCTAGCTTTCTTTTTCTACTGTAAGATTGTAAAAAATTTACAATTTGGGTGTTTTAGTCTCATAGGCCGGCCTACACAGGTCACATGGATAGTAGGCCCTACACTAACTAGATCTATTAGTTAAATAAAAATAGGCCTACATGTTTTTTTTTTAAATATATTTTAATTAGGCCTATTTCAAATTACTTTCTAAAATTTTTTTTTAGTAAAGAAATAATACTATTTTAAAGACTATTATAGGCCTAGTCTTTTGTTCATTGTAGTTTAGGCCTATACAATTGAATGTATCTGTATTATAGGCCATATGCCTATACAATTTTTTTCCACAGGAACACTGGGTAATTTAGATTAACTTTTTTAATTGCATTTTAATTGACGGGTGTTAGACTCGGACCACGGATGAGCGTAGGGCGTAGGACGCAATAATCTTCTTTATTAAGGCATTAAGGAGTGGAGTGTCTGTAGGCCTAATCAAATGCATAGGCCTAATATAATAAGAATATTCTCAGCTACTTTCCTAAATGTTGTCAGTAAATAATACTTTTTTTTTGTATGTATCTCTCTCCCCCCCCCCTCCCCGGGCAACGCCGGGGAATTTAGCTTGTACTTGTTGTCGCAGGCTGTAGAAAAAAGATCTATATAGCCCAGTGACTTTTCCAGAGTAGTTCCCCTTCGCTCTCTATTTTTATTTGATGGGCTGTCCTTTTTCATTTGGTTAATATTCGAAAACATACCAGAACTTTGACCTTAGCCTTAACTTGAAAATGTATTATACTGCCTAGTTGTGTACTTTTGTATACACACATCTAATATATACATTAAAACACGTGCTAGTTAACAAGACACAAGACATTTCAATTAAAATGCCTCTTAAAGAAGGATCCTGGTGTATACCACATCCGAAGAAAATGACTTGGCTTTGGAAGCTTTCAAGTAGTTTATCGGTAGCCACTGCAGGGCTTGCTAGTAAAATTTGGTTAGGTAATAGCTGATTAAAGTGATTTGTGGCTTTAATGTTTAGTTCCATGTTAGATCAGTATCGTTAAGTAAGCATGTTTCATTTGTACTGCTGACTACTTTACTTCTTCGGCTGGTCCAGCGGTTAGTTCACCGGCCTGTCAACCAAAAACCAACGGACAGGTCGCAGGTTCTATCCCTGCCACCGACGGATCCCTGTCGCCCTGCAGGAGTTTTGGGCCTAGTGGACATAATAATCTTCTATCTAGACTAGAATCTAGAAGGAACGTCTGTAAACTTATAAGTATTTAATCTATAGTGACACTATAGTCCAGTGGTTCTTAACCTTTTGAAGTCGGGGAGCACTTTTGATCATGACAAAAATTTGGGGAGCACCAAAATCAAGGAGTAAAAAAAACAAACAAATACACATACGTACACCTTTTATTGAAAATAAAAGATTATAGCATAAGAGTTTAAAATTATAACATATGACAAAGACATCTTGTCCTGTCGAACGTTCGGTAAGCTCAAGACAGCATAGAAATTGATTCACTGTTTCGGAACAGAAATTTACTGATCCGTTTTGAAACCCGCTGCCAAAACGACCCAACCCCCCACTATTCAAACACTCAAAACACTTTTTTAAATACAATTAATGAGTTTAAAAGTTAAATATTTTGTTAGATAAAGGCTTCAGACTTTAATCACATATAAATTTTATTTATGTAGCATTAGTATAAGTGAGTCAAAACTTCGTTACGAAAACAGTAAAAATAGGCAAAAAGTCCAATTATTCCCCGTTTGGACTACCTGTTATAAGCATTTGTTCAGCTCAATCAGATAGAGTAAGTGAGTGAACATTAAATTTTGAGTTTCATAATTTCGCGGAGCACTTGCAACTAGTGCTCCGCGGAGCACCGGTTAAGAACTACTGCTATAGTCTATAGGCAGTCTAGTCACCCTAGCCCTAGTCACTAGTCCCTAGTGACTAGTCTATAATTATACTAAGTTATAGTATAGTATGCAGGTATAGGCAGTCTAGTCACCCTAGTCCCTAGTGACTAGTCTATAGTTATACTAAGTTATATTTATAGTATAGTATGCGGTACCCCGTATAAGCATAGGCATAGTATAGGCCTAAGTATAATCTAATAATCTAGGCATATGAGATATCTATATTCTATATTGAGTAGGCCTATACATTATATTATAATAGAGTCTATATTACTATATTAAGTACCGGCATATTCACTATAATTCTGTCTATACTAATATTTGAGGTTATGTCATGCATTAATTTATGACAACGAGTTCAATGACACTCTATGAGGCTCCATGTGGCATCTGAGATCCATTCCTTTCTCTGTCTTGTATTGTGCCATAGTGTTGTTTTACTGGTCTCAGTGTATACATTTAAAATCTTAATCTCATCGCAGTGTGTGTTGATGTCGTCTTCTAAAAGATTTCCTTGTAGGCTGAACCTATTCCAACACAAAATTGTTTTTTTACTAATGTGTCTTTTAATTTGGAAGAGTCATAGAGTTGGTAACTAAGTGTTTTAGTTGACTTTCTTTAGTTTGATTTGTAGTTTATATAAGACAAGTTTATGGTCACTACCAACGTCAGCACCTCTTATCTCTTTGACATCTTTCATGCTTCTTCTCCATTTCTGGTTGATGGCAATGTAGTCAATCTGATTCTTTGTCCTGTTGTCAGGAGAAGTCCAGGTGGCTTTGTGAATATTCTTGTTCTGAAAAACACTTCCTCCTATCACCAGGCCATTCTCTAGGACCTTATCAATGAGGCGTTAGCCATTGTCGTTTCTTTCCCCCATCGCTTCCTTGCCAATGCAAGTCTCATAGCCACTGTTGTCACATCCTATCTTTGCATTTAGGTCTCCCATGATTAGCATAATATCATGCATGTCGGGGAGATTTATCTATCTGTCTTTGCAGGTTATGATAGAATATGTCTTTTTCATCTTCTATTGCTTGTTCTGTGGGCGCATAGCACTGTATGACAGTAATCTTAGCATATGTCTAGAAAAACCTTGCTCTGATGATTCGGGCATCAATTGGCTCCCAGCTCAGTAGACTTTTCCTTGCCTGCTTGTCCATGATAAGACCTTTCCCTGACCGTCAGATCTTCCAGAGTAAACTACGGTTTGACCTGATGCCAGAGTTACCAGTCCGGAGTTTGTCCACCGCATTTCACTTACACCCAAGATGTTGACTTAGTAGCGTACCATTTCTTTTATTACTTGGGCAGTTTTTCCTGATTCATACATGGTGCGTACATTCCACGCTCCAATTCTGATTTCTTTTAGGGGGGTCGTTAAGGATTGTGTCAGAGGAGAGAGTTCTTTTCAGCTTTTATCTCGCCTCATCCTCTCAGCCTCAACCCTCAGCTGATCTCCCATAATATAATAGTTTGGCTTTTGGATATTTCTGTAGCTTTATGTTTTTTTACATGGCAGGTTGCTAGCCTAGCACATAAACGTCTAGGGAGAAGTTACCCTCTCAGCTCTCGGGATAGCTACCTTTTTCAGGTTATGTTCCCTAGCCTTTGTGGATTTCCCACTTCCTGCAAGGCAGCAGGTACTGATTTTGGTCCGCCCTGGGTTTTTTATTTCCCCACATACATACCATATCTGGTGGGCTTTCCCCGATCCCCCACCTGGGGAAGCGCCTGGTGGGAGATCAGTAACTCCTCTCGAGCCTTTTGTGAACACTTCAAGACTATTTTGTTTATTTAGGGAAAAACTTCAATCGCTCTCTAAATCTTAGCATCATGTTACAATGAACACAAATCTGAACTGTAACAACAGTGGGGGGGGGGGGGGGTAACATAAAAAAAGTAACTTAGCACCTTTTGAAAGTAGACTACCTGTACTACCAGTACTTTTTTAGTTCTCTATACATAGAATTAAATTTTATAGAGTTGATAAAGTCTACTTGTAAACTAGTAATTGTTCGAATTTTTATCTAGTATGTTACAGTTAGAACGTAAAAGTACTAGTAAATCAGTGATACACATTTCTGCAGTTATTTAAGGTGCAAATTATTTCTTCTTTTAATTTTTAAAGCATGGTTGAATAAAGTTCGTGTACATAATGAGGAAACTCTTGATAAAGCATCAAAGCACAGACCAAAACACCAGGGACTTCTTACAGTTAGTAATCATACAAGTTGCATGGATGATCCTCTGATGTGGGGTAATTACTTTGTTATAATTGCATATTTTAACTAGGGTATTCTCGTGAATCTTGTTTAATTTTACTCTCTTAACGACCACTCTGGATTGTACCTAAGCTGTAGCTTTGTTAGTTAAAAAGTAATAAAAAGTAAAGTATCCTGTCAGACTAAATTGATCCATAGGGCCGGTGAAGCAGCATTTACCAGTTTCTGTGGTCCCTGCATACTAGTGGTGAGTACAATGCCTAGCTGCTTTTACTTCACCCCAACTAAAGTCAGAGCTGGGTAGACCCAGGGACACCCTCCAGATCTGGGAACAAATCATAGCATTCACTAGGATTCAAACTCATGACTTCGGTACGCCAGCCGTACACACTGCCCCATTGTAAATTTGTAGGTAAACTTTTTTTTCTCTCATTTTCTATCTATCTGCTCTTATTTTTTCTAACAGGTATATTAAATACCAGACAGTTAATTAACAGAGATTTAATGCGCTGGACCTCAGCAGCTGAGGATATTTGCTTCAAAAACAAATTTTCATCAATCTTTTTCTCTTTGGGGCAATGTTTCCCAATAGTCAGAGGAGATGGTGTTTACCAGAAAGGCACAGATTTTGCAATAGAGATTTTGGATCAGGGAAAATGGGTGCATTTCTTCCCAGAAGGTATGTTCACTTTTACATTTTGCATATTGCACACACATATTGACTTTAACATGCATACTACAACTAGTGTTGAGGCTATTCATATTTTTCAATACATTTTTCTTACTGAAGAGTTGTGATATTTATTTTCAGGCAAAGTGAATCTCACTCTGGAGTTCATGAGACTTAAATGGGGTAAATCTAAATTTCATAATCTATACATTTAACCCTTCCCGTACCGGCCTACTTCTATCTATGCTGCCTTCAGTTCCGCTATATACGCGCCCGGGACTGTAAGGGTTAACTTAAACATTGAATTTGTAGATCGTGTGGCATTGAAAACAAAATGTTATAAAAGCCTTTTTTTTAAAAATTAATATATATAAACAAATTCAAATTTAGCAAATCTAAGTACTGTTGACTTTTTTTCCTGTAGGTGTTGGACGTATTATTGCTGATTGTAAAGTGACACCACTAGTTTTGCCTATATGGCATGTTGGTAAGATGACATATGCTTATATTTTATATATCAATATAGCTGCATATATTTTCATACAAATACTTACAAGATAGCTTTTTTTTCAAAGTCAATTATATCCGCTTTATATTGCAGTAATATATGCTGTTACATTTACATTAAAATATTAATATACCGTAACTAATTTTTTGTTGTTGCAGGAATGGACAAAGTTTTACCAACACGAACACCATACATTCCTTTAATTAACAAGGTGGTTATTATTTTATTTAAACTTTCCTATCCCAAACATATTTAATGGAATTTAAGCTGTATAATTGTGTGGACATAGGAGATAATGAGCTTGTGCTAATTAATCAATTGTTCACCATTTAGCATTTATTGTAAAAGGTTGTCTTCACAATTACTTCATTCTCCATTTAGATTAATATTTAGGACTAAAGTATGTTCTTTCTTTTCATTGATGAATTCCCCCTGGAATGAATTGCTCTTCAGTTAGGACCCATGTATCGAGATTCATTCTTTTATTTAAATGAATAATTATGTGCAGAAAATGATGGATGAATTTAAAACCATTAGAAAGCAAAAATAATGTTAGTTAACCTTTAGCTATGCCCCTTTTTTAGATCTAGATAAACAGGCTAATTGTCCCTGTACCAAAAGTTTTTTTTTCTAAATACCATACCAGGACAAGCAATTTAATGAACACCTTTAAAAAAAACAAGTGCAAACTATCTTTACAATTTTTAGTCATTTTAGGACATTGAAGTGGTAAAAGCTTCATCAGACTCAGACCCATTTATCATATTATCAAGGTCTGCAAATATTTTACTTTTAACCTCAGTTTTTGTTTTTACCCAGTCATTATAGTTATAGAAATACAAATTTGAAAAATTGCTTTTTTTTTTTTTTCTCTACAGAGGGTGACCTTTCTTATTGGGAGGCCTATTGACTTTTCCAAAGAAATAGAGTATTTGAAAGATGCTAAGAAACCTCCAGTAAGTTGTTTAATGTAGAGCTAGAAGTTAGATGAACTTGTATACTTGCTAATTGTAAGCACAGATTGTGGGTTCTTTTCCTGTCTTTGAAATACCGTACATGTTGCAATCACTTTTATTTACCATCCATTGTACCAGTGCATTTTAAACTAAACCGGTTCTGGCCATATACCCGTGCCAAAGCTGGAAACTAGTATCAACCCACCATGGACATATGCTGGGAATAAGGAAGAAAAAGACTCAACTTTAACAGAATAATTATGGCTAATTATTAACTAATACTGCTAATAAAATGTTTTGTGTGGCTGTAGTTTTGGAAGGAAAAAGATGCTGTCACTGTCAGTCAGTATTGACTGTTTCAGAAAAAAAACAAATTTATAAAATCCTTCTTTTTTTTTAAATTTACTTAAAAAAAAAAGAACCACAATTTAGTTTTATAATTTATATAAGCGACTATCAATACTATCATGCTGGTAATTTATTTAAATTTAAAGCAAATACTTAAAATTAAAGTATAAGGCACATTTTCAATTCTGTTCACAATACCGTTAGCTGCTCACATGCACTATATTTATATTATATTCATTTATTTGTGACTATTTCAGCATGAAATAAGAAAATACATTACAGACAAAATACAAGAGGAATTTAAGTCTCTGAAGACGGTAGCTGAAAAACTCCATACTGAATTTACATCTACATGACAGGGTATAAGACTGTCATGTCTTATTAATGCCATTTAACCATCGTTTTGTTTTTTAATTCAAAATTAAATAATTGTAAATAATGTTGGAAGAATATATTTTGTAGGTAAGAAAACTCATTAAAAAGTTGATTGTATATTGTACGTCAGTTAGAGCAGCTCTTTTATAGATTTGTTTATTTATATTTGTTTCTTTAACTTTGAAATTTTTGCAAAACACTTTTTATCATCTGAAATAAGGAAATTATGATGAGTGTTCCATGTTAAATGATGCATTTCAAAACTAAAACACTATCTCATCAAAAAGTTTATTTTTTCTAAGGGGTAAATAACAATGTCACATTACTTTTCAAACACAGAAAAGTCGTGCATTAAATTTTTTTTAAACACTAACCAACAAATTTGTATACATCAAATTGTTATTTGCAACAAACCAAGAAGAAAGTCCATGCTCAAAACTTAGTTAATCACTTCCATTTGTTTGAAAAGACTTGATTGTAGGGGAAAAAAAGGACTGAAAAGGACTACTTGTTCAAAGAGATGTTTAAAAAGTTTGGCTACACAAATGTTCATAATATACAAAAATATTAGCTAAAGTGTGTACATGCTAGACACAAGCTATGACCAATCTCATGATGGGTTGTCAATCTTTATAATACATAGGTGGATATTTTCTAAGACTAAAAATGGTAAATATTAGAAGCATGACACACATTTGATGATTTTTTTAAAAATGTGTACACCTGGATTCAAAACAAATGCACACAATACAATACATTAAAATGATTTCAGAGCACTATTGCTTACAGTTTGACTGATACAATAAAACAGTTACATCAAAGTCCATTAAATTAACAAACATAAATATTTTATTGCAAAATTAAAACAAACCATGCCTTAATTTTGTTGATTGTGTAAATTACTTTGAAATGTCACTGCAACTTATGTTTGTTTTGATCTGAGCATCCGCAGATGAAATAATGAGACTGAAATGAATTTTATCTCCTCTTGTAAAATGGATTTAAGGCACTAAGTGGTATGAATCAAAACAGAGGTAGCCTTTAGGAAAGGACCAGAAATGGGGTTAGTGTTTTATTAAGCTGGAGAAATTGTCAAAGGCTTCTTCATTACTTTCTAAGGCTTCTAGAACTCTATTGTTCATTTAATAGGATACTGTCTTGGTGTCATCGGCCCTTAGTTTTAATAAAAATATTTGTCAGTGGTTAATAAGGCTAAAGAACAAAGACTTTTTACCATTTGAAGTTGAAGCTTATGTCACACTTCTCTACTAAGTCTGTTGAATGTGTGTGGTAAATAGACACTTTTCTTTCCCTGATTCATTAGATTGTAATGATGTGGTTAATTATAATTATGTTGTCAATAGGGTCTCATGCAAGAGATACAATAGCAGCAAACTGTACACAAATCACAAGTTGGAATAGAATAAATACATTGTTATAAAATACAAAATAAATTTACACATGGGTAGGTTCTACAAAACATAAACAGTTTGACCTTTACATGTACTTTTAAAATCACTATTCACTATCAATAATTGAAATTGATGCATCAGTTTTATTTAATTGAAATTTGTTGAGATGAATGATTGAGAACTGTGCACTGTAACTGTAAATAGCTTTTTTAAATTTAAACTGTAGTTTTAGTTTTTTTTGAAGACACAATCAATCAAAATGTATGTTTCTATAAATACCGTATTGACTTACAGTTAAAAGAAAACAGAATTACATATCATTTAATTCTACAAGAACTGTTAAATAAAAATTGCAATATTCAAGTGTTCACACTTTCAACTAAAATAATAATGCTATCTTTTTTGTGTGTGTTGTTTTAAATATTTTTTAAAAATGTAAATTTTGAAGCTTTGGTGATAAAATTGTTTGTACAACATTTTAAAAACTGACTTGAACTAGTTTCATATGACAAGCCAATCACCGTTTTTTCTTCTTTATTGGCTGCAGCCTTGTTGGACAGTGTACATTAAAATTAGAGATCAGATTTGAAGCAGGAGCGGGTTGCAGTGTCAGTACTGGTTTCTGTGCCAGTACTGGTTTCTGCACCAAACACTGCACGACTGGCTTACTCATGGACTGTTCTTTAAACTTCTTTTCTTTTTCAATGGCTTGCTCGACAGCTCTGTCTAAAGACTCACGAAACCTGTTACGTACAATGCGCAGCCTCTCTTTGGAAGGCAATGTCTGAATCTGGGAGAAGTCCCTTGAAATCTTCATTTTATTTGGAGGTGTACGGGGGGCCATTCTTAGACAGATCTGACTGCTGTGAAACTCAGCATGTGGACGTAACAAAGTAAACTGTGGCTCAACTTTAACTTTCTTAGAACCAGACGAGTTCAAACTGCTGGCTGAAGAGGATGAAGTATTATGGCTGGAACCTGAGCTATGTTTTTGTTTCAGACTTTTCCCTTTGCCTTTGTGATTTACCTTTTCTGTTGATTTACCGGGTGCGTTGTCTGACAGTGTCCAGCCTATGGGCGGCATTACAGAATAGTCATCATTAGCTTCACAATCCATTTGTTTAATGTATGAAGAAATGTTTTGTGAGGAGCCAGCTGAGTCATTCCCAATGTCACTAAACATTGAGGAAGCAGTATCATCAAATGATGAGAATGGCAAAGGGGTTGGCCAGCTGGAAGTGCTTGTCGACGGAACCTGTCGTTCAGGACTTTGTAAGAAAAGTTTTCTTTGTCTAGTCAATGGTCGACCACCAATCACCCCAGGAGTTTTCATTAGTGATTCCCCTGGACTATCAACAGGAAATTTAGGACTTGAAGTTAATAATGGAGTCTTAAAAGGAATGGCACCTGGAGATGACTTCTTGAAAGGACTATTGGTGAAATATGGTTGGCTACGCCTTGGACTTTTCCCAGGACTTCTAACCAATCCCTCCAAGTCGTCATTCCCCAAACCAAACAAGCCCTCTTGAAAATCGTCTAAAAAATTATCATCCCATTCTGGGATAGGTAGATTGTCTAGAAGAGATCTATTTCCAAATAAATCAGTGCTTGAGCTAGCCTTGTATGGACTCGGAGTGCCTTTACATTCTACCTTTACGTTACTTTTTGATGGGCTAGAGAAGATGCTGGGCTTGTGCGGGGGACTTGGTGTACGCAACAAATAGCCAGACTTGTGTGGGCTTGGTGCAGATTGTGTATCAGTTGCACAGTACAGCCTTCGCTTGATGGGACTGGGTGTACTCAAATAATTAGGAAAGTCTCCAAAATCTTCCAACGGTGAAGTATTTCCCCACACTGCCAAATCAGTTTTTCCTTTATTAGGAGTGCGAAGCTTGGAGCGATAGTCTCCTTTTTCTGTCATGATTTTCTTACAATCTGATTTAAGAAGAGAAAAAAAAAGACTTAATACAAACAAAATTTACACATGATTCTCTGAATTCTCAGTAACACATATTGTAAATATGCATAATATAATTAAGTTTATCAAAGCTCCTCTACTGAAGGGTGGATATTCATATTTAAATTGATGAATTGTTAAACTGATTAGGCCCAACAGTTGTTTCAAAACGCTTTTGAGTTGATAAAATTAGGTAAATAGTTGTCTATAACTATAACATCTTTCAGATCAACAGAAAAGCACATGAGATTATTATCATTATAATTTATAGTTAGTATTGATTCTGATTAATAAACATTTTTTATCTTACAAAATATAGACACCCCTTTTAATAAGAAGATTATAATAATAAAATAATAATAATGAGCACTTTTATAGCGCAACTATCCATGCTATAATAGCATGCTCAGTGCGCTGATTCTTGAATAATACGATTATGATTAATCTTGCATTCTGCTAAGGGTTTTAAAGTGATGTTAGGTTGTTGGGTATTCCTTACTAGTTGAAGCTACAATATTTTAGCCCCAATGCTACTTTATGCTTTACTTAAATGTGTACCGGGTATATCCTATAATATAATGTTGGACTAGTTTTGATTTCTCATTCTTCACCACAATGCCTCCCTGAACACAAAATGTACATGAATTAGCACTAGCATATAGAATACCAATCCTGAAATACAGGGACAGCATCAAGTGCGTCCTGAGGACCACCAATATTGACCTGCAAACCGGGAAGCATGGTGGCCCGAGTGGCGGCGTGTTCGGCTGGTGCACGGACGGTCCCTTGGTTCAAATCCTGGTAAAGCTAGGATTTGTTCTCGGGTCTGGAGGGTGTCTCTAAATCCACCCAGCACTGATAAGTACCTGACTAAAGTTGGGGTAAGTATAGGCGGCAGGGCATTGTACTGGCTACACCTTAACCGGCCCTATGGGTCAATTAGGTCAGACTGGATACTTTACTTTTTTTGTAAATGTGGAAGCAGATCACAAAAGAATATACAGCATAAAACCTGGGTTATCTGCCTCTGATGCTAAAAGAACTGAAAAATCACAGAAAATAAAGAAGAGAAAAATAGCAAAAAACTCTGTAGATAAGTGCCACAGATGTTCCAGAGACTGCCACTCAACTGACTCAAGAATTGTCTTATCCAGCCAAGACAGACTCTGGCAACAAGCAGACAAAAGTGTAGGCCACACTCCGGAATTTAAACAAATGGGTGTATCCATTGTCTCCCGAGACAGGAGCCATAATTATAACCCTTGCCCTTATAAAAAAAAAAAAAAACCTTATTTTTAGTGAATAGTTGTAGAATAAGAAAAATGTTGTTCATTTTTAAAGCTGTCTTCTGTCTATGCCATGTCTTCTTGAATTATTTGATTAGATTTTTGTGTTGCAAGTAGGCCTATGTAAGAATTTATTAATAGGCCTATTTGTTTATTAGCTTTATTTTCTAAATTGATTATTAAAAGTAATTTTACTAATGGTCTAAAACTTTTACTTGTTGTGAATTTCTGAATATATGACAAATCCTTATTTTAAAAAATGTATATTTTGGCAAAAGTTTAACAAACATGTTTGAAAACATTAAAATTGTTTTGTTTCATTTGTCAAAAATCCTTTTTTTTAAATGTCTTATCTACTGTTTCTTTGAGAGTTCCACATTATATTCTCATAATTATTATAACTTACAAAAGGCAAGGCCATTATTATACATCATATTGCGGTAGTCATATATAACCTTAAGAAAGCCACTAAAGGCGAGTAAGGGTCAAAACAAAAACAAGTTGCCAATGTTAAGGCTAAGTCAAAACTAACTATATAATTATATATTGGTTATAGAATAGACTATAGTACAGAGTATAGGCAAGGGCCTAACTATTACATTATTACAAATTATAAGTAGTGAAATTCTTTCTGAACTGAATAATCTAATGAATCTACTCTACAGACTTTACCAATCTTGAGCTGAGTTTTATAATTTTAATTAATAAATAATATTTTAAATATATAGGTATTCTAATTCAAATTTTATTAAAACTTAATTTAAATAAAAGTGATTTGCGGTTAGTGATTGAGTAAACAGGCCAATTTAATTTGGAAAAAAAAATTAACACTGACACTACCAACAACACTGAACCTGAACTTCCATTTTAAAGAACTATTTATTGGACGTAATAATCTTCTATCTAGTCTAGAAGGAACGTCTGTAAACTTATAAGAACTAGGCTATGGCTAGGCCTAATCATAGCTAACTATAAATAACAATAACAAAGACATGTACATAGACGATAACTATAAATAACTATAACAATGACAATGTTATTAACGTTACTATAAATAACTATAACAATGTTATTAACGTTAACAAAGACTAAGACAGACTAAGAAATGCACAGAAAAATTGAAATAATTAGACAACCTGAGCCTGCTGTGTTTAGTTAATAAAATTAGTTAGGCCTAGATTCCTAGATCTAGATAATCTATGTCTATACTTACTATGTCAAGTGGTCGTAGGCCTAATCAAAATTTATTTTAGACTTCCACTTCCATTTTAAAGAACTATTATTATTATTAATTTAAATGATAAAATACAGCCCAAGAAGACAAATTAGCATTTGCAAAACTGCAACTGAATAGAATACTGAATAGGCCTACTTTTTTTTGCTTTGTGTCGACGAGACTAGTGAGATAGTCACTCGACTTCTAATTAATATCGTATTAAATATGAAAATGGAAATATTTTTTTGTTTTTTTGTGTAAAACAACGACCCAAGTTTTATTTTACAATGCGTTCGTGATTCTTCGTTTGTTTTATTGTATTTTTAACAGAACAGTATATTTATCTTATCTTACCTAGCCTATAACCAGGTTAAGATATTACAGACTGTAGAAATCAGTCCTCCATGATAAGGCGCATAAAGATTTGTTTTTATTTTAATTCCATTCACACATTGGCGCCATTGTCAATAGCGGAAGTGAATTTATTGTTGGACGAAAGTTGGCCAATCATAATATAATATAATATTTTCTGCTGCAGGAAGTGAACTATTTATAGAAGATATTCAGAGGAGCCGAGGTATGTGTACTCTGCTGTGTTTATTTTTATTTCTGCAATGATTTCCAAAAGAATTGAGGATATTAAAACATTGCATATACAATTATACCATACTTTCTTTTTTACAATGATAAAATTCAATAGACATATCTAAATGTGCGCTCCAGCTATGCATATTTTAGAAGGCATTGAACCTAAATTTACGAGGTCCACTCCATGATTGTTCATCTGGCTTTGGCTTGCTCAAATACAATAACACGCCGTGCTACAGTTTTCTTCACATATGACCTACTTTATAAGTTTCTTTGGCATTATAAATAAACTACTGGAAAGCCAACATTTCAGAATTATAATACTCACAGAGTATACTAACGAATTAGCGTTATATGTGATTTAATTTTAAGGTCATGATTGCAAAGATAATAAATTTACTATCAATGATCAACAGTCAGTGCCCTGTACTTAATCAATATTCTTGACACATTGATAAAATATATCTAGACTAGGCTACACTATAATACTCTAGTTATAAGATTTCAAGAATATTCAGGTGTGCAGGTCTGTGTGTACATAATGTTGACTGATCTTTACTGAATCTTTTATTTTTCTATAAGTTGAGTTCAGTTACTTTATTTAGATAGAATAAATTGAATAATATTGATTGGAAATGTCCCAATGCCCAATGTCATTAATTAGTCCCAAGCCCAAGTCAATGATTTTTTAAACAATTTTATTAAGTTAATGCTGGGCTTTTGCTCTGTTATAAGTTATACACCTATATGCTTACCTCCAATCGTAAATTAAATGACAGACCTGGTAAATAGTTCTCAGTTCTCATTATAGCTTTAATCACTAGTCTGTGTCTATTGTTTTAATTTGGCTAACTAAATGAGTTGACATTTCAGACATTAGGCTACTTTTCTCTTTTACTTTTTACATTTCAAAGTTAAAATGTTTACACAAAATAGTAACTTCTATTACTTCAGAGTCAGAGTCTACATCTTCTTGTTATAAAGTTAAACAATTCAAATCTTTAATTTCTATTTTTAACCAACTATTTAAATACTTCAATGGCCCTTTAAATCTTGTATGTTACAGACGCTCCTATATATACGATTATTGCCACTTATAATTTATATCTATAAATTAGAAATAAATCTTTATAAAAAAAAGATGCAATATATAATATACAAAGGTTTTAGTTTTAAAGTTTAGCCTTATCCTTGCTGGTTTTTTTTCTCTCTATCCTCCAATGACTAAAAAAAGTAAAAAATTTTGTAATTTTTAGTTAGGGGTGTAAATTTATGTCCGTACATATGTTCTTTATAAATAGAAGGAGCGCCTGTAACATATTGCCTAGATAAGACCCCTAAAATATGATTGGTGTTATGTGAATTTTTGCTTTTTACTGGGCATCCTTTGCTGGGTGGTGATAAATGACATTTTTTCCCCAAAATATTGTACTATAAGATTTTTTAATGAGTTAATCTTTATTTTTTTATTCTAGTAGCCTATCATGAATAGTTTTATTTCAGTTTGCATACTGTCATGTAAAAAAAACCTTTAAATAGTAAACAGAATTATATTGTAATACTTATAAATACAAGAATATCATTAATATACTTTTGGTCATATTATTAGTGAAAAAGGTGCCCTGAAGATTGAATAAGAAAAAAATTTGCTCACACACAAAGCAAACCCATATGATGCAAGTTATATGACTATATAAAATATATAAAAGCCAAGGGTGGGCATGCTAAAGGTCAATAAGAGATGCATTCTGGTTTTTCATATAGGTTATAAAGATCTGCAACATAGTTGCATAGTATTAAATACATTCTAGTTTCATTTGTAATCCATATTTTATGCTAATTATACAAAAGTGCTTTGTAAAATTACACACATAAGATAAGAAAAAATATAATTTTAAAAAAGTAAATTATTTATTTCAATTTTTGTTTAATGAAAAGATATTACTCAAAGCTACAGATTTATTATTACAATATTACAATGGGAGCCGCACCCAATGAAGGGCCACACAACTCTATATATGTGTGCTTTTGCAACATTTATTAGATATGCCTGTTATTACTCTAATACTTACTTTCTCATGGTTAAATGCCAATATGTTTGAACAAGTCCTGATTAACAGCCGAAGATTAACAGCCATACTACTATAATTAATTAAAGGCAACCTATTTTAAATACATTATTGAACTTGTGCAATCGTCAATCCCCATGAATAAAGCCTAATGCCCGGGGGGGGGGGGTCTCTTTCCTTCTACTCAATCAATTTGATACTTTAATACATCACAAATATTTCTGTTCAAGCAGAGTCAGTTTTTCAAGACAAAATGCATTTTGTATAAAAAAAATAATTTATGAGCCTCTGTAAAAAAAATCTAGGAAATTGTTTACTTTTTATATATAATATTAAAGAATATCCATATGGAAAAAATCTCTTAGCAAAAAGTTTTGAGCATGGTTTAAGCCTAAAAATGCAGTTTTAGTCCTGTAGTGTCATTTAGGCTTTTTAGGGCTTTGTCCTACTTCTAGATTTATTTGGCCGTTAAATCCCTGACAGATTCATTTGAAGTTGAAACTAAAAGTCACTGTCCATTGAACTTTTATTATCTCAATCACATTCACTCATAATTAGAAACATTGCTAGATCCTTATCTGCAATTATCCCACATAAATGTCACCCAACTGTACAGCTAATACTTAAAAAAAATTTTTTTAAATATCAACCCACTATTTGCTGCAATGCTTATTAAAATAAAAATACTTTCAAAAAGGTAGCTGAAGAGATTCCTTAAGTCAATTAAGCAATTAAAAACCCAAATTGAGAAAATGAATGGAAAAAATACTGACTTTATAATTGGCATTTGGGCCCTGCCATATAATAAAAAAGATGGGTGTTTTGGTCATTGGCTGCAGCAGATTTTATAAAAATAAGTAAAGTTGTTGAATGACAGAGTAATTTTTGCTTATTATGTCATTAGCAATATTCTTTTGAATGCATAAGAGTTGAGACACGTTTTTATTTAGACTAAATAAATAATTATTTATATATATATATATTAACATTATTTTGTACAATGTTTGCATTGTTTTTATCCAAAAATTTCTAATTTTCATGTTAACTTTACAGTGTGTTCCAGAAATGGCTGTCTTTGCAATAAAATGCGATACAATATTTCTGGATTTGAATACTCAGTCTCCTCAGGGTTATTATGGAAATGGCCTGACGGTGCAATAAAATACCACCAATAAGGTTAGTTATAGACAAATTTAGCATTTGATGACAAAAAATTATTAACTTTTCGGGTGAAGTAAATGTGTTTAAATTTGTTTATGTAAATAGAATAGCTTATGTCAATGTAATAACTGAGGTTACAAAGTCATTTAGACAAATTATCATTGTATTCTTTAAGTAGTTATGCATGTGTAAAAAATAATTGTTTGTAGACTTAATTTATGGTTAAAAAATATTGCTATTATTTTACTCTATTCACTAAAATACAAAAACTGACACAATGTTTTTTCTTTTCTTAGCTTTACCATTGAATCATCCAGTAATGGTGTAACAATAAATGCATTGAACAAGGCTTCACTACAGGTACATAATGCGCACCAAAGTTGAGAAGAATCACAAAAAGGCTGCAGAGGAGAAATTAAAGCTCAACTTGCCCTCTCCCAAGGTGGTTCTAAATGCCAGCGAGTGTGCTCGTTTGCTGGATGGCAAAGGAAAGACCTCAGTACTTTTGGTTGAAAAAGGTGGTAAGATGGTACCCGCTGCTTCTGTGGCACATCCACCTTCTGTTTCATCCTCTGATATTTCCAATCTGCCTTTAGGCAGTGAAGCTTATTTAAAACCAGCCAACAGTATGGACACCACCTCAGCACCCACTGACAGCCTAAATTTAAAGTCAGAGGTTGAGAAGATCACAGGCTGTAAAGCAAGTAAAGAGGATTTAAGCAGCAGCACACAGAAAGAAGAGGCGTCTACTGAGGCAAGCAAACCCATTCTCAAGCCGCCCAAAAAACGTAGAGGATTGGACAAAAAATTTGAATCTTCGAACCCATCATTAGAAGTAGTTAATAATGGGGACATTTCACATCATACTTCGCCGCTGAGAGAGCCCGTTGGTGCTAGTTCTTTGCATAGAACAATTGATGCAAATCCTAAATCTGAACTACCTCCAAAGGCAGATTTTTCTCAAAAGCACAGTGTGGAAAATTTATTGCTGCCATCTTCTTCCACGAGCAGTGCCAACAAGATACTGCATTCAAATTTTTCAAACCACTCCTTTGACACAAGGACTCACCCCCCACAAACAGCCATTGCCACATCCTTAACAGCTACCGTAGCACAACCATCATTGTCACCAACACAAACTGTGTCCATATCTCAGCCTGCCAGCACAGAAGGCTACCAAAGCATCGCCTCATATCATTTAGCATTAGCTCAGCCACCATCTCAGCTCTACAGCCATACTTCGTTCACTGCAAGTGCTCATAGCCAAAATCACATGTCCTTGCCCTACAGTGTTAATACTAACCAAGCCGCACAGTCTGTAGTGTTTAATGCCAACTTGAATTTGCAGACTCCTCAAAGTGTGAACTTTTTACATAAGCAAGCTTCACCAAATGAGCATTCTCCATCAATTTCTTTACTAGCTGCAACTGCAGTTAACAATTTGTCAATCTCTCCCAGTTTTCAACATCTTCCTGAACAAGAAGAACCTATGAACCTCTCTAAATCATGCAAGCCTGCTGTTGGTGCCATTACCTTACAGTCACATAGTAATGTCAGTGTAAATGAAAGCAGAACAGCAGAAGATGTCTCTGTAAGCATTGTTTCCCAGCATTCCCCTGCCCAAGGTCTGACAGAGTCAACAGTTGAAAGGTTTACCCAAGACCCACCAGCTGCAAAGAAAAAACAAAAGAAGAAAATATCAAAAGCTCAAAAGGCAACTTTTTCAGAACCCCAGGAAACTTTACAAACAACCAAAACCTCTTTACACAATGGCTTGAATGAGAGTAATAAAAAATTAATAAAGAAACCGGATAGTGCAATATTAATAAGTTCTTTTAATTCAGATAGTGTTGTGGATTCTTGTAAAACAGTGTCTCCAGATCCCAATGCTAAAGCCCTTGGGGTGATAGTTGAAGAGGATAATACTGCTAACGGATTGAATCATACAAACGACACACCAAGTTTGTCTCATGTCTCGGATGGAAATGCTGTAAAAGCGCATTCTCCTAAATCATCCATGACAGAAACAATGCCCTTACAAGACACTCCTCCAGACTCAGCAAACTTGATTGTTTCAAGCTGTGGGGATAAATTGTTGCTGTCCAGAGAGCCACTTTCTGATACTGTAGACCAACCTCTGTCCACTGAAATGGAATCTTCTAAAAAATCAAAGAGGCCCCCTAAGAAGAAAGCTGAAGTACCCATGGATGAAGAGTCATGTTCAAGTCGCAAAGCTCTGTATACTGAAACAATCGATGATGTCATTGCTAATTATGTATATATTCCTGAACCTATGGATGAATTTGTTCTCACAGAAGAAGAAGAAGCAGCAATTAGAGATCAGTTTGAAGATCATAGTGAAGTCAGTCCAAAAGATGCTGTTACCAGCAACAAGTCTGTCGAAGTTATCAACAAGGCTAATGATGCTTGTTTTGATGTTATCAACAAGGCTAATGATGCTATTGTTGAAGTCATCAACAAGGCTAATGATGCTAGTTTTGAAGTCATCAATAAGGCTATTGATGCTAGTGTTGAAGTCAACAAGGCTAATGATGCTATTGTTGAAGTCATCAACAAGGCTAATGATGCTAGTTTTGAAGTCATCAACAAGGCTAATGATGCTAGTTTTGAAGTCATCAACAAGGCTAATGAGGCTACTGGCAACAAGGGTACTGTTACAATCCAAGAAAAGGTAGTTGATGATTCCACTGTGAAGTTACTCTGTAATCAGGCTCACGGCCAGACCCAGACAGATCTTTCTGACTCTGATTGTGAGCCACCGCCAACTCCTATGAAGCCACTCAAGAAGAGACAAAATAGCATACTGGCTAAGTGCCAAATCCCTCGTCCGAAGCAGGAAGCCAAAACTACTTCTAGCCACATAGACAGCGTCCTGGCCTTTGTTGCTGCCGATGTGTTAAACTCAACACCACCCATGGAAAGTGGCCTTGGGGATGAGCTGGTTAGACTGCAAAAGAAAATGCAGAATGTTGATCAGGGGATTGTTCAGAACTCAGAAATTTTACAAAACAATAATAACAAAGTACTTGATGAAATCAAAGTGGGGATCAGTGATGATACGTGCCAAAAAGGGGCAATTTATATGGATACACCCATTACTAAAGTAGACACAGCCAAAGTAATGTCAAATGAAGGTGTAAAGGAAGGTGAAACACATAAAGTAACTAAGGTGAAAAAAAACAGAAAAAAGATTGGCGAACTTAAGAAATCAGCGATTTCTGAAACCCTCCCCATCGGACCAGATGGAGGTGTAATAAATAAAGAGGGTGAATTGACAGTTAAGAAGAAGAAGAAAATGGCACAGGTTAAGTCTGTTATGGAGCAAAGTAACCTTGAGATTTACCAGCCAGCTATCCCATGCAGCGGTGACGCAGCACCAGTTTCTGACAAAGAAATCCTAAGTACAAATAGAGCAGAGACATCAGACATAGGAGAGAGCATAGCTTCTACGTCCGGCGGGTCTGAGCAGGACACGCCCATCCATGAGCCAGAGGGTAAAGATGAAATCCCAACCTCGGATCCCTGCTCAGCGGAGAAGGAGAGTCAGGATACTGGGCTTGAGAGTGGCGGGGATGATAGCAAGCCAGTGAAGAAATACAAAAAGAGGCTCGACTTTGTGAAATGTGCTCACTGCGAGCACCAGGCAAGGGGGAGGTCGGCGCTGAGCCGGCACATGAAAAAAATACACATGATGGACGTCAACATGCCTTATAAGTGTCACAAGTGTGACTATGGCTGCACTAAGATGGCATCTCTTAACAGGCACCTCTTTACCCATGGTGTTTTCCCCTGTTCTCGCTGTGATTTTGTGGCAGATGAGCGGATTAAACTGGGGCAGCACGTTGTGGACCAGCACAAGGATAAGCTGGATATGAAGCTGTGTAAAGTTTGCAACAGATACATCAAATGTGACCAGTTGACCATAGAGTCCCACACTGAAGTTTGTCAAGGTCCTACACCCTTTAAGTGTTCAGAGTGTGAGAAGGAGTTCAAGTATGCATCTTCACTGCGGGTAAGTGACCATATCATTCAGGTTTTTGTTCTCAATAATTTACTATTTAAAAATTGTCTTGTTAGTGCTGGTGTGGGCATTATATATTAAAAAGTCATAACATTTTTTTATCTTTGTTTGGAAAGGAAAATCATTCCATAAATTTAAAACCTGCAAACACATTTTTATTCACTAATTTTATGTCTTTTTGTATCTCTTTATATTTTTTTAATATTACCCTCATTCAAAAACTGATATTGACATATTGTGTCGGAACAAATTGGCACTAGTTTATTTTAAAATGAAAAAAAAATCATAATAAAATACTTTTATTTTTTGTACGGTAATTTGAACTGTTAAACACCTTATATGTGGGTGTATTGGATACAAAAATTGTGTGTTTTTCCCTCAAATACATTATTTTGCTATCTGGCCAAAAGGGGTCAAAATTTCAAAACGTTACAAATTTTTGGCAAAAGAAAGCATGTCTGTTTATTACTATTCATGGTTTTGTCTTATCTAAGGTACATTACCATACCCATTTCCCTGACCAGCCTAAAAGATTTAAATGTGACCTGTGTGAGTACAGGACTAACTACAAAGCCAACTTGCACAAACACCATAAGAACATGCATGCTTCCAGAGATCGTGATGTGCAATGTCCCGACTGCGGGAAGCTCTTCTCCACTGAAGACAACATGAGAAGGCACAGAAAGGTATTAACCCGCATCTTTCGGGAAACAATTTTCACACAATGGTATTGTGTATTTATTGGTAGTAGATTCAATTCAGCTAAATCAGAGGTGGCGAAACTCTTTGACTTGACTTAATCCTGTATATCCGCATAGGGCCGCAACTACACTTTTCCATCGGTCTCGGTCTTGGGAGGCTCCCTTTATTTGTGTCCATGTGAGGCCAATTCGGTAGAAGGAGAACCTCCCTGACTAAGCTTGCTTTGCGAAACTCAATTCACACAAATGGTTTGTGGGCCGAATTCAGTGGAGAAATAAACCTTTTTTCAAACAATGATTTATTGAATTCCTTAGCGAGCCAGAGTTAAAAGTACATTGGCAAGCCTTTAGTTTGATAAGAATGTTGGGTATCTTTGTTTCCCTTACAATTTAGTGACAAAGATAGGGTTTTTAGACTTAATGATGAAAATAAAGACTATTCCTCACTTTTCAGCCTTACTTTTTACATGTGATTAGAAAAGTTAATTGACACATAAAGTATCAAGCCATGTCATTTAGATTGTTCTGTCAAAGGCTCTTCAAAGTTAGCCCTTTAATTTCTTTAGCACATCTGTTATTAATTATTCTTTTATGTCTATCAAGATAAAATCAAACAGGAAGACACTTTTTACATAAAACTATTATTCAGAGGCACAATAACAATGTTTGTTGTACACAAACAAAGATAGCTTAAAACAATTGAAAATATATTAACAACAACAAAAAACAAAACAACTTAAACACTCAGACAGTATAGAGCAGATTTCACTTTGTTGTGGGCTCTTCTAGGAAAACTATGTTTTCATGTTTAAACATTCTTAATTAACTAGTAAAAACAGTGTTTTAAAGTTGTGTCTATTGTTTAAATTTAAAGTTTAAATGTTATTAATTAACTAGTAGATGTGTAGACACGTTATGTCTATATGTATGTGGAAAGAAAACTGGTGAGGTCAACATTTGAAAAATCACATACAGTTTATGAATACCATATGAATAAACAAAAGCACAGACTGCACAATAATAAACAAAAAGCCAAATGTTTTGAAAATTACATCTTAATAATATATTGTCACAAATGTAACTTTGACTTCTATAACAGCTAGTATAATATTATATAAAATTATATGTGGCTGTCATTTTAATGCTTATAATTATTAAATATAAATATTATGTGTTCATTGTTTATTTATTCATTATTTTTATTTAAAATATCAAAATGATTTACCATTAATAGCTTTGATTTCAAATATTTTAGGTTCACACCCTAGTACGACCGTTTGCATGTGAGATTTGCAAGAAAACTTTTAAAACGTCCGGAGCGCTGAAAGGGCATCATTTAATCCACACTGCTACAAGGCCTTATTCCTGCAATATTCCAGGGTGCAACAGGAGTTTCAGAACGCCCAAGTTTCTCAAGAGCCACCAAGAAGAGTTCCACAGATTGGTGCCCAAAAAGTTTTTTTGCACAGTGGATGGCTGCAACTATTCCTTCTTTAAACGAAGTCATCTCAAGCGCCATGCTATTACACACACTGGTAAGATATGTTCTTTGCAGTATGCCAGCCGTTGGGCCTTTTTAAAACAATTAACTTTTATTGCAAGAATTCTAACCCCAATTGACATTATGAAGTGGTCTCATATTTTCTTTAGCAAGGCTGATACTTGCACTTATTGTTCTTGCCAGAGCTCTCATAAATCACATCAAAAAAATGAAATTCTTAGTGCTGAGTTATTTCTTGAGGGGTTTTACTCTGTTAATGTAACTTTTCAGTTACATAATGTAATGAAATAATGTTTTTCTTCCAAAAAAAAAAAAAGGAAAAATGAACTTATTTCCTCTAAGGCAATCACAATTAAAGGTCACTACTCTCTGCAAAAATGCCCACTATCAGTTTATTTCCTCTTTCCTTGAATAAACAGTTTTTTTTATTTGTGACAAGTCTAATCTTGCCGTTGAAAAAAAAACATTACTCAACTTTAATTTTGGGAAAGAAAATTTTGATAAACTTTCAATTTATTCAATTATACACTGGCAAACATGTAATGTTAATACTTTTTGCAACATTAAAATAATTAATCTCTATAAATTATGGAAGGTATCTTGCGATTTGAGTCCTAGTCTTTTCCATCATCTCAGATATTGTTGATTAAGTCATTGTCAAACTCATAGAGAGAAAAGTTTTTTTTGTACTCATTACAAGCACTAAGTAATTACTTTTAAAGTATGTTTTAATTTATCATAAATATTGTAATTTTTTTTAGGTGAACGCAACTTCCATTGCAATTGGCCTAGCTGCAGCAAGTCCTTCAGACACGCAGACAACCTTAAAGTTCATTTTCGCTCCCACACCAATGAAAAACCAGTGCAGTGTCATCTTTGTGACTTTAAATGCAAGCAGAAGAACTCACTGTTTTGGCACAAGAAGAAAGTTCACCACATCATTGATGCTTCTGTTTGTCTAAAACGCAGTGATGCCAAGTTGAAACTGGGAGGGCTGGACATGGAGGGGGACGAGATTGAGGATCTAGAGGCAAGCTTGTCTAATTTAGGTCAGGTCCAAGCACATTCTGATGAAGGTGAAGCTCAGACATCAGAGGAGGCTGGTGCAATACGGAAATCTGGCAGCACGCAGCATGACACAAAGGTATCTTCGAGCGTCACTGGCGAATGTGTCGCAAGTACAGAAAAAGAGAACAAGTCTACACCAGACATGAACGCATCAGAGCCAAAAGCTGATGAAACCTTGGCTGAAGCTCAATCTGCGGAGACTCCTGTAAAATCAGCTGCTGTGCCCGAGGCCAAACCTGCTATGAAAGAGCAGAGTATTTCAACACAAACCCCAATATCCAGAGATTGTGGCCCCAGGGACTTGTACGAGTTCAATTCTGACAATGAGTCTGAGGAGGAAACTCCAGGAAATTTTAGAAGGGACAAGATTGCAAAGGCCACTCTAACTCCTCTTCCTCCTCCACCCAAAGAGTTGTTGAGAAAAAATGAAATGCTAGAGAAAAAGGAGAAAGAGAAGAAGGAAAAGGCAGAGAAGCGTGAAATGGAAAAGAAAGAGAAAGCAGAGAAACGAGAACAGGAGAAGAAGGAAAGAAGTGAAAAGAAAGAGCTCGAAAAGAAAGAAAGAATTGAAAAGAAAGAACAAGAAAAGAAGGAAAAGGCAGAAAAGAAATTGATGGAAAAGAAGGAGAAGGCAGAGAAGAAAGAGCAGGAAAAGAAAGAAAAAGAGCAGGAAAAGAAAGTTAAAGAACAGGAAAAGAAAGAAAAAGAACAGGAAAAGAAAGAAAAAGAACAGGAAAAGAAAGTTAAAGAACTGGAAAAGAAAGTTAGAGATCAGGAAAAGAAAGAAAAAGAGCATGAAAGGAAAGAAAAGCTGCAGGAAAAGAAAGAAAAGCAGCTGGACAAGAAAGAAAAACAGCAAGAAAAGAAAGTAACAGATCCAGAGAAGAAAGAAAAAGCTGAGAAAAAATTAATAGTTAAGAAAGAAAATAAATCTAAGTCAAAAAGAGGTTCTCTTGAAGAAAATGAGAAAAATAAAGTTGAAAGTCCTATAGATAAAAAGATCAAGAAAATTGTAGGTCCTGGAAGGAGAAAGAGGTCCTCTTCTGTGGTAGCCAGGGAAGAGATGAATGATGTGATTGAGGAACCAGAACAAACCAGATCTACCAGGAAGAAGAAAGGTAGGCCTATTGAGTCTCCCAGGAACGATGACCCTGAGTCGAGCAAAGAAGAGATGTCGCCTTCGCCGGCCAAACGGAAAAAGGTGTTGCATAAAAAGGTTGACATACCAGATGACAGCCAAACAAAGGTCAAGATGTCTAGGGTGATGCTGAGGCGGTCTTCTATCTCTAAAGCACCAGTTGTGAGCAAAGGCAGAAAGAAGGGGAGATTAGCACCTCCTAAAAGAAAGCCAAGCGCAAGGATTCTAGCCAAGAAGAAAGCCACTTCCAAAGTTAAAGCAGCTGTCAATACCAGCAAGGCACAGAAGATAGTCCCGAAGAGAAGAACGTCTAGAAAACGTTCATCCACAAAACCGGAAGGAGAGGAGGAAGAAGTAGAAGAAGAGCTAGTGAAACCTAAATCACCAAAAGAAGAACTGCCTGTTGTTGAAAGTAAGATGGAAGGAACAAAGGTATCCCCACGCAGAAAGTCTGAAGAAGTTAAGAAAGTAGAAGTCAAGTCTAAGGAGGAGTGTGATGAACAACAAACAGTTATAACTAGGCCACTCTCTCCGGCTTATTCTGAGGAGCTAATGCTCCAGGGTAAAGCCAGCCCTTATCGAGACTTCTCGGATGCCGATACTGTTGAAGGAGAGGAAGAAGATGGAAATGACGTTGCGGCAGAAACTACCAGCCCTGCTGAAGTCATCCCTGAAGATATCCAGGGAGATGAAAGAAAGACTGAGCGGGAGGACGTGGAGCCTGAATTGAATGAAGAGGAAGATGATGAAGAGTCCCAGTCTATTCCGCCAACGGCTGATGAATCTTCGGATGACGAAGTGAGCAATGACATACCGCTTACACCACCTCGGGCACCTGCTCCTCCACCAATGGAAAGCTCAGAGGATGAGATGGAACCAGAGCCTGCATTAGCCCCTTTCTCAGTCCCTGGACCTAATACACCCTTTTCAGTCCCTGGACCTAATACCCCCTTTTCTGTCCCCCCACCTACCAATCTCATCCAACAGCACTCTGTTCACTCAGAAGAAGCACCAATGTCTGCTGTGCCATCAGTACCATCAATGGAAATGCATTCACAGGGTTCTGTTGAAATACAGCAGTCCCTTGGTTCTGTTGAAATGAATCATCCTCTTTCAGTGGAAATGAATCAGCCCCACGGCTCTGTGGAAATGCATCACCCACATGGGTCTGTCGAAATGCATCACCCACATGGCTCTGTGGAAATGCATCACCCACATGGCTCTGTTGAAATGCATCACCCACATGGCTCTGTGGAAATGAATCACCCACATGGCTCAGTCGAAATGCATCATTCGCATGGCTCAGTCGAAATGCATCATTCGCATGGCTCCGTTGAAATGCACCATCCCCATGGTTCTGTCGAAATGCATCATTCCCGTGGCTCTGTTGAAATGCATCACCCTCATGGCTCAGTTGAAATGCATCATCCTCATGGCTCTGTTGAAATGCATCATTCTCATGGCTCTGTTGAAATGCATCATTCTCATGGCTCCGTTGAAATGCATCATTCTCATGGCTCCGTTGAAAGGCACTCACACAGCACATCTAGTGAGATGCACACCCATAATTCTAATGAAATAAGGTCCCATAACTCTGTTGAAATGCATCATCCCCATGGCTCTGTTGAAATAGTACAGCCCCTTGGGACTATCCAGGAACCTGAGCAGCATAGGTCTGTCAGGACACCTGATAATGGGAGAGAAGTGAAGTATGATCTACCACCATTGCATGGCCAGAACCAAACCATGGATGCCGATAAGGAGTACTTTGACCAGTATCTTAAAAGTTTAAGTGCCGCAAACAACAGTGTTGCCAATGGAGGATTAGAACCCCCCTCAAGCGGCTTGAGAGAGCTGGAGGCCATGGTTGGAAAGTCTCATCAAGATCTTCGTGACATGGGCAGTAGGTCTCCAATCAGCTCTCTCCCTAACAGTGTCATGACCAGCCTTGAAAGTACACTGCCCATCCTCGGCGCTGGAGATCTGCGAGCTAGGATGGATGTTTTTGACAGGCACCACGAGTCTCTGTACGTGAGGGACACTCCTTCATCATTACCTCGGCTCTCTGACCCTCGATCAGTTACACCATTACCTCCCAATGCAGCATTCGATGCATACTCATCGTTGAATTCACTTCATCCAGGCGCTACTGCTGGTAGTGGAAGAGAAAACAGTTATCTCAGACAGCCTGACAACCTTTTTCCCACACCTCCAGTCACTAGTAACTTTATGGCCGAGGCTATGTTTCAACATCAGGCCATGTCCACATCTTTTCTTCCTCCGCAACCATCCGACAGGAGCAGCTTATCTCGTATCCCAGACACCACCCAGCTGCGGTCTAATTCCTCCTCCTTGTTGCGCAGGACGAGTGCTATGCCGGGAACTGATATGTTCTCCTCTCCTGCAATACCCCAGGCCATGCCGAGAAATCCATTTACAAATGCCTGGGCAAGCCAGGATACCAGATCCTCACACTGGCAAACACCATATCTCCAGCGACAACCAAATATGGCCACTCCAAGCTCATTTTTTCCTTCCAAGGAAAACTACCTCACTGGTAGAGAGTTTATGTTTGATCCCTCCGTCCGACAGTCTGCAGAGAGGGCCATGTTCCCATCCTTATCCTCAAGCCAATCTCAGGATACCTTTCAGCTCGACCGGTTTGACCTGAGCAACTATTTCCCTAATGCTATGACACCATACGCCAGTTCAACTGGAACGCTAGACTACACCAGGTCTGCGCACTCAGCTGCGACCAAACCGTTTGATGAACGTTACAGACAGTCCGCGGCAGCTTCTGCTGGGATACCCGACTTCCGTGGCTTACCCCCATCCACTGGGTCGTCTGACATGTTCTCAGGTCTGCCCAGTGTGAACAGCGGCTTTAACCTGTACGCCAGTAATCCGATGTCATACCATCACCCCCAGCATATGACTGACAATGTAAATAGTGCATTTCTGAGCCACTCCACGTCAGCGCAACACGCGATGTTTGAAAGAGACTATGCTGCCCACAGAGGGCTCTACCCCCAAAATACCCCGTATCCATTTATAGATGACCGGCAGTATGGGGCCCCATCCAAGCTGACCCACACACATCCAGTCGCCCCGACGGCCACCTCTCAAGAAAGGGATTTGATGAGCAGATCAGGCGGAACCGATTCCCAGATGCAGGACCCCTATCGTAGTGTGCTTTACAGATACTGAAATATACATGGGATTCATTTTTTTTTTCATCAAAATGTTATGTAAATATGTGTTACAAGTGTACATAGTAAACTCTTCAAATATTTACGGGACAAGAAGAGGTTGTCTTCAACAGGAGACAAATCTGCATGCTAAGCTTCAAAACTCCTTTCCCCAAAAAAAAACTTGCTTACAATCTTGCATTGTAAAATTCCCATGTGTACATTTTTCTTTCACTGCTATCATCTCGGTGGTATAATGTGAATTCTCTTTGGTCCCTTTGATTGAGATATCCTCTGCATGTTTTCAACCAGTTCATAATCAACCTCTGTGGATCTTGATTTCTTTTTGATCCGCCGGGTGCCATTATAGCTTTTTTTTTTTTTTTAAATACTGAGCAAACAAAGCCAATCTGTCAAATTTTTTTTTGAAGGAATTACACTGTACATTACAAAAACATGTACCCCATCAGTCAATTGATATATTTATAATATACAAGATAATATTCATTTTTGAGGCAAATCAGTATCTTTTTTTTTTTTGTCATAACAAAAAAATGTATAATGTATAATAAGTTGATCCAGTTGACTGGCCTCACTGAGTAGCAATAATTTTGTATTTTGGTTCTACCACTGTTGTTGTAAAAGTGTTTTAAAAATGTATGCTTTAGAACAATTACTTGCTTCCTCTTGCTTTATCTGTGTGATATATGCAAATTATATTGTGTAAAAAACCACTATTTAAGAAGTGTACATAATTATACATGTTTTTTTTTTTTTTTGTAAAGCCATTCAGTTTTTTTAAACATGGTTTCATATTTAGAAAATCTTAAACCACTTTATACAGTTGTGCGTTGCAATAGACTCTCTAGTTATATCGCTATATTTGGGTTACTTAAGCTACAAAAAAACAACAACTCAGAAGTGCCACATATTTTACATCTGTTTTTAAATTTTGGGGTTTTACTTAATTTCTCCTTTTCTTTCAAACAAAAAACTGTTTACTATATATAAGTGGTTCTTTGTCTATTCTCTGCACAAACTGGTTCATTTAGCCAGCAGCCAAATAGATCAACACCTATAAAGAATCTCTGTTTTTTTTTTTATGTTGTTGTACATGACATATGTATATTTATATATATGTATATGATCACAACTGGACTTTAGGGAAATGTATTTATATATTGCCAAATGTGACGTTTATTTTCCAAAGTACTTACATAATTTTTTTTTACTAGGACAAGATCCACCATTTTTCTTTTACATAAAAAAATAACAAAAAACTCTTTGTTTGTGTATTTTGGTTGTGATGGTTTTATCATCTTGAGCCACATTTATAAGTTTTATTGTGATGATTTTTTTTAATAAAACATTTTTTTTAGTTGTCTCTAAATATCCTTGCATCATCTTTTTATGGACTTGAACATATATAAACTTAAATTGTGAAACTGAGAATGCATGCCAATTTTACTTTGAGCTTATTTGCTAAATTTTATGTTCTGTTTTTTTTTTAAACTGCTTTTTAAAAAAAAAATGTGAAACAAGAAATCAGGACTAGCAGCTTCCTAAGTTTTATCATTACATCTACATTGTTTTATTCGATTACTTTGAGGCAGCATTTTTATTTAAGTAGACTTAGTCTCCCATCATATTTTCTACATTGTGAATAATGAAACTAACCTTTAAAAAAAAAACACTCAGAAAAAACATATTTTTCTCTCAGCTTGTAAAATATTTATAAGAAAAGTAGTCATTTAAAATCTTTTTGTGTAAAATTAATATGCAAGTCTGATATTATAGGGTTGGATTTAGGACAGAGTTGTTTGTTTTGGTTAGCAGTGTTTTTTTTTTTTCAGATACTATGCATTGACAATGTCTGCACAAGTAAAGGCTTAAGAATTCAGGTCTCTGTTAACTAACTTTTGCAAATCAGGAAATCTTGGACACAAGTTTTGTCCATGCTCTATAAAACCCTATAGTGGACTTGTTTTGATTCCCCTAACTTTGTTCTATAATTGTAGAAATTTATAAACTTTCACAGCTTTTTTCTTGATTTCAGTAAAATAATAATAATATAAATTAAAATAGTCAAAGTTAATAAACTTTATAAATTCTTTGATAGTTAAAATCTATTCACTTGTAATGTAATATTGTAAAAAAACAATTCTAAATTTCCAAACATTTGAAAGAGTCAGATTTCTCTATTCTAGTTTTTGAAATAAATGTTAGTTCATATCTTAACTTGAAATGCATACTTAATACTTCTCTTATTTTTCAAAGTCTTCTAATAAAATTAAATATTATGCTCTATTTGTGTCTTGAAGTATAAAATTGACCAAAGTAGGAAATGTTAAATCAATAAATTTAACTGCTATGTTTTGCTTGAATTGATCTGACCCTAAAGTACTTGTGTTTGACTCCTGTAGCCTACCGATATAGAAATGTAAACCATGTCAATTTAAAAAAAATATAATTTTTGTTTTCTTTATTTTAAATGTCACTAATGTATCATATGTTTGAAAAGTTGTACTGAACTGTAAAAACTTGATGATTTAATGACTGTGTGTTATAAGATGCCAAGTATTGTAACCTTAATTTTATCTGCATCTAATTTATTATACTTATAAGTGTGGTTTTTATATACAGCATTTTATTCTGTTGTTTCTTTCTTCTTTCTTTTTTTGTCCATAAGTGTCATTGATTCATCTGTACATAGCATGGAACTTGATTGTGTGTACATTACTTTGTTCTATATTATTATTATCATGGACAAATATTTTTAGCTTACATTTCAACCCGGCTGTGAAGACAATTATATTGAGCATCAGTTTATCATTTTTTTAAATGTGATTTCAAAATATCCTTCCTTTACATTATAGAATATTTATATTTACACAAATCTGATCATTTTTCTCCATTTTTCATCCTCAAAGTAAAGTATATCCTTTCAGGATTGTGTGGCCAGCACAATGTCTATCCAAGTTTACTTTATAAAAGAGCTGAGTTGATTCAAGGAAACCGCCTTGAAGTGGGGGAAATGGGAGTGGAAAGAATCCCAACCTGTGCGTTGGTCCAGACTTTAAACCCAAGACCATTGGAATCCTGTAGACCATTGTGCACCAAAATGTTTGTCTTAGTTGATGAAAGAAATGATAGTCAAGGGGAACAGAAGGTTTGAATGGAATTGACATTAACTGAAAACCAGTTTTTTTTTTCCTTTATAAATTAATGGAAACAAGTTTCTGTTGTTTTTTATTTCAGTTTTTGTTTTTGGAGGTTATCTTTAGTTTGATATGGGGAAATATTTCACTTGTTGGTTATATATTAAAAGTAAGTTAATGCTTCCTTGGTAAACAATGACATTTCAGTGAGCAATTTTTAATTGTTTCTGTTACAAATGGTGTTCCAATTTGTTTTATTTCATGTACATGTACTAAGTCTGAAGTAAAGGCAAAACAGAACAGTTGCGTAGATTTTGTATAAAAGATTTTTATTATTTATTCTACTTTTTAAGACTGTAAAAAAAAAATCTTTAATTCTATATAATTTATTGGTCAAAACTCTTGTCAAGTGTAGATCACATTAAACGTCCACATTGTTTCCTAAGGTTTTTAAGAAAAAGTTTAGCAGCTTTCTTTATAATATCTGTTAGATTGTTTTTTAAAGTTGGGAAATCCTTTATCAACTTCATCAGGGTGTAGGGGTGATACTTTTTCAAGTCAATCTTCTAAAATTACCCTCCTAATTCCATGCTTAATATAAAGATATTGTAGTCTGTAGAGTCCATTACAAATTTAATTTAACTTTTTATCTGTAAGTATTATAATAACAGGAAATGTGATACATAATGTGTACTAAAAATCCTTTGTTCTCTACTGTGCATAATTTGTAATGAATTCCACTTGTTAATGTGAAATTATTTTTTTTTATAAACCAAACCAGCAGCAACATTTACATTATTATAAGATGAATAGAGAATTTTAGCCATTGATGTAAAATTGCCCAAAAAATGTGTAGATTATTTGGCAAACATTTAGAACAAACGAAGTGTTAAGAAAAATTTTTTTTTAGGTCAGTGTAATACTCTTAGAACTACATATGTAAAAATATAGTTCAGTGATATGCCCTGCTTGGAGAAGTGACCAACCAATGACATCTAACCAGGAGTGAAGAGGTGACATCTGCTGAATGGCATTCATGAGAAATCTATAAATTCTAGCTCATTGATATAGACATCAATTCAGAAGCTATTAGTTTAAGTGATTGGGTAAAAAGTTTTCCTCTGTAATTAATGAAAGAGTATAATAAAACAACTTTGTATTTTTATATTTTTATAGAATATATCAAACATCTTGTATTTCATCACAGATATTCATTAGGCAACACAGCTTGTCAACTTATTTTCAAATCAGACCCTCCTTTGCTCATAACATTTTTTTGTTTTTTTTTTCATAACATTATTTTATTTTGGAAGATACAATTTTATGGTTGTAGTTTTATTTTAAATTTATTTTAATAATAACATTTTAATTTTACTTTTGTAAGGATGTTGACATTTTATAGATACTTCAATATTTATATCTAATTAAGCATTTGTATTAAATTCATTTCAATGCATAACCTTCTTGTGAGTGTAAAAATAATTATATATCTTTGTGTGCGTGTATATATACATATAAACAAATATACTAGAACAAATATTGATTTATACTCTTTTTTTTTGTGTAAGCTCATTCTTTTTTTATAAAAACTAAACTTCAGAGCATAATAGAATGGTCATTTTATAAACCCATATATTTATATACATATTTAAATTGATTGTGTGTAATTTGCTTTCAACAAGCTTTTTTAAAATTTTGTGTTCACAATTGTATGATTTCATTTTGTGGTTTGTAGCGCAGTTTTGTACACAGTGTATAAATGTAAATGGTATATTAAATATATGACTGAATATAAGACATACACACATAAAATATATATATATACTATTAAATATATACATATTTCAAGCATATTTTAATCATGCTGTTAAGAAGTGTGATGCCATTTTTTATTTGCATTGAACCCTTTACCCCCTCTCCACCCCCACCCTCCCATGTACATAGCCAGTCTCATTTTTGTGTGTACATTGCATATTTTTTTAAAGCTGCATAACTTCACAAATACACAGACACTAACTACTACACTGAGCCAAATTGAACACTGTGAGTGAGCATTATTGTAATAATTGATGACCAACACAATATATAGGTCGGAGCTGTGTCCATGTGTGATTGTTGTATAGTCTGTGTAAGGTGTATATCTTAGACCCAATACTGTAGGCTTAACCCTTCCCTGTCTAAACTATTTTTTTTAACCCTTTTGTGATTGTTCTTTGTAGTTTTATTTTTTGGACATTGTAATTGTACACGTCATTAGATAGAAGTTCTTTTATTTGATAATTAAATTTGACAGAAAAAAAGATCCATAAAAAAGTGCGTTGTCGAGTTTTTGATTTAATGAAGTCATGTTTTAATAAAAGAACCGCTATCCCCCCCCCCCCCCCCACCCTACTATCAGACATTGTTTGTACATAATAAGGCTAGTGAAATATCTTTCAACAGTTTCTGCTACCAGCATGTGTGTGGCCAGCACAATGCTCCAAAGCCTTTTGGTAACTAATAGTAAAGTAAAAAAAAGTAAAGTATTCACATCAGACCACTCAAATCCATAGGGCCTGTGAATCGGTGTTCAAAGGTTTCTGTGGCATACTAGGAGATTGTGTAGTCAGCCTACTGTCCAATTGCCTTTATTTTTCCTTAACGAATGTCAGGTACCCATCAGACCTGTCTAGATTCAGGGACACCTTTCACTTTCAGACCTTGGTACAAACCCTTATTTTCACCAGGATTTGAACCCAGGACATCGATATTGACTATAAACTTCATAACTCGCTGGTCTTCCATCAATACGCTCTCATTAAAAGTACACCGGTGGGATAACGGGTGAGGGGGACAACCCTTTTTCGCGTCTGATGATCCTTGCACTACCGAGAGGCTTTGAGACTCCGTGGGGAGGAAGCAATGTACGCAACAGCCTGTCTCAATCCTGACCTGGTGCCTGGATGACCAAGCCTATAGTCTGGAATTAGTGCTACTGGGCGACAGTGCAGGTATACGAGTGAGCCACCATCAACACGTTGATGATTTATGGTTAATCCCGAAGGCGGGGAGAGAAAGGTAATGCATGTACTGCTGAGCCGTGAGCCTGTACCCTGTGTTACCCAGGTGGCTAGTCTCGGACAGGATCTTGTGTAGCGCCCCCTTTCATCCACCCCTTAACACCAATACTCCCTGTATAATAATATATTTATAGTTCCCTTACTTCACTTATTCAACTAATATTTTTTACATTCAAATCAAACACGACATTCGTCTATGCAACTAACCAAGTTCAGTCAGTCAATGGAACAACGAAGAAATCAAGGCTATACTCAAAAGAAATGAATCCAAAAAATGGTCCGAGCATCAACCAAACAACCACAAGAGTGATGCTTACTTCAAACTCACCAACCAACTTCAACACATCATCCTCAGGCTAAGGACAGGTCATAACATGCCGAAGCCATACATGTTCTGCAAACTACAAATTGGAACAAGTGAAATGTGCCCCCCCCCCATCTGTGGTACAGCTCCCAAAAATGTGGAACAGGGACCTATTAACATTATTTTCACATTTTTTTATATCCAAAAAGCTCAACCGTGAGAAATATGAGTAGGCCTAGGCAGAATGATAGGTCTACCAATTTTTTTTTAAGTTCAATTAAAAGTTAAAAGCCTTGAAGGTCAGTCTTTAATAGATCTATTTATTAGTAGGTTGCATGTGGTTCTCGGGATGAAATGTATCACCAACTTTCACATAGGAAAAGAGAAAATAAGCATGCTTAGTCACTAAACTATAGTATTAAAACTAAAACTGTTTTCTTAAACCTTTATTTTCTAGTTGGCAACAAAACAAGGGAGGCAACTTTTACAAAATTTTAAGGCGCCTTCCTTTTTCAACCAAAACAAATCAATATATCATTCATGCGGTATTTTGATCTATGATTGGAGAAACTATACTATACAGGTGACGATTTTCTACATGGTATACCCCTGAAAATAACACTTGGGCGATGTTTTAGTATATTCACTAGCCTGCGTACTGCTTAGTAAACAAAATTAATAAATATAGAACACCCATTCATTCGTCCGTAAGGACTCCGTAACTGTGACTGTAGCCTAAATTCAACTGTAAATTGATTAAAATTGGCGTGTAATCATGATAATAAATAATGACAATAAAATATTAAATAGGCTACTAAATAAATATATCTAATATAATTAATGTAAACTGATTAAAACTGGATTTTAAACTTTAAAGTCTAATAAAGTTAAATTAAAAGCTTAGATAATAGATAGGCTTAGCCAGCCTTAGCTCCTTTGGTTAGCGTTTAACGCAAATCAAAGATTACTTTAGATTTTAGACTTAGACGTTGAGAATAACAAATCACCAAAATATCATTTTATCTTTTTGATAATATTTTAATTTAAATATTTCAGGTTAATTGGTTCAAGGACAGGGATATTTCTAATCTAAGGCTGCTGCTATTCGGATCCTGGTCCCTTTAACTTTAGTTTATAATTAAATGGGTATTCAGCATTCAGGATTCCTGTGAACCTAAAACTATTTATTAAAAAAGCCCTTTTGAATCATACTGTAATAAATTAACATTCTGATGATTCTTACCGCCTTGGCCTTACCCTTACCATATCCATATTTTATAAATTGTAAGAAATAAGATAAGATAAGAAATAGCCTATCTAAATAGCACAAAAAACACCTTCTTACTATTATTACAAAAAAATACTACAAAGCCATCGCCCTACCCTATAAACTAACCAACATTAAATATTTTATTCATTTTGTATCAATTACTAAGTCTATCAGGTCTGAATAGCCACTTCGTGTTTCTGTCTTATCTTATATATTACAGACGCTCCTTCTATAAAGAAGTTCCCACTTTAAAGGTCATTTTGATAAAACAAAGCGCTATCCGATTGGACATTGCATTTACATTTTAAAATTCGTATGAGCCCATTTGAAAATTATTGTAATCTTGATTCTACATTTGGTAAAACTTCAGGGCAGAGTTGCAGCTTCATGAAAAGTAGGGTTCTAAAAAATTCCAACTGAAAATTTTTTGCGTGGAGCTATTGATTAGTGTCTTAGAAAGCGCTGCAGACTATTTTCAATGAAAAAAAAAAGTAATTTTCCTATTGTTTACACACCCCCATCAGATGACACTTGCGTTATCTTAGCTCCACGTAACAATATTTTCAGTCGGAATTCCTTAGAACCAACAAAAAAAAATTACAAGGGGAAAAAAATAATTTATTGTAATAAAGTCATGTCCACAGAAACTGGTGAACGCTGCTTCATGGGCCCCATTGGTTTACTTTATTTTGGATTACTTTATTTTTTGTTTACTAGTACTTATCTTTAGTCCTTTAGTAACTTAACTTATCATTATATGATTCTTTTATCTGCTACTTACATCTTTTTTGTTTTTTCTACTTACAAGGTTGAGAGCTATGATTAATTTGGCATCATCTGGTGATGAGGCTAAGATATGGGACATACCAACATTTTCCCTTTTGGAGCAGTTCAATTCACACGATGGACCAGTTACTGATTTAACTTGGAGCCATGATGGTAACATGTTTATAATTTTAAATCACATTTCAATTGACATTTAGCAGAGAGTCCTACATTTTTTATCAAGTGGAGAGATGAGCAAGTTCACTACATATAGTGTGTAATTGGTAGTGTAAGGTGCATTCTATTTAAGTTTTAGAAAATATAAATATTGTAAGAAATCAAGGCAGCAAGTGATGTTGAATCAATTGAGTAATTCAAATTTGGTTTGGTGCTTAATACTTATATAGTATTCAGTATTCTAAAAACTCAAGTTGTAATTTAATATATTAACCTGGCTGTCAAGACACTATTGTATTTCTAGTCTAGGCTTTCAGCAAATATCTTGTTGATAAGACAGACATGCCTACCGTTCCGGATTTTCCGGAACCGTTCCGTAAAATGGCCGAAAATTACCCCCCGTTCCGCAATTCCGCATTAGACCAGTTTGTTCCGCAAAATTGGCGTCGCCGAAAATGCCGACATTTTAATTAAGAAAGTAATAACGCGAAATAAACAAAAGGCGTTTGCCAACTTTTGTTTTCTTCTTGTCACTTCCGTTTTAATGTAAACTATTTCCTATTTATTTTTGGTCGAGAGTGCATAAGCGTAGGGCTTCGCGGCACTGCCGACTACTTGTCAAATAGTTTTAGGGACACTAAAACTAAACTAATCATTGCTAGCCAAAACAAAATGTTACCTTCTAGTAACTTAATAAAAGTAGTTGCTAAATTGAAATTCAAAATAAAGTAAATTATATTTTCCCTACTGCTTTAAATCGGTTGGCTAGTAAAACTAAAACTGATGTTGGTGTAATATGAACAGACATAGTGAATGATAGTGATACTAGTGTAAGTGCCTAGTGCATTTAGCTAGGCCTATTCAAGCCTATTGTAATAAATTTGCTTAGGCGTAAAGTGGCATAGACCTTTAGACTTAGTCCTAGGCCTATGAATTTAGTTAGCTTTACCAATATCAAGCATTAACTTAAGTTGATACTCAATTACAATGACCTTAGTGACACTTAGTCATCAGTTAAGAATATAGATAGGCCCTAGCTAGGTAGACATACTGATTAATTTGAATTTAGCCACTTTCTGAGTTTTTGTCCTAGGCCTTAGACTTAGTAGATTGAAAGTTTAAAAAAACAACAACAACAGCATTGTAATTATTGAGTAATAGCTTTAAATCATATAGCTACATAAAAAGCAACTGTTTTTCCTTTTAATAGGTTTATAACCTTAGTTAAGCTACTTAAACATAGATAAATGTAATCCCCTCCTCCACAATAATTTTCTTTTCATAAACTCTATATTGACTTAGATTGTATGCTAGATCTTATATATATTTAATATATACAGTAATACAGTGTTAACAATGTAAATGATACTATTTTTCTTACGTATTTTAACAATATTATTTAGCGTATATATTGGCTCGAAAATGCTTATGTTCCTCATTTTGGTCCCATGTTCCTCATTTTTACCTTAAGTGTTCCTCATTTTGATATGTGGAGGTAGGCATGTCTGATAAGAGATCATATATATCTGCTTAATTGGACTAAATGCCGATACAACTACACTCTAATGAAATTAAAATACAATCAAATATTGAATAATCTATTCTGAGTACATCTTCTTCTTCTTCATTGTACTGTGGGACCCCGTTAGACCAGAGGAAAAATTTCACAAGTTAAGGATGATTTTGGATGCTCAAAAGTGTGCATTAACCTTGTTATAATATTTTTTTATAACATACAAATAACTGCAAATAGAAATATATCATCAAGACTTCAGTCAGCCAGAATACAGTAGCTGACTACTAATGAACTTTTTCTTGTATGATAAATTGTGTGATTGTGTGTGCGCTTGTCTATTTTTATAAGTGTATATTTCTGTGCTTTTATACAAATTACAAATAATAGTTTTATTTTGTTTCAAATATGCTGAAGGACAAAACATCTGTAATCAAGACAAATTTCAATTTGTTGGATCAATAAAGAAATCTTATCTTAAATTAGACAAAATATATCTTCAGGCCAAAAAATACACGCTCAAAGCTTTATAAGTATTCAACAGAAACATTTTAATTACAATTTTTGGTTATTACAAAAGAGTAAACCTAACCCTAATACCAGTTGTGTACTTCTTTAACATTATTTCACTAAAATTTAAAGACGAAAAAAAAGGTTAAAAATGTGTCTTGTTGGCTTAAAATACATTGAACTGTTAAGTCATTACATAACAGAAGCCGTTTTATTTAAGGCATTGACTAAATCTAATTTTTTTAAAATTATCGCTGAATCTGAAATGTTTGATTATGCAGGGAATGCCGTTGCCACCTGTTGTGATGCGGACAAGAAGGTTCACATCAGATCTACAAAAGCATCCTACTCAGTTGTCACAGATAATTTCACTTTACCTGTATGTTTGTTTTCAAGACTTATAGCATCCATTTTTTTAAGTAATTTTTTTAAAATCACAAATTGTTTTGTATTTATATTTTTTAATGGTATTTATTCCTTCCAAAATTTAACTAGTTTTAGTTTAAAGGCTACAGCAAGTGCAAATAAGTTTTTATTATTCAGGCATTTAGGAAAACCAGTAACTTAGCATCATTTAAAACACTAATCAAAATGCAAGACTAGACTCAGACCACAGATAAGCAAAGGACGCATTCATCTTCTTTTATAGTAGGAGTGTCTGTAATATATCAAATAAGCCAATATTCTGTCCACACCTATTTGTCTGCTAACTTTTTTTTTTGATGTTTGAAGTTGTTACTTACAGTTTTTTTTCTCCTTCAACAATGACGTTTTTTCCTGGCGTGCCATTCACTTTATTCATCTAATGTTTTATAACTGGATAATTTTGTCAGTCTTTGCATTCATTGAGGCTTGAATTACACACAAGTTCAGGGTTATTGCCTGAACTCTGTTGGCCAGCATAGACCCTTTCCACTATAAAGTGGGGGGGGGGGGGCTGTTGGAGTAGTCTCTTTCTCAAAAGGTTTTCCACAGAACTCTATTTCAACACTACACTACATTGAGGAATGATTTGTATTATGTGGTAGAAATCAAGTAGTGAATGTAACGATTTACTACGCAAGATACCCAGAATAAACATCTTCAGGAGCTGATAAATACAATCTTAAGGCTTTTAATAATATAGAAGAGTAGAAGATGCATTTTATATAAATAATGTATGAATGTAAAGCACATTCAGAAACAACATTGTTCATTAAATTATAAGAGTTGTGTATTTTTTTTACTGCTAATGTTTTAAAATGTCTTATTTTATTCACCATATGGAGATATTTTCACATTGCATTTGTAGCAAAAGTGAAACAAGCTGAGAAGATTAAGAGGGACTGTTTAAAAAAATAACTTTATTTTTCATGTAGAGAATCTCTTCCGCTGTCTCATTCTATTTTGTACACTCTTTCCTAATCCTTAGTTTCATTAAAAAAAATAAAAATTAAAAAAAGTGTGGGGGGGCGGGGGGTATTGGTAAAGAAAGTTTATGAATAACCTTTTCATGCTTTTTTTTTTTCAGGCAGGAAGTTTGTGTCTGGATTTTAATTCCACATCAAGATTTTTGCTTTGTGGCTGCGATGATGGATCATTTCATATTTGGGATCGCAAAACTCAGACTATTAAAAAGTCATCTTCGGTACGCTGTTGATTTGAGATTTACATATACTTACAAGAATTTTTTCTGTTTCAAATATTTAAAAAAAAACCATGATTTATTTTATAATACTTCTCGTCCAACTATTTCAGAATCAGAAAAATTCCATTACAGTGGCTCGATGGAACTGGAATGATTCTTACATGGCACTTGGTCTGGAAACAGGAAAAATAATTTTATACAATGTAGTCACCAGTCAGGCCAATAGCCCAATGACTACTACATCTGCCAATAAGGTAAAAAGGCACAATTTTTACATGGCATGAAAATTAAACGAGTTAAAAGTACTCTTTTCAGCACCTCGGCTCATTGGGCTGGTAAAGCAATGATAGAGAGTTTACTTTGGCCATAGTACATAAGGTTGAGCAGACAGACCATTTGAATGGCAGTATCGCTCGCATCCCTTGCACATTAAAAGTCTAACCAGGGCCCACAGTGATGCACCATTGTCTCTCAAGGCGGTAATGGTGCAGGCGAATACGTACAGTGATAGCTTGTACAACGCCCAGCAACCTTTACTTTCCTGAATAGCTCTCAGGTATCCTGTGGGTATACTCTAAGACTCTTCAAATCCAGGAGAAATCAGAGACTGTCAAAAATTGGCACTGCACTGCCCCTAGAGAACTGCACGGATTCAACCCTTTTCTAAAAATAAACAAATCTATTGCTTACATTTCTAAACTTGCTGGTTCATGTGGTGTTCAATGATCTGATCTAAAGTATTTGATTTGTCCCATGTTTGTAAAGTTTTAAATCATCAATTATAATTTATATTTCTTAGCCTAGAGATTAAATCTGTTTTCTTAGTTGTATGTTAAATGCGCTCTGAGCTTACATTTACATTATGTTTGTAGGCAGCGCTATACAATTATTATTATTCTATATGATGAGACTCATGAAGCCTTTTTAAGTATCTGAATTTCTGGTTTAGTAAAGTAGTCAAGGCTACAGAGATGATCAACTCCTAGTAATATTGTCTGAATTAGATGAACTTATGAATATGCATAATGGCAGATGCATCTTATTGTAAAGTCTTTTAATTTTTTTAACAATGACAATATGACGGAGCAAATATTTCAATGAATAAGATAAGATGATGAGAGAATTGTACAAACCTTTTCTTTTCAGGCCATACGCCAAATGAAATACAATCCTTACCGCAAGTCCTCTCTGGTGGCCGTGAGCGATGATGGGGTGGTCAACTTTTGGGACACAAACTCACGGCGTTTACTCCACTCATTTACCAACACACACCAGGCTCCAGCCAAAGATTTTGCCTTCTCCCCGATCAATGACTATTTGATGGTCAGTGTCGGCTTGGACAAGCGGGCAGTCTTTTATGATGTTCAAAGTAAATCGTAAGTCTTTTATCATTATTATTTTTTAAACTAATTAGCTACCACGAGCCTCTGCTATATGTTAGAAATGAAAATCTGATTTGCTCACATCTGTTTAAGCTATTTTTAAATACATCTTCTCTCCACCCATAGTTCAGTGAAAACGATTCTAGCTGACCAACCCTTGACCTCAGTAGACATGATGCCAGATGGTGCGACAGTTGTGGTTGGTACAACCAGAGGAAATATTTTCTTATATGACATGCGCCAGTCTGCCACTCCAGTGTTCACTTTAGCAGCACATAAATCATCTGTGAAAAAATTAAGTTTCATTAAAAAGGTAAATTAATGAAAGAATTTGGTAGTTTTTTTTTAAAACTGCTTAGTGGGATGTTATAACTTATAACATTCAAGGTTCCTGCTGCATAACTAAAAAGCCAGAAGATATTAGAAATCTCCTAGAATTTCTTAAAAAATCCAGGAAATCTCTTGACATTTCAAACAAATCATGAAAATCTGACATTTTCTAAGAAAATCATGTAAATCTTTTGACATTTAAAAAAAATCATGGAAATCTGACATTTACTAAGAAAATCATGTAAATCTTTTGACATTTAAAAAAAATCATGAAAATCTGACATTTTCTAAGAAAATCATGTAAATTTTTTGACATTTACAAAAAATCATGGAAATCTGACATTTTCTAAGAAAATCATGTAAATCTTTTGACATTTAAAAAAAATCATGGAAATCTGACATTTTCTAAGAAAATCATGTAAATCTCTTGACATTTCAAAAAAAATCATGAAAATCTACCAGTATACAAAAATTACTGGAAACCTCCTGGATTTTAAAAAATATAACTTTGGTGCAGGAACCCTGGAAAACAACCAACCCCATTAAAATGTATATTATAGATATGGTAAAGACAAATTTTAAGTTGTTAGGCAAATTAGGGAACAATTCATCATATTTTTTAATGGCTTAACTGCTAGCTAGGACTGTATTTAAAATTATTGATGAACTGATTATTAGAGAGGCTGGACTAAGCACTTTTATAACCAGTTGATTTCCTTATACTTATGTGATAAAAAACTTGTATTTATATGAAGATAGTTGTTAGTGTTGTATTTCAAGTAATGGGAGTCTGATCACCCAAGGATTTCTTCACTCCCCATCACAGTATATTTTGTAAATATAGTTAAAAAATACTAACTCCCTTTCTTTGTAAACTAAGTTTACCATCATGTAATTAAATAATTCATAAGAAATAGCTTTTGTTTTAAAAAATACAGGTTTCTGATTTCCATGAACATTTGTACGGCTTTAACAAAAACAGGACACGAATGTAAATATGAATTAATTTTTTCCCTTCATTCACAAAGCGCATCCTTTAAAAAAAAATTTTTTTCTAGCTCTGTGACAAAAAAAACATAAAAAGTCTGGCCGACATTTTCAACGCAAAAACAAAATTAAACGTTAAATTAAAAAAAAAATCATAATTATGGTATAATTAAGTTTTTGTAACAAAAAATTTGATAGAATATATTGCTAGTCGCCACAAGTCTGCTGCCCAAGTTTCAGCTCGATTGTACGACGGGAAGTGGTGGAAAAATCGATGCCAAGTTTTACAAGCAAGCAAGCAACAAACAGGCAGTACGAGTTAAGAGAAAGGGAGTAAAAAACATCTACCTGCCTATCAAACTCAGTGTTTGACCTTCTCGCCCACCTTTCTTTCCCCCTATGGTTATGTATTCTCTTCCAGTAAGAGCTTAGAGTTATTTGAACCTGCTGTAACAACACACAATATGGCATACCTAAACAGGTTAATGTTGCTTATTGGATCAACCTCACCTGAAAAAGAGTTGTTCTCTCTCTCTTAATCCATCAATGATTTACTACGGCTTCAGAACGATCTAGTCGTATTCAAAACAATTTTTTTTTAAAAAGAAAAGTGCTTGACCTAAGCTCTTTTTATCTGACATTTTAAAAGATATTCTGCTTGATTTCTCCTCATTGTAACATAGTTATGAATTAAAATTCAGATGTCGATATTTTTTCCACTAACGTTTTGTTTCCCCACAAAAAGCTCATCAGTCTTCTCTTTGTATTTAGGAAGATATTAGGAACGAAACATCAAACTCATGCAGGCAACTTCCTACCACGCCGCAACTTCAGTCGAACCCTCAGTCGACCAGCGAAGATAATTATCAAAACAGAGCTCTGTCATCCAGCAGTAAGATGTTTTTGATAATTTTGGACTCTTTGCTAAATAGTTATAACAGTTTTGAAACGATTGTTAGTTTTTTACCCCTCCCACCCCCCTTCCAAACTTAACCATTTCATATCACATGCTTATCATATCACATGCTTGATTGCAGGTAATGCCCACCTTAACCCTGGATTGGATATATTTTCACCCATTAGGGAAGGTGAGTGACAATTTACCTGTTCTATTATGAAGCACAGCGAGTGTAATAATAAAGTTGTACAATTATTTTTCTGCGCCTGAATTATTTAAAAAAACATCCAGAGTATTCTGAGTAAACTTTGTCTGCTACAAATGTTTATTTAGTAACAAGCAAGTTATATTCTTTCTTCAAAAGTGACTTTGCTTATCTAAGCCAAATAAAATCAAACATTTATAGGTAAGAAATATATTGTAAGAAACAGACGTGACTTTTCCAAACTGTATTCAAAATGTTTTTACTCTAAAAAAAAGATGTACAAAATATATATTAGATTCTTTTAATGCAGTGAAACATTTTACATATTAATGTCCAATGTTTGGTACATCTTTTGTAATAAACTGCTTTAGTAGTTGTAATTTTGAGTCTTTTTTAAAATTTGCCAACAGAGAACAATTTAAAAAAAATTCTATTCTTTCAATTCCCCCCCCCCTCCAGTGAACAAGAGCAACAACTCCGTGGCAGAGAAGAGTGGCAATGCCAGGTCGTGGCTTTATAACAAGTCTGGCTTAGCTGATGCTGTGGATGCAGGGGACGCAGGTAGATGCCTGTGTATTATAAATATACATATGTCCATATGTGGTTATGAAAACCGATATTCATACTAATCACCCTTGTATACGAAATGATATGAAATGAATTATATTACCCTCCTTCAGGTTTAGAGATTTTTTCACCGCTAAGGAACGACAACTCACAGAGCGTCAACAGTATACACGGGACAAGTTCCTTTTTGGGCAACAATTCATTTCTCAACCAGGTAAAACAAATCAAAACTTGAGCACGTATTTATGAATCTGTTACTATTGTGTGGCCTAGTTAATTTACAGTCTCATAGCCATTTTTTTTTTTGCTTCGCTGTAATTCTCAGATATTGAGTCCAGCACTCAACTCATTGACTAGCAGGCCTCATACGCCACGTGAGAATGCACAAAGTTCCTTAAATGGCTTTATGGACAGTGCCCACCTTCCAGTTACAGATGTCATAGCATCAAGTGAGTTTCTGTCTCTCTCTATATATATAAAGTAGAAAGTGTGTGCCATTTGTTCTTCAACGTTTGCTTAATTGTTATGTTAGGTAATTTAGCTTGTATAGGGAATTGCATGCATCTATACATGAAGTCACTGAGCACTTCTTGATAAAAAAAAATAACTCCTATTGAACATTATTACTTAAAAGGTTACTTCTATGGCCCAGTTCCCTTTTACTTATCTCCCTTGTGAATGTTTGTCACTGGGTCATTTGTTTATATTAATATAACCCCTGGTCCTGATGGCCAGAACCTATGACCTGTATGACTGGTATTTGCTGGATAGATCATTAACGTTTTAGTTAGAGAGTTGTTGATCGCTTTCTGTCTTTGCAGTTTGAGTTTCATCATTTCAATAATCTAACTTTTTTTTTATTATTCTTGTGTGATTTATTAAATAAAGTTTTGGTGAAACTCGTGGCGTTAATTGAATTCTTAGATAATGACAGCTAAAAATAGAACCCTCACTGACTTGTAACAACATGATATGAACAGCTGTTAATCAGGTTTTAGTTATTAGCTGCATTTTCTTTATTTCCATGATGAGTCCATAATTCATTATTAATTTAAAACATATAATTATGTGGAGATTAACAGATTTGTTTTTCAACTGATTCTAAGTCATTATTAAATAACTTTATTAAATAACTTTATTAAATAACTTTATTAAATAACATTATTAAATAACATTATTAAATAACTTTATTAAATAACTTTATTAAATAACTTTATTAAATAACTTTATTAAATAACTTTATTAAATAACTTTATTAAATAACTTTATTAAATAACTTTATTAAATAACTTTATTATCTAACTTTATTAAATAACTTTATTAAATAACTTTATTAAATAACTTTATTAAATAACTTTATTAAATAACTTTATTAAATAACTTTATTAAATAACTACTATAACTGTCTCTTTTACCATTTACATTTTTAGTTGTGTCAATTTTGAGGGCAATATATATTGACAAGTATACAATTAAGAACACAGACATAAAACTAAGATTGTAAAATTATTTTTTCTAGTATAATGAAATAATTAATAAACATATTATGATTTTTAAACACTAGTGGCTAGTTGTTTATGGGCACTTTGTGGGCCTCAAATCGGTGAGCTAGTGCAGGGGGACAGCCCCTGTCAAGAATTATCGCGCTGAGGCTCTGAGACTTTGGTGGTGGGGAGGAATCAATTAGCGCATCAGCCCGTCTCACTTACACCCTGGTGCCTGGATTGGATGACCTGGCCTATAGTCTGGAATTTGTGATACCTGGTGACAGTGCAGATCCGGCCCCCACATGAATGATCCAGGGGGGGAATTGTGCTGGCGGGTAGAAGAAGTGTAGTGCATGTACTGTGGGGTGGCTAGTTAAATCTCAGACAGTATCTAGGTGTGCCCCCCCCCCCCCCTGGCTGTAAGAATCGGAAGGCTCATGCGGTTGTATTTCTTTTAGACATTATAAATGAGGTGTTTCTATAAAATATAATACATCTAGATCTTTTATTTCCTATTGAATGTGAATGTCACTAAAACATTTATTTGCCACAGTTTTAGATATAATATTTTAGGTAATCATGCTTAAAGATTTTTGGCCTTGCTCGTGTCTTCTGCTTTCCTAATTGAATTTGGAAAAATAATATACTCAACTTAGTCCAAACATTTTGAAAGTTTAAATTCAGTCTTAAAAATGTCTTTCATTCTCTTTCTATAGAATTGTTTTTTGTTGTTTCTTTAGATTTCCATTATCAAGGACAGGATGCAAGTGTTATACCTACAGCAAGTGGAGAGTCTGACAAACATCTTCAAGTAGACACATCAGCACCTCTCATTGCTTCATTTCAACATGCCCCTGCATCCTCACCCATAGAGAACTATTCATCTTTTCACAAGGTCAGGTCACCCCCTAGGGATAAGGCCACACCTCAGAGACACAACAGGAAACCGCTCGGGGACGAGGATTCACCCGGCATGTCAGATGCTGCTAACGGCGGCGGTGCATTATACAGTCCCAGAGATATTAGACTAAGGTAGTAAAGCAATTAATTCTTTGTATACTTCTTCTTTACATAACTATCTGAAATATATTACTTCCGTTTGTCATTTGGAAAAATCAACATCAAATGGCATGTTATAAATTATAAACTATAATATAATAATCTATACTTGATCTCAGATGAAATTTATTACCCTGACCGGTAAAAATAATATCAGTGATGTTCTTTGCTGCATATTGAGCCCTTTACTTTAATCATTTTAAAAACAATTCTTTTACCTTCACCTATCCCATAACCCGAGTGAGAGTCGCTGGGGCACCACTTTTTGACTGTTGAACGATAATAATAATAATATTTGTATAGCGCTGCCAACAAACATAATGTAAGCTCAGAGCCACTCGTCTCGGTCCTGCGCCGCCCTCTGGGAATCCTCAAGAGACAAGCCGGTCCACTCCTGATGTCATCCTCCCATCGTCTCTTCTGCATGCCTCTCTTTCTTCCACCCTGCACTGTGCCCTGCAGGGTGGTTTTTGGTACGCCTTCAGATCTTACTACATGCCCATTCGATCTGAGTTTTTGCATTTAATGGCACTGATTAGAACCTTGTAAGGGGTGAAGTCGTTTGTGATTTGCTTTCGGACAGCCTTATTATTTCTACTTGAGATTGAGAGTAATAAAAAAAGATGCTTTATCAACACTTTACTATCAACTTTATAATAATTTGTTAAAAAAAGGAATTTTTTTGTTATTTCCTATATCAGAACTTTATTTTCTTCAACTGTGACTGTTTCAGATCTGAAGAAAGAAAAATGTCAGCGGCTTCTAGCAGTAAATCAGGTAAATATGAGTTTGTATGGCTCTTTTAAGTTTATACTATACTGCATGTGCAGTTCTTTAAAAGAATTTTTTTTTAAAGAGATTTCAGGTTTTTTGTCTTTAATTTCTTTCTAAAGTCCAAAACTATTTTACACACTGCTGAAGATGTTCATAATGGATGTTTATATTAACTGCACATAACAGATACATGGGGCATCGTGGCCAAGCGACTGGCGTACCGAAGTTCCTGGGTTTGAATCCTGGTGAAGGCTAGGATTTTTTCCCAGGACTAAAGAGTGTCCCTGAGTCTACCCAGCTTTAATGGGTACCTGACCTAACTAGGGTAAAGTACAGACGGCTGTGCCTTGTGCTGGCCACACAATGAACTCGTATGCTATGGCCACAGAAACTGGTGAACGCCCTATGATCAGATTGGTCTGAAAGGGTAATTTACTTTACTACATAACAGGTAGACAAAATGGATGCACTTTAAGGAATCAGAACAAATTAAATAACCAAGTTACTGAATTTTAATCATTATTTAAAAAAATTGGCAAAATGTGAAATCTTTAAACCTATAAATGACAGCATAGTGCAGGACAAGATTACTATTTGAAGGCTGAGAAAAGATTTTATGGCTGATAAAAAGTTAAAATCACTTGATAAACATGCTTTTTTTTCAATATTGTGAAATTCATCCTTTGTGATGACATGTCAATGTAATCTAAATACTGACATTAGGCTGAACCTTTATTTTAGATAATTTGTCAGCATTGACCGCATCAGGGGCAACATCCCTGCCTCAGTCGTCACTGTCCCTGCGGCACTTGGTTCAAGATTTACTTGCTGAACAGTTCCAGGAACATCACAAGCACCTGAAGGCAGAGATCAGGGCAATGTTGGGACAGACCAGTGAATCTGACAAGGTAATTCTTCACTCTAGAGGCATCAACAGTTTCAACATGTTCCTCATATTGTTTATATAAACTTCTCTAACAAACCCACAATCATGGGTGAAACTTGGATATTTTGTTATTTAGCTTGTGTTATGGCCAAATCGGAAATCACCTCATGTTTTCCATGAGTATTTGCCTACTGCAAATACAAAACAATTATATTGTAAAAAAAAAAAAATCCTTTTAGTAAATGTCAAACACATAAGCACAACATATGAACTAGATCAGTTCTGTCAACGTCCTAAGAACTGCCGATGTTGTAAGTAGGGATGTTAAACGAAAACCGGAATACTGGATGCCGGTTTTGAAACTGAAAACCGGTTTTGATTTTCAAAAACTGGTTTTGGAAAAAAAAACGGTTTTAACATCCCTAGTTGTAAGTAAGCGCACAATTTGGTAAGGGGGGAGGGGTAAGTGGAAGATTATGTAGAGAATGAGGTTAGAATATATGATAGTTAAACTCTAGCGTTGCAGCTACTACTCGGTTTGTACCTGGATTCTGCAAATAGTTATGCCTAAATACTTAGATTTGATATTCTACTTCAATAGGGCACTGCACTGTATTTTGCTTTCCTATAACCAAGTGAAATTTCTCACCTTAAATTCTCATTGCAAAAAACATCTCACATACATTTATTTTTAGACAAAGTTAAGAACTTCCGGAAATTTCAAGATGTCCTAAAAATCTAAAATGTCAAAAAAGTCAGAAAATTAATAAAATCTCAAGAAATTTGAAGATGTTTCCTTGAATATCCTGAAATTTGGCGATCGGCTGATAATATGTGTAAAAACATTATAGTTTCTCATCAGACGTGATTGTATCAGAGTGCTAAACACTACCTTAGTAAAATACTTAGGTCTACATTCGTTAAATAACAAAAAAAAAGCAAATCTTAAATTGCTTCAAGTTTAGACATATATTAAAGATAGGCTTTATACATCATATGTATTTTTAAGCCTTCTCTTTCTTTATATAAAGTAAAATCTTCAGTAGACATTTAGACAATTAGCCGATCTCTTACAATATGCATCAATATTTTTTGTACAGCCAAAGTCAGTTGTTCCCAGCCGATCAGACAACCCTGAGAAATTCCATGCCGAATTGATCAAGAATTTAATCACGGAAGAACTGGACGATTTGAAAGATTTTATCCATAAAGAATTCTGGTCAGTTCAGGTGGAGGTCATTAAGCAGGCTTTTCAACTTCAGGTAGGTTTGTCTCTAGTCCAACTGTAAGGTCATTAAGCAGGCTTTTTAACTTCATGTAGGTTTGTCTCTAGTCCAACTGTAAGGTCATTAAGCAGGCTGTTCAACTTCAGGTACGCTTGTCTCTAGTCCAACTATAAGGTCATTAAGCAGGATTTTCAATGTATAGCGCTGCCAACAAGCATAATGTAAAGCTCAGAGCGCATTTAAACATACAACTAAGAACATAGATATAATCTCTAGGCTAAAAAAATATAAAACTAATTGATGATTTAAAACTTTACAAACATAGGACAAATCAAATAAATGAATCAATAACCGACCTAACATATAAGTAAGACAGTAGGGGTCTAAAGCATGTTATCTAATATATAATAAATATAGAAATAATAAGTTGAATGTGTGTGTCAATTTTGATGGCCATTGGTCAATATAAAGACACTTGACCATATGGTTTGGTTTTGTTCCTTCATGTGTTGTTTGGGGTCTAGTGGTTAGAATCCTGACCTGACATCCACGTGACCTGGCCTCAGATCCACTTAGGATTGTATTTTTATTTTCTGTGAAAACAATACCTATTTTTTTTTCTGATTACAACTTTTCAGCTTCAGTATAATTGTTTCTCCTGACAATGCAGGGCAATTTGGCTAGTATATATGTAAATGTATACAATACATACTAGTATATATTTTTATATCAATTATTTATTTTGCTATATAAAGTATTCTATATATAATACAAGCTAAATTTCCTTGGGGGTAGAAATAAAACAGGCAATAAGCTACAATAAACAGAAAGCTATAAATGTAATAATTAAAAAAATATTTTTTTACTGAAGACTTTTAGGAAAGTAATTTAAAATAAATATTGTAATCGGGTAAAAAATAGGAAAGTCTTTTTATTTAACAAAAATCTAAATTGCCTGTTGTTGCTCGTAGATTTACAATCTTTTTTTTTAAAAGTATATTAATTGAAATAAAAAAAATTGTAGAAAAAAAAGGTATAGACTAATTGGAGAATCAAACCCGGGTCACCCGTATGGCAGTCCAATATGTTATCCGCTTAGCTAGAGAATACACAGGTCCGAAGTGAAATTGCAAATGTATAATGTGAGACAAATAAGGTGATTAGATGAACACACACGCACAGTCTATATATATAACTAGCAGGTATGTGCCCGGTCCTCTGAACTGGCTAAAAGTACAACTAGAAAGTTTATATTTCAAATATGACACGAATTTAAAGGTGAAGGAATTTTTTATTTGCCGCTTCAAAGTTAATTACCCATGAAAACATAATCTTAACAATTTAAACATTGCCCGCTATAAATTACGACACAAATTAAATATCAGGTAAATATCAGAACCGACTAAAACTAACTTTCAAATACGTTGTAACTATCCATGCAGTTATAATGAGCACAATCGTCTTAAGCGCTGACAGATATTTTCCGGTAGGCTAATTTAAACGTGAATGAATTATTCCCCATTCATTCTCAAAGTTAATATGCATCGTTTAATTTAAACATTGCCCGCTACAGAGATAATTTAACACGAATAAAATTTAAACATTGCCTGTTACCAAGGTTATAAGCCTAAAGGTGCCCAGTTCTCTGAACTGGATAAAAAAATTTTTAAATACACTGTAGCTACCCAGGCAGTTATAAACAATAGTCTCAAGCGGTGATAAAGTATTTTCTGGTAATTTAAACAATTTAAATATTGCCCGTTACAAATTACGAGGCAAATTAAAACAAAATTTTGTTCCCTTTTTTAACACATAAATACGCCAAATTTGATGACGCCGTAAAAAAAGACAGCTAGCTATCACTGCACAAAATTTGATGACGTCATACAAAAAATAATCTCTGCGAGTCCTTTTTTCTTATTTACTTTAGCACGATCGATCGAAAAACTATAAAAAGTTGGAACGGCAATTTCAACATGAAACCAAAATGTGTCGTTTTATTTGCGTTTTTTGACCAAACTGACCACTGCGGTCATTTAAATTTTCTTAGAAACTTGACAGTGTCCACCGCAGTAACACAAAAAATATTTGTAGCAAATTTCACGTTTTTCTGTCCAGTATTTAAAAAGATTATGCGACATGTACATACATATATACCCACATACCCACACCTTTTGAGATTTATTTATATATATGATATATATATAGACTATGTGAATAAACTGTACATAACTAATTGATTGGATGCTTTGTAGTTTTTATCAGGTAATGAGCCATAAACTGAACTTCTTTCCTATTATAAGTTTTTTATTTTATTGTTAGATTTGATATTAAGCTATTTATGAAATTTACTTAAAATAATAGGTACATTTTAAAATGATAAAAAGATTACTTCATTGATGTTTGAGATAAATTTCAATTCATTGAATATTTGAATTCACCCATACATTTAACAGTGGTTTTTATTTTCAATTTGTTGAAATTTAGAATTGATCAACATGTGAACTTTAGGAACTGTGAATAGTTTTCTCTGTTTCCCAGCTGATATCTATTGACAATGTAAGACTAAGACATTTGTTGTGTATTTTCAGAGACAAATGCAAGCTGGTTTTGCAGAGTGTTTGATCAACCCGATACTTCTAGATGAGATTGACAGGCTGAGGGAAGAGAACGCTCGACTGAGGAAAAGCTTTTGATCCAGTTTCAGATCACACATTAGTTCCTTGTGCAATAATCAAGAGGAGAGTTTCTTTCAGATTTTTTTTTAGTATAGGTTTTGGTAGCCGAGAGGCAGCGCGTTCGACTGGCGATCCGAAAGTCATGGGTTCGAATCCTGGTGGAGGCTAGGATTTTTTTTCCAGTGCTTGAGGGTGTCCTTGAGTCTACCCTGCTCTGATGGGAACCTGACATTAGTTGGGGTAAAGTAAAGGCGGCTGGGCTTTGTGCTGGCCACACATCCGCTAGTATGCCGTGGCCACAGAAACTGGTGAACGCTGCTTCACCAGCCCACCTTTGGCCCGAAGGCTACTTTACTGTAGGAAGAAACACACACAAATTAGGAAATAGCAAAGTTTATGTAGAAATATTTTGTTTCTAACTATACACAGCAGCTGTAATTTTATGACTGGAATCATTGTTTTGCTGGGCCGCTTCTTTGTTTTAAATATGGAAAGCATATAACTTGATATTAGATAAGAAACTGTAAAATACGTTTGGGTGTTTAGATTCACTGTTTGTACTAAAGCAAGCAAGGATGTTTGTACAGAAGTAATGCTTAGAACAAAAGCAAGTATGTTTGTACAAAAGTAATGCTTAGAACAAAAGCAAGTATGTTTGTACAAAAGTAATGCTTAGACTTAGAACAAAAGCAAGTATGTTTGTACAAAAGTAATGCTTAGAACAAAAGCAAGTATGTTTGTAAAAAAGTAATGCTTAGAACAAAAGCAAGTATGTTTGTACAAAAGTAATGCTTAGAACAAAAGCAAGTATGTTTTTACAAAAGTAATGCTTAGAACAAATGCAAGTATGTTTGTACAGAAGTAATGCTTAGAATTATAACAAAAGCAAGTGTAAAGAAGTACAGAAGCATGTAAAGTTTTTATTAACTTTTTTTTTGGACTTGTAATTATCAAATTAATTTTTTCTTTCAATAATTTAATGAAATTAATATGTACGTTATTTCATTTCTGAACTCGTATTGTTTTTGTTTTAATCTGTACTCTGAAAAGTCAAGTACTTTTACTGCAATGATGTCAGACCTTTAATTTAACCCTTCCGTACCAACCTACTTTCCTGCTATGCATACCTTCAGTACCTGCCATTATTTTACTACAGACCAGACTTTATTTTAGAATGGCTAAGACATTAATAGGGATCCGAAATTATTTGTTCACTTTTTTTTTGACGGTAAAAAGTGATAATAACATGTAGAGAGTAAATTGCTTGAAACGTAATAACTTACCTTATAAGAATAATCAAATTCTTAAAAAAATTATATTTTTTTGTAATATTAATTCATAAGAAAACGATTCTTCAAAACATAGATCCATTGTAGTGGAGAGTAAATAACTATCGGCTATTAGAACCGCACTTTCAATTTAAAAAAAACAACTCAGTAATTGGTCAATTTTGTGTAATTTATAAAAGCGAAATAATATTCAGCTATCGAATAAATATTCTGCCCGAGACTATGGTGAAAGGTCAAATCTTTTATTTTGTGCTTTAAATAGACGCCCTTCCTTGAGGAATACTGTGTCTGGGACGCAGGGAATTTTGTATTTTGATGACAATAAATATATGTGCCCAGGACAGAGGGAAAGAAGTAGGTTGATGGAATTGTAAGCGCCTGGGACTGTAAGGGTTAATGTCCTTTTTAGTACAAATATCAAACATGTATTTGGCCGTAACCCTTTTTCACACACATGTCCCCTCACATTGTATTGTCGAGGACTTGTATGGCTTATGACAGAATTGAAAAAAAAGTTTAATAATTATTTTCACTATTACGGTCTCAATGTTATTTATTCTTGATGTTAATCTATTTATAACATAAAAGTTTAAGTTTTTTTGGGGTGTATATATATATATGAACATGTCACATAAACTGAACGACTTAAAATATGGCATGAATATTCTTTGTGTTACTGCTGACTGTGAACACCATATTTTTGTAGTTATCCTCCCTGTTGTAACTGCAAGATATTTTTGGGGGATTTTTTTGAGCTAAACATTTGTGCTGCTTATTTAATCCTGAAAAGTTGGCAGCTATTGTTGTTTATCCATTTACTTGTACTCCCAGAAGGCTGGTGAAGCAGAATTCATCCTTATAGTCTACATCCAAATCCACCTCACCCATTCCCGCCCTACAGGTAGATGAACTTATATATAATATGTACAAAGAACTCAACGAGATTTGAACCAGGGACCTACTGAAGGACAGTGAAAAATGATATTCCTTGATGGCAGACCACCTCGTCAATTCTAGAACTATATGGACAGACAGTGTTGTTGTTTTTTTTAAACTCCCAACCAACTTTCAGTTTGTTAATTCAAATATTTTTTGTTGGTTTATTTTGTTATTGTTATTATGCTGGCATCCAGTCAAGGAACTTTTCTACTTCATCCCTTCAGTCATTTTATCGATGTAAGAATATATTAGAAATATGATCAATATATTGTGTTATATTTTGTAATTGTAACTCCCAGCGGAGCATAAGGCAGCTACAAAATCTCCACCAATCTGTCCCTATCTAGCCAATCTTTCCCTATCCTGTGCGAGCTAACTAATTTCATGGCAGGTTTTTTTTTTATGGCTTACACTTCTTCCACGATTCTCCTATGATTCTCATCCATTTGCCCAGTGCATCTTTCTCTACAGTTGGTGTCCATCTCAAGGCTGAGATTTTAAGTCATTTCCTATCCATGCATAGAACATGGCCCAATTATCTTCTGTTCCTCCAGGACCGGCTCTAGGGTTTTTGACACCCTAGACGATAACAAATTCTGATAACAAATTCTGCGCCCGCATTAAAGTGCCTTTGGCGGGGAGAAACTGAGTAGTGTTAGGTCGTACTTTCCTATTTTCTAAGACAACATAAAATACCCTTCGCCTTTCATTACCTAGTAATTGGTCTGCCTATGTTAGTAGCGTGTAGAAGTACTAAACTTTAGTTTATATTTTTAAATCCCCAAATTAAAAACAAATCCTTAATTATGCGCCCCCCTTCCGAAATTTTGCAGGTGGCCGCCTAGGTTGCCAATATGGACAAGCCAGCCCTGTGTGCCTCATATATTTTATTATGCTGTTAGTTCCCATTTTTATTTTATTTCATTGTCGAATATGTGTCCTTCCTATTGGATCTTTAGAATTATTTCCCCCCCCCCCCCCCCACACCTTAGAATTTATGAAAAACACGTAAAGGTCATCCCCTAAATAAAAATGAAAGTAGAAGGGTGAAGGTCATTTAGATGTTGTAAACGACAGTCATGGAAAAATGGCGATGTCAAAAACTTATGACACAAGCAATATGCTAGAGTAAATAAGTCTGTTGCATTTAATTGTGAGATTTTGTTTTATATGAGTGGATAAATTTCTACATAATGTGGTCCTCAGCCTTTGGTGGTGGGCTTATGATGTTTGTTTGTGTGACAAAAACACACAGAAAGGCATACGCTTTGTTTTTAGTGACATTCTCCCGTAGATTGTAATGTTAATGAATTATTTTCTATACAACTGTGCCTTGACACTGTATATACACGAAACATTTTTTCTTTTAAAACATTTAAATTAATAAAAAGTTTCATTCTAATTCTATTGAAGTTTTGTTGTATTTTTAAGTATTGTAAGTTGTATAAATTAAATTATTGCTTTGCTGTTTAACTACTTGTGTGGTAACAAAAAGTTATTTAACAAGACTTCAGTGTATTTTTATAGTATAGTGTTAATTTTGGAACTTCACAAATATCTCAAATTAAATGGTTTGATTAACTTGAAGTCACTGCAATTTGAACAAAAAGGTTATTCTAGTTACAAGGTCATTTGGCCCTTTTCTTAAACTGCTCAGTATCTTAAATGTATTACCCTTGTAATTTGAAGCCAACAATAAAAGGTCCATAGCTGAAAATTTAAACTTTTTTGAAGCTTAAAAATAATGATGTGTTGCCGTAGACCATAGGTTCTCAAACTTTTTCGGCTCACCGGCCCCTTTTACAATTTTTTTCCGCTCACAGCCCCCCCCCCAACTTTCTTTTAGCCCCCCTTTTCCGCCCATCTGGACTAGAGTTTCAGAAATTAGACTTTTTGTGTAATGTATTATCTTTAAAAAAAACTGAAAAGGAAACATATGTAAGAATTAATAGATAAAAAAATTGTCTTAACAAAAGGTTTAAATAAATCAATATTAATGCGAATCGTTTGCCTGGTGTTGGCAATGTGTCTATTTTTGTTTCAATTTTTGTTGCAAAAGCCCTAGGTCTAATAATGAGTAATATTTGTTATATTACAAAACGAAGCAAATGTGGAAACATTTTTTTGTTAAAGGGAGATAATTAGCCCGTTTTAATTGAGCAAATATTTTTGTAATTTTTTCTTTTATAAAAAATAAATGGCTTACAATTTATAACTTTGAAATGATCAAACTGTAAAAAATATTTGAAAATTATATAAATATTATATGACTAAAGAATTTATATGTATATTTTCAAGCATTACAATAACTACCTAGTTTGAATGATTACTACTTATCTATACCGCTTAACAATATTTGTACTCTATTTCCAATAGTGTTAAACACAAAAAGGACATCTCGATTAACTGAGATCAAAATAGAGAAAAAAAAAATACAGAGATCAAAATATCATAAAAATAGCAGATGTTAGGGCGACAGGGTCGGTCAGCAGGGTTGACAGTCCGGTGAACCAACCACAAGACCAGCCGGCCGCACACTATATTTGCCAAATACAGACCCTTACTTCAACGAAAAGTTTATGCGATTCCTATTTCTTATTAATATAATAATCTGTAGGCATACTGTTGGGGGATATCAGATATTTAGCAGCACTTGCGTTTACGTCACATTTCATCCTCCAAAAACTAATCAATTCAAATAGCTAAGGTGTTAAAATTATATCAGGTACGTTTGTACCGCCCACTTGTCCTTCACCGCCCCCAATCGCCCCCGGGAATGTCAGCGCCCCCCCCCCTAAAGCGATATCGCCCCCGTTGAGAACCTATGCCGTAGACTAATGGGGTCATTCAGATTGTAGTGTTCTGTGTGTTGTGATATACTGTATGTTGTGTTTGTACTGTTTGTGTCAATGTACTGGTTCTTGTACTGCATGTGTCAATGTACTGTGTCTTGTGTTCTTGTACTTCATGTGTCAATGTACTGTGTCTTGTGTTCTTGTACTTCATGTATCAATGTACTGTGTCTTGTGTTCTTGTACTTCATGTGTCAATGTACTGTGTCTTGTGTTCTTGTACTTCATGTGTCAATGTACTGTGTCTTGTGTTCTTGTACTTCATGTGTCAATGTACTGTGCCTTGTGTTCTTGTACTTCATGTATCAATGTACTGTGTCTTGTGTTCTTGTACTTCATGTGTCAATGTACTGTGTCTTGTGTTCTTGTACTTCATGTATCAATGTACTGTGTCTTGTGTTCTTGTACTTCATGTGTCAATGTACTGTGTCTTGTGTTCTTGTACTTCATGTGTCAATGTACTGTGTCTTGTGTTCTTGTACTTCATGTGTCAATGTACTGTGTCTTGTGTTCTTGTACTTCATGTGTCAATGTACTGTGTCTTGTGTTCTTGTACTTCATGTGTCAATGTACTGTGTCTTGTGTTCTTGAACTTCATGTGTCAATGTACTGTGTGTCAATGTAGCCTACTGGGTCTTGTGATGTTGTTCATGGATTTTCTGTGATCACATTATACAGTAGTTAGTATTTTTTGTTAGTGTACATGGGTGGTTTCACTAGAGTTTCTGTTCAATACTTGAATTTGTCTTTCATTTCATACCAAGTTAGACACTACACTAGTAGATTACTGTAATTAAAGTCAACATTTTGGCAAGACTTCGGATTGTAAACTAATAACAACTAATTGCCGAATCAATCTTTACCATACAGTGGCAGCCCTTTTTTACCTGTATTATAATGTAACAACTTTAGTTTGTAAGACAAAAAAATAATTAACGAAAGTCCAGAGCTGAGTAAGAATTGACAAAGCTCGGATTTAGCCTCTTTTTGGTTAGCGAACTGGCAGTTGACTTCATGTAGCTAGGTATTGGTTTCTCTGGTTTTAGTTTAGGCGGGAGAATATCTTCTGCCTGATAGCTGTTCTTATCACTGATTGTAGAAGCGAATGAACTTCTGTGAATAGACTTGGGTAGTGAGGATGAAACCACTGATGACGAGGTCGTGGACAAAGCAGACGGTGGTCTTAAGTCGATGATTTCAGAATATTCTTGATCAGGGGTGCGTTCGATGTGCCAGCTTCTGCTCTCCCTTGAGTAGCTGCCAACTGTGGATATTTTTCGCCACTTCATCGGATGCTCCTCAACACCGGATACCCTGTCCGCTGCGGAGACCCGCCTGTAGTTGTGCCTGGCTCGTACGGCGCCCATAGCAGATTTTGTGCTTGGCGACCCATTTCTGGGTTTGAGTGAACGCTGTTTGTTGACCTGTAACGTCTCATCGTTGAAGGTGACAGCGCGAAGTTCTTTAACATCATTGGTGGGTTGATCTTTCAGTATCGCTGGTTGTCCAACAACCCGTGTGGTTGTGCTAGGCTGATTCAAGTCGCCGCCGATGTTGGACTCTTTCAATTGGTTAGTAGGCCTATTTATGCTTTTCTGATTGTCATTAAGAGTTTGATCTGATTGTATTATTTTATTATTATCAACCAACGTGACAATGTCAGTTTCCCGTTTGTCACTGTCATCGTCAAGCTTGACATCTCGTTTCTTCGTTCTCCTCTTGTGTGTCTTTCTCTCTGCTTCCCCGCAGATCCCCACTTCCTCCCCGCCATCTTCTGCCCCGCTGCTGACGTCCGCATCTTCGCTGTCGCTTCCGCTTCCTTCAGAATCTGACGGCGTGGCAGGTTTCGGCCGCCTGAAGCGAGGAATTCTGGGCTCGAGACGAATGAAAGGAAAGAGCTTCCCCTGGAGAGAGTCAATAATCTCCACAATTCCCAGCATGTCATGGTCGTATGCCAGCTGTCGACATGTAACGTCGTATCGCTCAAAGATTTTACCTCTAGGAGTGTCACTTAAATTCTGTAAAAAAAATATATAAGCTTATAGGTAAGTAGATATAGTGTCAGTATAAAAAACACATCCATTTCAAATTGTTTTAACTTAGTAATAATTTTGATTTGAGTGGATGGAATGAATACATGTAAAGTGTATGTGTAAAGTGTTCGTATTCTCCTAAAGTTGACTTCAATCGCCACATTTTTTTTTTCATTCCTCTCATAACGTTCCAACAATTTTTTGAGTATTCTTTGTAAACAAGATAGTTAAAATTTACATCTCATTTTAAAATTGTACGAGTTAAATATATATTATAGGCCTATATCCCCCCCCCTGCTTCTACTCATCTCTAAGGGATGCCTGACATTAGTTGAGAATAGTCAAAATGGCTTTACATTGTACTCACCCACATAATGCTTAGGTAAACTATAACCCTAGAATTGGGAAACCACCTAATTAGCCCACAGGACCAAAATTTGGGTCATGCTATTATTTTTTTTTAGACGGTGACAATGTCAAACGGTTTGCACTGAGTGACTTCTACAGTTTCTCCAAACTAACCACAACTGATGCAGTGTAGGTGTGGTCCACTCCATTGTCCAACAGAAACTCGGCCATTTCCTGTTGTCCATTTCTGATAGCGGCCATTAGCATGTTTTCTTTGTACTGGAGATGAAGACCAAAAACATTTTAATTAGGCAGGAATTAGCCACAATGGATGGTGCTGCTTGAGAAATCTCTATATATCGGTAGGCCTATTATTATAAATAGAACCTTTTTATTAGTAAAAACCATTTAGCACAGGTTTAGAACTCGTTTTAGACGTTTAGAAGTTTCATACAGGTTAGAAGTTGAATATAGGTTTAGACGTTTTCTACAGGTTAATTTAAGACGTTTTATACAGGTTTAGAAGTTTTAGACCGGTTTAGGCGTATTAGTAGTACTATTAGACAGGTTTAGAAGTTTTACACAGGTCTTGAAGTCTAGCACTGGAAAGGAAGCATAAAGTCCACCTGGGAGAGAGACCCCACTGTGGCTAGTCCATGTCTGGAGAATTAAGACTGGGTGCGTCCTCAAAGCCTTACTACATGAATGGAAAGCTGGCAGAGGGTGCAGTGAAAAACAGTCGTCCGTGCCTGCCGTACCCACAAAGTTGTAATCAAAAGGGCTATGAACTATGAACCGTCCACACCTGAACCCCATCAAATGGGAAGTGCTTGTGTGGACCGCTACCAAAAACACTTCAGAAGGGGGGGGGGCGCAGAGAGGAGAGCCAGTAAAAAGGCAGATACCGGTACCTAGGAAACTACGCCATTGTCCATTGGGGACAAATGGATGTCAGATAATCTATTACGTAATATATTGGAAGTTTACAGTGTTGTGTTAAAAGAAAAACTGCACCATTTCGTTAGTATTTATGCGTCGACTTATAACATTTTCATGACGTTAAATTGAAAGCAATTGACTGGTAGCGAATAGTCTTGTAGTGAACACTGCTCTCAAAACCACACAAATTCCTGAAAATCATTTTCACTAGAATTGTGTGGAATCTGCTATACACTTCGATATGTGATGGTAGCTTTACTCAATCTGGTCTGGGTTCAGTAAAGTCTACACCAGGGATCGGCAACCTGAGGCACGCGTGCCAGACTTGGCACGCAGAACGATTTTCAGTGACACGCGAGAGACCTCCAAGTGGATTTTGTAATGCAAGTCAAAACAACGTACGTCAGCATAATTATTTGGTGCTGCGTGGCGAACTACATAGGAATCACACTGAACGTCGACTGTTTTAGGCCAGGTAGTCAATTTTATAGTCTCTTAAGCCTCTTCTAGAAGAAAGAGATACGGGGTAAAGGTAAAGTCTTGGATAGATTCGTTTCAGGTCTGGAAGCAATTAAGGTGTATCTTGATAAAAAAAAATTACGGTATTGAATGAGGAGAACTGACTGTTGAAGCCGATGTTTCTGACACGGCGACACATTTCAGTGAGTTGAACTTGCATTTAGGCTACAAGGACCGTGAGGATGGGGTAGAAAAGAACTTGAAGTCAGTGCCGTTGCTAGGGATTTGGGGGCCCGGGGGGCTTGGCCTCTTTAGGGGCCCCTGCATTTTGACATTCGATATTATGACATGAGAAAAAACACAATTCCGACACTCCTTTGGGGGCCCCCCTCAAGTAGGGACCCGGGGAGACTTTCGAATTCGGACCCCCCCTCCCACTCCCCTAGCTACGCCACTGCTTGAAGTGTTGAACCACTGGAATGGATTTGCATTGAAACTGGACATATCTTGCCGTGAAATCAATTTCAAAATATTTAACTCTTTCCCTAATTAAGGCAAATTAAGATAGATGAGCTTTTTCAGAAATACATTGGAGCACTCAATGCGGAGTTTTCTAAACAAAGGCAAGACTTTCAAATTCATGGACTCGTGTTTCCATACCACATTAAACCTTGATCTTACTAAAAACTACTTAGATCTGGATCGTATACAGACCTGCCTACCCGTACGCTTTGGGTGCATTTTCGTACGCTTTAGGATACAAAATACGGCTGTTACACCGAGCGTCTTAAAAATACGACTTCTTGAATAAAAAAATATGTTTTCGCAATTTTTCATTTTATTTCTTTTCTTTTCGGTAATTAGACGATCAATAAATCGCAGTTACATAAAACCGATGTTTTGACTGTTTGAAAATGGATAGATCTATCGTCTGTTTCAATACCTAACTTGTTACACAGCGCGGCGACCTTGACCTTTTTTTTCCTCTCTCGCAAATATCTAAATTCGGCTGACAGCAAACCTACACCGCGTGCACGAAATCATGAAACATAGCAGATGATGAAGAAGCTTCCGAGTCTGCTCCCGAGTAAAAAAACGAAAGTGTAGGCTATTCTGCTTGGGTGCAAGAGTTTAGAGTGCCGGCATGCCGGCCAATTCAAGTTTTGGGAAACTATAAATGATCAACTTTTTTCTTTCATGAAAACTTAAAAGACGAAATAAAATGCATGTGTGATTCTATATTTATTTTTAGGTCAGGGTTACCCTAGTTTTTGCTTTCGTGGCTCGGGGTAATTGTTATAGGCCTACTCGTGCCTCCTGAGTTTTAAAAACTTTTTTTTAGCGCAATCCCGTAATGTAACTTTTTTGGACTCGGTAGTTTCCTAGGCTATAGTCTAGATCTATATAAATCTCCAAGAAGTCTACGTTTTTATGGTCTGACACGGCAATCGGTAAATAGCCTAAGCCTACTTCACGCGAATTGTTTTTAGTTTTTAGGTAAATCCGTAGGCTACGTCACGCACGCTTTTAATACTCGCGGCTTTCTTTCAAATTCTTGACGTTTTATTTTACTAACGGAGAGATTAAAACATTAAAACTCTTTTCTTTATCAGCCTACTAAAACGAAAGCAACTATTTATTAATAGACTTGATCTCGGCTCAACGTCGGGGTTTCAATTATTGCTATCAATGATTCAATGATGTAAAATCGTCACTATAAACTTTATGTAGAACACGGAGCTTGCTGTAGGCCCTACATTGTTAGTAATACCTAACTTGTTACACGGCGCGGCGACCTTGACCTGATATCCTTTTTTCCTCTCTCGCAAATGTCCAAATTCGGCGATCAAAAGTATGGCTGACAGCAAACTTACACAGGGTGCACGAAATCATGAAGCAGATGACGAAGAAGCTTCCGAGTCTGCTCCGAGTAAAAAAGCGAAGGCGTATTCTGCTCGGAAGCAAAAGTTTATAAATAAATATTCTATGAAATATAAGTACTTGCATGTGTCATCCAACAGTGACACATCGGCACACTGCACTATTTGTCATATCGACTTCTCGGTGGGACAAGGAGGGCTGTATGACTGTAAGAGACCTGACAAATCGGAGTCGCACCAGAAACTGGCTGTTGAGAAAGACAAGTCTATGCCTATACAAAATATTAGGTCTTTACTTGTGAAGCCTGAGCCCGTCGTGTGATGTGACTCGTGCAGAAGCAATGATTTGCAACATCATTGTGGATAATAACTTGTCGCTGTCGTGCTCTGATGTGCTGACAATGGCTGTGGCGTCGATGTTGACTTGTTGATGCATGCAGAAGTGGCAGATGTCAAATTGCAGTAGTCTTGCAGGTTCAGCAATCTGGAATTCATCATCAACAGATTTCCTGTCCTGGTCACCAACACCTCACTAGACAAACTTGCTGAGCAGTTCTGCCTATATCAATCTACTGATGTGTCAGGGTGCATCAAGGACAGAATTGATCGCACGTGGTTTTCTATTGCTGAAATGAAGCATGAAGATACTGACAGCTTGATGTTTGAAGACTTGGCGAATGTGATGATGCTGGGGCTTCTCACCATACCACACAGCAGTGCCCACTGCGAACGTGTTTTCAGCTGTGTCAGGAAGAACCGGACACCACAGCGTTCCTTAATGTCTGACCACACCACCGATAGCCTTCTGGTACTCAAGTCCCGGCCATGGGCATTTTGGAGTCTGTAAAGGCTCTTAATGATAAAGACTTAAAACTGCTGAAATGGGCATACTACCAGAGTCTAAAGAAGCATGACCAAACAACTAGCTGAGGTAACCAAATGGAGGAGGACAGAAAAATTATTGAACACACACCAGCTGTCTATTTCGTTAACATTTGAAACATATATTTATTAAAGTGTGCTGAAAATACAAAACATATTTTCTTTGCTTGTTTTAAACATTAAATGAAACAACTGTTTTAATTTTAATGACTATTATTTTGAATAATTGGTGCGATAGATGACAATTATTATTGCATAGTACACTTGACCTCGGAAAAGTACACTTTAGCCTTCTCAAGAATACTCCAAGCGTTTTTCCAGGGTAGACAGGTCTGCGTATATAGTGGAAGGAAATTGGCATTTTTTTTTTACACTAGTGAACATATTTTATCGCACATGTAAGCTGTTTTAAGCATACAAAAAGGTTACTTAAACTTGACCTCTCAGAAGTGACTAAATATTTACCTAGCATTGAACAATTAGAGAATTTAATTAAAGGGAGATAATTAACTGGTTTTCTTTGCGTTAATATTTCTAATGTTTCTTTTTTTTTTCTTTAATAAAAAATTAATGACTTAGGCCTACAATTAGTATTTTTAAAATGATCAAACTATAAAAGATACTTGAAAATTACATACATATTATATCACTAAAGAATTTATATGTACGGTTCTAAACATTACATTAGCTACCCGGTTAGTATGATCACTACGCATCTATTCCACTTAACAACGTCAGCATGTTCAGAATTCAATGTCAGCAGTAATAAATAATATATATAAATTAAGTTGAAATCTCAGTTAAGCAGAGATCAAACTATAAAGAGGTTATAGCTATTACCAGTCAAATATGTTGACAACTTAATACAAATGTTGACACATTAGCGATTAATGTGGAATTTTATAGATTAAAGTTAAAGCAAGTTGATAAATGAAATTATGTATTAGATCTAGCTATGAATGGATTTAAAAAAAGATGCTAATAACCAACAGGTTTATTTCTTGTTAAATATAAAACTTTAATGATTTTCTCTATAACTCTCCTTTGCTTGCTACGGCACCAAAAATAATTGTCTTATAAAAATAATATAGTTGAGCAGTTGCCAGTTTGACTTTCCCGCTTTTGGCACGCTAAATGATTTAGACATCCTAGTTTGGCACAATATAAGCAAAATGTTGCCGACCCCTAGTCTACAGGACATCGTGCATACATACTACATACCACACACTGTTTACAGTGGAAAACAAAATAAGGGTTGGTCCGTTGTTACAGATCGCAGGACGTCACCGACTATGCTTTTAGATTCTGACTGTTACAGCGAAATTATCCATGCGACGAGTACACGTGGTTCTAAGTGTCTGAATGAGACACCCGGATGAAACAGCCTAATTTGCTATAAGCTTAAATATCTTTATCATCATTTCGGATCAACACTTTAAAAAAAAAAGACTTTGCTTTTTTTTATATTTAAAGTTAAATTCACTTCCACACAATATCACATTAACGTATTATAATAAATAAAAAAAAGTCTGGAATAATTTATAATTTTTGAAGCATAAGTTAGACTAATTTGTTCTCTAGACTCTAGAGCATGTGGAGCAGTGTTTACAAGATTCCGTGGTCTCGCCATACTATGGGATACTGTGGTTTATTATGTACTTTCAAAAGTAATTTTTTTTTAAACAATTATTTATTTTTTAACAGCGAGTCGGTAGACCCTTAGAAGTGATTGGCTTATCCTGGTTTGAGTTGAAACAGTTTGAACTGAATGGCTTGCAAAATCATTCTGTGTATAAAGGCTAGACAATGCACTTAGCCTAAGTTTCCCACTCCTCGTTTTGTGTGTGTTTTAAATGGAATATGCGACTGATCCAGTTGATTGTCAAACTTAACTGGATAAAACAACAACACACCAATTATGTCATACTGACCCAGGTCATGTTGATATCTGAATTCGGTTTGTCCAGACAATCTTCCAGCCAGTCGATGTCACCAGACTTTACCGCTTCGTACACATTCTGTCACATGAAAATACACAACAAAGAATTATGTAAATGAACGATGACTAGTGTAGTAACATATCTCATTTAAATGAGTAAAGTTACTGTTTCACACGATGTTCATCTACGTAGAAAGTAAAGCAGCGCTCATCAGTTTTCTAGCCCAGGGCAAAGGCATACAAGACACCCGTGGTCATCATGGCCAGAGATGGGCAGTTTAAGAGACACCATTTTTGGCACAGTAATTCTTTACAAAGCTCAAACATACCTAAGGAACCTACCTTAAATGTTTCTAAAAAAAACAACAGAAGAGCCAAAGGCTCAAACCGCCCAGGGCGTAACGAGGGAAGGGGTGTTGGGGGGGGGGGGGTAACACAAAGACCCTGTCCGAGACTAGCCACCCCGCGGCATGCCGATAACATAGGGTACGGTTTCCACAGTCTTATCTTATATCTTATACATTATAGACGCTCCTTCTATAAAGAAGATTATTGCGTCCTACGCTCATCCGTGGTCCAGTCACATGCACACCAGTTTTTTTCCGTACCTGCGGAATTCCCACGTAACGTGGTGGGTGGCGCTGTTCTTATTCCTGCACTGTCGCCCGGTAGCACAAATTCCAGACTCTAGGCCCGGTCATCCAGGCACCGGGCTTGGCGAGACGGGCATTTGCTCACATTTCTTCCTCCCCACCGAGTTTTTGGTGGCTCTCGCCTGGGCTATGAAATCTCGGACGCGCAACCGGGGCTTGCGGCCCAGTTGCGTTAGCCCATCGTCGTGCTCTTATTGAGAGCGTATCGGTGGTTTAGGCCTACACACTTTGAGCAAGCTTTGAGGACCGTGAATACATAAGTGTATCTAGGGAACCAGATAGACGTAAAACTGGAACTCAATTAGACACACGAGATGCCCACAGACAGATTTCTACCCAGAGGTATGTTTGGATTGGGAGGTGGGGAAGAGGCAAACACGTACGTTTTCTCTAGGGTGAGGCAATTTTTTTCAACATTCTGCTTGAACTCGAAGCTGTCAGAGATTCTAGTGAAGTATTTTTTAAAATATACAATAGGTCTTTGGAATGGAATTGGGGCTGGGTTAATTTCCGCCCCCATCTCCATCAAGAACATCATGGTCGAAGTTTTCTACTCATAACTAATAGGTCAGAATAGACATGGAATGCTTTGAATAAAAGACTTACACGTTTCTCTTCCGGGGTCATTTCCGTGTTGTCGGGGTCATGGTCACCCTCGCCCAGCGCTCCCTGCACTTCCCCCTCCTCCTGTTCATCCACGCTGTCCTCGCCTTCCTCCCCATCGCTGCCTTGGTCAGGGATGTCCGCATCGTTGGTCGTGTCTGGGAGAGGCGTGGCTACCTGCAGTGTCACCTTTGGGAGGTCAAGGTTGTCTTGGTGCACAGCCTAAATAAAAAAAAGTTAAATAATACCGGTAAACACAGAAACGGATATAGACCCTTAGAGTCACAGGGAACTTTAAATATTTCAACGCTCCATCCTTATATTACATGTAATTTAACATTATGTAAACTATAAACTAATTTCAAATTTCATCAAAGTCTCCCTTTCAAAAATTTTGACCAGTGGCCTTTTAATCAGAGTTCACCAGTTTCTTTCGTCGCGGCATGCAAGGTGATTTAGTGGCCAGGCCAATTCATTTAGGCTAGTTAAATTCTCCCAAATTTTCATTAATTGTTTCACACATTTTTTTTTCAAAATTAAAAAACAAAACAAAAACAGACATCTTAATGTGTAAATTGCCTAATGGTAGACCAAATTTAAATTCTATTTGTGGATGCTATGTTAGTACAGTAAGGGCCTGCATAGAGAAAAACATCTCTAGAAAAATTTCCAACGAAAAAAAGCAAAAAACAAATCAATCACACAGGAGTTAAAAACTCTTTAACAATTGAGTTATTAAGTATTTTTTCCTTAAAAATTTTTTTTCAGCTGTCGATCAGTTTTTCCAAACTTTCCTAAACTCACAACTAACAACAATATAGACAGACGTTCAATTGAATATAGACAGACGTTCAATTGAATATAGACAGACGTTCAATTGAATATAGACAGACGTTCAATTGAATATAGATAGACAGACGTTCAAATGAATATAGACAGACGTTCAATTGAATATAGACAGACGTTCAATTGAATATAGACAGACGTTCAATTGAATATAGACAGACATTCAATTGAATATAGACAGACGTTCAATTGGTTTATGTCAAGGGTCGGCAACCTTTTAATTATAATGTGCCAAAGTATGACTTCTAATTCATTCACAGTGCCAAAATGCTAAATGTCAACATGCACCAACAATCAATTTCTCGTAGAAGGTACTTGAATTACCTTCCGCATGTCAACAAGATTCTCTATGCGTGCCAAGTTTGGCACGCGTGCCAAAGGTTGCCGACCCCTGGCTCTTGCAACTGTATATTTTTTCAATAAAAAAATAAAAATAAAATGTGCACTGACCTCTAAAACTGTTTTCCATCTCTTCAAAGTAAGGTCTTCATTTCCATCTTCGAACTTGTTATATTCGCTATTGCCCACATCTTCTTGGACATTTGTGTCCATTTTGTCTGACCAGTCCAAAGTTTCTTCAGTGGACATTATAGCCACTGGTCACTGCTATAGAATGAAATAAAATTAGCTTCCCTGAATTTTAATCTATACAGCTTTAAAAAATAATGCACTGAGTTTCTTAAACCCACCAATGAATGCTAATTATTGCACTGAGTTTCTTAAACCAACCAATGAATGCTAATTCTTGAACGGAGTTTCTTAAACCAACCAATGAATGCTAATTATTGCACAGAGTTTCTTAAACCCACCAATGAATGCTAATTATTGCACCGAGTTTCTTAAACCCACCAACGAATGCTAATTATTGCACTGAGTTTCTTAAACCCACCAATGAATGCTAATTATTGCACTGAGTTTCTTAAACCCACCAATGAATGCTAATTATTGCACTGAGTTTCTTAAACCCACCAATGAATGCTAATTATTGCACTGAGTTTCTTAAACCCACCAATGAATGCTAATTATTGCACTGAGTTTCTTAAACCCACCAATGAATGCTAATTATTGCACTGAGTTTTTTAAACCAACCAATGAATGCTAATTATTGCACTGAGTTTCTTAAACCCACCAATGAATGCTAATTATTGCACTGAGTTTTTTTAAACCAACCAATGAATGGTAATTACTGCACAGAGTTTCTCAAACCCACCAATGAATGCTAATTATTGCACTGAGTTTCTTAAACCCACCAATGAATGCTAATTATTGCACAGAGTTTCTTAAACCAACCAATGAATGCTAATTCTTGAACGGAGTTTCTTAAACCAACCAATGAATGCTAATTATTGCACAGAGTTTCTTAAATCCACCAATGAATGCAAATTATTGCACTGAGTTTCTTAAACCCACCAATGAATGCTAATTATTGCACTGAGTTTCTTAAACCCACCAATGAATGCTAATTATTGCACAGAGTTTCTTAAACCAACCAATGAATGGTAATTATTGCACAGAGTTTCTTAAACCAACCAATGAATGCTAATTCTTGAACGGAGTTTCTTAAACCAACCAATGAATGATAATTATTGCACAGAGTTTCTTAAACCCACCAATGAATGCTAATTATTGCACAGAGTTTCTTAAACCCACCAACGAATGCTAATTATTGCACTGAGTTTCTTAAACCCACCAATGAATGCTAATTATTGCACTAAGTTTCTTAAACCCACCAATGAATGCTAATAATTGCACTGAGTTTCTTAAACCCACAAATGAATGCTAATTATTGCACTGAGTTTCTTAAACCCACCAATGAATGCTAATTATTGCACAGAGTTTCTTAAACCAACCAATGAATGGTAATTATTGCACTGAGTTTCTTAAACCCACCAATGAATGCTAATTATGGCACTGAGTTTCTTAAAGCAACCAATGAATGCTAATTATTGCACTGAGTTTCTTAAACCCACCAATGAATGCTAATTATTGCACAGAGTTTCTTAAACCAACCAATGAATGCTAATTCTTGAACGGAGTTTCTTAAACCAACCAATGAATGCTAATTATTGCACAGAGTTTCTTAAACCCACCAATGAATGCTAATTATTGCACCGAGTTTCTTAAACCCACCAATGAATGCTAATTATTGCAAAGAGTTTCTTAAACCCACCAATGAATGCTAATTATGGCACTGAGTTTCTTAAAGCAACCAATAAATGCTAATTATTGCACTGAGTTTCTTAAACCCACCAATGAATGCTAATTATTGCACAGAGTTTCTTAAACCAACCAATGAATGCTAATTATGGCACTGAGTTTCTTAAAGCAACCAATGAATGCTAATTATTGCACTGAGTTTCTTAAACCCACCAATGAATGCTAATTATGGCACTGAGTTTCTTAAAGCAACCAATGAATGCTAATTATTGCACTGAGTTTCTTAAACCCACCAATGAATGCTAATTATTGCACAGAGTTTCTTAAACCCACCAATGAATGCTAATTATTGCACAGAGTTTCTTAAACCAACCAATGAATGCTAATTCTTGAACGGAGTTTCTTAAACCAACCAATGAATGCTAATTATTGCACAGAGTTTCTTAAACCCACCAATGAATGCTAATTATTGCACCGAGTTTCTTAAACCCACCAATGAATGCTAATTATTGCACAGAGTTTCTTAAACCCACCAATGAATGCTAATTATGGCACTGAGTTTCTTAAAGCAACCAATGAATGCTAATTATTGCACTGAGTTTCTTAAACCAACCAATGAATGCTAATTCTTGAACGGAGTTTCTTAAACCAACAAATGAATGCTAATTATTGCACAGAGTTTCTTAAACCCACCAATGAATGCTAATTATTGCACCGAGTTTCTTAAACACACCAATGAATGTTAATTATTGCACTGAGTTTCTTAAACCCACCAATGAATGCTAATTTTTGCAGCTCTTTGCTCTTGCTATTGTGTGAGAGCTAACACATCTCAATATAATAAGACACCTCTAATGTAACATAGCTTAATCTAACACATCTGTATGTAACACACCTTAATCTAAGACATCTCTACGTAACACAGCTTAATCTAACAAATCTGTTTGTAACACAGCTTAAAATCCAAGACATCTCTATGTAACACAGCTTAATCTAACAAATCTGTTTGTAACACAGCTTAAAATCCAAGACATCTCTATGTAACACAGCTTAATCTAACAAATCTGTTTGTAACACAGCTTAAAATCTAAGACAACTCTATGTAACACAGCTTAATCTCACAAATCTGTTTGTAACACAGCTTAAAATCCAAGACATCTCTATGTAACACAGCTTAATCTAACAAATCTGTTTGTAACACAGCTTAAAATCCAAGACATCTCTATGTAACACAGCTTAATCTAACAAATCTGTTTGTAACACAGCTTAAAATCTAAGACATCTCTATGTAACACAGCTTAATCTCACAAATCTGTTTGTAACACAGCTTAAAATCCAAGACATCTCTATGTAACACAGCTTAATCTAACAAATCTGTTTGTAACACAGCTTAAAATCCAAGACATCTCTATGTAACACAGCTTAATCTAACAAATCTGTTTGTAACACAGCTTAAAATCCAAGACATCTCTATGTAACACAACCTAATCTAAGACATGTGTATGTAACACAGCTTAATCTCACACCTCTGTATGTATAACAGGCAGTGAAATAGTGTTATAGTATATTTCTTTTATTGTACATAGGCTACCAACAAAAAAAAGTACAGAGCCAAATAACTTTCATAAAATTATCAACAGTTTTTTTTCCCTCTTCTCTATAGAAAGAATTTGACCTGTAGGCCAAAATGTCGCATTCAATTGCAATATATAAAGCAGACAAATACATACATTTTGTACATTGCAAAATACGATATTTTTCTGAAGCTACAAACAAAAAACTGTGACCGGCTTCGAACGTAGCCATACAAATAGACAAACAAATACACAAACAAATACACAAACAAATACACAAACAAATACACAAACTCGTCCAGTTGAAAAGAAAAGACAACTCTTCAATTGATACCTTTTGACGACAGGGATTAAAGTAACACAGAAAAAAAGTCCCAGGTCCGATAACTCTCCCATTCTAAGCGAAATCCACTACCAAATTATTTTTTCCTTTATAAATAGGGCTCGCTACGTTTCTTTGTAAAAAAAAATAAATCAATCAACAACACTATAAGAATAATAAAATATATAGTATTAATACAACGCAAGGCTGGCATTAAACTATTGATTTTGTGTTTAGCTGGAATGGGTAGTATGAGATTGGTTAGTGCCAACAGTTTCTCTTTAAATTGAAGTTTTATGAGTTGAGTTGGGTTGAAATTACTTAATCCCTATTATTTTTCTCATATAAAAGATCATAATAAAAATAGACCCAGCTTTGTGGCGCTGCTACAAAACCCCAGGCTATTTAAATCATTGGCCTGGGTAAGGATTCTAGAATTTAATATTACCCCCCCCCTTTTTTTTTTTCTCCAAAAAAACAACAACTACAAAATATCCAACAAAATACGAAGCACTACGCAGAAGGAGCGTCTGTAATGTATAAGATAAGAAGAAGATAAGATATAAGATTCCGTTTGTTGCAAGTCAGAATTTTCATGATTGCTTAACATTTTCATTTTTAGTTTTATTGGGGAGTATTTCTAAAATTATTTTTTTTTGTATTATAAAGGATAACAGTTGACATAATAATCCTCTTCTTCCAAACAAGTATGCACTATTAACTTATCCTTATCATTTTAGCAGTTAGCTTATGTATATGGTTTTCTTGTTTAAAGTAAATACATTTCAATAAGTTTCTTTACTAAATATTGAATTGATAAATAATGTTTAAAAATATTCCATTAGTTTTATTTCTTTTGAATCTATGCATTCGTGTTGTTTCTTTTTAATTCACATTAAGTTCTTGTTCAGCCTTCAGAAGTTCATGGTCACTTCATATGTTGGAATACATCGGTTCAAATTATTAACCTATTATCGGCTTTTTGATGTTCAATTACCTTTTGAATAAATCATATTAATAAATGATAATTCAAAGTATATTAATTAGGCTCATCAATTAAATTAAAAGGGGTAATATAAACTAGACAACACATTGTGGAATTTGACTGAATGATATATTTTTATTGAAATGAATAATATCTTAATGTCATTATTTGAGAAAAAAGTATAAAGATAATGTAAATATTGATTATTTATATGTATCAGTGATTGTTCAAAAAATGGCTGAAGCTTGCTTCAACTATTCTACTTCCGCGCCTAATCCATTCTTTTTATAGATCAGTGGTTATGATACTGTACTGAAAACTTGCGCATGCACAGAAAGTAAATCTTACGAACGAACCACTTGTCCAATAATGATAATATATAGATCAGGGCAGTGCCCTCACATGGGGGAGGGCAGAGGGGGCATATGCCCGGTGGGGGGGGGGCACATTTAGTCTAAGTTCATACCAGAAATTTTATGAGAGTTGAAGGGGAAATAAAATTTAAAACACAAATTGTAAACAAAAGGAATAATGAATAAATATAGATTAGTAGAAGTTGACTTCTTATTAAATTACACTCAAACTGTTTTATACAAATGTTTCAATTTTTAATAGGATCACAAAGGTTTCATAAAAGATTGGCTCATCTAGAAAAATTCTTATTAAAAAATTGCATTTTAAAATGTCGTTAATCATAATAATTAACTTAGCGCCCCATGGGTGCGGTGAGAAGCTCGGGGGCGGGGGGCGCTGATGTTCCCGGCAACAGTAGGGATCACTGAAGGGCCAGTGGGCGGTACGAAAGTAGCCTACTTGAAATAGATTCAACACCACTGATTTTTTAATTGCCAAAATTAAGATCTGCTTCACTTATGAGAAGGGGAATCTTCAGGTTTGACAAAGACTTTATCGCCTTATGTCTACTGTGTAATTGTGACGTAAAGTCATATAAAGCCCATTCTGTACTTAACCTTGATCTATTGCTATATTTAGACTGTATCTGAGAAATGCAGATGGGGGCGGTGATTAGATTTTTAGAAGAGGAAGTAGGGGCTAGGGTGAGTATAAATTAAATATCTGGCTCAGCTCGTTAGAAAACAAAGTTCGGTGATTTTGTTCATTATCACAGTTTCATTCAGATTGTTTTGGTTTTAATTTGAATAAATTAGATTTATATAGCCTTTGATTTATAAAAACCAGTTTTGATATCGACTTATTAAAGAAATATAAGTTGAGCAAAAGCACTATGCAGAGACGAATTAATGAAATGGCACGTGATGAAGTGAGAGTATATTGTGTGAATTCCTAAAAACTTTCCACATTTTTACAACTTGATGGGAGTCCACGCTATCTGACAATAATTAAACGTAATGTTTTTTTTTATTATAGAAAGGAACATTTTGTTGCTAGTTTTGCTAAAGATAAATAATTGAGGACACTAAAGGCAAATTATATTACTTTAACTAGAATACTATTTAGGGAAAAAAGAAATTCTTTCATCAACGAAGGTATGGATTCTATCATAGCTTGATGTCGTAATTTAAGAAATCTCTGCCAGATGTATTAGCTGTGTTTGTTTCATCGACAACATTAATTTGCTAAAAATCTCAGTTATCGCTTGCATCACTCACTACAATACGTAATTACTGCATATAACAAAACAGAAGCAACACATTCAATGATAGATTGTTCAGAGAGTTTTGCAGATTTTTTAAAGAATTAATAATTAGGATTACAAAAAGTTTGTTACTACTACTTAGGTACGCTAGTCATCTAAAGTTTAAATATATTGTATGGATATTTGTTTCGATGTTAAAGTTTTTGGAAACCAAAGACAATTATTTGAGGGAAAATCTCATACAATTGAAAACTGATATCCCTTTTTAATTGAATAAATAGGCCTACGTTAAAAAAAAATGATTTCAGGGAATCGACCTTAATTAAAAGAAGACAGAGAGTGTGTGTTTTTTTTTCATTTATGTCAAAACTTTTATTGTACAATAACAACTTTGGACGCAGAAATCTTGAATTTATAAAGTACAACTGACGAAGACATGCTTACTTCAATACATTGAAACAATTAATGGTTACTTCAACAGACGATTTAAAGATAATATTATAAACATAAACATTCCTGATTGGTTATTAGACCTGTGTTTCTAATGGTGAAGTATTAAAATCAGCCCTACCTTTACAACTGCAAGAAGAATAAATAACAAATAAAGAAAAAAATTGAATACAGAAATGGACTATAATCATGACTTTTGGTTGCAAAAGGACATCCATCAATTTCACTAGGTCTTTTGGTCTTGACAAAAAAAAATTATTCCATTTCCACACCCTATTTATTGGAACGTAGTCGAACTACTAGCAACATAGTGAAGCCGGCTGGTCCAGCGGCTAGTTCACCGGACTGTCAACCAAAAACCAACTGACAGGTCGCGGGTTCTAGCCCTGCCACCGACGGATCCCTGTCGCCCTGCAGGAGTTTTGGGCCTAGTGGACGTAATAATCTTCTATCTAGAAGGAACGTCTGTAAACTTATAAGAAGAATACCAGGAACAAGCTTCACTTTAAAATTGTTTTATTTTCAAAACCTCTTTTGCAGTATATATATTTTTTTATTATTATTTACTCAACAACAAGTAAACAAATGTATTAATTTCAGCTCTTTTTATGATATTTCATCTCTTTTTAGGATGATAAAATTGCATACAAATCTAGTCATTAAAAATACATTCATAGATAATATACAATTTAATTTCTAAACTTACACAAAAATGGTTAATAATATCAACATTCGAATATAGTTGTCAAGATATATTTCTAGTTAATAGTATATTCTTTATGGTATGATCTCAGGATTGAGATTTCCGTGAATATATAATCATTGATAACAAACAATTTTATCGATAGCATTACGGTGTAGATACAAAGTCATCATACAAACTGGGTAGTTAATGTAATGTTTAAAAATGTACATATAAATTCCTTAGTCATGTAATATTTATATAATTTTTAACTATCTTTTATAGTTCGATCATTTAAAAGTTACAAATTGAAACAAATTCTTTTTTTGAAAGGAAACAAAAATGAAACATAAAAAATGTTACACATAGAAAACGGGTTAATTATCTCCCTTTAATTAAATTCTCAAAAGTTGATGCTGGTGATGTCAAAAGAGTTAATATTTTAAAACATTACTAGTGTTGCTTTTAATTTATTATAAGACTGATATATTTATTACAATAATAAGAGAACAAATTTGTTTTAGAAATAATTATATATTTATGCTTAATTAAGAGAGGAGCATAAAAACGCTTTTGAATGTAATTAGCATGTTACAATAAATGAGCGCATTTTCCTTGAATGCTCTCCGTTAAGCTGAAAATAGAGCGATTGCCTTGCAGTTGACAACACGCGACTTTCCTAAGCAGCTATTTTTTTTAGATTTTCCCACAAATTGTAACTTTTCAATGCCCATTTCGCAGATGTTTAAAATTAAAAAAGTGCCAATATTCCAGCACTATAAAAAGATCCAGCCAGATCTAAGCAGTTCGTAGTAAGATGGAAACATGAGTCCTTGAATTTGAAAGTCTTGCCTTTGTTTACAAAACTCCACATTGAGTACATCTGAAAACGCTCATCTATCTTAATTTGCCTTAATTAGGGAAATAGTTAAATATTTTGAAATTGATTTCACGGTACGATATGTCATGTTTCAATGTAAATCCATTCCAGTGGCCCAACATTTGTCCATCCCGTTCTTGTAAATTCAACTCACTGAAATGAGTAATTCAGAAACATCGGCTTCAATAGTCAGTTCATCTCATTAAATAACAGTAATGTTTTGTTTTTAAATCAAGATATACTTTAATTGCTTCCGGACCAGAAACGAATCTATCCAAGTCTTAACCTATACCCCGATTCACTTTCTTCTAGAAGAGGCATAAGAAACTATAAAATTGACAATAGATCCAATCACAGATCGCAAGTCCAATGATTAGATCTGTGCACACAAACGATCCTGACCTAAAACAGTCGACGTCCAGTGTGAGTCCCATGTAGTTCGCCACGTAGCACCAATTAATTATGCGGACGTACGTTGTCTTAACTTGCATAAAACAACAATCTTATTGGAGGTCTCTCGCGTGCCACTAAAAATCGTTTCTGCGTGCCGAGTCTGGCATGCGTGCCATAGGTTGCCGATATAGATTAGAGACCGACCAAAACCAAATTTTTGGTTTCGGCCGAAAAAGAAACCATACCGAATATTATACATTGACTTTCGGCCGAAACCGAAACTGAAACCAAAGGTTTAACTACGACTTCGGCCGCAACCAAAAAATAAACCGAAAATGCGAAACAAATGATTTCAAAAGACTGCACATTTATGTGTAATATTAACTAATTTAGGGGCACTCTACTTGAGTAAACCATTCTTTGGAGTGATTAAATAATCCGTTATTATTAACTTCAGTCTTCTACTTCACATTAGAGATGTTAATATCCTTTTTTTTTTCAAAACCTATTTTCGGGTCTAAATATATTTTTTAACCCATTTTCGGTTCCCCCTCTCCGCCCCCGGGCAAAGTAAGTTATAGTTTGGAAAAGACAAATATGCATTGATTATACTAAAAAAATAATACAAAGGACCATTAATCCTTAGAACGTGGTGAAATCTTTAAAAAAAAAGGTGATTTTGAATTAGCAGAAGTCAAAAGCTGTAGTGTCATGATTCTAGACCTTTATAATTATAATATAAATCAGTGGATGTTAGATCTATATGTTACACACATTAAAAGAATATTTGTAGAATATGAATAAAATCCCAGAAACATCTATCCAGGGTTGACAGACGTCCGGCAAGAAAATTAACAGTTTTTGAAAAGAACCTTAGCCTACATGCGCTACAAAGTTTTTTTAATTGCCCAAGTTGCTTTTCAGTCTACATTAAATAAAATGTTGGGTCAGTTTTACTAAAATACAATTATTGGCAGCTAATGTAATAAAACTGAACTGATTGTGGATTGTGAAACACTAAATATGTCATTCTTTATGTTCTCCTTTTGAAGTCCAAGTATCTCGCAACCATACGTCTATCGGCATGTTTCTCTGTTTAAAAAGCGTTCAGCACTAGTAGGGAAATTTCAGTTTTTTTCTTTTCGAATACGTAGATCAAATGGCTGTGCCGATGACGAGCGTAAACATCTGCATTTGCTGTTGTATGTGCTTGTATCGCGAATTCACAATGAATAATCGGAAATTAAAAAAACAACAACTACAATTCACCTCTGACAAACGAGTATTTGCAAGGAATATAATGTTAAGGAATTGTTTTGTGCTAATTAAGCAGGGTTTACAAATATTTCTTCAGATAAAAAGATAAATAAATCGTGGGACACAGTTATGAATGATTTCCTCCCGAAATCGGGTTTTCGTTTAACATCCCTACTTCACACAGATTAATTCACAACAGTGTCAACAGTTTAACTAAATGAAAGTATCAATACGTTTCAATAAGCACAGTAATAGATGCATCAATAACGTAGCATTTTGAATTTTGAAAGTTAAAATAGATTTTCGGCTGATGACCGAAAGCCGTAAACAAACCGAAAACTAACCTTTTGGCTTCGGCCGAAACCGAAAACACGCCGAAAAGTTTTTTTTGCCTATTTTCGGCGCCGAAAACGAAGCCGAAACCGAATATCGGTCGGTCTCTAATATAGATTATTGTTCGGAATGATTGATTTTTGTTCACACAGGCTTGTTACAGGCTTTCTTTGATTGCTACACGAGACGTAATGAGACTTGGATCATTCTACCTGTCAAAATAATTACCTTAGTGATTAATAATTAAGATAAGTATCTTTTCTACAGCAACACCGTCCCGCGAACTAAACCTAAACAAAGCCGAGCATGTACAATCAGTTCCTTAAGGCAGGTTGTCATTGTGCCGGTAGAATAAAGGTCCATTCTTATCTTATACCTAAATAGACGCTCATTTTATACAAACGATTATAGCACCCCATTCGTATTCGTTGTTTGATTCAAAGCCTTACAGATTTTATTAGGGATTTTTTAATGATTTAAATTTGCTTGTTTTTTTTTTCTTCTGGTTTGTTCAGGCAACCCATTCTAAGTCCGATTGACACTCGGTAAGAAGGAGCACTTGTATAGGTTTGTTCTTGCATATGGAATAAGAAATCTTATATGTTACATGAACTTCTTCTTTAGGCCTGCTATATACTAAGCTGTTGGGTCAGACAATGAAATATATCATGCTCGAATTCTAACCAAAGTCTATAATAAGATGGACCGTTTGCACTATTTTTAGAGCTTATATGTTGTTTTTTTCCGTGCGCAGCCAATAACGCTGTCTTAAATTACTCCTAAGGCTGCCTAAAGGTTTCCGCTGTATACAGCTTTCGATTTTGATTTTAATTTTCCATTGAAAAGTCATAGCGATTCAATAAAACGGAAGTGTACAGTACAAAAGGGAATCGGGACTTCCGAAAAGAAGTCATTTTAGTCCTCAAATAGCAGAAATATTAAAGCAAGCGGTCCATCTTATTATAGTCTTCGTTATAACAGGGAAGACAGATATTCAAGCAGGCTATGCAGAGATGCAGATAGAATACATATTTTTAAAAAAATCTCTATCTTTTGGAGTACAGTACTTTATTAGATTAGTAAGTAAAGTACCCTTTAGACCAAACTGATCATAGGGCTGGTGAAGCACAGCATTCTAGGGGATGTGTGGCCAGCACAATGCCGAGCCGCCTTTACTTTACCCAAAACTTGCGTCAGGTATCCATTAGAGCTGGGAAGACTCAGGGACACCCTCAAGTCCCGGGAAAAATCTAAGCCTTTCATTAGATTATTGTCCTGTATATATAATAGTGCAATAAGTAACCTGGGTTCGAATCCTGATAAAAGGCTAGGATCTTATGGGTACCTGACTTTAGTTTAGGTACGGTAAAGGCGGCTGGGCATTTTTTGGGTCACACAATCCCATAGTATGCCGTGGCCGCTGCTTTACCGGCCCTATGGATCAATTTGGGCCGATTGGATACTTTTTGTTTAGCTTACCATTAAACAAAACAACCCCACGGGTCAGAAACCACTTCTGTGTGCCTATGAAAATCGCTCTGCGTGTCAATGTTGGCACGCGTGCCGTAGGTTGCCGACCCATGCATTGGAAATGAAGGGGGAAAAGGTTGGGATGGGCACAACATAAACTTTACAGACCAATAATTTACTAAGACCTTCTGCTCACATGGTGTAATAATGCAAACCAATTTCCTTCTAATGTTGCGAAGGTTTGCGCGGCAAAAGATTTAAGATCTTGGCTGTGCCACTTTTGAACTGAAACGGGCACGGTAGCCCGCGTTCGGCTGGTGTAACGAAAGTTCTGGGTTCCTATCCTGGTGAAGGCTGGGACTTGTTACAGGAACTGGAGGGTGTCCCTGAACCCCTCATAGGTATCTGACATTAGTTGGGGGTAATGTAAAAGCGGCTTGGAATTGCGCTGGCCACACAACATCCTCGTATGCCGTGACCACAGAAACCGGTGCTTCACCGGCAATTTCTATCAATTTGTTCCGACAGGTGCTTTACTAACTTTGGAACCAAATAATAGACTTTTTTTTTTGTTCGCCACTAATGCCCACTAAACGAAACAGTTTTTTTTAAAATAAAAATACTAACAATAAATATCATCATTTGTGAACTTACCCGCGCTGGGCGAGTTGTGTGCGCGCTAATAGCTTTAAGGTGGGGAGTGGGGGGATTTGGGGGGGGGGGGGCAAATCTGAAATAAATAATTGTTAAGATGTCCATGTTGTTCTGCCAATGATATGTGTCATTGGGTTGGTTTTCAGAATTGAAACAAAATATCCTTATTATTATTTTTTAATTGTTCATAATTTCAAATTACATTTGAGTAGGAGAGGAGTATTATAATCTTTTAAGTGCCCACAGCCTCTGGAGATCTGAATTCGACCATGTTTATAAGCCTTACTATTGTTTCCATAGAATCGATCAAAATCCAAGCTGGCTTATTCTGAGGTTTTATTACAGTTTTAAATTGGTTTTCGTCCAACGGCTGTTATTTCAATACAGGGTTTATAGGCGAGTGTCGTTGACTTTAACACAGAAAATAAATCAACAAAACTTTACCGTCTGAATTAGGGAGTCCGTTAACAAAACACAGAAAAAAATATTATAGAAAAATCTGAATGCAGGCAGACGTGATGTCAGCCATTGTTTCGATTCAGCAATAGTATCAGACTTCACCTAAGGGCTAATCTTGAAAATTATGTCCCAGCAGCCAAAGTGTGAGACCAAAAAAAAAATGTATTTCTCGTGTGAAGTGAAGCGTAAACATTATCGGCGAAAGTATTGATTCCCACCCCCGCGCCCACCACCAATCACCCAATCAAAGATGACCCTTGGACCGAAAAAGGACAGGGTCAAAGAAAAAACTTAATCAATGCTACAGACGTGTTATCACAAATTCTGATATAGTTCTTTTATATATTTTTTTACAAATTTGTTTTAAAGCACTCAAATGATTTATATTTAGTTAGCATTGAATAAGTGTTGTACATCAATAGTTCTAGTGTGTTTACTTGATAAAACTTCTATTTATAGATATATAAAGTAATTATATTTTTAATAAATTGTAATTTTTTGTTGGATATCCACTTTAACCAACCACTTTAATTTGTACCTTTAAACTAATTATGTACTATTGGAGTCTGAAAAAATCGGTTTCTATAATTGTTACAACTATTCTAAAACCAGTAATTATACAAATTTTTCTTTAATAGCCAATGTTTAATCAAAAGAATTTTACATTTGGACAGAATTATATGAGCCGAATTATTATTATTATGTGTTTACAGAGAGAGAGGGAGAGAAAGAGTGAGAGAGTAAAATAGTGATAATGCGGAGAGAGAAACTGAGTGAGTGAATTGGAGGAGAATGAGAGTGAGTTGAGAGAGAGAGAGAGGCGAGAGAAATTGAGAGAAAAGAGATTGGAAGTGAGAGAGTGGGACAAAGTGAGAGAGAAAGAGTGACAAAAGAACGAGAGAGAGAGAGAGAAAGAGAGAAAGTGAACGAAGAGAACAGTAGTAATCCTAAATATCTAATGTATCCATGTAGAACATAGGTTCTCAACGGGGGCGATATCGCCCCCCAGGGGGCGATGAGAAGCTTTAGGGGGGCGATAACATTCCCGGGGGCGATTGGGGGGCGATGAAGGGCAAGTGGGCGGTACATACGTACCTGCTATAATTTCAACAACTCAGCTATTTGAATCGATTAGTTTTTGGATGAAATATGATGTAAACGCAAGTGCTACTAAATATCTGATATCCCCCAACAGTAGGCATACATATTATTGAACAAATAAGAATCGCAATCACTTTTCGATGAAGTAGAGGGTCAATATTTGGCAAATATGTTATGCGGCCGTCTCGTCTTATGGTTGGTTCACCGGACTGTCGCCTTAACATCGGTTACTATTACTAATTTTACTCGTTTTACCGAGATGTCCTTTAACGAGTTTTAATCTTTTGTAAAGCGGTATCCACAATAGCTGAGCGGTATAGATACGTAGTAATTATACAAACTGGGTAGTTATTGAAATGTTTGAAAATATTCATATAAATTCTTTGGTCATATAATATTTATACAATTTTCAAATTATTTTTACAGTTTTATCATATCATTTCAAAGTTATAAATGCAAGCTATTCAGTTTGTTTTTTATAAAAGAAAAACAAATTGAAATATTACCTCAAATGAAAAGGGTTAATTATCTCCCTTTAATTAACAAATGTTGCCGCTAAAATTAAGTTGGGGGGCGGTGAGCGGGAAAAAAAGGTAAAAGGGGGCGGTGAGCCGAAAAAGGTTGAGAACCTATGATGTAGAATATAGAAGGTAGATCACTATACGGTATTTAGTTAGTGTATCCACGTAGAATATGGAAGGTAGATCTCTATACTGTATTTAGTTTTCATTTGTAGATAACATGAAATCCTTTAAATCACTGTGTCTGCTGACTACTTCAGTAACTTCACAATGGAACGGGGACTAAAATAGATTTGTGAAGACTGCAGGCATATTTTCACTAGTTTCAATACCTGTCAACCAACTATCACTGAACTATTCAGGGCACATAAAAGTCCAAGTATACATAGATCTATAACCTAAACAAATACTTTTATCTATTGCATTACATAAAAAACAGAAATAAGCTTTTCTAAATTTAACTTGATTCGACTGACATGTGGACTACTAATTATCGCATACTGACTTTTGATGTTAAAAACGGATTCCTCATAACTAATCTTTACTATTCTTGTAGCCTTGTATATTTATAAAAGACCAGAACTGGATGTCGTAGTTGAAATCAATTGTCAAGCACTATCAAAAGTTATACTTGAAACAAGCCGATATCATGCATTGTATCATGTGTTGCCGGAAATAGACCGGGCCTCATTAAGACTTGTCAATGAGACACGAAAGAAATGAAAAGAAATACAAGAATGGAATATGCATTTTTTACCAAAATTTAAAAACACCCTTTAGTCTGTGGGCAGTTCAAATAAAGTGTTTTAGATTTTAACTAATACTAGATGAAACGAAATTTAGAAAAGAATAAAACAAGCAAATTTATATTGAAGGAGGCCTTGTAATATAAAGGATACGATCGTTTCATTTCCTAAAACTACATAATGCAGACTTCACAGTGCAAATAGGAATATTTACTAGGCCCAACACAAAGATATGTAATAAAATGATCAAAAGAAAATATAGAGATGAAAAAACTTTTCCCTACCTTTTCTCTATATAATCACATAAAATTGTCTCTCCCAGAGTGTCATTCAAGCGTGGAATGGGTTGCCTAAACTAGTCACGGTTTATTAACAACATTCAAAAGTTTGAATCGAAATGCAAAGACAAAACTTTAAAGAAACGAATATATGTGTGGGAGGTAAATGTTCAGATAAAAACGTTCAGATAAAACACTCCCTTAATACACAAATGAATCACCTTACAACAAAGCAAAGACAGTTAAGAACTGATTGTTAATTAATGCTAGTCAACAGATTATCTTTTTTTTTTCCCTGTCACCCAAGCTGCAGTGCAGTCAATGCCAGACAAACGTATTGATACTGGTCTGTGTTTGTCTTGATAGTTGTTATTCGTTGAAAAGTTGTTTTTTCTTTTACTTACAGTGTTGAGAGGGGGCGGGGGCAACAATGAATGACTGAGACCGAGATTGAGGACATTCAAGCAGGAAGCGATTCATTGTCTCATTTGCGGGGGAGTAATGTCTACAGTTATGTTGTTTGTGCGAGATTTTTTTCTGTTTAGGTGGCAGATAACAGATTTAGGCAACAAAAAAGCCCACGTATATGTACGTCTCCACTAGCTAACATACCAAGCGATGCCTGGAACAGTGATTACAAACTTTGGGTGAACTAAATATTTTATAAGAAAAAAAACTTTTCTTAACCCTTACAGTCCCGGGCGCGTATATAGCGCAACAGAAGGCAGCATAGATAGAAGTAGGTCGGTACGGGAAGGGTTAACCTAAGATTAAATGAACATTTATTTAATGTAGTAAAGCAAAAAAACTACCGTAAAATGTATTTGAATTATAATAAAGTTATTTTATAAGTTTACAGACGTTCCTTCTAGAAAGAAGATAATTACGTCCACTAGGCCCAAAACTCCTGCATGGCGACAGGGATCCGTTGTTGGCAGGGATAGAACCCGCAACGTGTCAGTTGGTTTTTGGTTGACAGCCCGGTGAACTAACCGCTGGACCAGCGGGTAATTTAATATTTACCTTAGTTAAACATTTTTTTTAGACCTCTACTGTTTTACTTGTATATCAGGTCGGAGTTGTATAGGGTTAACGTAGAGGTCATTGGGTTAATGCTAAATTTATTTGCTTTGTCCTATGTTTGTAAAGTTTTAAGATTATTAATTAGCTGTGTATTTTTTTAGCCTAGAGATTAAATCCGTGTTTTTGATTGTTTGTGGCCAATGTTAAATGCGCTCTGAGCTTACTTTATGTTTATTGGCAGCGCTATAAAAATAAAATAAGTAAGTAAAGTACCCACCAAAGTGATCATAGGGCCGGTGAAGCAGCGTTCACCAGTTTCTGTGGCCACGGCAAACTAGGGGATGTGTGGCCAGCACAATGCCCAGCCGCCTTTACTTTACCCCAACTAATGTCCGGTACCCATCAGAGATGGGTAGACTCAGGGACACCCTCAAGTCCTGGGAAAAAAAACCTGGCGCCACCAGGATTCGAACCCAGGACCTTCGGATCGCCAGTAGAATTATTATTACTTAAAATTGAACGTCTGTGTGAAACTAAAAAAGCATGTTGAGGTTTCGACCCTGCTTCTAAAGAACACATATCGCAAGTGAATGTCACATAGGCCAGGGGTCGGCAACCTTTTGCTAACAGTGTGCCAAACTAGGATTTCTAAATCATTCAGCGTGCTAACTGCCCAAAAGTCAACCAACTTTATTAACTTTTTTTATTATCATTTTTATAAGTCTATTTAACTCCGTAGCAAGACCAAGACCTAAAATAAAGGAAGTTATAGAGACAATCGTTAAAGCGTTTTATATTTAATAAAAAATGTAACGTGATTGTGCTTATCTCCGTTTTATTTGCATTTATACCAAAATGCAAAATTGTATTACAAAGCATAAACTTTCACATTTTATGGTAAACAATTTATAAACATTATCATTTTGGTTGTCCAGATATGGATCTAGCAACTTCAAACATTATTTATATTTTGTTCCCAACTGATAATTAATTTAATATATTTAAATATCACTGCATAATCTCTTGTACGACTATAGTTAACTGGAATTGATATGTAGTAATCATACGAAATGGGTAGTTAAAGTTAATGTTAAAAAATGTGCATATTTATGCTTTAATCATATATTTATAAAAAAAATTCAAACAACTTTTTACAGTTAGATCATTATAAAGTTATAAGTTGTAGGCCATTTATTTTTTTATTTAAAAAAAAATAGCGTTTGAAATATTATCGAAAAAAAAAAGATTTCATTATCTCCCTGCTTCAAAGTACTTCTGAAAAAGCCCAACTATCTTTCTTAATATATTATGTCCTAATAAAGGGAAGTACATGTAGTTGAATGTTTTGAAATTTACTTCACTCAAGATATAAGCGAATCTATTATAGTCGTCTAACAGTTCAAGTGTTGTATGACCCCGACCTTCAACTCACTAAAATGTTTCGCAATGTCGTTCAGAAACATCAGCTTCAACAGTCAGTATTCCTCATTGAGAACCGGAATTTGTTTTGTTCATCAGTAAAAAAAACTTTTCTTGGAGGACACTCGCGTGCTATTGAAAATCGCTCTGCGTGCCAAGTTTGGCACCTGTTGCTTATGTTGCTGAACTCTGACATAAGCTATAAGTTATCACACACGTGATTATCACAGTACGTGATATGAATGCAACAACTTTTAACACCCTAAAACCATGATGTTTCCCCCAATAAGTTGATATTTACAACATAACAAAACAACAACATATGAACCGACAACGGGCATGTAGTATTTAGACTGAGTGTTGACACAACTTGTAGCAAACATAAGAAAAAAAGTTTTCCATTAGGTTACGTGAACGGTGTACGGTCGTAAGTTTTCTTATCAATTGATTTACGTGGCAATTTATGGCCTTTGTTGGGTACAAGTAATGTGCTTGGTGGTGTGAAAGAGAGAAAGAGTAGAGTAGAGAGCTAAACTGTACTTGGTTATATAACCTAGCTGGTCTGGTCAGGGAGAGAGAGTAGAGTAGAGATCTAAACTGTACTTGGTTATATAATCTAGCTGGTCTGGTCAGGGAGAGAGAGTAGAGTAGAGATCTAAACTGTACTTTGTTATATAATCTAGCTGGTCTGGTCAGGGAGAGAGAGTAGAGTAGAGATCTAAACTGTACTTGGTTATATAATCTAGCTGGTCTGGTCAGGGAGAGAGAGTAGAGTAGAGATCTAAATTGTACTTGGTTATATAATCTAGCTGGTCTGGTCAGGGAGAGAGAGTAGAGTAGAGATCTAAACTGTACTTGGTTATATAATCTAGCTGGTCTGGTTAGGGAGAAAGAGTAGAGTAGAGATCTAAACTGTACTTGGTTATATAATCTAGCTGGTCTGGTCAGGGAGAAAGAGTAGAGTAGAGATCTAAACTGTACTTGGTTATATAATCTAGCTGGTCTGGTCAGGGAGAAAGAGTAGAGTAGAGATCTAAACTGTACTTGGTTATATAATCTAGCTGGTCTGGTCAGGGAGAAAGAGTAGAGTAGAGATCTAAACTGTACTTGGTTATATAATCTAGCTGATCTGGTCATTGTCGTATAGGATATTAATATAATGATTTTGAGACCTCTCCTGTCTTTTATACTTTTATACTTTTATACTCTTAATATCTATAACGTTGTTTTAAAAACAATTTGTTTCTAATTATTATTATTATTATTTAATTTTCAGCATACTTCACACGAAGTTCTACTAAACTAAGAAAAAACGATAAAAAAGTTATTTTATACCTAAAGTAGATTGGATGTTGAAATAGTAGCATGTTGTGGCCACAGAAAGGGTTTCGAAAGGTTACGTTACTAATATACGTGCCTTAACCAAAGTAGATATACATGTATAGCATACTATAATAATACATAGGCCTACCCCTGAAATGAATTACCTAAAGCCCTTGGTTTAAATTCGGAATATTTTATAAATGAGGAACATTTTCCCTGGGTCTTATCATATATTACAGATGCTCCTTCTATAAAGAAGATTATTGATAAAGAAGATTATTGATAAAGAAGATTATTGATAAAGAAGATTATTGATAAAGAAGATTATTGATAAAGAAGATTATTGATAAAGAAGATTATTGATAAAGAAGATTATTGATAAAGAAGATTATTGATAAAGAAGATTATTGTACCAATTATCGTCTAGTTAGTCTACTCAGTTTAGATTGATATGTGACATGAACAAGGGGTCGGCATTAGTCGGCAACCTTTTGCTAATAGTGTGCCAAGCTAGGATTTCTAAATCATGCAGCGTGCCAACAGCCTAAAAGTCAACCTGCTCTATTATACTTGTTTTCTTACAAGTATATAGGCCTAATTTTAATCCGTAGCTAGACAAAGGCCCAAACAAAAGGGAGAAAATCGTTAAAAGTTTTATATTTAATTAAAAAAAAAATAATGTGTATGTGATTATCATATTTTTTAATAGCATTTGTGCCCAATACAAAATTATATTACCAAACTTTCACATTTATTTTGTAAAGGCTACATTTAGTTGTCAAGATACATATCTACCAGCTGCTAAATATTGATTAAAATATTTTGTTCTCAGTTTAACTGTTCTTTAATTTATATAAGTCACAAAAACAAATGCTTGGAAAGTATTGTCATTAAGATGAATTGATACAAACTAATCATACAAACTGGGTAGTTAATGTAATAATAAAAAAATGTGCATATATTATAATAGTCATATAATATTTATATAATTTTGAACTACTTTTTGACAGTTTGGTAATTATAAAGTTACAAGTTGTAGACCATTTAGTCTTTAAAAAAATGAAAATTAAAAAACATAATATTAGAAATATTAACGGAAATTTTAAAAAAGGAGCTAATTATCTCCCTTTAATTAAAATAAAGATTCTAAATTTGATTCAATAGTGATTGCAAACAAGTTATGTTTTGTAATATAACAAATATTAGTGACTAATTGTTATTTCTTTACATAAATTAGCGTTGTGGTATTCATTACAAGATTTAATTATTAGAGGTATAAAATTAATTTACGTTAAACAATTGTAAGTAAACATTACCTGCAATAATTATTTGTCTATTCAACCTTAAGAAGTTTATTTCTTAAACAATTTAACACATTTCATTAAAGGTGTAAAATTCAACTGGCTACGTTTTTCAAATCGCCAATATTCCTCACTTAATAAAAAAAAGTATCTACATCTAAGAAGGTCGTAGTAAGATTAAGCCAGTTATGCTTGATTAGGTATGAAAAAAATAAATTTGAAAGTCTTGAAAATCCGCTTTGAGTGCTTCGACGTGCTTCTGAAAAAGCCCAACTATCTATCTTAATATATGCCTTTGTAACGGGACGTACATATAGTTAAATGTTGTGCAATTTATTTCACTCAACATAAATATTACTGGAAAATATAGTTGTTGTTTTTTTCATCAATAATAAAACACCTCATGGAAGTATCTCGCGTGCCATTGAAAATTGCTCTACGTGCCAACTTTGGCAAGCGTGCCTTAGGTTGCCGACCTCTGACATAAGCTTTGGTGAAAGTAACAGATTGGCGGGTATTTTGTTTGAATTCGAAATTCAGTAGTTAATCCCACAATGGTGAACTCTTGTTGTTTTTTTTCTATCTGTACTAACATAGTTGGTCTAAAGAACGTTACGCTACGAACCAACTACGTACTTAAGAGAATGACATAGAATAATATAGGTCTATCCATACAAATTTGTTGATTTACGTAAATCTATTAAAATTTGTTGTCTTGTTTGAAACATAGAGATTCCATGTAGAACAATATTTGTGTTATCTTGAGAAAAACACAACAATAATTTTATATATACTAATATACACACCTTTTTATTTATCTATATATTTCTATACATATTCAAATATGCATGCATGACCATTATAAAATAATATGAGGAATACAAAACAACTCGCCTAGTAGATTGTCACTTACCGGTAGCGTAGATCTGTTAGTTCCTAGATATGAATGAGATTACCATAAACAGAACCGTCTGCTGAAATTTTTTCACAATATCAAAATATCGATACTTTTTTTACTTTTAGAGTTAAATTAAAAAAGCCTAAGTTCAACATTATATTATTACCATCTTGTGATGAAGTCCACAATACACGTATAAAATAACAAGCGAAGTTGTTTTTGTGTGTGTGTGTTGAACGTAACAACCAGGAACCCCTATAGTAGTCTATCGGGGGAACAATAGCGTGCGGCAAGGTTGTCAATCCAGTAGCCCAGCGGCATTGAATGTTCGATTATCTTGTACTGCTTGACTGGTGGCACCGATAACGTTCTTTCTTTTTTTTTTATACCTACACTGGGTTCTGGCCCTTGCTTATTAATCAACCTGGCCTCAGGTTTGACAGTTTGAACTGGATACACCAAAGTTAATACCTGGGGTCAGACAGGGTCAGGTGGGGTCAAATTGAAAAGACTAGACCTAGATTATTACATACCTTTAACATAACTTACCCACCTAGATTATTACATACCTTTAACATAACTTAAACCTAGATTATTTCATACCTTTAACATAACTTAAACCTAGATTGATACATACCTATAACATAACTTAAACCTAGATTATTACATACCTTTGACATAACTTTATTAGCAAACAGAATTGTTTGGTGTAGGCCTATTGTTCCAACTGTACAAAAAATGTGGGCATGTTTTATTACTTTATAAAATAGAGTCTAGCTTGCTTTAAAATAGATCTAATGTTTTCTTTAGTTGATGGGTCACGATATAAGAATTGAGATAGTTGTAGAAAATCTTTTGTTCCACTGTCAGTACGTGTTTTAGTTTTCTAAACTGCCTCTTAGCCCTAGAAACAGCAAAGTAAACAAAGTGACCTGTTGACCTATTTCTTTATGAATAGTAGGTTTTGTATGTGTGTGTATTTTTGAATATTAGTAATTAGAAGTATATTTCTGTCCTTGTATTTGAATAGTTTTCACTTCTTTTTGCAGTCAATGCCAGACGAACATATTTACATGTCTTTTTTTAGTTGTTCCATATTGCTATATAGTGTGTTGGTAATGTTATGTTGAGGAGGGAGCAGAGTGTATCTGAGGTAGATTAGTTCAAGGTATTCAAGCAGGAAGTTGTCCACAGTTTCTTGTGAGCAGGTGCCCATGGATTCCTCCTTCAAGTAGTTTTTTTAGCATGTTGCATACTGTGTTGTAGCTGTCCAGTCTTTCATATTGGTCCATGTTAGCTCCCTTTCTTGCCAGCTTTTTCGTGGCCTGGTATGCCAATATGTCCTGGCATCCGATTATATTGTATAAAAACATTGTTCATTAAAACAGAAGCCGACAGACCAACCACTTGAAATGAAGTCAGATTTCCATGTCTTCTTCTTCTTCATAATACTGTGGAGACCCGTTAGAACCGAGGAAATAGTCCACAATTTAAATACACATAAAATATTTTTTTCCCATTTTATGCTATGAAAGCCTAATTAAGGTTAGTAAGCCTTTTAAAATTAATATAATGTATTAGTAAACATGTCTCTTAGTATAGAGGCCTAAAGCCTATTGTCTGTCTAACCAACGAGCACCCCTGCTAACGTCACGAATGTTTGGTTGACGGTAGGCCCTATCCCCAAGGCGTTACAGTTTCTTTTCAGTCCAGACTTGGCGGGAAAGACCAATTTCAACAAGGCACCATACAATTTTTTCTTAAATTAATATACATTTCAGAAAAATATCAAACAACAAAGTCCTTGGACTTGCACAGAGAAACGTATTAAGTCCAATCTACACTGAAATATTCTATCAATTTTCTGTCTGATAGCGCTGTATGTAGGCTACTGACGAACAGAGAAAAGAACACCAACAATGGAATGCCAACAATAACAAATGGCATGAAAAGCAAGTTTCATGTGCAGTCAGCAAATCTGTCTTAAGCAATCAATGACAATTGCCCTAACACCAATGAAAGTGTCAAGCATAGAATATTTTTACATATCAGTGTTTATAAATTTATTTTATAATGTTGTATATAGTATTCGGGTGTAGATAAGGAAGACCTCCATTTCTGAACGCATGGGCCTCAAAGTCTGACGAAGTGTGAAAAAACACCTATACGCTCCTCCTGAAGAGTACACCGGTGGGCTGTTGCGCGTCCGAGGCTCATTGCACCACAGAGAGGCTACGAGACTCGGTGGGAAGGAAGCAATGTGCGCAAAAGCTAGACTAACCATGCCCTGGAGCTTGGAGGGTACCGGGCGACAGTGCAGGTGTAGGAGCGAGTCACCACGATAATGATACGAAGGGAATTCCGAAGGTTGTAGTGCATGTACTGCGGAGACCGCCCCCTATGTTATGCGTGCCGTGGGTTGGCTAGTCTCGGACAGGATCTTGGTGTTCCCCCCCCCCCTGATCCACCCCTTTACACCGTTCCGCCCTCGAGCCCGAAGGCTCGTCCAGTATTTTGTTGAGATAAATATAGACCAAGACATCAAAGTTGGCATGTTCTAGATATCCTAACTGTTCATATTGTAAAGGTATTTTATATTTTTTCTTCTTCTGCATTTCATTTTTTTTTGTAACGTTTGTGCCGTGCCGCATTATTTCTCATTATTTTCATCGTTTTGCTGTTGGTATTCGCAAGGTATGGGAGATAAATCTATTAAAACGTAACTCTCTTATTATTTCCTGATTACCGCCCCTCTTTATTGTACAACTGTAGCCGATCGTTATCGTTCTTGGTTTTATTTTTGCACCAAATGATACCCGGTACTGCTGTCAATTACCTTTTTATATTATACCAAGGCTATTAATACACATAGAGACTACATAACTGGAAAATGTACTTATAAATAATGATTGGCTTTTACACAGTTTTATATATATATATATATACTAGGAGATATACCCGTCAAAATGAAGGAGAAACGAATGATTACAATGTGTCTTGTTAAAAGAGAAAAAAACAAAACAAACAATATTACAATAAAAGCTATATTGAGAACGTTTTTTTTCGGTATTTAGTTCTATTTTTATTGCTTACAGTCGGCTGGCCCTGAAACATGCATATGGATTGTTGCTGTCAAGTGCCTGACTTGTTAACAATACTATTAAACAAACAATAATACTATCAAAAGGAAAGCACAAACACAAATTGACAAGTCTTAACGATTATGCATGCATACAGGGTCGTCAAGAAAAACATTTCCGGTCTCATTCGATCATTTGATTCGAAATATTTCTGTTTGCTACGTTACTGGTTGCACGAAAGTTGTAAGGGATAAAATTATATTTCATTTCCAAAAGATGTCGCCAAAAGAAAACGATTGATTGTGAATATCAGATTTGAAGAATCACCTATTTATAATCCCAAACTAATTGCTTGATGCAAAAGAATTTTCGTTTTTATGAATCTCCGCATTGTGTTTTTTTAATAACCAAGGACGTAACTCTGGACTAATTTATTCTATAAACAAAGCTATAGAACATAACGCGACTAACACTTTGAATTTTAATGATCGCCTACTCACTCTTGATGATAAAAACGGATTCCTCATAACTAATCTTGTATCCTTTGTATATTTCTAAAATACCAGAACTGTCCGTCGAGGTTGAAATCAATTGCTAAACACCACCAAAGGCATTGTTTTTGTTTACGAAAATGGTGGGAAATGTCACCGGAAGTTCATGATCTCTTCCATTTGAAAAGGTCACACCTCATTAAGACCTGTCAATACCAAACAGTAAAAAAAAGTATATAATAAAAAAAGTAGACAATAATATTTCGCAGTACGGGACAACCCAGTCCCGAAAAACACCATAATGCAAAAGCATTTCAAGGGACATCATTCTGAAATGGCGCTCAGTTTAGAACCTTAACTCACGGTGAATAGTAATAGGTCTTATATATTTAAAAAAAAATTAACGAATTAAGCAATATTGTTTATATAATACAAATTTCTTTTGGAGGATGTTTCCAACTTATACATTTAACTTTGTGCCGATCGGTCAAACAGCCTATAGCTAACAAACATATACATATTTACATGTACAAATATATAAACAAACTCACGGCAATTATATATATTGTGCTGATGATGTTTTGAATCTAGTCTTGCATTTTCATCAGTGTTTTAAAAGATGTTAAGTTATTTTTTCCTGGTTTGTTCAGGCAACCCATTTCCATTCGCGGATGCCACTTAAGAAGAAAGAGTACTTATATGCATTTGTTCTTGCATATGGGATAAGAAATGCGTTTTTGTCATTATGTTTATCGGAGCACTTTAATAGTTCGTTATTGTTTTGTATTTCCAAGATAGTGTAATAAAAATATAAAACTAAAATGCTGTCTCAAATTAGTTAGACCTAGAGTAGACTAAACTAGACTAGACTAGACTAGACTAGACTATAATATGCATCTACTGTATGGGCCAATCAACTAAAGAATACATTTAAAAAATTAGAACAAATTCAGAAAAAAGCTGCAAGGTTCATTGCTGGCAATTATTTACAACTAACAAAAGTAACACCAATAGTTAAATTACTAAACCTAGAAACACCAGAGGACAGAAGGGCAAAGAATAAAGTAGAAATAATACATACATTAAATTCTAATTTTGAAATACAACCCAATAACAACCTATTGCATTGCTCCCTTATGCGAGAACAAATTAAATGCCTATAAGTACTCTTTCATCCTGAGTGGCACCCGAGCCTGGAATGGACAAACCAGGAAAATTAGAAATTTAACATCATTTAAAACATTAATAAAAATGCAAGACTAGACCAGACCACGGACAAGCGTAGAACGCAAGAATCTTCTTTATAGAAGGAGCGTCTGTAATATATAAGATAAGAAAATTAATCATGGATTATGTGTCATCCATGTGTCTGCTCTAATCATCACAATCTTTGCTCGGTGTTCCCAGTAGCATCGAGCACAAAAATAATTCTGTTAAGGTGTGCTTATTTGAATCTTTGGCACCTGCACCGTGACAGACATAGCGGAGTTGCGAGACAAAAAGAGGCCTTTTAAGAAGAGTTTGAAGACCTTTTTCTTTGACAAGTGTTTGTCTGCCTTTTGTGCTTTAGCCCATCCTAACATGGGCAACTGGAATCAAGAGTGAAAGGGCACTGAATATGCTAAATCCAACAGATATATAATAGTTAGTATTATCCTTATTATTAGTTACACGCAGAAGAAACGCACACACAACATACAGAATTATTAGATTCATACACAAGGACTTAAATAAAGCGGCAGAGCGTTCGACTGGCGATCCGTAGGTTCTGGGTTCGAATCCTAGTGCAGGCTAGGATTTTTTCCCGGGGACTTGAGGGTGCCCTTGAGTCTACCCAGCTCTGTCTAGTTGGGGTAAAGTAAAGGCGGCTGGGGCTGGGCATGCTTCACCAGCCCTAGTATCAGTTTTAATCTTAAGTGTACTTTACTTATATACTAGGATAGCACTATATCATGATATTGTTGTAATTATTAATGTTTAAAAAATCAACTACTTAAATTGACTTTAATAAAGCAGAAAATGTTTATGTACAAGGTAAATAAATTTTTTACACAATGAAAAAAAAAGAGCATTATGCTGAATTTGTATAAAATAATAATCATTCAAAAGCAACACTAGTTATGTTTAAAAAAACTCGTTTGGCATAACGAGCATCAAATTTTGAGACACTAATTAAAGGGAGATAATTAACCCGTTTTCTTTGCGTTAATATTTCTAATATGTTTCTTTTTTTATTTCTTTAATAAAATTAATGGCTTTTAATTTATAAACTTAAAATGACCAAACTATAAAAGATAGTTTAAAATTATATAAATATTGACTGACTAAAGAATGTATATGTACATTTTTAAACATTACATTAACTACCTAGTTCGTATGATAACTACGCATCTCGGCCAATCAATATTAATTTGTAGTTTAGGTGGCTGAAATGTTACCAATAATAATATAGTGACAAAAAGTATAAAAAATTGTAAAGGGAATCTCATTAATTCTGAGATCAAACTGCAAAGAATGTATAGCCATTTTATTACAAGAATTATATCTTGACAACTTTATTCAAATGGTGATGCATTAACCTGATATGTAAGTTAAGAAATGAAATTGTTTATTAGCTATTAATGGATAAAAAAAGATGCTGATAACAAACCGGTTAATTTGTTGTTAAATATAAAACGCTTTAGTGATTTTATCTATAACGCTCCTTTTCTTGTACGACACTAAATGAATTGTCTTATCAAAATAATATAGTTGAGCTGTTTGATTTTCACGCTGTTGGCAAGCTGAATGATTTAGAAATCATTTGGCACACCCCTGATCTATGTATTATCCTTATTGGACAAGTGGTTCGTTCGTAAAAGTTACTTCTTCTTCTTCTTCTTCTTCGTAATACTGTGGAGACCCCGTTGAACCGAGGAAAAAGTCCACAATTTAAATACACATAAAATAACATAGCAAACATTTACATAGCAAACAACAGTTGTATACAGATAAAAGAGTGTCACTTTAGGTTTTTGGACCAGCACTTTAATGACGATTTGAAGGCCGGAACTGTAGGGGCAGTGATGGAGGCCTGGTCCAGGGTGTTCCACAGCCTAATAGCTGACGGAAAAAAAGAATGTTTGTAGACGTCGGTGCGTGCATGTGCAAGTTTTCAGTACAGAATCAGAACATAAGCATTAAATTATCAGACACACTCATTGTCTGCTTGAAAAACGGGCATTGAACTTGCAAAAAAAAAAAATATATATATAAAAATTTGAATATTAAACAAACTGCTTACACGTTAATGATTTTTTTTAAACATAATGATTTAGTTTCTTTATTGATCGAAAAAAAAAAGATGTTACAAAACACATGATACACCGTATAGTTCTGAATAGTTCCAAGTTCCAGCCCAGAATTTTCGTATCGCCAGTCGAACACGCTGCCGCTGGCCCTCTGTGAGCCGAAACCTTGTATATAAGCCTGATATATTTTTTACAATACTAAAACAAACAAATATGTCGTAGAAATAATTATATTTTTGTTTAAGAGAGAAGGGCATAAAAACCCTTTTCTTAATGTGATTATTATGTGTCAATTATTGAACACATTTTCCTTGAATGCTCTTCGCTATTTGTTTAATGTCAGGTACATATTTAGTCACTTCTGAGTGGTCAAGTTTAAGTGACTTATTGGTATGCTTAACAGCTTTCATGTGCGATAAAGTATGTTCACTAATGTAAATTAAACCAAATGCTGAAAGTAGAGCGATTGCCTTGATTCATACACAGGGACTTAAATAAATGCCATCATACATGGGTGATGGGGGCACGTTGATTCATACACAGGGACTTAAATAAATGCCATCATACATGGGTGATGGGGGCACGTCGGCCGAGCGGCAGCGCGTTCTACTGGCGATCCGAAGGTTCTGTGTTCGAATCCTGGTGCAGGATAGGATTTCTTTCCCTGGACTTGAGGGTGCTCCCGAGTCTACCCAGCTCTGGTGGGTACCTGACACTAGCTGGGTAAAGTAATGGCGGCTGGGCATTGTGCTGGCCACACATCCCTTAGTATGCCCTGGCCACAGAAACTTTGATAATTTGATAAGGCGTAGGTAGCATGTATGAATTAATGAGCACATTTTCCTTGAATGCTCTACGCTATTAGTTTAATGTCAGGTACATATTTAGTCACTTCTGAGTGGTCAAGTTTAAGTGACCTATTGGTATGCTTAACAGCTTTCATGTGCGATAAAAACAGTGTAAAGTAGTAGGGATGAAAGGGCAAATAGTATAAATTGTGGGGAGGGGGGCAAATTATACAATGGAAAATAATGTACGTGGCAGGAATGGGGGGGGGGGGGGAAGGATAATTATAAACTTGTGCTCAGCTTACACATAATCTATGAATAAACTAATTTATAACTATCAGTAGTTGAAACATAAAAAATGTGACAACTTAATTTGTAAAGAAAATGAAATGAAAAAAAAATTATTGTTTTTGAAAATGGGGGGAGGGAGGGGGGATTTGGGGCAAGGATGGGGATAGGCGTGAGCAAGGGCCCTTCCTCCCTCCCCACCTCTATCTGGCCACGCCTCTGCATTTAAATAAAAAGCATGTTTACTTGTATACATCTCGACATTTCTCTCGTGAGTTCTAAGACTAACACGGCATATTGTGCTACCCGCCTGTGTGTCTCCGTGTAGAAATGTTATAGATTGAATGTTCACAAGATCCAATTCTGGAAGTGTAACTTCAAACAAACTATTTACTGACCTTTCATAACCCTTAACCCCCCCCCCCCTCTCTCCCCCACCTCAGCATGATCAATCTGCGCCAGATATTGATTTATTGAGGGATCGATCCACCAACACAACAATCAATGCACGAGGCCCCGAACTCTCCTTTCTGTTGACTGATTTACAAGCTAATAATAAAACCAAATACGTTTCAGGCCTCTTTCTCTATTTCTCTCTCTCTCTCTCTCCTTCACTCCCTCTCTCTTTCACTCTCTATCTCTCTTTTTCTCTCTATTTCACTCTCTCCCTCTCTCTTTCACGCTATCCCTATCTGTTTCACTCCCTCTCTCTCACTCTTTCTCTCTCTTTCACACACTCTCTCTCTCTCCTTTTCACACACACTCTCTCTTTCACTCTCTCTCTCTCTTTCACTCTCTCTCTTTCACTCTCTCTCTTTCACTCTCTCTCTTTCACTCTCTCTCTCTTTCACTCTCTCTTCCACTCTCTCTCTTTCACTCTCTCTCTTTCACTCTCTCTCTCTTTCACTCTCTCTCTCTTTCACTCTCTCTCTCTCTTTCACTCTCTCTTCCACTCTCTCTCTTTCACTCTCTAACTCTTTCACTCTCTCTCTCTCTTTCACTCTCTCTCCTTTTCACGCTCTCTCTTTCACTCTCTCTCTCTTTCACTCTCTCTTTTTCACTCTCTCTCTTTTTCACTCTCTCTCTCTCTTTCACTCTCTCTTTTTCACTCTCACTCTTTTTCATTCTCTCTCTTTCGCTCTCTCTCTTTTTCACTCTCTCTCTCTTTCACTCTCTCTGTTTCACACTCTCTCTTTTTCTCTCTCTTTTTCACTCTCTCTCTTTTTCACTCTCTCTCTTTCACTCTCTCTCTCTTTCACTCTCTCTTTTTCACTCTCACTCTTTTTCATTTTCTCTCTTTCGCTCTCTCTCTTTTTCACTCTCTCTCTCTTTCACTCTCTCTGTTTCACACTCTCTCTTTTTCTCTCTCTCTCTTTCACTCTCTCTCTTTTTCACTCTCTCTCTTTCACTCTCTCTCTCTTTCACTCTCTCTTTTTCACTCTCTTTTTCACTCTCTCTCTCTTTCACTCTCTCTTTTTTTCAATCTCTCTCTTTCACTCTCTCTCTTTCACTCTCTCTTTTTCACTCTCTTTTTCACTCTCTCTCTCTTTCACTCTCTCTTTAGCACTCTCTCTCTCTTTTTCACTCTCTCTCTTTCACTATCGCTCTTTCACTCTCTCTTTTTCACTCTCTCTTTCACTTTCTCTTTTTCACTCTCTCTTTTTCACTCTCTCTCTCTTTCACTCTCTCTCTTTCACTATCGCTCTTTCACTCTCTCTTTTTCACTCTCTCTCTCTTTCCCTCTCTCTCTCACTCTCTCTCTCTCTCTCATGCACAGGTGTATTGTCTCAAAATGACGTAATAAAATGACTGTGCGTTTAAGGTTCGGAAACATTCAATGCAAACATTTTTAACTGTTTCTTTACAACTCATGGCGCTAAAAATAGATACACCAAATCTTGGCCACTCTCTAGGAATGAACATTTAGTTTGACTGCATTGTAAGTGACTTAGATATTTCGTTGATTTGGAGTTTTAAAAGAAAGTATTGTTTTCTTTTTGTAAATATTAATGTGACCATTACAGCTTCTAGAACGTTGCCTTGAGAACTTAATAAGCGAATAGGTAAGTCATTGCATTTCATTGACTTTTATCTGTATTTTAATAGGCCCTTGATAAAAGAGGGTATCATGCATCATGCTGTTTGTCTGTAGATTTACGTGAGGCTGTTATAGTTATATTTGAACAGAAGACACAGTACAGAATCTATTGCTAAAAAAACATGTTTACATTTTAAGAGTAAAGTATAAAAAAAAAAATGAATCCAGTGTAAAATAGATTAAAAACTAATTACAATAATATGTTAAATAGAGATAAAATTATTGCCACAACTCTAAGAACAACTAATATAAAGTCTACTGAAATAACTACTACAAATAAAAAAGATTCGCAACGATTAAAATACCATTATTGATTTCGTTCTCTATAGCTGCAATAAGAACTATATTGTTTAACTTTTTGCCTTGAGTTATTTAGTTGTTTGTATGTATAAGCTGTTTAGTTCTCTGTATTTAATAATATTTCTTTCACGTGTTTATTTGTCTGTATCATCATGGTATAATTTTTGTCTGATCTGTTCATTTGTCTGTTCATTTGTCTGAAGTGTCAACTCGTCTGTGCCATTTATCCGATGTCAGTGTTTATATTATATTCAATTACATTGGTTTGCTAGTCAAAGACTCTCTCTTATTCTTTATTCTTTATCGCTCCCCGTGGAGCATAAGGCCTCCCTATTCTGGGCGAGCCATCAGATTTCAGATTTATTGGTGGCCTTTCCTTCCTTGTCAAAGTCAAAGACTATTTATATATAAATAAATAGCAACATACAATTGATTGGCAATTTAGGCCAAGTAGGGCTGGTTAATTCAGAATTAGCTAAAGTTCACAGCATACGGGGAAATTGTGTGGCCAGCACAATGTATATCCTCTTTTACCCCATCCCATCTGATTTCAGTTGCCTACACATGGTCACCCTTACTGAAACTGACAATGAAACCCCTCAAATTCAGGCTCTACTCGTCAGAGTTTAAGATTTTGGGGATGTCATAGGCCTATATTATACACAAGGACGTTAGGTCACGTGACCAAAGACTTACGGTGAAACAAAATAGTAATATTAATAATAATAAATAATAGTAATAGTAGTAGTAATACATAAGGCATTAAACTCTAATTTATAAATACAACACAACAACAACCCGTGACAATACTCATATAAACAACGACAAAAACACTTTCCTTATCCCCTTATGCGAGAACAAATATATATAAGTACTCTTTCTTCCCGAGTGGCATTCGGGCATGGAATGGGTTGCCTGAACAAACCAGGAAAACCAGTAACTTAAGATCATTAGAAAAACAAAGAAAAATGCAAGACTAGACTCGGACCACGGATGAGCGTAGGACGCATTAATCTTCTTTATAGAAGGAGCATCTGTATTATATAAGATAAGATAATAATATGATTGTATACAATAAGATGTTTTACGTTCTTATTTCATTCACACATTACTTTATCATCTGTTGACTATCTGTATAGTTCGAACAGCCTCACCTCTCAAACGAAGAGAAAGAGATGACCTGGACACTTGTTGTTCTGTACAGTACCTGGCTCATTCTAAGTCTTCTGATTGAAGGTAATGCACACACGATTCCTTATGCTGCCATGTACACTATGGGATTCGGTACTAACACAATTCGTAACGAAAGTGGATGATACGACTTATAAGCAATGAAAGGATTTCTATATTATAGCCTACTAATTATCAGCGGCGTAGCAAGGATTTCGAGATATTTGTTGAGAGGGTAAATAGTGTAAGGTAATTGGAAAATGGTGGGAGGGGGGGGGGTCAAGTATCGCAAGCGAGGGAGCGACCAAAGCAAGTGCATCCTATACTTTTTCAAAATTTCAATCAACAATATTTAAAACTACACATCTATCTAATTATCAACAGTGTTGAAACTAAATATTACTAAATATATTCACATATAAAATTAATTAAATATTTCTAAGTTTTGAATTATGAATTTGTAAACATATCTTGTAGATAATGAAATGTGTAATATTGTGAAAAAAAATTTAAACATCACTGACACAGTGATGATGATGATGATGATCGTTTTCGATGAGGAATCATCCAATGTCAGAGTCATGATTTCTAGTGGGTTCGGAGATGGCTGATGAGACCTAGTTTTGCCCGAAAGCGTTTGCCACAGTGGGAACACAGATGCGTGGCTTGATGGCCAGCGGTAGTAGCGGGGCTGTCTTTGCTGGATTTCCTGAGTTGTCGTTTTTCAGTAGCGACCCTTCGCCTTTTATCTTCTTGAGATGCTGCTCCAAGTTCGGGTCATGTTGCGCCAAGAGGATCGGATGGTAAAAACGGTGACGCAACAAGTTCAAAACCATTTCCGTGTATAGTTAGCACACTATTTTGAACAGCATAAAATGACCATCAATTAATGTTATAATAGAAATATTGAAAATCTTAATGGAATGTTTATATCGTATAAAAAAATCAAGATAAAATCTCTCTTGATCTCTTTACAATTGTCGTTTGAGTTATCAGCTTTTCAAGGTCTAAAAAATATATTGACAGTTAAATGTAAAAGAATGTCCTTAGTTCTTTAAAAAAAGTATCTGGAAAATGTAGGGGTGGGTTGGGTGGTGGAAAGAAGAGCTTTGCCTTTGACTATCTGATATGCTACGCTATTATTTTATTTTCAGTTTTAGTTTTATACTAACACAGATATAATAATCTTTAAGATAGACTCTAAAAAAAACACAAACACATTGTCACAGATAGGTCTTCTTAAACCAATTAAAAGCTCTAATAACTTCAAAGATTGTGGTGTACATTACACGTGCTAATAAATACAAATAAAGGATTAAAATACAATTAAATTAATCGAAACTACTAATTTAATACAAAACTTCAAATATAGTCAATTTTTAAAATTGCAAAGTCTTCTATGAGATTCTTAAACTTAACAAATATTACAACTGCTTTACATTTAGATCGTACATTAAACTTAACATTAAACTTAACTAATCTTACAACTGCTTTATATTTTGATCGCACATTAACTAATCTTACAACTGCTTTATATTTTGATCGTACATTAACGTACACTAGATTATTATTGTGTATGAGACACAGTAAGATAATAAATTATACAAGACATGATGAAATACACATTCAGTAAGGTTCGGGTTTACTTCTGTTTTGTTACATACAGATGTCTCGAGCAGTGACTACTGCACCACAGAGAGAGGTCTGGAATATTGTCAATGGACTTGTTGCGGATCTTTCAAATCTCAATACTGTTGTATGAGGTACTTGTGAAACTAGTTTATCATGTTGTATGAGGTACTTGTGAAACTGGTTTATGTTGCTGTATGAGGTACTTGTGATACTAGTTTATCATGATGTATGAGGTACTTGTGAAACTAGTTTATCATGTTGTATGAGGTACTTGTGAAACTAGTTTATCATGTTGTATGAGGTACTTGTGAAACTAGTTTATCATGTTGTATGAGGTACTTGTGAATCTAATTTATCTTGTTGTATGAGGTACTACTTATTATACACTATATACCTGTATTGAACAACTGAAAAAACATGTAAATATGTTTGTCTGGCATTGACTGCAAGAGAGCAAACAGCTCAGCAGACTTGCTAATCGAAGCAGAAGAATACCTATTGAAAATTTCATTTTGTTAAAACTGTTGCGAATTAATCTGTGGGTGGTAGGGATGTCAAACGAAAACCAGAATTCGGTAGAAAATCATTCATAATGGTGTCCCACGATTTATTTATTTTCTTTTCTCCTAATCCAAAATCAACTAGTTGTGTGTTTTTTTAAGATTTCACCAAGTTCTAAAGATCAATGGTCCTTTGTATTAGTTTGGTTAAGACAATTTTTTTTAGTATAATCAATACAAATGTGTCTTTTTCAAACTATAACTTACTTTGCCCTGGGGCGGAAAGGAGAAACCTAAAATGGGTAAAAAATCGGATTTTTATAACCAAAAAGAGGTTTTGAGAAAAAAACACTATATTAACATCCCTAATGTGAAGTAGAAAACTGAAGTTAATAATACACACATTATTTAATAGTTTACTTAAATAGAGTACCCCAACAACTAGTTAATATTACACAAAAATGTGCAGTCTTTTAAAATATTTTGTTTTTCAATTTCGGTTTATCTTTCGGTTTTGGCCGAAGGTGTAGTTTAACTTTTGATTTCGGCTGAAAGTCAATGTATAACTTTCGGTATGGTTTATTCCCATAGCAAACTGCTCTTTTAATCCTTATTTTCTTCCAGCCCCTACACTATTGCTGGCATTGTCTTCGGTGCTGTTGCTTTGATCTGCACAATTGTCGCCACCGTCTTTTGCATCTGCCAGTACAAGAAACAAAAAGGACAAGTTGCCACTACCCAAAGGATATTTGTTGTCAACGGTAAGAAAAACTGCCATAGAAAAAACAACAGCAACCTTTACAATTATCTGCAAATTTAAAATTAACGCTGGAGAATAAGGTGGAGAAGGGGGGAGGACTAACATTATTAAAAAAAGAAAAGAACAAAAGAGCATTCAAATCATTTTGGGTTTGATATACAGAGTTCAACAATTTCTGAAATTGGAATCTGTGGCTAGCTCAATGCCAAGATTTTTTTTACTTTCAACAATTAATTGACATCATCAATTGAACCTGAAAAAACAACAACAACTACGGGGCGTTACGTCTTGAATTTTACATACAACACAACATTAAGACATTGGCAATTTTCATGTAAATCTTTTTGATCATTATGTTGACAAATGGATAACATCATTATGTTGACAATAAATATACTATTGACAAACATGCTAGGGAGTCGCTTCTTATGTTGACAAACATACTAGTGAATCCCTCATTATGTTGACAATATAATTGTGAATCTGTAATTATGTAAACTATATTATAGTGAATCCCTCATTATGTTGACATATATACTAGTGAATCCCTCTTGATTTTAACAATTTACTTTTTATCCCCAGGTGCCAACAGTGAATACCAGCACTATGGCTACCCCCACGCCACTCGCCCTCTCGCCCCAGGATACAACACACAGTACGGCACACACTTCAACGGCATAAGCCCGCCCGCCTACACCACCCTCACTCCGCAGTCTACTAAAAAGGGCCCCCCACCGCCCCCAGTCCACCTCGCCACCGAACCAGGCGTCCCACCGCCTCCCCCTCCGGCCTACTCCCCACCCCCTCAGTACCCTTTCGCCAGAGCCGCCGATGAGGCGTTCCGAAAGTGATTAATGAATTCCCGGTAGAAGGCTGATGCTTTATATTCTTAAAAATATGTTTGTGCATTACATATGAACTCGACACATTAATTGTAGGAATTGGGCTGTTATCTCGACATATGTCATAAACAAAAATTGTGTATATAAACATACATGCATATAAAACTTATTTTTATCATGCACATATATATTTTTTTAAAATTAAAATCAACTTTCATTCCGAATTCAGAAAATAAAATATCAATATAAAGTATCATTGTGTATACTCCACACTGAAAAACAACCTGTTTAACTGTCTTTCTATAAATACAGTCTCTAATATTCCCATTCAGTATAATAATTTGATACAATATTCACTATATATAAATTTTGATTTACTATACATTATCATGGTACATTGTCTACATTTAATGTTCTGTTAATTGTCTTCCCTCTATTTTCACAATAAGTCTGTATTATAGTGTAAATGGTAAAACATTAATAAATATCAGACAACATGAATGTAGTTTTGCAGTAAGTTTTCTTTGACATGAAACGCTTTTAAATTTATATTTATTGTAGATAAAGCAAGGGGTTGTACATAAATGGCATCATTCGATTTCATTCGTTTTTTTTGTGTAAGTCTTCCATCGTCACGTTTGTAGCCTACGTCGTCACTCCGTATCCTAAAATGTCAACAAACTCACATTCGAATTTTGATGTCATTAGGGTCAGACCTGCATTCTCCAACTCTTTAACAAAATGGTAGGTCTACGAAATTAACATTATTTTGAAATGATGACTTTTTAGACAATATAAATGAATAAATTGTAACAGTCTAAAAAAAAACTACAACATCGTGTCATTTTTCCCCCACATTCACCCCATACCACAACCACGAAGTTACTTGACATCATTTTTGGACAGCCCTAATAAATTTCATGAACAAAGGATAATAGGATACACACATTTAGAAATCATAATTGTTCGGAAACTATATGCGTAGCGTTAAGATAAACAGCAATTTAAGAGTTAAATAAGGAATTAACTCTTTTTAAATGCTAATAATATTATCGATTCAAACTTTCTTCTCTAAATGCATTACACTAGCATGTATGGCTGTGTGGGACTAATGGTTTATTGATTGAAAATTCGAAACTAGGAACCTTAAAATCACATTGATTTATGCAAGTGACCGTTTGGGGGGTGACTAGACTATGTATTTCTCATTCCTTACGGTAAAAAAATGAATATAATTAAATCGCCATTTTAATTAGAAATAAATAAATCGAACAGGTCACAAGGAGAAGTTTGTCTCTTTCTCTGTAACCTTTTCTCTTGTGATTGAATGCACACGTAGACTACATGTTTAGTTTATACATTGTATTGAAGTTGAAGCTCTTTTTTTCTTGCGTCGGGCTGTGTCATGCATTGTTTGTGTAAGCTAAGACAATCCAACTACACACACATCTATATAAATAGCCTACACACGACACGCCAAAAAGTAAGGCGAAGGACAAAAGGAGAAATCAATGAAAATCTTTGCTTCATTCAGCAGTCAAGTCAACAAGGTAAACAAAACAAAAAAAAAAAAGGACACAAAAACTGATGACGTCATTTCAGCAACCGAAGCTATTGAAATGAACCTATTAAGGACGAAACGCGTCTTTCAATTAAAGTGTCTCCTCAATGCTTTATGTTCAATTAAAGACTCAGTGGGTAGACTCAATGGAAAGAGAAGGCTGTTGAAGAATTGTTTGTAGTTGTGTTTACTAATAGTTTGATTATAGTCTAGCATACAGCATAATGTATATTTTTCCTTGTAGTCTAGCTGTTTTAGTATTGTCTAGGTTTTTCTTTTTAGCCGTTTCTTATAGTCTATCTGTTTCTTATAGTCTAGCTGATTCTTATAGTCTAGCTGATTCTTAGAGTCTAGCTGATTATTATAGTCTAGCTGTTTCTTATAGTCTAGTTGATTATTATGGTCTAGCTGTTTCTTATAGTCTATCTGAATCTTATAGTCTAGCTGAATCTTATAGTCTAGCTGATTCTTATAGTCTAGCCGATTCTTATAGTCTAGCTGTTTCTTACATTTTAGCTGATTATTAGAGTCTAGCTTTTTATTATGATTTAGTTGTTTCTTATAGTTTAGCTGTTTCTATTGTATTCTTGCTGTTTCATATAGTCTAGCTGTTTCTAACAGTCTATTTCTTATAGTCTAGCTGATTCATAGAAATGTCTTTTTAAGAAATTGGCTGTTTGAGATATTAGAAAACTTTTTATAGATCTTAGTAACTACACATAGAAAGAAAGAAGAGAGAGAGAGAGCGAAAAAGAGAGAGAAAGCGAGAGAAAGAGAGAGAGAGGGCGAGGGAGAGAATTAGGAGGGTACAGGAAAAAAAGAATTACAAAGAAATGGTCTCAATCTGTAAAGATTTTCCAATAAAAACTTTTATTAGGAATTAAAGGTAACATTGAATGTCTAATCGGACTCAAATTTGAACTTTAAAAAAAAGAAAAAGAACCATTTGTGTTAAATGCTTTTAGAAAAAAACTTTATTTTGATCTTCAATATTCAAGCACAAAAGTCAAGAGATTAAAAAATAACAAACAATAGAAAACAGTAAACTTACATCACGTGATTGAAAACGGATATGATATGAGAATTCATATAAATATAATGATATCTTAACCCTTTCCGTCTCATTGGCACTTTTAAATCCACCTTAATTAATTTGGTATTTCGTAAACAGCTGCACATTTTCTTGTAATCAAGCTACGAATGGGTCGTAAAGGGTTAATAGAATACACACAAACGGCAAATCACAAATTCAACACACATATCAGAGAACAATGATTATTTTATAATTGATGTATCAATATTATATAAAAGTAAGGTAGTTGAGAAATAAAATAAGACACCAAAGAGATTCTGGGTTAAAATGCATGGTTTTCCCCAGAAAAAAAGTTTTGAATATAATTGGAAACAGTGAACTCAACAATTTCAATAAGCAAGACAATTACAAATGATTAATTTGATGCATTTACATGATATGGCTGTATCTAAGAAAAGGTGTGGATATATTTTTTTTTTTTTACAAAATGGAATATTGAAATATTGTACAATTGTACGAATTTTCATAATATTAATTATGCAGGTAGCAACAAAAAAGACAGAAATTTTGTAAGAAATGTCAAGAAAAATGTAAGGTTTTAAAGATATTTAGGAAAAGCTTTTTGTAGCGTTGCGAAATTCTAATAGAGTCGAAGATTAGAAAAGGTAAAAAATGAAATTATATATAAGAGAAAGGTTATTTTCTTTAAAGTTTTACAACCAGTAAAAAAAAAAACAACATATATTATTATTATTCTGAAAAATGTGTGTATGAAAATGTTTGTATTTTTAAATACCGAAAAATGGGTTTTGATTTAATTCCTTATAAGCCATATACCGCATATACTCGCGTATAGGTCGCACTTTTTTTTTGTACCAAAAATTTTGGACAAACGTAGTTGATCTGGAAAAAAAAGTAAAAAAAAAAAAGACTTTTAAAAACTTTCGAGTCAAGTTTTGGGGTGCGACTTATACGCGGGTCAATGACAACATATAAGAAAAGTAATCCTAAACTTAGGGTCCAACTTATAAGCCGGTGCGACTTTTACGGAGTATATATGGTAAATCAGCTGGAAAAGAAATGATAAAGTTTAGGTTTGTTTTTGCCAATTGATTGCGTTTTGCTGTTTTTTTTTTGTTACCTTGTATGAGAGTGTAGAAATCAATGCTTAGTTATATCAGATAAATCTGAATAGAACACGTTTCAACTAAAATCGTTCTTTGGATGTCTTCGCTGGTGGGAATGCCAACATCTTCAAGTCCGAAAAAAAAGCTAATAGGGACAAATTCTTAAAGAGCCTCAGAATGAAACATGTTACAGTAGAGTGAGATAAATGCAGATGGAATACGACATGGACTTCGAATGTTGGTTAAAGATGATCTTCAGAGAGAAACACCTTCAGATTCTAATTTCACAGACAGAAAAAGAAAATGTACAAGAACAAATTTTTTTATTGATAAAGGCACTTGACGTTGTTACAGAAACAAGAATGATGACAAGAAGATACACGACCATTCAATAGTGAAGAGTTTACCTCAAAGTAAGAATTATTGAGTACGAAAGGGAAGGGTAAGGGTGAAATTTAAAAAAAAAGGAAATTTATCGCCAGCGATGCTGTTGAAGACACTTTCTGGTTCAAAGGTCATTATGATAATATCTTATTCAGTGGTTACCTTATAATATGATCTTTTCCTTCACCTGCGTACAGGGAGTAGGGAGAAAAGTGGTGTGGGGTCTAGGCGATATAAGATGTAGAGAATGTGTGCTTTGTTACGACATGATAGTCTCGTTAAAAAATGGGTCACATTTAAGTTTCCATAAATATAGCGTTAGCAGTTTGTTCCATGAAACAAATAAATAATAAGTCATGTCAATCAATGGTCATATGTGGTGTTTTTCTTTCTTCATATTATACTTTTAAGAGAGGCAGGCTGGTCCTGCGGTTAGTTCAACGGACTGTCGCGGGTTCTATACTATATGTCGCCGACCGATCCCTGCCGCACTGCAGGAGTTTTGGGGGAGGGGAAGGTGGGAAGATGTTAATACCCTGAATTAAAAGGGTTTTGGAAGAGAATTAATTCTCTCATATATTACAATCGTGAATGCCAAACGAAATGATGTCTTTTTCAAAATTTAAAGCAATAATGTTTTTTAAAGGACATCTGTCAATTCAAGAGACATAAGCTACATAGCTTTGTCGTCTAGACATATTTTTGATTATGGGAATCGGAGCTGGGCGTAAACCAAACACATTTACGAATTTGACTTCAAATAATAATAAAAAAAAGACAAAGAAAACAGGAAGTAGATATATCACATCCGGGTTACAAGAGGTAGAGAGGAAGTAAAAAACAGAAGACAATGATGGCGGCTTGGATCTACATGTCGCATTTAGTAAAACTAATAATTTTTTTAATGATCGGGGGGAATGTTGCAAATAAAAAAAAATAAAATTTTCTTGCACTCCACAACGTTATCTCAAATTTCGTACTTATAATAATATGATTATATTATATACAGTATATCTCCATAATGAACAAATATAAAGAATTGGAAGTAGCGCTTCTCATTTAAACGTTTTTGGGTTGGTAGGGTCAAGTGATAACTAGGAATAATGGCCCACGGGAATGTGGGGCCTAGAACAAAATTCAGCCGTTACGTACGATTCAGAGTCAAGATACGAATCCTAACAATATTTTTTTTTACTATCGGGAGTTGAACCCAAGACAACGGGAATGGTTACCCAAGGATCTACCGACTGACCACCATACGTCGAATTTGAAAAAAAACAACAACAAATCATTATACATACTATACCATATTAAATCGTTTCTTTCTTATCGTATCTTATATATTAAATACGCTCCTACTATAAAGAAGATCATTGCGTCCTAAGCTCAACCGAGTCCTAGTCTTGCCTTTTGATTAGTGTTTTAAAAGATGATTAGCTACTGGTTTTCTTGCTTTGTTCAGGCAAACCATTCAATGCCTTGATGACACTTTTCTTTTGTTTTATATATAAAGAAAATAAGAAGTATTTTGTTTGCTATTGGTTGCGATCAAGCATGTAGGCTTTAGATAACCGAAACACCAAACGGATCTGAATTATATCGATCCGATAATCAATAAATAGAGAGCATAACCAGTGTAATTTATTTTCACTACGGCTTTCTTGTGGCGTTTTGGAAATGCGGTTAAGCTCTTTTGACTAATCGTTTTAATGCTAACATGGAGTACAATCTCACAGGAAACACACAGTAGAGGACTATCTATGAATAGACTAATTAGTTTATATGGATTAATACGCGGTTATATACGTTTGAAGTTAGGCGAAGTGTGCTTAAAGTTAAGTGTTAAAGAAAAAAAAAGAGAGATCGGGTAGGCGAGAAAGAGATATAGATATAGAGAGAAAGAGAGTGAAAGAGAGAAAGAAATTGGGGATAGAGCTAGAGAAAATAATAGAGAGAGAGAGAGAGAGAGAGTTAGAAATAGAGATAGATTACAGATATTATAAGAAATAAGAGAGCGAGAGAGGGTTAGAGAGAGAGAAAATGATAGAGAGAGAAAGTAATAGAGAGAGAGAGAGAGAGAATGTAAGAGAATAGAGAGAGGGCGCGACGGAGAGAGAGAGCGTGAGAGGGAAGGAAAAAGAAAGATAGCCAACCATTAAGAGAGAGATATGTATTGAACGAGAGGTGAGGGAGAGAGAACAGAAAGAGATTAATTTATATCTATATATAAAATACAGAGTAGAGAGACAACGGACTCATAATAACAAGAAAGTGTGATTAATGTATCTTTCTGAATTGTCAAGATATATAATTTCAATCAAACACAAACAACTACTAAACAAAGTCTGCCATCAAATATTTCAGCACGTGACACAATACAACAAAAACTAAACAACAACAAACCAACAATTAAATAATAATTTGTTAAAGCAATCTTCCCATTGGGTCGAGTTTTTCTTTCTACTCATTACAAAACACGTTACATTCAAATAACTAAATTGAAAACAAAAAAAAATTATTTCAAATGGCGAGACTAGAAGAAACAAAATGGCTAGGTAAAGGAACATGTCCTTAAACACGCAGTGTATCAAGAGTATTCCTCCAGCCGGCACACCACGTCGTAACGACGAGGAAAACATGTGAAAAGCACGAAAACACGTGAAAACCACGTTTTTTTTCCCGTCGATACGACGTGGTGTGCCCACTGGGTTCAAAGGGGGAAAGTCCCTTGAATTCCACAATCAATTACTTGAATTTATACGCCCCTGGAATGTAAGGTTTGACGACAACTTGATTGGGTCTTCGGAGTTCTTCATAGGAAAAAATAAGTTTACACGAGGAAACCAGAGACTATAATAAAATGGACCGCTTGCTATTTGGTGACTCGATTGACTTCTTTTCGGAATTCCCGATTCCCTTTTGCAATGTACACTGTAAAATTTCAATTGAAATCGAAATTTGTATACAGCGGAAACATTTAGGCAAACGCAGGAGCGTAGAATCATTTAAGACAGCGTTATTGGATGGGCACGGAAAGAAGAAGAACATATTATATGCTCTAAAAATAGAGCAAGCGGTCCATCTCATTATAGTCTTTGAGGAGACAAATAAATATTTAACAAAAAAACAAAACTGCACACACTTACAAAAATTACAGCGAGAATTCTTGTTCTTGCTGAAAGTTAAGCGAGGGCCTACACCCCAAAAACATAGAGCAGAAAGACCGACAGACTGGCAGATTCATAATCAGAAAGAGAGAATAATACTGTACAAATAATAATAGTTTTTATATTATAGAAAATCTAGCAACGAAACAAAGGAAATAATATTATTATAAGTATAAGCATGAGCATGTATTAAAGACACAAATAAAGGCAGTTTTCAGTTGAAGGCGCACGACTGGTTTAAACTAGTTTGCGCGAACCGGTTCTTAAAAAAAACACAAAAAAATATATAAAATGCTTAGGCGAACCGGTTGTTGGATTATGCGGAATCAATTGATAATAAGTCCAGTTTGAAGAGTCCCTGGACACTAGCTGAAGGCTGAATTGGATATTTAACCCACAGTTCTATCAACTTAAAAGCTTGGTGCCTTTTTAGAGTTACTAACCGTGTTATTCCAAAAATGCAAACTTTGGAATTTTTTTTGGTTATGTCACGCTTCGTTTTGAGAGAATGATGATGAAAAAACACAACGAAACAAGACGACAATAAACCATGTGTCCAGCACAGATTGAAAGTAATGTGTTTCGTATGACGTCATCAATACTTGAGTACTCGACTTTTGGTTGTACCGTGCAGGCTGGGATAATGATATTTGTTGTTGCTGGTGCAGACTAATCGTCATATAACTAATGGCTGTGTATGTCTCCATGTGTGAGAGATAGAGAGAGAGATAGATAAATAGAGAGAGAGAGAAAGAGATTGATAGAAAGTGAGAAACAAGAGGCAAGGCATACAAAAATACACTGTAGTTGAGCTTGAGTCTGTTTATAAACTACTGCACTCCAGGTGGTAAAAAGGTCGACCGTTCCATTCAACTTTTAATTTGTTAGCTCAGTGTCAGCCCCCTCGTGTGTGTCACTGACAACGGTGCCATGTCAAGAATCAATAATAGTGTCAGTAAGATGAACAGTGGCGTCATGACTGATTTGAGACGGTGACAACTGGGTGCCGAAGACTGACTGCAGGGCGTGTCCGTCTGTGGAGAAGAGAATTGTTTCTTTTTTTTTTTTTAAATCAATTGCGATAAAAATATTGACTATGAACAAAGCAGAATCAATGAGACCCGCAACAAGTGTCCATCCGGCCAGCATACAATCCATCCCACAAAAAAGTAAGGTACCCTTCGGACCAAACTAATCAAAGGGCTGTTGAAGCGGCGTTCGCCAGTTTCTTTGGCCACGGCATACTAGGGATGTGTGGCCAGCACAATTCCCAGTTGCTTTTACTTTACCCCAACTAGTGTCAGGTACCCATCAGAGCTGGGTAGACTCAGGGGCACCCTCAAGTCTTGGGAAAAAATCCTAGCCTGCAACAGGATTCGAACACAGAACCTTCGGATCGCCAGTCGAACGCGCTGCCTCTCGGCCACTGAGCCCCACCCACTCTTAAATCATCCATCCATCCAATTATCCACAAATTGTCTTTCTGCCTGTCTATCTATTCTGCTATCCACCTATCCAACCTTCCTTCAACCCAGTAACTATAAAACAATTTGATCAACATTTTACACTTAATAGCGTTGGGAGAGGAAGCTGGCAGAACTAATGAAATGTTCCCCTGCAAAACAGCTCTTGAAAATGCGGAACATGACCTTCAGACCTGCCCCCCTGTACCACTCAATAACAAACTGCATGGAGGACTGGAGCAACTGACAGCCACGGCGCAGTTCATCACAAGTATTGGACTTGTTGTCTAATTCCTCCAAAATCAAAACACGTGAGGTCGAAGAAGAATAGTAAGCTTTCACAATCTGGCAATACAGCCTCCCTATCCCCAGGGTCTATATTCTCAATTGGTCCTCCCATTCAAATGTACAATTTCTTGAACCCTATACATTCTACACCCTTTTAAAAAAAATCTGCGTCCGAGGGCTTTGACCAGCTGCACTATCCCGATGGTCGGGTTCGCTTGACAAACTCGGATATTTTACGGTAAGGGTCGACAACCCTATTGATAAAAGTGTGCCGGAGTAGTATTTTTTAATTCAATCATCGTGCCGAACAGTCTAAAAGTCAACCGGCACTACCAATCAACTTGAGAAACTTGAAATGCATTTTGGCATGCTTGCCATTGAAAATCGCTCTGCGTGCCAAGTTTGGCAGGCATACCGTAAGTTACCGATCCCTGTTTTAACGTACCAGAAATAGAAGGACACAAGTTATTGACGTGGTCGCGTTTGAATATTACCTCGTTGGCGGCGTCGAGGCAAAACACGTCACTTGCCCTTGTGTTGTCAACTCTCTTCAGCTCATTGGAGAAGTTGAGGAGTATCTGGCACTGTGTGTCTTCATCATGTGAGGCGTGAGGGTCAAGGTTCAATGACTACATGCTTAGACTAGTTGAATATTTATAAAAAAAAATGTGAACGGAAGAGGTAGCATCTAAGGGATTGTGTGGTCAGCACTTCATTTACACGCATGACTATGTGTTTTTGTAGGGTCATCGATATATTAAAAGTTCTACTCTATGCATGTTATATATTCTGCGTTCATCGTTATTGCGCATGTCTATATTCATTCATAATTCATTCTTTATGCTATACTTTGTCTATGTTCTATATTCTGTATAATTTTCTAGATTCTGTATAGGCTTATTCTATATTCTGTATATTCTATATTCTGTATATTCTATAATATGTATATTCTATATTCTATATATTCTATACTCTGTATATTCTATATTCCGTATAAATTATTCTATATTCTGTATATTCTATATTCTGTATATTCTATAATCTGTATATTCTATATTCTGTATATTCCATATTCTGTATACTCTATATATTCTATATTCTGTATATTCTATAATCTGTATATTCTATAATCTGTATATTCTATATTCTGTATATTCTATATTCTGTATATTCTATATTTTGTATACTCTATATTCTGTTTATTCTATATTTTCTGTTCATTCTATATTCTGTACATTCTATATTCTTTAGGCCTATGTTTTATTTTGTCAATATTATATAATCGATTTGTTTAATATTAAGCAAGTGCTATTCACCGTATTTCATCTTCATTACGTTAGATACCACCAATTCCACTAAAGAAAAATACAAAAACATTAAAAAAACTGTCTCAACAATTCCTTCAAAAGGATATAGAGCACTTCTTTGGGCTTGAGGCTGAAGTAGAACATGACAGGCGGGCTGAACGACGTTGACCCGCCGCTGGCGCTAGAACTGCTTGTGGTGGCCGTGGTGCTACTCTCGTCGCTGTTCGCCTCCGTGAAGTTGCAGGCGCAGCTGCTGTCGTAGACGACAAACAAGAGGTTCGTCTCATTCAGCCATTTTGCAACGTACGGCCTGATCCAAAGTTCGGAGATATAGAAAAAAAAACAATAATAAAAAAGTAAGAACAAAAAACAACAACAACAACACAAACAACAAGAATAACAAATGACGTCATGGGACCTTACATTCAAACTCACTGATCTAGATAAAGAATGGATATCGCCTCCACAATACATTTGTATGCGCACATTCGGACTGGAATGGACTACACTGTTGACATTATTCACTTATCCATATAAACGAGCTACAGGAATAAATCACCTATAATTTTGAACAAATCTGTACGATTAAAAGGAAGTCTAAGTCACTTGAAATGTATTTACAGGTCATTGTTTGGGAAATATAATTTCATAGATAAGTGACAGCCTATGTGATTTTGGCGTCACCAATAACGTCTCTTTTTTTGTATACAGATCAGTGATTAAGACCTCAAGATTGTGTGTGTTAATAAAACAGCAAGAATAGCTGTTAATTAAAAAAAAAAACCAAATCAACCGAACAATTGAGAAAAAAAATTTTTTTTAGGTTATAGATGCGTTTCAAAATTTTAATTTCGATTGAATTATTTTGTCTTATTGAAGAATGGAATTTACTGACAAGATAAGAATACTATAATTAATAATTATTATAAGCATTTAATCTTGAATTGTAAACTCTAATTGTTATGAATTAATTTGTTTTGCATAAAACCAAGAAACCACTTAAAAACTGTGATCAAAATGCAAGATTAGAGCAAACTCTGCGTAGGACGTAAAGACTTTTCTGTACAGAACGAGCGTTTCTGGATCAGCGTGGGATTCTCTGTAGCGCCAATAACATATAAGATAAGATAACCATAGATCCATATAAGATGTATATATTGTTACAAATCCGGATCTACTGTAGTCTGGCTAGGATCTTGTTCACTACGAAATAATACACTCAAGCCACTCAATGAATGTTTAAAGAAGAATTTAATACTTGAGCTTATGTAGCAATAGTAGCTAAGCAAAATTAAAACAGCAACCCTAACTGCGTCAATGTGTGCTTGATATACGTTTTGTTGCAGAAAGTACTAGAAATGGATTTTCCCGAAGCTTCCCGAAAGCAAAACAAAAGGCGTACTGGAAAGTGGTAGAGACTTCGAGAAAAATATTATTCTCTACACCAAAATCAAAAGTAAATAAACAATTCTACATGAATTAGCGAGACGATCTCAAATACAATTTAGAAACTATTATAACATGCTATACACACACAACAATAAATATATTATGTACATATAATATTTAATGTCTGTGAAAGTGAATTGTGAACAAAACCTGTGTTCACTGTTGGAGCACTGCGTCTGACAAGAGGGTATGACTTGCTGCTGCGGCCGGGCGAGTAGTGCTTTCAAGTTCAACGTGTACATGTTGAGGCTCTGTATGCACGCCCTTTTGGTGTAGACAGCGTCCGCCACTGTGTCCCCATCTCCGTCTCCAACCACAATGTAGCAGCGTATGTACTTGATGAAAGCCTCTTCGATTCCTAGGCCACATGTTTTATCCATCGATGCTAGAAATCAACCGGGAATTGAAGCGCGTTAACCATTTGATGCCAGGTTTTAAATAACGGAATTAAAATACATTCTACTATTGTTACTGAGATTCAAGCGCAAATTGAAATACATTCTATTATTGTTATGGGATTCAAGCGGGAATTGAAATACATTCTATTATTGTTATGGGATTCAAGCGGGAATTGAAATACATTCTACTTCTACTATTGTTACTGTGATTCAAGCGGGAATTGAAATACATTCTACTTCTACTATTGTTACTGTGATTCAAGCGGGAATTGAAATACATTCTACTTCTACTATTTTTACTGTGATTCAAGCGGGGAATTGAAATACATTCTACTATTGTTATGTGATTCAAGCAGACATTGTAATATAATCTACTATTGTTATGTGATTCAAGCAGACATTGTAATGTAATCTACTATTGTTATGTGATTCAAGCAGACATTGTAATGTAATCTACTATTGTTATGTGATTCAAGCAGACATTGTAACATAATCCACTATTGTTATGTGATTCAAGCAGACATTGTAATATAATCCACTATTGTTATGTGATTCAAGCAGACATTGTAATATAATCCACTATTGTTATGTGATTCAAGCAGACATTGTAATATAATCTACTATTGTTATGTGATTCAAGCAGACATTGTAATATAATCTACTATTGTTATGTGATTCAAGCAGACATTGTAATATAATCTACTATTGTTATGTGATTCAAGCAGACATTGTAATATAATCTACTATTGTTATGTGATTCAAGCAGACATTGTAATGTAATCTACTATTGTTATGTGATTCAAGCAGACATTGTAATGTAATCTACTATTGTTATGTGATTCAAGCAGACATTGTAATGTAATCTACTATTGTTATGTGATTCAAGCAGACATTGTAATGTAATCTACTATTGTTATGGGATTCAAGCGGGAATTGAAATACATTCTACTTCTACTATTTTTACTGTGATTCAAGGGGGAATTGAAATACATTCAACTATTGATATGGGATTCAAGCGGGAATTGAAAATAGATTCTACTTCTACTATTGTTACTGTGATTCAAGCGGGAATCGAAATACATTCTACTATTGCTATGGGATTCAAGCGGGAATTGAAATACATTCTACTTCTACTATTGTTACTGTGATTCAAGCGGGAATTGAAATACATTCTACTTCTACTATTTTTACTGTGATTCAAGCGGGGAATTGAAATACATTCTACTATTGTTATGTGATTCAAGCAGACATTGTAATATAATCTACTATTGTTATGTGATTCAAGCAGACATTGTAATGTAATCTACTATTGTTATGTGATTCAAGCAGACATTGTAATGTAATCTACTATTGTTATGTGATTCAAGCAGACATTGTAACATAATCCACTATTGTTATGTGATTCAAGCAGACATTGTAATATAATCCACTATTGTTATGTGATTCAAGCAGACATTGTAATATAATCCACTATTGTTATGTGATTCAAGCAGACATTGTAATATAATCTACTATTGTTATGTGATTCAAGCAGACATTGTAATATAATCTACTATTGTTATGTGATTCAAGCAGACATTGTAATATAATCTACTATTGTTATGTGATTCAAGCAGACATTGTAATATAATCTACTATTGTTATGTGATTCAAGCAGACATTGTAATGTAATCTACTATTGTTATGTGATTCAAGCAGACATTGTAATGTAATCTACTATTGTTATGTGATTCAAGCAGACATTGTAATGTAATCTACTATTGTTATGTGATTCAAGCAGACATTGTAATGTAATCTACTATTGTTATGTGATTCAAGCAGACATTGTAATGTAATCTACTATTGTTATGTGATTCAAGCAGACATTGTAATGTAATCTACTATTGTTATGTGATTCAAGCAGACATTGTAATATAATCTACTATTGTTATGTGATTCAAGCAGACATTGTAATATAATCTACTATTGTTATGTGATTCAAGCAGACATTGTAATATAATCTACTATTGTTATGTGATTCAAGCAGACATTGTAATATAATCTACTATTGTTATGTGATTCAAGCAGACATATTGTTATTGGGAATCAATAGAGAATTGAAATAAATTCTAATATTGTTAATGGGATTCAAGCGGGATTCGAAATTTATTCTGCTACTGTTACTAGTACTCAGTACTATTCTATTTTTTTTATAGTATTCAAGCGGGATATGAAATACATTCTGATACTATTGTTAACCCTTCCCGTACCGACCTACTGCCTTCAGTTCCGCTATATACGCGCCCGGGACTGTAAGGGTTAAATAGATTTTCTTACAACCACTTGTACGGGGCAAGGTGTAAAAAAAAAGTTATATTTCAGTATCATGGCTGTTAAAGTTCAAAATCTTCTTTATAGAAGGAGCGTCTGTAATATATAAGATAAAAGCTGTGTTAACAAAAGTAACTATTAACTTAGGAGAGAACAGCTGTAAACATAGAAGTATAAAGTAAAGTAAACTATTCCTTTTAGATCATTACATGTCACAGTTTTACTAGTTTCTATGGCTATACAATTGGGTTGTGTGGCCAACACAATGCCCCAAGCCGCCATTCACGTTTCCCAAATCTCGAGTCAGGCACCCAATCAGGGGCTGCTAATAAGACTCGGGTGACGCCATTGAGCCTCGTAGGGATAAAGACCTCTAGCGTTTCTACCCAGGTTTGAACCCCTAGACCATCCCCATGTCTCTGTAAAACTTACGTTTTTCTATGAATTTATTAGCTCCTACACCTCCACTTGAACCTAGCAGACTCCAGAAATTCCATTCAGACAGGAACCTAAGACAATAAGCAACAATTGTATAGTCCTAGAAGTATAATTACATATCTAAAAAATTATTGTATTTCTAAGGAATTAGGTATTTCTAAAGAATTAGGTATTTCTAAGGAATAAGGTATTTAAAAAAAAAAAATTAGGTATTTCTCAAAATGTAAAGAATTTTGATATATCTCAAGAATTTGTGCATTTCTAAAGAAATTTTTGTATATTTAAAGAATTATGTCATTTCTAAAAAAAATAAAATTTCTAAAGACTATAGTTATTTTTAAAGAATTTTTTTATTTCTAAATAATCTATGTCTATAGAATTATTGTTTTTATAAAAAAAATATTGTATTTCTATAAAATGTATGATATTTCTAAAAAAAAATTTGGTATTTTTTAAACAATCAATGATGTGCAAATGGTGTTCACGCTAAATTGATCGAGAGGAGGCAAAAAACACTATTTAAAAAAACAACAACTTGTACTTACAAAATTGCTTCAGAAATGAACCAGAAAAATAGCTTTGATACAATCTTTAGTGGCTGGAAACATACAAAATAGAAAGCAAACTAGATATACATTCATTGTTAAACCCAGAAAGACTTGATAAAAAACACTTTTCAACAAAATACCATCATACGTAAAAGGATTTGTTTTCAAAAGTCTTGTTACGTATTGACTAAATAGTCTACGTTTTACTACAATTGATATAGGGTAATGTATTATTATGTCAATATATATGTTAATATGAATGTCTCTACCTCTTTCTCTTGTTGCATATAAACATACCCATTAACACGCTTACTGACACACGCATAAACACTGGCTCACACACTCTTTCCAACTATCTGTCTATTTGTCTGTCTGTTTGTCTATCTATCTATCTATCTATCATCTATGTATCTATCTATGTATCTATCTATGTATCTATCTATCTATCTGTCTATCTATATGTTTGTCTATATGTTTGTCTGTCTGTCTATCTGTCTATATGTCTATCTACTTATCTATCTATCTGTCTGTCTATCTGTCTGTTTGTCTATAGGTCTGTCTGTCTAATTATATGTCCGTCTATCTCTCTTTTTGTCTGTACATCTGCATGTCTATCTATCTGTTTGTCTAACTGTCTGTTTGTCAGTGTGTCTGCCTATCTATCTATCTATCTATCTATCTATCTATCCATCTATCTATCTATCTATCTATCTATCTATCTATCTATCTATCTATCTATCTATCTAACTGTATACCTTTTTCAAAAATTTACTATAGACCAGAGGTTTCAAAATCGCCATTTAACTTTTAATAAATGTAAGATTACTTTTTTCAGTAACCATTGACGTACATTAAAAGCCAGTCACCAAATAATCACAAACATTAAGACTAACAACAAACCAACAAGAAAGTAAAGGAAAGTGTCCTGTAGGACCAATTTGATCCTTATGACCAAGACATACTAGAATATTGTGTGGCCAGCACAATGTTCAGTCGCTCATTACTTTTACCTAACTAACGTTAGATCTAACTAACCATCAGAGCTGAGTAGATTTCAGTGACACCCTCCAGACCTGGGGAACAAACCCTGGGCCTTCACCAAGATTCGAAACCACGGATCTTCGGTACGCCTGTGGAAATCACTGTCACTCCACCACCAAGACCCAAGACAAAGAAAAGATATATATATATAAACGTATTAGATACTTACATTTTTCAAAAAATTGGAAGAATTTTCAGGATTATTCAATTGTTTGGAATAACAAATACTCTGATAATCCGTCAGCTGTATACTGTGAAATAATCAAAACAAACTATTGTTTTAGGAAATACAAATGAAAACCATGTAGATCTCATCTCCATGACTACAAAAGTCCATGTAATAGGCTTACTTGATGGGGATGGCATTTTCCCAAGAAAATCGTACAATCGAAACACATGTATAAGGAGTAGCTGCTAAGAGACAGTGTATTTACTTTGCAACGACAGTACATTGAAGCATCACCATATATTTTTTTTCTCAAATGCCTCTTGATATGAAAATCATAAATTTACGTTATGTGATAATGTGAGGCCGGCTGGTCCTGCGGTTAGTTCACCGGACTGTCAGCAAAATGGCCCCGGGTTCTAGCCCATGCCGCCGAACAATCCCTACCGCCCTGCAGGGCCTAATAGACGAACTAATTTTTTATACAGAAGATTATTGCGTCCTACGGTTACCGATGTTTTGAGCATAGTATTGCATTTTTATTAGTGTTTTAAATGATGCTTACTGGTTTTCCTAGTTTTTTTTTCAGGCAACCCATTCCATGCCCGGATGCCAAATCGTTACATATTATACTCCATGTAATGTTATAGCTTGGTCAGACCAAGGAAATGGTGTGGGAGCGAGCGGACAAGAACCTGACTGATAAAAAGATAATTAAAAAAAAAAACAACACACACACACACACACAAGACCCAAGACTTAACTGTTTGAAGATTTTGTCATACAATAACGCTCTCATTAATCTACTGTCATGTTGACCAAGAAACAGTCCAGTCTGTTGGAAATAGAAAGTTTGAAAATTCAAAAATCATTTGGCACCAGCTATCAATAAATACGTGACACATTCAACATTAAAATAAATTCACCCCCACCCCACCCCTCCTGCAATATATATTACAGTCTACAGGTATTTTGTTAATAGTTATTTCAGAAAAAAAAATGGATATAGAATATACTCTTTTATAAACATGCGCAGCTGAGTATTGTTTTTAAATGTACTATTTTAAATATACTAAATGCCAAGTCATTAAATTCTAAAAACATTTTTTTCCTCCAAACTTTGAGTCTACCTAAATTCTTAAACATATACTATCAAAACATACTTTCTCCAAACATTCTTTCTCCAAACATACTTTCTCCAAACTTATATTCTCAAAACACACTTTCTACAAACATGTATTCTCAAAACATACTTTCTCCAAACATATATTCTGATAACATATTTAATATATTGTCATATACTGTTGGTTTTTCAAGTATTGGAACACACAATGCTTATCCCCCCCCCCTCTTTTTCTCCCTACACACGATTTTGTAGGCGGGGCTTAGTCTTTCCAATACCTCGACTTTTAGTACGAAGGCAAAATATTCTAGGTAATGTTGGTATTCCGTGTTGACCTCAAATTCTTGAAGTGGCTAGGAATGGTTTATTATTTCTGCATAGAGTAGTTCCTATCATTTTTATTATGAGTTTTGTAATGATACCATTATTTTCACCCCTCCTAGAAATAGGTCTGTCCCCTGCACCACTTGAATAGTATTTAATGATATGATTTGTTTGTCTGAAAGGCAGTCAGTTTCGAGATAATTTCTTTTGAGGACGCTTGTGTTTGCACTATTTTATTCTAACTGTACATAATCTTCATATTGTACATATTGGAACATATCACCTGAATTAAATTATCAACAACATTTACACTGAAGCTTCCTCGTCAAGTTACTATTCTATTGTGTTGTTTACAATACTATAATATTTATTTACTACTCCAACGTCAAGGAAAGGAACTGTTAAAACGCAAATCTTGAGTTTGTGCCCAGTACCATAATGAGAGTTCGTGTAATACTGAAACATAAATAATAATAACTAAAGTCTATCCTAGGACTAACGAGAATTATCAACGATATCTACACGGCTCTGGCCACAAGGGGATTGTGGACGTAACAATATCCTCAACAGTTCCTTTGGAGTATTTCTTGTATAGATCTTTCAAACTTCTCTCCAGTTTCTTTATTTCTCCATTCTTATTCTTCCCCCTATTGACAAGTCTTAACGATTATGCATGTGTAAAAGGTAAAAAAGAAGAACATTTCCGGTCTTATTCGATCATTTTTTTCGAAACATGTCTGTGTACTAGTTACTAGTTGTACGAAAATATGTAGACTATAAAATACATTTTTATTTCATTTCCAAAAGATGTTGCCAAAAGAAAACGATGGATTGTGTATGTCAGATATGAAGAATCAACTATTTATAATCCCAAACTAATTACTTGACGCAAAAGAGTTTTTGTGTTGTTGTTTTTTTTATAAATCTCCGCAGTGTGTTTTTTTAATTACAAAGGACGCAACTCTGGATTAAATTATTTTATAAACAAATGCTATATTTAGCCTAACGCGACTAACACTTTGAGTATAGGGTGTTTGCAATCACGTGACAAAAGCACGTGATTTTTGTTTACTTTGTGTAGTGGTGTACAATGGTCGCTGAATTAATAAAGTTTCATATAGGCTCGAGCTTTGTTTAAAATGATGTTTTGTGTTTTAAGTCTTATTAAGATTTAAGCAGTATTAGACCTATTATCATAAACATAGATCATAGAAGATGATCTACTACTATTTACCTCCTTATTTTTTAGTAGGATAGCCAATATTCATAAATATGTGAATTTGGCATGATAAAGAACATTCGCCATATTTGTTCCTCAAGTGGCTTCTATTTACAAATGACGTCACTAAAAGAACTTAAGCTCCGCCCATTGCAAACGGATTCCTCATAACTAATCTTGTAGCCGTTGTATAATTCTAAAAGACAAGAACTGGCTGTCGATGTTGAAATCAATTGTCAAACAGCACCAAAACCATGGTTTTTGTTTACGAAAATGGCGGTAAATTTCATCGTAAGTTCAGGATCATACCAGTTCAAAAGGTCACACCTAATTAAGACTTGTCAATCGGCAAGTCTTTATAATTATGCATGCATGGTGAACCTAAAAGTTCACAGTATACCATAATTTCCGGCCCTATTCGTTTATTTACTAACAAAGCATGTGTGTGTGCTGCGTTACTGGTTGTACCGCGAGTATGAAAAGGCATAGGCGGTTAAATTTTTATTTCATTTCCAAAAGATGTCGCCGAAAGAAAACGATAGATTGTGAATGTTAGACGTGAAGAATTGTCTATTTTTTTAAATTCCCAAACGTATTGCTTGATGTAAATGAAATTTCGTTTAGTGTCTTTCTGTATCTATAAATCATGTTTTTTTAATAACCAAGAACCGCTACTCTTGACTACTTTATTGCAAGCTAAATTTAAAGACCAAGTGAACAGCTTTTTATCAAAATTGAGATAAACGTTTATTTCGATAGCAAATAGTGTTTTCAGTACCCAAATGCTAATAAATCATTTATACAAAATATTAAACCTAACTTTCAAGTAATTAGTTCAATATTAGCACTTAAATGTGCGTAGGAAAAATCCAAATCTCGTAGCCATTTCATATGGCAACAAAGGGTAGTGACGTCAGAGAAGGAATTCCGACAAAGGAAAAATGAATATTTTCACGTGTTTTGAATTTATTTCCACGTGTTTTGAATCTTTTCCCGGTCTTATTTTTTAACAAAATGGTTAAATATCGATTTTGTGGGTCGTGTCTTGTTTATTTATTGTCCTTCTAACACGTCACTTCCGTATGATACTTTTACAAATCTCGTCCCTTCGAGAAAAAGCTGTTCACTTGGTCTTTAACTAAACGCGACTAACACGTCGACTATTAATTTTCGTATACTCACTTGTTATGTTAAAAACGGATTTCTCTTGTAGCCTTTGTATATTTCTAAAAAACCAGAACTGGATGACGAGGTTGAAATAAATTGTTAAACACCAGCAAAAGCCACAAAAAATAATTTTCAGAGTGTTACCAAAAAAAAAAAAACGGAAGTTCATGAACACGATAACCCCTGACCTATTGAAAAGGTCAATTCCAATCCTTAAAACAATATTCTTTTTATTTCTGCTAAGAGACATTTCAAAAATGCATTTAAAACAACAAATACACAAAAGAAATACTTACCCCGTTTTTATCTGCATTGTTGGTAGCCACAATGTAGCCACTGTTGTCAATCAAATAACAGGCAAAATGCTGAGGATAAAAATACAGTTAAATGTTTCATCTATATTGGATCTCATAATAGAGCCAGAAGAAAAAACAATAAACAATAACAAAAAACCAAAAAACATGTAAAAGTATCCCGTCGGATCAAAATGATCCGTAGGGCCGGTGAAGCAGCGTTCACTAGTTTCTGTGGCCACGGCATACTAGGGGATTGCGTGGTCATCACAATGCCCAGCCAGCTTTACCCATCAGAGCTGGGTAGACTCGGGGGACACCCTCAACGCCATGCATGGTGCTCTGGTATAAAAGTATAAAAAAAACTTAATAGTGCAATACAGCCGATTTCAGTAGTTTCAACTGACCGGATTATAGAACAGTATTTTGAGTTGTCGATTTCTCTTAGTGATTAAGGTCAACCCCTAAACACATTTCATTAAGGATTTCCTAAATCAAGAAACTAACTAACAAACAAAAAAAAACAATGTTTGTTATAACAATAACCATAAGATCTTTTTTACAAACGATCTTTGATCTTTACGTCCCCTATTCGGACCAAATTGATCCATAGGGCCGGTGAAGTTCACCAATTTCTGTGGCCAAGGCATACTAGGTGATTTTGTGGCCAGCACAATACCCAGCCGCCTTCACTTTAAACCTCAACTAAAGTCAGGTACCCATCAGAGCTTGGTAGACTCAGGGAAACCCTCCAGACCCGGGAACAAATCTTAGCCTTACGCCAGGATTCGAACCCAGGACCTTTCTGTATGCCAGCCGGACGCGCTACCCGCTTGGCCACCGTGTCGCTCTTTACGTCAATGGAGGTAATTTTTTCCTCCCTAACACCTGACTTCAGACTTAGTCCCGTGTGTGTGTTTCTCACCTCTGTGCCGTCGCAGGTGTACGGGCAGGATGCGTCTGGACACTGGAAAGTATACTGAACAAATTTGGTATAGAAGGCACTGTAGTTCATGTTGAAGGCCACAACGGCGGCCGGCACTTTGGCCGCGGATTTATTATTGGCTTGCCCCACCAGCTCGGCCACGGCTATCGTTACGAAGGCCGTGCTAGGGTTAAAAGTTCCTGTTGGGATAAACAGAGAAAAAAACAAACCTCCTTTTATCAACTATAAAATTCAAATTATTAGAATGACAACAACATCTCAACCAAGGGAGTGCAACAGGCGACCCGGGGGCAAGAACAAACTCATTAAAGCTTTTTAGTGAGTTTATAGGGCGATTTATTTTCGGCAATGTAAAAAATAAAAACGTTTGTAATTTGTGACTTATCTCGTCGTACGAGCATTATGCTCCATGACTATAAGATAAACTAATATAATAGTTGGAATATAACAATGAAATTGTGAAATTATTTTGTCATAAGTTACACATCATGGCCCATTATAGCGCTAAAAATGATGTAGATCAGGGATCGGCAATAATTCGATATCAGTGTGCCGAAGTAGGATTTCTAATTCATTCAGCATGCCAAGAGCCTAAAATATATTCTGCTCTAGCGCTCAATTTCTTGCAGAAAAGACTTGATTTGCCATTTTGGGGTTTTCCCGCGTGTCCATGAAAATTGCTATGCGTGCCAAGTATGGCACGCGAGCCGTGGGTCGCCGAGCCCTGAATGTAGAAAATAATGATAATCGAAAAAAGTACTTGAGCTTAAGCTTCGACTTGCGTGGTTGTGTGTGTGAAGGTGGTGGTGTCTGTGATGGGGGCATCATTGGCATCAATAGCTAAGTTTAATACAGTTAGAACTACTCATTAAATGGGAGATGGCAACGTATTTCGAGCCAAGCGGGCACGCCACGTCGTATCGACAAGAAAAACACGTGAAAACCACGAACACACGTGGAAGCCACGTTTTTCCCCCGTCGATACGACGTGATGTGCCCGCTGGGTTATTACAATGTAAGAGGAAATTTCAAACTGTTCACTTACTGTATGAAGTCACCACGGGAATAGAAAAGACGTACTTATAGCCGTCTTCCCAACCATCTACTGCCAACTTGTAGTAGGCACTCTTAACAGTCTCGCCACTCGTATGTAGCCAATCCCTAGAGAAAATCAACCACACACGCACACAAACAAACAACATTACATCATTTAGAATAGAAGCGGTAAACACAGTTTTTAGAATTTTATAAAAAAAAGTAAAGTATCCCGTGGGACCAAATTGATCCATAAGGCCGGTGAAGCAGTGTTGACCAGTTTCTGTGGCTACCGGCTATGGCATAATAATAATAATAATAATGGTCATTTCTGACCGCGCTTCTTTCCATGCTATTAAATTTAGCATGCTCAGTGCGCTCTCGGTGTAAATTGCAGTGGCAGATGTATTAGTATGTAAGGCACACATCCACTAACCAAAGAGAAAGGTCTTGAAGTTCTTTTTAAAAGACTCTCTTGTCTCAGATTCTCTCAGTGTCTGAGAAAAACTTTTCCGAAAAGAAGGCGCCACAGATTAAAATGAGTGCACTCTAAGGTACTTCTTTTTGTGTCCGACCATACTGGAAGTTTTAAGAAGTGACTGTTATGAAGAGCGCAGTTTCCTTGATGGCTCATGCTTTGCAATAAGCTCTAGAAGATAAGAAGGAGCAGTGCCGTTTATGCATCCGTACGTAATGGACATAAGTTTGTGATTTATTCGCTTTATCACCGGGAGCCAGTTAAAATCTCTTAGACTTGGGGAGATATGATCTTGCCTCCCCCACCCCCGAAACAATGCTCGCCACAGTGTTCTGCCCTCTCTGTAATCTTTGCAGCTGGTTCTGGGGCAAACCCCACAGGCAACTGTTGCAATAATCAGTGGATTGTGTAGCCAGTACAATGCCCAGCCGCCTTTACTTTATCCCTTCTAAATTCAGGTACCCTTCAGAGCTGGGTAGACAAGGGGACAACCTCCAGACCCGGGAACATTGCACGATTCCAACCAGGACATTCGCCCATCAAGGAAAAACGCCTCTTTAAAAACCAGCGTGCCGAACCGTTAATATAACTTATTTCGAGTTATTTATTTCTATTCAAATATGGCTTAGAGATTATTTGTACAGTCGAATATGCGTTCACGTAGTCTCTACATATTTCTAATGCGCATTTTCTTTCGCATTCTGACAGCGTCGGGAAAATCCGTTCTAGCACTTTCTGCACCAAAACCTAAATATAGGCACGCAGAGGTGTAATTAGCTGTTATTGTTGTTTTGCAGAGCGTTAAAGAGGCTACTTATTACTGACCAGTGCACACTAATCAAATTATTGTACATAAGTTAAAGAATTAAATTCTACTTTCAACTTTCATAGAGTGGCTTGCGTGTATTTTAACCCTTACAGTCCCGGGCGCGTATATAGCGGAACTGAAGGCAGCATAGATAGAAGTAGGTCGGTACTGGAAGGGTTAATGAAACAAACCATAGATGGAAGACAAAAGACACCGGGACATAATAACGTGCAACTCTGCAGATACGTACAATAGAATTTTTCTCTTTGATGAGTTATAAAAGCTTAACAAAATATCTATGCATCTTTCTCCAAAACGTACATCTATATCTACATGTATAGAGTAAAATAAGGACATTAAAAATATCAATTTTGAAAAAAAAAAAGAATTGCTTTTATATATTTTGATGTCATTTGCAATAAAGGATATTATTTAGTCAGAACAATGGAAATTATCCAAATTTCCATTTATTTTATTCTCTTGTTAGTTATTTATTGTCAAAACTATCTTAAATATCGTTGTATCTTATACATATTCCTTGTTAAGACTTACTCATTTTCACCAAGAATCGTCTTTTTACGAGTTATTCCAGAACTGGTCCCTATCCAAATACTGCCAATGCCATAGCTGAGAATAATCGAAGAAATAAATACACAGAGATGTAAAAATAACATTTCAAATGGGTAAAACTTAAATGTTAAAAATTTTATGTATTTCCAATTCTTCTGGCAGTTTGCTTTACAATTAAAATCTTAAAGTCTTATAATGTTAGAGACAAAAAACAAGTAATAACTGTTTGATATAAGGCGATTAGCTCTCGTTTAAGTCTACTTTTACATTTTGATGACTTTTGAATAATGTTAATTTCTTGATTTTCGGAATAGTTTAGGTGGCCCATTCATTTCCCGCATGACACTTAGGAAAAAAGAAAAACTAGTATAAATGTTATTTTACGAGATTTCTAATACTGAAAACCTCTAGCTTTAGGCGGCGTTTTTCTTACAAGCAATAGACCGATCTCTACCATATATATAAACTATAGTAAAGTTACCCGTCGGACTCAAGTGATCATAAGGGAGGTGAAGCAGCGTTCACCAGTTTCAGTGGCCACGGCATACTAGGGGATGTGGGGCCAGCACAATGCCTACTTGCGGTTACTTTAACCCAACTAGTGTCAGGTACCCATCAGAGCTGGGTAGACTCAGGGACATACTAGGTTATTGTGTGGCCAGCACAATGCCTACTTGCGGTTACTTTAACCCAACTAGTGTCAGGTACCCATCAGAGCTGGGTAGACTCAGGGACATACTAGGTGATTGTGTGGCCAGCACAATGCCTACTTGCCGTTTCTTACAGTCTTGTTGGTAGTACTACTCTGCCTTTCAACTGGTGACCGGTGGTAGCACTGGATCGGTCTGACTGTAGTAACTTGTTGTCTAGAGGGAAGCCTTTACTGTCGACAATATTTCTATTTTTCTCCAACTCCACATAAAACAAGGCAACGAGGTGGTTATAATAATAACAAGTCTCTTTATTCTTATCAAGAAAAGACAGACACACACTCGTTCCTCTTCTCTCTGGCGCTACTCAAACGTATTCTCCCACACACAACTTTCACGCAGTGTATATCAGCTCTCCTCGTACATATAGGAGAGCATGACGTCACATGCAATCAAGGTCTCAATCCCCTCTGGTTAAACACCAGGAAAAAGAGAATTATTGTACGTGTGCCCTATCTTTATACTATTATTAAAATTACTTATCATGCTCTGAAAAATATATAATTGACATTCACAGGAGCACACGTACTAAATTAATAGTTTTCAATAATAACAAATAAAAAAATATTTGAGATAAATGAAATAATTACCATAAACCATGTTACACTGATATAATGCATCGGTAATCAATGGAATGTCGTAATTTACAACATAATAAAAGGTCTTACAAAAATAGTTAGCAATGCATAATAATCTACTATTAATGCCCTTAAATTATGCATATTTGTTTTACAAAACAGTTCAATATTTATATCAAAAATAAAATAAAACATAGTACGACCAGAGCACAGTTTTAGAATTAAGACTAAACAAACCCATTGTATAAAGGTCATTAATGATTAGTAAGAACCAAGTTTAACCAAAACAGAATGCTGGGGATGAACTGGCCTTTTAGTTAATCAAAGACTTTATCAAACCTTAAACAGTTTAAACAAGAAAAATACCAAAGTTTTCTACATATTTAACTAATATCTTTCTTGCTAATATTTGTAAGGGCGGCTACAATATTTGAATTTACCGCTAGCTGTACAAGCCAGTTACAATAGTTCTGCGTGGTCTAAAAATAACTTTTATCTAGGTCAACCTATATCGTATTGCTCCCCCCTTCCTTTTGTAGGCCTGTATCACTACATACTACATACTACCCACTTATAGCTTTTCGGCTCATTATAATTGTAACACCGTTACTTTAACTCAATTAGCGTCAGGTACCCATCAGAGCTGGAAATACCCGCAGAAGTGATCTTTATAGGGCCAAGATCTAATTTAAATGGAAAATGTCAATGTCAGGAACATCATCGAGTCCATGGAAGAATTCCTTGCCTTCACCAAGATTGGAACCCAGGACCTTAGGTATGCCGTTCGAACGCGCTGCCGCTCGGCCACAGTTCCACTACAACTATAGTACAATATATTTCTTGTATTGATTTTTAACAGTTTTTCAAAACAACAACAAGAACAAAATTTTTATAAAAACGTATGGAAATCGTAGAGTATTTGATATAAAAATATATATATATACCTAGAATGAATTTCCATAAAGCAGCGTCGTTTTACTTTTTCATCATGATTTTTGGCAGGTGAAGACCAACATTCGTTGTAGGGAGATCTGAAACACAGTGAAGCCGACAATAATCATTCTCATTGTTTAAACTTTCATTGGAAATATTGACCAGGTAAGAGACTTATTACTACTACTAGTGATTCGATTACAGTAAAGAAATGTCTATGGCTTTATATTCGATTATATGCATAGCTCATAAGAGTATTGCACTCAAAGAATAAGTGAAATAAGAACTTCAGTGGAGACGGTATGGTATGCAAGGGGAATTTTGAAGAAGCCCAATGCATGATGGCTATTTCTTGTATTAAACTGATGGCGGGTGCCCAGTGCCCATCCTTGCTGTATAGACTCGAAACGCATTGGAAAAGTTTACCTGGATTAACCAGGCACTTGAGAATGTCAGTCAACTATTGTTAGACCCACCCCCACAATAAGTAAAGTAAAGTACCCTTCGGACTAAATTGATCCATAGGGCCGGTGAAGCAGCGTTCACTATGTTAGGTTACAGTGCATACATAGTTTAAAACCCCCTTTTATTAATCCCTCGACAGAGTTTATCTTTTAAAATAATCTAATTGTCGGGACACGACTGTTTATTTTTCTTCGTTGACTAAAATCTAATTAGGCTATAAACGCATCACTCTTGAGACCAGTGTAAACCAGTTTAGGAACAGACGCTTACGCGGAGGAATATGCAATTAGCCCCCGGCACTACTTCGCGCCCTTTTGGGGTACTATATAAGTTGGTCACGCAGAATATTCTCCCTCTTTACCGCTTAGGCACCTCTGACAGAAGGACACTACGCCTTGTACACCTATTATCGCCATGTGCATTCTTTTCACTAACATCGTTTGATTTGCAAGTTATAATAAAGTTTCTTCATTTATTAAACAGTCAAGGAGTTGGTTTTTGAATTAATATTATTATTGAGAACTTTTGAATGGTATCAGGACAGGTTAACCAAACTTGGAAAACTGCTGCAGACTGTTTATCACTCTCAGAACGAAATGAGTTCCCGCTGGCCTTAAAAATCAAACCCTAGTCAACCGCCAAAAGAATTGGAGTGAAAGCTACAATTTAACAACTAGTTTCTATGGCCACGGCATACTAGGTGATTGTGTGGCCATCACAATGCACAGCCGTTTTTACTTTACCCCAAATATGATCAGGTACCCGTCAGAAAAATTCTAACCTTCACCGGGATTCGAACCCAGGACCTTCGGTAAGCTAGTTGAACTATGTATTTTTACAAATAATGTCTAGTTAAGAAAAAAGGTTTAATAAAAGAGTGTGTTGTAGAACAAGTGAATGCAAACAATTTTAGCCCAATAACTTACTGTTCATTTGGCGGAGTGATACAATCTTTGCCTCTCCACACATCTAAGTAGTACTCCGTCACCTGCAAATCTTCCACTAGCCTCTTCATGTGCTCACGGTCACCTGTTATGTAAAGGAATGGACATTTCAAAGAATCATACAAGAACATCAGCCTCCAGGATCAGAGACAGGGAATCATCAAATCTATAGGGCCAAAGATAAGGAATACCTCCAGATCTAATCTATATGGACGGAAGGCAGATACTACCCTCACATCTAATTATAATCATCCCGTATTGGACTTCATGCAGACAGTATCTGCATTGACTTACTGAATACGTCAATCACAGCATACAGTTAAGCATCCTTTGTTATTTTTATGTTTCATATGCAAGATTTAAACAACAACGTTGAACATCAAAGTTTCTGACATCTCCTACGTTCTTTTTCGCCACCTTCCCCCTGTCACAAACAGTCACACTTTCATAGACACCCACCCCTACTTTATGCCGTTTTTCATGAGCGCCACAATAAAAGTATTAGACATTTAAAAGTATTAAAAACAAAATAAAAATAACAATACAAGAAACTAAATTCTTAAATCTGGATCTTTAAAATAAAAAAATACATATCTATTTCATAGTAACACTTTGCCAGTAGCCTTTTAAGGAACTAAGTATTTCATGACATGACTTTTTCTTACATTTGTCATACAAAGTTCCTTCCTTAAGGTACTTCAGCAAGAGATGGTCATCCAGCTGGACATAGGCCTTGCTTTGGTCACCAGGACAGTATATCCTGTAAGAAAATATTCAGACATTTGAGAGAACTTCATAAACCCTTCGGTAGAAATGTCAAGAAAGACTTTAGGGACCAGTGAAGCAAGTGTTTCATTAATGTCATTAACAACAAGAGATTGTGGAGCAGCAACTTACCATTTGGATAATAATATCTCATTATCATCCTCACCCGACAGTACCTTTTCATAAACTGTAACAAAAAATATACGAAACATTTGTTAAAATTACTTTCACCAAAATGAAAGTAGTTGTATTGTTGTAATTAAAAGAAATATTTATTTCTCAATAACATTTTTGGCTATTTAGAAACTATTTGGCTCTTTATTTTTCTATGTTTTCTTCCTAGCTGTGATAAGCATCAATTGGGTTCACAAGATGCATCCATAGCTCCAGTGTTAATGATAAAATAATCATCTTAAGACAATTGACTGGAAATATAGCTGGCTGCTTGAGACATCTCGGAAACGCAGGGATTAGACACTACAGAATGCATAATGCAAACACGACCATTTAATGTCAGTGTTGAAAAGGTCCGCCCCCTCCCCCCCTCCCCCATTCCCGAAAATCCTTGAGTATATACTTTTAGTTTTCGAGACTTTTTTTTACATGGAATGCAAGAGTTCTGTCCTGAACACACGACTGCTGAGCTCATTTTGGGATGGGGGCGTGAGGAGGGGTTGATGGAAGTCTCGAAGAAAGAGCCAGTGTTTTATAAACAAGTGAGTTTAAGGTCAAAGGTTAACTAACAGAGAAAGAAGAGCCAGGTCTAGTGACGAATATAAACAATAGAGTTATATATATACTTACTATTTACTATATATATATATATATATATATAGATGTTACGGCCAAAGCCCGAAGTGCGGCCAGATCGCGATCTGGCCGAGGCGCTTGGCCAATGTCCGATGTGCTTGAAATTGCCAGTGTTTACGCTACTTTGGCCGGCCACTTCGCGATGTGGCTGGCAATCCCTGGCCAATGTCCGATATGCTGATACAAGAATGTTCGGTAGGCGGCACAGGGGTGATGGCGGCTTGCATACGGTAGCAAGGACAGTGATACATACGCTGTGACGATAATTTTCTGTTCATCTTCTGCTTTTCAGAGAAAGTCCTGCCGAAGTGGTCACTAATTATCAAGGAAATTCATTATTACACGATTTAGTAAACTATCTACCTGGATAAAAACACCATTTGCGCCATAAATTGACTGGATGGTGTATGCGAGTCGAGGATTGACTTTTGATAAGCCACAAAGGTGGGAAGGCAGGAGCGACCGTATTTTTATCTAGCTATTGTCCGCGCGGTCTAGTTTCATGTATTGTATAAACATGGGTGGAACCGCCAGTCGCAATGAGATACCCTTGAGATAACACTACTGCACCAATAAACTGAGGCATTTGACTTACACAAATACCGAGCATCGTTTGTGGTTTATTTTACTTTGTGTACATGTGTGTTCTAGGTACTGTAGATTATAAGCGGTGTTCCAACAAATATAAATATCGTGCATCGAATCCAATAGCGCTAAAGAATAAGTTCTGCTATCACGCCTATAGACTAACAAGCCAATTTTGTTTTGATGAGTAGAAAGTGCACGCAGGGACAGTACAATTAATTGGGGGCATTCAGGCTCCGATTGGGCGCGCAACAACGTGCACTCTGCTGGCTAGCCCATCCCCTGTCACAACATGACACTGCCTATGTTAATTGTGGTTTCATTGTGAGTATTGTATTCCTCGTTTGTATAACAGTATAATGACAGTCTATATGCATTTATCTCGGGCTGTATCCCATGTAGCGGCGTTTCAATTTCAATAAATTCATATTATTGTTCTGTATGTTATCCCATGTCATCTACTGACGAGACTAGTATGCTGGACAAAGTTGGCGTACATGTAAATGCGGAACCAACATTTGATATGAAAACTATGTTCTTAGATACTTTGAATACGTTACTGCAAGAAAAAGCTAATAATAGCTGGATCATCAGCAGAGACAAATATTGTGCTTTTATAGAGGACGTTAAACAGGCTGAAGCAAAGCAGAAAAAAAGAAAGTGTTGACTGTCGTCGTCTAAGAAAGTATGACGTCATTTAGGTTGGTGGCAAAGAAAAGCTTATTGTGCCAGTAACAAAAGACAATAGCGTTATTTTGTACTATGTGCACACAGAAGAGTAATTGACGAACATGACTGATTTTGTAATTTAGTATAAGCAATAAAAATGGCTAATTTACTATAATAAACTAATTTGACTGATTTTTTAATTTATTTTAATTAAATATTGTTAATTTACTATAATAAACTAATTTGACTGATTTTGTAATTTAGCTTAATTATTAAACAATATAAGACTAATGTGATAATTACGGTATACAAACACTCAAAATCTGCTCATGACCTTCTTAATCGGGCTTTGGCCGATCGCCCCTGGCCATTTCGCGATCTGGCCGGCCAAGGCCCGAAATCAAGAACAGATCGGGCTTTGGCCGGTCAAATGTGAGGTGATATTGGCCACTTCGCGATCTGGCCGACTTCGGGCTTTGGCCGTAACATATATATATATCAAACATTTAGCAAAAAGAAAACCCTTGTTCATTGTTCAAACTAAAGTAAAGATCTGATCAGGGGAGTTAATCCATTTTCTAGTTACCTTGTTGCAAATTGATGGAAGAGAAGTTGTCTAACTTGATGTAGTGCGTTCCATAATTTTCTGGCACAACAAACACTAACCTATACAGGGGAGACAAAAGATGTACTTTTAATTTGAATCGTAAATAACTTTGAAGTTATCCTTCTTTCCATGTTAGTATCAGGTATTAGTTATAAGAATAAATGCTGTCTATATTGTGGGCTTACCGGAATGTATTGGCGATTTCCATGAACTGATAGTGATTCCTCCTTTCTCTGGCTCTTGTCTGAAAAAGATAGGGAACACTTATATTCAATTTTGGACTGAGTAGAATTCTAAAGACGGAACTTTTTGCTCTCTTCTTTTAAAAATATTCTAGGGCATAGGACATTACCAACCATCTATGCATGCATCCACCAATAATCAGCCAACCATTTATATATCTGCGGCCCACTAGACACACCACCCGCCGTTTCCTCGCTCTCTCCTTCCAACCACCAACCCAACAACCCATCCATACGTCTATCTGTATGTCCGTCTGTCTGCCTGTCCGTCTGTTCGTCCGTCTGTCTGTCCATTCGTTCGTCCGTCCATCCATCCATATCTAATCCAATCTCATCTATTGATCTATTAAATCATTTATTAGTTTACAACTTTCAAATTCATTTAATATCAATGCCACCAGTTGTAGACAGGTATATAAAACATGTATTAAAACACACTATTGACACTATGTACTTACCATACCATCACTGTGAGTTAATATTGTTACTGCTGTCATGTTCTCGCCTCCAGATTTACTGGTCAGCAAATAGCGACGCAGCTTAAAGAAGAAAAAAGACGACTTATCAGAAAAGTGTGTTGTTATGTGTGCATAATGTTATCAGAAAAGTGTGTTGTTATGTGTGCATAATGTTATCAGAATAGTGTGTTATTATGTATGCATAATGTTATCAGAAAGTGTGTTGTTATGTGTGCATAATGTGGGTGAGATTAAGGTATTAAAGAAAAAATAAATACAAGACTAAAGAGTTAGTTTTGTAATGCTGGTATAAACATAAAAAATTATTTATATTTAGTGTATATGTAATTAAGTCAAGCATCCCAGTCAATAAGGTCAATTTTTATCCACAGGGCCGTGAAGCAGCTTTCGCAAGTTTCGAGGCCACGGCAAACTAGGGGATTGTGTGGCTACTGCAATGGCCAACCACCTAATTTTGCCCCCAACTAATGCTAGGTACCTATCAGAGTTGAGTAGACTCGAAGATAGCCTTCAGATCTGGAAACAGATCCAAGGGTAGGATTCGAACCTATTCGAATACGGCAACCGATTTCGCAGCCGCTTGGCCGCTGAGTCCCTATTTCATTCATAAGTTGTACATGAATTAAAGATGTACATATAAGATGTACAGATAAGATGTACAGATAAGATGTACAGATAAGATGTACAGATAAGATGTACAGATAAGATGTACAGATAAGATGTACAGATAAAATGTACAGATAGATGTACAGATAAGATGTACAGATAAGATGTACAGATAAGATGTACAGATAAGATGTACAGATAAGATGTACAGATAAGATGTACAGATAAGATGTACAGATAAGATGTACAGATAAAATGTACAGATAAGATGTACATATAAGATGTACATATAAGATGTACATATAAGATGTACATATAAGATGTACAGATAAGATGTATAAATAAGATGTACAGATAAGATGTACAGATAAGATGTACAAATAAGATGTACAGATAAGATGTACAGATAAGATGTACAGATAAGATGTACAGATAAGATGTACAGATAAGATGTACATATAAGATGTACATATAAGATGTACATATAAGATGTACATATAAGATGTACAGATAAAATGTACATATAAAATGTACAGATAAGCTGTACATATAAGATGTACAGATAAGATGTAATATAAGATGTACAGATAAGATGTACAGATAAAATGTACATATAAGATGTACATATAAGATGTACAGATAAGATTCACAGATAAGACGTACAGATAAGATGTACAGATAAGATTGTTATGGCCCTTTAGATTGATGACTATGATTACGACTCGTTAAATCGGATTCAATGAATATAGTTGTATCTTTATTAGAAGTCTCTAGATTCTGCTAATCTGTAGCCCAAGCTAGGGGTTCCTTGACTGACAGGTCTATGCAGTAATGTAGTTATATTCGTGATAATTATCTTCAACACATTTCTCAACAATGATAGATCAAACAACTCCAGTTGTTGAATAAACAATTTTATTTAAATTGTAGACTCAATATAAACGATCAATAAACTTTATCAACTGATGGCAACATAAGTTTCAATAAAATGACATTATATGTACAAGTATTAATATAGCGACTTCACTCTACAAATGTTTAAACTGAACTAACTTTAAGGAGGTCGGGACTTTACAAAGAAACTATCATCGAAGATTCTACAGGGTCTTAATACGCATTTTAACCTCTTTCTCTATAATTACTACGATCCAGAATTATCCTCCAATTTCCACGGGATTTGAACGAATTATTTTATTTAAACTGCCCTCAGGGCATAAAGGTCAAACCTTGGTCGCCTTGGACTCTGATACGCACTTGTTAAGAGGTCAATGCCTTACTACGTCATTCCTCTATGACCGATATTCGTAACAAGATGTACAGATAAGATGTTTATAAAAGATGTACATATAAGATGTAAAGATAAGATGTACAGATAAGATGTACATATAAGATGTACATATAAGATGTACAGATAATGCTTTTGTTAAAATACTTTGATCATTATTTGTGTGTGTGTGTAGGCCTATGTTTGAAATAGAGATGTTAAACGAAAACCGGAATACTGGATTCCGGTTTTGAAACTGAAAACCGGTTTTGATTTTCAAAACCGGATTTCGATTTGTTGGTTGGAAGGTAATCATTACTTAAAGTAGCACACTTTTTTGGGGGGTTCTGATGGAAATGTAAAAAAAAAAGTTTCTTGAATTGCCTTGCTAATTAGTGTTAGATATTGTGTTTCTTTTTTCTCCAAATACCAACTATGGCTTGCGATAAAAACAACATCAAACCAAGTGTTAAGCTACAGTTACAATTAACAGGAATTTTTTTTACTTGTCGGCTCATTTTTAAGATGTGCGCTACTCTTTAATGAAGCTACACCATCGTCGCTCGAGACGGACGGATGCCGACTACAACGACGGACTCTTTGATGTGCGCAATGGACGCAAACTAGTTTTGTCTTGTGACCCTGAACAATTCGGCTAGACACAGACGCGTGTTATGAACGGCACTCAGTGGCGTAGCTAGGGGAGGGGGAGGGAGGGTCCAAATTCGAAAGTCCATCCGGGCCCCTACTTGAGGGGGGCCCCGAAAGGCGTGTATTTATTTATTTTTTATGTCATAATGTTGAATGTCAAAATGCAGAGGCCCCTAAAGAGGCCAAGCCCCCCGGGCCCCCAAATCCCTAGCAACGGCACTGACAGCACTATTAAATACACATTCTTTTCATTGGTGCCACGCGATCCTTTTCATCAATACATTATTTACAAATCTAAGTCCACAGTATACAAATTTTTTTTATCACTATTAAAAGCTATTATCGGTTTTAATCAATTAGCCCAGATTTTATTTTTGTTCTAAAGAATGTTATGGTAAAGTGTACAAAATCATATTGTATTCACACAAATCAACCCTTGGAATGCCATGCAAACACTAATTAAGTTTGATATATTTTTCAAATATTTCTACAAAGCTACCCACATTTGGCTTTTCCGGCCTGTGACTTGTGAAATTGCGCGGGGAGGGGGGGGGGGACGGGGGAACCGAAATCCGGTTTTAAACCGGTTTTATAGATCCGAAAACCGGTTTTGAAAAAAAAACGTTTTAACATCCCTAGTTTGAAACTAACGAACACGTCCAGGTCGCTACGTCTTTGTCTTCAAGACTTCCATCATTTTCTTCACTTTTCTGCTATCTTCCCTTCCCCCCTTTTTTTACAATTATGTATGACTCATACCTAACACAACGAATTAGACTCTAAATTCCTATACCATATAGTGTTTAATGTTTCTTTTATGATGACTCTGAAGTAACGAAACGACAAGCATTAGCAGTGGCGTAGCTAGGGTCATCTGCGCCCGGGGACATGACACAAAGTCAGCTCCCCTTCTCGGACCGACAGAGTCTGGAGGCTCACTGAGCCCCCAAGAAAATTTTGAAATTGTACGGTTTATATGGTTCATTTACGAATCATCTGGTATTTTAATGAAACAGAATACAGACAAATAAGTCTCTATACGATTGTAAACAATTTATTTGAGAAAAATATATTCTACTAATTATACATGACTGGAATAGACATAGTCTACAACAAATTGGTCCGCCTTGATTTGACTGTCGCAAACTCGTCAATCACGTTGTCAAAATTAATATTCTCAAGTGTTTCTCTTTTGATGCTAAGGAGTGCAAGATCACTCTGACCAGGGGTCGGCAGGTTTTTGCTAACAGTGTGCCAAACTAGGATTTCTAAACCGTTCAGCGTGCCAACAGCCTAAAAGTCAACCAGCTTTATTAAACTTGTTTTATTTTTTTTATAAGACAATTTAACTCCGTAGCAAGACCAAGGCCAAAAGCAAAGGAAAATTATGGAAAAAAAAACGGTAAAGCGTTTTATATTTAATAACGACAATGAACGCGTTTGTGATTATCAACCTTTTTATTTGCATTTATACAACAAAAAAAAAAATAATATGACTAAACTTTCACATTTTTGGTAATGATTTTGTAAACGTTATCATTTGGTTGTCCAGATAAGGATCTAGCAACTGGTAATATTGATGATAGTTTATTCTCAGTTTAACTGAGATTGTTTTTAATTTGCTCAATTCTATTATATGCAAATAGTTCGATAACTACAGTAGAGCGGAATTCATATGTAGTAATCATACAAACTGGGTAGTTAATGTAATGTTTTAAAAATGTGCATACAATGTTTTAGTCATATAGATCTAATATTTATATAATTTTCAACTACATTTTACAGTTTGGTCATTATAACGTTATAAGTTGTAGGCTGTTTAGTCTATGATAAAAGAAAAATAAGAAACACAATATAAGAAATAAAAGCATAAATAAAACGGGCTAATTATCTCCCTTTAATTGCAAATAAAGTTTATAATTTTGATTCAATATTGATGCCAAACAAGTTATGTTTTGGAATATAACAAATATTACTGACTAATTAACTCCGCCATAGCCGGTCCCAAGCCCGGGTGAGAAAGGAGGAGGGTTGGGCAAGGGATTAGCAACCCCTTCCCGTCAAACCACTAACCGCTACAAACACACTAACAAGGATTTCAACAAACAACTCGGTACTGGGTGAGGATGGACCTCCAGTCGGAGGTACGATGATGCCGGGCAGTGAAAGCCAGCTACTGGAAGCTGTCAGGCAGACGGCCATCATCTCAACCAGGACCACACTTACCATCGGAACATGGAATGTTCGAACCATGTTTGAAGCCGGCAAAGCAGCACAAGTGGCAGTAGAGATGAGGAACTATAAGATCAGCATCCTCGGCATCAGTGAAGCCAGATGGACAGATTCCGGCCAGAAGAGGCTCTTTACGGGAGAGCTACTCCTATACTCAGGTCACGAGGAGGAAAATGGACCCCACACCCAGGGAGTGGCCTTCATGCTCTCAAAGGCGGCCCAAGGAGCACTCATTGGTTGGGAGGCACATGGTCCAAGAATCATCACTGCATCTTTCAGAACAAAGAAAAGAAGATAAACTTTAACCTCGTTCAATGCTATGCTTCTACGAATGACAGTGAGGATTCTATGAAGGAAGAAGCTTAAAAGCGGCAAAGCACCTGGACCAGATGATATCCCTGCGGAGGCACTGAAAGCGGACGCGGAGACTACAGTAGAGCTCTTACACCCCCTCTTCCAAAAGATCTGGGAAGAGGAGCAAGTCCCAACAGAGTGGAAAGAGGGACTACTCATTAAACTCCCTAAGAAAGGAAACTTGAGCACCTGCTCTAACTATAGAGGAATTACCCTACTATCAATCCCAGGAAAGGTGTTCAACAGGATTCTGCTTGGCAGAATGCAGGAGGCTGTTGATACGAAGCTGCGAGATCAACAAGCTGGTTTCCGCAAGGATAGATCCTGCACTGACCACATAGCTACACTGCGCTTCATCCTGGAGCAGTCGCTCGAGTGGAATTCCCCCCGATATGTCAACTTTATTGACTATGAAAAGGCTTTTGACAACGTAGACAGGGCATCACTTTGGGGCTGCTAAGACACTATGGGGTCCCTACAAAAATTACCTCTATAATTAAGAATTCTTATGAAGGATTGATATGCAAAGTGATCCATAGAGGCCACCCAACAGAGGCATTCCAAGTACGGACAGGAGTGAGACAAGTTTGTTTACTGTCGCCATTTCTGTTTCTGCTAGCGATAGACTGGGTAATGAGTACATCAACATCAGATAAGCGTAATGGCATCCAGTGGACGATATGGTCACAACTAGACGATCTAGATTTTGCGGATGACCTGGCATTACTCGCACATACTCATCAACAGATGCAGGAAAAGACCAACATCGTGACAGAAAACTCCACTCGCCTTGGCCTCAACATCCACAAAGGGAAGACCAAGTTCCTTAAGGTCAACGCAGAAAACACATCGCCTATCACACTCAATGGTGAAGCGCTAGAAGAAACTGAAGAATTCACCTATCTAGGCAGCATCGTCAATAAGAAGGGTGGAACCGACGCCGATGTAAGGGCAAGAATTAGCAAGGCCAGGACAGCCTTCCTCCAACTTAAGGATATCTTGAGCTCAAGAGAAATATCCCTGAAAACAAAGATCAAGATCTTCAACTCAAATGTGAAGTCTGTCTTACTCTATGGTGCTGAAACGTGGAGGACCACAGCTACCAACACCAAGAAGATCCAGACTTTTATAAACTCATGTCTCAGGATAATTTTGCATATACGCTGGCCGGACATGATCAGTAACGATGAGCTCTGGAGTCGCACAGGTCAACAGGCAGCCGATCTGGAGATCATGCAAAAAAGATGGAGATGGTTGGGGCACACACTCCGAAAACCAGCTTCCAACATTACCAGACAGTCTCTATCGTGGAACCCCCAAGGGAAGAGGAAGAGGGGCCGACCTCGTAACAGCTGGCGACTTGACCTGGATGCCGACGTCAAGAGATCAGGTCATTCTTGGGGACAATTGGAAAGACTCGCTTTGGACCGGGATGGCTGGAGAGCCCGTGTTGGTGGCCTATGCCCCGAGAGGGGTAGTAGGCGTAAGTAAGTAAGTAAGTAACTGACTAATTATTATTTCTTTTTATAAATCCAGCATTATGGTATTCTTTCCAATATTTAATTTTTAGAGGTATACAATTGATTTACGTTAAACAGTTGTTCATAAACTTTCCTGTATTAATTGTTTGTCCATTTAACCCACTTGATTTAACCCGTCCTTGTAAATGCGTTCCACTAACTGAAATGTGTCGCTCTGTCATTTAGAAACATCGTCTTCAATAGTCAGTTTTCCTTATTAAGAACTGGAAAATGTTTGTTTTTTCATCAATAAAAAAAAACATCTTTTTTCATCAATAAAAAAAAACACCTCTTGGAAGTCGCTCGCGTGCCATTGAAAATCGCTCTGCGTGCCAAGTTTGGCACGCCTGTCCTAGGTTGCCCACCCCTGACTCAGACGATCTTGTCCCATTGAAGTAAATAAGACAAAATGAGCTTCAGTTTGCTGAAGGACCGCTCACAGCTTGCAATTGAAACAGCAATCGTTAGAAGTATTTGCAGTGAAATGAGCAGATTCGGAAATACGTCATCTCCATATGAAACAACAAAACCAAGAAGATCCAAAGGAGTTTCCGGTAGAACTTCAGTCCTGGCACAGAGCAGCATTTTGCAGTCTCCGATTGCTGTGCACAATTCGTGACCATTGACAAAGTTTTGCAATTTTGACGAAGTGTATCGACATTTGTCTCAGCGAGTCGAGTTTTGATGTCTAGTAAAAATCCAAATTTGGTGTTTAGCTTTCTTAGACTTAAAAACCGTATTGATATCTCCTGAGTCTATCAATTACGCTGTTCATAACACGTGCAATTTCTCCTTCTGCAAAAAGTCCTGCATCTCTTGCTAATTCTCCTTTGTCGTCTAATCCTTCTGTCAACCTGGATTCCCGAAGTTGTGCATCTTGTTTTTCCATTGTCTACCGTAACCTGGATTAAATTATCACAAATGTTGACAAGTTCTTGCTGCAGCGATTCAAGATCAGATGCTTGCTGCTTCCTTGAAATTCATAGTAGGATCCTGCAACCGTTTCTGGACACGATCAATTTTCCCAAGTATAATGTTCCAGAAATGTAACAAAACTAGGAAGTTAAAGTTTATTATACCTGCCAGCAAAGTTTCTGCATCACTTCTGGTGTCAGGCGTCATAATTTGATCTTCTGATAATTTTTCCAACAGCCCTACTAGTTCGTCTAGTCTTTCATGAATAGCTTTAACAGATTCTGATCGTGCATTCCAGCGTGTTTCAGACTCCCTCTTCACTGTGATTAGCACAACTCTTTTTAATTATTCTCCCCAACGAGTTGTTGAACGAAAGAAAAAAAAAATACTTTCAACTGTTCCAAAAAATGTGATAACAACTATATCTTGTTTAGCTGAGTGTACTCATGCTAAGTATATTCCACTCGAAATTATCCAACCTGTATAATTGTTAAAACCAGATGCCACTTTCAGTATATGAAGAATAATAATTGAACCCGAACTGATCTTTGTTTTAAAAAAAACGCCATCAGCAATCCTACATTGTGGATGTGTCATTTGTTTATGAGTAGAATGGCGCCCCTTTATGCTCAATGGGGGCGCCAAAATCATGCTTGCCAACTGATTTGTAATGAAGATATTTGTGGAGCTCCAAAGTTCAATCTTGTAAACGTATTTGGGATACATTAGTTTACATCAAAATAAAATTAAATAATTAGTTTTAATACTCATTCTGGCGTCCCTTAACGTGGCGCCCGGGGACATATGTCCCCCCCTGCCCCTCCCTAGCTACGCCACTGAGCATTAGTTGTCTATAAAACAAGCAAAAGTGTAAGGTGTCATAACTATACTCACCGGATGATCCTTACTCCATGTAGTGCCACCAAGGTTGGGCAGCTCCACTTCCGACAGCTCTACGCTGTTGTACTTGGGTTTCACCCGCAGTACATCTTGTTGGACCAAACCTTTAATTTCTCGATACTGAACAGACATACAATGAAACAACTTTTTACAAACACTTGTATGCACCTCATAACATTTATAAGTTAAAGTATTAACAAAGGTGAGACACTTCATTTTGTTGCCTTATTATTGGTTAAATAGACCAATGAACACCAGGGGGAAGTGCAACATTGTTAAACACTAAAGAAGGCAATCTAAAGGCATACTTATTTAGTATTTTGAGGCAAGTATAACGCGTTAAAAATTGATAGGCATTAGAGAAATAAAATTAAATTGATGATTTTAGAAAAGTGCATTTTGATAATTCTAAAAACATTAATTTAATTAAATGAATACCCCTTCATATTTGTAGTTAAGATCTACAGTGTAACAGAATAACAGTCCAGCATGTGTTAATTAAGTGTGTTGGTGGCTTAGTGCCCGGTGAATACAGGTGATTACATAAATACATGTGTTTACTCACAAACGGTTTGTAGTCAGGATGAAATAAAACGTAGCCATGGTTTGTTATAGCAAAAGCATATCCATTGACGCCCAGCTGTTGAAATAGAAACAAAGAAACTTTCAATCAGTCATTGACAATTTTAAAAAGCCAAATGATATATTACTCCAGGAGTCGGCAACCTACGAAACGCCTGCCAAACGTGGCACGAAGAGCTATTTTCTAACCGAAGTAACTGAGGTCTAATTAGCATATTCAATATTCACCTGGTAAGTTGGAATAAATTTCATGAGATCGTTGATTCGGACATCAGTTCCAACAACACCAAGAAGACTCTTCCTGGGATCCTCTTCTAGTTCACTCTGAGACATTCACAGATTGATACATGAAACAAATGGTATAGTAAAAAAAAGGTTTAACCCTTACAGTCCCGGGCGCGTATATAGCGGAACTGAAGGCAGCATAGATAGAAGTAGGTCGGTACGGGAAGGGTTAAGATATAATTGAAATGTATTGGAATTCAATAAGAGCAAAATATTTTTAAACATAACACCGTTATAAACAAATGAAAGAGATTTGTCGAAGTTCACATAGGAATCTTTATGGAATCCTATTGGTGTGTCTCAACCTTACACAGTCTCCTGGTGACTTTACAAAAAGCTTGTTTACCCACCAAAGGAGTGTGTGGTCCACGTTTGTGTGAATGTGGTGTGAATGTGTGTGAACGTATGTGAATGTATGTGAATGTGTGTGAATGTGTTATAGCCATACCTACACATAAAATGGTTTGAAATTAATTATGTATTCCGTAATTGATACAACTTCTATGGAAACTACCAACTATCCTACTGTAGTAAAATTGTGGATGTATAGATAAAGGAAGTACATTACGAATGCAAATAAAATAATCTGAAGAGAACTCTGTATTTTAAATGCAGTAAATACTCACAACTTTCTCTCGTTCATCATAGACTGGCATTGAGATGGACATAACCAACCCAAGTCCCTGGAGAAATGTACAAACATAGAATAATAATAAACTCAATAATTAGTTTATGCTGTGTTGTCCTAAGCCTACCGATTCTTTTTTATTACCACCAATAATCCAAGGACCCAACAATGTCTTATCTTCTTATCTTATACATTACAGACGCTCCTTCTATAAAGAAGATTATTGCGTCCCACGCTCATCCGTGGTCCGAGTCTAGTCTTGCATTTTTATTAATGTTTTAAATGATGTTAAGTTACTGGTTTTCCTGGTTTGTTCAGGCAACCTATTCCATGCCCGAATGCCACTCGGGAAGAAAGAGTACTTATATGCATTTGTTCTCGCATAGGCCTAAGGGACAAGGAAAGTGTTTTTGTCTTTATGTTTATCTGAGCTTTGCAACAGGTTGTCATTGTGTTGTATTTCTAAATTAGAGTTTAATGCCTTATGTATTATTACTACTTTACTCTTTGCCCTTCTGTCTTCTAGTGTTTCTAGTTTTAATGATTTGACTAATGGTGTTAGTCTTGTTAATTGGGAATATTTGCTAGTTATGAACCTTGCAGCTCTTTTTTGAATTTGCTCTAATTTTTTAATGTTTTCTTTAGTTGATGGGTCCCATACAGGTGCTGCATATTCTAGTATAGGCCTAACTAATGTGAGATTTTAGTTTTATGTTCTTATTACATTTGTAAAAGTTCCTTTTTATGAATCCTAATGTTTTGTTTGATTTTTTAATTACTTCATCAATATGAGGGTTCCAAGATAACTTATCATTTATTATTACTCCTAGATACTTAGCATTGCTAGTTTAAGTTAGTTCTTTACCATGAATGAAGTAGTTTGCTATTATTTGTTTCTTTTCCTTTGTATAAGGAGTGTCTGTATCATATACGAGAATAAAAGGAGACTATAGTGGAACACTTTAGTAGAAAATAAAGTAAATTTATTCCGTCGGACCAAATTTGATCCACAGGTCAGTGAAGTAGGACCGGAACACTGCAGTAGTAATTATTTTTGTTTTTTTTATTATCTAAAAATACAATTTTAGCTTAAAATCAGAAGATAATGGAGTTGAAGGAGATGGTGAGACAGGCCAGATCCCTCCATGGGATGTAGCGCCAAAGATGATGATGACGATAATATCTGACATTAATTCATATTTGGAATATAGGGATTGTGGCGGAAGACACGACCATCTATCATGATCCAGGCCTGGTATGCGACAGTACCCGCTTAAAAGACGAGACCATTTTAAAAGTATAACTTGGTCAGAATAGACGAAACTTCAGAAATAAGAAACATGGCCATGAAAATCCGTTCTAAGGAAAGAAAGGTAACCCGACATGCTAGCCTCGGACAGGAGAACGTCTTCTTCTCCTTGGTTTTGAGAACTAAAAGTCATGCTATTCGTAGTCTCGGACAGGAGAACGTCTTCTTCTCCTTGGTTTCGAGAACTAAAAGTCATGCTATTCGTAGTCTCGGACAGGAGACCGTCTTCTTTTCCTTGGTTTCGAGAACTAAAAGTCATGCTATTCGTAGTCTCGGACAGGAGACCGTCTTCTTTTCCTTGATTTCGAGAACTAAAAGTCATGCTATTCGTAGTCTCGGACAGGAGAACGTCTTCTTTTCCTTGGTTTCGAGAACTAAAAGTCATGCTATTCGTAGTCTCGTACAGGAGAACGTCTTCTTCTCCTTGATTTCGAGAACTAAAAGTCATGCTATTCGTAGTCTCGGACAGGAGAACGTCTTCTTCTCCTTGGTTTCGAGAACTAAAAGTCATGCTATTCGTAGTCTCGGACAGGAGCAATAAAGCCCAGTCACATGTATCATTAAGCAAAATAAAACAACAACATGTACTTTAGGTACATAGGGAATTACTTATAAAAAAAAAGGGAAGGTGCATCTTTTTAGTAGATACTTACAACCTTGTATGGTCCAACACCAGACCCACCCCCTCCCCCGTGTATCCCTGCATTACCTCATATTCTGCCTCTGAGTCAAAGTCGACGTCCAGGGTCTCCGGTCTGCCGAGGGGCACCTTTATATCGCTCTGTTCCGTGATGTAATCGAGGTAAGCCGGGCTCCAGACGTGATGCGCTGACCTTGACATTGCCAGCGGTCTACTGAGCACCTTTATGTATTTCTAGTGCAATTAAAAATATATAAAAGAAAAAAAAAGGTTTAAACAATTAAATAATTGAAAAATAAAATCAAACAAAGCAACAAAAAAGAAAATAATAAAAAGGAAAAAAATTTACAAAAGAAATAAAAAAGAAATGATGTAAAAGTAGTACCTGCACATTTTCCTGCACATCGGCTCGTGTAGAAATATGGGTAAAGAGTCCTGGAAAATAATCGCAATAAAGTTTAGTTCAATACAATTTTTTTTTTTACATCGCCAGTAATTGCATCCTAAATTTATTTTTTTTAAATAGATTTTCTATACTACATAGAATTTTGATTCACTAACTATTCTACTTATTTTAAAAATATTTCAAAATAATCAAACAACCGGTTGGCGAAGACTTTTTTGGGATTGTATAAACCGGTTTGAGTAACCGAAACAAAAAAACACATTCGAATCATGCCAGCATAGAAAATTATATGTTGTTTATTAAATCTAAGCAAGGAGTAACCAACTTTCTACCTGACACACTAGCATCATTCGACACGGCCAAACAGATCATTAAAACAAACATTAAAGTAGAGTGGTTAAAATGTGTCTTCCCACATAAACATGCCACTAACCAGATGAAATGACCCAATAAAAGCTCTACAGAGACAAGATCAAGTGACCATCTTTCGCCTGCGCACAGGACACGTACATCTAAACTCGTACCTTAACTGCATCAAACCAGAAAAAGCGGCGGCGGCAGGCGCCCCCCCCTCTGTAAATACCAAAATGAAACAGTTGCTCATCATTTTGACTGTCCGGCACTGCAGGACATACGAAATGTCTACCTCCCCAGAACATCAAATATCTCATAATATACACTATATTCCAACTACAGCTACACAAAGTATGCAAAGTCTTCACCATAGGCTCAGGCCTAATGGCAGGTGCCAGATGGCTGCTGGATAAGGATGATAATGAATTAATCTAAATAACTAAGATTTACTGGTCTAAAAATGATCATTCTCAGTTTAGTGAGTTTAGGTTGAAATGTCAAAAAGTTTTTTTTTAATCATCGCTGAGTCGACTTTGTATAAATGGTTAGTCGACATAAATGACCGAAAGTAAATTCTGCAGGACATCAAGGTGACCAAACATTTACAAACAATCTTAAACTATTAACTTAAACAAAATCGCAAAGCACCCTTTTCATTTCTTTGTTCAAATCTTTGAAGCACAAATTATTTGTGTAATCGTATACAAAGAGAGCTAATAATACCAGGATTAGATTTAAGAAGCATTAAATGGATTGTTTCCCTTTGAACAGTTGATAAAAGTTTGGTGCCTAGAATTTACTAGAAAATAAAAGTGCATTCTAAGACAATCACTTCGTTTATTTTGGCACGACAATACATTGCTATCTTTGTGTCTTGATTCTGAAAAAGCAACACATACATTAGCATCTATCGGTCGTCCATGAATATTTTACAGCCTGTGGGCCACATATTTAGAACCCGTACTTATGGGCGACTGAATAACCAGCTAACCAAACAAAGGTGGATCTATATTGCAACACTAAGGGACATAAGTTAGACATCTAGGGACGAGTAAGTTGATGTAGCAATGTTAAGAAACCAATGGTACTAAAAACTAACACAGTCGTCTCGGAGTAGATTGTTTACCTTTATTAGCACAGGCCATCCACCGTGTCTGTCTGTTGTCTGGAACTTCTTTACCGATGAGAAATGTGAAGACTCGAATCTACGATGTGGAATATAGATATATATATATGTTTCCTCGATGACAATATAGATAACCAAATAAAAAGTTTTAAAAAGAAAGTATACTGTTGGACCAAATTGATCCATAAGACTGGTCCCATTCACCAGTATCTGTGGCCACGGCATTCTAAGGGGATTGTACAATGTCCAACCACCTTTACTTTACCCAAGCTAAAGTCAGGTACCCATCAGAGCTGGGTAGACTCAGACACCCTCTAGACCCGGGAACAAATCTTGGCCTTCACAAGGATTCGAACCCAGGACCTTCGGTACGCTAGCTGCTGCTCGCCCACCCCCCCAAAAAGGGACTCTTTAAAAAACCTGTTTTGGAGGCTTCTGTTGCATGATGCGACAGTCTCTGTGGACACAACATACATGAACATTATAGGGCCAGCACATTGCCCAACTGATTGTGATATCTGATTAATGGGTACTTGACGTGAGTGTGTTTCAAGCTCAAGTCCATAACTAAAAACATTTGAACTTTTTTTTAAATTAGACCACTCCCCCATCATATAATGGCACGTGAAGTTATCGGTGATATCATCAGTAACACCACGCAGAGGTGTGGTTCTACCAGGAAGCGTATCAACGAACCCCCCCCCCCCTCCATTTCCCAAATCGGATACTATCAAAAACTTCATAGCCTAAAAACATGAATGGTATATCTTTGTAGGTGGAACAAGGCTTCTAAATTCTAGCTTGTAACAAGCAGGTTTTTATTGCGCTTATTGTCTAATATATTTCTTATACATTATTTTGGCTATCTGTTTTTTTTTTTGTACCTTCAAAGCTTGGCGTGTCAATTAAGTAAAATACTTCGTTATTTATGCTCGAAGTTTTATTGGTTAGGTAAATAAAATCGCCCACGTATTCAACCATACAATAAACAAATACAAAGCTAAATTCTTCCGTTAATGTTGATTTATTTATAGCGATTGATTTAATTTTGTGTTGAATTTATTTGGGTGTCACGCAAAGATTGTAACAAATTATTGCAATGCTCCCGTCACAGACAGTTTCGAGGGCCGGATATTATCAGTTCATCAATAAGGGGAAGCTACCAGCAGTGGATTCTCCCCCTGAATTACAATTCGAAATCTGAAACTTGTATGCAGCATACTTCTATAAACTAAATAAAACACCATGAGTTATTATCAAGTTGATTCACTGTGAAATTATTAAGAAATAGCGTAATACAAACAGATGGCACGCAGTCGCTTAGCAACAGAGCGTTGGTTTGCCGTTTAGAAGGTATCGACTTCTAATCCATATTATAAAAACAAAATTTCCTCCCATTGTCATGTTCTAGGCTTACTATTTTCTTATGGTTAAATAAATGACCTTAAGGTGAAAGTAAATAAGACTGGACATTGTGACAGCCACAAAATCTTCTTGCAGGCTTTTTTTGTGGTTTGCAAACGTATACTTTATAAAAACATCTTTGAAAAACAAAAACACAAAAATTTGATTATTTAAAAAACTCACGGTTTTGTTAGGCCAGTTAAACTCATCGAATACAGAGTCAAAGTTTTCAGGGGCTCCGTCTGTGACCAACATGATTGCCTTGTTACATAAACATTGGTCTTGGTACTCGACTTGTTCCTGGCCACAATACGGAAACAACAAACAAACTGTTCAGACGTGTAGACTAACAGGTACCGTTGTCTCACTGTTACACAACTTCTCGTATTATCTTATCTTATACATTACAGACGCTGCTTCTATAAAGAAGATTATTGCCTCCTACGCTCATCCGCGGTTTGAGTCTAGTCCTGCATTTCTATTAAGAGTTTTCAATGCGGTTACTGGTTTTCCTTGTTTCTCCAGACAACCCAATCCATCCCCCGAATGCCACTCGAGTAGGAAGAGTGCTTATAATAATGCATTTGTTCTCGCATAAAGAATAAGGAAAGAGTTACACCCAATAGTTTTTTTTTTTAAAGAAAATAACACCATAAAAAACATATTTTTGTTAGCTAAAAGCCATTAAAAATTTAATTTTCACTTTTTCAACAAGCATTTACTTTTAACGCAAAAAAAGAATAAATTTTGTTTTTCAAAAGAGAAATGAATTAAAAAGATGCTTAAGCCTGTGTTTTATTTTTTAGCTCAAGTTCAAACAGCCAAATATATGAAGTAACTAATGTTGAACAAAAAATGTAATAAGAAATATGAAAACAATACATGAAAATCAATAGTTATTAAAAGAAGTAATTTTCAAAGAAAGTATATCGTTGAAATAAATGCCTTATCATCAAACATTTTCACTTTATTTTTGGTTCAACAAAGTATAAAATGCCTAAAGAATGTCTATGCCTAGAGTATGCTTATGCCTAAAGTATGCCTATGCATAAAGTGTGCCTATGCCTAAAGTATGACTGTGCCTATAGTATGCATATGCATAAAGTATGTCTATGCATAAAGTGTGCCTATGCCTAAAGTAGGCATACGCCTAAAGTATGCCTGTGCCTATAGTATGTCTACGGCTAAAGTATGCCTACGCCTAAAGTATGCCTGTGCATAAAGTATGCCTACGCCTAAAGTATGCCTACGCCTAAAGTATGCCTAAGCCTAAAGTATCCCTATGCCTAAGGTATGTCTATAGACAAGTGACAAAAATGAAAATATAATATGATAACTACTTGAAAATTTGGTTTCTTTTTTTGTACGTTGATATATTTTTTCATATTGATTTTATAATGGCATTAATGACGGAAGAGTTTGAGAGCTAATTATATTGTGACTTGAAATTAGCTCAGTCTTTATGTTATACATTACAGTCGCTCCTTCTATAGAGAAGAATATTGCGTCCTACGCTCATCCCTAATAACACTGTGCAGAAATGCACAATTACAGAAATACATAGCACAGCATGGGGTTACATCATTATCTTTGGTGGCATTAGTGCTAAGTGTTAAACTTTTCTGCACTGTAGCGTCTGGTAACAGACTATTATCTTATATGTTACAGACGCTCCTGCTATAAAGAAGATTATTGCGTCCTACTGGTTTGAGTCTAGTCCTGCATTTCTATTAGTCGAGTGTTTTCAATGTTGTTATTGGCTTTCCTATTTTTTTCAGGTAACCTGTTCCATGCCCGGATATTAAAAAGGGGTAAATACGCAAAAGAAACTACATTTATGAAAGTTGTCATTACTAAACAATATGAAATAATTTAGAGTGCATTTGATCAAAGACTACAATAAGATGGACCGCTTGCTTTAATATTTCTGCTATTTGATGACTCGAATGACTTTCCCGATTCCGTTTTGCACTGAACACTTCCGTTTTGTTTAATCGCAATGATTTTCTTAATGAAAAATTAAAATCGAAAGCTGTATACAGCGGAAACCTTTAGGCAAACGTAGGAGCGTAGAAGTAATTTAAGACAGCTTTATTGGCTGCTCACGGACAAAAGAACATAATATAAGTTCTAAAAATAGAGCAAGCGGTCCATCTTATTATGGTAATTGATCTCATACAATAATACGAGATTTAAGAAAATGTGTCATTACCACTAATACCAAAGAAAATTAAACTTAAAAAAAAATTAATTATCATTAGATCTACTTGATAGTAAGTAGACTTTAATAAGTTGTATTACCAAAATTGTCCTTTTTATAAAGTGTTTTACTTAATAGAAACAAAAGTTAAAGTAAAAGGGGTTTCATTGCCAGAGAAATGTCCCGGTTATTATCAAATACCTTTTTAAACAGCTGAAAGGCTCGCCTCAAAACCTTTTCAAAGTTGGCGTTCTCCACAGCGTCCAGGTTCTGAATCTTCTCTTCAAGTCGGCGAATGTTGTCCACGCTAGCAGGGATCAAGGTGTCGTTGAAGCATTCGTCAACATACATGGCTTCTTTGGAAAACTGACCACAGAAGAACAAAATACTACTGACCACAGATTAACAAAACACAAGTGGTAGTATCCATTTCTTGAATGCAGACACTAATTATATATTAAAGCCCTGTATATCTAGCCTCTATTGGAATTGCAATTGTGATAACTTACATTTTAGAATGTAAAGATAAAGATTTTATGAAGACTTACTATGTCAATCACGGAATATTTGGTTTAGCGTAACCAGGTCGATTATAACATTTCGATTATCAAGAAAATGGTCATAGTTTAGGGACGTAAAATTTAGATGTGCTTATGAAAGGCCTTTGGGTAACGAAAGTGCATGTGGATTTAAATATTGTGCTTGAGTGCTTAATGTGGCCATTGTTTACACGATTTACTTAGCACATATGTTTACAGAAGTTTAAAAACAACAAGGTCAAACGTTTCTGTAAGAGCGTGAAGTGGTATTGACCTAGTTTTCTCGCTAAGAGGCGTACACTCTCTTTCATCACCATGGTAACGACAGGCATGTCAAATGTTTTGATTGACTTCCGGTGTTAGAAAAAAAAAAAGAAGAAATTCCCGTGTTTCATAACATGCTAATGCGACAGGATATTCCAAACACTTGACAGCTGTCACTTCATGCAGCTCAGAGTTTGTCAGTGTGGCGCGGATGCCTGGCACTCACGCAGCTCCGTGATACGTGCGCATGCGACACTGGTTCAGTGCCACGGGACATTGGCTCACTGTGCACGCGACACTGGCTCAGTGCCACGGGGTCCTTGGCCCAATGCCCCGGGTCCTGGCTCAATGCCACGGGACCCTGGCTCAATGCCTTGGCTTAGTGCGCACTTGACATTGGCTCAGTGCACACACTTGACAATTTGTGCCACGGGGCCTTGGCTCAATGCCACGGGGGCCCTGGCTCAGTGCCACGGGGACATTCAGTCGGGACACTTACCGCGATGACGTTGAAGTAATCCTCGTCACTCAGCGTCTCCAGGATCTTGCTGACCGTGCTCCTGGCGATGGCGAACCGGAGTCCCTTCATTGACCCACTAGCATCCAGAAGTATAAGTATATGTTTAGGCGACGAAGCAGCCTGTATGTACCTGCAGGAATCATGCATTCGACAAGGAGAATTACAATTGCACTGGCAAAAAGAAAACTTTTAGGCAATCAATAAAATTTAAGAAAATAGTTACAAGTGTAGCCTCCAATGTTAACAAAATTGAGAGAAAAAAAAAAGAAAAGATTAGGAAAAAAATACAGATTTTAATTTGTTACTAAATCTTTGTTCAGCCTCAAAAATTAAAAAAAATAACTCCATTTATTAAATTTTCTTTTAAGCACAAATGTAGCATCAAGCTGGAAATAATTTTTTCAAAAGTCCTTTATTATTATTATTAAAAAATACACCTTAACTTTATCATACGCTTCATAACAACACTTTTCTTTCCTCGTATACTTAACATTTTTATCAACAATGTTTGTTAACGTTTTAAACTAGCTTTAAAATAAAATATATTAGTTTAAATTTCGAGATGTTATGAATGGTATCAAAAACATTTATACAAAATAAAAATACAATTACGAAAAGCCAGAACAAAAACTTAAAGAAAACATACTTAAGTTTTCAGTCAAAGATTATAAGGATGGATCGCTTGTTCTATTTTTAGAGCTTATATGTTCTTTTTTTCCGTGCGCAACCAATAAGGCTGTCTTAAAGACTTCTACGCTCCTACGTTTGCATTAAAGGTTTCCGCATTTTATATCTTTCGATTTTTAATTTTAATTTTCCATTGAAAATATCATAGCGATTAAATAAAACGGAAGTGTACAGTACAAAAAAGGAAGCGGTCTATCTTATTATAGTGTTTGGTAATATACAAGTTTGATTTGCCCTACACCAAATGTGCTGCACAAAGACAAGTACATAAATAGTCATTAGTACACTAATTCTTACTGAATATATTGTATGCAAGGATAAAGATATTAATTCCTACCATTTCCTAATTCTGCAATCGAAGGTGTCAACTGAATCTGCTCCTCTTGGCCACTGTATTGCTGTGTTATATAATACATCGATTGTGTTATAGAAGACATTGATTGTGTTATAGAATACATCGATTGTGTTATAGAAGACATTGATTGTGTTATAGAAGACATTGATTGTGTTATAGAAGACATTGATTGTGTTGTAGAAGACATTGATAATTATATGACATTATTGATATGGTAGAAAAAAATCAACAAGGTCGGAATAATTACATGTGTTTGAGCTTGATCTATCAAAAAATAACTTTTTATTTGTGTATACGTTTAAAATGGGCTATATTGAAATAGAAAATGACATGGTGCATTTGTTTAGAAGCGAACATGTAGATGTTTTATACCTATATAGATCTGTATATACAGTAGGATGTGTGTGTATGTGGTCCGAGTCCCATTGGTTAATTAGAAGACACGTGACATTACTGCCGCAAATTATTTTATTTTTGCGATCTCGCTTTCTCCATGGGTGCTCCCTAGCTGCGTGGTTAGCATCTCTGACAGCCATGCAGGTGACCTGGGTTCTATTCTCCACTGAAATTTTTTTTTCTCTTTTTCTATAATAGCATTATAGGTAGGCTAATTTTTACATTTCCATAATAATATTGCTTTTCTTTTCAGCATTGTAAATAATTTCAGGCCTTAATGCTTTCCTAAAATGTTTTCAGTAAGTAAAATCTAATAATTATATTTTAGACATGCGGGTGACGGGTGTTCGACTCTCAGTCAACGATATTCCTAACTTTAAAAAAAAAAGCATAAAAAGGTATGCCTATTTTTAACCCAATTACAATATTTATTTCACATTACTTTAATAAATGTTTTCAGTAAATAATTAATAATTATATATTTGTTACAATTATTATAGATTTCTGTTCATTGAAGCTAATAAAAAAAATACTTATCTGTAGCTATGGGTAGGCCTATGAATTTTTTCCCCGGTCAACGCCGGGCAATTTAGCTTGTAATATTATATTTTATGATTAAATAACATTGCTGGTAAATAATTTAGGGGTAACATGCACAGACCATTATTGTGTACTATACTTGTCCGTGGTTTGACTCATGCTTGCATTTTGTACTGGTTTTAAATGATATTAAGTTATTGGTTTTCCTGTTCAAGCAGCCCATTCCATGCACAAATGCCGCTCGGAGAAATAAGAACCCTGTTTGTATGAATACATCCTTACAGTTATTATTCTATCATTATGCTGTTTTTCGTTTAATTTTTCATATATTATTATTTTTATCTTCTTTAACAGATTGTTTGAAATTTAATCGATTGTACTAATGATGTTACACTTGTTAAATTTAAGTATTCACTTGTAAATGAAACAAGGAAATTAAGGGATAGAAGGAAAATCCAGCCACTTTATTTAAGAGGATACATTTCTTTATGTAATATAATGTGCACAATTCATAAAATAAAATAATTCCACGAAGGAAAAATGTTTTCTATGAAACGAAGTGTTAATAAATGTGCAAACTGAACCTGGGTGTATCCGGAAAAAGCCATCAGTGCTACAGAAATACTGCCAGGTCAAGATCGGGTCAGCCTGGGCATTCTTGATGAACTGGTCAGTTAGGTTGGCACTCCACTGGACACCATTCAATATCTGGACAGCTGTTGAAAAAATTAAAAAGACAAGAAAAAAAAAAGGTTAGCCCCACTTTATGATTTCATACGGTCACGTGACTGCAAAGACGTTGAGAACTTTGACCTTTGGGTTGTTAATTGCATAGTATGATTTCTGTAACTTTTCTGCTTATTATGTGAAAAAAAACAAGAATTTCCAGATTTACCTGTAAAATAGATAGTTGCGACTTACTCGTTTTCCTTGTTTCGAGTCTTATTAGTCTAATTAAAGTCTTTGTAAAGAGCTAAAAAGACTTTTGTACAAAGTCACAAATTGTGAAAAGAAAACAAAAGGTATTGTTATGTGTGTATAACATATAATAATAATTTCTTTATTGAATCAAAGACTATACTAAGATGGACCGCTTGCTCTATTTTTAGAGCGTATGTGTTCCTTTTTTCGTACGCATTCAATAAGTTATTGAATAATGCTGTCTTAAAAGACTTCTAGGCTCCTACGTTTGTCTAAATGTTACCGCTGTATACAACTTTCGAAATTAATTTTTTTTTTTCATTGAGAAAATCATAAAGATTAAATAAAACGGAAGTGTACAGTGCAAAGGAAATCGGAAATTCCGAAAAGAAGTCATTCGAGTCATCAAATAGCATAAATATTAAAGCAAGCGGTCCATCTTATTATGGTCTTTGATTGAATTTGCAATGGTTACGCTAGTTCATGTAGAGTTATTTATTTACATTAAATTTTGGTGTAGAGAATATTTCTGCGATAGTTATTTATTATGATGTCGTAAAAGTAAAGTAAGTAAAGTAAACTGTCGAATCAAAATAATCCATAGGGCCGGAGATGCAGAGATCACCAGTTTTGTAACCACTCTAGGTGATTGTGTGGCCAGCAATTTACTTTACCTCAACCAAGATCAGGTACCCATTAGAGCTTGGTAGAATCAGAGACACCCTTCAATTCCATTAAAAAAATCCTGCCTTCACCAGGATTCGAACTCAGGACCTTCGGTACGCTAGCCCAACACGCTGCTGTTCGGCCACCATGCCCCCCTCCCCATTTTGATGTCATAACACAAATATTTTTCTTGCAGTCTCCAAAACATCCTTTCCTTATGCGTTCGGAAAGAAGCTTAGGAACAATCCATTCTAGTACTCTGTGCACCAAAATCTATATCAAGTACGCATTGGTGCAGTTAGTTGCGGTTGTTGACTTTTTACATAGCAAGAACGCTACTTATTATTAACCAGTGGAGTTAAAAACTATCATTGTACACGAGTTCAAGCATTAAAATCTTCTTTGAACATTCTATCGAGTGGCTTGAGTGTATTATTTTAGATTGAACAAGGGCTAGACGGATAGCAGTAGACCCGGATTTGTAACAATATTCATAGCAGAAATATGCAGAACGATCATTATAGAATAATGTCTGGGGAATCCCTGGTACGAGGACCCAGAGGGTGGAGAAATATATTCATGCACCTACAGGCATTATTAACTTCTTTTCTGGATAGCCTATTCAGGCAGCTTCTAAGGTAAGGAGGAGGGGGGGGGGTCGTGGGGTATGGTATGGTCTCATGGTATGGACATAAAATGGCAGATATTAAACTGACAAAAGTGTGACAAGTAAAGGAAGCTAGAAACAAAACTAAGACGACAATTAACAAACAAACATTCGCACACAAAGTGTGAGTCATCAGCGTAACTCCGACTGCTCACCCATATCTATATCACTGGGGGGGGGGGATGAGAAGGGGGGATTGTAAAGCAATGAAAATAGAGCCTTATGCCCCCTCCCCCTTCCAACTTGGGGCCACCATATTGATGGTCGAATGGGAAATGTTATATGTCATGACGGATATATTACTATTTAGTCGATTTATTTAGTTAATGCATCCTGTTTTAATACTGTCTACAGCTGTTCGTCGAATACACACAAACACACATACTGTTGATGTCCTATTATTATTATTGGACTATCAAACATTACTACCAGTCTTTTCAGAGTATTTGAGTTGCAGTAGCTGAATTATTTGATTGATTTGAACATCAAAATAGACGACATCACCACAATATAAATTCCAAACTTGTGAATAATAAAAGAACGACTTGTTGCAGCATATTATTTAATAACAATTCATTAACAGTTGACACTTCACATCCAATGAACAAATATAGCTTTATAGTATCAACATAATACACAATTTTATTTATTTTTCCTGAGTCTAATTATAATGCCTGCGTTCCTTGTGAGTTATGAGAAAAGACTGCCGACCGCATGGACAGTCACTTGACTATCCCTACTTCCGATATAGGTTTTCTTAATATCCAAAAATGGGTTTTATTTCGACTTTTTAATTATTAATATAGCTACTACCTATATATTATTTAATGGCTTCATAGCACATACATTATATACAAACTTTCTCAAGCACACAATAAATACACACATACATTATTGCTGTCTCTGTCCGTCTCTCTTTCTCTCTCTCTCTCTCTCGCATGAATTCAAAGACATTCATTCACACATACACACACAAACACAGACATGCACGCAAAAGCACACTCATATACACACTTACGGAAACATACAACAACAGTTCAATCACACACATACACACATTTCCATATGATAAACACACACACACACAAACACGGATACAATACAAATACAATCAAGCAAACACATTTTTCACCCATAGTAGGCATACACACACAAATAAACAGTTTGGTCATTCTTGAGAAAACCACGTGTCAGCTACGATAGGATCAGCTGATGCCGCTAAGTTACCAATACCATTAGTCAACTCTCCGAAGACATTGTTGATCTATGGCCCCAGACGCCCCCGAGCAAGGCGGGCCAATAAAACCCCACCCTGGCACTTCTCATTATCTTTCTATTCTGTAGGGGCGTCATAATCGATAGGGACAAACTTGTAGCAGTGACCCTTTAATTGATGCTGGCAGCATTCGGACACTTGTCTGATGATATGTATGGGGATGACCAGAGAGTAATTTTTTTGTTTTTGTGGGTAGGCTGGGGGCGGGGGTGGGTGGTGGGGGTGGATAAGATGGCGGTGGAAGTTGCGTTATAGTATTGAGAGAGAGAGAGAGAGAGAGAGAGAGTGAGGGAGTGTGAGTGAGTGTGTGTGTGCGTGAGAGAGAGAGAGTGAGTGAGAGGGAGACGGAGAAAGAGAGAGAGTGTATGTGAGAGATAGAGAGGGAGATGGAGAAAGAGAGAGAGTGTATGTGAGAAATAGAGAGGGAGATGGAGAAAGAGAGAGAGAAAGAGAGTGTATGTGAGAGATAGAGAGGGAGATGGAGAAAGAGAGAGTATATGAGAGATAGAGAGGGAGATGGAGAAAGAGAGAGAGAGAGATTGTATGTGAGAGATAGAGAGGGAGATGGACAAAGAGAGAGAGAGAGTGTATGTGTGTGTGCGTGAGAGAGAGTGAGTGAGAGGGAGACGGAGAAAGAGAGAGAGTGTATGTGAGAGATAGAGAGGGAGATGGAGAAAGAGAGAGAGAGTGTATGTGAGAAATAGAGAGGGAGATGGAGAAAGAGAGAGAGAGAGAGAGTGTATGTGAGAGATAGAGAGGGAGATGGGGAAAGAGAGAGAGAGAGTGTATGTTAGAAATAGAGAGGGAGATGGAGAAAGAGAGAGAGAGTATATGAGAGATAGAGAGGGAGATGGAGAAAGAGAGAGTATATGAGAGATAGAGAGGGAGATGGAGAAAGAGAGAGAGGGTGTATGTGAGAGATAGAGAGGGAGATGGACAAAGAGAGAGAGAGAGAGTGTATGTGAGAGATAGAGAGGGAGATGGACAAAGAGAGAGAGTATATGAGAGATAGAGAGGAAGATGGAGAAGGAGGGAGATTGTACGTGATGGAGAGGGGAAGAGAAAGAGAGAGGGGGAGAGAGAGAGAGAGGGAGAGAGAGAGACAAAAAGATGGAACGAGAGACAGCGAGTGAGTATTTGATAGAGAGATAAACAGAGAGAGGGGCAGAGAGAGAAAGAGAGATTCAATGTGTGTGTGAGAGAGAGACAGAGAAAGAGAGAGACATGCTATTCCGAGTCCAGGCAGCCAAATGCAGATGATTTACTTTTCATGATGCCATATGCATATATTTCATATTTTTAGCCATACACCGATATGTGAATGTCTATTGTGTTTGAGTACAAATGGTTCTTTAATATTGTTTTAGGTATGCTGAAAAAACGGAATTTATGTAATCAAGTCAATTTTCCATTCATTTGGATCAATAAAGCAATCTTATCTTATCTTATCTTATAAGGTAAATGAGATTAATTGTGTACAGTTATAGAAAAACAAACAAACAAACTCAGAAAACAAAGATCTTTGAAGACGACTATGTGTCCTTGACCAAACAATCCACAAAGCGAAATGAAAGAACAGCTTGACGAGCAACGTCACACACTGGTCAGATGTATATTTTCACATTTCTTGGCTCTATCTACTTACAAGTCTTAATGAGGCGTGACCATTTTTCAAATTGAAGGGATCATGAGCTTCGTAAACAAAAAAACAACAACAACAACACGTTTTTGCTGGTGTTTGTCATTTGATTTCAACCTCGGCGGCCAGTCCTAGTCTTTGAAAAATATACAAAGGCTACACTATTAGTTATGAGGAATCCGTTTTTTAACATCAAATGTGAGTAGGCGATAATTCATACTCAAAGTGTTAGTCGCGTTAAGTTCAATTTAGTTTTTTTTTTTTATAAAATAAAATAAAAGAGTTGCGTCCTTGGTTATAAAAAAAATAAAAAAATGCGTAGATTCATAAAAAAAAAAAAACGAACATTCTTTTGCATCAAGCAATTAGTTTGGGATTAAAAATAGGTGATTCTTCACGTCTGACATTCACAATCCATCCTTTTCTTTTGGCAACATCTTTAGGAAATAAAATAAAATGTATCTCTACATCTTTTCGTAAAACCAGTTACGCAGCATACTCACACATGTTTTGAAGCAAATGAACGAATGGGACCGGAAATGTTTTACACTTCTACCTTTATGCATGTATAATATTTAAGACTTGTCAATGTGTTACAGTTACAGTTTCAACTAATAAAAGAAATAAATATATCTTTCCATGAAACATTTTTTTTATTCACTTTTTTTTACAACTGCGTGAAAATCCGAAAAGAAAGTCATTACCGTAGTGCTGCAGTGCTAGATCTATATGAACATGTAAATGACAAGTTACTTTTCCATAGCAAACTGTATGTGTAAGGCTAATGTAAAAAAAAAAAAGCGGGCACGTGAGAACTAATTTTAATTCTGTATTCATGTCCCAGTAGAGATTTATTTTTGTGTTAGTGTCCTAAAGCCTCTTGGGACATCTGACCTATATATATGTATTCAGAAAATGATTACTTAATTGAGCACTCTAGTTATATTATATAGTTCAGTGCTTGAGGGGCATTGACTCATTATGTTGAATGGAATTTGAGATGCGATTCTTGCAATTAGTAGTGACCAGTCAGTGTTGTTTATAAAAACTTCAACAAAATATTGATAAATGAAACAAAGCATAGTTGTATAGTGTTGTTTTGAAACCGATCTTCATGTTTTGGAGATGTGTGGGGGGTCCGTTTGAGTCGGGGCCCCTATTCCATCGAACATGTGTAACATGCCTAAATATGCCTCTGACGGGGAGAACTAAAGTGGTCAGCCCATAACCAACCGTGCCGAATACTTGTTATACCTGAGAATTGGCAAGTAACACCAAATTCAGTTTAAAAACCAACAAATCCAGCGATAAATACTGATGTGTAGATTTGTATAATCTTACCTAAATCCTTTGTGGCTAAAAGTATTTAAAATTCTTTACCTAAGCTATTATAGTTAAAACATTATTATATTATATACCCTAAAGTAGGCCTACAATATCTTAGAAAATGTCTGGATTAATTAGAAATTCTAAATCATGTTCGTTTTTGTATTTATTCTGACTAAAACCCAAGCTTTATGATTTAAGGTTTATAAAAAGAAAATTAATCCAATTTTAACAAATTCTATTAGCTTAGTAACATATAAAGCTTTAGAATTTAACCGAAACCCGAAACGTTAGCTGAAGAAAGTGGGGAAGTGTAAAGGAAGCCAAGAAAATAAATGTTATGCAAAACTGGCGTTTTAAGTTTTAATGCAAGATTACTTCAGATTTATAACAAAATAGGGTGTTTTGATTATAATTTTGGTTTGTTCAGGCCACTCGGGAATAAAGAATACTTATATGCATTTGTTCTCGCATAAGGGGATAAGAAAAGTGTTTTTGTCTTTATTTTTATCTGGGCATTGCAAGAAGTTGTTATTGTGCTGTATTTCTAAATTATAATTTAATGCCTTATGTATTATTATTACTACTTTAGGAATGCATAGTTAAGTCTTGATATTTTATGTAAATATTAATCAAACTCGTCTGCGTATTATTTTCTAAAAACAAATTCAATGCTAGAAGGAATTCACTGTAAAATTTTAAATGTCAGCATCAAATGTAATATATTATTCATTAACGTTGACATTTTCAAAAAGTATGTTTGTGACATTTGATTCCTGACTCATGTTTTTTTAAAAATAGGAATCTAAACACTTGGATAAGGATCGTGCGATTAAAGATCATCTGGATATAGGTCATGTAAACCTCCAATGTGAACAATATTTAATTTAAAAGCATCGAAATAGTGTAATCAGAAAAAAAAATCCAAAGTGAAATAAAATTCTAACTAAATGTGTATTAGCTTTATTGTTTCCTGTCGTAATGTCTCTAATACTTTCTCTATCTCTCTCTCTCTCTCTGTCTTTCTCTCCGGAGGGGGTTAGAAGACAGATTGAATGCACGGCACCACCACTAGCCCCGGGGCTATTTTAAGTTTTAAAAAAAACTTTTCATCCGCTCATATTCCACGCCATGAATATTTCAAAACAAGAGACCAATCAAAACTAGCCAGTGTTGAAGCCAACCCGAGGCTGATGTGATTGAAGTCTCAACCAGATTAATTAAAGGGAGATAATAGAACAGTCTAGAACAATGAGATCAGTTTCACTATTTTCAGTTTAGATCTTTTTTAAGATCTTTTTTTTTTGTTTCTTCTCTCGTACGTACTGCTCTATAATTTACATACGAGTACTGAGTGAAGTGCCTTGTAATTTGCCTTGACGTCATCACCCAATATGTCTTCTGCCGGACATCACAATGAGAAGGCATGGATGCCAGCGGTCCATTTGGGTTTCCGGACGGTTCCATATCAACAGCACGTGATTACAACCGGTGCCTGATGATAGTGATCGTCTGGAGGACTTCTCGTCCAAGAAAAGATTCCTTAAAAAGTGTAGTTAGACCATAGGTTCTCAACGTGAGCGATATCGCCCCCCGGGAGGCGGTGAGAAACTTTAGGGGGGCGCTGCCATTCCCGGGGGCGATTGGGGGGCGGTGAAGGGCAAGTGGGCGGTTCAAACGTACCTGATATATTTTAACACCTCAATCAATAATTAACTTACGTATAAATGATCAAAGTAAACAAGAACTTTATGAGAGTATGCAAATAAGCAATAAAGGTAAATTATATAGCGCTCTAAAATATAAATCTGACTGGGAAAATACTCCACCCTTTTTAAATAAATTACATCTGAAAGAAGCTATCTATATACTAAAAATACGAACAAGTAACAATAATTTCCCTGTTGAACTGGGTCGCCACTCCAGAATAGATTATAATTTAAGATTATGTCCCTTTTGCTTAAAAGATATAGGAGATGGATTTCACTATTTACTCCAATGTGTACACTTCAATGCCCAACGAAAAATGTATCTAAAAAAATATTACTATAACAGACCTAATGTAGAAAAAATGTCGGAACTGCTTAATTCTAGCTCTCTAAAAGAACTTAAAAAACTAAGCATATTTTCAAAAATATTAGTATCTGCTTTTAAAAAATGAGAAAAAGGTTAGAAATGTTTAAGTATTTTAACTTGTTGGTTTGTCACTATGATATTGAGAGATAGTCGTAGAAGAAATGTAATATACTAAGCCGCAAGAAAAATTGTGAATGATTTCTTAAATGTTTGTTCTCACTATGTTAATGCCGTGCAGGTCTAATGAAAGTGATTTACCTGTATGTCTATGTTAGTAAATTAAGTCGTTGTTTTTTTTTTTTTGTTTTTTTTTTTGTTTTTTTTTTTGTTTTTTTTTTGTTAGTTTTTTCCCCCAAAAAATTGTGTTATAAACTAAATTATCCCCCCTGAATTTTCTTTTAGGATACCTTTAATTAATAAATTTTTTATTACTTTCATTTTATTACTAATATTGGTTTTACTATTATTGTTCAATTTATTATTCACAAATGCTATAATTTTCTTATGTCTTTGACTATGCCTTTATTGTACCTATGTACTATGTGGCAAAATAAATATTGTTCATTGTTCATTGATGAGCAACCAATATCGATATCGATACCTCAGCCATTTGAATCGATTAGTTTTTTTGGAGAATGAAATGTGATGTAAACGCAAGTGCTGCTAAATATCTGATATGCCTACATATTATTATATTAATAACAAATAGGAATCGATGAAGTAGGGGTATGTATTTGGCAAATAGAGTGTGCGACCGGCTGGTCCTGTGGTTGGTTCACCGGACTGTCAACCCTGCTGACCGATCACTGTCGCCTAAAATAATATGCTAATATTAATGATGTTTTGATCTCAGTTTTACCGAGATGTCTTTTATGTGTTTTACAAACATAAGAACTATGACTAATATTGTTAAGCGGTATAGATAAGTAGTAATCATACAAACTGGGTAGTAATTGTAATGCTTGAAAATATACACATAAATTATTTAGTCATATAATATTTATATAATTTTCAAATACTTTTTACAGTTTGATCATTTCAAAGTTATAAATTGTAAGCCATTTATTTTTTATAAAAGAAAAACCCAGAAATATTAGCTAAAATAAAACGGGCTAATTATCTCCCTTTAACTAAAAAAATGTTTCCATATTTGATTCAATAGTGATGCCAAACGAGTTATGTTTTGTAATATAACAAATATTACTGATTATTAGACCTACAGCTTTTGCAACCAAAATTGAAACGAAAATAGACAATTTGCTAGCAACACACCAGGCAAACGATTCGCATTAATATTGATTTATTTAAACCATTTTGAAAAAAATTGCGGAAACTATAGTCCAGATGGGCGGAAGGGGGGGGGGGAGTGGGGGCTAAAAGAAAGTTGGGGGGGGGGGGGGCGGTGAGCGGAAAAAAATTGTAAAAGTGGGCGGTGAGCCGAAAAGGTTGAGAACCTATGAGTTAGACAGACAACACCCCCCCCCCCCTCGCCACTGGGGGTCGGTTAAGTGCATGGGTAGGGGTGTCTTAGTGTGTTCTTCATTGAGTTGTTAGGGCGTCAGGTTGTAGTGACCTTCATACTCTTGGGTAGACTAAAAAATCACGCCTTAGATAAAATTTACAGTTGGTTTAATAAACGGCAATGGAAAGCATTGAATATAAATCTCCAATGGATAAAGCATCATTGACTTTTGTGCTTCTGTGCGTTATATATAATTAATATTTGTTTATAAATATCCGAAAACGAGCGCGAAACCTAAAAAGTCTTCTTGGAATTTAGCAAAGTAAAAATACAACAACAACAACACTACTTATCTTATATATTACAGACGCTACTTCTATAAAGAAGATTATTGCGTCCTACGCTCATCCGTGGTCCGAGTATAGACTTGCGTCTTTATTATCTCAATATCAGTTTCGGCCGAAACCGAAAGCTAACCGAAAGGCTAACTGTTTTGACTTCGGACGAAACCGAAACTACACCGAAGGAGGCCATTTGCCCACATTTCGGCGCCAAAAGCAAAACTTAAACCGACTTTCGGTCAGCCTGTAATCGGATTTACTTAAACGTGGACAGTGATTTAAAGTTACCGCGAGCTAGACTATAACGAATATTATGGTCAATATTTGAATTTTATTTCAACGACGTAAATTTTTGAAAAGAGGAGAACAAACGCCTCTCGTTGGCATTTAGCACTAAGCACAACTAGTTTAGTTATATTATCTTACACCGTTACATCGCTTTGGGCGGCCAGTATTTTTCCAAAGATCTCTCTCTGATACAAACATCTCTGCGTCATCCCGATTTACTCCGATGGACTGCAAGTTTCTCTTGCAGGGTAATATTCCAGATGATCATGGGGCGTCCATTATTCCCCTTCTTCGGTTGCCAAATTAAGGCCACTCTTATGTCTCTCCTTTCTGGTATCCGTACTTGACGTACTTGACCGCCCATCTCAATCATTTCCGTTTAACCAGGTGGTACATCTTATCTTGGTCTACATAACACTTCCAATGTATTTAGATAATTATGGAGACAATGCTTTTGATGTCTAATATATTTAATGTACCGTATATATTAGCGTATAGGTCGCACTGGTGGATAAGTCGCAGCCCTAGTTTAAGATTATTTTCCCTATGTTGTCATTGACCCGCGTATAAGTCGGACCCTTACTTTTTGTCGAAATTTTTCGGTAAAAAGAAGTGCGACTTATCCGCTAGTATATACGGTAAATGACCAACTGAAAGTAACACATTTTACAATGACTGCTTGCAATTTATTTAAAAAAAAAAACAAAAAAACTTTGGAATTTAAAAAAAATCCCATTGTCCAATTAAAAAAAAAAGGAAAAACAATCTTAGATTTAATCTAGAGCAATAAAGAAAACTTTGTGAACTACAATCTAAAGGTTATCTTTGTTATGTTGCAATGGCGTTAAAAAAAATACAACAGCAGCTTTAACATTACTATAACAGATCTTGATGCGTTTTATTTCCAGGCTCTTAAATCTTTATAAACAAACAACAACAACTAAAACAACAACTATTAAAAAACAAGCGACGAAACATCAGCAGTATTGATTGTTCTTGTGGGAAATAAATGTATTTTTTTTTTACGTTTAATGTAGAAGGAAAAGTACGAAACTAAATAATGGCGAATTAGTTACCGAAACACTTTAATTACAGAGGAAGTAGGGAAAAACGCTGTGGCTTTGGGGATTAATTTGACAGGCATGTAAACAATTACCCCAACGGTTACTTTTAGTAATTAAAATGGTGAAATCACGTGACATTTTGGAATGGCATGAGTACTTTTAAAACTATCTATCTATCCTTCCATTTACCAATTCATCCATCCAAACGTCCATGCAGTCATTACTCCATCAATCTATCTATCCATCCACTCATGCAACCACCCCTTGCATCCATTCGACCATGAAATTCGCAAGTTATCGTGTCCACCAATAGATTGAGGATTGAGATGCATTGAACTTTGAAAATGGCATCTCACCGCGAGCCAAATTGACCAAAATGACATCTTTACAGCTCTCTCTCTCTCTTTCTCTCTCTCTCTTCGTATTACTTTCATTCTCTCTCATTCTGTTACACTTACTGTATGTTGTTTTTGTTGTTGTTATTTTACTGTACTTTATATGGTAGTAGCGCATAGACGGAATTATTAATCATAATGAATTTCATCGTTTAGTATCTTTTCTTATCTTATATATAACAGAAGCTCCTTCTATAAAGAAGATTATTGCATCTTTCGCTCATCCGTACGCTCAGTCTAGTGTTGCATCGTTATTAATGTTTTAATTGATGTTAAGTTACTGGTTTTCCATGTTAATCCATTCCGTGCCCAAATGCCACTCGGGAAGAAAGAGTACTTATATGCTTTTGTTCTCGCATAAGGGATAAGGAAAGTGTTTTTGTCTTCATGTTTATCTGAGCATTGCAACAGGTTGTTATTGGGTTGTATTTCTAAATTAGAGTTTAATGCCTTTTGTATTATTACTAGTTTACTCTTTACCCTTCTGTCCTCTAGTGTTTTTAAGTTTAGTGTTTATGTTTGTTGACGCATGGTTAAAGTAGGTCAAGTAAAACACACATACATCAGTCTTGTTGCCTAACAAGCAAAATCTAACGTTATGCACACACAAAGGGGCAATAATACTTAGCGTTGTTTCATAAAGTCTGCTTTAAAGACAATAACTGATAAAATTTTGTTCTATGTACAGTGGGCGGAGTTTATGACATGGATAAACATCTGCCTTAAGTCTAAAATAACACTTATGGGAGGAGTATGTATTGCCCAGAAGGAATTAGGAAGAAAATAATCAATAAGAAACAAAATAACACATTACGGCACTGGACATTTAAGTAAACATGAGAATGTATATATGTATATATGTTATACACAGACTCTATTAATGGGAGTTATCGACTTAAAAGTGTATCTCATTAATAGAACAAAAATATTGTTAATACAATAATAAGATTAATAAGAAATAATCGGCACGGAGTTTATTATATGTCTACTGTAAGTTAGTTTTGCAGTAGAAGTTTATTAATGGCCTTTTCATTTGGTTCTAGCGAAATGTAATAGCAATAGTTTGCAAGGGAAGGTAACAATTTTTCATTGTGTCTGAAGTATGGTTTCACAGCGCGTTGAGGAATTTAGACTTACATTTGTCGTAGATGTTGGTCGGCACGTGGATGGAGCTGACGTTAACGTTATGTTTCGGCACTTGGTCTTCCTTGAAGCTTCCCGAGGTGGGCAGGTAGTTGACAGTGTCCACGATGGCCTCCCTCGACTCGTTGTCCATGTTGTCGAGGTCTTTCTCCAGGAGTACTCTCTTGGCGTTGTAATACTTCACATCCTAGATGGGCACAAACGAGGAAGGATATAAGCTTTATAATTAATAATGCTGGCCACAGCCAAGAAAAGAAAACTGGAATGGTATGGCCACGTCACCAGAACCAACGGGCTTGCAAAGACCATCCTGCAGGGTACCACCAGAGGAGGCAGAAAGAGAGGAAGACCAAAGAAACGTTGGGAAGATAATATCAAGGAATGGACAGGTACAAAACTGTGCGAGGCAATGAGAACAGCTGAGAGACGGGAGGAGTGGAGGAGGCTGGTTTACATGTCATCTGTGGCGCCCCAACGGTCTAACAGACTACGGGATATGTAGGATGTAGGGTAGGAATTAATAATAAGTATAATATTGGTTATTTATATAGCGCCTCTATCCGTATTATTAAATTTAGCATGCTCAGTGCGCTCTTGGAATAAATAGCAGTGGCAGTTGTATTGGATTGTAAAGCCACTAGCCAAAGAGAAATGTCTTAAAGGTCTTTTTAAAAGACTCTTTTGTCTCAGATTCTCTCAGTGTCTGAGGCAAGCTGTTTCATATAGAAAGAGCCACAGATTTAAAGGAGCGCATTCCAAGGTACTTCTTTTTGTGTCCAGCCACACTGGGAATTTTAAGGAGTGACTGTGATGCAGAGAGCATTTCCCTTTATGCTTTGATATGTTCTTGAAGGAAGGAGCAGTGCCAATTACAGTAACTGCAATTTATTGTTAAAACAGAGGAAATCAATACACGTTGTGTGATGGAGAAATTAGCATTATTCTTTTTCTTCAACTAACCGGTACTGTGTTGTTTTAAATTGTGTTTGCGATAGTAGGTTGAGGGAGCACTAATGTATGTCTGAGTTGGATTAGCATAAAAACAACAACAACGAAAGAAACAAATTTACAACTTGCTTGGTCAACAAAATAGAAATACCAACCAAAGTAGGAATGAATACAAAATAGAAATACCAACCAAAGTAGGAATTAATACAAAATAGAAATACCAACCAAAGTAGGAATGAATACAAAATAGAAATACCAACCAAAGTAGGAATGAATACAAAATAGAAATACCAACCAAAGTAGGAATGAATACAAAATAGAAATACCAACCAAAGTAGGAATGAATACAAAAAAGAAATACCAACCAAAGAAGGAATGAATACAAAATAGAAATACCAACCAAAGTAGGCATGAACACAAAATAGAAGTACCAACAAAGTAGGAATGAATGCAAAATAGAAATATCAACCAAAAGTAGGAATTAATTTTTAAAAATTATGAAACAAAAAGCTTTTGAACGAAAATTGTACGAAACCAAGTAAAGGCAAATGAGTTATTGAAAGACAATATTTACAACAAAAAAAGAAAGAATTAGGAAACAATAGTTACTTTTATGAATATTGGGACAGTTACGAAACCAACTAACTTATTTTATCTATTTGCATTTCTGATGAAATCACGTGCCAAAATGGACGAAAAGGGCGATTGGTGAATTTATTTATCTATCTATCGATGTCTATCTATCTATCCATCTATTTTCTATCTATTATTCTATTATTCTATCTATGTATCTATCTATCTATCCATCTATCTATCTATCTATCTATCTATCTATCTATCTAACTATAAATGTATCTATCAATACTGTGTTTATTTATCTATCTATTTTTCTATCTATCTATCTATTATCCTAACTTACTATCTATTTATCTAGATGTATATCTATCTATCTATTTTTCTCTCTATCTATCTCTCTATCTATCTCTCTATCTATTATCCTAAGATCTATTTATCTAGTTGTATATCTATCTATCTATTTTTCTCTATATCTCTCTATCTATCTCTCTATCTATCAATTTTTCTATCTAGTTTATATATCTATCTACTAATCTATCTATTTAATCTGTAATTGTTTACCCACCTTGAAATCAATAAGTTGAGTGTACGCTCCATAGTTCTTCATTGAGTTCTGTGCTGCCATCTTTAATTTCTGGAATTGAAATGTCAAAGTTAACTCATGTTTACCAAGTAAAGACTCTAAAAAAGAAGGCTTACTAGGCTATACATTAACGATGGTACAATTTCAACAGTATTTCACGGTATTGATGCTAAATACTTTTCGGTAAGAATGTTAATGCCCATTTCAATACATGACTTTGAACATTTATGTGATATTGATGACGGCACACAGCTAATGGGAAATTCCATGTTTGTTTCCACCACGTAAGTACATTATTATTTGTTATTATAGTCTTTGGTTCAATCATAGACTATATTGAGATGGACCGCTTGCTCTATTTTTAGAGCTTATATTTTCTTTTTTCCGTGCGCATCCAATAACGCTGTCTTAAATGACTTCTACGCTTCTATGTTTGCCTAAAAGTTTCCGCTGTATACAACTTTCAAGTTTAATTCTTATTTTTCATTTTAGAAAATGATAGCGATTAAATAAAACGAAAAATACAGTACAAAAGCGAATCTGGAATTCCGAAAAGAAGTCATTCGAGCCATCAAATAGCAGAACTATTAAAGCAAGCGGTCCATCTTATTATAGTCTTTGATAATATCTCAAGCAAACGGCATTATTTAAAAAAAAAACGATGATTAAGTAATGAAAACTCAATATTCAATGTGCAAGGACTTTTTTTTGTAGCGTAAGTTTAAGAAAATAAAATAGGAGTGAGGTACTATGCCATTGAAAAAACAACGTAAAAACAACAACAAAAACAAAAGAAAAAAAAAGAAATGCCAAGCAAACAATTACTTAACATGTAAGATTGTTTCTAAAACCCCTAACATACAAAGGGATTTTTAAGCCAGCACAATGACCAGTTCGATAATTTATTTAGCCAATAAGTCCTGGGCTACACCATTGTCTGTCCATGAGCAGAATGAAAAAAAAAATTGTCCGAGAAATGGAATCTGTTGATTCATTCTGGTCAGACCATCTTGGAAGAAAGGCAGATTGACCATCTTACAAGGGGACGCCATTCAGGCCGGGAATTAGAGAAGACTAATTAAATCTCATTGACATTCATGTCCGGCACCGGATGTACAGCACACACAAAGAGAGAAGGGTAAATTCAAGAAGAGGGAAAGTTCGTTTCGTAAATTTTCTGAGATACGACAAAGTTTAAGCGGGTAGATGCAAAAGTGTTACTATGCGTCATGTTCTCCGCATTGATTGGTCAAAAAGCTTTTCCGCGAAGATGCGTCTTACATATACGGGGTTTTGCATGAGATACTTTATATATGTAAATGTGAAATAAGTAAAAAAAATAAGGAAGTAATGATAATTATTATTACATTTGTATAGCGGTGTCAACAAACACAATGTCAACTCAGAGCGCATTTTACATTGAGCAACACATGAACAAAAACACGGAAATAACTATCTAGGCTAAAAAAAGGATATAAATACTTTATTTAATAATAGTCAGATTGTCTAAATCCATGCTAGACTTTATAACAGATGGTCACCAAAGACCTACAGAATTACGGATTACGTCAATTAACTCTTCACGGCCTATCCAGTTAAATACTCAACAAAGGTACAACGTCCACACAATCCCATGGCTATAACACAATCTCTGGGTCAAACTAGAACTAAAACGAAACGAAGCATTTCTTATTTGTTACATAATATCAGTTGCATAAAATGTAAATTAAAAAAAAAAAAGTCCGTTTCCATTCAAGCGCAAGTGTGTATATGAATATCGCTCGCTTGTCTGACATTCGCAGATTTTCCTACTCCTATCTACTCACGCTCTGCCAGACAAGTGCATGCTCACAGGCTCGCGCCTACGCTAATGACCCACCGTACAGATATTCCCTATCCACAGATAACACTGCGCTTCCTGCATATCCCCCCCCCTCGAGAGGGGGAAAGTTGTTGAGGATTTTCCCCCTCCCTATTAGAGTTCCATATTGAAAAGCTCGCGTGTTTTGTTTTCTTTAAGAGCCAAATAAGTTTTCGCGGCAGTCAACATAAGCTTGTGGAGCGTGCAAACGGCAATAATTACTGTTTGTTTGTTGATTTATTTTGGAGCTTCGGGTGAAGTAGCACCGGAAGGAACTGACGTTGAGCGGTGACTGTTGATTGTACCTTTGGTTACTCTAATCCACCAGCTTGTCTGTCCCACGGAGTGCCGTTGTTGAGAATCAATGCCCTATGCAATATTCATCTGAAAATTATCATCCGATGGCGAGCGCGCTGACAGAAAAGATAAATCAGTCGGCGGAAAGGGGGGACATTACTCACACTTCCATGCTTAAGTCCCGACTCAGTGAGAAAGAAAGAGAGAGAGAGAGAGAGAGAGAGAGAGAGAGAGAATAAAAATATCATGTTTTCAACATGCAATGGGGAATTTACAAAAAAATAATTGAAACTTGAATGTTGGAAACGATCTAGATGAGCAATGTAGCTTCCTTTAAGGCGGACATTTTATGTAGCCATTTGCATTCATCAAGCAGAAATAAATGGTCGTTTAAAATATGTTGTTTTACATTTAGATATAATCTATTTACTCTGTAAATTTACTGATAAAAAAGCAGCACCTCTTAAACACGAACAGAGTTAAATTATGGTACCTTCAAGTTAATTGTACCTCTATAAACAAATGTCTTTACAGCAGAACACACTTGCAAATAATTAAACAAAGTGACACGTAGACCATTGGTTTATATGTATGAACCGTAAGATGGTGGCTCTATCTCAGAAGTCTATATGTATCAACAGTATGATGCTATTTCTAAATTTAGGAGTACAGTATATACAATTTGATCCGCATTATGATAAGTCTATTTTAGATTTTGTTTAATATTCTGGCTAGGTACACGTTTACATGAAAATAACTCGACTTTTTAACACATTCAACTTTTGATTTGTTAAACATAAAAGACTTTCGACTTTTTGAAATGTAATGAATATTTGCATTCGTTTAAATGTGTAATTTGTAGTTTAGACCTTTTACACTATATTTTTCAATTTATAGACTATTATTTGCAAATTTCTAGGTAATAAAAAAAGGATAACGTTACCATGACAACATGAACGCAACGCACCGAGAGTGCTAATACTTCTGAGAGTTTTTAAACGTTCAAAATTGAATTCATTGAAACTTTGAATAAACATAAAGTCAACTTCTCTTTGACCCTCTTTCTCTATTTCTCTCTCACTATCTCTTTCTCTCTCTCTCTCTCTCTCTGTCTCTTTTTTTTTCTTCTTCTTCAATCCCCCTCTTCATTGAGTTAAAGCATCAAACAGGGGGGAGATAATCGATCGATGCCCATTGACTGATCTTATCCCATTCATTGGTCACGAAATACATGGCATGAATATTTTAATTTAATTTCGAACCCTGACAACGTTAGAGCGTTCAGATTTTGCGGTCTCCCAGTTTTGTAGCGTCTCATTTTTTTTCCTTTGGCACGTTCTTTACAGAAACATTCATTACATTACCATTTTGTAACATTTCAATTTCTTTGTTAAACCTTTAACTCCTGGGAAATTAGTATTGGTGTTAGGAATGATGGCTTTCGTGTATTTTCATTTTTATTTATATTCTATAACTTATTTTATGAGTGTGTTCGAAAATGGATTTCAGACATTATTACAATAATTTTGGGTGACATGTAATTTTTAAAGTGTCAATAACTCTAATTATAGGAATCCTGTAAGTGTTTTGAAAACTGGCTTTTGTAAAAAAAATATATTTTTTTTGCTTAATCAATGTCTCCGTCATTTTGACGGGCATAACCACTAGTATACTAATCTCATGGTAAAGTAAAGTACCGTTCGGACCAAACTGATGATAGGGCTGGGGAAGCAGCGTTCACCAGTTTCTGTGGCCACGGCATACTAGGGGATGTGTGGCCAGCACAATGCACAGCCGCCTTTACTTTACCCAAACTAATGTCAGGTACCCATCAGAGCTGGGTAGACTCAGGGACACCCTCAAGTCCTGGGAAAAAAAATAATCCTAGCCTCAAACAAGATTCAAACCCAGGACCTTCAGATGGCCTAGTCGAACGCGCTGCCGCTCGGCCACTGTTTTAATAATTATCGAATTGTCAATTGGCATTTATTTATTTTTGTGTTCATCTCATACTGTGTCAGTTTGGTTTTATAAAACAAATAGTTTCTGTCTCAGTGTATTATTTCTAAGCAAACTAATTTCTATTCTCTTGTTGTTTTCTGTAAAGTGACTTTTGGCATTAGTTCTAGTTATCAGCGTATAAAGACCTTTATAAAATTATCACTTTATGTATGGGCAATATGGTGGTGAGTCTACTTTAGTAGCCCGGATGTATTAAAAAAATATGATTGTGTTATATGGTGATTTTAAAAGTCTATATATGTATAAACAGTATTTAGTAGCCCGTATGTATTTAAAAAATATGATTGTGTTATATGGTGATTTTAAAAGTCTATATATGTATAAACAGTATTTAGTAGCCCATATGTATTAAAAAAATATGATTGTGTTATATGGTGATTTTAAAAGTCTATATGTATAAACAGTATTTAGTAGCCCGTATGTATTTAAAAAATATGATTGTGTTATATGGTGATTTTAAAAGTCTATATGTATAAACAGTATTTAGTAGCCCGTATATATTTAAAAAATATGATTGTGTTATATGGTGATTTTAAAAGTCTATATGTATAAACAGTATTTAGTAGCCCGAATGTATTTAAAAAATATGATTGTGTTATATGGTGATTTTAAAAGTCTATATGTATAAACAGTATTTAGTAGCCCGTATGTATTTAAAAAATATGATTGTGTTATATGGTGATTTTAAAAGTCTATATGTATAAACAGTATTTAGTAGCCCGTATGTATTTAAAAAATATGATTGTGTTATATGGTGATTTTAAAAGTCTATATGTATAAACAGTATTTAGTAGCCCGGATGTATTTAAAAAATATGATTGTGTTATATGGTGATTTTAAAAGTCTATATATGTATAAACAGTATTTAGTAGCCCGTATGTATTTAAAAAATATGATTGTGTTATATGGTGATTTTAAAAGTCTATATGTATAAACAGTATTTAGTAGCCCGTATGTATTTAAAAAATATGATTGTGTTATATGGTGATTTTAAAAGTCTATATGTATAAACAGTATTTAGTAGCCCGTATGTATTTAAAAAATATGATTGTGTTATATGGTGATTTTAAAAGTCTATATGTATAAACAGTATTTAGTAGCCCGAATGTATTTAAAAAATATGATTGTGTTATATGGTGATTTTAAAAGTCTATATGTATAAACAGTATTTAGTAGCCCGTATGTATTTAAAAAATATGATTGTGTTATATGGTGATTTTAAAAGTCTATATGTATAAACAGTATTTAGTAGCCCGTATGTATTTAAAAAATATGATTGTGTTATATGGTGATTTTAAAAGTCTATATGTATAAACAGTATTTAGTAGCCCGTATGTATTTAAAAAATATGATTGTGTTATATGGTGATTTTAAAAGTCTATATGTATAAACAGTATTTAGTAGCCCGGATGTATTTAAAAAATATGATTGTGTTATATGGTGATTTTAAAAGTCTATATATGTATAAACAGTATTTAGTAGCCCGTATGTATTTAAAAAATATGATTGTGTTATATGGTGATTTTAAAAGTCTATATGTATAAACAGTATTTAGTAGCCCGTATGTATTTAAAAAATATGATTGTGTTATATGGTGATTTTAAAAGTCTATATGTATAAACAGTATTTAGTAGCCCGTATGTATTTAAAAAATATGATTGTGTTATATGGTGATTTTAAAAGTCTATATGTATAAACAGTATTTAGTAGCCCGTATGTATTTAAAAAATATGATTGTGTTATATGGTGATTTTAAAAGTCTATATGTATAAACAGTATTTAGTAGCCCGTATGTATTTAAAAAATATGATTGTGTTATATGGTGATTTTAAAAGTCTATATGTATAAACAGTATTTAGTAGCCTGTATGTATTTAAAAAATATGAGTGTGTTATATGGTGATTTTAAAAGTCTATATGTATAAACAGTATTTAGTAGCCCGTATGTATTAAAAAAATATGATTGTGTTACATGGTGATTTTAAAAGTCTATATGTATAAACAGTATTTAGTAGCCCGTATGTATTTAAAAAATATGATTGTGTTATATGGTGATTTTAAAAGTCTATATGTATAAACAGTATTTAGTAGCCCGAATGTATTTAAAAAATATGATTGTGTTATATGGTGATTTTAAAAGTCTATATGTATAAACAGTATTTAGTAGCCCGTATGTATTTAAAAAATATGATTGTGTTATATGGTGATTTTAAAAGTCTATATGTATAAACAGTATTTAGTAGCCCGTATGTATTTAAAAAATATGATTGTGTTATATGGTGATTTTAAAAGTCTATATGTATAAACAGTATTTAGTAGCCCGTATGTATTTAAAAAATATGATTGTGTTATATGGTGATTTTAAAAGTCTATATGTATAAACAGTATTTAGTAGCCCGTATGTATTTAAAAAATATGATTGTGTTATATGGTGATTTTAAAAGTCTATATGTATAAACAGTATTTAGTAGCCCGTATGTATTTAAAAAATATGATTGTGTTATATGGTGATTTTAAAAGTCTATATGTATAAACAGTATTTAGTAGCCCGTATGTATTAAAAAAATATGATTGTGTTATATGGTGATTTTAAAAGTCTATATATGTATAAACAGTATTTAGTAGCCCGTATGTATTAAAAAAATATGATTGTGTTATATGGTGATTTTAAAAGTCTATATGTATAAACAGTATTTAGTAGCCCGTATGTATTTAAAAAATATGATTGTGTTATATGGTGATTTAAAAAGGCTATATGTATAAACAGTATTTAGTAGCCCGTATGTATTAAAAAAATATGATTGTGTTATATGGTGATTTTAAAAGTCTATATATGTATAAACAGTATTTAGTAGCCCGTATGTATTAAAAAAATATGATTGTGTTATATGGTGATTTTAAAAGTCTATATGTATAAACAGTATTTAGTAGCCCGTATGTATTTAAAAAATATGATTGTGTTATATGGTGATTTTAAAAGTCTATATATGTATAAACAGTATTTAGTAGCCCGTATGTATTAAAAAAATATGAGTGTGTTATATGGTGATTTTAAAAGTCTATATATGTATAAACAGTATTTAGTAGCCCGTATGTATTTAAAAAATATGATTGTGTTATATGGTGATTTTAAAAGTCTATATATGTATAAACAGTATTTAGTAGCCCGTATGTATTAAAAAAATATGAGTGTGTTATATGGTGATTTTAAAAGTCTATATGTATAAACAGTATTTAGTAGCCCGTATGTATTTAAAAAATATGATTGTGTTATATGGTGATTTTAAAAGTCTATATGTATAAACAGTATTTAGTAGCCCGTATGTATTTAAAAAATATGAGTGTGTTATATGGTGATTTTAAAAGTCTATATGTATAAACAGTATTTAGTAGCCCGTATGTATTTAAAAAATATGATTGTGTTATATGGTGATTTTAAAAGTCTATATGTATAGACAGTATTTAGTAGCCCGTATGTATTTAAAAAATATGAGTGTGTTATATGGTGATTTTAAAAGTCTATATGTATAAACAGTATTTAGTAGCCCGTATGTATTAAAAAAATATGATTGTGTTATATGGTGATTTTAAAAGTCTATATGTATAAACAGTATTTAGTAGCCCGTATGTATTTAAAAAATATGATTGTGTTATATGGTGATTTTAAAAGTCTATATATGTATAAACAGTATTTAGTAGCCCATATGTATTAAAAAAATATGATTGTGTTATATGGTGATTTTAAAAGTCTATATGTATAAACAGTATTTAGTAGCCCGTATGTATTTAAAAAATATGATTGTGTTATATGGTGATTTTAAAAGTCTATATGTATAAACAGTATTTAGTAGCCCGTATATATTTAAAAAATATGATTGTGTTATATGGTGATTTTAAAAGTCTATATGTATAAACAGTATTTAGTAGCCCGAATGTATTTAAAAAATATGATTGTGTTATATGGTGATTTTAAAAGTCTATATGTATAAACAGTATTTAGTAGCCCGTATGTATTTAAAAAATATGATTGTGTTATATGGTGATTTTAAAAGTCTATATGTATAAACAGTATTTAGTAGCCCGTATGTATTTAAAAAATATGATTGTGTTATATGGTGATTTTAAAAGTCTATATGTATAAACAGTATTTAGTAGCCCGTATGTATTTAAAAAATATGATTGTGTTATATGGTGATTTTAAAAGTCTATATGTATAAACAGTATTTAGTAGCCCGGATGTATTTAAAAAATATGATTGTGTTATATGGTGATTTTAAAAGTCTATATATGTATAAACAGTATTTAGTAGCCCGTATGTATTTAAAAAATATGATTGTGTTATATGGTGATTTTAAAAGTCTATATGTATAAACAGTATTTAGTAGCCCGTATGTATTTAAAAAATATGATTGTGTTATATGGTGATTTTAAAAGTCTATATGTATAAACAGTATTTAGTAGCCCGTATGTATTTAAAAAATATGATTGTGTTATATGGTGATTTTAAAAGTCTATATGTATAAACAGTATTTAGTAGCCCGAATGTATTTAAAAAATATGATTGTGTTATATGGTGATTTTAAAAGTCTATATGTATAAACAGTATTTAGTAGCCCGTATGTATTTAAAAAATATGATTGTGTTATATGGTGATTTTAAAAGTCTATATGTATAAACAGTATTTAGTAGCCCGTATGTATTTAAAAAATATGATTGTGTTATATGGTGATTTTAAAAGTCTATATGTATAAACAGTATTTAGTAGCCCGTATGTATTTAAAAAATATGATTGTGTTATATGGTGATTTTAAAAGTCTATATGTATAAACAGTATTTAGTAGCCCGGATGTATTTAAAAAATATGATTGTGTTATATGGTGATTTTAAAAGTCTATATATGTATAAACAGTATTTAGTAGCCCGTATGTATTTAAAAAATATGATTGTGTTATATGGTGATTTTAAAAGTCTATATGTATAAACAGTATTTAGTAGCCCGTATGTATTTAAAAAATATGATTGTGTTATATGGTGATTTTAAAAGTCTATATGTATAAACAGTATTTAGTAGCCCGTATGTATTTAAAAAATATGATTGTGTTATATGGTGATTTTAAAAGTCTATATGTATAAACAGTATTTAGTAGCCCGTATGTATTTAAAAAATATGATTGTGTTATATGGTGATTTTAAAAGTCTATATGTATAAACAGTATTTAGTAGCCCGTATGTATTTAAAAAATATGATTGTGTTATATGGTGATTTTAAAAGTCTATATGTATAAACAGTATTTAGTAGCCTGTATGTATTTAAAAAATATGAGTGTGTTATATGGTGATTTTAAAAGTCTATATGTATAAACAGTATTTAGTAGCCCGTATGTATTAAAAAAATATGATTGTGTTACATGGTGATTTTAAAAGTCTATATGTATAAACAGTATTTAGTAGCCCGTATGTATTTAAAAAATATGATTGTGTTATATGGTGATTTTAAAAGTCTATATGTATAAACAGTATTTAGTAGCCCGAATGTATTTAAAAAATATGATTGTGTTATATGGTGATTTTAAAAGTCTATATGTATAAACAGTATTTAGTAGCCCGTATGTATTTAAAAAATATGATTGTGTTATATGGTGATTTTAAAAGTCTATATGTATAAACAGTATTTAGTAGCCCGTATGTATTTAAAAAATATGATTGTGTTATATGGTGATTTTAAAAGTCTATATGTATAAACAGTATTTAGTAGCCCGTATGTATTTAAAAAATATGATTGTGTTATATGGTGATTTTAAAAGTCTATATGTATAAACAGTATTTAGTAGCCCGTATGTATTTAAAAAATATGATTGTGTTATATGGTGATTTTAAAAGTCTATATGTATAAACAGTATTTAGTAGCCCGTATGTATTTAAAAAATATGATTGTGTTATATGGTGATTTTAAAAGTCTATATGTATAAACAGTATTTAGTAGCCCGTATGTATTAAAAAAATATGATTGTGTTATATGGTGATTTTAAAAGTCTATATATGTATAAACAGTATTTAGTAGCCCGTATGTATTAAAAAAATATGATTGTGTTATATGGTGATTTTAAAAGTCTATATGTATAAACAGTATTTAGTAGCCCGTATGTATTTAAAAAATATGATTGTGTTATATGGTGATTTAAAAAGGCTATATATATAAACAATATTTAGTAGCCCGTATGCCGTATGTATTAAAAAAATATGATTGTGTTATATGGTGATTTTAAAAGTCTATATATGTATAAACAGTATTTAGTAGCCCGTATGTATTAAAAAAATATGATTGTGTTATATGGTGATTTTAAAAGTCTATATGTATAAACAGTATTTAGTAGCCCGTATGTATTTAAAAAATATGATTGTGTTATATGGTGATTTTAAAAGTCTATATATGTATAAACAGTATTTAGTAGCCCGTATGTATTAAAAAAAATATGAGTGTGTTATATGGTGATTTTAAAAGTCTATATATGTATAAACAGTATTTAGTAGCCCGTATGTATTTAAAAAATATGATTGTGTTATATGGTGATTTTAAAAGTCTATATATGTATAAACAGTATTTAGTAGCCCGTATGTATTAAAAAAATATGAGTGTGTTATATGGTGATTTTAAAAGTCTATATGTATAAACAGTATTTAGTAGCCCGTATGTATTTAAAAAATATGATTGTGTTATATGGTGATTTTAAAAGTCTATATGTATAAACAGTATTTAGTAGCCCGTATGTATTTAAAAAATATGAGTGTGTTATATGGTGATTTTAAAAGTCTATATGTATAAACAGTATTTAGTAGCCCGTATGTATTTAAAAAATATGATTGTGTTATATGGTGATTTTAAAAGTCTATATGTATAAACAGTATTTAGTAGCCCGTATGTATTTAAAAAATATGAGTGTGTTATATGGTGATTTTAAAAGTCTATATGTATAAACAGTATTTAGTAGCCCGTATGTATTAAAAAAATATGATTGTGTTATATGGTGATTTTAAAAGTCTATATGTATAAACAGTATTTAGTAGCCCGTATGTATTTAAAAAATATGATTGTGTTATATGGTGATTTTAAAGTCTATATATGTATAAACAGTATTTAGTAGCCCGTATGTATTAAAAAAATATGAGTGTGTTATATGGTGATTTTAAAAGTCTATATGAATAAACAGTATTTAGTAGCCCGTATGTATTTAAAAAATATGATTGTGTTATATGGTGATTTTAAAAGTCTATATGTATAAACAGTATTTAGTAGCCCGTATGTATTTAAAAAATATGAGTGTGTTATATGGTGATTTTAAAAGTCTATATGTATAAACAGTATTTAGTAGCCCGTATGTATTTAAAAAATATGATTCTGTTATATGGTGATTTTAAAAGTCTATATGTATAAACAGTATTTAGTAGCCCGTATGTATTGAAAAAATATGATTGTGTTATATGGTGATTTTAAAAGTCTATATGTATAAACAGTATTTAGTAGCCCGTATGTATTTAAAAAATATGATTGTGTTATATGGTGATTTTAAAAGTCTATATGTATAAACAGTATTTAGTAGCCCGTATGTATTTAAAAAATATGATTGTGTTATATGGTGATTTTAAAAGTCTATATGTATAAACAGTATTTAGTAGCCCGTATGTATTTAAAAAATATGATTGTGTTATATGGTGATTTTAAAAGTCTATATGTATAAACAGTATTTAGTAGCCCGTATGTATTAAAAAAAATATGATTGTGTTATATGGTGATTTTAAAAGTCTATATGTATAAACAGTATTTAGTAGCCCATATGTATTTAAAAAATATGATTGTGTTATATGGTGATTTTAAAAGTCTATATGTATAAACAGTATTTAGTAGCCCATATGTATTTAAAAAATATGATTGTGTTATATGGTGATTTTAAAAGTCTATATGTATAAACAGTATTTAGTAGCCCGTATGTATTTAAAAAATATGATTGTGTTATATGGTGATTTTAAAAGTCTATATGTATAAACAGTATTTAGTAGCCCGTATGTATTTAAAAAATATGATTGTGTTATATGGTGATTTTAAAAGTCTATATGTATAAACAGTATTTAGTAGCCTGTATGTATTTAAAAAATATGAGTGTGTTATATGGTGATTTTAAAAGTCTATATGTATAAACAGTATTTAGTAGCCCGTATGTATTAAAAAAATATGATTGTGTTACATGGTGATTTTAAAAGTCTATATGTATAAACAGTATTTAGTAGCCCGTATGTATTTAAAAAATATGATTGTGTTATATGGTGATTTTAAAAGTCTATATGTATAAACAGTATTTAGTAGCCCGAATGTATTTAAAAAATATGATTGTGTTATATGGTGATTTTAAAAGTCTATATGTATAAACAGTATTTAGTAGCCCGTATGTATTTAAAAAATATGATTGTGTTATATGGTGATTTTAAAAGTCTATATGTATAAACAGTATTTAGTAGCCCGTATGTATTTAAAAAATATGATTGTGTTATATGGTGATTTTAAAAGTCTATATGTATAAACAGTATTTAGTAGCCCGTATGTATTTAAAAAATATGATTGTGTTATATGGTGATTTTAAAAGTCTATATGTATAAACAGTATTTAGTAGCCCGTATGTATTTAAAAAATATGATTGTGTTATATGGTGATTTTAAAAGTCTATATGTATAAACAGTATTTAGTAGCCCGTATGTATTTAAAAAATATGATTGTGTTATATGGTGATTTTAAAAGTCTATATGTATAAACAGTATTTAGTAGCCTGTATGTATTTAAAAAATATGAGTGTGTTATATGGTGATTTTAAAAGTCTATATGTATAAACAGTATTTAGTAGCCCGTATGTATTAAAAAAATATGATTGTGTTACATGGTGATTTTAAAAGTCTATATGTATAAACAGTATTTAGTAGCCCGTATGTATTTAAAAAATATGATTGTGTTATATGGTGATTTTAAAAGTCTATATGTATAAACAGTATTTAGTAGCCCGAATGTATTTAAAAAATATGATTGTGTTATATGGTGATTTTAAAAGTCTATATGTATAAACAGTATTTAGTAGCCCATATGTATTTAAAAAATATGATTGTGTTATATGGTGATTTTAAAAGTCTATATGTATAAACAGTATTTAGTAGCCCGTATGTATTAAAAAAATATGATTGTGTTATATGGTGATTTTAAAAGTCTATATGTATAAACAGTATTTAGTAGCCCGTATGTATTAAAAAAATATGATTGTGTTATATGCTGATTTTAAAAGTCTATATATGTATAAACAGTATTTAGTAGTCGATATGTATTAAAAATATGATTGTGTTATATGATGATTTTAAAACTCTATATGTATAAACAGTTTGATGGGTAATTTTTTTTTAATAACTTAATATCAATGCAAACACTTATATTTTATTTTATCCTATTCTGCGTTATTAGTCTAGAGTTTACTAATAAAGTTTTGAAGAGAGATTCAATTCTTTTGATATATTAAGATGTGATGGTGGACATTTATTGTTGATGTGTAGCGACGTTTTTCGCAACTTTATTATTTTTGTATCTTTACTTATAGTCTATGTTACATCAGCTACTTCGCTGGTTTAAGTCTAGTCTTAGTAAGATTTTATTCAAATTTGGAATCTTCCACTGCAATTAGGTAAATTCCACGTCACATCGGAAAAACCTAAATTCCGCGGAGTGGCTTGAAATTCCGGGGGCCGCGGTAAATTGTTGGCCCCAGCGTTGCATAGAAATAGCTTTGACCTCTGACCCCGTGGTATTTATTTAGAGACATGCTATGGTCAAACTGTTGGCCAGACTACTGATGTACTCACCATAACTGCCTTCTTCTTCTCTTCCAGGAGGTCCTCCATCTTACGTTTCACGTCACTCAGTAGCATTTTTATGTCCAGCGAAGTCCTGGGCACAACTCCCATCTTGGCATGTTGCTGTTGGATAGAGAGAATAGAATCGATACATTTATATGCAGTATTGTTGGATAGAGAGAATAGAATCGATACATTTATATGCAGTATTGTTGGATAGAGAGAATAGAATCGATACAATTGTATGCAGTATTGTTGGATAGAGAGAATAGAATCGATACAATTGTATGCAGTATTGTTGGATAGAGAGAATAGAATCGATACAATTGTATGTAGTACTGTTGGATAGAGAGAATAGAATCGATACAATTGTATGTAGTACTGTTGGATAGAGAGAATAGAATCTATACAATTGTATGTAGTACTGTTGGATAGAGAGAATAGAATCTATACAATTGTATGTAGTACTGTTGGATAGAGAGAATAGAATCTATACAATTGTATGTAGTACTGTTGGATAGAGAGAATAGAATCGATACAATTGTATGTAGTACTGTTGGATAGAGAGAATAGAATCTATACAATTGTATGTAGTACTGTTGGATAGAGAGAATAGAATCTATACAATTGTATGTAGTACTGTTGGATAGAGAGAATAGAATCTATACAATTGTATGTAGTACTGTTGGATAGAGAGAATAGAATCGATACAATTGTATGTAGTACTGTTGGATAGAGAGAATAGAATCTATACAATTGTATGTAGTACTGTTGGATAGAGAGAATAGAATCAATACATTTGTATGCAGTGCTGTTGGATAGAGATAATAGAGTGGATACTTATGTAGGTATTGCTCTTGAATATAAAATAGAATCGATACATGTATATACAGTGATATTGGATATAAACATAGAATCAATACATATGTAGGTAGTGCTCTTGAATATAAACATAGAATCGATACATGTATATACAGTGATATTGGATATAAACATAGAATCGATACATATGTAGGTAGTGCTCTTGAATATAAACATAGAATCGATACATGTATACACAGTAATATTGGATATAAACATAGAATCAATACATATGTAGGTAGTGCTCTTGAATATAAAATAGAATCGATACATTTGTTTGCAGTGTTGTTGGATATATATAGAATGGATACACATGTATGCAGTTATGTTGGATATAAAAATAGAATCGATACAATTGTATACAGTGGACATCTATATCAAACAAGAAGATGGAGGTTAGAGTTTTAAAGTACGTTAAAAAATTGCTCAACCACCATTTACTATCACATCCTTTGAAAAGAAAAGCTATTAATCTGAGATTTGAACTGAAGAGCTTAAATATGATAATTGAATCGCATTTCAAGTAAACCGTCGATAATAGTCGATTGTCCAATGATATAGAGTATAGAGTCAAACAAATGAAAACTTAAGTAAACAGCAAATTTATGAAATCACCGTGATCATTATTCATAATAATCATAAATCAAGTACAACATACTCTCGAATAGAGTCAGACTAGACTTGAACTCCACTTCTCTACGAGTGAATGCGAGCCACGATTACTCTCTTAGGCTCGCAAAAGGATCTCAATCCACTGTATCACACTGTTGTGATACATTCACATAAAGGGTCGGCACAAACGGGGTAGCCGCCACTCTAAGATCCTGCAAGGCGGAGCAATCTGCAAGCACGTGCTCGACAGTCTCTTCCTCCTCCCTGCAGTTTCGACACGGCGAATCATCTTGGGGCCTAAACCTACTAACCTACTACATTGCGACCATGACTAAAATACTTTACACCACAAACGCTTCAACCTACTCACCCTACAAATACTACAGGCATCTTTATTCCTACTTAGTGATTACTTATTTGTTTCTTCTCTCTTCACGTAAACACGTAGTCTAATAACGTAATTGATTATTACTTACGTAATCACAACCAAATATCTAAATTGTCTTTTGTATAACAATACTACAGGTAATTACCATTGCATCATTGAATCAAAATCGACTGAGTGGAACAGAGTTTTATATCTCTTGACGGTCATGACAGTAACGTATTTTTTAAAGAGTTTTTTTGTTGTTGTGGCTGCTTCACGTTTATGTTTGCTGGCTTTACTTTTGATTTAGACCTAAGTGAATAATGGGTTTTGTCACAAGGCCTTGGATTATTCTCCACTCTCGGGCTCGTCTCGGAAATGATTTTAAAAGTAAGTAGGTGGTTACTTTCTGAAAGCTTTTTGTGTTGTTTCCCTTGAACTGAAACCAGGAAAGGGGATTGGACAGGAGGCTAAGTGGGACACTGGCTTTGAAAACAGTCCGAATTAAGACAGAAAGGCTGGAAAACTAGTGGCTAGATAACGAAACTTGTGTATTTGACTAACGTAGCATATTTGATCGACTTGTTATATTTGACCAACTTTGCGTAATTGACTAACATAGTATATTTCACAAACTAATTATATCTGACCAGCATAGCTTATTTGACTAACATAGCATATTACATCAACTTTTTATATTTGACCAGCTTTGTGTATTTGCCTAACTTAGCATATTTCATTTTAATATTACACTTGACCAACTTTGCGTATTTAGACTAAAACATCATATTGATCGACTTGTTAGATGCGACTAACATAGCATAATAATTGATCCACTTGCTACATGACTAGCTTTGTCTTTGTGTATTTCTCCATAACGTATCTTTTGAAATTTGTTTTTGTACCAACGTCCTGCAATTTTCTCTATTAAAATATTTGACATAGAAGATACAGAAAAAACTTTTACAAAGTCTAATATAGCTTGGAAAATAGAGTAATCAAGAAATTCACAGTCTGTGTTGAAAGGTCTGTGTTGGAAAGTCTGTGTTGGAAAGTCTGTGTTGGAAAGTCTGTGTCGTAAAGTCTGTATTTGAAAGTCTGTGTCTGTGTAGTCAAAATACATGGGTTATGATGTTATCTTTAATGCTTCTATGCTGCATAATTTTGTGAAAATTTGATGTTTTAAATTATAGTTTAGAAAGCTGAGTGCTGTTTACCTTTAAGATTGGGTATTATTATATTATCAATCATAAGATGAATAGTTCATTTGTCATTTGAATATCTTTGATTGCAACGAGGCATCGTCATTTGTCTTTGATGTAACTATGTCAGTGGTAATTTTATTCTTGAAATTAAAGAACCAACAGAACTGAAGCTAGTTACATATAAAGTTGAATCACTAGTAAAATACACAAGATTGGTCAAATATTGGATGGTACGGTGGTGGCAGCGCGTTCGACTGGAGTTGCGAAGGTTCTGGGTTCGAATCCTGATGAAGGATTTGTTTCCGGGACTGGAGGGTGTCCCTGAGTCTACCCAGCTCTGATAGGGTACCTGACATTAGTTAGGCGGCTGGGTAGTGTGCTGGCCACCCATCCGCACACATGACCGCATAAACTGGTGAACGCTGCTTCATCGGCCCAATGATCCATTTGGTCCGAAGGGGTCAAATATTTAGAAGAAAGAAATACGGTTGCCTAGTAGTGAACTTGTATTACCGTACTGAAAGACTTGGGATAACTCCAGTTGGTATATTTTTTTTCGGGTCTGGAGGGTGTCACTGAGTCTACCTCTCTCTGATGATTACCTGACATTCGTTTGGGGATAGGTGAAAGTGGCTGGGCATTGTGCTGGCCACACAATTCTCAACAGAAACTTTTGAAAGCTTTCTCTCCTGCATAATTGATACTTTCCTTTCACCAGAGAAAAAGTAGACTATTAATTTTGTAAGGTTTAAATTATCACTAAATAAAAGCCTCAATTGAAACGTATAATTGTGGAGTATTTTTTTTATCTTGAATGTAGCATAATTCTCTCTTCTAGTCAATCAAGATCCATAAATTATAGTCTTTGCCCTAACCATGTCAATTGTTGTTAGTTTTTCTGTTAAATTTTTAAATACCTTCATTTCCATGTCTACGCGGTGTCCAAGTTTTCTCGGCATCCCCATAATATCCTGACACCAAATTGCGGGACCTCTGATTGGAAAACACCCCTCTAAACTTGACAAATTAAAATCTCCGGCTTCCAAAAATCTGAGATTTAACGATTGGACATTTTCTAGACACGGCGTGTCCGGTTTTTTCTTTAAAATGTTGATCCCTGTTTTTAAAAACAAAAATGGCGCAAAATAAAAAAATAATTCCTAATATTTGTCAACTTTAACGTCTGCTGTCTAATATCTCTTGACAGATATCATTTCTGGTCTTCCTGTTCAGCTGGAGGCTTGGGTAACTTGACCAGGATTGACGTCAGTAGAAATGAATTATAAATGCACAGGTTGCTAACGTCTTCATACTTTTGACGTATGTAGGGATCAAACGTGAAGTAAGTGTAGGGATCAAACGTGAAGTAAGTGTAGAGGTCAAACGTGAAGTAAGTGTAGAGTTCAAACGTGAAGTAAGTGTAGAGGTCAAACGTGAAGTAAGTAAAGAGGTCAAACGTGAAGTAAGTGTAAAGGTCAAACATGAAGTAAGTGTAAAGGTCAAACATGAAGTAATTGTAGATGTAAAATATTAGATTCTTAGAGGTCAAACGTAAAGCACGTGTAAAAATTCATATTTTTTTCCCACTTTATTTTCTGTTTCATTCACTGATTCCTTATCCTACAAAATACATTAGAATGGCTTCCCATGTCTTGAACTTACAGACCGAAGTAATAAAATAAATATGTAAATCTAATACCCATGTAGAACTTCTGTAATAGATAACGGAGTCATAGTATATTTATAGGATGAAAATAAATAAATAGCCATCTCTTCAATGGGATATATCGTTAGATAGGCGCTGATCACTGTAGATAGATAGATAGAGAGAGAGAGAGAGAGAGAGAGAGAGAGAGAGAGAGAGAGAGAGAGTAAGCTGGGGCTTTCCATTTAGAAAGATATTGCTGTTGATAAAGATATCTAGGGAGACTATACAAGAAAGACAGATTGAGTTACGGTTAAAGGTTATAACAGGAAGTGTTAAAATAAAAAACAAAAACGCGGGAAAAGATCGTACATAAACAATGCCAGAAAATGAAGACATCATTAATCCTGGAGAATTGTCTCCCTTGTCGAGTGGCTAATGTCAATGACACAGTTTCAATGTTTTGTTTCGTTTCTAATTTTCTATTTTAAATTCCGTTTGTTTTTACTCTTTCTTTTATAACTTTAAAAAAATATAACATAGGCTACAATCTAAAATGGAAATAAATAAATTAATACAGGGATATAATACATTTGATTTTCTAACATAGAAATAATATAGAATAATTAATGTAATAAAGTACATATAGATAAAACATAATAATAATAATAATTCTATTTGTATAGAGCTGCCATCAAACATAAGGTAAGCTCAGAGCGCATTGAGCAACAAACAACCAAGAACAGGGAATATAGTTCTCTAGGCGAAAATGGAAACAAAGCTAATTATTAATAACGTCAAAATCTTACAAATGTAGGACAATGCAAATAACTGTAGCATTAACCGACTTAATATGGAAGTCCAACAGTTAAGAATATAAAGACAGCTTCATATTAGTTCTTATTTTTAACAATGTGTTTCTGGACATGGAATGGGTTGCCTGCACAAGTAACGAAAACCAAACACCCTGTCATCAGTGGAAACTCCTTTCAAATGCAACTTTAAAAATGTGATGTGAGTGGGACGTCTAAATCTTATTTGATCATCAGCTAAAAAATTTTGAAAGCTGATATGCAGAAAGATTTCCCTTGGTACAATTTCTAATTAAGTTATAAAATATTAAAATACACGTGTACTATTTTTTTAAAACGATTTTTAAGACTTCGGCACAAAAAGACTGCTTCAAAAATTGGATGCGTTTTTTCTTACACATCATCATCATCCTGGTCCAGCAGCCATTTGGGCACTTGCCCTTCGGCCTAAGGCTATGGAGAAGAAATTGCAGACTTTTTGTAGCTGTTTGAATATAGAAAAGTGTTTGAGAGATTTGGTGTTTTGGGGAGGTACGCATTAAAGATGTCAAGTATACAATTTAAGCTTATAGAGCGTTCTTAGTGGGCGTGGCTTAGGTTTTTAGTGACGTATTTGTGTAAATAAAGAACCCACTTGAGGTACAAATGTAACGTGGTGAAAGTGAAGTACTTCTTTATCATGCAAAATTCACATCTGAATATTGGCTATCCTACTCAAAAATAAGGAGGTAAATAGTTGTACTGTAGATTAATTGATTAATGTGATTAGGCTAGAGCCGGTAGACCAGGGGTCGGCAACCTGCGGCTCGCGAGCCGCATGCGGCTCTTTCGCTGTCAAGTTGCGGCTCTCCAGTTCCATGCGCAAAGCAGAACAGAAATCATGAAGAAATTCAAAGATTTGGCATTATCTGCTAAAGCAGTACAAGATAGAACTTCTAAAATGTCTTCAAATATAACACATAGGCAATTAGTAGAAGACATTCAACTGGCTTCTGCTTTATCCCTTGCTATGGATAAGTCTTGCGACATAAAGACACGGCACAATAAGTTACACTTTTTGTCAGGTATATGTCGTCCCAAGGTCCAAAAGAAGAACTGCTATGATTGCTGCCACTCTCATGTCAAACTCGTGGATAAGATATAGCAAATCCTGTGCAAAAAGTCTGGAAGACTATGAAATCGATATAAATAAAATCGTTTCCATATCAACTGATGGAGTCAGAAATATGACAGGAATACATAAAGGGGTAACAACGATTCTTCGGGGAAAAAAAACACGAAATTGTAACGTTTCACTGCATAATTCATCAAGAGACGCTTTATGCCAAAACATTTCCACCGAAAATGTCATGAGGTCATGAAGTTGGTAATTAAGATCATTAACAGCATTTCGCAAAAGCACACTATCATCGCCAGTTTAAGGAATTTCTTGAAGAAATAGAAAGCCAGTATACTGACTTACTTCTGCACAATAAAGTGCGATGGCTTTTTAGGGGTAACATATTGAAACGTTTTGCTTCTTGCTTGAGGGAAATAAAAACATTCTTCAATGAAAAAGGCATTGTCCATACCGATTTGAAAGAAGACAAATGGTTGAGAAAATTCAACTTCATGTTGGGTATCACAAAGAAACCAAATGAGCTAAATGTAAAATTGCATGGAAAGGGAAACCCAGCCTATGCCTTGCTTGAAAAATGAAGGATGGATTCACTTAGAGATTTGAGCAATTCAAAACAAACGCAAGTACTCTTGCGTTCATATTAAATCCTCTCAACACAAATACACATTTAAGTGCTGACGATCTTCGGGTCAAAATATTCGTGCGTGCAAGGGTTCTCTTGCATGAATATAATAAAAAGTAAAGTAAGAAGCCAACTAACAAATACAAATCTAGAGGTGTGCTAGAAACTGAAAACAACAAGTTGTGAGCCAGATTTAACCAAACTTTCAAAAGGCACGCAAGACCACTGCTCCCAGTGATGTAACTATTTTAACTATCTATTATTCAATAATTATAGTTATATTATTTGATTACTAATTTTATTATTCTAGCAGAGCTAGCTAAAATACTGTAATATGTTTTGTGCAAAACATTTGTATGTTTTTATATGAATAAATACTATTTCATTTTAAAGCTATATTTATTTTAAATAAAAAATCAAATTTATTTGCCTAATCCTAATCAAATACCATACTATTGAAACAAAAATGTTAGTGGCTCTTTAAAAACTGGGAAATTTTGTAAATTCTAACTTTTGGCTCTTCCGTCTCAAAAGGTTGCCGACCCCTGGTCTATACCTATTTACACTTTCAATTTTACTTTATAGGCCTACACTTTTAATGTTTCGTAGGCTAGGCTACGATGTCAAGTGATAGTGTTGGGTGAATAGGCTATCTAGTCAAGTCACTAATAGGCTCACATCGTCTATGATCTATGTATATGATAATAATAAAATAGCCTATTTTATTTAACATACATAATACAGCTTAAATCTCAATAAGACTTAAAACACAACACATCATTTAAAAAAAGCTCGAGCCTATATGAAACTTTATTAATACAGCGGCCATATTTAATTGTACACCATTACTCAAAGTAAAGACAAATCACGTGCTTTTTGTCACGGGATTGCAAACGCCCTATTGGAGAATCGAACACTCGGATGAGAATCGAACACCCGTCTCCTTTCGCGTTTGTTAATTATTATTGTTTTATGTGGTTGAAAAATAACACAATATTGGAAGGCTAATGAATATCTTAAATGCATATAAACGATTTTTACGAATAATTTTGCTTTTAGTTGTTTTATAAATTTATTATAATTTTATTTTATAAAACCCGTTAAACTTTTTTTTTTTGTAAGTCAACAATTTCAATATATCGTAGACATAATTGAACATAATCTAGAAGCAAACCTAGTCAAGCATGAACCAATTTTAACTTATGCGTCTTGCTTTAAAAAAAAATCCGTTTTTTTTGCGCGGAAGAGGATATCTAAGAAAAATATGTGAATTAATCCGCCGTAAAGAAAAAATTATGCAGTTGATTGGTTGAAATTGCCTAGTATTGTCTGTTATTAGAATAATGTGAGAGACGATTCGGTGGAATGGATTTTTAGAAAACATTGATTTTGTTTTAAATTTTTTCGTTAGACCGCTAAAGAGAAGCCTATATATCTACGGCTACGTGAAATGTACAGATTTTATATTTAAATATAACACATTATATGAAGAAAATCGCCTGCTTACTTGTCCATGTGCAAAGTGGAAGTTTTAAAATACTGATGTTATTCATCTATCTAGGTATCTATATATATATATATATAAATCTATCTATCTATCTGTCTCTCTCTCTTTGTCTGTCTATCTACCTATCTATTTATCTGTTTATCTATCTATATCTGTCTAGCATATCTATCTATCTATCGGTCTATCTATCTACCGTCTATCTATTTATCTAACTGTCTAACTTATCTATATCCAATCTATCCAATCTATCTAATCTATCCAATCTATCTAATCTATCCAATCTATCCAATCTTTATAATCGATCTAATAGATCTAATCGATCTAATCTAACTAATATAGCTAATCTATCCAATCTATCCAATCTATCTAATCTATCTAATCTATCTAATCTATCTGATCTATCTGATCTATCTGATCTATCTAATCTATCTAATCTATCTAATCTATCTAATCTATCTAATCTATCTAATCTATCTAATCTATCTAATCTATCTAATCTATCTAATCTATCTAATCTATCTAATCTATCTAATCTATCTGTCTCTCTCTCTTTGTCTGTCTATCTACCTATCTATTTATCTGTTTATCTATCTATATCTGTCTAGCATATCTATCTATCTATCGGTCTATCTATCTACCGTCTATCTATTTATCTAACTGTCTAACCTATCTATATCCAATCTATCCAATCTATCTAATCTATCCAATCTATCTAATCTATCCAATCTATGCAATCTTTATAATCGATCTAATAGATCTAATCGATCTAATCTAACTAATATAGCTAATCTATCCAATCTATCCAATCTATCTAATCTATCTAATCTATCTAATCTATCTGATCTATCTGATCTATCTGATCTATCTAATCTATCTAATCTATCTAATCTATCTAATCTATCTAATCTATCTAATCTATCTAATCTATCTAATCTATCTAATCTATCTAATCTATCTAATCTATCTAATCTATCTAATCTATCTAATCTATCTAATCTATCTAATCTATCTAATCTATCTAATCTATCTAATCTATCTAATCTATCTAATCTATCTAATCCATCTAATTCATATAATCCATCTAATCCAAATAATCCATCTAATCCAAATAATCCATCTAATCCATGACATTTATCTGTGTGTATGCATACATGTATGTGTACAATCAGTATCGGTATGACCAAATGATGACACTAAATAAAAAAACCGCCTGTTCAAGACAGAGACGGTGTCCATTGAACGTTAAATAAAACGATAAAGATGTTAATTCAATTTTCTAACACAGATGACTGGGCAGTAGAAAGTAAGCCACACGGAAGCTGACGTGAAAAGTTGCCAGATTTATATTTTATCGATTACAAAAGCAGGAAAATAGCCCATGACCTATTGACCTCGTTTTTGTTTTGTTTTCTAAAACACAAAAAAAATTGTTTGCAGCAGCAATGAAATTTAGAGAGAGAGAGAGAGAGAGAGAGAGAGAGAGAGAGAGAGAGAGAACAAAAGAGGGTTGGAGAGATATGAATTAAGAGATTACAATAGAGTGAGTTAAAAAAAACAGCGAAAAGAAATGGGAGAGAGAGAAAGAGAGAGCGGGTGGGGGGGGGGAGGTTGAGACAGCGTGTGTAACAGTGAGAAAGTAGGAGTGAAAGAGCTGGAGAAAAATGCAAAATGAAAGAGAGGGGGAGAGAGAGAGAGAGAGAAATGGCAATATAAAAACATGAAACAGGGAGACGGCGCAGTAATAAGGATTATAAACATTATAGAGAAATATTTTTTGTTGTTTTTTTAGACGTTGAATAATACAGATGAAGAAAAATGGATGAGAGAAATTACAGAGAGAGGAAGAGAGACAGAGAGAGAGAGCGAGAGAAAGATAGAGAGCAACAGAGATAGATAGATACAGAGAACGCGACAGAGATAGAGAGTGAGAGAGAGAAAGAGAGAGAGAGACAGACAGAGAGAGAAGATTAAAAATATAATCCCACATTAATCGACAAGTTTTCAAAGGAGAACGATAAAATTGCACAAAAAAAATGTTTATTCCAAATGCTAAGACATGTTCATAAAAAATAAAAAAAAAATTCTCGAGAGGTAACCCGACATGGAAAGGGTTGCCTGCACTAAACAGGAATACAAACAATTTAACATAGTGGAGAACCCTTATCAAAATACAGGACTAGAATCAAACCAAAGATAGGCACAGTTGGCAATAATCTTATGTATAGAAGGAGCGGCTCTAAGACACTAAGAAAAGCTTAAGACAGCTTGATTGTCTGGAGTGTGTCTCTGAGTCTAACGAGCTAAATTGGGCACAAGGTTTAACATTTAATTATTATAGTCTACCTCTTTTATAACAATGCTATTTCCATAAACTCATTTCGGAACCTGAACAATATTGAGGCAATGTCAGTGGCATTACCTGAACAATATTGAGGCAATGTCAGTGGCATTACCTGAACAATATTGAGGCAATGTCAGTGGCATTACCTGAACAATATTGAGGCAATGTCAGTGGCATTACCTGAACAATATTGAGGCAATGTCAGTGGCATTACCTGAACAATATTGAGGCAATGTCAGTGGCATTACCTGAACAATATTGAGGCAATGTCAGTGGCATTACCTGAACAATATTGAGGCAATGTCAGTGGCATTACCTGAACAATATTGAGGCAATGTCAGTGGCATTACCTGAACAATATTGAGGCAATGTCAGTGGCATTACCTGAACAATATTGAGGCAATGTCAGTGGCATTACCTGAACAATATTGAGGCAATGTCAGTGGCATTACCTGAACAATATTGAGGCAATGTCAGTGGCATTACCTGAACAATATTGAGGCAATGTCAGTGGCATTACCTGAACAATATTGAGGCAATGTCAGTGGCATTACCTGAACAATATTGAGGCAATGTCAGTGGCATTACCTGAACAATATTTGAGGCAATGTCAGTGGCATTACCTGAACAATATTGAGGCAATGTCAGTGGCATTACCTGAACAATATTGAGGCAATGTCAGTGGCATTACCTGAACAATATTGAGGCAATGTCAGTGGCATTGCTCCCTCTTAAACGCGGAGATTCAGAGCTTTTTGACGTCATACTGGAAAGGGGGTTTTGCTCGTAAAAACGAGAGAGGAAGGTGCTAAAAAAAGGTTGCCTAAACAGTCGATCTAGAATCTAGGCTGATTAAAGTCTATGGAGTACACCTGGAAAGAATAGACGCTGAAGATGGAGACAGCCGAACAACGGACATAAAATATGGTAAACAAAAAACCTCAACATTGTGCTGACTAATGAAAACAAATAGATTCACCAGTCGGAATAAACTAGATCTATTAATAAATTCAAATAACAAATTTCACCAAAGATAAAATATAACTATTTTTGATAAAAGCCTTCAAGGACGAGCTATGAAATATGTCAATTCTGTGACCGAGATGCAAAACATCAGAGACATCAAAATAGTGACTACAATATACATATATTATCAGAAACTCGCCCTGTGGTAGGTAACTCGGTGATAAGAATAAACTACCGCCAATTGCACTATTGTACCCAAGGGTCTCAAAACTGACACAAAATGTGCCAACCAGCTAAACGCTACCCATTAGAAGTACAGCGGTGGTCTAACGCAGTTATCTGCAACCTTTTGATAATAGTGTGCCGAAATGGGATTTATAATTTTTTTTTAACGTGCCAACAGTCTGAAAGTCTTCCTGTTCTAGCACTCACTTTCTTGTAGAAGAGACTTGAATTGCTTTTTTTAGGGGGTTCTTCCGCGTGCCACTGGAAATAGCTCTGCTTGCCAAGTTTGGCCCGCGTCCACAGGTTGCCGATCCCTGGATAACGCATGAAAGATAGGCTACTGTTGCGATTTAGAAAATAAAAATATTGCACAGGCAAGATCTACCTAGACTCGGTGGGGAGGACGAAATTTGCGCGACAATCCGTGTTCGCCAAGCCCGGTACCTGGAGTAGCGGGTCAATAGTCAGGTATTTATTGTGCTATCGGGTGACAGTGCAAGTATAATATGAGCAATGCCGCCTCGTTAATGATCTCAGGCGAATTGCGCAGGTGGGGTCGGGGAGTGTAGTGCATGTGCGTGCGGGGAAAGCTGTACTGTAAGCCCCAGACTTAAGAGCAGGAAGCAGGTTTCTTTTAGATAATTTTTTTTTTTAATCCCAGCAACGTGTAACAGGGAAATGATGTTTTGAGCCAAAATGTAAACATTATTAATTGATTGATTTTTAATAGACTGTTACGAAAGTGTTTTATAGAAATGTTTTGTTTCCTAAATTTGTAAATATCTGTAATTCATTATCAATAA